>OX422141.1:72562898-74962898 GCA_949129095.1 Volucella bombylans | reverse complement strand
TCCTGCAGCAGAATTGTTGCAAACAGTAGACATCGAAAAGCATAAAGATTATGTGACTTTAGTGCAGGCTATCGAGAAACGGTTTGGGGACAGCCACATGCAGGAGGTCTACAAGGTCCAATTGCAAAGCCGAACGCAACAAAGAGGAGAAACACTGCAGCAGCTCCAAGCAGACGTGAGTAGACTTGCACATCTGTCATACCCCACCGCAGGCCAGGAAATTATCGACGAAATGGCAAAAGATGCATTTATCAGGGGAATTGCAGATTCGAAGCTACAGTCAGCAGTAAGGATGGCCGGGAAAAGAACCCTTGCTGAAGCACTTGCCTTCGCTCTGGCGATGGAAGTATCCAATCAGGCTTCCAAAGGAATGCATTTCGTAAGGGAAATAGTATCTGGTGAATGCTCCTGCTCAAGACCAACTACCATGCAACGAAATATCCCACGGGAGAGACGAAGGATGCGCTGCTGGAACTGCGATAAAGTAGGACATTTGCAAGGGCATTGTAAAGAACCGGTACGACGAGAAGGCTGCCTGCACTGGGGCTACAGGCAAATAGAAAGAAAAACCGGCAGAAACGGCTACCAAGAAACCGGTCAAATTTCCAGAAGCCATCAGTTAGGAAATGCTTACTTCGCGGGGCAGAAGTCTGTAGCAGGAGTCGACGACTCCAGGGTAATTATCCCAGTCTCACAGGTAAAACAATGCAACCAAAGCCTCCCAGCAGAAGTAGTCAGTGGTAAAGAAGCGAAACAACAGGCAACTATCCAAACTGAGCCAATAGAGGGTTGGAGTATAGACGAAATCCGTTCCTCCCAACAGGCAGACAATGACATCGAACCAATATTGGCCTGGAAGGAACACGAGGAAAGACCAAGCTGGCAGCAGATATCAGATCGGAGCCAAACTCTGAAGGCATGCTGGGCACAGTGGGACTCGCTTTTTGTGCAAGATGGATTGCTGAAGAGAAAATGGGAAAGTGCAGATGGGACAACATCTCGTATGCAGCTAATTGTGCCACGGTCCAGAGTCAACCAAGTACTCCATGAAGTACATGACGGAATCTCAGGAGGCCATTTGGGAATAAACAAGACGTTGGAAAAGGTAAGGGAACGTTTCTATTGGCTAAGCGCTAAACAAGATGTCGAGAATTGGTGCAAAAAGTGCATAAGATGTGCAGCTACCAAGGGTCCAAAAGTAAAGCCACATGGACAAATGCAACAATACAATGTCGGAGCACCCTTCGAACGAATAGCCATCGACATCGCTGGGCCGTTTCCCGAAACCTTTAATGGAAACCGATATACTCTCGTAGTCATGGATTACTTCAGTAAGTGGCCGGAAGTGTTTGCCATCCCAAATCAAGAGGCTAAGACCGTAGCCGAACAGATAGTCAACAACTGGGTGAGCAGATTTGGGGTCCCAATGGAGCTGCACTCTGATCAAGGGCGAAACTTTGAATCACAAGTCTTCCAGGAAATATGCCAATATTTGGGAATAAGAAAGACAAGGACAACGCCACTACACCCTCAATCTGATGGAATGGTCGAGCGATTCAATCGGACCTTGAATGAGCATCTATCTAAGGTTGTCAGCAACTGCCAGCGGGATTGGGATCGACACATACCCCTCTTCTTAATGGCCTACCGAAACGCGGTCCATAGCTCAACAGGGCACACACCATCCGAGATCTTATTTGGTCAAACAATTCGGTTGCCAAGTGAATCAAAATTCGGATCCCCACCGACGGAGCCCAAAGAGGTGAACGAGTACGTGAATGACTTACGCAGCAGGATTCGTAAATTGCATGAAGACACCAGAGAAAAGATGAAGCTAGCAAGCAGCCGCATGAAGACTAGGTACGATGTCAAGGCGAAATCTTCCGGTTTCAACGAAGGAGATCTGGTTTGGCTGTATAATCCTCAGCGTAAGAAAGGCAAATCACCAAAATTGCAACAGGACTGGGAAGGTCCATACAAGGTGATAACCCGCATTAATGACGTTGTCTACCGGATCCAGCGTGGGGATCGAGGAAAATTAAAAGTGGTCCATTTGGATAGAATGTGTCATTTCAACGGGATGCTGAATGACGAAGTTGTTCGGGACGAACAACTGTAGGGAGGGAGCAATGTGATAACCACTTAACTGTGAGCAGCAACATCTAGCAGAAAATGTCGAAACTCGAAGACTAGAAGATTTCGATACTGGATTAGCAAAGTCTCGACTGGAGAGTGGAATCGAATTTTCTAGCAAACTGGAAATTGTATGGGACGCTGGATGGCGAGGATTGTTCTCGAAGTATGTCATTCGAGTATAAATACCAGCATCCCAAAGGTATGCAAATGAGTTCTAAAGTGTAATTTGAAGTGTTAATTAGGAGAAGTGATTAAGTGGTTTAAGTAAAAGATAAGAACAGTATAAGTGGTTGAGAAATTGAATTGTACTGAGAGAAAAGAATTAAATAGTGAATTGTAACTGTACTGAATAAAGGGATTTGTATTGAAAAGAATATGTTCTATCATTTGCACCCACACAAACATTTTACATTATATTTCCACGATAACGACGTGGATGCCGCTGCTGATATGATCATAGACACTATTCTCTTTGGAATACGATTTTTTAGCCCTCATCGGATGAAGAGTATCAAACCAAAGGAAAATGCGTGGTACGATTCCAGCTGCAAAGAGGCTATCAGGGTTAGAGAAACGTTTTTTCGGTCCTTCAAGACCTAACCTACAGAGGAAACCCGGGAAAAGTTTAAACTAGCCAGGAATGACTACAACGTCTTAATTAAACGTGTGAAATTTCAATACGACTCTCTTCTTCAATGGATTAGAAACTACCTTTCGGAACGTTCAACTCAAGTTGTCTTGGAATGTTTCAAGTCTAATATTCACAAAATAAATGCTGGTGTGCCCCAAGGCTTCGTTATGTCTCCGACTCTTTTTTTAATTTTTATCAATGATCTCTTGTCCGCCACTTCTGACGATAGAACTCTCTGCTTTTCTTATTCATTCCCGGACTCACATCCCTGCTCTTCGGCTATACAACGCGAACGGCGGCGTATGCTAAGCCTATTACATTCCGATATTAACAGCATAACCAAATGGGGAACTATCAACAGAGTGCAATTTAATGCTTCCAAAACACAACGCTGTCTTGAGTCGATAAAGCGAAATTTAAACACCCAGTCATTATCGATGAATGCCTCTTGCTTCGTCGAAACCGAAAAACTTTCCATTCTCGGTAAGTGTGTCAATGACAACTTACTTTGTTTCCTCAAACGATGTATGAAATGCGTTTCCCCTTCTGATCTGGCCTCATGAAGTATGTATCCGCCCAAAATTGGAGTACAATGCACTTATCTGATTAGGTGCGCTTAAAAAGTCTCTGCACCTGCTAGATAAAGATTCAAAACCGTGCGACAAAACTCTTAAGTGATGCTAATATCACTCAGCTAATGGACACCCTCGAACACCCACGAATTGTCCCGTGTCTCACTCTGTTCTATCGCCATATTCACCACCAGTGCTCCATAGAAATCGCCAGTGGCATTCCACTCCTTCAAACCTTCAACCGTAACACTAGTCTCCTATGAATGCTCATCAGTGTACCCTCAAGCAAACTTTCGTACGTACTCTGAAATATCGTGATTCGTTCCTAAGCCGAACAACTCGCTTGTGCAATGCCTATTTCCTATTTCCTATTCATTGTAATATTCACACATTTAAAACCAACGTACACCGGTACCTATATTTTTTTTCTCCCTAATTTTCCTCCGCCCACGCTGTGTACAAATATTTTAAGTGTACTTAAATTCCTTGACATCTCGTAATTTTTAAAAAATCAAAAAGGATAAAAATGCCTTGTTAATTCCCATGTGACCTCCTAAAGTTCATGTATTTCATGAAGCATTTCGCTGATTTTGGACCGTGGCTGCATACGAGATGTTGTTCCGTCTGCACTTTCCCATTTTCTCTTCAGCAAGCCATCTTGCACCCAAAGCGAGTCCCACAGTGCCCAATACGCCTTCAGAGTTTGGCTCCAGTCCGATATCTCCTGCCAGCTTGGACTTTCATCGTGTTCCTTCCAGGCCAATATTTGTTCGATGTTCGATTTCGTATGTACTCCAACCCTCTACAGGCTCCGTCCTGATCATTTGGATAGTAGCCTGTACTTTCGCTTCCTTGCGGTTACAATGTTCACAGCATTTGAGTGCATTTTTCCCTTGTGGCTTTGCACTCCAAAGTCATAGCCCTGTAATTGCTCGATCCATCTTGCAACTCTGACTTCAGGGTTTCCTAAATTGTAGTAGCCATTTCAGAGTTGCGTGATCCGTTCAAAGAATGAATTTTTGTATATAGGGGTACCAAGTAGGAGAGTACCAACCACTTTCTCGTGATCATCATGATCATCATCACAGTTCCGACATCAAAATTGCTAGCGTCTGCGTCCACGGCGAACATTTTTTCCGGTGCGGGGTAACCAAAGATGCGAGCATTACTCAGCTGCCACTTGAGTTCTTAAAATACTTCCATACAATAACATTTAAATAAGTAAACTACCCCAGAAGTAAATTTGTATTAAAAAGTAAATTTGATAACAAATGTATAATAATTTAGGCATTTTGCCAACTCAACGTCGATATGTTTTGTACATTACATATGCAAATATATGGTATACCTTGCGTTGGTTTTTGAGTCCCAGCAATGCATTCCAGAAATATTTTGTACTACTCTTTTGGAACCTAAAACATTTTTTCCAAGAGAGACTAAATGAAAAGCAGAAATCCGATGTCAAGTAATATGTTCATATTATGTACACGTACATATGTACATATGTTCCTTGTGAAAAAAAAAAACAGAACAGATGAATTTATTCCATTCATATGAGCTCACGGACAAAGTACGAGTACGAGTTTCAAAAATCTGTGAAGTCTCTGTGTGGTTGTTTATTATTTTGGAGTTAAAATTGTTAGGATTCTTTAATATTCTTTTACATCCATACTTATTTCACAAACCAAAAAAAAGGTCCGCGAAACATCTTCACTGTTACCTAGTTTATATGACAGATTAAAGCGCATTGACCCGGATTGAACATTTCAAAGCAGTTTGAAGTGGTGTTTATATGAGCGTATTGAAGCACTGCGCATTGAGTCAATGCGCTTTAAGCTGTCATATAAACTAGGTATGTGTGTTGCTTATATTGCTTATGAGGTTTTGCTAAAGCAATCTGTATTTGTATATGGGTCTTACTCACTTATCATTATCCGTTTCTCATCATGATCTCATTTTTGTCACACCAACTAATGGTATAATAAGTTTTCTTGAGGAATTTTTCTTCTTAAATTTGGAACAAATCTTTACATATATTTTATGTATACGAGTATTTACGTAAACAGATAGATAAATATTTTCAGTGGTACCTTCTTGTATTTCAAAATATGTGTTATATATTCATAAATTGTTATTGCTTAAGGTAGAAGAGTCTCATCTTGAGGCCAGATTAACCGTTTTAAATAATATCAGAAATAAGCAAATACAAATATTTACATGCATTTTGTTTTGATAAGCAACATACTATTACAAGCATATCTATAAAGTAGATCATGTAAAATGCTAAATTTATAACAAAAAAATGCATATAAATTTGAATCAGTGGATTCGTTGACTATTTTCGAAACTTGATCCTGTCTGTAAAATGGCCAATTTTAATTTTTATTTTTTGAAAATACTTGTATTCGTCTAAATTTGAATATGCAATTTCGAAAAGGGCACATCTGGTATATTTTGACAAATACGTTTTTTTTCAAATTAATGAATTATAAATGTTCCCTCTACCTATTATATACGAAAATGGAACATCTATGGTATTTGTTCCACTGTCGACGTCAAGGCGTGTACAGAAATAATTTCGAAATCAAAAAGTTAATTTTCAAGTATCGAATTATTATGAGTTTGTTTTTGATCCTAAAAACCCTGTGGAATAATCGCAAAAAATTATATAGATTAAATTATCTCTGAAGAAATTTTCGTTCTTTCTAAAATAAAAGACACTTGCAGTAACCTACCAAGCCAAGAATATAGAGCTTTTAACGGCAAAGTACTGTTAAACCGGCAAAGATATTGCAAAAGTTAAACAATATATACCAACAGAATTTATACTCATAGAACTTTATGACGAAATACTGCAATGGCCAACTACAAACGAAAGAGAGGCTCCAGAAAAAGATTTTTAAAAAAAATTCTATTAATTTAAGTACCATGTTTGATTTTAGATACCTAAAATAAAAAATTCGCCAAATTTATATGGGTTTTTCTTTAAATTATGTGAATTCAGAATAATAAATTTGGAAAAGGTCATATTTCACAAATTTTAAATATCTTAAATATACTAAAGGGTTCGCCATCTAATGTTTTTTTTTTTTCAACTAGTGCTTAGCTCATGTCTGATTTAACAGATAATTAATTTTATCCTTCCGCTGAACGAATATGATTATGTATATGCTTGAACAACGCTGGGAAGTATTGCCTGCGATCGACTTAGAGAAGATGCCGATTTTTCCAAAAAAATCATCTTTTCAGATGAAGCTCATTTTGATCTTGGTGGGTATGTAAACAAGCAAAATTGTCGCATTTGGGGCACATAAAACCCGCACGCATACATTGAAAAGCCGATACACCCAAAACGAGTCACTGTTTGGTGCGGATTTTGGTCCAGAGGCATAATTGGGCCATTTTTCTTCGAAAATGAGCAGGAGTGGCCGTTACAGTCAATGGCGATCGTTATCGGGCCATGTTGAACGAATTTTTGTTCACAAAAATTGGAGAGGAGGATATTGGCAACATTTGATTTCAACAGGACGGCGCTACGTGCCACACAGCCGAAGCTACACTCGATGTTTTGCGCCCTGTTTTTGAAGATCGCATTATCAGCTGCAGAGCTGATGTCGTTTGGCCACCTCGGAGCTGCGATTTGACACCGTTGGACTATTATTTGTGGGGTGCCGTAAAAGATAAGTGTTACGCCGACAAGCGAAAGACAATTGACGCTTTAAAGGACAATAATCGTGAAGCCATTGGTGAAATACAGCTGCACACAATCGATAATGTGCTTAAAAATTGGACCGATGGTGTAGGCTACTGCATGGCCAGCCGAGGCAGCCATTTGAATGAAATTATTTTCCATTATTAACCGGAAGGATAAAACTAATTATCTGTCAAATCAGACATGAGCTATGTGTTACCATTCACGAAATAAGCACTAGTTGAAAAAAAAACGTTAGATGGCGGACCCTTTATATACTCGTAATAACGTTAACATCAAATATTTCAGAGACTTCGATTGCGAATTGGCCCCAGAATCTAATTCAAAAATATTCTTTTATATTCATTATATTTCTTTAAAAACTATTAGTTTTTTTTATTTCCTGAAAAGTTGAAATATTCGGACCCTTTTCGAAATTGCATATGCATTTATATTCTTAAATATACCTCTCATATATTTAATACTACTCTTTTGTCGTTTATCTGGACGACAAGCAATTTCTGCACCTAAACTTCACTTCGAAAGCATATGAGTCAATAGGGTAGAACTACGATTAACATACTGTTTGAATACTTGGTGGACGTTGATTTTCATCGCTCACAAAATTTGATCGCCGATGAAACTAATACCCTCGGCGTTTTGAACATCACCTCCTACGAGCACCTATCAAGTTGAGTGCAGCGGCGAATTAAAGATTATAATTATGCCTTGAATGTATGGCTAAATCTTTTGAATGTGGTTGAATCCAAAATCTGTCATCATTTATTTATTGTATGTGAGATACAATACTTAAGTTCCACTTCTTACCTGTATAAATAAATGAATCTAACACGTTTTTTTCCAATCTTCGGTCGTCAGAATTGTTGGCAATTCATTGAGGGTAACTCAATATGCCATTTATAAGGAGCGTCCTATTATCACATATTTTCTCATAAAAATAGCTAAAAACCCAATAAAACAACACTTTGTTCGAGCTTTACCTAATAAATCGCAAATCTTTAACAAAAGCCTCTTATGTCACTAATCCTGCATGTATATACACAATCATAGCAAGGTTATTCACAGTATTCAATTCGTGCAGCTTCGGGATTACATTTCGTCTTATTGCAACTATAAAAGTAAAAAATACGAGTACATACTCGTATTAGATGTAAACACACTGCTCTTTCCTGATTTTTGTTTCAAATTGTTCGATTGATTGCCTACCAAATTTAGTAAATAACACATTGCTGTGATTGTAATTAAAACATTTTCGGTGGAGTTTTATTTAAAAATTAGAGATATTGAGATATGTACATATAAAACTCTAAGTAACTGATACTGAGCATGCTAATAGCAAACCGACAAACCATAACAATTTAATTTCACAAATATCGTTCAAGACTTGAAATATCCGATTACTTCCTAACGGACCCGACAAATTTTGTGCAGCGATGAAACGCTGAAATCCTTAGACTGCAGAATGGGAAAAACAGACCTGTTAAATGTCCCGATGGCAATAAAGGTACGACCTGCGCAAGCAACCGGAAATCGAAAACTTGGATGAGACCGACGAAGAGTATTTGATTTTATAGCCAAACACAGATTAGTTTAGTTTTAAATGCATTTTATTTTCTTAACACTAACTCTTACATTCTAACAAAAAATGCGTAAATGCTAGCTTACAATTACTTAACAATCTTATGCTAACTTACTGGCCCCACACAGGCGCTCTAAGCTACTCTAAATTCTTATAACTATGTCTTTCGACTTTATTTACATTTTACTTAGAACTATTTATTTTGAATACTTAAGGCTAAGAAAAAATATGTGTTAACAAAAACTTAGCATATGGATCTATTATTTATTTTTTATAAAAACTTAATATCTAACTTAAAATAAACCTTAGCCTACCTAACCTATATACACAATACACACATAGACATTATACAAAGGTATATACTAATATACTCGTATGTATATATTTCTTAAATGCTAACCTAAACCTATGCAAGCTGGCCATCGCTATTCACAGAGATAACGGATTGGTCAGCTCTGCCTCATTAGTGAGGCTGGTCTGTAATTGACGGAAACGACGACGAAACATCTTCCCCATCAACCACCAGAAATGCTGATGCTGCCGAACGACATCCCTCTTATCGCGATTCCCCACCACCCTACTGAACCTGAGGCGATCCACACTGCCGTGCGCGACGTCTCTGTTGTAGTTGAGTCGCCTGTCCCCAGCTGTCCGAGCGACATGGAAGATTAACGTCACAGCTGGTCTATCCTGGATCAACCCTATCTGATCTAGGTAGAGAAATGCTTCCGGTGGAACGAAGCCGTCAGAGCGCACACTGTCGTGGTAACAAATAATGTCGGACAGTTAAAGATCTGAGTGAATTCCATAGTTAAAGATTTGAGTGAATATACATAGCTATATGCTGTAATAGGTTGAACTATACATATACGTAAGCATTGCTGATGACCTAAAGTAAGCTAAACATATTTTCTTTATCAATGTAATATAGAACTCGAACAGGATGAAGACAGTTAAATCGGAATAGTTTAATAATACGCATTTCAAAGTTGGCTCCATACTGATATATTGATATATGGCGTTGGGTTCTCCGAGTCATTCGAACGCCTTATGCAAAAAAGCGGGATACACTGCAAACTATCGAGAATATCTTCAGTTTCAATGCATAAGAAAAGTTAGTCCGGCTCAGCAACAGAAGATTTAAATTAAAAGTTCAACGATGCAAATATATCATACTTATGTATTTTTTTAAAAAATGCATTAGTTTTTCTTTTAAAGGTTCATCTATTAAAAAATAAAAAGGCCATACAAAAAATTTAAAACAGACAAACGCATGCGAGTATATACATTCATAAGTGCATCATTTGCAGTAGTTATTGCTCCTTTATTCATCTATCAATAACAACAACAATGAGTAGTAAAATTGAAAATGATCTCTAGCATCGAAACCACTATTTACTTGAAGAAAATCTCGACAATGTCAAGAATCTATTTATTGAAGTTCATTGACACCTCTTTTCAAAGTGTGAATGTAATGTTTTCCTTCAATCTACCAAGCGTCCAGCTTATGCTTTAAGAAGGTTTTTATTATACAACAATTCGCAAAATTTCCACACACACTCGTACATATGTGCAATTATTAATGTGTTTTTTTTTTGTTACTAGTGGGGCATGAGCAATAAAAATTGTAAGCTGTGGTTGAAATTGTGTTCTTAGCATGCATTCCAATTTAAGTGAGTCACGTTACGACTGGCGACCTACTCTACAAAGCTTGCATACAAAAAGTAAGATAAACCAATACAAGTAAACACTATGTTATACTCATGGCTGCAGCAATTCACGATGCTCGATGGTAAATAACGAAAAGAGGTATTAAGACCAAGAACCTTATTTCTGCCGTCTAGCAGCCACTTTGTTCAAGAGCACTCATACTCGCACACTAACTACATATGTGCGCGCCTTATAACTGACCATATATGAGTAAAAGGTCCAAACAAAGAGCTCCAAAGCAGCTTTGTTCACTAGTTCCGCATACAGTTATTGGCCAGTATTTGGTAAATTTCTGATCTATCTGTACTATAATGGCTATTATAACACGTAAGTTATTTTGCATTGTTTTTTTTTTGTTCACAACTTTCCAGTTAAAATAGCTGTGGGTAAGCCTTATCGTTAAGTTGGTATATGTACATATACGAATGGGCATAAAGGTATCACTCCGCTAGTAAAAGTGGTATCTTTTAACTAAGTGATATAGCGTATATATGAAGGTATGTCCACTTACCACGTGAATGGGTATGTATGTATATCTACTTGTATGTATGTATGTATGCATATTTGTTTAAACACATTCCCTTACATGCGTTTATGTGACAATCAATCTTTTCTGGCGTCGCTGTTGCCATTTACTCTCACAATGGTCAAATGACGTCATGACATCATCGAGTATATGTCAAATGTATATCTTTTCATTTCCTTTTGATCTCCGGTTAGGTGGATAAGAGAAACTGAAATTCTTAAACCGGAAATACTTTCAGTTCATCGCAGCAATTTTTTGACACTGAAACAATTTTATAGTAAGTGGTATGTTAGTTACATAGATATTTATTTTTTCTTCTTTATATACATATAAATTTTTATTTGTACATGTAACTATATACCTAGTCGTATGTTCGTATCCAGAAATTAAAATCTTTAATAACTAAGTTATAAAACCGATAATTACTAATCACATTTGTGTTTTGAATATGCTTTCAGGCATATGGTTCCCTTGGCTATTTTTTTGACGAGGTGCATCACATCGGGGTGGTGCTCTATCTCACCAAAAACGCGCTTCCATATTGACTTCCAATACCTGAATAGTTTAGGGTTTATCAGCATGCACCAAAGACTTTTCATAAACCAACAAAAATGACGTCAAATCGGGTGATCTCGGTGACTAATTACTGGTCTATTTCGGTATAATTGTAGAATATACAATATATGTATATACATATGTAATATTGTCGTTGAATCGAGTTCTCAGTTAGACAATGGGCAGTATTGAACGAAGCTTCATGTTGGAATTACATTTTATACGGATCAATGTCGTCCATATTTTCGAAGAAATAACCACTGATAATTCTGCGGTAACGTTGGTCATTGTGCGTCCCACAAGCTCCTGCCTTATTTTTGAAGAAATAATGGCCGATCTATAGTGAATTTTTGCGCTTATAATGAAGCCTCATGGGTCTCTTCTGAATTTGCCTCATTCCAGAAAGACTATTTTAGCTTGTTCAGAAACCGTTTTAATTAAAAGTGAAAAAATTGAGTCAATTTGCCTACACACGAAACACTGTTAAGTTACTCAACATCTCCACTGATTTGTCGTCCTGCTCATCGTATTAAGGCTCAACCGTGATAGGTGAAAGCAAACCGAAGCTAATTTCAGAACTGGACGAAATGTTTCCTTAAATTACTTCAAATGGACAAGTTGTCCATTATAGTGTGATAAAGATTTAAATGTGAGATTTGCATAGCAGAAGACTTCGATACTCCAAGAGCAGAAGATTTCGATACTTGAATAACAAAGACTCAAACATTGGTGAATGGAGAATGGAATCGAATTTTCTAGCAAAATGAAATTGTATGAGTATAAATATCAGCATCCAAAAGGTATGCAGTTAGTTCATCAGTTGAATTTGAAGTGAGAATTAAGAGAAGTGATTAAGTGGTTTAAGTAAAAGATAAGAAAAGTATAAGCGGTTAAGAAATTGGATTATACTGAGATAAACGATTGAATTTTGAATTGTTACTGTATTAAATAAAGCGATTTGTATTGAAAAGAATAAGTTCTATCATTTGTACCCACACAAACATTGTACAATAGGATTTAGAAAACGTATCCTTCTGTCCAGTCAATTTTTCATTTGTTGTGTGTTTTGTTCATGAAAATTATTTCTAATCGTCTGTGAAAAATTAAAGAAAATAATCAATTACAAATTTGGCTTGGCATTTTTGATTTTATTTTTTGCTTTTTCTAATCTTAAATGAAAATTATAATAAAATATGCTATATTCTTTACAAAAATAATATTTGCAAAAAAAAAAAAAAATAATAATTCTCTCAAACTCATACCCCGTTTATCCAACAGCTTAATTTGCGTTGAAGCAATACGCTCGAATAAACACCACTTTAAACCGCATTGAAATATTCAACATGCATACGTTCACTCCTGCTTATAAAACGCATTGAAAATTTGTAACCGCTTTGAAATATCGTATAAACATTTTCAAATCGCGTAGAAACATTTTACTCTCTCGCGCTCTCATCATTCTTTCATCATCGGGCAGGTATTAGTTGTGCATTTAAAATTTGTGATTGCAAACGAAATATTTGGAAAGACAAAGAAATAAAAACAATGTATCAGTGTTAGTGTCAAGTGTCAGTTCAACCAGCTGTTTATTATACTCTCTCAATTTTTTCTCGCTCTTTTGGATTTAGGTTTGGATAATTTCATATAAATACCAGCATTTCTACGGGTATTGAACCAATGCGTAGTGCTCCAACGCAAATTGAGCTGTCGGATAAACTGAGTATCAGAAACTAATGCTTTTTTTAATTACAAATAGCAAGCAGTTGGTTAACCGTCAAATTTTCTTACGAAATGTGATCTCGGTCGCACTTTACGTACGAAAGCAAATGTAAACGAATACCTGAAGAAACTGAGCAATCCGGCATTGTGTGTGTAGGATACGTATCGCTTGTATTCCCACATTTACGCACGTACCCGTACGGATTATTTCGATTATTTAGTGTATCCTTGGCACTACCAGAGCAACCGCAATGTAAAGAATCTGAATTTTTAACAACCTTATTCTTATCTTCTTTTTTTTTTTTTCTTGTTTCGCCTTTCTTTTTTCTATCTCACTTCTGAATTTTTTATGGACTGAAAACAATGTGGAAGAAAAACACCAAATTCAACTTTCTCCGTAAATTTTATTTCACAACCTCTTCTCTTCACTTCATAGTTAAGTCAAGACTCATACCTACGTTCTTGACGTAACAATACTCGTACATAAGGATAATTGTCGAACCAAATGTCAAATTTAGAAAAATCTTGGAAAGACTCGCGCCCCAACAACGCTTGCGTGTTGCCTCCTATTGTGCCCACCGAAGAAAATATAGCCCTGTTAGACGGTGGTGTAATTGTGAATAGATATGACTACTGGATAAAATGGGGTTGCAAAAGGATGTTGCTACGTGCCATACATCGACTCAATCCATCGGTTATATTAAGTTAGAACTTGGCAAGAATGTTTTTTCGCTGAATGGACATGACAATTGGCATTAGAGATAAATAATGAAATTTGACACGTATCGGCTATTTTTTTTTCGGACGGTCAATATTGTTACTATTATCTGCGATATACAGGTTTTTTTTAGACCGATAAGATGACCTTTGTTGTATTGTATTGGAGGTGATCACATATCCTAAATCGTATTCAAACATTTACTTTTAATTTTCAATAAAAAAACAAGGCTATTTATTGTAGTTGACATTTGTGTGTTTTATTTTAATTTAAAATCTTAACAAAATTCTATTTGTTGTAAATTTCGCTTTACAATGGTCGTACGTACATATCCTGTATCATTCTTTTAATAAATACATGTGTATATCTGTCTCTGACACTTTTGAGATCTGAGATGCCCAAGAACTCTTTAAAGATGTTTCTGTGATTCACCTTTACCCGTAATACGCCACATCAAAATCCGAGTTTTCGATAAAATATTAACAAAACCACACTGAAGAATTCTCGAAGCATTCATACCGACTAAGTTTTGTTTGACGGTTGTAGCAGCTGCGCAATTTTTGTGTAGACGAGGATTTTTAATTGGTAGCTGAATTTTTCTCTCATTTATTTAGAAACAGTATGATTATCTGAGGCCAAAAGCAAGAAAACAAAACTTAAAATTTTAATTTTGTTTTAATAGCTACTCTGCCAGCTGCTCTGCTGAATGTTTCAAAGCTAGTGTCTGCTTCAACAAACTCACAGTTATGAATAAGTTTTGAGGAGTGTTATTCAAAAACTTGTTTCACCAAGGTTTTTCAAAAACTAAAAACATGTATTGGAAAACTTCTATTTTCGATTAAAGTTACGAGAGTTTTCGCTTGAACTCGGTTTTCGATGCGGTGTGAAGAGAGTATAAGCTTCGTATTGCGTCGATTGTCAACTTGCCTTACGTAAAACCGAGTTAAATACAATGAACATAAAAAGCATCTCCTCACAAAATTTTATTGGAAAAGTTTCCAGCCATTTTAAGCCATAGCTCATCCTTTTAATACAATACGAATAACACAAACATACATATGTTGAGATAGTACATATGAGTGGTCTAACTGCAAAACTCACATTCTCCACTTTTCTCACATTCTCCAAAATTTATAGTTTAAAAGCTTGATTTTCCTGATAAGTTGTTTCTTATTCTTTCCTCATAGACCTTAATATGCGTCAATATAAACAATTGAAAAATAAAAATTTAAACAATTTAGGTAAAGAAAGGTTTTATAAGTTTTTTGCAATTTGCCAAAAGTTATCGAAAGTGGAGAATGTGAGTTTTGCAGTTAGACCACTCATATACATATACGGTTTCTGCAACGGCAGAAAGTGAGCGAGGAGTTTAATACTTCTCTAGACGATCGGAAAAGCTGTTCTGGGATAACTGGTGTCAAAAAATTAAGGATTTATCAGGCGATTGATTTTTACATTAATGACAAATATAATTAACTGATTTTTGAAGGAAAATATTATTAAAGATTAAATACGGAATGTTGATTGCCTCGGACCACATTTATAAAATACCACTGTTGTGCTTGTGAGTATTTTATTTTCCTATAATATGATATGATTACATGATGTTTACAATATTTTTAGATTTTTGTTACTTACACTTGTGTTCGTCCAACCTCTCACAAACGGCATCAACAGAAAAAGGAATATGAAATGCCAGAAACGGCTTATGTAAAGATTTTGACGTTTCGAGGAAGGGAGAACACTAGTGTTTACAAAGGGTTATCGATATCAAGTTATCGTTGAGTTTTAGTTGAAGTTTATCGTTAAGGATCGTTCACATCAATCTATTACGTTTTAAAGCTCCACAACATCCCGGACCCCGTGAATCAATGACGTCCCAGATTCACTCACATCTAATTTGGACAGCATGCACGGAGGTCGTCTGATGCTACCCATTTGAATCTGCACCTCTGCTGTTCGCACCTGCGAATTCTTTCCCATGAATACGTTGTCATCAACCGGCAAGTAGCTTGACGGGTTGGTACCATTTCGTCCTACGGCACAAGTCTGGAAGGTACTCCGTTACCGATTTGTTCCAGAAACGATGTTGTATCTGCTGTACCCGGCGCCAGTATTTTCTCGTCACACTGAATTCTTCTTCGCGAGGATGGGGCGTCTGCTCTGAATTTGGTACACCTAAGAGAAAATGATTAGGTGTAAAGGGTTCATCAGTCGGTGTGTCTAACACTATGTGAGTCAGTGGTCGCGAGTTTACCATGTTCCCGACCTCGATGGCGAGGCTGTAAACTGCGAAGGGCTATTAAAAACCCACTCAATCTTCTGATTCGCAAGGGCGTCAGCGATGATACCGTGATCCAGTTGGTTTAGCTGTCGTTTTAGTTCTGTATTTGCTCCGACGAAATTCGTAGCGTTATCCGATCTGCTACATACCGAAATTCCCCGCCTGTTGGTGAAATACCTGATGCACATCAAACATGTATCGAATGTGAGATCACGGGATATTTCCAGATGTACGGCTCTTACAGTAAGGCAAGTAAAGAGCGCTATCCATCGCTTCTCGGTACGTCGCCCGGTCGTAATAAAAAATGGACCCTTGTAATCTATTCCTACGTAGGAGAACGGGCTCACAAACGTCGTTAGTCTGTCGACGGGTAGTTATTCCATGGGCGGATTTTCTGGTTTTGCGCGTTCTCTCTTGCAGGTTAGGCATCTTTTCGCTGCTTGGCGGACTGCTGTTCATATATGCGGGATCCAAAAACGCCGACTTATCTCCGCTATAATGGTGCCTTCATTCTGGTGCTTCCAGGCGAGTTGATAAGAGTCCACGATCTATGCGGTCACTCGATGGCGTTGAGGTAATATTATCGGTCTACGTGCGTGGACTGAGATAGTCAGGGCTTTGTCGATCCTTCCGTACATTCTCATCACACCATTTTTGTCTAGCATTCGAGTCAGCCTCAACAAGCTACTGGTGCGATTCAGTGTCTTATCTGCTTCCAGGGTACGATAGTCATTGGCATACACTGCCATTTGCACTACCCGACAGATCGTCAGCTCCGTCTTCTATAGTTCGTTTACCTTTAAGCCACTGCATTCTCTTCTTCTAGATTCGTTTAAATAGTTTCTGCGAAATCTCAATACCTAGCTATAATTCTTTTGAGTTTTCGTGCTGGGACTTTCGAGCCAAAATGACTCAGGCTTTCTATCCTTCTATGGAGGTAGCCACCTCCGCAATTTTGGTGGTGTCTAGAATTTCGCTCACGCGATGCGCTACGTACAGTTTGTATCTTCTATGATTCGAACATATCCATGACAACGCGGTCTTGGAGTCGCACCATATGACTATCCTATTAGGGGTGATGTTATACAATTTCACGCAAACGTGTCGCCAGTACTGCTGACTGTAGTTCAAAGCTTGGAATTGAAGTAAATTTCAACGGGGCACACTTCGTTTTTCCTACTACGAATGCCAGCCTTTCTGTGCCGTCTTCATTGGGGATTCTCCAGTACGCTACTGCTGCAATGGCGTGCTCACTTGCATCGCAGAATACGTGCAGTTCTATAGGTTTTGAGGTGAAACGGATTCCATAATAGCGGGGAACACTGATATTTTCTATCTCCTTCAATCTGGCAAGCCATCTCAACCAGATCGTATTTCCGTCATCAGGAATTTTCGCGTCCCAGTCTACTTGCTGTCGCCATACGGACTGTAGCGCCAACTTGGCCATCCAGGTGTACTCCGCCACTAACCCAAATGGATCGAACACCGACATGACTATGCTTAACATTTCACGCTTAGTTGACCTCCGAGTTCCATTTAATAATGCTGGATCAATTTTCACAAACGTCATGATGAATTTGAACACGTCCTGGTTTGTATCCCAGTACAATCCCAACACCTTCTGATAGTTTTTGTTTCGCTTTTGTCCAAATTCAGGGCAGAGAACTGGACTTCGGTATCTTCGAACGTTTTCATTAATCTCTTGGAGTTCGATACGAAACGCTTGAGCTCAAAGCTTCCTTGCTTCTGAATCCAAATGACCTCCTCCGACACGCCTATGGCCTCTCGTTCTGTTTCAAAACAATGAACAAAATCGTCCAAGTAGTGGTTATTCTTGATGGCGTCCACGGCTACTGGATACTTCCCACGAAATTCCTCCGCGTTTCGGGTTTTTTACGAATTGTGCTGAACAGGGCGAGCAGGTAGCTCCGAACGTCATAGATGTTATTACATACTTCCCAATGGGTTCCTTCGGATCCGTTCTCCAGACGAATCGTTAACCTATTTGGTCTTCTCGGCAAATTTTGATTTGATGGAACATTTCGACGATATCGGCGCACACACCTATCGGCCTCTGCCTGAACTTCATCAGAACCGTGGTCAGGGGCTGACATTCACCTGGACCACTTAGCAGGACTGAGTTTAGCGAGATTCCACCAACTTGAGCCGCAGCGTCGAAGACTAAACGTAGTTTTTCCGGTTTGTTTGGGTTTACCACCCCAAAATGTGGCAAGTACCAAGCACGACCTTCTCTGATCGATCTTTCTAATTCAGTTAATTTTCTGGCATATCCCTTTCGTTCGTATTCCGGCATGATTCGGGTATATTCGTCGCGAAAACTATTGTTTTGCATGAACTTCTTTTCCAGAATATGGTATCTTCTTACTGCCATATTTCGACTTTCTGGTAGTGTTATGCTATCAGACTTCCACAGCAGTACAGTTTCAAATCGCGTTCCTGAACGCTTGGTCGTGGCGTTCAGCAACTCTTTCGCTCTAGATGTGTCAACAGACTCTGTTACCTTCTCTACGGTCCGCGTTCCAAGTTCACCAAGTCCTCAAACTAGACTTGACGAGGAACCTGTGCGAAGAGCGTATGTAATTACCTTCATCTGTTTTATCTTCTTTGCCGTAGACTACCCATCCAAGTTTCGTTAGAGCGACGGTTGGACTCTTTCATCCCTTTGCCACAACTTGACGCGTGACTCCTAGGTGAGCGTTGTCAAGCCCAATTAATAATTCTGGAGTGGACGCATGATAATCATCTATTGGGGTTTGTTTCATATGGCGATACTCCAACGTTTGGGTAGGAAGCCGGAGATCTCTAACCGTCCTTATATTCCTTAACTGGAATCTACTGCTGTTTTGTTTGACACCGACACCTCCATATTCACTTGAAAGTTCCGTGATCGTATTATCTCCGAACCATTGCATCGTAAGGTTTTCTTCAGGACCCTGCAGGCCGACTAACGAAATTGCTGATCTTTATCAAGAAGGCATAACAAGTTATAAACCTTCCCTTTCCATACAGATGCCTCTTGTTTTTAGCGTAAGTGCCTGCCGCGTGGGCTTAAACTTACGGGATGCCCATACATCCATGGGAGCAAGGATACGCCTTGCCATCGCTCACAATGATAATTCATTTTTGATACCAATTCGGAACTGTGTTGCCGGCACAAGTTCCACCCTTGGTATGAGTCGAGGCCGACCTAAAACCTCTTACTGTTCTTAGGGTCACAGCACCCAGCACTTATTGCAACTCCACATTGAGTCAACCAAAGGAAAACCAAAAGGAAAACCAAAGGAAGACTCTTACCCGCGATTTTGGGTTTAAACCACAGCCACCATGACGCTCCCACAAGGGGGCCTACCTCTAACAAGTCAGGCCCGGACCGAGATCCGGGGGGCTCCTGACTCCCATGGTACCGTGATTTAAGTCCTGGTAGGGACTACCGGTGGTCCAGTCCCTTTCCATACAGATTCCTCTTGTTTTTAGCGTAAGTGCCTGCCGCGTGGGCTTAAACTTACGGGATGCCCATACATCCATGGGAGCAAGGATACGCCTTGCCATCGCTCACAATGATAATTCATTTTTGATACCAATTCGGAACTGTGTTGCCGGCACAAGTTCCACCCTTGGTATGAGTCGAGGCCGACCTAAAACCTCTTACTGTTCTTAGGGTCACAGCACCCAGCACTTATTGCAACTCCACATTGAGTCAACCAAAGGAAAACCAAAAGGAAAACCAAAGGAAGACTCTTACCCGCGATTTTGGGTTTAAACCACAGCCACCATGACGCTCCCACAAGGGGGCCTACCTCTAACAAGTCAGGCCCGGACCGAGATCCGGGGGGCTCCTGACTCCCATGGTACCGTGATTTAAGTCCTGGTAGGGACTACCGGTGGTCCAGCCGCCAACAAGACCTATGACCGGCAGCTTGTGACTGATCAAATCGTAGCAACCTTCGGTAGCGTCATCTGAAGATGTTTACGATAAGACCAGTACTTTGCTCTGCCCCCGTTCATTATTAGACAACGTCATTAAAGGGCGAAGCCTTGATAATTGGGCGGGGGCCCTCCCTTTCCATACAGAAGTAATGGACAAATTTTGAACAGCAACGCCACCTTTGCCCATAAGTCATATCCCCAAAGCGTCGACAGCTTTCTATTTCGTGCGCCTCCCCGCATAGCTTGCATCCTGAGCTATTGTTAGCTACGTCGTTCGCTAAGAATTGTATCCGTTTCCCGCGTCTACTCTCGTTCTGCTGTGGTTCGTTAAAATCCGTGCACGCTATGCTCACCATTTTGGATAACTCTTGTAGCCAGTCGCTACATTGTTCTATGGTCGGTGTCGACTCGACCGTCATCGCGTATCGGGCTCAGTCCAGCCTCCTTTGTACTGACAACTTTAGCAGCAACTCCTCCATTAATGTGGGATTTGCTAGATGTTGCTCACATTCGGCAGTGTTGAGGAACAAGGACAAATTTTGCACCTTCGTTGCGAAAGGAACAAGCTGTTCTATACAGTTAACTGCGATTGGAGCCACCTCTCGTATTCGAGCTATCTGGCCCTTCACGAGCTGATCCGGTCTCCTAAAACGTCCTTTAACGCTTATCGATACTTCTCGTAACATTGCTACTGTGGATGAGCAGACACTCAACAGCTTCCTTGGCCTTACCCTTTAGCGCCTTTTGAAGGCGCATCAAATTCTGCTGGTTACTGTAACGGTACTCCTCGGTGGTAATCTGGAATGATTCCCTAAACATGGACCGTCCGTCGAATATCGAAAGATCATAGAGCCTACGTCCTTCTTATGGCCTTGTTTTACTCAACGTACGGCTAAGCTCGCTTAAAGCGGCCGCTAACGCTATTCCCGCTTCACTAGGAGTTCCTTCATGTGCCCTCGGTGTAGACGCAGCCGCCGTCGAGTCTGAACTTCCCTTTTTTGCGTCTCCTCTTTCTCTACCCACGGTTCTAATGTTTGCCACTGAGTCTTGGACTAATGTTCCTAATTCGATTTCCTTACTTCTGGTTATCCCCGCTCGAAGTTCGCTTAGCTGATTCACCACATCGGCTAGTATTGCCGCCATATTTGTAGTTTCATCCACAGTCCTTCTCTGCTCACAGGTGGTGATGTCCAGTTCATCTTGGCTGTCACTTTACATTCCTTGACCGTCTGCTACTTGATCGCCTACAGCCTTAGTCGACCTAGTCTTAGGCATTCTACGAAATTTCTCTGCTCTACTAACTGAGATCACAAATAATCCCCACCAGCTATGCTTTAATACCTATAGATACCTCGATTGAATGTTGCGACTCGCCGCCTACCCACCCACTGGATTTACATTTTTGCCGACGTACACTCGATGAAATAAATAAACCTGCCTTGGTTTTGACTCGCTGCCTGGCGGACTACTGGACTCTTGTCGACGCACACTCGATTGGTATATATAGCCTCTTTCAAATCACGACTCACCGCGTAGACACTCACCACCAAATCAAATCAATGACCCCCAAATCAATAACTCAAAAAGGTGTACTCACCTGGATTTCTGCACTGCCTATGCTTCGATATCGGTGGATAATCTGAATGTTGTTGCACTTGGATCCGCTGAGACGCCTAGCCTTCTTTGAGGCTGACCCCGTAGTTCAATTTATTTTCACACGTCACGTTGAGTTTTCCCTTTGGTATGGCTTCGTGTTTAACCACACTTCCTCAGTAAGACTTGGGCCTCGTGTGTAGTCTCGTCGCTGATTGGTCTTCGCTAAGTCTCGCTGGTAACTAGTACACCGCTGATGTTGTACTATTCCGTTGAGGCTGCTTGGGTACTCGATGTCCCACAAATGGGTGCCGCGCTTGCGTTATAATCGTGCTGCTGCTCAGCGTGTACACTCACTTTCCTTCTTTTAGGTTATGACTCTGTGAGTAACCTCACTGCGTTTTTTGTTTTACCTCGCCGCTGTGAAATAGCGCTTCGCTGAGGTAAAGTTCCTTATTTCTTGATGGCGACTCGCACTGCAGATATTAGCTGGTGTCGACCCCGCTGCTACTGAATAGCGCCTCGCTGAGGTAAACTTCTGGAACAATCTGATGCTGAATCAATTTCATACACGTATGTAGTGAAAATAAAATACCACTGTTGTGCTTGTGAGTATTTTATTTTCCTATAATATGATATGATTACATGATGTTTGCAATATTTTTAGATTTTAGTTATTTACACTTGTATTCGTCCAACCTCTCACAAACGACATCAACAGAAAAAGGAATGTGAAATGCCGGAAACGGCTTATGTAAAGATTTTGACGTTTCGAGGAAAGGAGAACTCAAGTGTTTACAAAGGGTTATCGATATCAAGTTATCGTTGAGTTTTAGTTGAAGTTTATCGTTAAGGATCGTTCACATCAATATATTAGGTTTATATTCATCAATTTATATTCAACCAAAGTTTTGAATTTTTAAATATGAAAAATAAAACTCGGTTTACCGTAATTTTTTCCTTCGTTGCTGTCACTAAAATGTTAATATTTTGTTGCTTTGATTTGTAGTAATAAAATCAACATAATCAAACATTTCTTTTTGAATCTTTTACTTTATTCAACAACTAATTTATTATGAAAAATTTGTTTTGCAATTTTTTTAATGCGTGTCCGTCCCATACAATATTTCGGAAACTATTAAAATACCTGAACTAGTTATTGAATACAAGTTTCCCAAATTTTCTACCAGAAATTTGCCTCCAACTGTTAATTGATGATTGCAATCTCTAATGGCCAAATTTAAAATGTAAATGCTTGAGAAATAACAAAAACTTACACAAATTAATATTAAAAATAAATACTTTAGGACCAAAATTCGAACACATTTTTAACATTTATTTATATTTACGAGTATAAATTATCTGCCAATTCTACTTCTGTTCGCGTACTGTCCAAGACTGTCAAATATAAACGCACATAGAAGGAAAACTTTCTAAATGTTGGCCCTTCAAAAAACGGCTTAGAAGTAAGTACTCGTACATAGTTATCTGTTCGCGTATACTGTCCAAAACTACCAAAATCTACGAAAACAGTCCAAAATCCGTTTTCGCGTACTCATAAGATCTGTTCGCGTATTATCCAAAACTATGAAAATCTACGAAAACAGTCCAGAGTCCATTTGCGTACTCACATTTTCCATAGTTTTTCGCAGAAGAGAAGACAGCGAAATGTGAGAGCAATTCCTTTCCCCTCTTATGTTCAAGAAATTTGTTCGGTCAAATTTGTAAAAACTGTCAAACTGTTTTTTTTTTCTTTGAAACTGTCATTGGGTTTGTTTTTATTTCGAAATGGAAAAATTTGTTTACTTTGTTTTGCCAAAAATATGTAAGTGAGATTTGAATAAAAGACTAATTAATAATTAAAATGGAAAATTGTTTTTAGAAAGTGTTTACAGGCAAAATATATAGAAAATCAGGCAAATGAAATGAAAGTGCTCCTCATACACCTTCTGGCATATACAAATAGAAGTGTTCACACTCTATGATTTGTATATACGATTTGCTTGATGACCGCACTTGGCCCATCAAGTAGAGTGATCGTAGAGTGTGAAAGCTCTTACAACACGTCGTCAGATTTTTCGTATGGAAATTCAACTTTTTGACTTGCTTGATCGACTTATCGTAAGGTGTGAACAGTTGGCGTACAACTTCAGATCATTTTTTCACTTTTGCTTGTGACTTCAGAGAGTGAACACCAATTTTTAGCGGAATGAAGGATATGTCGTTAAACAAAGAAGAAAAATGTTGGGTTTTTTTTTTAGATGTACCGGCAATTTCCAGAAGTATGGAAAATTAAAAGTGAACTGTACAAAAACAAAGTAGATACTAAAAAAAAAGGTTTGAGTTGCGGACAAACATAAGTGAGGATATATTGCTCTCTCAATATTGTATTTTCTTTTCATATATGAGGACTTATTTTTCTTAGTAACTCCTCATTTTTCTTTTAAACCAAAATAAAGGCAGTTGACATTTGTCTGTACAAAACAGTCTCAAATCCGTTCGCTTACTTTTTAACACTCCCACTTCTTCGGATTTGACAGTTTTTACGAGTACATACATATATAGTCCAAAAAGTACGCGAAAAACCTGTTTATGAATACGTGTGAATTGCATTGATTCAATTGTCAATGCATTAACAATTAAGGTTGGATATGTGAAACACTCCTTTGAAAAGGTGTATGCGATTTTTTTACCTCCTACTGGGATATATAGTAAGCGCTTCCAGAGGATGTAGTGTGTAAGCGCTTACTCTTCATAATCGGAAGGTAGCTACTTGTAAGCAATTAAACAATTCCTTTAGAAGCTTTTATTTATTTAGAAAATGAGTCAACAAATTTGTAGCATTACTATACAACGCATCAGACGCCTCATTTCAAACGAAAAGTAAACAAAACGGTTAGCAGTCCAAAATGAAATCAGTCTAGATGATAATTATTTTAATGATTTATTGCAAACAAAAGTAAAACGTGAAGAAATTGAGACTCGGAACGAAAATTCTGGCGGAAATTTTTTGTACTATATCGCCTATATAAATTTCTAACGGCGGGAACAAATTCGTATGAAAAGTGAAAATTCGGTACGGAATAATATTATTAATTTTGTTAAAGAAATTTTTGTTTTCAAATACGTGTTGGGTTAAAATGTCGAGAAAAGATACGCGAGTTTCGAAATAAGTGCTTGTGAAGTGTTTAGATGGGATACTTTAAATACGGAAAAGTAACAACACAACAATTTCTTCGTGTTTCACAAGTGCTTAGTTTACATTTTTTTAAGCACGATTCTTTTTAAATTAACTCATATAAACACTTCACAAGCATTTATATCGAAACTCGAGTATTTTTTCTCGACATTTCAACTTTATGCTTATCAGACAAAAATAAATTCTTTAAGTAATTTATTTATTTTGTTCCACATCGAAATATGATTTTGCTCCCGGCCAAAATCTGTCCAGCCGTGGAGGTAAAAAAATGCCACCAGGGGGCGCTAAAAGCACTTTACCGGGTGTCAATAAGAGATTGGTGCATTGAAAATATAATAGAGTAAAAACGATAGCCAGTGAGGATCTACTATTAAAAAAAGGGGGTTGGATATTCCACATTCCAAGCGTTAATGGAAGCAAAAAGTAAACCAATTGAAATACCAAACGTTTAACCAGGAGAGTATATATCATTAAGGGCTGGAGCAGTGTTTAGAAAGTTAACTGGATCTATTTGAAGTTAACATGCCTATTTTAATAGGCATAGGAATCGACGGACTTCCCTTGTTCAAGAGCAACAGAGCAATCTGGCTTATATTAGAGTGCATTGACAACATGTCCGGAAGCAAACCATTTCTTATTAATGCATATGTGGGTTCGGAGAAGTCAGAAAATCGAAACGATTTTTTATCAAAATTTGTGACTGAAGTACGATATTTAACCAATTCAAGATTAATAATAAACGGGAAAAACGTTGCTTTTAAATTTAACCTGTTTGCTTGTCATGTTCTGGCAAGGGCATTTATTACTGGTACAGTCGGCCGTACTGCCAGTAAAGGATGTTCTAAATGTGAACAGACTGCTGAAGGAAAAAATTGTAGACTCATATATGCTACCACAGCTTCTTCTTTGAAAACAGACGCGGATTTCAAAAACAGAATTGATAGAACTTATCATAGCCAATATTTCCAAAATAATCGAGAACACTTTCCACTAGACGTAATGCATTTAATTGACTTAGGAGTGTGCAAAACAAACCTTTGGATCGGGAAACATTGCCGAAGAAAATTGTCTCCAGATAAGAAGGAACCACATTCCAAGAAAATTTTTCAGGAAACCAAGTGGTTTAAAAGAAATTTTTTGATGAAGACTTCTATAATACATACACTTTTTACTGCTTCATGCAGCATACAGGCTTATTTCGGATATTAAAAATTGTCAAAAAAATTTAAGATGCTGAATACGTTTGTAGCAAATTTTGGGATTTTGTATGGAAATAAAAAAATTAGCTATAAATGTAAAATTACAATTTTGCAATGTTGATAAATTTTCAGCTTACAAATTTGAGAATTTCTTATAAAGTTATAACAACAGATGTTCGTCAAAGTATCATACAAAAATCTTACAACAGATAAATAATCCCATTAATGAACGGTTTCAATTAAGAGAAACGAAGAAGAAAATTTTGGTATTAAGTGCACTAACAAAAGCCAAAATAAATAATATATCGATGTACGGGAATTACTATTTTGATTTATTTATTTGAAGTACCTAATCAAATGTCGTACAATTTTTGCTGTGTAAAACCGTTGAATTAGATAAAAATGTTAGGGTTTAAAAGAGATGATGATGGAGTCAAATCTATTTGTTGCCGCCACCTAAGACTACAATATGACAGTGAAGGCATCTGTTGCCGATAGTATGAAATGCAGAAATGTCATATCTCGGCGGTTTTCCTAGGTAAAAGGAAGGCAGACAGATCGAATGGTTTTGCGCTTCTTTTTCTTTTGGATATTGGCGTTTCAACCACGTTTTCTTTTTGTACAATATTAACTGCGCAATAAACTTAGTTTTTTAAAGTATGCAGGTTACATACTCCAACAAGAACAAAAGTATTTTTTTCTCTTCATAACCAATAACTTGATTTTCCCACACCTCTTCAAGGTAAACGAACAAACGTGTAGCGACAATGTTGCAACGATATCCAATATCACACAGCAAGTCGCCACGCGCATTTCCGAATTTGCTGAGTTAGCAAGGTACGAATAGATATAAGGGAGTGACAGATTGTCACCCAGTTAGTTAGTAAGTTGTGTAAATGGAGTTCACTTGAAATAAAAATAAAAAATATTTTTTTTTTCGCGCACGGCGAATTGAATTGTTTAATTTACACGACACAGTGTTAATATTGAAATAAGTTTTTTTTTTTGTTTTTTTATTTCTTGTTCCTTGCGCGAACACTATTGTTGGCCTAAAATTTTTTACGGAATTTCTGAATTCCTCACAGGCACTTGGAATACTGAAAGCACGAAATCTTATGTCGCTGTGGCTCAAGTGGTAGTGTATTGGCTTCCCAATCAGAAGGTTCGGCGTTCACTCCCAACCGCGTCCGAAAGAATTCTCTTTTCAGGCGACTAAAATCATGTAAGATTAGTGGTTGCCTAGAATACAACAGCAAGCCTAAATACACTAATAATTTAGTCTCCCCATTAAAAATTGGATGTCACCCATATGCAGCGAAATAGCCCTATAGTAAAAACGAAATGGATTGTCATACAGGGAGTAAGGACATGAGGCATAGGTGAAAATAAGAATGTTCTTGAGGGAGAGTTTGCTGAGGTGGTAGTCGAAGAGAGGCGAAATATCGATAAATTCACGATGCATTCTAGATATTGGCTCCAGGTGTCTGTAATTCGTTCTGTGAAGATTGAGCCCGAAAAGTGTCACAGACCTAAGATTGCGTGGGTTGGGGTTAAAAGAAATAAGTTGAAGTAAAAAACGACAATCTATATTGCCAACTAAAACTTGATGAATAAAGAGAATATCGGCAACTTTCCGGCGTATAGAAAGAGGTTGTAAATTTATAAGTTTCACCCGATCAGTGTATGGTGGTAAGTTTTGGCTTTCATCCCAGGGAAGACCACGTAAATTAAATCGTAAAAATCTGCATTGAAAAGCTTCTATTCGGAATATGTGAGTTCTGTAGTAGGGTGACCAAACTTGGCTTGCATAATCAAGAAGAGGCCTAACAAAGGTTTGGTAACATAAGGATTTGAAAACTGCTTAGACCAGCGCTTGATGAAGCTAAGGGCAGAGTTGGCCTTTTTTATCATATTATCAATGTGAGAATTGAGTTCCTTATCACAGATAACACCTAAATCAGAGAACTTATTCATTAAGGGAACAGCAGACTAAAGACTAGATAGTAGCGAAGTAAATTAGGAGGGCGTTTAAGGGTATAGGTTATAGCCTGACATTGACAGTTTCTTTAAAGTTAAAGACACAGATTCCAAAGTTCTTTGTGGGCAGCTATTTAAGTAGGAAAAGTAAAAGTGGTCTGGTTCTTGTGAATGGATGGCTAAATAAAATGTTGAGATTTGCAAAAATTTGGGGATCGTCCGAGAATTTATCAAGAAAATTCAGAGATAATGGATAGTTATCCGATTTAGTTTTAGTTTTGATGAACTGAAATAATCGTTTGGGGTCGGAAATGAGTGTCTGGTCCATTCGGTTTAAATAGTTATCATAGAGAGTTTGGCAAAGTATAGAGAAATTTATTTGGGCAGACTGGTAGTAGAAGAAATCTCTTGTTACGAAGAGATCGCAGCTCTTTGTTATACCAGGGTGGTGAACATAAGAGATTCTTTTTGGGTAAGAAAGGTACATATTGGGAGAGACATTTGAAAATTTCGGTGAAAAAGGATGAGAGATGAGAGCATTTTTAACCGTAAGGTTAGGATTATCGTAGAGAAAACAAATTTAAATTGACCATACTGTTGTTGTTTGGCGTAGTTAGCCCTATGAAAACTGAAACTGTAAGAGTACTGATAGGAAACTGGATTAAGGCCATTGTAATACGACAACGTAAAAAAATGGGAGGGTGGTAACTATATAACTTAGAGAGATGTCTACTTTCTAAAACAACGCAGTTATATGTATCAGTGGCGAAGACTAAGTCGAGTTGTCTGCCAATGTTATTGATACAGACCAGTAGTATTCGATGAAAAGATTTTCTTTATCAGAGGTGGGATTTGTTGCAGTAAAGAAAGACTGGTCAGTCTGGACCCATAGAAGCTTAGGTAGATTAAGATCATTTAAAAAATCAGCAGTATTAAAAATAAAATCGACTTCATCAACAGCCATCTAGTAAACTTGAATTGATTGACAGGGGCGAATATAGCAGCAACAAATATATAGGTTGCGCTTGCAAATAGGAATTCTAGCGCAAACGAATTCAAAGAATGTAGTGGATGATTTTTTAAAGGGTCTAAACTCGTGACGAGAGTGTATAGCTAGAAGTACACCACGGTCATATAAGTTCTTCTCTTTATCTAGACCATCCTCACGGTGTAAATCGAAGTCTTGGGAAACTAATTCATTATTCTTAAGGGTGAGCTTGGTTTCTGTGAGGGCAAAAATGTTGTATGGCAAAATCTGCGAATTAAGATATATAGCAAAAATCGTAGTTCGTAATCCTCCTACGTTTTGATAATACAGGGACAGACATTTGGGAGGCGTCGGCAAAGAATTGAGCGGCGGGTCACGAGCAGTGGTAGTTTTTGAAACTAGACCGTGTTCTCTGAAGGTGTAGTATGCGTGAGACGCAAAAGAAGAGAGATCATTAGCCACATCCTCAGGATTCATATCTAATTGCTCATGAAAATGTATTATATAAAAAGTTGCCGCAGATCATTATGATTACTATGGAGGCCTTCCTGCAGAATGGAAACTATTGCATTGGTTTTCGTTATACCGTCGATATAGACAGAGTTTGGTTATCTCTTTCATATGTAAAAAAATAATAACTCTTTTATTTACCGAGTAAGTTTTATTTTGTTGCAGATATAAGACTTGGGAGATTTGACATAGAGCACTACACGATCGCACAGCGAACCTAAATCGTCGTATTATTTTTGGAAAACAGTCGTAATTTACACTCAACGTGCCTTCCGGCAATTTTATGGAGTTCGAAATGCTCCAACAGCTCTCACTATTCGTGCAATAATGGCCAAATTTGAGCAATATGGGAACGTTGGCCATGTGAGGCGTATCGGTAGACCTCGTTATGGACGATCGACCGAAAACATTCAGGTCGTTAGTGAAAGTGCTACAGCCGATCCTGAAACATTGACACGACGGCGTTCAACACAGTTAAGCCTATCGCGTGCCACGATTTGTCGGATTTTGAGGAAAGATCTGCACCTATACCCTTACAAAATCCAGTTGATCCAACAACTCAATCCTGGCGAGCCAGGAAAACGTTTGGAGTACTGCAGAACTGTCCTTAACATCACCGAAAATGACCAACGTCCCTTACACTCACTTCGTGTTACTGTTTTGTGTGGAATAACCTCGCGTAAGATTTATGGGCCATATTTCTTTGAAAATGATGCGTGTGCAAGCCGTTACAGTTAATGGGCATCGCTAGAGAACAATGGTTCAGAACTTCTTTTTTCCACTAATGCAAGCAGACAACAATGTTGAGCTCATGTGGTTTCAGCAAAACAGAGCTAATGCTCACACCGCTCGTGAGACAATGAACTTATTGTGCGAAAAATTCCCAAATCGCATTATCTCAAAAAACGGTGATATTGAATGGCCACCGCGATCGCCTGATCTGTCGGCTCTAGACTTTTTTTAATGGGGTTACCTGAAGGAAAAGGTTTACATTAGCAAACCACACACTATAGAGGAGCTGAAACTCAACATTCGAGAAGAAATCGCCCAAAATGCGTCGGAAACACTTCAAAAAGTCGTGGAAAGTGCTTTCAAATGGGCCCATGAATGCCTGTATAATAATGGCGGCTACTTAACCGATGTTATTTTCCATACATAATAAAAAAAACTGTCCATGAAATAAATTTTTATTTTAATTTATTTCGTTAGTTTTTATCTTTTCATTTAAAAGTTGTTCCAGATTTACACAGGAAAGGGACTTTTGGCCCACCCTGTATAATCTGCGGTCTAGTGTTATTTTTTTTAATCGTACGCTAGATTAAGGGGTTAAGATAACCTTAAAATGTTTGCACACAGCGCTGGCGAAGGAAAATTAGGGAATAAGGAAAGATAAGTACCGATGTACGTTGGTTTTAAATGTCTGAATAGTATAATGACTAGGAAATAGAGAGCTCGGCAGGGCATTCCATAAACGAGTTGTTCAGCATAGGAACGAATCACGATATTTCAGAGTACATCCGAAGGTGGGCTTGAGAGTATACTAATGAGCATTCATAGCGAGACGAGTGTTGAAGGTTTGAAGGGGCGGAATGCTACTGGCGATTTCTATGGAACACTGATGGTGGAAATAGCGATAAAACAAAGTGAGACACGACACATTTCGTCAGTGTTCGAGGGTGTCCATTGACTGAGTGATATTAGTTTCACCTATGAGTTTTATCTTATCTAGCAGGTGCAGAGACTTTTTAATCTAATCAGATGAGTGCATTGTACTCCAATTTTGGGCGGATAAATGCCTTATACGAGTAGATATATTAAGGCCAGATCAGAAGAGGAAAAGTAAAACTTTTTTGGCACAACACACGAGAAGAGCAGAAGAGACGAATTTACGAGTGCACTGGTCAATGTGTGCACTCGTCGGTGGTCGACTCGGTACTTAATCGAGAGCGAACATACCTCCCCTGAATCGATAAGGTACTTGGTTAACTTTGCCTTTGTTGGAAGTATGGGCTCTAAAAAGGAAAGTGGTGTGGTATTAGAGTGGAAGCCTACCGTAAAAGATGGAGAGGGATTTAAAATATGGGAATGAATAAAGTTAGGGTAAGCCGTATTTGTTTGAGTGGAATAAGGAGATTTTGTTAGATTTTTTAATGTACTGGGAGGAGGAACAAGATTAAAAGAAACACATTTGGGGATTGGGTTTGACGGGTTGGAAGAATGTTTTGTATATAAGCAAATGCCAGAATGAAGTGAAGGAGGAGTGAAGAAAGGAAATGTCCCAACTTTAAAACTCCAGTTTGGATCAGGAGCATGTGTGTTAGGAGTTGGGTTTTTTTTTCTAAGAGATAGGCTTAGAATTTGTTATATTATTAGACTTACTTAAAGATAGTATGCTTGCGATGTTTGTTGATTCCTGTATTCGGTTTTACTCTTTCCATGATTATTTCACCCAGATTGATGACATCGGAAGCAGGATTGATGAACCTCCATTCAGATTTTAATGGAATGCTTACCTTAAAGGTAAGCAATAGTACGGCAATTGCTTTAAGTTTTGACTTAAATTTTAAATTCTGATTTAAAAAGACTAGTTAGCCTGATGTGTACCTCTTTTTAAAAAGGTAACTGATTCAGCTTTGTTGGAATTGTTTTTTTATTCCTTTCTTCCACTCCGAAAGTGTATAAGATTCAGGAGTTGGTGTAGTAGCTTCAATTTCGGGAGAGGGTTGTGGTGGAGGAGAATATTGCCCACGAGTTATTGGCGATTCGATAACTGCAGATTCAAGCATTTCGATAAGAGGTGTTGTACGATGCAGTCGGTAGGGGATAGGATTGCACCGGTATATCGTCGATTTTACTGGAAGTTATCCGGATGTGATCAGTAATTTCGTTTAACAACAAGCGTGATTCGGTTATCTCGTTGCTTAAACCACTCATTTGGTACATGAGTACAACTAATCATTATTTGGTGGAGAGGGAACGCTGCTTTTGAAGACGAAAATCGAGAAAAGACCGCAGGGAACCTAAAGAGTCAGTTATTGTGGTTATGTAAGATTATATTATTGATTTAATACTATTGGATAGACTTTTTTTTTAATTTCACTATCGTTTATCGTTTCGTTTTATTAAATACCTATTTTGAGCCAACTACATAGATAAGTTACTAAATTGACTCTATATTCATGGTAATCTCCCCTTTTGGTTGAAAGAAAGCTTAATAGTCTTTCTTGTCTTTCTGTCGAACTTTCGATGTTCATTTCCCGAATACTCATACGTTCATAGGAATCTAAATATCGTTGTAATTCTGTTTTATGTAAACTTCAATCCCCAGCAAATTTGATAATGATTCCGATGACTTTCACAGCAATTTCAATAAAATGCTTTCTTTTTTGGTTAAAAAAATATATTTTAGAAATTTTCTAAGAGCATCGCTTTTAATTTCGTATCAAATATTCTTTTACACAGAATTAGTTTACGTACAAAACTTACAAAATACGAATCACGATTTAATTTTTTATTCTTTTCCATCTTAGATAATGTATATGTATGTATATATAAAAGGATTAATTTTCTCTTACTTTATCTGATTAATCGTGATATATTAAAAAGACAAATAAGCTTTCGCACTGTCTTTTTCAAAATAACTTACTTAATTACGTAACTCATTATTTTAGCTAAGTTAAATTAGGCTCTTTTCAAAACTTGTATAAATGTATATATACTAGATGTATAAAGTCTTTTTTGTCTTTTATACTTTTATCAGTTTTTTTATTTAAAAAATATAATTTTGCTTAAAACAAATTATTCAATATCGTTTTAATTCTATATAAATATTTCGAAAAAAAAAACTAAATTTAATTAAAAAGAAAGTGCGTCATTTGTTCTAAAAATATATTTGGAAGTCCAATTTAAACAGTAATAAATAGGATAAGAAGTAAATTAAGCACGTATTCAATTACAATAAATATGTTGATGTAATTTTTACATTCATGAAATAGTTAATGCAAACAATGGTTTAGGCTTATTTTAAGGTACTTAATTGATATGTGTTTTTACAGGATATTATAATAATTTTCGCCCGCGACAATATACTCTACTTTAAAAATATATTAACACTGTTATAGAAATTAAATGTAGTGAGTTTGTAACTTTTGTTTTATCGAGAGGCACAAAATGAAATGTCTCAATGGAAGGACAATTACATGATTCTATGGTATGTATTAATATAAATTTGTTTAGCACTTAGTTCATTAAATAACTTATGTATTAAAATTTGTGTCTTAATTTCCCTTTTTGTTTTTGTTTTGTATAATATATAAATCGCTCCTTATACCTACATAAATGTAAATACTCTTGGTACAAAAATATGTTCAGGATACATCACACGTCCGCATATCCTTAGTGATCGTTTTGAAGGTATTAAAATTCGTGAAAATTAGAAAACGATTATTTATTTCTCTATGTTGTTTTTTGTTATTGAGCATCGATTTTCTATTTTCCATAGGAAAAATATCTGAAACAAGAAACATACATATTTGTTATAAAATCAATGATTTCGTTATAATGGTTTAATATAATTATACAATAGTATAAATTAAAATGTATATGTACGTATGTACATACATATTGTATATTCATGCATTTGTAATATATTTAACTTTTATTATTATAGAACGAACTATAATACAAGTTAGAACCGTTGTTTTTCTCTTTTAATTAAAAAAGCAACATAAAAATTAATATATTCTAAAAAACAGATATTTGTTTGCCTAGTCCAGTGATCCTATACAACAATTAAATTAACAATGTTAACGTTTAAAAATTAACATTTTATATGGTTCGACGAAATAAATATAAACGCAAAATAGAAATGACAAAATAGTGGCCAAATTACCATTATCGAAATATGCTTATTTGTGAAAATGTATATGAAAAACTTCTTAATTTTCATTAATTTAAATTTTTAATTAACAACTCAATTGAATTTCATTAAATCCTTTGTTTTTTTTTCACTAAAGAAATATTTTAAAATGTATATTAACAATAATAATTGTAGAGTCTAATCAGAAATAGTGTCAAAAGACTTTTTTTCAACTAACTTGCCAATACACTTTTTTTTTATTAGCGACTCAAACCTCTGGCAAAATTTGGGAATCTCATTCTACGAGTACCATAAATTTTGACAGTTCTAGCAAAGCCATATGGAGTGAGTGCAAATTCTAAATAACGTTGTTGCAATCAGTTAAGAAATTTAAGAAGGAAAAATCAAATAATTTATATAAATAATTTGTCAAATATTTTATATTGTATTAATTTATTGGAAGTATAACTTAAGTTTATTTTTCCAAGTATTTGGGCTCCTAGTTTCAATTTTGCTAAATAATGTATAAGTACACAAAACAGGGATCAACCAATTTACTGCCAACAACTAAGACAAAAATGTTAAAACATATACTAGGTATCATTAAATGCAAAAACTATGAAAATTACATTAACAATTATAAAATCCCAAGTACGAATAGAAAATAAACAAAACAAAACCCAATTTTTTAAAGTTGTTATCAGTTAGCAATTAAAAATGTTGTCAATATGCATGCCAAAAGTCTCAATTCGTTTAATGTAAATATTTTATTTTGCCATAGAAACTAATGAGAACAAAACCAAATCCAGGCAACCAATAAGTTTAAACGCAATGTAATCGCTTTCGTCCGAAGTCAATAGGTGGAGTAAAAGGGACGTTCAATATAAATGTATGCACACATCGTCTTTTGCAGTGCAGATTTCAAATTTTCAGGAACGTCAAAAAAATATGGGACTTTGTAAAAGAATGTGTAAATCCGCACTCAAGTACTCGTAATCCTGTTGTACAAATAGAATTGTTGTTGATTGAATTATGATCAATCGATTGAAACGTTGATTTCAAATTTTCCTACTTTTTATTTCCTTAAACTCTCTGCCTCTCTCTGAATAAGTTACTTGCGCTTGATGCACATAAATACGAGTATGTGACTCCATACAAGCATATTCTTACACTTCATTTCTCGTATCTGCAATAACATACAGCGTAACGAATGCGTGTTTTTAACAAAACGTCAATCACACATCTTCAATTCCCTTTTAATAATTGACTTGACGAATTGATTATTATGAATGGTGGCAGTTTTACTTTTTCTTCTCCCCATCTTCTTACGAGCGCTTGCACTACGCCAAACCCATCCCGAAACCTCACCCCTTGAATTTATTTCTCAGTGCTATCTTCTACAGCATTCATTTCCCATTTTAGACGCGTCACCGCATTCCGCGCTATGAATATGAAATGCAGACCAGATTTATTTACTTGTTGCTGCATCTTCTTAAGGCTGAGCACAGAATCTCAAATGAATAGCGCACCAAACACAATACGCATTGAGGGTTGTAGCGTAATAAAATCGTCGTGTGGTACTTGAAAACGAGCAGCGTTAAAGCCTGGGGGCCTGAAAAATAGCGTTAATTAAATATTACTCGGCTGTCTTTGCACCAATACATTTGTAGTAAGAAAAAACTAACATGTATTTAAAGCATGACTTGGACGTTTAACGTTGTTAACTCAGCGACCAACACAACCTTGTCGAGATCTCTTGTTACCCATAAAAATAATATACGATCAGTGGATGGTTATAAGCTCTATTGTCAGATTAATGCATATTTTATGCTGGTATGCTGTGTTTATTTTCAGATTTAGGAGACATGGTCATTTAATTACTGAACTGATTTTTTCATATCATACAATAAAGTTCGCTTCATGTGACCCCCAATAATAAGAGGGGTTTTTAAAATAGAATTCACCACACTGAGTTCAGTAAACCCGATTGCGAGTATATGAAATATTATATTTATTATTTAATATCATAAAACAAGAGATTCCTATTCAAAAAAGAATACAAGACAATAAAGAATTGCGGCGATCAGAAACAGATAAATTTTCACGCGCCTGTGCAAATTAAAATAAGTCTTAACTTAATACTACAATATTTTTGTATCCATCCTAACATATAAAATTCTTTATAGATCACGAGAAAGCTGAGTAATGGTAAAGAGCATATTATCGGTAGTTTATCCTATATCGCATATTAAAGACAAAAACAAGGCACGCCTAAGTAAGTTTTTAAATATATTTTTTTTTCTTAATATAAGACATGTTCAAAAGGCAATTACTTAAAGAACCTACGCAACGCACGGCGCCGCTACAAATAAGTTGATGGTCTACTGTGGACCACAAACTACTCGTATCATAGTACTACAATACAATATGTTGTTCGTGCTATCATTTTTTCAGACACAGACAAATGGTTTTCTGACTGGGGACGTCAAAAAGGGTTAGAGTCTATCATGCTGAAATGCTGTATCGTCGACTGGGAGTCGTAATATCAGTATTCTTTTTTTACGACGTATCTAAGTATATATGTAGATGTCGAAAACCCTCTGGATAACTAGAATTAGCACACTCATATTTCAACTCGGTTATTGTTGTAGCTATAAATTGCATTATTTTCCCAATGGTTAACTTTAGATACGACAAAACTTGACCTATAGTAACATGTAGGCAATTACGAAAATGTATATACATATGTTATATGTGTATGCGCATACGTTCCAGTGACAAGCATAGGGTAAAAACATAACGTGTATTGTAAAGTTAAACAGTACATTTGATAACCAAATTTTATTTCAATTTTTGACTTAAAATGTTTGTTAAAGTACCATCACCAGTTTCTCAAATTACCACTTCTGCATTACATAGGGTTTTTTGTATGCAGTTTGTAAATGAGCAGGAACGTGGTAAAAGAAAACCAACAAAAGATTAAGTTTAAAATTCACCTTTCGCATTGGTACAAGGCGTTTTGTAAGTTTTTTATCATTGTTATTAGCCGGCGGTCAAGGAATTATATGTACTCTTATAATGTACCGCAGGCGTGATAAAAGAAAATATAAAATTGACTTTTATTCCTCCTAAGTCAGTCAAAAAATAAACATATGCTTGGAATATGAAAAAAACGTCCTATATGTACGAGAATACAGAGAAACATCAACAAGTTTGCAGAAAAACCCATAGATTTTATGATACTTAGGAAAACCTGCAACAGGTAACATTTAAAAACAAAAATATTTTTTTTTTTGCTTTAAGCTTCTTAGGCTATGAATAAAAAATAATTTTGTGTGGTTCTAGATAATTTTTTATTTTATGTATGTACTAAAACAGTTATAACAGGTGTTCAAAATGTCCTCCTTCGTTTTGTGTATATGCTAGAGCTCGTTTCTGGATTTCACTGCGAATATTTTTTGAGGCTAACTGCTGATTCACTTTTGATGACGCTTCGAGAATACGCTCTTCCAATTCACTTAAAGTTGCTATTTCAGTTGAATAAACGAGTTCTTTCATTCTTCCCCATACAAAAAAATTCAATACTGTAAGGTCAGGAGATCTTTCAGGCCAGTGAACTGGTACATTTCTTCCCATCCAAGGATTACTTATTCTTCCTCTAGCCAATTCTTAACTTCACGACCATAAAGGACTGGAGCATCATCTCGTTGAAAATATTATGACGCTAGTACGAGTAGAATCAGTAGAATGCCCTCCAATAGTTCTGGTATATCATTTCGCAAAAATTCCACATAATTTATAGAATTCAGCCTAGGTGGTATTTTGAAGGGGCCGATTAACTTGTTTCCAATTACGACTGCCCACATATTGTGGATTGTCCGCTACCCGTGTTTTATGAAGATTATAAAAATTTGTGATACCGTCTCTTGTAAATTGAGATTCGTCCGTCCAAAGAATTCTGCTAATAAACTCGTTGTCATCCAAGCTCCTCTCCAGCAATCAATTAGAAAACTCAACTCTCTTTTCCAAATCATCGGGAAGCAGTTCTCGCACAGGTGGTATGGATAAACGTTTTCTCCATGCACATTAAAAATTTAATGTGTGGAAATATTGAATTGCAAAGCTAAGTGTCTGATGCTGATTGATGTATCAATTGTAATAGATTCCAGTATTTTTTTATCACCCGAGATTCGTTTTACTTGTAGAGCTTCCGCGTTAGGTCGTGTATTTGTAACTGATTGCGTTTCAGCCTTCGATACGTATTTCCAAATACTCCTGCACTAGGAAGTCGTCGGTTAGTATAAAGCTCATGGTATCTTTATCGCGCTCTAATTAAACTTCTTTTGCACAGCCCTTAAAAGTAAATAATGCCTGTATTCTTGGTTGTAAAGTATTGAAAAATACAAACGAAAATTGTAATGTGTACTAGTCCCATAAGTCCCATTTGCAACAATGGCAAACGTAAATGCATATCAATCAATTGTAACATGACTTACATATTGGGAATTTTATCTGACATATACGAGTATGTAGGTTAAGATGATTTTTCAGAAAAATGAGTTATGCACATGCGTATGTAAAGGGTTTTCCAATAGGGACTTGACAACTTTGAATTTAATTTGTGAACGCACTCTTTCACTAATCATCAAACTGTCACTGCCAATTTATTCAGTAAACTCAACATTCTCATCATGGTAAAGTACACTAACGAGCAACGTCTGCAAATTATAAAAATTTTCTACCGAAATTCGGAGTCGGTGACTGCAACTTTAGGAGCGTTAACTCCAATTTTCGGTCGTAATTCTCGCCCTAGTAGACAGGCAATAACAAGTTTAGTGCAAAAATTTGAGTCTACTATTCGTTGTGTGATGTTGCCGTGTCAGTGAGACAACGATCGTAGCGTCCGTAGCAAACGATCCAAATCAGTCAATTCCACGGCGTTCTCAAGAATTGAGCATCGCTCAAACCACATTATGGCGTATTTTGCATAAGAATCTTGGTTTGCACCCATACAAGATCAAGCTGACTGAAGAATTGAAGCCGGTGGACCATTTGAAGCGACGTACGTTCCCCGATTGGGTTCTGGAGAAGATGCACCAAGATGATGAATTTCATCGCAAAATCATCTTCAGTAACGAAGCTCATTTTTGGTTCAATGGGTTCGTCAATAAGCAAAATATGCGTTATTGGTCGGGTGAAAATCCACATGTGCTTCATCCACTTCATCCACAAAAAATAACTGTTTGGAGCGATTTGCATGCCGGTGGCGTTATTGGGCCATATTTTTTCGTCGACGATAACGCTCGTCACGTTACTGTGAATGGTCAGCGTTATCCCGCCATGATCACCGATTATTTTTGGCCCGAATTGGAAGATATGGACTTGGACGACATGTGGTTTCAATAGGATGATGCCACAAGCCACACAGCACAGGCTACAATCGATTTATTGAAGAGTAAGTATGGTGAGCGTGTTATCTCAAGAAATAGGACAGTCGATTGGCCGTCTCGTTCGTTCTAAAACAAAGTAAAATATTATATTACCTTAAAAAATAAACTAACGAATAATATATGCAGTTGGTTTGGATTTAATTAAATATAATAGTTCATACAAAAGCAATTGATTTAAAAATTAATAACATAAACCTAATCAATTGTAATAATTTAATTCCATTTAATTTATAATATATATTTTTTTTCATGGTAATTTAAATAAGAAATTGTTTGCAAACTGCAGACAAATTCTTGACGCATTATTGTTGTTTTGTTTTTGAACTCGTATATCATAAAGTATTTACCGACTTTATTATTACAATACATACTTTGCCATTTAACAATTTGAAAAAATTCCTAGGCAGAAGATTTCACATTCAGAGGTTAGTCATTGCATGCGAAAGAATGGTGATATCAAAAGAGTAGATTACACAATCTCTTTGTGTTGTAGTCGGCGCCACGCTACAACAAATTTACACCACTTACTAGTTAAAATATTCTATGCATATTGCATATTCTGCAACATCAATTAAAAAATAATACAGGACAGAAACAAATAATTTGTACTGCGGTACTAATTTTCTACGAAGACTTGTGAGATGAAAAAGACGCCTGTGAACTCTTCGCAAGAACGTATGCACGTAAACATATACCCAGTTTATCCGAAAGCTCAATTTGCGTTGAAGAAATCCGCATTGGTTCAATACGGTCGAATAAACATCACTTCAAACCGCATTGAAATATTCAACACGCATACGTTCATTCCTGCTTATAAAACGCATTGAAAATTTGTAACTGCTTTGAAATATCGTATAAACATTTTCAAGTCGCATAGAAACATTTTACTCTCTCGCGCTCTCATCATTCTGTCATCATCGGGCAGGTATTAGTTGTGTATTTAAAATATTGTGTTGCAAACGAAATATTTGTATAGACAAAGGAATAAGAACAATGTATCAGTGTTAGTGTGAAGTGTCAGTTCTACCAGCTGTTTGTTAAATTTCTCTCAATTTCCTCTCGCTCATATTGGATAATTTCATATAAACACCAGCATTTCTACTGGTATTGAACCAATGCGGATTGCTTCAACGCAAGTTGAGCTGTCGGATAAACTGGGTAATAGTAAATCTACCATAAAAACTAACTATATCAAATAATCAAATAAGAAAAAAAAGCTTTTTTCATCAAACTGTCATCAAGCTAGACATCGTATGGTAGTGTTCATTTATAATGGCATAGAGTATATGCACATATACATATGTATATAATGATCTTTTACAGAAAGTGTCGGTATGAAAGAATTCCATTGTATTTTAATAAAGAATGAGTAAGGAAATAACACGTACGTACCACAGCGCGAAAGTGAATTAATTGAAACGTAATCTTGCAATCACTTTGAGCAAGTCAAACGTTGAGCTTTAGTTCGATGTAAACTATAATACAAACCTATATACTCGTATAGCATTAGCAAGAAGACACCAGTGGAGAGCATTACCAAAGGAGATGTGGTTTCAACAGGATGAATATCGATTAATAAGGAAGCCAATTGTAGATATGAAAAGTTTATGTATACATAATTATATAATATTATATATATATACTATGCATTATGCAATTATGCATTATTATGTATATTGAAAATTAATACAAATGTTTATTAAGATGATTCATCACCATATGAGGCCGCTCGAAAATCGGTTTGAGAGCCGTTGCGAACATTTTTAAATGTGAGATATTCTACAGGTAATAGAAGAAGTTTTCATATGAGTGCGGATTCGTTGTAAGTGGCAGATAAGATTAGAGGTTTCGGAGCTACGGACTTTTCGAAATCGGTAGCAAAATAGGAAATAAGGACATCTTTGATAATAGTTGGAAAGTATAACTTACATGTCTGGAGCGGCCTTGTGCTAATTGGATTTAATGCGAGGCCAAATATCGCTCTAGTTAGCACACGGTTTTCTTAAGACACATTTCCATGAACCAAGTTGATTAGATTGTGATCTGCGTAAACACATAACAGTAAAGTGTTATAGGTGTCTGAACATTCGGAGTTACCAATATAGACTCTATCTATAATAGTTGCAAACGCTCAAATAACGTAGGAATACCCTGGAGAGATTTAATGTTGAACGGATGCGTATACTTATCGGCAATTGTTACGAAAACTGCAGTAAGTAAGCCCTGAAGACCAGTGGCATTACTACGGCAAGGCTAGCAATAACATACTATCAATTTTTAGGTATTTTCCATTTACTCACTCAACCATCTCGCCATAGTTCACGTCATGGAAGGAAATTTGAAAAAGATTCAGGATCCTCCAAAGTCCTCCTCCACCAGTGACTATTCTAGAAGTGTTCTCATCGTTCAATTCTCCTTAAGTGCTTGATTCTAATTGAAAATTGAACGATTAAATGAAGCAGAGAGTCCGATTAGCGAGAGTTTTACGGTTAGAACAATAATTTACCAAGGTCCTCAAAATCTCCAAAAGATCCAGATATAACTATTTTCCTTTACACTTTCTACTTTTATGAAGGTTTACAATGTTTCTTTTGTTAATGGATCAAAATTATTATGACCTGACATTGGAAAATAGTTCGATGCCACACTTTCGAAGAGCGCAAAAAGGAAACCTTCCTCTTTTGACACAACATATGATATAATCAACTCAATTCTTTCTATTATTAACACCGTCAGGGGAAAATCGCAAACGGGTGTCAAGAGCAGGGCGCCAGCATCGTCGAAAAAAATGTAGAGAACCCTAAAAGCAATTGGTTTAATTATCCCACGTTTTCACATCCCTATAGTTCAAAACACGCAATTCACCAATATTCGATAAAAATGTTTTTGTCTTATGCGAATACATTAAATAGTTTAGTGTTTCTAATAAGCAATACAAAATCCTTGAACATTCTGGTTTCTTAAATATAACTATAATAATTACAACAAAAACCTTTTTTACGTTCATCTAAATCCTTGAAAACATTGTGAAATTTATCGAACTGCTGCTTTCAAAAGAAGAATCGTATATGTGTAAAGCGTGTAGGTTCATACATCGGATGTACATCGTGAACCGAAGATTAATACTTATAAGGAAATTTCATAATAACCCTTGATTTAACCGATAATGCGGATTACATAATTCAATGGAATGCAAACTATTCGACGGTGCCTTGAATATGTCGGTGCCTAGTCCTGTTTTTATAATTGGCGCACGATGAAGTGATTTTATACACCCTTGAAATGGTTGCAAGAGAGGTACAGTTGTACTTTGGTTTTTAATGTTTGCATAAGCGAGTTATATGGCTTAGGTAAATATCACGGGATTTCAGAGTAGAGATTTCAGCATTCAAAGCGAGATGGGTATTACGGTCGAAGATTTGAAGAAGCGGAATGCTACTGGGTGTTTAAATTTCGCTTTAACGACAACAGATAGCATTGTGCTTTGGAAGCATTAAATGCCACCCGGTTGATAGTTCCCTAATTAGTTATACTGTTAATATCGAACTTTAATGAACTTAACATATGCTGCCGTTTCCGTTTTACAGCCGAAGAGCAGTGACGTGATTCAGAGCAGAGAGCTGTGATTCATACGAAAAGCAGAGAGCACTAGCTTTAGCAAAGGAATATACCGAGTGGCTGACAAAAGATCACCAATGAATATTAAGAAAATTGTCGGTGATAGAATGGAGCCCTAGAGCAAGCCAGCATTTATTTTGAGCATACCAGACTTAAAACCGTCAAAGACAACTTGAATTGAACATTTGAGAAGGTAGTTTCTAATCCATTGAAGAAGAGAGTCATCGATCCCAAATCCCCGTGTTTTCGACAAAAGCGCTTGGCAGCAAACACTGTTATACGGTATTGAAGAAGAAAGTTCGCCCTTTTTAGGGACGGGCTATACAAATGCTCTTTTCCAACTAATCGGAAAGAATTCTAAAACGTAGGATTGATGAAAAAGCTTATGTGGAGTTGTGGCCAGCGTAGAAGAACGCCACTTCAGATGAAGTGAAAATATATAAACTGGACAAGCGGATTTCTATACATTACAATGTTTAAGTACTCTTGCTTCTACACAAGTGTGAAAGTGGATTCGTCCCATTGAAGATTCGACACACTCAAGTGTAAGCGCCTTGTCATGTTGTGCATAAACCCTGAGGAGCCTATGTCCCGCTTTCGAGCACCGAAAGAAAGAAAGACTGAGAATTATTGTTGCAATTGTAAGGCTTGATATTGCCTCAAAAGAAATAGAAAAGAATAGTGACCAGAAATTATTTTTATTTATTATTTTACTTATTTTCTGTTTATTTAAGAAGAAAGAGGTAAACGGAAAGGACAAATTTATTCACTCTCTCTATTATTTTTCTTTCGTGCTACGAAAACAGAACTTGGATCCCAATCCATATTTATGCCTTTGTTTTCCTAAGTTGAATGTAATTAGATTCAGTATGCGCGTTAGCCAGGTGCTTAGGTTAGGTTATACATGTTCGTTGTGAATTTTTACTATGCAAGATGCAGGCGCATAAGGTTAGTAGAGATGATCGAGCAGCGGATGTGAGTACAAAAGAAATTTAAAAGTCGAGATAAAGTTTTGAAGTCGGTGGACACGATTTATCAAAAACTAATCCACCGATCTTCCAAATTTTGCACACTTATTGTTTTTTTTTTTTTTTTTGTGATTACAATTTATTTTACAAGGCAATATATTTGACCGAAAACTGTACTTTTTTGCATACAACTCTGCCAAAAATTCAAATTTATTTTTGTTGTTATAAATCCTTTCTTCAATTACGAGCTATACTCACCTATTCGTACTAACAGAAAATACTCGGGTTCTTGATTTCAGATAAAGCTATCATGAGTTATCTTGACCACCGCGAGGATACTTTTTTTTAAGGGGTCTCCGAAAACCAGGTTCCAACGGCATTAAAATTTTACAAAATATTGTTCTTTTATATGGTTAAAAGTTTGAATAAAATAATGCTTTTATTATATAAAAAATAGAGAAAATTAACTTTTTTCAAACCATCGAAACCCATGTAACCCCTTAAAAAGGGCGAATTTATTCATTTCCTTTATTATTTTTGCTTTCGTTTTCGTTTCGCAATCGAAATGTATGCCTTTCTTTTCCTAAGTTGACTGTAGTTTGCTTGCCAGTAATGTTAACACCCGTTAAATGCAAAACATTGTTCATTTTCAGAATCATTGAAAACAATTTGATAATTTCAAAAACAATGTTACATCCAAAAGATATGTTCCTTTGAACGAAAATATATACATTTGTATGTACATATATTAGTAAAATCGTTCAAGCAAAAGATACTTGCAATAAGGGCATATTGTTTGCAAACCCTTTAAATTCAAATGATAAAATATAAATCGCACAAGGGTTGCATTTGAAACATAAATCACTCCAACTGCAACTACTCCTCCATTGTCCACTGATATAACACGTGATTACACTAATTCACATACTCGTAAACATTAAACGGTTCAAAAATTATAAGAGATTTCCCAAATAATTTTTTTTTGCAATAAATGTTCACACATTTTCATTTATCGTTGAAAATAATATAGATAGTTCGTCTTCTGTTTTTAAAATAGGGATTTTATTTAAACGTTTAATGTATTTTGGTTACAATCCTTTATTTCTATTCAATATACGATATTACAGTGTTTGTGATAATTAACTGGATTTTTATTTATAACGTCCTTTCACCGTGTTAAGTTCATTTTACCTAACGCTACTTTATATCACTCATAATTTTAGCATTAGTTTAACATCTGGACTATATTCTCTTTTTAATAGGTTTTTTTTCTAATTCATTTTATACTTTTTCAAAATACACTGAGTAATAATTAAAAGCTATGCAATATTTTCACACCCATATACTCGTATACATACAATGTACATATTAATGTTCCCCTACAGAAGTGAAAATCTATAAAAGCAGAATTTTTAGAGAAGAACTATATGTTTCATTTCATTTGACGCATTCTCATTGATTATCATGCTTATCATCCGAAAAAAATCGCAAACCAACTTTCGTGTACATATTGAATTTTCTTTCTGAAGTAGCTAGAACCGATATAATATATCGCAAATCTAAAGTGAATTTTAGTCAGGTTTTGATTCATGGGCAAGAAAACCCCCTTTCCCAATATTTTATTAATATAATAGCACGATGACGATTTACCGGTGAGTAATTGTCGATAGTCGTAATTTATTGGGTAAGCTTTAAATAAAAAGCAAATTTTTTTTTATATCAATCTCTTTCTTGTATTCGTTAAACATAAAAATATTAAGCAATTGTTAGAGCCGACAAAACTGCATATATTGTATTGATCTACTGAACGCACTTTACAATTGACCAACACTCGTACGATTTTTCGATTTATGAGTCAAACAGTAAAATATGTACTATAAAACAAACAATGTCCAACAATCAAAACTTAAATACCACTAATTCTTCTAAAAAATTACATTCAGAATTAAGTTTAAAAGGATTAAGATGATACTTCTAATAATTCTTCGAGAGCACTGCTTTAGCATTGAGGTCAGCATGCCGACATTTGATCCAATTATGTCCGCACTCAGATGATATTATGTAAGACCTTGACACACTCGTAATAATGTATGCCAATAGCTTTTACTTGCGCTGTACACGTAAGTCCATTATACTCATAGAATACTTTCCTAGAACAATTAAGCTAAAGTGATGCTCGGCTGTTGTGGATCTCTAAAGTATGAATATAAGGTAATTCGATGGAGTTAGCTGCTTATGTGTATTGGAATATGCATATACATATGTACAATATACTCGTATTTCTCCCGCTACACAATGTCATATATGAATGTAAGGCGAATATTTTAGCATTCTAAAAAATATAAATAATTACATACACCTATACGTATGTGTGTATGCTTATATACAATTTTCGACTTATATAAGTAGGTCTCATTTAAAATTAATATTACAGGACAAATGTAAAGCATTTGAAACATAAATCACTACAATTTCAACAACTCCCACATTGGCCACTGATGCAACACGTGATAACATTAAATCACTTACTACGAGTAAAACAGCTCAAAATTTTTCTAGAATTTTTCAAATAAACTGCTTTTGCAATAAATATTCACAAAATTTTCATTGAAAATAAGAGACAGTTCGTTTTTTGTTTTTAAAATAGAGATTTTATTTAACCTTTCACTCTATTTTGTTGGTTAAAATAATCTATTTCTATTCAATGTATGGTATAACAATGTGCGTTATAATTAACTACAATAGATCATTGTTGATGGTGTTTTTTTCACCGCGTTTAGTTCATTTTACACAATACTATAATACTTTACATAATTCAAACCCAGCATTAAACATCTAGACTATATTCTATTTTCAATATTTTTTATTTATTTTTTTAATTTCTTTAATACTTTTTTCAAAATACACTGAGTAATAATTAAAAGCAATGGTAGTATTTTCACATACACATGTATGTATATATTAATGTTCCCCTACAGAAGTGAAAGTCTATAAAACCACAAGAGAAAAGTTTCATGTAAACTCTATGTTTCATTTCATTTGTTGCATTCTCATTGATTATCATGTTTATCATCCGAAAAAAATCACAAAGCTACTTTCAAGGACATATTGAATTTTCCGTCTGAAGTTGCTGAAACCCAGATAATATACCGCAAGGCTAGAGAGAATGTTAGTCAGGTTTTGAGTCATGGGCAAAGAAAACCCCCCTTCTCCACATTTTATTAATATAATAGCACGATAACGATTTATCGATGAGTAATTGTCGATCGTCGTCATCAATTGAGTAAGCTTTAAATAAAAACCTAAATTTCTTTGTATGAATCTCTGGTTAGTAAATGTACTTCAATTATTTTATTATTTTTTTTATTCTTTAGACATAAAAATATTAAGTAATATATTGTTAGAGCTGACAAAATTACATACATATATTATATCTACTTACGTTACGAGTTACGAGTCAAAAAGTATAATACGTAGTATAAAACAAACAGTGCCCTTTCCAATCATAGCAACCACGTTCGAAGACGACCTCAATCGATTTGCAAACAATCAAAACTTAAATACCACTCATTCTTCTAAAACATGGAGAACGTTCAAATAAGTTCAGAAGGATTAAGATGATACTTTTAATGATTCTTCGAGACCACTGCTCTGGCATCGAGGTCAGCATGCCGATATTTGATCCAATTATTTGCTCGCTCAGATGAAATTACGTAAGACCTTGACATAATCGTAATAATGAATGCCAACAGCTTTTACATGCGCTGTAGTATGCTTTTCTAGAACAATTAAGCTAAAGTGATGCTCGGCTGTCGTGGGTCTCTAAAGTATGAATATAAGGTAATTCGATGGAGTGAGCTGCTTATGTGCACGGGAATATGCATATACATATGTATGTATATATGTACAATATATTTCTCCGCTACACGATGTCATAATGTAAGGCGAAAATACAATACTAGAGTTCTTCTAATAAATATAAATAATTATGTAAATATGTATATAGGTACATACCCATAACGTACAATATGTGTGTATGCTTATGTACACATTTCGACTTATAGGTCTCTTTTAAAATTCGATTCGACCAAATGGAACTATAATATTTACGAGCCGCTAAATACAAATTGTTGCGGGCTTTGAAATTATTTAGCTACTTATAGAAATATTTAACCATTCTCAACACACAATCAACTCAACATGATAATAAATTAGAACAAAAATTAAATTAAAAATTGCTTAAATTAAAGTTGTCAGGGGTTGCCGTATTTCTTTCCTATCGATTAATATTTCAGGACAAATGAATTGATTTTTTTTAACTTAGTAAATGTTTACATTCGCATTGGGCAGTAGGTATTGATGTTTTTCAAATAATTTCAATTTAAATCGGTACGACTTTATCAATTTTCAATGTCAAATGTCTCTATTATATTTATTTTGTAACTTATGTAGGTATATTGTATATTTAAGCGTACTGTAGATATTAAAATTTGCGAAACAACCTTCTGCGGATAAGCCCTATGGCTTCCAGAAACAAACTTATTGTGAAATAATTTTTGAGATCTAATAAATATTAGGGGTATTTACGCTTCGATGTAGCTGGTCTTATATCGTTATAAAAGTACAAAAGTGTATCATTTTCTTACAATACAATAACAAAATACACTGGCTTTCATTTTGTTACACTTTAACATTTTAGCAATGCTCCATCCCTATTGTTACGAAGAGTGTAACAAGTGATAAAAGTGTAGCATTGAAATGAGAACTTATCTTTGACAGACTCTCAATTCATTAAATCTCTTTAAATAAAAAGAATTGACGGAAATATGGACGAATAAAATGTGGTCGTAAATAAAAGGCATTTGATTTTTTTTATAAGTCTCACAATTATTTTATACATACTATGTAAACTATGCAAACAAAAATCAGCTAATTTTGGCTTAAGACTCAATGTTGCTACAAATGCGGCAGAGTGCGTTCACGCTTTGGTGTACAAAAAAACACTTTTACACTTTTTCAAGACCAGATACGAGGGCAGGTCAATAAGTCCGTGACTTTTGGAATAAAACACAGATTTTTTGATAAAAAAATAATTTTATTTTTCAACGTAGTCTCCCTTGAGCTCTATACACTTTGTCCAACGCTTCTCCAATTTTTGTATCCCTTCCAAAAAAAATGATTTGTCGAGGTCCTCAAAATAGGCCTTTGTTTGCGAGATGACTTCATCATTGGAGTCAAATCTTTTTCCACCAAGCCATTTCTTCAGATTTGGGAACAAGAAGTAGTCGCTCGGAGCCAAATCTGGAGAATAGGGTGGATGAGGGAGCAATTCATAGCCCAATTCATGGATTTTTGCCATGGCAACTGCATATGTGTGCACCCTTGCATTGTCTTGGTGGAAAAGAACTTTTTTCTTGGCCAAATGAGGTCGGTTTTTTTTTCAAATCGTCATTGAATCGGTCCAATAAGTTGGCATAATATTCCCCATTGATTGTTCTTCCCTTTTGAAGGTAGTCAATGTGGATTATCCAGCGTGCATCCCAAAAAACAGTCGCCATAACTTTATTGGCTGACAAACCCACCTTGGCCTTCTTTGGCGCCGATTCACCCTTAGAAACCCACTGTTTGTTCTCTGGTGTGTTGTGATGGATCCATGTTTCGTCCACGGTTACAAAACGGCGCAAAAACTCCTCCATATTGCGATTAAACAACGCCAAACCTTCCTGTGAAGTTGTTACACGATTGGGTTTGTGGTCGACTGTGAGCAAACGCGGCACCCATCTTGCGGAAAGCTTTCTCATGCCCAAGTGATCATTCAAAATTGAAACCACTGAGCCATGCGAGATCCCTACGGCTTCCACAATCTCTCGCACTTTCAATCTTCGGTCGGCCAACACCATATCGTGAATTTTTTCGATTGTTTCGGGTGTAGAGACCTCAACTGGGCGTCCAGGACGTTCGGCATCTTCAGTGCTTGTACGGCCACAACGAAATTCAGTAAACCACTTTTTTACCATTGAAAACGATGGTGCAGAGTCCCCATAGCATTTATCAAGCTTTTCGCAAGAAATAATGCTTAATAAGCACACGAAATTCACTTTTTTCCATTTTCTCCTCAAATTAGTGAGTAGTCTGATAAAAATAGCTGTCAAACACAAACTAACACGACGCAGCAAGTTTAAATTTTGACAGGAGTCAACTGACAGATGCCTGTTGACAGGAGCAGTGTTGCTGTTTCAGTAAAGAGGTCAGAAATTCAAAAAATCACGGACTTATTGACCCGCCCTCGTACAACGGCATTATAAATGTTATTGGCTTGAAACGATAGATATTTTGAAAGCAGCAATTAAAAATATATTTTAATTATATTTGCAGGATCTTGAGCTTCGGAAAAAGTTTTTGGCTAAACACTTACAAGATTCAATTAGCGCAGGAATCATATCAGACGCTCTCTGGTGACCGATACAGAAAAGTGATATACGAATTTTTGTTTCCATATATACGTATGAACGTAATGTAATTCCAGCAGGATGGCGCTAGCCTGTCACACTGCGACCAAAACCATCGATTTACTGATTCCAAGATTGGAACTTGTAAATTGGCCAAGATCTTGCAATCTAACGCCGCTCGATTATTTTCTGTGGGGTTACTTAAATTCGCTTGTTTATGTACATAAGTCATTTTCAGAGTATCTTTCGCCGGAATCCACAGGAACTTAATGCTAGATTTTCAACAATGTTTCTTTTATTCGCAATAAACATGCTTGTTTTCAATTTAATTGTTCTAAGAATTTTATATACAAAGTTCAAGAAAAAATACTTCAATTATAAATATGTTTGAAATAAAACAACAACAACAATTAACACTGAGTGTAATAAACAAAATGCATAGCATAAGATTATAAATCCTTTACTTAAGGAATGCTGTATTACTTTTATATATTTTAATAAAACTTTTTCTTTATGATTTTCATGGTTTGGTTTTCAATCAAATCTTGAAGATTAGAAGCTACTTAGTTTCAGTAGACATGGACATACGAGTATATACAGAATTTTCTACAATTACTCTAAAATACTAAATAAACAACATTATAAGCTGTTAATATTTTTAGAATGATACATAAATGATAGAAAATAAAGATAAAAGAACAACACTCTTCTAGTCCATTTCTAATAATTTGATAATACAAAATAAGTTAAGCAACAGTACTAAGCACAAATTACATATATGTACCGTGTTCACAAATGGTTGTACAACAAAACAATGAAGTGCAATTATTCACAAAAACGGTTAATGTCAACTTAAAAGAACATTGAATTTAAGTCATTCACAAATAACAACAAAGTCAAAGTGTACTTGAAGACATTAAAAACAAGCTGTAAAATAAAAGTTTTTAATTACCACCGTTAGTACGACAATATTACCAAACATTGGTGGTATTTTCATATTTTATTTAGACTGCAAAAGGAGTTTAAGTATAATTAATACAAGGTTGCGCAAAATTAATCACCCTATCAGAAAATGGTATAATTTTTGCAAATGGCGTCGTACGTCAATCATATTTGACATTTGTGAACTAGAGAGCTGCAGTATATAAACAGATAAGCAATGGAGCGCTATACTCCACAAGAGCGTCGAATAATTGTGTCGATGTTTTTGATCAATAATCGGTCAGTGGTGTTAGAGCAGCGTGAATTTCGACGTCGATTTCCTAATCGTTTCGAGCCAACTGGGTAAACACTCCAGCACTTATCTACTCGACTCGAACAGAGTAGACCACAGGAGACCATGCAGGGCGTGGCCGCCACCTGGTCGGACTGGTCGTTCGGCCGAGAATATCGCGGCTGTGACTGCCGATGTCGCTGATGACGTCCAGAAGACGGGCCACGAAATTGGGCACCACCAGACGGACCCTACAGCGAATTTTAGTGAAAGACTTTTGCCGTACAAAGTGCAAACAGTGCATCAGTGCGCCACCTTGTATTTCCGCACTTAAATTAGTTACGAAAGACAGCAACTGTAAGGCAAACTATACTCACATAAAACAATATTTCCCTTAAACGGAAAGTACGGTTATGGTCGGTATACCATACGTATGTAGATATACATAAAAAGAGCAATATTTCGAAAGCATAAGAATGAATAAGAATACCATATTTCTGGGTCATTATTCTGCTTTGCTTGTTTACATTTTTCCAATAAAAAATCGCATTTGCCAGTCATGCTCGTAAACTGTAGTCATCAGCTCCACAATTTATAAATTAACATAATCATAATTTATTTATAACAAAGTTAATCAATCGTGCGTCAGGCATCGACAAAACATATCTCTAACAAACAAACTAATAATAAATACTTAATGCTTATTTACAAGATTTTGTTACATGTAGAAATAATCATTAATAAATGTTACCTTCTGCCATCTTTCTGACAACTCAATGATCTTGTGCTCATGGAACTTCTGGTCCTTATAAGCACAAAATTGAATCAAGTGCGATATCAGGGCATTATCATTTGTTAAAGTTTACCAAACAAATGAAAAACTGATGGTGCACTAAAATTACTTTCTTGTCAACCCAGCATTTAGATTTTTAAATACCAACTAATGTACCAGAATTAGAATTTCTAATTTTATAGGATTACGAGATGCATTAATAAATAAATCTGAGTTTATTTTTTTTTATTTCCGATTCATACAATAGAGCTCAGTTTGTGCTGGGCATTCCCTAAAATTGTAGGTAAAAAGGCTGAGAAACGGAGGGAAATGTGGTCCATGTTTTATCCATTTTCTGCATTCTCTTTTGTGGTTATTTCATTATTTTGTGCGTGTTCTTTATTCGTGTGTCGCTCTCGTAGAAGGTGGACGTACAATGCATGAGCGGATGTGAAAAAATTGTTGGAACGTTTTTCTTTTAGAAATTATTTTTTTTGTATACAAAGTAAACCTAAAATACAAAAAACTCTGCCTACATTTTCCGGAAAATTTTTCAAAAAACTTTAGTTATGTACTCGTACATACGCGTTTTCTTCAATGTTGTATTATAAGGGGAATTTCAACATCTTTTATCTATAAATTTGGTAAATTTACCATAACGCTTCACAGTGAAAAAAAAAATCCAAATCGTTGAATTTTATTACGAAAATTCACGTTCAATCGCAGCAACGATGCGAAAAACTCGTGCCAATTTGGCACGTATTTATGTGCCTTCTGAGACGTGTGTGCGCAACATAATCAATACAAGTTGTTAATAAGAAAAATTGCCGCATGCCGCGGCAGCGAAAATCCACGAGTGATTCAGGAGTTGCCAATGTAAACAGAATGTTCGGAGGGGTCATAGAGTCCTACTTTTTCGAAAAATGAGGCCGAAAAAACCATTACGTTCAATGGAGCGCGCTACCGAGAGGTGTTAAACAACTTTTTGTGACTGGAGCTCGAGTTATCTGGTCCCGCAATTCCGCTTTTCGGGGACACTCATTGGCTGACAAGATCGTACGATTTAACACCGTCACACTACTTTCTTTGTTGCTCAAGGTATACCCAACCATCCGCAAACAAGTTCAACTCTGAAAGCGAACACTGAAGCCGCCATCTTCGAGATAGAGCACCAATTATGTGAAAGTGATTGAAAATTTCGAGAAAAGGATGATAATCTGCAAGCAGATCCAAGGCGATCATTTGGAAGATATTGTGTTCCATAAATAATCCCAATGGGCCAGCGCACACTGGACTAGTAACCCCGGGGTACAAACCGGTTTAATTGGTTTTGTAGATTTTACATCAATCATACACTGGATGAGCAACCCTGGGTTAAATTATGTATACGCGAGCCGATTTTCATTGTAGTGGTTTTTCTAATAATTTGACAGCTCGGAAACAAAATATTTTTATATTGGTTTTTTGTTGTTTCCTCTTCGGCTGCCAAGCTACGAATGAAATGCGAATGGCACACATATTTTTTTACCCTCGGAAATTGTAAATTAAGTGTGTATTGGTTTTGCCTAATTTTCATCCACTCGATCATGGATGAGAATTTAACCCCGTTTCCGTACTTTATACTTCATCTCCCTCTTCAACAAAACCAATTAAACCGGTTTGTACCCCGGCATTACTAGTCCAGTGTGCGCTGGCCCCATGTGTCTATTATATAAACCAATAACAGTTTCAGAGATGTTGCACCAATTGTTCGTTTTATTCAAAAAACAAATCCTACACCTCCTGTTGAAACACCATTTATTTGAAATAAAAATAATACATGTGCACGTGCAATGTCCAAAATAACAAAAAAATAATAAAACGCAAACTATGAAGACATCGGGTATAATAGTTCATTCATACATACGGATACGTACATATTGATGCGAATACACATAATCAGACAAAAACGTTCCAGGTGCTGACCTACACTTCGAAAAGCATTTAGGCACATTTAGGCACACACGCATGTGACATTTTTCTTTCCGCATTGACAGCGATTTTATTACCAATTGACATACATAATATATGTTATATTAACCACTGGTGATTTACCAAATTTTATAAAAAAAAACCACTAAGAAGGTTATTCAAGACCATTTAGACCACTGGTAATAACAATTCTGTATTTTTCCAAGAAAGTGATATGAATTTGTTGGCTCTTCTTCGAAACCACTTATTTTTGTAAATATTTGTAAAAAAGCAAATGCATACATTCCTTGCTTGTGACAGAGGGTATTATCCTTAACAACTTGCAATTGGGTATCATCAAATCGAAAACAACTGGACTCTTCTGCATACATGCGAGTACTTATACAGGGTAGTCAAAATACAAGGTTATTTTTAAAAATAAAATAAAATTAACAAAAATTAATTATTTGCGGTTATTAGTTATGGAATACGATTTAATTCATGTGGCTGACTCGGCTTGCTTCGCAGTAGCGCATTCTGGAACCCAATTTACCAAGACGTTGTTGACTGTTTCTGACTCTATCCCACGAATGACTCGGGCGAAGGGCTTGAATCGTTTCTGAATTTTCCGCATATCATAGATCTTTAAGGGAACCCCACAAATCAAGACTTCGAGCGGGAAAGTGTCAGTGTCAAAATAACATATGGTTCAAAAAAAAACTTTGGACCAGTCTGTATACATATGTGACCGTTTATAGGAAAAGGGAACTGAACTGGCTCAAAATCGAGATTTTTATATTTTCTAAAAGCTGAAATCCAGCTGAAAACGCTGATGTTTTCAGCATTCAGAAATTTGTTTTGTTATAAAGCTATGAATTTTCAAAGGTTTAGTTTCAGAAATCACTGTTTTGAGAAAAACGTGTGTGAAGTTTTTAAATATTCAATTTTTTTTTTTTTTTAAGAAATGAACCCTCAAGTGGGTTTGAATACACTTATATAACAGCATGTGTTGCGTAATTTTTTTGGAAAATGGGATAGTGAGAGTAGAAAGATGTTTGGCCTCAGTGGTTATTTCGCTCCATGGGTTTTTTTTTTTTTTTATAATTTACGCGCGCCTAAGGGGTTGATACCCTTTTACTGTTGCCAGGGCGCGGGCGGAAAGATAGAAGGAGGAGAAAGGAAAATTGTTTTTTTGTAGTGGTTTGAAACTCAGGTGTGTTTGGTTTCTATGTTTGCTCTCCAGGGGTGGGAGTCCGAATAGGACGGAGAGTTTTTCTTCATCACTCAGAGTGATTCGAGATATAATTCCCAGTATTTTTTTCATTGCTTGAAACTCTTATAACAGCCAAATCTACGCGTCAGTGTTATGCCTTCACACGCAGAATTTTTTTGTCTAAGTTCCAATTATACAATGAAAAACTGATTTTGCCATGGGCAGGATTCGAACCTGGACCCTCCGAGTGAGAAGCGTTTGCTACTACCACCACTGGGTGGCATCAAACATTTAATGGGGAGTTTAAATTCTTATTAGAAGTCGGCTTGTTGTTGATTTCTAGTCAACTACTCATCTTACTTGATTTTTGATATCTGAAAAAATGAATGTCTTTCGGGTGCGTTTGGGATTTGAACACCCGTTCTGCTCAAGATATTAAGGTGTTTTTTTTTTTTTTTTTCACTTTTTAAATAGCAACGTGGGATTCTTTAGATGATATTAATAAAATCTACAACACTCCCGTATGATCCGGTTTCGGTTGGTTTCCTCTGTGTTTGGATAATTGATGGGGAGAGGGGGCCACATATGTATTTTCATCATAGACTGGATTTTTTTTTTGAAATTGCTGACTTCAGTATTTAACAAGAAATTCAAATACTATGAAAGCAACTAGGAACAAGCCAAAACCATCCAGGTGGGGAAGCAAGAAGACTCAACAGACCACCAGAAAACAAATTCCTGGAGGCTCTTTTGTTCAAACATAAAGGAGTCCTCCGAGACACCGTAAAGCCATATCATCCAACCCAACTACTTCGAGCTATTTACTAAAACCGGGTGGCAGTGGTGTAGTGGTGCTAGCAATCGCTTCTCTCTCGGAGGGTCCAGGTTCGAATCCTGACCATGACAAGTCAGTTTTCCATTTGTGGAATTGGAACTCAGACAGAAAAATTCTGCGTGTGAAGGCATAACACTGACACGTAGATTTGGCTGTTGTAGAGTTTCAACCACAAAAAACTAGTGCGAATTATAACTTCGAATCACTCTGAGTGAAGAAAAAACTCTCTGTCCTATTCGGACTCCCACCCGTGGAGAGCGAATATCAAAACCAAATACACCTGAGTTTCAAACCACTACAAAAACAGTTTATCCTTTCTCCACCTTCTACCTTTCCGCCCGCGCCCTGGCAACAGTAAAAGGGTATCTAACCCCTTAGGCGCGCGTAAATTATAAAAAAAAAAGTTCCTGGGGAAATTCCAGTAAATAGCTTTGATAATTTAACTGATAATTGAAAAAATGTCGAGGCTCCTTTCAGCGTTGATTTATCAATTTACACAGGAAAAATTATCAGCACAAGGCTAGGATGATCCTCAGCTCGAAGACATATAAGTCGACATTTTCTCTCCCTATATGGAAAAGCAATTGGGGAAAAGTGGGATCTATAATAGAACCGCAAATTACCCATTGGCCTTACATTTCAGTCGTTAAACGTATACTTATGTATGTTTGGAATTCCCCATGTTTTAAAACAAATTAAGTGCTACAATACCAAGTGTAGATATCTGCATTTGTACTGATTTGCAAACAGCTATTAAACCTATGAGTTCGGTTACATTGTCATTAACTGTTGTTCATAATCTTCATTTTCTGTTTCTGTACATCGAGATATTCGATGAACTAGCCAAAAGTGACAGAGCCCTTTTAAAAGGAAACCACACTTTATCTGGTGTGCATTTGTCCTCTTGCCTCCACCAGAAGAAAAACTAATTAACTAACCTTAGAGATCTGCCTGAAATAAAGTTCAGTGAACTCATCAGTTTTGCTTAAAGCAGCAAATGGTACGACCTCTAAGTAATTCTGGTAGTTTTAAATCCTCGCAACCCTCTACTCCTCAGATTATTAGGTTCTAGGACATTGAGATCCTATGGTACCACCTAACCTTACCTACGCCAACAATAATTTAATTACTTCATCCAAATTGGCTTTATGCACAAAAACTGAGGTTTGGGAAAATTGAGGTCATTCGCTATAAACTTGCAATTTTTTTAACTTAAGCGTAAAGATTGGAAGAACTTAAAATCTATTGTTCTTCTTCTGTACCAGAAACGTTCCGAACACAAAACGTACTAAAATGCGCACATCAGTCTGTGTGTTTTCCAGATTTAAAACACTCATGACTGCTGTAGGTATGGTATGTTGTCTTTCATTACTATCAGATATTTGAATGTGTACAATTTTGAACAAAGCAATTATAAATATTTTATACGAGTATATGAAGGTACAGATTAAACGGCCTGACATTGTTTCAGCTTTTCTCAAATATTCGTTTTTTTTGCTTTATACGAGTATTTTGAAAATAACGTCGCCGTGAAACCTACCACGTATTTCAACGACAAATGGTCGGTGCCATGAAATAAAGTCTTATGCAAAAAGGTCCAAAACTTATTTCAAAAGTGCAATAAAGTCCAAATCGAATTGGAAATAAAATCACACTGATATATATACCATATATATCACACTGATATGTACACTGGCGATCACTAGGATGATTCCATACATTTTGCAATCGATTTTCACTCTTTATACCTGTTGGAAATTTTTTACCCTGAAAATTTTACTACCTGGGAACAGGTACATATTTTCTCAACAGGAAGTCATCAAATTAAAGGGTGAATAAGAAACGACCGTTGGAATTACCCAAGATCAGACAATGAACTTCTTGAAAAGCGTATAAAAAGATGCGCCACCAGGATGAGGCCATTGCGAATATTTCGTTGCAGGAGTTCACATCAGCGATTTTTTTCAAGGTTTTGTTAAGAATATTTAAAAAAGCGATGAAAAGAACTGCGATGAACTTTGACAGCGACAGAAAAAGGAAAAATACTCGTAGATGCTTTCAATAAGTTAGGACTCTCAGGCCTAGAAATCGCAAGGAGGCTTAATAGAAGTAAGACTGTTGTAAACAGTTGTAACGCACAGCAGAAGCAACAACATTGCGAGAAAAGCTATTAATTCTACGTCTTGCCTCAACTTATACTCTACAAGCGACTAAAATAAAAGCCAACAGCGGAGTATCACCCCAGCATAGCAACGGTCCGAAGGATAATACAAAAAAGTAGTACTATACAGAAAAGTAAAGTGTTTCGAGGCAAGTACACAAGGAGAATCGAATGAATTTTGCAGGAGAACATGTCGCTTGGAGCAGTGAATGGAAACGCGTTGTCTTTTCGAATGATAAAATTTAACCTTGACGGTCCCGATGGTTATAACTTTTATTTCCATGATCTAAGAAAGGAGGAGCTTATTTTGGCAAGACATCACATTCGTACATCAGCTGTAATGGTGTGGAGAGGTGTTATCTATTATGGCACAATCAAGTTGGAGTTTTTGTCCACAACAATGAACGGAAAAAACTACAGCTGGAACGGTCATTTCCAAAAGTTAAAAACATGCCCCCACCCACACTTCCAGGGTTGTTAGAAGTTGGATTCAATCAGAAGACGTGGAACTTTTGCCATGGCAGCCCTATTCAACGGACTTAAACATAATCGGAAATGTTTGGGCATGGTTATCTCGTAAAGTGTATGAAGGCGACAGACAATTTGAAGACAAAGACACTTTAATCGAATCTATTCGTGATGCCTGGGCCCAAATTTTTCTTGATTATTTAAAAAAAAACTGTATGATTCTATTCCAAACCGTCTAGAGGTCATTTCGAAAAATGGCGGGCATACTCATTATTAATGTAGAAAAAATTAATAAATAAATGTTTTAAAACCATAAAAGGTAAACATTTTATTCAGTATTTTCCCTTCTTTCGAAGATTTTGCATGTGGCCTCATCTTACTGGCGCATCTTTTTATACGCTTTTCAGGTAGTTCATTGTTTGATCTTGGGAAATTCCAACGATCGTTTCTTATTTACCCTTTAATTTTATGACTTCTTGTTGAGAAAATATGTACCTGTTCGCAGGTAGTAAAAGTTTCCGGGTACTCTTTATTTCCAACCGGTATAAAGAGTGAAAATCGATTGCAAAATGTATGGCCTTATCCTAGTGATCGCGAGTGTATATATATATATATTATATACACAATGCATAAACAATAGATTATGTATGGGGGCGGGGGCATGCTGCCTCCCTGCAACCCCCTTCTTGGGGTCAGTGTAAGATTTAGAGTGGGTGCGAGGTTTTTTGTATGTAAAGTTTGGAACTGCACCTTTTTTTCACAAATTTAAAACACAAAAAAAAAATAATAAATTTGAAAACTAATTTATTTTTAACTAACAGCATACAAATGCAAGTACGTACGAAAAAAAATAGTAAAAAATAAATAAGACCTTTATCAGTGGAAAATATTTTCTGTTCGTCTTTTTCTTTTAAATAGATGAGTGCAATAATGTCCAAGAACTTTATTGCACTTTTGAAATCGCAAAAAGGTCCAAAACGGAATGAAGAAAACAAGCTTTATTAAAGTTTAATCTTAGGATGAACTTCTACTTCTAAGCTGGATAGACCCATAAATCAGATGACAACCTATAGCTATTAGACAATAAAATCAAATTAAAATTACATATCCTCTAGTGAAAAAAAAAATTTAATTTAATTTTTAATTCTCAGAACAGAATAAATTTGTGTATATAAGTATAAATAGTTAAACGGAAAAAATCAACTAACCAGAGTACGCTGAGTAACAACTTATGGAAACTTAAACTTTTGTTTTTCATACGCACAATAAACCAATACCTTTTAGCTGCTTATTTCTGTCTAAAGCAGGGATATAAGGGACATAAACTATTCAAATTTTCAATTTTCGTTAAATGTGTGGTATGCAGATTTCGATTAGTACTGCAAAAATAGAAAGTGACTTTTTTTTCTCTACCGATTTACTTAAGGCTCAGTCAAACAGAACGCGTCTTCGCCGTGGTAAGATTATTTAACGGTGCGGTGAAATTTTTTTACGTCATGTTATAACCGCGAATTCACCGAGACGTCGAAAACGCATTCTGTGTGACAGTTTCCATGACTTCAATAGATTACAACTCGGCGTTAAAACGCACTCTATATGACGGAGCCTTTACTTAAAAAAATGCGCAGTTGTCGAAAAAAAATGCTAGTACCACCAATGTATGATAAAATGATAAAATCCTTTTTCTATATACCTATGTACTAGTTCAAACGTACATATATATAAATGATTTTTCATATATGTATGTATACACATATATGTATGTTTTTAAATAGCTGCATCGATCTTTCTTATAAACAATTCTTAAAAAATGGTTTTTAAGTGATACAATTCAATCTTATTTGAACTGACCCTGTTTACATTAGAAGTTTGTAAACAATATTCAACCGGACGCAACGTTTGTACATACTACAAGCGTACATATATAAAGTGAGAAACCCACTTCGACTTTGGTTTTGTTTATTAATTGATTTGAGCTATTTCCTCGTCAGAACGTTGTGTCGTTTTTTACTTCTTTTTTTCCCCCTGTTTTACAGACACAAGCGAGTATCTTCACAAATACTTACATATGAATGTACATATTATATGATCATTTATACGCCGGAAATCGTAATTTTTTATTGCAAACAAATCGATTCGATTACAACTTGATTAGCATATTTTAGACTTAAATATTTCGTGAAATACCGTATAATGCAACATACATTTTGTACAATTTAAAGGAGTGTTTCAACATGTGCGCAAGCCATACTAATTCATAAACAATACAATAAATGTTGCCCTAATTTTGGTTCCCATGAAATCATTCGACCGTTGCAATTTATTTATTTATTTCTTTTTTCGTGTAGTAAATTCTATGAAATGTTTCCATTTGTGAAGAAGTAAAGTCTATATTCATAGATAGGTAAGCATATGTAAAACTGTGTGTTTGTATGTATGCACTTACATAATAATATGTTATTTTAATATGTAAACAACCATTAAAACAGACCTTTAATTCCTTCAATTGAGAACCAAGAATTGTATATGTACGTCCTCCTAATCAGTACGATAAGACGGCACTCCTTGGTATCGCTTGAACAATTACCATTCTCAATGAAGCGGATTGTGGGAAATTTTTTCCTCTCGCTACGCAAGAATGCTTATTTCGTTAAATTTGTAAGGGTTTCAAAAATTTTGTAATGAAGCATTTGTAGAGAAAGCAAGGTTTACTTAACCGTTAAATTACTATTATAATAAATTAAAGGAATAAAAGGACGAATATTATAAAACAACAATATACATATGTACATATGTACATGAATTTACGTGAATTTCGTCGAGAGGTCGGTCGCCATCATGGCTTCAATGTGAAGGCAATACGTTGCACCGTGGAAACGTTTGAGCGTGAGTACACTCTTTTGGATATTAATATGCTTACGCTAGAGAATATCATGAGGAGCTGTATAGAGCTGATCCACATTCCACTGTCAGGGAGAGAAGTCAATGTAATTTGCATACCCAAAGCCGGAAAATGCTCTCATGATGTTCCAAAGGACCTCACCTATAGGTCTATCACCCTTCCTTCTGAAAACTCTAGAACGACTGATTGATATCCGTATACGAGTTAAAACTGATCCAAGGCCTTTATCAACCGCTCAATATGCCTACTGTAAAGGAAAGCCGGTGGAACGGCTATGCATTAACTGACTAACCACATCGAACGATCCCTATAACATAGAGAGTACACAATGGTCGCTTTCCTGGACATAGAGGGCGCCTTTAACAACGTCACCACATCCGTAATCACGACTGCGCTGTTGACTCTGCAGGTAGAGGACTCACTTGGGGAGTTGATCAGTCTTATGCTAAATAGCAGGATAATCAACTAAAAGATGTGTCAGTAGAGGTACGCCACAAGGCGGTTCTACTTACTCCGCGGATAGTCAGGCCGCTATAAAGTCCCTGGACTCGGTCTCATTAAATTCTAAAACCGCCCTTGAATGCGGATCATCTCTCGGGGAGATGGCGGAGCAGTTCGACCTTCACCTTTGTTGGGTGCCGGGCCAAAGAGACATTCCAGGGAACTGTAGAGCCGATGCACCTGCCAATTGGAACCAATATACTTATTCTACCCAAAAAGGGTAGCATAGGTATATCAATCGCTACGTGCAAATAAACATTAAAGCTGGATGCCAATGAATTAGATGGACAGTTGGGCCAACATGTCTGGCGACCAAACAGATCTGGCCAAAGCTGGATCTGAGAGATTGATCCTTCTGAATAGGAAACATAGGCAAGCATGCAATAGCAGTATCCTACGCTTCATCATAAGCTCAAATTGGTTCCATGAGGGATCCACGTGGGCCAATAGGCCTAAGTAAAGGCTAACTTACCAATAGCTACTTTTACCTACCTAATAGAGGCATGATTTTGTTGAAGTATATGCCTCCCCAACAAGCAATTCCATGTTGCAGCTTCGACTGAATAATACTATAACACATTGATCTTAAAAGCGTTGTTGAACAAATATTACGCAAATAAAAAATAAAAAAATCCGAGATATTTTCTTAAATTTTTTGCATGATTCGAGAAGTTCATTTGAGAGACAATGGTGAATTCCTTAACTGTATACTATTAACTATTTGGAAGTGATACATCCCGGGTTGCTATGAACAATTGGGTAGGCGATGCACAGTATTGACATATCGTTCAAATTTGAATGCCAATACAATAATGCTCTTTGAAATCCTCCATTGAAGTAAGAATAGCAGTTATGTTTATTTGAGTACCAATATTATTCAACTTTTCCAGCAAAATCCTGCATGCATATCTAAAATTGCAAGTATACGTGTATTAAACATTTGATACAGTTTATTTTCAGTGATACATTCATACATACATATGTATATCTAGTTTCAGATCTACTCAAAGCTATATCACATTTTTTTTAATTTAGTTATAAATACGATTTTGCCTTTATGGCGTTATAATTTTTTATGAAGCATAAATAAACAGTGAAAATAAAAGATTTGCAAAGTTAACTTAAAAATAACAGTGTTTTGTCAAAAAATTAAATTTGTTGTTCCTTTATGTTTTAACTGTCAAACATAATGATAGTGCTTGCTTAGATCGAAAGGGCGCATTGCAGGTCCGTTATCTGATTTGACTGAAAACAAGCCTACTAATGGAAAATGACAAAACTCCTTCTCCCACCGAAAATTTTTTTATAGATCACCCAGCGTATTTCAACTATTAATTCTGAGATCAAATTTTTGAAATAAGAGGATCAACAACTATTTCCATAGAAATTTTTGTTTAAGATTGAGTTGTATTGTCATCAAAGTATTGAACACACTTAAGACCACAAAATCTTTTCTCAGTCTTAAAGTGCTCAACCCTTAAACTTGTTAGATCAAACAAGTCGCTTTCTTTTGTAAGTCTTTAAAAACAGATGCTTATGCTATATTTTTTACTTCAAATCAAATTTCGCCGCTACACCTTACAATTTTGTAAGATGTTATATTGTATTAATATTCGTGATTACTTTTAATCCAGAAGCTGCCGGCGATTTCTCAAAAACCAATGTTTGAGAAACTTATTGCTATGACATTTTACACTTCTATCAGAAAATGCCAGACAAATTACCATTGATCCTTTTTTCGCAGCCGAAGCCGAAATACGAAAGAAAAAAAGGCCGTCTAATAGTTTTGTCCATATTATGTATTTACGTTTCTAGTTTATATAAACGTGAACTGCAAGCATTTTATTTCAATATCTTATAATTAAACTTAAAATTTTAATTATAGACTCTTATAAATATGTAAGCAATCTCCCTATGTTGAATTTGATTGTTTTGTTTCATTTACTGAATATATAATATTTGTACATGAGGATTGTTACGACGCTGGTAAAGATTTAATTTTATCGTTAGCGAAGAAAGGAGAGTGCTCATGTTAGTTCTTTTACCTCGTATTTTCCGGTTATTCTCGCTTTTGATTTAACTTAATTTTTAACCTACTCATAAATGATGTGTATAACTTTCGAACATGTCTCCGGTACTTTAAAATCTTTTCGACATCCATATAAGATCGGTAAAGTGATGCGATGATGAAAAATAACAGATTTGCTGACGAAAATGGCATGACGAGTAATACGAATACTTTTTCTTCAAATATGGACATTCATATGTTTAATATAGTGTTTTCTTAAATACTTTAAAATCTTAAATAGGGAGAAAAATGGTGAACCATTTATGCAATGGATTCTAAAAAAAATATTTCAAAACATTTACTATATATGTTTCGAATATATACATCTGGGCATTAACCACGGCAAACTTGCAAATATAAGGTTCATTCGATAAGACCAATTTTAAACCATTTTTCCAGGTGTTTCTGGTTTCATTTTTATTAGCAAATGCTGATCAAGAGTAAATTCCATGTTAATTTGCCACAAGGCCTAGCATTTATAAAGCGCATTCGATAGCTCAACTTTTAACCGCTTATTATCTGTTATGTTTATTTTAATTTGTAAATGCTGCCCAAGCGTAAATATTATGGGATTTTGTCACCATATGCAGAATACCAACGTCGAATAATTGTCACTTTGGCATATGAGTCTTATCCGTTTTGAAAGATCACATTACCTCACCCTACATAATGAAATATACATATAAGGAAGTCGATAAGTCAAGACCGCAATCAATCGATTCCGCGCCGTTTTCAAAAGCAGGACATTTTTGGAATGCCCTGTTGCGTATTTGGGTATATGCATTATAAGTTAGTATCGGCCTAAAAGCTTAAGCACGTCGCACTTTCGCTTATTGGGCTATACTAAAGCTTTGTTTATGAGCCAGATTGCCGCATTTGGTCAAACGAAATAATGCCGACGAGTCGGTTACAGTCAATGGAGACCTCTATCGTGATAGCCTTATCCTCAAAATAGTTCTATCAATTGACTTTAAGGGAGTAGTCTCATGTTCGATATTCAAAGAATTTTGTTTACAATATACTGTGAAAATTTTAGACTAAGTCATTTTAAAGTTTTTTTTTTTTAAAGAACTTAACATTCAAGCACGTGTTAATTTTTTTTTTTAAATGGGATGGAGAGAGAAAGGAAGATGTTTGGGCTCTGTGGTTATTTCGCTCCATGGCACAGTGGTTTAGCCGTAGGACATAGGGCCGTAATACCGATGTTGCAAATATGATGTAATTCTACCGTGAGAGGAAACATAAAAACCTTTCTATTCACAGGTATAAGAAACATTGCAATTACAAACACGGCACAGTTAATTTTGTGCACCAAAAGTGGTAACAGTTTATTTGTTCACATAAATTGGTGTTGTTTTTAAAGTGCGGTTTTTCCGAAAAATTTATTGTTTGTGATATAATTGTGCAATTGATATTCAAATTGAAGGTATGTACGATATTTTTAAAGTAATTATGTTTTCCTTAACAATGCGACTATTCATAACTAGCTCCGTCAAAACACATCTTCCACTTTTTTTATTTTTAACCATTTTCCATATTAACTAAGCTTTTACTTATGAAGGCACGAATCGCCATAAATGAGTCATATATCAATATAATCTCTTATCTTCCTAGTTTTAATAACAGTAAAGTCTAGGTGCTCCTATGTTTTCTGAGGGTTGTTACAGGTCATTGAGGAGACTAGGTCCAGTACTAGAATTTTTTTTTTACTTTTTTGTGTTTTTCTTTTGCAGGTACAACCATTACGTGTTCTTTTACCCGAATGCTTATTTTAAATACGTGGATAGCTTCAAAAAATAAAGAAAATGAAGCAGAAAGGTTTTGGGAAGTGTTTGGATCCCTTGCGAATTCTTTACCGGATGCTGAAAATATCCAGACTGATTGCTTGATAAATCTCCTTTTGAATCTCTGTAAACGGTTTGCCGCATATTGGAAGCAATTTAGGAGATCAAAAGCTAAGTTACGGACCAAATACGAAAGCTGCTTAAATGAGACCGAAGTTTGCATACTTAAAGCATCTGATGGAGAAGTATGTTGAAACTACAACGACAAGCAAAAGCAATCTCTTCAATCTACAAGTGGAACGCGATACAGGAAGGAGTTTGGAGACTGCAGCAAGAGGTCCAAACGTCGCAGATTAGCAGTTTTATCACAGATGGACGATTCCGCTGTAAGTACTTTACTTAGCAGTTCAAATCGATCAGAACGTTCTTTGGAATTTAGCACGGATGAAGTTGTTTCATTTATTAATGAAGCTAAGCTTACTAAAAACTAATATTTATTATTAAGAGAAGTGATTCATTCTAAAATACCAAATGTTTTTCCGTCCTATCATAAAGTGCTGGAAGCCAAAAAACGTTGCTATCCAACTGATATTCGCGTGACAGAATCTTCTGCAGAAATCAATTTGCAATCATTGTTAGACCATACATCAAGTCGCATTGTTGAATCTCAAAAATCTAAGGATGACTTAGTTTTAATTGGTAAATGGGGTTTTGATGGCAGCACAGACCATAGTGAATATAAGCAGAAATTTTCAGATTCAACTATCGAAGATTCGAGTTTATTTGTCACATCTCATGTACCTCTTCAACTTGTTTCTAAACCAAATACCTTTGATGAATCAATCATTTGGAAAAACCCACGCCCTTCCTCTACTGGTGGTGCAGACCAATTCGTTTTCAAATTACAAAAGAAACAAAGCAAGTCACCTTGCAAGAAGAAGTTTATTTCAAAGGCCAAATTAACCAGTTAGTCCCTACTTCAGGGCTTCAGGGCAACGAAATTAAAATCACCAATTCTTTACAATTGACGATGGTAGATGGTAAAGTTTGTTCTGCACTTAGCGACTTATCTACGAGTAGGTGTTACATTTGTGGTGCAACACCAAAAAAGATGAACGATTTAAATCGGTAAAAGAGGTCTCTGATACTAGTAAATTTGAGTTTGGCTTATCTCCTCTGCATTCATACATTCGTTTTCGAGTATTTTATTCACGTTTCTTATCGAATTACTATTAAAAAGTGGCAAGCGCGTGCTGCAGAAGATAAAGCTAGTCTTGCTCAGAGAAAAGAGCTAATTCAACGACAGTTTAGGGAAAAATTAGGTTTAATTGTAGACAAACCTCGAAGTGGAGAAAGTGGCACATCCAATGATGGAAACACAGCACGTACATTTTTCCATAACTCTGATATTTCATCTGAAATAACAGGTATTAGAAAAGATCTTATTGACAGATGTAGTGCAGAGCCTTTCTTCTGGTTATAAAATAAATTCAGAAAAATTTAAGAGTTATGCTTTTGATACTGCCAAGATGCTTGTGGAGGAATACCCGTGGTATAACTTACCTTCATCAATACATACAAGTATTGATTCACGGAGCAGAAGTGATAGATAGTTCTTTATTATCTATTGGTGAATTATCTGAGGAGGCCGCTGAGTCTTGTAATAAATTAGTCAAACTATTCAGACGCGATAATACTAGGAAACATTCCCGAGATGTTACTAACATGGATCTGTTGCACAGGCTTCTTCTTAATCCAGATCCACTTATTTCTAGTTTAAGAAAGTGGTAGTATAAAAATAAGTCTGCGTTAGTAAAAGAAGTGTTGGATTTATTAAGTTTTTGAGCTTTATTGCAACTTTATTATATTATATTACTTGAAATTTTTAATACTATGTAAATAGCACTTGTTTCATGTAAAATACTACGTTTTGATAAGATAAACAAAACTAATTTTATTGTTATTCTAACCCGATTTTTTTTTGTGAGATTATGTTTTTTATATATGATGAATATTTTATGCATGAATATACTCTGTTAAAAAAAATAGCTTTTTTGTCTTGTTCTAACCCTCTAGTAATCATAAAAACCATTTTCCATGCCAGAATGATATGATTTCATTGTAAATCTGCCCAAAAAACCCTATGACCGCCCTTTTTGGAACCTGAACCACTGTGATGGGTGGCATCCAACATTTAATAGGGAGACTAAATTCTTAGTGGATGTTGGTTGGCTTGTTGTTGATTTCCAGTCAATCATCATACTTGATTTTCGTTAAATGAAAAAATGAATATGTCTATCGGGTGAGGCTGGGATTCGAACACTGAACCTTCCGATTTGAAAGCCAGGCCACTGCCACTTGAGCCACAGCCAGCAAATAATAATACCAAACTTTAAACGCATTTTTCGCTGAACTACTTTTTATCCGTCGATGATTAAAAAAAACTATTGGACCGATTCGGCTGAAATCTTAACACAATATTCTACACATGAATGGTTCTGTCCGTTACCAGAATTCGATTTTTGTATCCACTTTTATTTTTATCTCGAAAAAACCGAAAAAAACAGTCGATTTTAGACTTTTTTTACAAGGCCGCCATTTTGTTATTCTTCACTCAAATCTTTTAAATCTTCTACGTGACAGAATGATAACTCTACTGAATACTAATCTTTTTTGAATTTTGATTTCAGATGATTACAAAAGGAACAATCAGGGGGGCCAGCCACCTCCTTTTTTTTAAGAGACCTATTTTACCTTACCAAAATGACGTTAAAATATATTTTTTTATTTAACAAAAAGTTTTTTGTATTATTCAATAACTAAATAATAACATATACCATAAGAAGATTGTACTTCATTTTCCGCAAAAAAAAAAAAAATCTTAAAAACTTTCAAAATTTAACCTCGGACATGAGACTACCCCCTTAATATCTTTCAACTCTATTGTTTAACACTCACTTTGGTCTATGCTAATAAGCAAGAAACTTTCGACGACTTGGAGGCGGAGATTTGATGTGAAATTGCTGGAATACCAGCCGAATTGTACGAAGAAGTCATAGAAAATTGGGACCAGCGCATCCACTCATGCCAGAAATTCCGTAGAAAAAATTAAACGTGATGGTCAGCAATAGCTGCAGTTTTTTTTGACCTTCTTCTATTTTCGCACACTTTTGTTGGCTTAAGGGCATTTATGACGAAGTTCCAAGGTCCTCCGCAAGAAATTTATAGGTTTTGCCCTCATCTCTTAGTCTTAGCGATCATCTTCCGACGAACAGTGGACTGTTCATTCCACATTAAAAGACTACTGAAAAAACTAAAAGATAATAAAATGATTAAAAAGAACTCACCTCAAAAGTAAATATGGTATGTACTTTCTAAGCAACAATATTATTACAAATTTCGATATTATTTTAAGCACACCTATTTTTATGAATAACTTCCAGAACACACAAAATGTTATTGCAGCACAAATACATAAATGAACCGCTCAACAGTAAACGCCAAAATTGCAATAAGATTGGCGCCATTATAACATTTGTTTGCATGAAAAAATTTTTTTTGAAATTCTTGGTGGCAAAACAACTTTTATTTAGCAACAAAAACAGTGACTAACAAAAAAGGGCACACACCTATTTTATATGTATGCAAACATATTTTTTACATACATTATGTGGGTATGAGTATCTTTAAAATCAAACTCTTTTCGCGTTGCTACATATAGCTTGAATCACCAAGCACTCAAATATCCATATATAATTCTGAATGCATTTATAATACATATGAATGGGTTTACGATTTTTGCTCGCCTTTGCTTGTAAGGCACGCATAGTCATCCCTAAATTATGTGCAAACATTTAAGAACATTTGACAAAGCGCCGGTTGTATGCATTAAATGATCAGGAAAAAGCGGCTGTACCCTATGTATGTATTGTATGTATTGATATTAATGAGAAAAAGTATATCATATGTGCATACCCAGCTACAGATGTTTGTAGGATAAATATACATATGTATTAATATCCATATGTTTTGAAACAGTGCGCATTATACAATAAATCATAGAACAAATAATAAGGAAATCGGAAACGCTATAACTGTTGCAAATAATATAGGTATACAGAATAGGTTACTTGGGATAGCTTGTTACTCACTACACATGTCCACTATCTTATCCTCTTGTTACGGCGCAAAAGAAAGGAACTTAGCCTGAATGGAAATTTGTATTGACTACGCTGGTTTGTTTTGGTTATATTCTTAGCTGTCCAGTTAACAAAGAGAAAAAAATTATGTTGCAACAAGAACACGGCAAATAACCCTATGAAGCAGAGACCAGAAAGTCATGCCCAACTGGTTTGTTCCGAATTTAATGCTTTAGACACGTACTTCCAACACACAAACGGCAGCCTAAAAACATTAGCAACTACATACATACTTGTACATATGTGTAAAGATGTTAACTCGTGAAGCTAAGACAGAGTTCTGTTTCTTATTTTGACGTCGTGCCACAATGGGTGGAGTCATTGAACGCTTTTAAACGATGTCCGGTGTTACCACTTCAAGCTAAACGTGACTTTACACATAAAATGTTATATTTCTGTCTACCCGACAGGACAACAAAAGGTTATACAATTTTATGAGAATATGCTGATAAGTACCCTTTATGTATAATTCTGTTTCATAGTAATGTACCTTGAAGAAATAGAATATTTAATTTCCCTTTTTTAGGGCTAATAATATATTTAATTCGATCACCTTACTCCTTCGCAATATACGGAATTTTCGCATGCAAATTAACTTGCATAAATCCATATCCATATACATAAATATATACGTATTCAGATATATACAAAAGTATTTTTATTATATTGCACGAAACCAACGAATAATTGTTGTTCTTCGATGTACATATATTATTATGTTGTACATTTTGAAAATATTGCAAAATTATGAAGAGGTTTTACCTTTTCGGAGACGACTTATATAACATATGGTTGAAAAACTTTTTTTTTTTAGAAAATTATGTTTTATGGTACATTATTGCCTTCTTTACTTAACCACGGCTCTTTTTCGGTATACTCGTACAAGATTGTGTAAAAAAAAAATTCTGCAATTTTAATATAAATAAAGGGTCCGCCATCTAACGTTTTTTTTTCAACTAGTGCTTATTTCGTGAACGGTAATACTTAATACTTAGCTTCCGGTTAATAATGGAAAATAATTTCATTCAAATGGCTGCCTCGGCTGGCCATGCAGTAGCCTACAAGATCGGTCCAATTTTTAAGCACATTATCGATTGTGTGCAGCTGTATTTCACCAATGGCTTCACGAATATTGTCCTTTAAAGCGTCAATTGTCTCTGGCTTGTCGGCGTAACACTTATCTTTTACGGCACCCCACAAATAATAGTCCAACGGTGTCAAATCGCAGCTCCGAGGTGGCCAAACGACATCAGCTCTGCGGCTGATAATGCGATCTTCAAAAACAGGGCGCAAAACATCGAGTGTAGCTTCGGCTGTGTGGCACGTAGCGCCGGCCTGTTGAAACCAAATGTTGTCAATATCCTCCTCTTCAATTTTTGTGAACAAAAATTCGTTCAGCATGGCCCGATAACGATCGCCATTGACTGTAACGGCCACTCCTTGCTCATTTTCGAAGAAAAATTATGCCTCTGGACCAAAATCCGCACCAAACAGTGACTCGCTTTGGGTGTATCGGCTTTTCAATGTATGCGTGCGGGTTTTCTGTGCCCCAAATGCGACAATTTTGCTTGTTTACATACCCGCCAAGATCAAAATGAGCTTCATCTGAAAAGATGATTTTTTTGGCAAAATCGGCATCTTCTCTAAGTCGATCGCAGGCCCACTTAGCGAAGCGAAAACGTATTGGATGGTCAGTTGGCTTCAACTCCTGAATCAATTGGACTTTGTATAGCGTCATACCAAGGTCTTTATGCAAAATTCGTCTCGATGATGTCTCCGAAATGTTCAATTGTTGAGAACGACGGTGAATTGATGTTGATGGCGCTTCACGCACACTTTCTGCCACAGCAGCAATATTCTCGGGTATACGCACTGTTTTTGGCTTTTCACGCTTTGGTTTATCGATGAAGATGCCAGTTTCTTTCACTTTTTTCACAAGATAACGAACATACGGAGCTGACGGTGCTTCTCTTCTTCCAAAATCCGTACGCAATTTTCGCACACATTCTGCAACATTACCATGATTTTCAAAGTAATGTCGTAATATTTCCCAGCGTTGTTCAAGCGTATACACAACCATATTCGTTCAGCGGAAGGATAAAACTAATTATCTGTCAAATCAGACATGAGCTAAGTGTTACCATTCACGAAATAAGCACTAGTTGAAAAAAAAACGTTAGATGGCGGACCCTTTACTATCACTGCAATTCTACAAGATGGCGTAAAATTAATCATCCAATTTTGTTTTTGAATTACTTTTTTCCCAATTTCTTTGCAAATAATTTATTTTGAAAACTATACTGTTAGCTCTTATTTTCATTTACTGTTTATTTAATGTTTGCTTTGTAAACGATCTCGTTGGAATGTTCAGTTCGTAAAGCATATTCAAAAGAAACAGCAGCCATGACAAGCGAAGCTTCTTAATTACAACTAGCTTTTGTGCGAAAAGGGCATACCGTTTTTTTAAATAAGTCACAACAACCGTGCGTTAAAAAGGAGAAGTCCGAAGCTATACAATTATTTATTAGTGAATATAAGGCTATGACCGGTGTTCAAATAACAGAAGAGCAAATTAGAAAGTCTAAATAATTATAAGACAGAGGTTAAGAAGAAGGTAGACCTTAACAAAAGTGTTCAAGTATTCCTCAGAATTGGAAGGAAACTTCATCCAATGAGAGGCTTTATCTGGTATAAATTTTGCAACAGAATTTACTGTTCTAGAAACAATACTCTGATGTACGCCAATATTTTCACCAACGCCAACTTGAAACCTAGGATCCGCAACGTATCTTACAAAGATCCTCATCTTCTCTTGAAGTAATACTGCCCGCCCCTCCTCTTGTTTCAGTTTGAATGCCTTAAAATATGTGAATTTACGAAACATTCGAGTAAAGTCATACAGTAATTATTTACCAATAAAGTAATAAAATATAGCGACCTGATTGCTTCAAACTGAGACTCATGACTATAATCCTATTCATTAAAGCTGCAGAAGCAGAAAAGTATGTATATACTAGCGAATTTTCAAGTTGCTATTCACCAACTTGAAAAAAGTGAAGTAAATACTACAAAAGTATAAGTACGAGTACTTACTAGTTCTTATGCATACGGTATTAAGTATTTACTAGAGAAATTCATCCGAAACTAGTAAGTACTTTGCCCCCTAGTAAATGCTTGTTCTCTAGCACTTACTTAAGTTTGATGCATATGAAAATCAAGTATTTACTTAAAAATCGTCTAGTAAAAGCATTTACTAGTTTTTATGCATACGGCCCAATGTCCATTGTGGCTCGTGTTGTGTGTGCGGTTGCACCGTCTTGTTGAAACCACATGTTCACCAAGCTCCTCTCATCCAATTCCGGCAGTAAGAAGTCGTTTATCATGGCCCTGTATCGTTTCCCCTAACAGTGATCGTATTGCCGATGGCGTCCTCAAAAAAATACGGCCTAATCACTCCGCCCGCGTGAACGCCGGCTTTGTGGATGTAATGGCTCTTCGTGCACCACACGCGGATTCACAGTGCCCCGGAAACGTAACCGCTTAAGTGGAAATGCGCCTCGTCTAGTTCACAAATGCCAAATATGATTGACGTACGACTCCATTTGCAAAAATTATACCATCTTCCGATAGGGTGATTAATTTTGCAGCACCTGGAGTTGGGTTTACATACTAATACATGCATATTATATACTTATGTATTTTCACTTGACCATGCCACATGGTAGATTTATTTACACTTTAATACATAAAGCCCACAACATTTTGTTTATTCCAATAAACAACATTAAATGTCTATAACACATACAATAGATCAATTTTGCAGCTGTATGTACGAAATGCTTGCGACGATAATACAAAACTGCTTTTTAAGTGTAGACGAGCCCAGCCGATCCATACACGACAACAGCGTTTGAGTTATGCACTTGTAATGTGTGCATCCTGCCAAGCAAGAAATGCAATAGATAGACAGACAGACAGAATCGAAAACTGCGATATAAATGTATATACTACTTCAATTACAATCGGATGCAAGGCATATTTAAATACAGATTTATCAGCCCAAGCAGACTTCAGGATAAAGTCATGTGCTGAAGATATATTTCTGCGAACGATTGGTAATAATGCACCAAGGTAGGCTTCAATTATACTAATTCCTGGATGGGAACTACGATCTTAATTCCTGAATAGGAAAGAAATGCCGTGTCCGAAAACTAGCTAGTACGCGTTCCCGTATCTTAAAATCCACAAATATGACTGCTGCTCCAAACACAAGCTTGATTATTTTTCAATAGACAGAAGACACGCATCCAGTATTATAGTCTTTCCCACTTTCAGAGAGAAACGTATTGACTCGGAATTCTGCCTACATACGAGTAGTAGTGGCCATTACGTATCACGGGTAGTACAGTGCCAGATAAACAATGTGATAAATTTGTGATAGTTTCGCATACGAGTACGTTGACGAGGTTAACATTATCGAGCTGTCACTAGATGATAACGCAAGTTTATTTCAATGTAATTTGAATTAGTACAAAAAAGATATTTCATCAGTGTTAAATACGTATAATATATTGTACTACTATTCATTTAATCTTACATTGGCAGACAATCAAGGTTAAATTGACGCTACGCATCTATGTTCTCTGACTGAGGATTCAATTTGAAAATTATTACAAATGTAACCTTATAACAATTACATACATAAGCTTTTTTTTACTCTATCACCACTATTTATAGAAACGGAAAACACAAAAATCAATATAACTTTTTTGACTGAACGTCATTTGAACTAAAATCCCCAATCCATAGGTCGAACACTGTTTTACACTTAAATTCCAGTTTCTGTGTAAAAATACCGCTCGTTGTGGATAAAGTTATAGACTAAAGTTGTTTTAATTTGTCAGTTGGCGATTTTTAAAATCAATTGTTAACAAAGTCATAATAGCTCCATTTCGAGACTCCAAATTTGTACAAAAACCTGTTCCGCGAGAAAAAAAATTTAAATGAGAACGCATTTAAGAAAGTAATTCATTTCCGCACCCTGACAAGTCTTACAAATTTCTACACCAGATTTTTCTTTGGGCAGGAATTGCAAAAACCGTCAAATCAATTCAATTTTAAAAGAACTGTCAAATTCGTGAAAGTTTAAATTCGTGTGAATCCGAGAATTGTACGTAAATTAACTCAAGAGATGACTTGGACATGGACAAGGAGGAAAAAAGAGCTTCATATTGAAGCGAATTTTTCGTCTAATTCAATAGAACTTATTAAACGCATATTACATCAATAAAATAGTAATAATAACCAATCTAAAAATCTTCCTCCTGTTTTACAATTTCTTTTTTGTTTTGTTTTTACTTGTTACTTTTGACGTTTGAAACACATTGTACAAAAACGTATTCCCGCGAGATTTTGGGTTCAAGAGAGAATTTATTCCTACTCCTGAAACTTAAGCAAAAAATTCCCTTTTACCAAATTATTACTCTCGCGGGAACAGACCTAATCATACCTTATTCTCAATTCCATGATAGTATTTTAATTGATCACTTTAAGAGAAGAGTAGCTCGATAGTGGAGTAGTCGTATGGCTATCAGGGGCGCCTTGACATACAAAATTGTTTGTTTTGGAAACTATCCGTGTATGTTCATAGGTTTGTAATATATTATAGCTTCCTTCCACATCTGATATTTTCAAATATTAATAAATATATTTGAAAAAATAAGATAAGAGAAAAACCAAATTTCAGAAATGATATTCGTTAAGATCGAGAAATAAGCTATACACACTAATTCTACTTTCCTATAACAAATTCATTTAAAAAAAATATTCTTCGTTTGAGTAATGCATTCAGATAACACCTTTGAAAAGCAAACAATGTGCTTTTGGATACTTATGTATTCAGCTGCTATTCAAGTTGTTGAATGTGATTGACAATTTTCAACATTTTGTTAATTTATGTATTAATCTACGTTATTATATACATACATGACTATATAAAATACATATATATTCGTATTAAAAAATGAAACATATGCACATAATGTGTACGCAACACATGTTTTTTTTTTATTGTTGCACAAAAAGGGTGTGTAAATCTTCAAAAGATACTAGTAGCCCGGGCTATCAGCATGCACGATCCGCTAGCCTGATCCAGGAATATGCCTACTTACTAAACCACACCCTACACACTGCAGTTGGGTATTACTTTGCGGGGACAGCAAGCCATCTATGATATATCTCTTATATTTGCTGCATCAGCACGTCTTATTCTTTCAATCCTTCGTAGCTCGTTTTGCTTCTCTGTTATGAATGTGCAGGTACGCATCATTTGGTCAATTATTGACTGTGGATACCAAACCCAGTTTTTCATCCTAGAAAGTGTATGCAATGGAATATTGCATGCTCTGTCTTCCTTTTGATTTGGGCAGTCTGGGCAAAAGGGTGATAGCTACCGTGACCAGATAGAAACTGCGTAAGTTGGTAGTTACAGTTTAAATATGTTCGGTTTGTCCAAACGTCTAGGGATGGAATCAATATGTAGATCTTTCTGCCCGTCGTTGTGGTATTCCACCGAGCTTGTCACCCGGTCATTGAAGTCACTCTTTCTTCTTCCTTGATCCTTTTAATGACTGTCGCCTCTTGGTTACTATAAGTTATTCTATTATAGACTAGAAGAATCATCCCGGGAATGACAAAAGCTGCTTCGTGAGAAATCGTTCTAAAGCCACTGATTACCCTTAATGCGCTAAGTCGATATGTTGCTGATTACTTTCTCCTTGCTTCCTTTGCCACTAGGGGCCTCACCCAAACTGAGGCAGCGTTTAAAAGGACTGAGTTGATTAGTTAAGATATTAAGACTCTTCTAGCATATCCGGGTCCTCCGATGTTTGCCAGTATTCCAGAAAGCGCTGTCCGGATTTCGACGCCATTTTGCCCGAAAAGTGAACCATAAAGTATTATTCCTAGGTATTTTATAATTATATAGTCTTTTGATCAAATGGCTTGACTTCCTACACTTATGTCCACGTATTCCACATTTTTACCGGTTGATTATGAGGACAACTTCCGTTCTGTGATCTGCTTGATGAGATTAATTGCATCGTTCGTAGCTGAGTCTATCTCGCAAATATTCTTTGCAATAGTTACAAAGGCGATGTCGTTAGCGTATCCGATTATATTTACTCCTGGTGACAGTATTAATTGCATAACACCGTCGTACATGATATTTCAGATTAGGAGGTTCAGTACAGAGCCTTGTTGGACTCCCGCGGAGATTTTATACTACTTTTTTTCTTCGTCGGTTTAGAATATTAATTTAAATAGTGGTGAAATAGCCGGATACAATTGTTCGCAAGTAGTATGACGTATTTATTCTGGCTAGTGACCTACTTATAAGTGACCAATTTGCTGAATTAAAGGCATTTTTAATGTCCAGCGTCACTTCTGCACAATATTCCTTTGTTCTCCATCACCATCTTTCTCCTTTTATTGCTTCGGCTGCTATGTCTACCAACGCTTTTATGGCGTCGACGGTGGAGCGCCATTTTCTGAATCTGAACTGTTAGTGATGATCTGATAGCGCTCCGTTTTCTTCTGCCACAGTGAGCAATCTATCATATATAATCCGTTCAAGTATTTTGTCCAGTGTTTTCAGAAGACATATTGGGCGATATGATCAATTCTTCTGGTTAAAGATTCTCGTATGTATATGCAAAATTATCAATTCTTTCCAGAAAGATAAGATCACCCAACGTTTAAATGCGGAAACACAACATTTATCAACTCCTTTCAATCTGGATTATGAATTAATTCAAGAACTCAGAACTAAGATACGAGTATAATAAATATGTATACAAGAATTCATTGCCCACTATATTATGGAGATATGAGAAAAGTCTCTTACTAAATTGATTAAAATCAACATATTAATAGCTCTTTAAGAAGTAAAAGAAGTAAAAGTGGAATATACTAACATATGCATTTTATTATTTACATTTTTAATTTTTACATTTAAGCCGGTATGATCAGAACTACTCCTAGTATATGTATATGGAGTAGCTTTAATTTGCGACTGTCATGTTTAAAATGCAAAGTAGACATTATACTATTGGTATAATGCAATTGCAAATATGTATACGTGTTTAGGGTAATGTACACAGAATCCTATATATCATATTGTGTGAATTCCTAACCAACCCCTATCAATACGTCCATTATTTATCAAATGTTAACACTTTGGCAAAACCTGAGAAAAAAGTTATATACGAGTAGTTAATTCTACATTGATGCTCCTCATACCTTCGTTAACTCCAAAGCAAACTTTTAAACAATCTATAGAGATAGGCTATGTAGAACCACACCCAGTTCAAAAATGTCTACACGTCTGCGCAAGGTGACAGTGGAGGAGGCTCGCTAAATTACCAAAATCGAAAACGTTCCTAACGAACATATATTCAAAATAATTTAGATAAGGAAATACACTGTTATACTAATATACCCGTAATACTTGTAAGAGTTGTACGAAATTCCCAAACACAAGCAACAATCTGCTAAAAGCCTGATACTGACTGATTCCCCCTTTTTTAAACATTTCGTTGTGGGTTACGTTGTATGCATAATACTGAACCTTTTTGAAATGTTTGTTTGACTGTCAGACTCAATGCGTTTGTACAAAATAAACGTGGTAATGGCTGAACGGAGTTTGATTTCACATATAGTCCGTATCAATTCAGTTTGCCAACGGTCGATTGCGCGGAGAGAGGATTTAAGAGAACAAAAATGGTATGAAAGAGTAAATGTTTTTGCCTGAAGTTTACAATGCCTAATCCAACTTTACATGGCTATGAACTAAAATGCTGTTGCATAAATTACTTAAATTTTTTTATTATGGGGTCGATAAATTTCAAGGCACTTCATATGTAATGCTATTATCTAGTGGGATTGAGAAAAAATTCAGGGCATAGGTATATTTGTTGAATTTGTATACACTAGTCCGATCGTAATTGATTATAGGTTCTCAACGTTTTCTACGGTTTATTTATTTGTGATTTAGGTTTAGGTACCTGTGTATGTGGCGTGTTTCCATTTATTTTATGGTGTTTGCTTCTACTTGTGGGATTTTAGTTCATAGGTTTTATGATAGGATTCTAAGTCTTAGAAATAAAATTGTTTAAGTGTTTTATTTCCTTTTTTGCTAATCACTTAAAAAAATTATTAACGCCATACTTTTTTTAATTACATGTACCTAATTAGTAATAGTAATTGTTTAGTTATTAATTACATGTAATTGTAATCAAGCTAAACCCAACGCATATAAATAATGGATTTGCTATTTGGAATCCAGTTTTACGAAAACAATAGCATTGCTCGAATAAAAGCTTATACAAATACAGGAAATTGTCATGGATTCATCGCGAAAAGGAAAACCAAAAGGAAGTCAGGCCCGTAAGATCGTTGTTAACATGTATAACAAAAAAATGGAAGAAGCTATGAGTTTATGTTTGGATAATGACATAACGTTGGCAATCTTGCAGACTGAGGAGTTCACTGGAATTTCGGCCCAATCAATACGAACGATTATCAAGGAATACGAGGTGTTACTAAATCATCAAAGAAAAAAGTACCACACAAAAAATGGAAAACTGCATTAGACGACTTTGACATCACAGCTATTCGGCGAATTATATACAACTTTCACCTTGAGGAAAAAATTATGATTACCTTAAAAATGTTGAGACAACGGATCCAGAAAGATTTGGAGCTTGACTTAAGCATTTAAAAGAAATGGATTTTACTATATAAAAACGGAGAACAACCGTAAACTTATGTGCGAAAAAAAATGAAGTTAATCTTTTACGAGTGAAATATCTGAGAAAGGTGCGGGAACACAGATCAAAAGGATATGAGATCATTTATTTGAACGAGAGCTATATTCACAGCTCACACACAGGCATGGACTGATGGTACCAGACGTGGATTAAAGGCGCCAATTTCGAAGGGTCAGATGTTGATAATGGCGCATGCAGGTGGCGAGAAAGGCTTCGTAAATAATGCCTTGCTTTTATTTAAATCTGGAACTAAAACAGGATATTATCACGATGAGATGAATTTTGAAAATTTCTCCAAATGGATGAAAGTTTTGAATAACATAGAAGAACCTTCAGTTATTGTAATGGACAACGCATAATATCACAATAAATGGGAAGACAAGCAAATCAGTTCTGGTTCCGGAAAATTTGAGATGTTACAATGGCTTGCCCACTACAATATACCACATAGTTCACAGATGCTCAAACTCGAACTTTATGAGCTTATAAAGGAACATCGAACTATACACCATCCAAAGCATAAAATTGACGCTATAATTCACGGCGCGGGACACGAAGTACTACGATTGCCACCTTATCATCCAGATCTCAACCCTATTGAAAATATTTGGGCAACTGTCAAGGCAAGAGTGGGAAACTGAAACACAACATTTAAATTATTGGATGTTGAGAAACTAGCTGAAGAAGAATTTTCAAAAATTACAGTTGAAGAGGAGTACTTTTGTCATGAGCTGATGTGGGACACAATATCGGATGCAATAGTTATCAGTCCAGGAGATGATTCCTACACCGATTATGAAACTGACAGTTCTTCAAATTTAATTCAATATACCTAGTCCTGCCATAAGTTCTGTTACAAATATAAATCGCTAATAAAAAAAAAAACAGTAAACATATTGTATTCAAAATTGTTTCATTTATTAGACCACAATATTGATTATTAAAAAAAATTGTATTGTATTGGTCAAGCCCTTCACAACACCCTCTAGCACATCTTTACAAACATTTTTCACAGAAATGGAGTTTTGCCAGCAATAATGATCTACGAAAGTAACATATAATGAGCAAATAATCAAAAACCGTATAGCTACATAGAAACACAATCAAACAATCAATTCATGCGAAACCTCTTGCTTCATTTATCCAATCGTCATCATACGCAAATCCCATATAGTACAGAACTTTTTTTATATTTTACCAGAATATAATTAGTAAATTTGGCATATAAGGATCTACAGTTCCTCTCCCATCAGTGATGTAATAATTTTTTGGAAAACTGGATATACACAATTATTATACCTCAGGTAGAAAGTAACCGTCCCATCAGTGCGCTCTCAACTTCAGTTGAGTTTCCTTTTCAGTTTATAGAAGGAAAATAAAAAAAACCACATCGCAACTGCAATCTTGAAAGCAATGTTGGGATGTAGATCCTTTTGTTTATGGCTCCACCCATTTTCGTGTTTCTTAGGTCATATTTGTTACTTTAGAAGATGATAAAAGGTACGGACTATACTTAAGTAATAGTACTGTAACTTTGTTAATAAAAAAAACAATTCAGTTGTTACGAAATTTACAATGAAAAGATTTGGCTTTTGTCGTAAGCAGAGAAAAGAGAGTTTTGGAATTATAGAATTAATTAATTTTAACCAATATTTTTCTAGAAAGCTTGGTTATAATTTGCAGCCGGTATTTTAGAGTAGATTTTATTAATTTAAACAGTATAATCAATTTTTTTCTATTCATAACGCGAAAAACTTCATCCGAAAGGATGTTCTAATTGAGCTCGGCATTGAGCAGGCCCCAATGAAATGAATGCCATTTTCTCTTGTTCTATGATTGCACAGTATACGAATGTACGCTTCCATCAGTGGCGTGAAATTCAATTGCAGTAGTTCCCCCATGGCTTTGAATACTGTACTGATTACCACTAACCTATTCCGATTATGAAAATAGTTCTGATCCCCCAGGTTATGGTTTAAAACTTTATAGATATTTCTTACTTGGCTTTGTTTGATTAAAAGTTCCCTCAGTACTTATACACAAGTATAAATATTAAGTATTATTAAAAAACCAAAACCCCTTTTTGCCTTCCCAATATCTAAAACATTTATAAACAGGAAGGTAGTTGACCACTATGGGAAAATAAAGAGCAATAATTTATATCTATGCTAAAAATGTATTGGAAACAAAATAAACTAACAATATTTTCTTTAATTCGTCACACCTAAAATATGTTATTTGAAACATATGACTGCAGTGTTTTTTTTTTTTTTAATTAGGCAAACTATTGAGTGCAAGGCTGTTTCTACTGATTTGCCCTTGCATATGGATGGTTGTGCGTTTACATCCACCCAGTCAAGTCCTGTTTTGTATTTACTCCGCATTCATTTTTCACCTTTTCCGCAAAATCAGTTTTAGTTTTAGTGTTATTTTAGTTGAACATTTGTTCAAAAACTTCGACGGCCGATATGTAATGGTTAGCTCTTCGAAAACGTTCGGTTATTCCTTGCATATTTACATGATAAGCCCGAATCAGTATGTATCGACGGTATCAACCGAAGCCATCGTACAAATTTTGATTCAAACGGAAGGAAGGTCTCCTCACCGATCCGTTATCATGAAAGCTACAATATTTCCACAACTATGGTTAAGGACTTAGCGGCTTACGAATCCCATATAAATACGCATTTCATATCTACAAAAAAAAAAAAAACTTGCAGCGATTTTAAAAATTATTTTCGCCCCTAACTTATCATGTTACCCTCCCAACACTGCTATAAATACCCCTGAGTTGGCATTAATCTACAATATTTACCCGTAACCTCAATTACATGTACGAAAGCCTCCGAGATTTTTCTCAATTCGCAAAAGCTGCCTTACGACGTCTTCGCCCAGACTGCAACATATTTAACCCCTAACATTAAGAATAATGAACTTTTTACATCCGACTTCAATATTTTCCGTAATCCCTATATCCTATATCTTGATTCTTGTCGATGCTGTTGATTTTGTGATCATGGGCAGCATGTACCCTGAAGACGATGTTATCATTGTTGGTGACTTCAATCTTCCACGACTACGATTGGCTGAGCTAGAGGATAATATTCACCTAATCTCAATTAATGCTACCTCTGACAAGGAAATCTTATTCACCTATCGGCTTTTGGCTGCTGGTCTTTATCAGTTAAGTAGTATCCAAAACAACCTAGGAAGACAGCTAGACTTAATTTTTTCTACTGACACCGATAACGGGGTAATTATCGAGAGTAGCCACCTTCTCTCCAAACTTGATACCTTTGACCCTCCACTGTTCTTATCATTTGTATATGATAGTGTTCATTTTAAGACCTGTAATGCTATGTTCATTTTGACTTTATCCATGTGAAAAAAGTTATATTGATACTGCTACTTACAACTTCTATTCTCAGATCTATGAATGTTTCCTTAAATCTTTCCCTACCACAACTCCAAAAATGGTACCTTGCAGCACTCTGCTTTCTTAAACGTTAATCGAAGGAGTTTTCTAATCCCTACGTCACTAAATCCCTTTATATGACGTTTGTGAGTCCACTTCTCAAATATGCCAGCCAGATGTGGTCTTCTTACCATCAAATTCCCATCCTGGGAATCGAAGCTGTCCAGCGTAGATTCATTCTACTTTCCTGCGTGAATCGCTTAAAGCTGCTTAAGTGCTGACCACTGACCCCATAATCTCCTCTGTCTCGTTCTGTCCCCTTTCACTATCGACCATTGATAACTTTCACCCGCCACTTCTTCTTTCTCTTTTCCACCACTCTCCTATCCAGCATTCCCCATCCGCAGCTGCCTCTTCTTATGGCTTTCATAAAGCGAATTTCCGCAAAATTAACGAATATCTTAGTAAGTGTTCTTTTAATTTAGCCAATATGTCCCTCTCTTCTACAGAGAATTATTCAATTCTATTTCTCTCTACGTCCTATTTTTCGCGCAAACAATTCTACGAGCCCCCCGTGGTAAACTTCGCTCTTTATGTAACAAGAGAAACAAATTATGGGTAGTTTTCCTTCGATCCAATTCCTTTGCTGACTATTCCAACTATCCAACTACTCGTATAATTCGCCCAGTTTTATAAGGTTCTCTACCAGCGATACCTTGATAGTGCGCAATCAAGGCTTATAAACGATCGTAAGTCTTTCTACAAATTCGTTAACTACAAAAAGAAAAATCCGACGGTTTTTTTCCAACTTTTTACTGCTTTTTTTAAGCAATCTTTTGCCGTTAATTCCTTCGTACCGGATCCCTCTTATTTCAAATACCTGCTTAACTTCCTCATTGGCCCTTCCATTTCTTAAAGTTTTGATCATACAGTGATAGAAAATAAATTACAACAACTTAAAGATGAATACTTACCCGGCCCAGATGGCCTTCCATTAATATTTCTTAAAAAGTGTTCTTCAACACTTTCCCACCCCCTTTCAAATCTCTTCCAGTTATCGCTCTTTCAAGGTGAATTTCCACAGATATGGAAGTCTTCTTTCATAACTTCTAACATACTATCGAGATCGTCTCAAGCTCATTAACCTGAATACCCTTGAGAAACGAAGGGATGCAGCTGACATTCTTTTCATTCACCGACTGCTCTCAGGCTCCGTCGATTACACGTCTCTTTACAACTCCATTTTCTTTTACACTAACCCTCGTAATCTACGTTGCCTACTAATCGCACGACATATGGCTCTAACGAACCAATCTCCCATATGCTGCGTAAGGTAAACTCCAACCTTTCTGTTTTTGATTTTAATCGCAGCACTCTCTCCCTCAAATCCGATCTCCTACACCATCCCTAGCTTTAAGCCCTAATGAGAAGTCCTAGATATCGCTAAACCTTAATTTTTATTTTAGTTTTTAAGTCCTAGTTTTTAAGCTTGTATTAAGCCAAATAAATGGGTGCGTCAGCCCCTACCAAAATTAATATAATTTAATCTACCATCCCTTAGCACGCAGCTATAGTTTTTGTTCATCAGTTGTTATCTGGTAACATACATAGATTGCCCTCATCTGCTCCATCAGATCTCCTTGAACACAAATCGTTTAATCGTTTAGTCATTTAAGATCAATACCGTAATTCTGTCTGCCTAGCCTTTAACTAGAATGCTCTGTAAAGCAAACGTGTTCCCCAATATTTTTGACATAAACTGAATACAAAATACAAATACATTTGAATACAAGTGTCCAACCAAATTTTAGAACTAGGGCTACGAATATTTTTACTCAGCCGTAAAGGTACAGGTTAGACTAAATGTAATTTTTGAAGACAAAATTGCTAATCGAAATTATAAAATAATATATATTATTTTTAAACAATTCATAAAAAAGTTAATAACAAAATGTGACAATTACCCGAAGTTATAATAACATTTATTTGGGAACACACCAGATCCATATACATATGTAAATCGACTGCAATCCTTAAGAAAACATATGCAACTAGAAATGAGACACATATGTAGAAGTTATCAGCTTTTTTCTACATCGACCGGAGTCATTTAACCCCATGAGTACTATGTACACTCATATTCTAAAAATAAAGTGTCCGATTTATTTGTTTTCTAGCTACATTTTTATACACATAACATATCCAATGAAGACACACCATAAGAGAACTTACTTATCACAAACTTTGCAGGCAACAGTGTTTTTTTATGTATAATCTTAACGTTTTCTTTGACATTCTCAAAATATAAATATACAATAAATGGCTTACATCAAAACTATGTACAAACTCATACCTGCATTTGAAAGTCTATTTTTTATCTTCTCGATAACAAATACATACATACAATTGTATAGGAAAAGTGATAAGTCTCTATATTTATGAGTAAACCTCCAGCAGATAAAAAATAATAATAAACAAAAAATTACAGATAAGACAAAGTTTATAGTTTGAAGTCTTACTGACTGGTAGATTTTTCTTCGGGAAACCAAATGCACTTCCTCTTTTCGTACAAAATAGATTCCTTAAAAGGTAAATACTCGTAATATACTAATTCGGGCTAGCCAAGCACATAATAAATCCCAAAGAGTAAACAATAGATGTATGTTTAATTGGAAATCAATTATGAGAATTCGTATGTTTGTTTGATTTTATGTATTTACATTCATTCGTAATACTAATTATAGTACAGAAACAAACCGGTTCGTTTCAAGAAACCAGGTCTAAAGTGGTTCATCTGTTAGTACAACACGCAAAATGGTTTATTTTTAGACCATATCGTTTAATAAATCGATTGAGAAAAAACGAACATATTGACCCCGCATAAAACAACATAAGAGTATACGAGTATGTAATACATACATATATACATATATAAGTATGCATAGTTTTCATAGGACGTTATTAATTCAAAACTATTTTCATAAGTTAGAGCAGTTAAAGTTTGGAAAAAAAAAATCTATTACATAAATTTTCTTAAATACATCTTAAGAATATTCTCTGCAAGTTGCAAGTTGATTTTATAAAAATTTATGTTATGCATGCCATAACCCGAGTGAAGCAATATACGATACTTATGTACATACATACTTGGATTTTTGTCAAAACCGTATGTTTAAAATCAATCATCACTAAACACTCGACATTTCAAAGAAATCTTTAAAACAAATCCAGTGCTCGATTTCAATTAAAAAATATCAATAGAACAGCTGAACCTAAAAGTTCATCACTTTACGTTCCGCGTCTAAAGTTTTTCGAAAACGTTCAGTTAGTCAATAAATTACATAACTTCTTTGAGATTTTTACGAAAATTAAAAAAAAAAGACCAAAAGTTCTGGATACCAGTCAGTGGTCAGCGCAATGAACTGCTCAAAAATCGGCCTGAAGCCATCTGTTCAAAGAAATTGGTATGGAATGTTCTCAAAATATAAAGGGTCCGCCATCTAACGTTTTTTTTCCAACTAGTGCTTATTTCGTGAATGGTAACACTTAGCTCATGTCTGATTTGACAGATAATTAGTTTTATCCTTCCGCTGAACGAATATGGTTGAAGCCAACTGACCATCCAATGCGTTTTCGCTTCGCTAAGTGGTCCTGCGATCGACTTAGAGACGATGCCGATTTTACCAAAAAAATCATCTTTTCAGATAAAGCTCATTTTGATCTTGGCGGGTATGTAAACAAGCAAAATTGTCGCATTTGGGGCACAGAAAATCCGCACGCATACATTGAAAAGCCGATACACCCAAAACGAGTCACTGTTTGGTGCGGATTTTGGTCCAGAGGCATAATTGGGCCATTTTTCTTCAAAAATGAGCAAGGAGTGGCCTTTACAGTCAATGGCGATCGTTATCGACCATGTTGAACGAATTTTTGTTCACAAAAATTGAAGAGGAGGATATTGGCAACATTTGGTTTCAACAGGACGGCGCTACGTGCCACACAGCCGAAGATACACTCGATGTTTTGCGCCCTGTTTTTGAAGATCGCATTATCAGCCGCAGAGCTGATGTCGTTTGGCCACCTCGGAGCTGCAATTTGACATTTATTTGTGGGGTGCCGTAAAAGATAAGTGTTACGCCGACAAGCCAGAGACAATTGACGCTTTAAAGGACAATATTCGTGAAGGCATTGGTGAAATACAGCTGCATACAATCGATAATGTGCTTAAAAATTGGACGGATCGTGTAGGCTACTGCATGGCCAGCTGAGGCAGCCATTTGAATGAAATTATTTTCCATTATTAACCGGAAGGATAAAACTAATTATCTGTCAAATCAGACATGAGCTAAGTGTTACCATTCACGAAATAAGCACTAGTTGAAAAAAAAAACGTTAGATGGCGGACCCTTTACTTCTTTACTTTTAGATAAGAGCATTCAGGCATTTAAGTTCCTTTTAATATTCGACAAACATGCACCATAACAGTGGAGTAAGAACGCCGTCCTGGGGGTAACAACACATTCGATGAAAATTCCGGTGGTAGGAGCTGGTTGTGACCCAATTCTGATTTGATTTGGCAGAATTTTGACGGATTTGTTTAATTCTTATTTAAACCGGGTCCAACCAATTTTTTTCAGATTCCTCCTCTCCGGAAATTTTATCCAATTTGGAATTTAATGGTGTGACATGACATTTTCCAGCTAGAAAACTCCAAAGTTCCTGTTGGGTTAAGTCGATTACTTGCTGACAACATTTTTTATACTTAATCACGTCGGACGATAGTATGAAAGCCAAGAAACAACTGCCTCTCACTTTGCACTTACTATTGCCCCAAAAAGTATTCTGATAATTAAGAGAAGTCCCCCTCCTTTCTGGCACCATAATGATATTATTATCCTTATCGAGTAACTATTTTATCAAATTTTGCATTCAACTAAATCACATCAAGAAATTGGGAAAAGCAAAAATTGGCCGCCTTTCTTCGAAAAATGTTTTTTTTTTCCATTTTTCGCTCCCACTAACGCCCTCAAATAGAAAAAAGGTTTCACAAATGTAAAAATATTAACATACAATTTTTAATACTACCGGTCTAGTTAAAAAATCAATTACAGATATGATAAGAGCAGCGATACTTTCTATGATATAGTGTAAAGATTGTGTTATGTTTATTGTATTCTAAACAAAAAATAATAATATACGAACAACTGTTAGTTAGTTTGTAGTTAACATATTACTGTCGAAAACAAGAGAGTGTTAAATAACAACCGTTCTACAAAGTGGTACTCCAAAACATGTGTTTCTTAATTTAAACAAAAAATATATAACTTTGAGTAACAGTAGAGAAGCATCCTGTTAAGCGATAAATGTATACGCAAAATATACTTTTTCGAAGAGTTGGTAAGTACACTATTTGTCGGCCATCAGGCAAAATATTCAACCCAAAGTATACACGGCCCAAAATGTGACATGGGCAAGACAACGATTAAAAATATTCGCTGGACTTGAATCCGACAACTTCTTTGGGGTAATAAAAATTAATTTTCAAAATTAGTTTCTCAATACCTTTGGAGAAATGCCACGGGAATTTGATGCCACCATTGAAGGGCTTTGGAACCAGATATGGATTTGAACCTTTTCAAATATTATACTCGTATAGGTACAGTCAAAGACGCCATTTAGCTATGATAGTTTCAATAGTAGTAAGTGTATTCCAAGGCCTTCTCTATGCATATGTACATAGTCTAATTAAAATTCCCTTATCAATGTTTTTTTTTTGTAAATAATCCTTTTTTTATATAGACTTGGAAAAATCTATTTTTAATCAGTTATCCCAGTTGCTCCTATAACTTGGAGGTTAAATAAGTCGAAAACTTAGACACTCTGGTTTCATTTTCCTTTTTTTACTCACTATTTTAGTAAATAGAATTTTGTAGTAGTTTCCTATCAACAGAAACTATCTTTCACCACTTTGTGGAGATGTAAAAATTGATTACCTTAATATATTTAAAAATCTCAATATACCATGAAGCAACCATTCTCCAATACTTTTTCTGAGAACTAAGAAGATTGAAAAGTGTGCATACGAGTATACTCGTATCATACCAGATAGAAAGGTCCGACAAAGTGTACAAATTATTCTTGAGTTTCAAGTAAATTGCTACTTCATTTTTAATCATCATAGAGACATAGTACGTTGCAAGTTAAGGAAACTTTTACTTTCACAACTTGAGTTGCCCATAACAAATATACATATGTACAAAAGGGTACATTTCTCATTTATATTAAATAAATACAGAAAATCATAAGCGATCATCAATGCAGATGAGAGTATCAAGGACAAAACATATTTATTGAGACATTGGCATTTATTTTACAATTTTTGTATTTGCAGTCATCATGAATGACAACATGGTTTGAAAACAAATTAATGTCGAACTCTATGAAATCTAGTGTAAATGTCATGAGGTATGCAGAAAAAAAAATCCACTGACAATAAAAACATTTTCGCAACAAGTCATCTCATTGGTTATCAAGTAATCCAATTTTAAATATATAGATTCAATATTAACGTACAATAAATAGATATTTTAAACACGTTGATGACTTAATAGAGCGCTGGATTATAAAATTTGTAAATTTGTTATATACATGTATATATGTATGTATTTAAAAAAATTCGCACATTTCTTACAGGAATTTCTTATAAAAAATCAAAGATTTTTGGAACCGAAAGTTCGACGTTAATCAAATATTCTTAAACTATCGATAAAATAACAGAACTGTAAACTTTTATTTTATTATAATTGCGTTGAAAGCAAACTAGTTGGAGAAGTGTGAACGGTAATCGTCGACGATGTCTTAGAAGCAACAGTAGATGCGGACCCAACAAAATCGGTACTGCAATTTGCCCAGACTGAAGAAGTTCCTCTTAGTATAAAAAGAAGACACCTTTCTTTCATAGGAAGGCAAAGAAATTCGACAAACTGGTACCCCATGACTTGAACGACTCCTACATACAAACTACACCGGCTAGAAATTTGTGCATCATAATATAATACACCAAAATGTACCGTTTCTGCACCAAATTCTAAAACACAACCGTAAAAGGCTTAAGCGTTTTTTTTTCTAAGTAGTACTTAACATTTTTATTGTTGACAAATACATGTCAAACCCTCAGACGTTTCGAATAAGCAATAGCGCAAAAACCTGTTATGTGCCGGTGAACTAAGTGAAAATGTACGTTATGATTAATGCAGTAGAAGTAATGTGCGTGGCTACGCCACATTTGTTTGGCGGTCGTATAAATATATATATAAATATAATCACACTCATACCCATACGCAGCAGAGCACATGCCGCAAAGTAAAAGCTGCGTTTTTTTTAATTATTTGCAAACTTACGAACAATTTGTGTTCTTGTTAAGACCAAAAAAAGTTCGAAAAATTTATAGTTCGCCGAAGTACAAAAACCTAAAATCGATTATTCAAATAACAGCGGTTGGGTGCGAAATTTATTGATTAGAAAATTAACTCACAACTATGAGAATTTTGCCGACTCTAAAGTCAAATCAACTTTACAATTATCGTGTATTTGCAGTAAGTTCAAACAGATTAAATCTCTAGGTTTCCATTTGCGGCTTTGACATGCCTTTTCTGGCCTTACCATAAGCCTATTTGAAATTTGAGTTAACAAATCAATTGTGTTTTTTTTTGCTTTTCTAATAAGGCTGGTCCTCTTACACTTTACTTCAACTGTACCCTTATTCGATAGAACTCTTCTGGTAATATTGCATGTCATCGCTTTTCTTAATGTGCAACTTGTGAAATTTAAAACTAGGTTGTGCTTTATTTCAGAATACCTGTTGTTCTATCGAAATGTGCATGCATCACTGAAAATTAAATACTTTTGCTGTCGTTGTCCATGTTGCTTCATTTGTTTCATTTGTTAGAAGGCTTAGGGGAGACATTTTGAACGCTCACCCAATTTCATTGGAAACGTATCCAAGTGACGGTGACCCAATCACACTTAAGGCGATTACCTTCGACGTATGTTACAAACATTTTAAACTAATAATGATGATATTTAAAAAAAAAAAAACATATTTAAATGAAATATGTATTAAACGAAGCTTTTCCAGGGACCGCCTGAATGTAGTGTCATTGTAAATGAATACCCCTTTACTGGTTAATTAACCAAAAGAGAAGCAAATATGCTGAAAGTACGACTATTTTCGCAATTGTAGTATTATGTTTTGCGCAATTTTATACTTGAAATACGACTTCTTGTTATATCGTGGGAAAATATAAGGCTTGAAATAACACCTTATTTTGTGGCGAAATATGTTCTTATTATTAAAGAAAAAACAGAATTGATTGATTTTTTTGTATTATTTGCATTCGTTACCTGGTACAATATCTTACCACTTACTGGTTTTGTGCTTGCGAGATGGGAATTGATTAGTCGTAATTGTGTCTGCCCTGCTCTTGTTATTACCACTTCTGCGTCACCCAATGTATACGGATTACGGGTATTATGTACAAACATATGCTAATTATTGTAGATATTCATCAGAGAAATAAATCAAATTAATCTACGACACTTTCAATGATTTAAAGAGATTTAAACAATAACAACAAAACTTAATACGCGTACGCATACGATAGTCTATACATAAAGAGTTTTCTTGACAACTTTGAATTTAATTTGTGAACGCACTCTTTCACTAATCATCAAACTGTCACTGTCAATTTATTCAGTAAACTCAACATTTTCATCATGGTAAAGTACACGAACGAGCAACGTCTGCAAATTACAAAAAAAAAAAAAAAAAAAAAAAAAAAAAAAACTCCAATTTTCGGTCGTAATTCTCGCCCTAATAGACAGACAATAACAAGTTTAGTGCAAAAATTTGAGTCTACGTACATATTCGTTATGTGATGTTGCCGTGTAAGTGAGACAACGGGTTGGTCGAAGTGTCGAAAATATCGCTGCCGTTCAGGCGTCCGTAGCAAACGATCCAAATCAGTCAATTCCACGGCGTTCTCAAGAATTGGGCATCGCTCAGACCACTTATGGCGTAAGGATCTTGGTTTACACACATACAAGATCAAGCTGACTTAAGAATTGAAGCCGATGGATCATTTGAAGCGACGTACTTTCTCCGATTGGGTTCTGGAGAAGATGCGCCAAGATGATGAATTTCATCGCAAAAGCATCTCAGTGACGAAGCTCATTTTTGGCTCAATGGCTTCGTCAATAAAAACAAATATATGTTATTGGTCGGGTGAAAATCCACATGTGCTTCATGAATTACAACTTCATCCACAGAAAATAACTCGCTGTGAATGTTCAGCGTTATCGTGCCATGATCACCGATTATTTTTGACCCGATGATGCCACAAGCCACACAGCACACGCTACAATCGATTTATTGAAGAGTAAGAATGCTGAGCGTGTTATCTCAAGATATGGGCCAGTCGATTGGCCGCCTCGTTCGTGCGATTTAACGCCGCTTGACTATTTTCTGTGGGGCTATGTTAAGTCATTGGTTTATGCCAACACGCCGACGACGTTGGAAGAGCTCAGAGCCAACATGGAACGCGAAATAGCGGCCGAAATGTTTGGCCGAGTCGTTGAAAATTGGGTCCAACGAATCGACCGCTGCAAACGTGCCCCCGGTGGCCATATGAACGAAGTCGAGTTCCATTCATAAATGTTTTGATTGTACTTCAAGCCGATAATACAATTTTTGAAATATCTCAAATGGTTTGCGTTTTATTCCAAAAAAAAAGTTGTCAAGTCCTTATTGGAAAACCCTATATATTCACTACCATAGGCCCTTTTGAAATCGATAAATAGGTGTTGTGTATCGATCCCGAACTCTTTTATTCGCTTATTTGCTCTGAAGCAGACGTAGTTAACGCATTTATTTCAAGAATACTATGGGGTTTTCATACTGTTAAAAATAATAGTAGTCCTGATTTAATAAATCCTGGTTCTATCGGTATTTTCACCATCAGTGCACTATTGAAATTGGCAGTAGCATTTCGACCCTTCAAACCTTCAACCCCCGTCTTGCTACGAATGCCTATCAATTTACACTCAAGCCCACTTTCGAACAAACTCTGAAATACCGTGATTGTTTCCTAAGTCGCACAACTCGCTTATGAAATGCCCTGTCGAGCTCTTTATTTCCTAATCAATGTAGCCTTCAAACATTAAAAACCAACGTTCATCTTTATTTCCACTCAAATTTTCCGTCGCCGCGCTTGTGCAAGCATTTCAACGGTACTCAAAACCCTTGAGTGCGCGCAGTTTATAAAAAAAAGACAAAACAAATCGCTGATATCGGGACATTTCAATTGCCCAACGTAGACCAGGACTTTTATCTAAAAAAAGGAAGAACAGAGGCATCGCAAAAAAAGGGACCAACATTTAAAAGCGCATTTATTTCAAGTCTTATACCCAGTTTATCCGACAACTCAATGTGCGTTGAAGCAATCCGCATTGGTTCAATACCCGTAGAAATGCTGGTGTTTACATGAAATTATCCAAAATGAGCGAGAGAAAATTGAGAGATGTTCAACAAACATCTGGTTGAACTGACACTTCACACTAATACTGATATATTGTTCTTATTTTTTTCTCTTTCCAAATATTTCGGTTGCAATCACACATTTTAAATGCACAACTGATTACCTGCCCGATAATGGAAGAAAACATTCTTTTTATTTCTTTGTCTATCCAAATATTTCGTTTGCAACCCCACATTTTAAATACACAACTAATACCTGCCCGATGATGAGAGCACGAGAGAGTAAAATGTTTCTATACTATTTGAAAATGTTTATATGATATTTCAAACCGGTTACAAATTTTCAATGCGTTTCATAAGCAGGAATGAACGTATGCGGTTTGAAGTGGTGTTTATTCGAGCGTATTGAACCAATGCGGATTGCTTCACCCAAATTGAGCTGTCTGATAAACTGGGTATTCTCTTAACGAAACGACAGTTGATGGACGTCAACCTAAAAAGTATACTTACTCGTATATGTACATACCTATATATACGAGGGGCGTTCAACATATTCTCGGTATCGGGGTGAAGCTGTGGTTGTATATACGAGTATAAATTGACTTATTTATCAAGTAATGCTATTATTTTAGTGCATTCATGTAAAATTTCATATAAATGTGATTATTAATTCGCGTTTTATCTCTAGTTAAACAGAATCATAATGGCAACTGAGACGATGATGGTGAAAATTGAGCATCGCGCTGTAATTAAATTTCTCACTAAGCAAGGAAAAAGTCAAAAAACTATTCATGAAGAGATGGTGGCTGTTTACCAGGGTTCTGCACCTTCATTATCAACTGTGCAAAAGTGGTCAAGTGAGTTCAAGAGAGGCAGAGAGAGCATTGAAGACGACCCCCGCTCCGGCGCCCCGGCTACTGCTTGTACGGGAGAAATCATCAAAGAAGTCGAAAAACTTGTTCTTGAGGATGCCCGAATAAAGGTGAAAATGATGGCAGAGATCACCAAGCTTTCAATTGGTATCATTCACACCATTCTTCATGACCATCTTAACCTTTCAAAGGTCAGTGCAAGGTGGGTGCCACGAATACTCACAGCGCCTCAGAAAAAAGTGAGAATCGCATGCTGTAGAGAGCTTTTGGAGATGTGTAGTGAGAACGCGGACGGTGTTATGGATCGAATTGTTACTGGGGACGAAACATGGGTCCACCACTATGACCCTGAAAGCAAACAAGAGTCCATGCAGTGGCATAAAAAAGGAACAGACCCCCCGAAGAAGTTCAAAGTCACTCCGTCTGCCGGGAAGCTCATGGCCACAGTTTTTTGGGACTCAAAGGGAATCTTGCTCATTGAGTACAAAAAAAAAAGGTGAAACTATCAACGCCACATCCTACGCTTCCACTTTGCATAATTTGCGGGAGGAAATTAAAAAGAAAAGACGGGGTAAACTCGCAGCGGCTGAGTTTCTTCTTCATGACAACGCTCCTGTTCACACGGCGCGAGTTTCCAAGGCTGCTGCGCGAAGAAATCCAACACCCACCCTATAGTCCAGACCTTGCCCCTAGTGATTATTTCCTGTTTCCGGATTTGAAAAAATGTCTTCGTGGAAAAAGATTTTCGGATGATGAAGAACTCAAGTCGGCAATAAATGGGTATTTTGCAGAGAAAGAGGAAATTTATTTTTTTGAGGGTTTAAAAAAGCTTTTCTCAAGATGTAACAAATGCATTGATGTTAGGGGAGATTATATTGAAAAATAAAAACAATTTAAATCGAATTCGCGTTTTCCTTCATATCGATACCGAGAATATATTGAACGCCCCTCGTTACAAAACTTAACTTAATACTTTTCATAGCTTTTTTAATTTTTTTTTTTAGAAATTCGCAATTTGATGGCGAATTGCAATTTCTTTTTATTATATTATAATAGGTTTGTTCTAGTTAGCTTATTTTTTTTTATTAGTTATTTCCAACCAATAAAATAAATTAAGCATAATGATGATTTATATCATATTTTTAGGTACACCGTGTTTCTACATACAAGCATACATACATATGCACTTTTACATTTTTTTATTTATTTTACAATATGTATGGCATGCCATCTATAAACATTCATTTTGCATACATGCCTTTGTTTATACAGATTAATTGGTTAGTTCTATTTGTGTAAACTTATAACTGCCAAAACAGCACAAAATAAAACTAGCAATCCGACAATTTTTACATTGAATACAGACACACATTCTGGGCCATATGACACGCTTCAATTATTTTTCCACGTGACATCAATTCAAGTAGACAGGTAAATGTCTCATATGTAGTTGTTAAGCTCTAGCTGTACAACCGCAGTCAATTGCCTCCTGCTTTACGGTTGCATAAATGTATAAAAATAAATAAATAAATAAACTGCATTGCACATTTGACTCTTGTAGAAGGAAAAAATTCTTAAGTCTCACAACCCTTATACTCGTAACACATTGAATACAAAAGTGGATGCACCAACAGAATACCCAATAAAGATAAGTATGCGTTAATATGGCAATCTATTGGGAACAATAAGTGTATATCATACACCTCAAACAAATCAAAGGAATCTTCCATGAAAGGTACAAGATACATACATACATACTCGTACAATGAAGAATGGAGTAATTGATTACAAACACGTATTAGAATTAATTCCCTATGAAGCTTTACACTTTCACCTGACTATTCTGACTCATTCAAGTAGGTATGCATAAAAATTTGGTATGCAAAATAATAATAGTTATTATATGTATGCACGTATTATACATAATAAAATAATTTTTTCATCCATCTGAAATTTTGTTAAATCGGCGCAGCCCTCTAGTCATGTATAAATAAATAAATAAGATATTAGTGCAACAGTGCACAAAGGCATAGCTTCTCCTCGCTGTGATTCGTTCATTTTGTCGTTTATAAATATAACTGCTGCCTCACGTTACCACCGCTTATACAGGGTGTTCCGGATAATGTGTCGAATACTTTAGGGGGGATTCCATGGCATATTTTGAAAAAAAATCGTTCGATATGTGGGCGGAGGTCGGAAATGTATCCCTGCCGAAATACAGAGGTTTTAAACAAAGCCTTACGCTGCCCTGTTTTGACTCATATTGAAAATAAAATTTTTCAAATTTATTCATGTATGGTAACAAATGGGGTATCAGTGAACTTGTAATTATGAATTAATTGAATTGTTTCAAAGTAAGTGTTGCCTTAAAATTAATGTATCAAAAGTTATTGAAGATCAAGTCATTTTTTTTTTTAAACTTAAAATTTGATTTTGTCATCACAGAAACATGTAATTAATCCGTACTTTTGCAACTTGTACTTACAAAGAAATATTTACAAATAAACAAAAACCTTAGGTCATATCATCTCAAGACAGTAGTTTTCAAGACACGACCGAACTTATTGAAACAGGTAAAACATTTAAGTAAAAATTGCTAAAAGTGTTAAGCTTTTATTTCTAGTTTTCTTTTATTTGTTACCATGCACGCATAAATTTGAAAGATAATATTTTTAATAGGAGTCAAAACAGGGCAGGGTAAGGCTTTGCTCAAAACCTCTGTATCCCGGAGGGTGTGCATTTCCGACACCTCCACCCGTAAGATTAGTTTCACAAAATATGTCAAGGAATCTTTCCGTGTACACAAATGAGACAATATAGAAGGTGTTTGGTTTTTGAGAGGTTCACTTTTTATTTAAATAAAACGCAAAGAAATAAATTCGACGTTTTATTAAATTCTTTCGAGAGATTATTTCACGCCATTAAATATCTGGGAACATAACAGTTTCAGGCGCCCACCATGATTTTACGGTAAAACAACTGGGTAAACTTCCAGATAGTGGATGGACAAGTCTGATAAATTGAGGTCTTCCACAACACAAGCTTCCGCAGCCGAGATATTTTATATTGCTGTTGTGTGAACATCCAATAGCGTGAATTGGGTGCGAAATTGTTCAATGTTTCGATAAACAGCAGGTTCAGATAGCGCGTGATGTCTGCCGTGAATTTACGAAGTGCTTTATAAATTTCGCGAACAGAGCTTCGATTTTGGAAATAAATTTCAGATCGCCAACCTTTCGATAATTAAATAGCAAACTGTACTGAAAAGAAATGAAGCTTGGCAACTCAGGGTGACACTTAATCTATTATCTATATTCAAAATTTGCTGAAGACGATCTATTGCAATAGTGGTTACTGTACGTAAGAATCACCAAACTATAGTTATCAGCAAATTGAATTCAATTCGTTTGTATAATTTCATTTAATGTGCCAAAATCTGTTTGTTCACCATATTAAAAGTGGAAAAAATAGTAGAAACAAAGGAAATCTGCAACTGACACGAGTAGGAACGGTGTTTTTGTTTACCAAAGTTTGTTAAGTTATGTATTAAGGAAAAATTCCAAAACGCTTTTGTGGAATATTTTCTAATGAGTACTCGTAACTCCAGTGAAAACGTAAGAAAACTTGCTGCAATTCCTAAATAGAGAAGACAATTTACAGAAATAATGAAACAACAGACAAATCCGTTACATTATTGAATGTATCGTAGTAAGAAATTGATTAGTAGAGACAAATCTAATAGCGAGACAAATCAATATCTGAGTAAAAACAATGTCACCCAAAAGTTTGTTCTTGCTAGCAAACACCTTCACCGAGAAAATACAAATGTCTTGTGGTCGTATAAAACTAAGATTAATGATTTAAAGTATTCAAAAGCTGTGATGCAGATTTTTGTTGTGAAGCTGCCTTTATTAATCTGGTGTTGGGAATAAATTGATCGAATCCATGCCTATTTTCCAATTATTTTTTTTTATTTGCAATAAAATATGATTTATGTTACGTATTTTATAAAATTGTATGTTACTTTTTCAATTACAATCTAAAAATACATCGGTGTACTATGTTTGAAACACATTAACATTAACATTTGAAAAAGAACTGTATATATGCATACATACATCATCATCATCAGTAAAGCTTTCCGTTCCATGATAAGATTCAACCTTAAAAAATACTATCAAAGTATTCTATTTCCCTTCGAAAACATTAGCCGTGCAGTACTCACACTTCGAAAATGGTAAATGAATACAAATACAGTGAACTCTCTCATAAGCGGACACTGACGATACCAAGAAATTTGTCCGCTTATGAGAAAAAATACGACATTGGCAACCTTGAAAAAAGAAACGCAATAGACATATGCATTTATGGTATAACATTTTATTTTAAAATGGACTTTATTTTTTGTGCTAAACATTAATTATAATAAAAAGGATAATAACAAAACAGAAACAAAAACAAACTGCATATATAAGAAACTATAAAAAAAATTACTTACATGAACTAAAACACTTAATTATTGCACTTTTTAATAAATAAAACAGACAAGATGTGTTTTTTTGCATTCGGTTTTGTGATGTCAAGTTTGATTTTTTGCGTACACTGTACACTGATCTGGAGGAGATGAGTAGTTACTGAAAACACAACAAGTCAAATTAAACTAATCGGGGACATACCATTAAAGGTTGGGTATAATCCATGGAACGAAATAACAACTGAGCGAAAACATATTTCTTTCCTTCTCTATACAATTTTCCAAAGAACTTAACAATTTGAGTGTTGATTACTTAAAAAGAGAAAAACATAACACGCATCAATAAATTGAAATCAAAATCGTCCAATTTAATTGCTGTTATTGTCACCATGTGGCGTTAAATTACTTATTTTTGCTGATAAACTCACAACAATCAACATTTTGTAAGCCATACAGTGTTTTTGGACGAAAAATTGGAAAGACAGCATTAACTTTATGAAGAAAAACAAAGGTGACAAAATACCCCAAATTCTTTTCAAATAAAGTGTGGCCTAAAAGTAATTAGGATTCACATTTTAAAATTTATGTTTCCATATATTTTTTGGATTACCAGCATTATTGTATCTTTAAACTACAATATCTATAAATTTGTTCTTATTGTCTTGTTTGTTTGTTGCTACTGGTTTTTATACATAGGTAATTTCGAAAGCTACTGATTCTGGAAGCGCTTTTCTTCCAAAAATAAGTAGTGCATAGTATACTCGTATTAAGTTCAACGTGGAATTGAGTGCTCTATCATTTAATAACTCTTGTTCTTTAGAATAACGAGTTTAATAAGATACTTTCAAATTTCTGCATGCGCTAATTTAAATAGGTATATCGTCTAATTCGACAATAAAAACTAGAAAACAAACTATTCAAAGTTACCTAAGAATCAAAATATGAGGTCAAAATGTGAAAGACGCTGCGTGCATGAATTCTGTTTATGGATGGTTTACCCGTCGAACTGTTTCTAAAATTAAACAAGCTAATTTATTGCATTGCGCAATACTTAGGCCAATCTGGATGTCATGGTAAATATTGGTTTTTAGTAGGTTTTACATTGCAAAACCAAAACACAAAAAAAAAAAATAATAAGCTATTATTATTATTTGTTTTTTTTATTCAGGCTAAAAATACATCAGATACTTTATATACACAAATTTATATACAAGTAAATGCACTTTTTAAAAATATTTGCTGTCAGTTTTGAATAAAGTTTTACAGATAGTAGATACTCGTATAAGCACCTTTCTATTGTTATTTAACTGTTTATCATTTTTAAATTATTATTTTATTCACAGTCATTTTAAATAAATGAGATGTACCCAGTGCAAGCAAGTACTCGCATGTATTTAAAATATTCACCTACTCGTTCATGACTTACAACTGCCCTAAAAGTTCAAATTCATTCTGATAGACTCATATAATTCGACATTAAAGTATTTATTTTAAAATATCGAACGTAAATATATTTCAGTAAAATGGCCATATAATATTCTACTTGCTAAATAGGGTCATATTATTATTATAGTTGAATAATATCTACGACGTGCTCATAAATATTTACCTTATTGTTTCCATTGTCTTTTATTTCTCAGAATTATTTTGTTGTACATATAAAAATATGTGTACATCTATATGCATTTTAAATATTCACTTGAAAATGCTCAAGTGAAATATGAGTCCTAAACTTACCTTCCCTGAAAATGTGGTCGAAGAGGGAAAATATCGTAAAAATATTTATTCCCTTCAATTTCAAAGAGAACACAATTATACCTCACAAAATGCATGTCAGCATCAGAATTGCCCAAATGTCGATGTGTGCACATTCACAATAAGGGAGCGTAGAACACACCCTTCAATTGTAACAATCAACTACCCAAAAATAATAAATTCTATACTGACACGCACCGTTTACAAGGCAATATATACATATGTATAGGCGAGCATACCAAAATATACCTTTATGAATCAAAGAAATATTGCATTTAAGTTTTAAATGAACATACGGCATGCTGTGTTAAGGCAAGCAACGATTTAAAGAAAAAATCAAACAAAAAACAATAGCTTCACATGTACCGTACATCACAAGAATTCATAAAATGATCGTCATAACCACTAAATTAATTTTTTTTTTACGAGTAATTCTAGCTACATAGTTTAAAATTAATCGATGCACATCCATGCCGCATTTGAAAAGTGAAAACCCTACATCAAAGCCACTGATATGTTTTGTGAGGTTACAGATCTACTATAAGTCGTAGTGCAAGCAAATGCCACGCGATAGCTAGATGCTTTGTACAAACTTGGATGTATTCCTTATAACAGCCAGCCCTGACCTCAAATTAAAGAAGAAGTAGATGTATAATATGTAGATATAAAACCTATAACCTATAACCTATAAATTACAAAAATAAAAACAATGAAGCCCATAGTCATTGATTGAAAATAAACAATTATTCCTAGTACCAAGAGACAACATATTCTTGAAGATTCGCATTAGTTGTCCACCATTTTAATTCCTAAATCGAAATCGTCAAAAGAGCAAAGAACAAAATCGTTCAAAACTATAAAAATTGAGTTCTTTTTCGAAAAAAAAGTTGTTTTCGAATCTTTGCGTAAAAGTATCAGTAGAAATTATTTTGAATAAAAAAATGGCTTTTCGTAGCAGTTTCAACCTACATATTATACAATAACTTGGGAGTATGTAAATATGTATGTATGTAACTGCATAAACACAGGGTGGTTCATGAAACGTGTACAAATTTAAAATTTAAAAATAACATTATTTTGTATTTTACGAGCATGAACTACACCGTTTATTTAGTTTAAAAGGTCAATTCAATACAATTATACGTAAAACAAATGGTATATCTCCCCTTCTTCCGAAGAGGTGTTCTTCCACGCTGGCAAAACCACTGCGTAAGGTTTTTCATCAATTCTACTCTTTAGAACTCTTTCCGAGTAGATGGAAAACAGCATTCGTCCAGCCCGTCCCTAAAAAACGAATCTTCTTCTCTCTCCTACTCCAAGGTCAGGGAAACGCTGATAAACCGTCAGCTCACGAAATATCTCGAGACACAAAAACTTCTCAATGACCGGCAGTACGGATTTCGTAGTAACAGGTCCACTGGGGACCAACAATTGTTGAGATGCCTCTGAAACATTTATTGCTTTATAAAGTAAACACATTGGAGTTATTTATGGAAGACAATAACTTCCAAATGACCAAACGACTTCCAAAGTCCCGAAACAATCGAGTTATTGCCCACGAAGTTTCTTGGCCGCGTAATTTTGTGTTTCGGAGATACCCATTGGCCCGCAAGATCGTGCGACTTAACACCGGGTATACTCCTTACTTTGGGGCTATATTAAAGCAAGGATTGTTCAATAAGTTCTGCGGTTTTTTTCTTGGAAGTGGCGTTTAGCGCTTCAGGAAATCTCTGTGTATAAAACCGTTATGAAAACTGGTTTTTACATTGTTACGAGAATTTGTTTTGATCGGACGTGTTTTAAGTGCTCAAATTTTTTTTAAAAATTGAAGATAAAAAGTGCATTTTAGGCATATTTTGCTTTTTTTCTTTAAAAAATGTGTCAAAGCAACAGAGGCGCAACGTGAGATTAATAGGATGTATGGAGATTCGGCAGTTAGCGCTGACACTTGTCAGCTCTGGTTTACACGCTCTCGTTCCGGCAATACAGACCTTGCTAGTGCTGCTCGCTCTGGACGTCCATCCACCACAGACGACGATCAAATCTTAGCTGCAGTTAGCGTTGACAGACATTTGACAACACGAGATATCGGTCAGAGGTTTAGCATTGCCCATACAACCGTTTCACAGAGACTGAAAAGGCTTGGAATGTCGAAAAAAAATGGATGTTTGGGTTCCTCACGAACTCAGTGAAAAAAACCGTATGTATCGCATAATGATCTGTGAGTCTTTGTTGGGGTGGAACTCGCTGGATACTTTTTTGAAAAGAGTGGTTACGGGAGACGGGAAATGGGTGGTTTACAACAACATTCGACGTTAGAGGTCATGGTGCGCTCCTGGTGAAACACCGCAATCGTTTGGTAAGCAAGATTTGCATCCCAAAAAGGTCATGTTGAGCATTTGGTGGGATTGGCGAGGTGTCCTATACTTGCTTCCACGCAATGAGACAATAAATGCTATCAAATATTGCTCTCAACTCGACAATTTGAAGCAGGCAGTGGAAGGCAAACGGCCAGAGTTAGTGAACAGAAAAGGCGTTGTTTTCCACCATGACAATGCCAGACCACACACAGCTTTTGTGACAAAAGAAAAACTGAATGCCTTTGGCTGCGAAGTAATACAGCGCCCATCGTACTCTCCAGACCTTACGCCGTCTGACTACCACCTATTCCGCTCTCTCCAAAACGATTTGGACGGAAGGCAATTTAATTCCGAGGAGGACATAAAAAAAATGTGTATTTAACTTTAACCAAAAAAAAAACGCAGAACTTATTGAACAACAAAATAGTACCTTTATAGTAGATAAATAGTACCTACAACTTTTAGGTGGAAATAAGGAAATTTAATTGTAATTAACCAAAAAAATTATAGGAATTGCATTGTACATAATTTGTATATGCACATATGTTTAGAAATCACTAAATAAATGTAAATACATTCTAAAAAAGCAAACGCTACCATTTACCCAATAGTATGAACATGTCTAATGTCTATAATTTCGTACAGTCCTCCCGGGTGAACGAGGTAAGTATCGAGTTTTCCAATAAGGACTTGACAACTTTTTTTTTAAATAAAACGCAAACCATTTCAGAAACTTTATTATCGGCTTGAAGTACAATCAAAACATTTATGAATGGAACTCGACTTCGTTCATATGGCCACCGCGATTCGTTTGACCCAGATTTCAACGACTCGGCCACACATTTCGGCCGAAACGGCCGCTATTTCGCGTTCAATGTTGGCTCTGAGCTCTTCCAACGTCGTCGGCGTGTTGGCATAAACCAATGACTTAACGTAGCCCCACAGAAAATAGTCAAGCGGCGTTAAAACGCACGAACGAGGCGGCCAATCGATTGGCCCATTTCTTGAGATAACACTCTCACCATACTTACTCTTCAATAAATCGATTGTAGCGTGTGCTGTGTGGCTTGTGGCATCATCCTGTTGAAACCACATGTCGTCCAAGTCCATATCTTCCAATTCGGGCCAAAAATTAATCGGTGATCATGGTGCGATAACGCTGACCATTCACAGTAACGTGACGATCGTTATCGTCTACGAAAAAAATGGCGCAATAACGCCGCCGGAATGCAAACCGCACCAAACAGTTATTTTTTGTGGATGAAGTGGTGATTCATGAAGCACATGTGGCTTTTCACCCGACTAATAACGCATATTTTGCTTATTGACGAACCCATTGAACCAAATGAGCTTCGTCACTGAAGATGATCTTGCGATGGCGCATCTTCTCCAGAACCCAATCGGAGAACGTACGTCGCTTCAAATGGTCCATCGACTTCAATTCTTGAGTCAGCTTGATTTTGTATGGGTGTAAACCAAGATCCTTACGCAAAATACGCCATAATGTGGTCTGAGCGATGCCCAATTCTTGAGAACGCCGTGGAACGGCAGCGATATTTTCGACACTTCAACCAACCCGTTGTCTCACTGACACGGCTACATCACACAACTCCGAAAATTGGAGTTAACGCTCTAAAGTTGCAGTAACCGACTCCGAATTTCGGTAGAAAATTTTTATAATTTGCAGATGTTGCTCGTTTGTATACTTTACCATAATGAAAATGTTGAGTTTACTGAAAAAATTGGCAGTGACAAATAGATGATTATTGAAAGAGTGCGTTCACAAATTAAATTCAAAGTTGTCAAGTCTCTATTGGAATACCCTTTATATCAGAATTTAACTTAAATTTTCTCTCCAAATAACTGAAATAACTGAGCAAATGAAGAATTCTTAAAAAAAACCTAACATAATACATACATGTATAAAAATATACATGCTCGCATATGTTATGTTCGTCAACAGGTAAAAACTAATTTAACAGAAAGGAACCGGTCAAACGATATTTTCAATAGAAACAAAAATGAACAGATGGTATCGACGACATAGGAGAAGGGAAATAAAAGAACCAAGCCCTAAGTACACCTGGGACGCAGGTGGATTTGAAGCATTATACGCCCGACGTATATACATATGTACGTGTGTACATGTACATATTTACTTTTTTAATTTTTTTATGCCCGGATGTGGATGGCGAACAAAATAAAAAAAATATTACTTGTAAGAAAAACATGGACTAGTCATATTAATTTCCTTAACTTAAGTAAGTATATCTGAAAAATAACAATTTGTTTGACCTTCACAGTGCAGATTTGAAAATATCTCTGAATGCTATTGAAATTTTTATTTTAATTTCCGTTTTTCTTCTTTTGATTGATTATCCCACCTTTATTTCAATTAGCTGCACTGATAATACATCCATATACATATGTACGTTTTGAATTATCACTTATACTACATACATATACGTATGTATGTACATTCGTTTTGTGTTATCAAATTTTCTACATTTACTGCGATCATCAAACGTGTGCAGGAGCGCACTACTGCCTTACACAATGGGGTCAATACAAAAGATAAACCCGTTTGAGATTACGATTTAAAGGAAGAAGTAAAGGAAGAGACTTATTAAAGATGTTTTAAATTTTCCCTTAGGCTCGCGCTCTAAGCGCATGACAAGTGTTATGTGCTTAAGAACTAAAATGTATTTAAAACATTTTAATTAAGCAAACCACTTGCGTTAATCTCCGTTCCATAGCGTCCAACAAAGGGTTTCTTTCATTTATTGTATGAATTTAATCGTTGGAGTCGTCTCTGCTTTACGATGATGAAGTGTTCGCATAAGTTCTTCAATGACATCGTAGCACAAAAATCATAAATCTTCTGTATAGAAGAAGTTCTGGCAAATAATTATGTATGTTCCAAATCTAATTTGTGTATGTATTTACATACATATGTTTGTATTTTATTAACATTATTTTTTTTCTTTATAAAATATTGGAGGTTTATATTTTTGTTTGCTCATTTTATTAATTAAACCGAATTTATATTTTCTAAGGTATATTTACCGGGAAAACACAAGCTTCTCAGGCAACCTGGCGCTCCCAAGTTGGCGAATAAATGAAATTTTCTCTCAGTCGGAAATAAAAAGTTTTCGAGTGAACATCTGTGCCAGAAAGTAAAATTTTTTTTCTTTTTTTATAAAATAAAGTGGTACGTGTGAGAATTGTAGGGGTTCGTTATAAGTACCGTTATTTTTTTTCTAGGAAGTAGTTACCATGCTGTCGGCAGTTCAAATTCGAACCCTTTACTTCCTTTACGAATTTAACATGGTACATAATGCGTCATTGGCAATGAAAATCATTAATGACGCATTTGAGGATGTGGCGGTAAACGAACGCACTATACAATGTTGGTTTGGAAAGGTCCGTTCGGGAGAATTAAGCCTCGAAAATAAACCACGTGGAAAGCCGGAAACGTTAGTTGACGACGATGTTTTAAGAGCAACGGTGCATGCGGACCAAAATAGGAACCTTTGCTCCGGTCCCCGGTTCTCCGATAAACTACCGTCGACTAAAAGTGAAAACGAAGGTGCCCAGGGAGAAAATGTACCAGACACTTTGGCAAAGCCAGCAACAGACTCTAAAGCCCAGCAGAGGTTTGAATATTTCACTGGTCCTCAAAGACGTCGAATTGTAGCAATGGTAAGAGATGGCATGAAATTAGAAGAGGCAAATGACAAAGAGCGCATAAGATATGCACAAGTTCTCGCCAAGTGAGTAGCAGAAACTGATAACCCCTGCTAATGCTAAAGATGCAGGTCTACGAAAAACTCGCCGAAGGACTAGGCAATAAAAAAGCACAAGCCACAATCAATCTCAAATAAAAACACAAGTGATGGCTCGTCCCTAGGGCGGCCTAAGTAGTTGAGCGCTGATCCTATCAGAATATGTTGGGGGACACAGAAAGCAGCCACTTTGACTCACTCAAATGTCAACAAGCGCTCTAGTGAAGCTAATAAAGAGGAGGGCCCTTTAAGTACAAAATAGAATCCATGTGCGCGCAACCAAGTACATCAGGACGATCCTACATGATTGCTACAGTCCAATGCAAAGTTGCCGTTATGCACTCAATGCACCCGGAAGAGTCGCTGACCGCTGGTGGAGGAAGATAAGTCAGACAAAAATGGTCACTTCCTGAAATTTGTTACCACCTCAACAAAAGATGGCTGGCTCTGAATCACATGCCATTGCACATAGACCAAAAATTGGCTCATGTCGGCTGTAACAAAAATAAAACTGGGGTCATATGCGGACCTTGTGATAATTCAGGGCAATAATATCACCAAATCGTATATTGTACATATGTATGTGGGCCCCCGCCCGATTATCAAGGCTTCGCCCTTTAATGACGTTGTCTAATAATGAACGGGGGCAGAGCAAAGTACTGGTCTTATCGTATACATCTTCAGATGACGCTACCGAAGATTGCTACGATTCTATCAATCACAAGCTGCCGGTCATAGGTCTTGTTGGCGGCTGGACCACCGGAAGTCCCTACCAGGACTTAAATCACGGTACCATGGGAGTCAGGAGCCTCCCGGATCTCGGTTCGGGCCTGACTTGACTTGTTAGAGGTAGGCCCCCTTGTGGGAGCGTCATGGTGGCTGTGGTTTAAACCCAAAATCGCGGGAAGGGTCTTCCTTTGGTTTGACCCAATGTAGAGTTGCAATAAGTACTGGGTGCTGCGACCCTAAGAGCAGTAGGAGATTTTAGGTCGGCCTCGACTCATACCAAAGGTGAAACTTGTGCCGGCAACACAGTTCCGAACTGGTATCTATGGATTGACGGATAACGATGGCAAGGCGTATCCTTGCTCCCATGGATGTATGGGCATAACGTGGGATAAGGCCGTAATGGCAGGAGTCCACGTTAACACAAGCGACGTTCTGTACATATGTATGTATGTCGTACATATATCTCCCCGATGATGATCTCACACCCAAGGAATTCTTACTGAGTAGAATAGCCAGCCAAAATTCTGATAATAATTATACCTCCGGTTAGGGCAACCTCAAAACTGTAAGGGCAAAAAAAGAGGGCCAAACTATTGTTCTCTCAATAGATGAGAAGTCGAAAGAGCAAATCCTTTTGAAAGGAAGGGAAGCGTTCTTAAACTTCTCACACAAATCTGGTGCGAATTAAAGGGCTTAAAACAAATCTTATGAGGAGACCAGACGTGCGAACTGCGAACAGTGCAACACCTCATTCAAATTTCAGCGCACAATAAAGACTTATTGATGCCCATGGTACCCATTTACAAACACCATCTGGCACACGCAAGCAGCCTGATAAAACAGCCGATACACCCGCATCAAAAACGGCAGAAGATTCATTGTAAACATGCTCGATGCCGGGAGAAAACTCTTCAATAAAGCGAAAAAAATGGAGGATGGATAGATATAGAGATAGCCTCACTAGACTTTTGGAATTTGGAAGACTTTTTCCCAAAAACTTTGCGTGACGCGCAACATCTTCTCCAAACAGCACACTAGTAAAATTGGGTTGTTGAAAAAGGCAGATAGAACTTATGCTAAAAACGGTCTTGAGTCGCTAAAGCTCTTAGCCGAAACGCACTTCCCGTCCTCCTCCATAATTTCGCTTTCCTTAGGAAATCCTTTCCAGAAAAGGATCATAAGACCCTCCAAAAAAAATTGGCTGAGGGCAAGGGGACTATTTCATGAAGGTAAGATAAAATGGGAAAACAGTTCGTTTCAACCCTTCAAAGCCCCGTCAGTGATTCAGAAGAGGACCAAAATCATAACACCCTCTCTGATAAACATCTTCAGAACAAGTTACGCTTGGCGATACATTCCAAACAAATTCAGAAAGATTACCGTAAGATGCATTCCCAAAATTGGGAATAGAACTGCGGCATTACCAGAATTCTATCGACCGAAAAGTCTCTCTTCCTTTTTCTTCAAAACAATATCATTGTTCATATCAATCAATTCGCTTACCAACCAAGAAATTCAACCACCCACGCTTTTCAAGTTCTAACTAACCTCCAACATTGAAAAGTCACTGAGAGACAAGGAAATTCCGGTTGGTTGCTTTCCAGATATCGCAGGCAACGCAAATCACACCCAGTTATCAAGATGTATCCAAAACAAAGGAGTTGATAGTACTACATGTACTCCTAAGTGGATAAAAAAAACAAGCTAGTTAACATAAAAATAAAAACAACATTAGGCAACATACAACTCATACTCATTGCCGTGGAAAGGCTGTCCACAATATAGGCTGTGCTATATTATCGTAGACAATCGATTATATATATGATATGATTATACTTAGCCACGATGGTTTTTATGTTCAAGGATATGCTGATGACATTGCAATCATTGCTAATCAGAAAAAATTTGAATTAACAATCTCAGATCGCCTCCAGAGAGCCATTAGCCTCATATCAAACTGTTGCAAAAACGTTGAATGTCAACCCTACAAAAAGTGTCATATTGCCTTCACCAAGAGAAGAAAATTGGACAAACTTAAAGATCCAACACTTTCCGGTGAAAGCGTAAAGTTTTCAAGTGAAGTGGACTTCCTAGGGCTTATCCTGGATCAAAAACTCACTTGTAAAACACATATCAAAAAAACCATAGAAAAATCCAGGATCTCCCTATGGACCAGCAAAAGTCTTCTGGGTAAAAACTGGAGCCTTAACCCAAGAATGACACTGTGGATGTACACACCACACCCATTGGTAGACCTATAGCATTTCCAATATTGTGGCATACAACAAAACAAAAGTCTACACCGGTTGGATTAAACAAACTTCAAAGACTTGCCTGTTTGTGTACTACTACATTACTGTATGTAATGAGAACAGCATCTACCGCAACATTAGAGATTCTGCTGAACTTCCCACCTTTTCACTTCCACAACGTCTACATGCTTCTCGGTGGATGAGAACAACTCTAAAATAGTTCACCCAGAGTTTTTACTGGAACTCAAGAGAAATGAACAACTCTTACAGACAACTGTCTGAAAAAGTACAATTTTATTCATAACCATAACTTCAAGGTTACATTCCCTGATCGACAGAACTGGTCAGAAAGAGCAGACGAATTGGCCAGAAAAGGTTCTGCCTCAAGATTCATGTTGCCATGACCATTAGCGGTTTACCAATTAGCTCCATAAAAAGCTATATAAATAATTGGCTAAAAACAAAGGCACTCCGTTACTTGGCGGGAATTGAAGGTAGCAGGCAAGCCAAAAATTTCTTACCAACCCTCAAAAAAAAAAAAAAACAAACGAAGCAACCCCGACAGCTCTCTAGGGGTCAGATACACGCAGTAACCTAATTCCTAACGGGTCACTGTAACCGCTTAAGCAGAACACATCTACGTCTTCTACAATAGGTAAGTCATACCTCACTCAAAGATCTAGCCGAATTTATTAAAAATTTAGGAATCAATGGCTAACCTGGCCGCAGTGATAAGGGTACAAAGTCCCACCTCCCCCCACAATCTAATCTAATCCTATCTAAGGTATATATATAACATGTACGTTACATCTACGAATGTAAATAAATAAAAATCAATGATTAATGCTAGCATTCTAAGAATGGACGTAAATTATGTTATAAAAATTGTACACTTTTTTACCTGGAAGATAATCGATAGATTTACGTTATCGTACATACATATATCTTACGAGTATGTGACAAATAACGCAAAAGCCAATAGCATGACTAATTACTTGATATTTCCAAGTGCATCGACCTAAACAAACTTTACAAGTGATTATTCACATTTGTAATAAAGGAAAAATATCTTTGTTGGTACTATAAATACGATTTCTTTGTCCATTTTCCACAAAATAAATAAATGATAATAATTATATAGTACCAATCTATATTATATTTTAAAACATGATCTGCTCGAGCAGTGAAAGAAAAACTGCTGCAATAGCAAAAACAAAAAGTTGTAAGTGAACTAGAATCAAAACTAATATTATATAGATAGTGTTTGTCGAACAAGCTTAAACTTTAAATTCAGCTCAATTTAACGAATATTTGGTATTTTAGCATTGCTAAACACTTAGAAAAAGAAGTAACAAATAGTATCCTTTTTGTAGACTAGTTTTTTTTACCATTCCATGTAGAGCTTTGCGTCAAAATCTTTGACGAGAAATTCCGATAAATGTACTTTAAAAAAAAGGCTCAAAAAAAGCACGACATAAGTAGCAAATTAACAATCGGTTCGATAACGTTTTTCTTTTTGTTTCCACTGCAATTTTTTCGTTCACAATAAAATTCTTACTGACCAATATATTGATGTATTAATTTTTTCCTAATAATAATAATAATAAAATAGTAATAAAGCTATTCATTTATTAGAATGTAATTTTCAGACGGATATGATGTAGCAACTCACAATCAAATCCGTACAGTCAAATAATTCGTGTGCTAAGATAGCTAATTTATCGAGTCAAATCGATAAAATGACTTGAGGGCCTCCTAAAATATGCCCTTAACTAAAAAGGTATGTACATATGCCAATTTTCATTTTACATCTAGGGCATGATTGCCTGTTGACTTGGTATAACATATGTGGAGTGAACAGGTTATACATAGAACACATTATGGTACTACGTATTAATATGATGTAATAACAAAATTAATCCAAAGCAACAAATGAACAAATGTATACTTACAAGCAAACTGAATTCAATCCAAACTGGGTTCCACTTATAATGTCGATTTCTACGAAACAATCCCTTCACCATCACCACCGATGAACTGAGCAGATAAACGCGCGAAGAATACTCAAAATTAATATTTCCAAAAATTTAGGCAGTATAAATAAAAAACGCGATTTTTATAAAATATTTAAAAAAAAAGTCTATTTATTTTTCCTTCTTCTTCACTTGGATGGTAAATACTATTCAATAATATGTCTCCATTCCGCTTAACTAAATGTACATATGTATTTTGTTATTAGTAGTTCTGCCTTCTTTTCACTTAAACTACTTTTTCTTTATAAAAAAAATATTCTTATCATTTATAGGCTCTTAATAATTTTTTTTAAACTTCTATCACCCATTTTACTATATTCGCCAGCCTTGGTCGTCGTCGACATTTGAATCAGTATCGGATGGCTCTTCACCATACATATCCGCTAATTTTCTAAATCGCGGCCCGAAATTCGACAAGTAGTCGAAATTGAGATCGCCGTCGTCTGTACACGACGCTAAACTAGATAAACTACCGTCGCTGTTACCGTCGCCTTCATACGCATAGTGCCGCACGTCGTCGACAGGATACGCGCCCGAGTCCTTGTCACAATTTTCTTTCTTATCCCCCAGAAAACCTCCAATGTCAGGAATATCGTTCGGATCTTGCATCGGAAGCATATTATCCTTGTAGATTTTATCCTCGTAGAAAGGTTGCGAACGCAATACATTTAAATCATAGTCGGTATCCCTTTCCCCACCACCTTCGTCTTCGTAGTTAATGATGGTTTCTCTGATGTCGTCGATATCTTTTTCATGCCATCCATTCTTTTGTTTTTTCTGCACTACAACAGCGAGCAAAATGATCAACATTAAAGCAATACACGTAACTATAGCTATGATAAAGTTCCGATCAATGCCAAATGAAACGGCCACAGCAACAGCTCTTTGACAACCAGGATCGACGTTTTTGAAAACTGATGGTGTGCCCAAATTATAGGTATAGCTATCTACAGTTAAATTACGAATGCAGCCAAAATAGCCGGTAGTTTTTGGGATATAAGTCCAATTTAATTGTCTACCAAGACGCTCCAAATCGATAGGGGTCCCGCCTAGCTGCAATGGAGCATTCACATTAAGGAACTCATTGGGTCCCTGTGGCGCACCTAAACTCATGCAAGTGGACAATTTACAGTTGTCGACTGTCATTTCGATGCTTGTTTTTTGTAAGATTATATCAAGAGCGTAGTTCTTTCCACTCTGAAGTTGAATATGACGATGTTCGATGCGTATAGCCCCTGAGCCATAGTCGACCATCAATACTGGGTACCCCTTAACTAACTCTAGTGAAAGGAAGTCAGAAATTGGTAACAGAGGATTATAGTTGATAGGTCCAATGTACATAATAAGACCATTGTCAGTGTGTGGTGATATTTCCATTGAAATTTTTGTGTTATCACATGGTGATACGGGTTCGTACATTGCATAACCACTACCGTAGAAGCCAATTGAAACAAGTTCACAATGAGGTCCATTGAATCCATCAATGCACTGACAGATATCATCGTCATTTAAAACACCTCCATTCAAACAGTATGTTTTTAATTTTTCTTCGCAGATGCACTCAGCTTCAATGAACGCGTTTACTCCCACAAAAGATGTCTTATTGGAATAGATCATATAAGGAATACTGGATTTATGTAAGGTATTCGAACACGATGCTTCACATTTATATTTCTCAATAAGACACTCATCTATATTTACCATCAACATCTGTAGATCTAGTTCGTTTTCAATTTTTCTTTGATATTGCGCAACCATTGAATTCAGCTTTTCCGGAGCATAATAGGGACTACCGTGTGCTGAAAATCGTACATCCAATGTTCGGTTTGCATGTTCTAATACCGTAAACACATCTACATTTAGCACGGATATATTAAATAGTTTTGCCAGACTTAGTTGCAATTTATCCTTTAGACTTAGCGCATCTGGATTTCCGTATCGTGGAATTGATATGAAATCTTCCTTCGTAATGTTAACAAACCTAATTGAACCACTTTTATCAACAGCTTCTTCTGGAATTTCTTTCACCACGATCGTTACTTCTGCATCTACTGAGTGACGGGGAATAAAAGTGGATTCCTCTGTTACTCTGAAATTTAGGAGATAATCACCTTCATGAGTTCCTTCCAGCATAGTAATCATACCACTGCTGGGATTTAAACGAAAATTGTCATGCAGAAGTCCATTTTTCCACGCAAACGTTTTGTCATCCAAGTCCCAATCATCTGGGTCATCAACAAATACACGCCCAATTTCTGTATCTGGAGCCTCTCCTTTGTAATTATAAATAAATATTCGACTGGCGCCTTCACTCATTGGATTGTCATTAACATCACCAATAATCAAATGCAACATGCTGATGCTGCTTTGCTTCGGTGTTCCAGAGTCGCTTATGCGAATCGGAATAAAATACTCCTTCTGTGCCTCACGGTCAAACTGAACGTTAGCAAATAAATAGTCATTATCAATAGAAAACTTGGTTTTTATATCTGCCGGGGCATCGGGATCTATTCCATATGTAAATGGTGGACCATTTTGGGGCTCGTCATAATCATTCGCTTGCAATTGCACAACTTGTCCAGGATTTCGATTCTCTTGCCAAATGACTGGCATTTTGTTAATTAAAAATGGAGCATTGTCATTAATGTCTTGCAGAGTAATTGTTACCACTGTTGCTGACTTTAATCCATTCCCATTCTCATCGATTGCCGCAATCAACACTTGCCAATTCTTATGCCCATTCGGCAAATCTCTATCCAACGGTTGAATTAAGCGCAAGCAACCTTTATCGTCTATGGTCAGTAACTTTTTTTGCTCTTCTTTAACCACAAAGTATTTGATTTGTTGATCGGCTAATGGATCCTTTATATCTGGATCATAAGCTTCTATTTCCAAAATACAGTAGTCCAGTACCTGTTCTTCTTGGATTGTCTTACTGTAAGTCTCCTTAAACACAGGTGGATTATCGTTAACATCTTCTATCTTAATTGTCACTGTCGCATAATCGTCGTAAATTCCATCAAATGCTCGTATTTTAAGTACATACTCCGTAATTTTCTCATAGTCCAACCTATTGTTGACAGTAATCTTTCCTGTTTTTGCCTCAATCTTAAATGCTTCACCGACATTACCACTTTCAATCGTATAGACAATCTGCGATGCATTATCCTCATCCACAGCTGTTACTTCAATCACCATAAAATTAATATTGGCATCTTCGGGCAATTTTTCAGCTACATACTCTAATCTTTGAAAATGTGGCTTATGATCATTTTTATCAGCAATCTCTATACGGAACACCTGTTGGCCGCGATTAGGTTCCCCATTTTTATAAAGCGCCGAAGGTGAATTATCACTTGCTATCACTTTGACATTATAAAAATCCCTTTCCTCTCGATCAAACGTTGTCAATGCTGTTATGTTACCTGTATGAGAGTCAATAGCAAAAAGATCCTTATTATCGGCTAGCTCAAAAGACACTATATTGTTTGCCTCTGTACCATCCATATCAAATGCACGCACTTGCATTACAGGCGTTCCAGCTGGTTCATTTTCTAAGATTGTACCAGTTTTAACTTCTGTAAAATAAGGTATATTATCATTCACATCTTCAATCTTTATTTTAAGTACATGTTCAGCCACTAAATCATAAATATTACGAACAGACATAGTAAGTGTGTAGTCAGTGATTGCTTCAAAATCCAGAGTTTTACCTAAACTTATAGCAACCGTATTGCCAATTTGGTTGAACACAAATGTTTTTTTGCTATTTGTTTGCTCTGTTCGGCCAGTTATTAATTCAAAAATTACTTCCGGCTTATCAGGAACATTAGAGACGGCTTTAAGGGTCACTATTGGCTCGGAGTATTCCTTAAAATCTTCTTTAAGATATATTGGCACTTCAATGGGATTAATAAATGATGGTGGTTTTTTACTTGATTCAACAACGCGGATACGAACTTCGATTTGAGCATCTTGTGGTGGATCTGGCGCTATATTATATGCGCGCACAGTAATAGCATAATACTGATTAGGCCGTTTGTCTATGGGTCGATTAAGGTATATGATACCAGCAGCTTTATCGATTCGAAAATATTGAAAATCACGTTCAGGCAGTATTTCGTACTCAATAATACTGTTGTCGCCATCATCCAAATCTGTAGCAGATATGCGCATTATTATAGCATCGGGCTGAAAAAAAAAATAATAATAATAAGTAACCATTGAAACCCGTTAAAAGTTTATTAATCATTTTCTAACAAATACATAAAGTTTGAATTTGGCTTTGTAAAGAAAGAAAAAAACACAATCTTAATTCATAAAGCAATGCATACATATTTCAAAAATATCCTGAAAAATAAATTTGGTAGCAACTATTTACATTGCATATAACGTTATATTAATAAATACAGGTTTTCTTCTCTGTTGTTGTTCTTTAAACAGTCTAATTTTTAATTTTTCATACAATACATTGTATACATATATGTTAAGTATATATTGAAGAATATTCGTAGTACTGAAGTGAGAAAAATTCAATTGAATTACTATGACAATAGCTAGCGCGGCAAACTCAAAAGTTTGCTTTAAAGTCATTGGCCCGGCTTCCCTATTAAAAAACCCATAATGGACTAAACTTTAAGCTGAGGAAATAAGCTCGTCTCACCATGTTCAACAAAAGACGTGTTAAAATCCCGTCCAAAACACGATAGAGCTTCAAGTACCAGCAGAGGTTCGAAGAAGGGACCAAAAGAAACATAATCGGATTACTCAAAACATGCAAAAACATCAGCAAGCTCTTGGCCTCACCAACGAGATGATCAAAAACAATGCGCCATGGGAAATAGTATTATATACGAGTATTATAATTTAGCCTACCCCACAAGCGGCGAAGAAGCCGATTGTAATAATATGCATTACACATTTTATCGTTTAATAATAGGAGGAAAAGAAGGAAGAGGTTTTTCAATTTGATTTTAAAATTCAAGATTGGTCATACTGGACGAGCCAAAATATGAGAATTGTTCTATCTAGTTTAGTTCAATATGGTAAGCAGAAATTGGATGATCGTCCAGGTGAGTATTCCGATACCCCCAAAATTTAAAATTTGCCTACATACGTGACAAAGAGGAATACAATATAATCGTTGATTGTAGAATGTTGATTACTACAAACTAGTCACTTTTTTAGGACTAATACTTCTTCTCATTGAAGTGTTTTACTATTATAATTATTAATAATGGTATAACCAAATAAAACAGCTCCATGAAAAAGTCACACGTGTAGAAAATTCCTAAATTCCATTGGAAAGAATTTTCACAAAATCAATGTATGTGTATCAATATCAATATTCCTTCTGAGTTAATTTTAAAAAAATATACGGCCAAGGTTTTTTATTTTGACTTGAGTAACTGCCACCGACATGACGACCAATTTCAGGGGAATCCACAATTGTTCAGATAAATTTGGATGCGTGTAGAGTCGTACACAATTTACTCCCACTCAAACGCCCTAGAAATTGTTGGTAAAAATTGCCGTGTTTGTAACTATCTACAAATCCAAATTCAGTTAGCAACAGGTTGGAACTGCAGGAACAAAAATAAATGCACACAATTTTAAATCAATGGTTGTTTTTTAGAAAACTTAAAAAATCTTGACAACAGTATTTTGCAAACTTTATTTTTAAAAAAAGTCTCTTTTTGCAGTAAGAGTTTTAGGTAGTCCTACTACTTAATGGGCATTATTCTGTTTTCAATTTATAACTTAGATCCAGGATATATCACTTATTTTTATTATTGTACATTACAATAAAAATCCCTGACCTTTGAATCATTTGCCAAGATATAATCGAAACACATTTTTTTCTTTTGTTTCGGACAGCACAGAATAGTAAGCACAAAATTTAAAAGGAATAATGAACTGTTTTTTAACCGTCAGAATATGTAAAGCTGCTTCCACGCCTTGAACTGGTTTCTACTGAAGCCAAGCAAAAAACAAAGCAGAGTGAATCCGCGAATAAATAAAACGGACGTCCAACAACGTGGGATATTGTGAAACGTTCAACGTGAATTTAAATTAAAAATCCTATTATGCATTACCTATGTACTTATGTTCTCGTATGTACGAATATGTACATATGTGGAATAAAAAAAAAGTCATTACAATTTAGATATCGGGTGGATTAAATAGTACAATTAAGCATTTAAGTTGCAACGTTTAAACGAAAATAAAATCAGTTATAATTAACGTACTTTTATCTACGAGTATGTATACATACATATATATAAAAAAAATCTATTCGAAACTTGAACTTAATGTTCGGATACTTTCAGTAGATAGGTACATAGAAACTGATTGGTCATGCAAACTTGCATCAAGGCATTCGTAAATTCTCATTATTACATTGGTTTCTTTTTTCGTTTATTTGAGCTATATTAGTTGAGAGTTTGAATATTTGATCTATGACAAGAGTTTAAGTTAGTTAGTCGGCTGGTCTTTGTGCTATTTTACATTGGTTTCTTTTTTCGTTTATTTGAGCTATATTAGTTGTGAGTTTGAATATTTGATCTATGACAAGAGTTTAAGTTAGTTAGTCGGCTGGTCTTTGTGCTATTTTAGTAACTAAGACTTATGCTAGAGAATATAATAGTGACTACTACAAGTGTTTTCTGTACGATCGTTCAGTAACGCTCTTAGTCCTAACGCTAGAATTGTACAACGACAAAGTCCGTTCCAAAGTAAACAGGACTTTAAATTTCTAGTGAGGTCGTCTATTGTCAATTATAATACATCCGTCGGCAAGGCCGATCCTTCTCTGATGTACTGTCATAATTTCATGACATTTGAACAAATAGAAGCGGATTTATTGCTTCTATAGTGACAGTATGTTTGCGTCATCGGTATAAAAATGACTGACGCACAAAAATTGCTCAGAATTCAATATTCGAAGCACATTATCAAGAAGACCAACAAGAACAAAAACTTCTTTACAATATTGTAACTGGTGATAAAATGTGGTGTTTTCAATATAATCCAGAAACCAAAGGCCAAAGTACAGAATTGAAGGCGCCGGAGGAGCTAAAACCCAAAAATTTTCGTTTGGAGAAGTCAGAACTGAAGACAATAGGCCGGCTCCCGCGACATTTTTGTAACAATTTGTAAAAAAGAATATTTTGCTTAAGTTGATAAAGACTATTTAACGCTACTCTGTTTAATTGATTTTTCGAAAGCCTTCGACAGTGTTAATCATGAAATTTTATGCATAAAGTTGAAACTATATTTCGGTTTTAGTGAATCCTCAGTGAGATTAATTAGGGACTATCTATGCAATCGATTCCAAAGAGTGTTAACTAATAAAACATCCTCGCAACCCCTTAAGATGCTTGCTGGTGTGCCCCAGGGTTCGATTCTCGGTCCTACTTTTGGAGTTAGAAGGCATGATCACATATCCCACCTACATAAAAGTGTTCTTGGCTGCTCTTTTTCTAATTTTTGGCAATTAAGATGCTGTGTTTTCCTGCATAAAATTATACAAAAGCAATCACCAACATATATTTTTCAAAAACTTATATTTACGCAGTCGCTGAGAACGCTTAATTTGATAACTCCGTCTTGTAATTATTTGAATACGTCGCGTCTTTTCCTTGTACACTCCGCTAGATTATGGAATACCTTGCCAACAACGATCAAACAGATAATAGGAGAAAAACAATTTAAAAAATCACTATTTGCTCACTTTGATCGATTACGGTCTATGCACCTTCTTTCTTTCTTTCTTTCTTTCTCTAACTCTTTTAACTAGCCCCTCTTATTTTCTCTTTTTCTCTTTTTCCTTCTTTGTTAATTTCTGATTTCTCTTCCCTTTTTTCCTCTTCCTTTTTAGTTATTTTCATTATAAGTTTTTCTTTAACAAATTTTTATTAAATTTTCATAACCGTGCTCAGAAATTATATTGTGTAAACTATAAAGATTCTCTAGATTTTGCTGAGCTCTATGTACTATAAAAGACTTTGTTCTTATTTGTACTTTTAATAAAATTAATTAATAAAAAAAAAAAAAGTTTCCGGAGTAGAATTAAATTCTCTCGTAAACCCAAAATCTCGCGGAAACACTTTTTTGTAAAATGTGTTTGAAACGTCAAAAGTAACAAGTAAAAACAAAACAAGAAAGAAATTGTAAAGCAGGAGCTCTATTATATTAGGCGAATTATTCACTTAAATATGAAGCTCTTTTTTCACCTTGTCCATGTCATCTTTTCAGTTAATTTGCATGCAATTGTCGCAATTCACACAAATTTGAACATTTACGAATTTGACAGTTCTTTTAAAATTTAATTAAATTGACGTTTTTTACATTTGACCAAAGGAAAATCTCGTATAAAAATTTGTAAGAATTGGCAGGGTGGAGAAATGAATTTTTGTACAAATTTGGGGTCCTCGAACAGACCTAATATTGATTTGCAGAGGGAAGTTGGCGTTTGTTGCGTGATAATGCACCATCTCATTGATCGACACTTGTTGCAAATTTTTTGTTTAAAAATCACATTTTCACTGTCAACCACTCCCCGTATTCCTCCGATTTGGCACCGTGGTACTTTTACCTTTTTGCAAAATACATTACCCGATGAAAAGAAAGCGTTTTGTGGTCGTAGAAACCATCCAAAAGGTTTATACCGCCAAGTTGAAGAACATCCCGGTTGAAGATCTATGACACTCATTCGACATGCTTTTAGACCGTGAAAGTTGTATTGAGTCGGAAGGGGACGGTTTTGCCAAAAAATACTTTTTGTTCTTATTTTTAAAAAGACCTGTTTACTTTGGAAGACACCTCGTATTTATTATTTTCTCTTTTTTTGGATATAAGTATCTCTTTTTTCATATAAAGTTTGAACAATTAATAAGAAAATCATTTGTAAGATTGTATATTCACATTGTACATATATTGTATATTCACATATATTGAGGGAATCTTATTATATCGCACAATAGACAATGTCAGTCGCTCACCCATGAAATGTGTAACATTTTAAATTAACAATGTCTAAATTATTTGCAAAACTTTACCCAGATTAAATAAGTTAGATGACTGGTGCACATTTTTCTCTTACTAAGTGTACAATTCGTGTAGTTAATTCATAGTTGAAATATGTCGAAATAAATATGTAAAACATAATATACGAGTACGTAGCTATCCAAATAAGATAATGATCCCAAATATGCAAGAAAAATGAATGGTTTTTGCAGAATAATGCCGATGTGGCGACGTTCTCCTTTTCCACGTTGAGATAACCGATTATACTTGTTCCTCTACTTTTGACAAAAGCCGTCTAAATGGAGAATTCAGGCACTTAAACACCAAAGATGAGCTGAAGCGCATTTACGAAACTTCCCGGAGTCTGTAGACTCCCGGTGGGACAAAAATAGAGTAGGATATAAGTTCATATTCCACGCGCCACATGGCTGAAAATAAGAATGGTTCGAAATTACAGCATTATGGGAAAGAACATATGTATATACTCGTAAATGCACTACCCCGCGAGACACTTATTCTCCACAAAGGAATATAACAATATAATGCTAAAGAAATAAAATAAATAAAGAAAATAAAACACGTATAGCAAATTGTAACGCCTCTACAATGACGGGTATGAGTTTCGAAATTCGTAAACAGGGCATGCTACTTGAACCTGCAAACGAATACGTGTTATTACGAAACGGAACAAAATTATCCTGACAGCTGAACTTCTAGTGGACATGTCCGACAAACGAAGGGGTAAACGTTTTTGAAACCAGAAATACTATGTCATTCTCATGCAAAAAAATATGATTACCAAAGCGGCAAGTAAAAGATTCTAAGGTTCAGTGAAGCACAACCCAGTGTACAACGGCTTTTGTTGACAGATTTTTTCGTGAAAAAAACAGAGAAAAAATAACCAAAACTGGATTGGTTATTAATATTGGAAATAACGAAATGGATACAATGCTTCTTGAGTTAGACGAACGGTGTAAAAACGAGGTAAAAAAAACTGATAACAGTACGGACATTGGACATCGGAAATTAAAATACGCACCCTCACCATCGACGAAAAAGCGGTAAGCAGATTTTCTGATTTTAGGGAAACCTTGAAAAAATTAATAGGGAACGTGTAATACCTTCTAAACCATAGGCGAAAATTGGATATCTTACGAGTAAAGTTAATGAGGGAAAACAAGCACGTTTGCAGCGGTCGATTCGTTGGACCCAATTTTCAACGACTCGGCCACACATTTCGGCCGAAACGGCCGCTATTTCGCGTTCAATGTTGGCTCTGAGCTCTTCCAACGTCGTCGGCGTGTTGGCATAAACCAATGACTTAACGTAGCCCCACAGAAAATAGTCAAGCGCCGTTAAATCGCACGAACGAGGCGGCCAATCGATTGGCCCATTTCTTGAAATAACACGCTCACCATACTTACTCTTCAATAAATCGATTGTAGCGTATGCTGTGTGGCTTGTGGCACCATCCTGTTGAAACCACATGTCGCTCAAGTCCATATTTTCCAATTCGGGCCAAAAATAATCGGTGATCATGGCGCGATAACGCTGAGCATTCACAGTAACGTGACGAGCGTTATCGTCGACGAAAAAATATGGCCTAATAACGCCGCCGGCATGCAAACCACCAAACAGTTATTTTTTGTGGATGAAGTGGTGATTCATGAAGCACATGTGGATTTTCACCCGACCAATAACGCATATTTTGCTTATTGACGAACCCATTGAACCAAAAATGAGCTTCGTCACTGAAGATGATTTTGCGATAAAATTCATCATCTTGGCGCATCTTCTCCAGAACCCAATCGGAGAACGTACGTCGCTTCAAATGGTCCTTCGGCTTCAATTCTTGAGTCAGCTTGTTCTTGTATGTGTGTAAACCAAGATCCTTACGCAAAATACGCCACAATGTGGTCTGAGCGATGCCCAATTCTTGAGAACGACGTTGAATTGACTGATTTGGATCATTTGCTACGGACGCCTGAACGGCAGCGATATTTTCGACACTTCGACCAACCAACCCGTCGTCTCACTGACACGGCAACATCACACAACGAATATGTAGACTCAAATTTTTGCACTAAACTTGTTATTGCCTGTCTACCAGTTCGATAATTACGACCGAAAATTGGAGCTAACGCTCTTAAAGTTGCAGTCACCGACTCCGAATTTCGGTAGAAAATTTTTATAATTTGCACACGTGGCTCGTTCATGTACTTTACCATGATAAAAATATTGAGTTTACTGAATAAATTGACAGTGACAGTTTGATGATTAGTGAAAGAGTGCGTTCACAAATTAAATTCAAAAATGGCAAGTCCCTATTGGAAAACCCTTTAGGTATCGTGCTGAAGTGTAGTATTAGCCGGTTTTGCATTTACATTTAGAAAAGAAATACGAAATTTTGTGTGAGGAAGAAAAATGCAAATGGCGAATATTTCTACCAAGTTAAGCATAGGAAATATTTAATTTTTTTCGTAAAAAACAAATCTGATTGTAAGGAAACTATTATTACCGCTGTTAACAACGGGAGAGTAATGCAAGATGTCTGGCCTTGCAACATTAACAATTTCGCGTATTTTATCCCGATATAGTGAACAAAAAACTTGTATTTGTATTTTGATGGTGGGAGGCCTTGCAAAACAACGTTCCGACAAGATCGTAAAATCGCCAAGCAAGTAAAATTATCATATATGGATATGTATGTATCCTCATAATTCAAACTAAAATATTGTATAACTACCCACCTGAGGTAATTTTCAGGTTATAAAAAAAAAACTGGATTAAATAGCAGAGTTCTGCTAATATTGTAAATAAATGAATTGAATTGACTGAAAAGTGAATCCGTCGAAGACTACTGACGTGGAAGTTACCGGCTACTGTTAAGAACATCTGGAGCTTAACGTAGAAGCACATATAAATAGGTGACGATTAAGTTAATCAGAACTCTACGCAAGACGTGCACAAAAAATATATAAATCAGCCCTATCAGTAGGGAGAAACGGCTGGATCTCGCGAAGCATCAATCTTAAGGTTTTATGAAGTGATAAGAGCAAGTTCAACTTGTGCTCGTCAGACGTCTTAAATTCGCTAATTTCATAATTTTTTTAAGAATTCTTTTGTTTTTCCGCATGGTGCAACCGTAGAAAGATAGAAAAACTTCAAAATAAACCAATAAAGACCAATAAGATGCATGCTGGATGCGCTTAAATGGCAGACCATGCGGGAAAAATTGGAACTCAGAACACTGAAATGAAGCTGGGCGCTGCACCAAACTATCTAAAAGGTGCAATAAGATACGTAGGTAAATCACAGCTGTACCAATTGCGGAGCTGTAACGATTTCGAAGTTCATCTGAAAACAACTTCAGATTATTCAAAATAAAATATATTAATTTTATATGTGTATATGTATCATATTTATTGACATATGATCTGTGTTTAGAAAAGGGGTTAAAGTCACGAGTAATTAGCAGTGTATTTGTGGAAGTTGGTACGAAACGCGATGTGATAAAATGGCAAAGTGCATATGTAGATATACGAGTATGTTATACATACATATGTACATTGTTTCTTGTTTGCCAAAATTGCGAAAAGCACTGTTCTTTGCGAGCTCATATCACAAAACTTTTCCTCGTTTATTACAACAAAAAAATGTTAACTATACAAAAAAGGAAGATTTTTAATTGTCAATAGGCTTTTGGTAGGTCAGGAGTTTTGTTAAGTGGTTCATTTAACGGTGCGAATGATAAAAAGACAATTTTGGAAAAAGCCAAAAAATGCCTTTAATCTTTAATGTTAGCAATGGGGCTTTGATTAAAGTTGAAAATGTACTCGTATATGTACAAGTACACATAAACAAACTGTTCTGTAAAGGCTCAGTGAAAAAGATTATTTAGCGTAATAATCTTTCACTGCGGTGAAATTATTTTTTACCTTGCGTTATAACCGCCGCGTTAGAAGACGTCAAACAAAGAGCGATTATCACCGTACAAGATTTTGTTTCGGTAGCTTTACATTACCTGTCAAAAAGTCATTTCATTCAAATCTTTCCCAATAGTTTCCTACATTTCGGTCTTTAAAACAAAATAAATTTACCACTCTGCTCGTATAAACATGAGTATTTACGCACAAATTCAATTATTATTTCCATTGTTTTACAATGGAACTTCAATTACAACGTTTACAGAATAAAGCCATGTGAATTATTATTAAATGCAATCGTTATACCCCTGTGATATTAATGTTATATACCTATGCTGTTATGGTTAAATGTAAAACGAATGATTCTTGTAAATGTATTGTGCTTGGTATTTAAAATTAAATAATCAATGTTGCCAAATTATTTATGTGGGTAAATACCTGAGTTATGTGGGAGAATCCCAATTACAAAACTACATTACGTTAGAAGCTTAACACAAAACAGTTTAGTATACAAAGGTTGTCATTTATTTAATACACTTCCAAGCTTTATAAAAACTGAAAATTTTTTTTCGAATATTTAAAACAAACATAATTGCATTTAAGTACCCTCATAATTGAAACTATTATATTGTATAAGCACCTAATTTTAAGTTCAAATTGTAAAAACACAAGAACTGAATTTAAATAGAAGAGTTCTGATAATAAAATGAAGTAAAAAAAAATAAAAAATTTGTATTTCAACACATCACCGCGTTTCAACGCTGCGTTCAGTGTGACAGTTTCTATGACTTCAATAGATTACAACGCGGCGTTAAAACGCCCTATGTTTGACAGAGCCTTAAATCTGACATACAACATTTTATGAAAGACGGCGCCAGAATTCCACAAAAACACATTGGAAAATTACCAGATCGCATTTATCAAATGTCAAAAGAAAAATATCGTAATATTTAACCCTCTACTGCATGAATTATGACCCACTTGAAAAAAAAATAAAAATATGTCGGATTTACTTTTTATTTACCATACTAAAGATATCCATGAAAAAAAAATTTAAAAAATTATGCCAGTTTTTGAAAAAAAAATTGTCGCCATATATGGCGTCGTATGCAGGCTGTCATTTTTCAACCTAAAAAATACTTGCCATATATGGAGTTTTATGCAATCACTCTTTTTTTAATCAAACATTTTATTCAAATATTTTAATTTTTGTAGTTCAACGTTAACATTTTATTGAATAAGGAATAAAAAACAGTACATAAAATATAAGTTTATACGAAATAAAGTTAAATATGAAAAGACATAAAACAATTTCTGTCTTTGTTCAAGCAAAGATAAACGCCGCATTTGGGACAGAAGACAAAAGTTCGAAATTTGCAATCATTTTTGCATTGTTGCCGATCATTTTTCCATTCTGGAAGATGATCCACTGAATCTAAACGGACTGCATTCAGAGGTCTACGACGTGCCAAACATTTCTTAGCTTTTTTCGTCTGAATAGAAGTCGGAGTCGAATGACAAGAATCCGAAGTTTTTTTTGTGCTTGTCGGAGTACCAATGTTGGAAGCTGGTCGGCCCTTCTTTTTATAAAACTTTTTACGAGCCTTGCACAAATTCTCGGCTACCGCCATCTTGAAATCAAATAGGGCCATGTACACGTTGCTCTTTCGACGCCATAATATCCACGCATTTACGATGCATAAATCCAAAAAATGGAAGAAAATTTTCTTGGGCCATTTCTTAGATCTGATACTTATTCGGTATAGCCCAAGCATTGAATCCAGAAGATCTACACCTCCCATGTATTTATTGTATACATCTATTACTTTTGAACAGTCGATCTCCATGTACTTCTTTTCTTTTCTGCAGTATCGTTTTTTTTTTGTCATTGGATCGCATCCTACAAAAGTTGAGAGCATATTTACAACTTTGTTGTCGTACCAGGATACAAAGGATACTTTTTCACCATCTATGTCTGCAACTCTCTCGATCATATTCCCGCGACCTTTCTTTCTCCTTTCCTTTTCTGTAGGAACATCAATATTGGGTACTCTATTAAGTTTAACCGTTCCTAACGAAAGCAGACCCGTTTTGGTCAGATGTACCTGAAGCTTTGGGCTATTGAACCAATTATCAAAAAAAATCTTGTGATTTTTGTGTCTTGGTACAGTAGCAGTTAGTCGTGAAACAACATTTCCACTTACGCCAACGTCTGGAGCATCCTCTGGATATGTGTTGCTTTGTTCTCCAGCAAAGAGATCGAAGTCGTAGCTGAAACCGGATACGCCACTTAAAACAAGATTCTTGTAACCCCATTTGTGAGGTTTCTTGGGATTATATTGTTTAAGCTCATGCCGACATTTTGTTGGGACCGTTTGTTCATCCACTGCAAGGAATTCTTCCTTTGGAATTAGAAGGAGCCGATCTCTAATTTTACTAAGAAGAGGCCTTACTTTAAAGAGCTTATCATGTCCAGGCAAACCGCGCTTGATAAACTTGTCGTTATCCGCAAAGTGAAGATGTCGCTTTATGTCTTCCCATCTGTTGCATGTCATTGTCTCAAAAACAAGACGTTGACCAATTTCAGAACTCCAATATCCTCTCGTTGATGGTAATTTCACCAATGACATGAAGAGAGAAATGCCAATAAATTGTTCCATTTCCTCCTGCATAATATTGGCTGGCTTGTTAATATTTTCCTGTAGAGCCTTTCGGTTTGATTCATGTACAATCATCTCAATCAAATCCTCGGTGAAGAAAAAAGAAAAAAAACTCGGCTGGAGTTTCAAACTTAGACATCGCTTCTGGGAGCTCACAGGTTCCTAAAAATGGAAAGTCTTCTTCGTTGTATGTACCAATTTTTTTTGTTCTCCAAATTATTTTCTGCTCTTTCTTTCGATCTGCTTTCTTTTTCGTCACTAAACTTGCCAAAGGTTCCTCATCTTCAGAACTAAATTCACAAGATTCATCGGTTTCAGGTACCACTTCTTCAGAGTCCGAAGATCGATTACCTACTGCATCATCATCTGACTCCGGTATTTCCTCCTCACTTTCCAAGCCATCACCGGGAATCGAATAAAATCTTTTTGTACTGAAAAAGGACCTCGCTGATGCCATGAGAAAGGTGCCTATTTGCAGTAAAATAAAATAAAAAAAATGGACAAAACCATAATTATTTTTTTTTGTTACTGCATACGAAGCCAAATATGGCATGTCGATGTTTGACCGATATTTTCGTAAATGCATAAACAGCCATATATGGCTGTTTGATAAAATGCGTAGTTCCTGAGCGGTACATGTACCAATTGGAAAACAATCACAGAAATATTACTTACCAGAGTATATACTTTGTAGAAAAAAATAGATAAGTAAGTTACCTCTTTTGTAACTTCTGGAAAAAGCAATTTTATTTTCGGTATTTTCCGACTACGAAGTGACCGTGCGCACTGATCAGCTAAAATGAGGTTTTCATTGCTGATGATAAGCGGAAAAACAAAACAATGTGCGTTCTGCAGCCACAAATAACAGCCAATACAACAAAATAACCGTTGGTTTTTGTAACTGTTTAGTTCTGCCGCAAATCTATACGCAAAAATGAAAAGCCATATATGGCGTTGTATGCGGTAGAGGGTTAACAATCTATCTACCTTTATACCTGTAAAAATTGAAAATACATTCTGCCAACACAATGCTTGAAGTTTCGTAAGCAGAACTTAACTATTTCTTTCAAAAAGATGGATGTCATAGACGCCTATTTTTACAAATGCATGTACATACAATTATGGACAATAAAATAGGGTCACGCCTTTGTTACAAATATTTTCATTCATTTTGTCGTTTGCCCTTTATTAACTACAACTTGTTTAAAATAGTTGTAGTCATACTCCTCTAAGAATACTCAAATTTGGCATCACTTCGATTGTTCATAGATAACGGAAACTCGAAAAACCTTTCTTACTCGTGTTAAACAAAACGAAAAAAATAGGGTCAATATTTGAAATATTTAAGAAAAGTCGAAAAAGTCGAAATAGTTTTCATAAAATTGTGAGTATTTTCTTTTGAGTTCAACATACGTATTTAAATAGAATATAAAATTTTAACTTGAATTAACGAAGAAAACGCAGAAAAATGGGCCGAGCAAAACTTTATTCTGACGAAGAAAGCAATACTATTCACAAGTTAAGGGACGAAGGACAAAAGGAACGCCAAATAGCCAAAACCGTCGGATGGTCTCAAAGCTTGGTTTATAATGCTTTGTTGCCCATAACCCAAGAACCACATCTCAAGAGAAGCAGACGCGCAAAACGACTCCACGGGAGGACGATCATGTCAAACATCTCTCAACCAAAACCGATCGCGATATCGCACCTGAGTTGGGATAACCCTGTTGACGGTAAGATGTATCGTAAAATTATGTGATCTAATGAATCAAAAATAAATATGAATAGTAACGATGGCAGACCTTGCGTAAGGAGGCCAAAAAACGCAGATCTAAATCCCCGCTATACCACTAAGACCTTAAAACATGGGGGTCTTAATCCGTGTGGGGATGCTTCTCGTGGTATGGAGTCGGGCCTCATGTACAATACGTTAACACACCTAAAGATATAGAGCTGCCTTACTCCAAGTGGGAAATGCCAACCTTGGAAATTTCAAGAAGACAATGACCCGAAAACCAAGAACTGGTTTTCCTACAATGGTGTACATCCCATGACCTGGTTTGCGCAATCCCCCGACTTAAATCCAATTAAGCATTTATGGGGGATTGTTAAGCAAAAAAATTTTTAGATGATGCGTCTTCATGCTGAACCGCGGCGATTAGATCTTGACTAAAATCTGACGATGACTTTTTAAGTCTTTAAAAAAAAAACTACACCATTTTTTCTTAAAAAGTACTATTGTATTTGAAACCTATGAACATGTCACACCTTTAACAAAAATTTGAAAAGAATTGGGCCAGAATTATCTGAGTTATTCAAGGAAAAACAATTTTAGACCCGTCAATATAGTACTAAATAAGAAATTGCGGCTTATCCGCAGTCCACTCGGAGAAAGAGGCGATGAAAACATGTCCAAGACTTTTTAAGTTATTATTATTATTATTTCAAAACAAACTCAGGTGCTACACTGATTACGTATTAAAAGAAATATATTCAGCTTAGATCACTAAATAACTTGTCCTGAATTCTAATAGTATATGAAACAAAAATAAGCACTGGAGAATACTGATACAAATTCTCTCTCGGTCGTACCTACTTCGGTTAGTTTTTTTTTATTGTCCTTCAAAAAAAAAGTCTTTTCTATTCATTATGTTTATAATTTAAGTTTAATGAAGTTGTTCCATTTTTTTTTTTTGTTTAAGCGTAAATAAAAATAAAAAATAAATTTATATATATAATATAATTACAACGAATTTGCATCCTTTTTTTGGTATATTATTCAAAGTATGCTGATGACATTATTTTATTGTAAATATGTATGTGTATTCGCATATTAATTTATGCTTGATTTATGTACAACACTCTAGAAAACCCCAATTTTAGAATCTACATATTGTAAATCAATTGAATTGTGTATCTATAAATCTATATTAAAATACTTACTTGTGAGTCCTCCGACATGGATTCATCATACTTGGCTTTGTTGAAAACTGGTGGATTATCGTTTATATCCTCTATTGTCACCTTAAATGTACAAACATCGTCCAATGGCGGCCGGCCATCATCGGTCGCTTGTACTGTGACATAAACAGCCTTTTCGTGAATAGGTTCATCACGATCGAAAGTGTGCGCTGTCACGATTACCCCCGTATTCGAATTTATATGAAATTTAGGTCTTTCACTCGCCGATTGAATTAAACTGTACTTTATAGTTTGACCTGGATCAGGATCTTCGGCCTGCACTAAAATAACAAACGTATTTTCGGGTTGTTCTTCTTTTACCGACGGTGCATATTCGAGACAGTTCTTAAAAGCCGGCTTCCGATTATCAACCGAATTCCATTCTTCGCTACTGCCGCCATTCGCAATGAAATTGTCACCACCATTTCGAAGAGAAGGCAAATTTTGATACACCGAATTCGATTCGCGTTTCATGCGAATAAACCGTGTATCGTTTTTATAACCGATTTCTGTTACCTCCAACTCCTGCAAAAGTTCACTTAATTCACCCAGTTCACTGCCGCTGACGACTTTCATTGTTACGGCGAAACACACCACCAATGCCAATAAATTGAATGTTTTAACGATCATATTTTCATTTGTTGGAGCTATATACAGTGCATATGCACAAACTAAAATACCAATTTTTTATCCTTTACTATTTGTTATATCCTTGTATTCAAAAACAACACTAGATTTAATCAAAATTGCTTATTTACATACATATATCTATGTCCAATGCACAAATCACAAATCCAATGGCGTAGGTATATGCATAAGTATATTTGTATGTTTTAATTAATCAGGTAGATATAGGTTGTCTTGTCGTATTCCACAATTCGAAAGCGAGATATATTATTCCGTGTGAGATAGAAACAAACAAAGAAAAAAAATACATATATATAATCCTCTATCTATTTGCTCACAAAAGATTTTTTTTTAAGTGAATTTTGTAAAATGAGTCACAATCACAATGTTGATGAAGATGCTGCTTCTGGATCTGCGGCTGAAGATGATCGTGTACGGCAAAGAGGCAACACGGCATTTTTGCTTTCGAATGCATTTCATGGAACGGAAAACTACGAAACCTGAAATGCTACACACACGAACACACGCGGACGAGTGGATAAAATGTGAATTTCATTTCTCTATGCCTCTTTCTTTGCGTTATAATATTATTTATTACACAGGTAAACCTCAGGTAAATCCACAAAAGAGAGGTAAATACCAAGTATCGAGTCGCAAAAGGGAGACAAAAACTGATACTATCCGGTCACATATATTCCTTTTCTTTTTACTTAAGCTATAAAATAAAATAAATTTTCTTTTGAAATTAATAATCGCCGATAAGATAAATATAATTTGTTCATGAAATTTTAAATTTAAAGGAAATTATTTAAACTCCCAAGAAGTGGACCACTGCCGACACACGATCGCTAACAACGCCACGACTCGAACCCGTGGAAAGTCAAACTCGTACTCCAGCAACATTCCAAACGAACAAGCAACAGAGTAGGTAAATGCTTATGCTAATGCTGTATAACGGCTACCGTCGCTTAGGAACGAGCGAAGTGAAACATTTACACAATAGACTTGCATTGATGCATATATACGTATATAATATATACTTGGATTGGGTGAGTATAGCAGAAACCTCCTATATGAGCAAACCGGTTATTTTATGACTATTGTAAATGTATTGGTATCATGTTTAGTTTTTCACACGCAAAGGGGGAAAATGTTTAAATGCACTGCCATTTCCCAACCACTTGTTGCCACTACCAACGAAGCCGCTGTACAACGAAACTTAGTGTATTACCAAGGGTATTAACACAATGATTTGATTTTCTTTGTAAAACTTTGAGATTTTCTTGTGCTCTATATATGTATAAATATATAAATCAAATTAATAACATCGATATTTACATAAATTTCGCTTTACTTTTTATTTACAAATTTTAAATTTGAATAAATTCCTAACTTACCAAGTAATAAAAAAATTTATTTAAATTAAACATTTTGCACTGATTCAAATTTGTACAGGCCAACAAGCCATGTCAATGACCGATATCGGAATAGGTTTCAAGAATTCGATTTCTAAGTGGGCGAAATGTCATCGTAGCTACGTAATAGAAGTTTCCAACACTTCAACATCTACAAGGAGCGCTGTAATTTTTTGATGAATAAATCGTTAAATTAATAACATCGATTGACATCAATATTCTGAATTCACAACCATACCGTCAAATTGATGCTTACAACCAGTCTTTTATTATATAAGTGGAAAGGGGAGTAACCCTAAAGCAGTAAAGAAGTTCAATGTCGGAAAGACGCACGTCAAAACACAAATCGAGATAATGGATGGAAAAATATAGTAGAGTCATAGAAGTATTGCTTCTGAAGGCTATACACGACAATGATGTTCAACGTTCAGTTGAACAATTTTGTAGGGATGACTAAGAAATCTCTTGCGTAGCGATAGCCAAAATAAAGGCAAACTTTCCAGATGTCATCTTTTCCCAAAACGTTTTGGGACTGATTGCCCCACATCGTATATACGTGTGAATTGTCAACAACCCCAATCCATCCTCGATGCTGAAGATTGGAAGTTGAGGTTATATGAGGTATGAGTGGTTTTCTTAACAGTGTTTTTCTAAGCCTGACAAATGGCGGTAAAAGTATGTATTAGTAGAGTTTGTGATCTTAAGATCAGTTTTGCAAAACATCTCACAGATCAAGCCTAGGAAATTTAAATTGATCGCCGCTACCTGTTTTTCAGGAATGGCGTTCAAAAGTTTTATTAGAGAATAAAGCGAACATGACACTACTACAGATACAGAATCGAAGCCTGCTGAACATGGACAGCTAGTAGTAGAGTCGGAGTCAGTGCTGGGCATAAGAAAAGAATGTATAACGGTAGAAATGGTCAAAATTCGGCTGTCAGGAAGAATGAACGGACGAAGACGGCAGAGACTTCCGCCATCCTGACTTACACGAAGGTAAGATATTAAGTTTGAAACTAATAAAATTGCTGTCACAGACGGATTGCACTCTGATCTATTTAAAACAGCTGGAGATGTACGTGTTAGCAATATGCATCAACTCATCTGTAAGATATCAGAGGAAAGCATGCTTGAATGAAGGAATCTAAGCAGCGTTTCTTTGACTCGCAAGAAAGGATATTCTTTTATAGAGGAATAATATAGGTTATAGAGGAATAATTGATCTTAATGTAGGCGACTACAAGATCGTATTTGCCGAATTGTGCGGGCGTCTGAAACCATTCACGAACAATCTGGTCGGTCCATACTATTCCGATTTCAGGCCAGAAATATCCAACACCGATCAAATATTCACACTACATCAGTTCTTGGAAAATACCCGAGTATTTTAGACGAATACGCATTACATTTTTAGTTGCCGACTTCAAAGTCACAGCTATACAACGCTCACCGCCAAACTCGTCAGGTGGGGCTGGATGACTATGAAGAATTCTCCTAGCTCCATCAAGATCGCCTATGAGTTAACGTAGACTTTCAATGTGAAGAATGATCTGTCTTTTTTGATATCAACCTAGTCCACACAATAAGTTGCATACGCGGATAACATTGATGTCATTGAATTAACACAGCGAGCCGCCAATGAAGGTTACGAGAGTATTGAGGCGGACGCTGCCAAAATTAGTCTGACAGTAAACGAGGGAAAAACAACATGCTGTCATAAGAAAAGGACACATACCACAAACGTGGTGAACACAAATGAAGAACAGAGGACTCATGCCATGGCAGATTAATGGAAGCTCTTTGTCAATTGATATTGAAAGTTCCGGAAATATGGACAGTATGATAGCTGACTAGTTCAGTAATTCCTCGAAAGGTTTCAGGGAGTATAAATACCAGCGTCGTACAGGCGTCAATTGTTCTAAAGTTACATTTGAAAAGTGAATTAACAACAGTGACAAAGTGGGTTAAGTAAAAGATAAAATAAAGTGACTGATAAAAGTGATAAATAGATGGTTTAAATTGGATTAAATTATAAATTACTGTTTTATTGTTATTTTAAATAAATCGATTGTATTGAAATAAATAAGTAAAAAGTTTCCACAAAGCGCGAGCGAAGGAAAGTTAGGGAGGAAAGAAAGAAAGGTACCGATGTACGTTCGTTTAGATTGTTTCAAGGTTATAGTGTTCAGGAAATAAAGAGCTCGGCAGTGCATTCCGTAAGCGATATGTACGGCATAGGAAAGAATCACGATATTTCAATGTACGCCCGAAAGTGGGCTTGAGGGTAAACTGATGAGCATTCATAGCGAGACGGGTGTACGGTTAAAGGGTTGAAGGGGTGGAATTCTACTGATAATTTTAATGGAGCATTGGTTATGAAAATAGCGATAAAACAAGGTGAGACTGGAGACACTTCGTGACCTATGAGTCTTATCATCAAATATGTGATCGTTCCAGCACACATACCGAGAATGTAAAGTTGCGTGTTTGGATTTCGCTTTAACGATAGCAGGCAGCATTGTATTTTGGAAGCAGTAAATTCCACTTTGTTGATTGCTCCTAAAATGGTGATGCTCTTTATATTGGAATTTAATAAGATTCGCCAAAGAACATGGACGTGAGTCCGGGAACGAATATGAAAAGGAGAGTATACTGTCGTCAGCAAAGGAATAAATTGGATAAGAAATAGCAGACAAGAGATCATTAATGAAGATTAAAAAGCGTGTCAGAGACAGAACGGAGCCCTGGAGCACACCAGCATTTATTTTGTGGATATCAGACTTGAAACCATTCAAGCCAAATTGAATTGAACGTTACAAAAGGTAGTTTCTATTCCATTAAAGGAGAGATTCATCTTTCCCAACATATTGGACCAAAGCGCATGGTGCCAAATTCTGTTAAATGCCTTAGAAATTGACATTTGGTTCTACTTTTCGGTGAGACATTTTCGCACGCTTAAGACGTTGCAGCCATTCCTAGCATTTCTCTAACCCTGACAGCCTCTTTACAGCTTCATCCGATGAAAGAAAAAGATAAAGGATCTCATTCCAAAGAGAATAGAGTCGGTGATGATATCAGCAGCGGCATCCACGTCGTTATCGAGGAAACATTACGACCAGTTAAAATTCCTAAAGAAGCTGTTGAGTTCGCTTCAATTGACAATCTTGTAATGCCATACGGCGTACGAGAAATTAGTTGATATGACACAATAGTCCGACGAGCCTAGAGGGGATCAAGCTGGATCAAGTTGGGGTGTAGTCTATACAGAATTCTTTGAATGGAGTCAGACAAAGCATCAAACACGTTAGTGGTCGAATTGCTTTCCAAGTTGGGGCTTCTGTAAATAAAACAGTAGTGGGTAATTTGCTTACGGATATGGAATGTTAACCACATGAAATTGAATACCGAATTAGAACAGGGACTACATTGTAGTGGAGTTTGGTAAGCTATATCACTATGCACGTAAATGGCGAGACCGCGATGAAAGAGGAATAATGGCACTAGTTCGTAGCCAGGTAGCTCCAGATAAGAGTAATTAGACAGGGGGGTCTACCTGTGTTTCACTAAGTTCCAAAACAGCTGGTGGACATACGCAGAGAAGTGATTAATCCTAGGCCCGTGGATGTTTGCCATGTCCACTCCAAAATCCCGAACCATTATAAAAAAAAAAAACACAAACACCAAGGCTGCGAAATGAAAATTCTGATGTTGGTTCACTGAATCAAATTGTTGCAGGTGTTGTGCGCTTACAGCAATAGGAAATAGTGCACCAACAAAATTCACACTCAAAACCCGCTACCCATCAGTTGTTACATACAGTATACACTCAGTCACTGCCCCTGTCATATGACAAATGCAGCAACGGCAGTGACCGAGTGCAAGCAACAGTACTTATGGCCAGAAGCGGAAGAGATGGGCTACTCGCACTGTGTAATATGTTTTCTTTCATCTTCACTGCACTAATTTTTTTTTATTATTTCTCACGCGCTCGCGCGGTGGTTGTTTCTTTCTTTTCTTTTTTCTCCGTCAGAGCACACAAATAATCTGCAATATTCAAGACGGAGGTTAATTTATTAGAGTTATTTGAGCTCAGTATTACATTCTAGGAAGCTTATCACCTGAATACGCTGTTTAAACTTCTGTACGAAATTACAAGTGTTTTAATAAACTTCTTATCCATGATTCAGTTAATTAGATTTAAGACATAAGTTTGAATTCTGCCGAATTCGCGGCCATCACAAACGTTATCAAAGAGGACAAAATAAATTCAATGATAAGAATATCTGCGCAAGACGTAATTTTGTATTTTTTCATTCATGTTTATATGATGCACAAAACAGATTTTAAATGGATTTAACTTCTCAATAATCCGATTTTCTCCAATTGAATGCTGAACTCGTCTTACGACGTTCCAATTCCAAATCATTTCAGTTTTGACAACCTACTCAAGATCCAGAACAAACAAATTGGGCATTTGTTCGGATAAATTGGCAAAAAATAAGATTAATTAATTTGTGTTGCAACTTTCAGCCGAAAAATATGTCGGAGAAAAACGAAAAGAAACTTACTGCCGCACAAATTTCTCGAATGGAGCGCCACCGTGTTAGAGCGGAAAATTTGCGTAAGGGAAAATTAGTAATTCACCCCTATTCTGCAACCACAAGCAAGTAAGTAGAATAAGTTTTTTAATAGCTGGTTTATGGAAAAGTAGTTTCGGTTTAAGAGATCCAAATCTTTCTGAGGATTCAGTCATAAAGATCCATGGAACGAAATTTGTTGATAGTGGTGGTGGCTTTCTTTTAGAAGCCCCCCTCACTGCCAGTCGAGCGGCAGTAAATGAAAAGCTAGCTGACCAAACTACAACTGCATACGAAGAACCCTCAGTTACATTTCCTATAACTTACAAGGACTGCTTGGAGTGTGGTGACAAATTTTTCGATTCCTATCTTCTAGACAACTTCGGCTATCCTGTCTGTGACAAATGCCGTGACCCAGATGATAAACATTCTCTTATTACGCGAACAGAAGCTAAAACTGAGTTTTTGCTTAAAGATTGTGATTTTGATAAAAGAGAACCTCCGCTAAAATATATTAGCAGAAGAAATCCACATAATATCATGTGGGGTGAGATGAAACTTTATCTTCTTCTACAAGTAAGGCAAATAATTATTCGATGTACATTTGTTTAAATAGGCTCCACTTTTATGTATATTATGTACTTGTAGGTGCAAAAAAGAGCTTTAGAGGTTTGGGGCAGCGAAGAAGAATTGTTTAAACAGCAGGAAAATCGTGAAGAAAAACGAGAGGTGAACAAACTGAAGAAGTACAATAAACAAATGAAGCAATTAAGGATGGACGTGCGAAGTAGCTTGTATACAAAAGCAACTAAGGCAACTCATGAACATGAATTTGGTCCTGAAACATATAACGAGGAAGATGATACATATTTCCATGAATGTGTGACTTGTCAATATTCAGAGGCTTTTGAGAAAATGTAATATTTTTATACTTATTTATAATATTAATTAACCTACGATCGCAACTCAATTCGGATTAGCTATCAATAATTTTTTGTTCTACAATTAAAGTCATCGTTATTTTTTAAATATAATAAGCGTTTGAGATATTTCTGTGGAACGTCTGTATTGTCCATGTTGAGATTGCTAGCCTCTAATATAAAATGTTTTTGTTTTATTTACGGATTAAGATTTCAATCTTAAGTGATTGGCACAAGAGGAAATAGTTGCCTAACGTTTTACATGAAGCTTTTATAACTCTGATGCCTAACAAAGGTAGTTCTATGACAAGACAAAAATAGATTTATGATAGAAACAAATACTTTTCTTACATTGATATATATATATATATGCTATGTTAATATTGCTATTTAACTGTAACTCTAAGTGGCAACCTTGAGAGCAACAGATTTAATCAGAAAAGAGTAATTGTGAATGTATTAATCATTTTTAATTTCCGAATGAAGTTATAAATGTAAAACAAATATTTGCCTACATATCGCTTTAATCAGTATCTGTTAGATTCTATTTTTAACTTCCTGATAGGGGAGTTCTTGCATACACATCGAAAATGGAAACTCGGTGATATCTTTACTTTTTAATGTCCCTAAGTACATAGTATGATGATTTTAGGCAGTTTTTAAGAAAATGCGTTTTTGTTTTGCTGGGTAGACAGCTACACGTCCGCACACCTTGAATGGACCAGTGTGAGACTCCTACTGTAGAGCAGGGGAGAAGCCTTTGGCTAAAAATCATGGGCTTGTTAGTCAAGTCAAGAGAGGAAGTAAGTAAGAGCAAGAAACCTAACGCGCCCTCGCCCAGCCACACAACAGCAGAACCTTCGACATCAGGGCTGTCCTATAGGGGCGCATTAACCCAATGTAAGATTGCTATATTGCATGAAATGCATCCTGAAGAATCCCTGTCAGTGCAACAAATTCAGCTGAAAATCAATGCCTACTGATCGAGGTATACAAAGCAGACAACAACTGTCCCCTCAAATTTGTTGCATGCACACCAAGTCTACGAAAGGCTGGATGGTGCACAAGTGCAAGTTATTTCTTAACTTCTTGCAGATACAGATCCGCATAAAAGGATTAACACAAGCAGAAAAACACAAGCAGCCATTCCAAAGAGTACGGCCCTCAATCTAGGACGAGCGTACAATCAAAACCGCTTGCTGCAAGATCATTAAAACAATAAATCCCAAATATATTGAAAGCCCACAACAAAAAGTGACACAGACAGCTCAATGGATGTAGACAATAGCTCTAATGCCGGAACATCACCAGACCATTAGATGCCATCTCGAGGCTTGATCTGTCTCCAAATAGTGGTAACTCTGCCATTACCACTCAACAATAACTAAAATGGGACTAAAGTGCATCCAAGTTAATCCACAACATGCTAAGGCCTCCTCGGCAGTCCTCCGTTATAGATTTAACAAGGATCACATAGACGTCGCCATCATCCAGGAACCATACATCCTTAAAAACCAGGTGAGTTATTATATTATTATTATTATTATTATATTATATTATAATATGATTCCACTAACCCTAGAAAACCCAGAGCATATATCTTAACTAATAACAATACAGAACTCTTTCCAATTCCAGAACACACCAATAGCTAACTGCAAAAGCTGAGCCGCATACCAATACAGGTAAGCCAGAAGTTGTTATATGCTCAGCTTACCTGCCCGGTGACTCCAGCGACTTCAACTTTTTGCCACTGAATGGACTGATGGCCTACTGTATTAAGAAGAACCAGCAATTAATTGTAGGCTGCGACGCAAACACCCATCACACGGTCTGGAGCAGCAAAGGTCCTAGATCTCACTCTGTGCATTACTTTTATAAAAAAAATTATAAAGACCTGACGTGTCTCATCCGAAGTCTCAATGTCGGACCATCGGCACATCCTATTTGACCTTGAAGTAAGTGCTATTATACAGGGTGTCCCCTAATTCGTCAACGATAATTTCGGAAATGACTCCTTGGCATATTCTAAGAAAAAAATCGCTCTACAGTAAGCGTCTATCTCCAATGTTGACATCATTTATCGAGGATTTAAGAAAAGGCTTACTTTGGTGTAGCCTGAGCCATGTTAACGGAAATTGCTCTATTAGTACTAATGATCTACTAGTACTAGGAAGCGGGGGTAGCAGGGTGATTGCCTATGCGGATGACGTTGCTATAGCCGTCTCAGGTAAGCATATTAATACCATTAAAGAACTCCTTCAAGTAAATCTCAATAGACCCGCTGGGCAGATCGCTGTGGACTGGGAATAAACCCCCATAAAACTGATCTTGTCCTTTTTTCCAGGAATTACAAAATTCCAGCTAAAGACCCTCCTTCAATAAACGATACCAGTTTAGTATTTTCCGATACAGCAAAATATCTGGGTCTCATTTTTGACAGGAAACTAAACTGGAAACCTAATATTCAAGAAAGAGTCAATAATGCTACAACAGCTTTATTCTCTTGCAAAAAGCCATTGGGAATAAATGGGGCCTTCAACCTCGCATAACCCATTGGCTATATATCTCGGTCATAAGACCGATACTTACGGGGTGGTCGTCTGGTGGACGGCCTTAGAATATGCAGTCAACTGCATTAAACTAAGCAGAGTCCAAAGAACAGCATGTCTATGCATAAGCGGAGCCTTGCGGTCTACCTCCTCTGCGGCATTAGACATTCTGTTTGACACCCCTAGATATCTTCAGCAGGCAAGTAGCTGCGACTGCAGCTATTCGCCTTAAACCGACTAAACAGTGGACAAATAATTCATTTGTCCACGCCAACATTCTTAACACCTTAGGAATCCTCACAGAGAACATGGATTACACCATACCTGAACTTTGGTTTGACAAAAACTTCAATGTAAGCTTCCCCTTAGATCATTCTGGGAGGAAGATGCTTTCATAGAGGATAAGTCAATCCAACTCTACACAGATGGATTTAAAACCGATAGCGGAGTTGGTGGCGGTGTTTTCTCGGATAAGCTAAATCTAAGCCTCATTTTCCGTCTTCCAAATCACTGTAGCGTGTTCCACATATTGACGCTGAATTTATGTCGAAATGATTTATGTCTCCTTGTATGTGGATTGTCCGCAGCCCAAGTATGAAGATTATGAAAATTTGTGATTCCATCTCTTGTAAATTGAGATTCGTCCGTCCAAAGAATTCTGCTAATAAACTCGTCATCCAAGCTCCGCTCCAGCAACCAGTTAGAAAACTCAAGTCTCTTTTCCAAATTATTGGGAAGCAGTTCTTGTACAGGTGTATGGTGGTATGGATAAAAAATTTCTCCATGTAGTACATTAGTCTGATGCTGATTGACCTGGGTAGATGTAACACTAACATCAGATGGCAATCACTACTGCCTCTTCATGTTCCCCTGGTGGAACAAATAACTAGCCAAACTCAGATTAGAGACTGAAAGCTCTTCAACCGGGCTAAACATAATGGCGAATGGGAAATATACACAAAAAGACTCACCATGTACAACCAAGAAATTAGAAGAGCAAAGAGAGAAGCTGTGACCGGCTTCATAAAATACTCTCTAAGCAGCACAGTAATCCTATCGGTTCAACGAAAAAACCTGATGGCACGTACTCCAAAAACGGGCTACAGACGCTTCAGATCTTAGCCGAAATACACTTTCCAGACTCAACGACAGTTCCAGAAGCCCAAGAAAACCCTCCCCAGAAAAGGATACATAGACCGCTCAGAGAGCACTGGAACAGAGGAAACCCAGAGGCATGAAGGCAAAATAATTTGGGCAATCAACTCTATTTAACCCTTCAAAGCCCCTGGTGAGAATGGAATATTCCCAGCTTTACTACTAAAGTGCATCCCCAAGGGCTACATTTGCTAATTAACTTATTCAGAGCTAACTACGCGTGGGAATACTTACCAAAAAAGTGGAAGGAGGTTGCTGTCAAATATATACCTAAGGTAGGATGCAGAGCGTCTGAACTACCAAAGTCATATAGACCAATCAGCCTCACTTCCTTTTTCCCCAAAACTAGAAAAAATCCTCGATTGACGTATCACAAACGGGGCACTTCAAATGAACCCCCTTCACAAATAATATGCCTATCAACCTGGAAAATCAACCACATACGTCGTACAAAATCTTACCACAAGGATTAAAAAATCTCAGAAATAAAGAGGTAGCGGTCCGTTGTTTCATCGATATAGAAGGAACATTTGACAACACAGAAATCTCCCAGATATATAGAGGCATTCAAAACATTGGAGTTGACAACACCACATGTAAGTGGATAAAATGTGTGCTAGAGGATAAATCAATAAAAACATCATGAGGCAGCAATAAACTCAGTATGATAGCTACGAAAGGATACCCTCAGTGAGGAGTGCTATCACCCCTACTATGGTCCATTGTAGTTAATAAACTACTGATTATACTCAGCAATGATGGCTTCTATGACCAAGGATATGCAGACGACATTGCTATCCTAATCAGAGGCAAATTCGAAGACATAATCTCGGACTGAGGACTCTGAACCTAGTTGCTGAATGGTGCACCAAAGGCGGCCTCAAAGAAAAGCACCATAGATTCACTAAGAGAAGAAAGCGAGGAAGACTCAGAAATATCACATTCTTCGGCGAAACAATAGAGTTCTCAACGGAAGTCAAATGGATGAAAAACTTACGTGGAATACTCATCTTTCTCAGACTATTGACAAGGCCAGGACCTCACTATGGACTAGCAAAAGTCTAGTCGGAAGAAATTGGGGACTTAATCCCAAAATGACCACGTGGATGTACACGGCAATAACGAGACCTATCATCATGTATTCAGACGCCGTTTGGTGGCATAAACTAACGCAGAAGTCAACGCGGGCTAAACTCAACAAGATACAGAGACTAGACTGTGTCAATGCAACTGGTGCAATGAAAATCGCACCAACAGCAACGCTTGAAGTTATTGTAAACATCCTAAAAATTCATCTGGAACTCATGAAAAAAGCAATGGTAAATGCCTACGTGCTCATCACAGAAGGTTAATCCAATTCCAAACTAATTCTTGTTGCAATTCTTCATAAGTTAAAAAAAAAACGAACCACTTGTCTATTAAAAATGTCTACTACGATATAACTTTGTAACCTTAAAGTTACAAAAGTTTCCAAACCGCCTTAACTGGTAACAGGAAAAATCAACATTTGCTAAGGACTCGAATGTATGGTAGAGAGAGGGGTCCAAAACAAATGAAGGAGTTAGAGCCGCAGGCATCCATACTCGTAGATGCCAGTAATATGTAATCAGCTCCGTATTTCAAGCGGAAATCCATGCAATAGAGAGAATCTAAACAGACATATCGCAAACAAAAATATTTATTTATATTTATTTTTATGCCCTACTTGCAATTAACGCCTTTGAAATAAAATCAAAACTGGTCTGGGATTGCCTTCAACTAATATAACTACTGGGCACCACAAATAAAGTTCATCTGAGTTGGGTGCGAGGCCACAGCGGAAAGAAGAACTAGCCAGAAAAGGATCCGCATCTCAATTCATGATGATGAGACCATTCTGTGGGCTATCAATTAACGCAATAAAAGGAAGTATTAAAACATGGCTAGAGGAAAAGAAGCTTCATATCTGGAGAGAAACTGAAGGAAACAGACAAGCCAAAAACCTTATGCGTGTTTGATACTTCGGCTCGTGAGCCTAACTATCCGTTCTTAAACGATTGCCTGGTGGTGGGACCAAATTTACTACCTGAACTTTTGATTACCTTACTGAATTTTCGCACTGGTGAATTTGCATTTCTGCAAATATTATTGACTGATTCGGACAGAGACCATTGCTTCTTTTGGTTCCTACCTACCTGCTGTGCAGACCTTTAGAATGACGCGTCTAATTTTTGGCGTTACAAACAGTCCATTTCTTCTTGACAGATCGAAGACACCAAGGCAAAATACCCAGAAGGCTTTTGCAAGCGTTTTATATGGACGATTTCGTAGTAAGTATCGATAGCGAAAGGAAATCTATCGAGAAGCTAGCCTAATTTTGAAGACTGTTTCAATGACGCTCCGAAAATGGAACTACAACAGCGGAAGCGTCCGACAATCTTTTTCAATGGAGGATCGATTTGCTAAAAGTCAAAAAGTGCTGAGTCTACGTTTGGTTTTACCAACAGATGAATTGAAAGTGGACATGTATCCAGTCGTCCAGTCTGGATCTCAGCAGGCTACAAAAGGAGGCATTTTAAAGGTCATGGCGAAGGTGTTCGATCCGTTAGGTATCTGGCTCCTTGGACTGTACGTTTAGAAATATTTTTTCAGAATATCTGGCGTCGAAAATTGGTGTGGAAGTTGAAGTTGCCTGAGGATCTACAGAGCGTTTGGATCGCCTGCTGCAATGAAATAGATTAACTTAATGAATTCGCGATACCTCGTCATTTTACAACGACCTGTAACAGGATTGCGGTGTATATCTTTGCGGGTGCTAGTCAGTTCGCTTTTGAAGCTGCTGCCTATGCTAGAACTATCGATAACACCGGACGATATTCTGTGAACCTTATTTGTGCAAAAAACAGGGTGGCACCTCTTAAAAACGACAATCAGAGCGAGTTCTGCGTGTTTCTCTGGTCTGACTCTTAGATTTCCCTTTTTTGGATCAAGGGATTTCATAAGCGTTGGAGGCCGTACATCGAGAGTTGGGTCAAAGAGATCAGAGCGCTAACAAATGTTTCATATTGGAGGTACTGTACTAGTGCAGAAAATCCCCAGACCTCCTAACCCGTGGGATCAGCGCACCCACACTTGTGAATTCATCGACTTTGTTTAACGGACCTTTTTGGTTGCTGCAGAAAGAGATTAATAATCGCAAATCTTTGCTGCCGGGAGGAAGTCAAAATCTTTATTACACGTACCTATAATCTTTAGTTATTTATTAGTTACACTCTTTCTTAATTTAACTGTTGAAAATCGAAATAAGTTTAGTTCTTCTTTTGCACGCGACTGACTCGGTCAATTGAAAAAATTTGCAATAATTTTTGCAAAAAAAAGAGCTCAAAAAGAGAAAATGCAACCTTTCCTTTTACTTTACTTTTTTCAACTTTATTTGAAATTTAAAAAAAAAACGCGTCTTAGCCGTTTGCTGATTCGCAGAAGAGTGATTTCTTCTCCGTTGTTTTGGTAACCTTTTTTTTTCATTCAGTTTTTATTAAAAAAGATGGCTGCTTGGGCGCGAAATTAAAAGTTTTATACCATTTGTTTATATTATTGAGCTCTGCCGAAACACTGGCCGCGTTGAAGGCCTACAGGCTTCAATTTTCCTCAGGCAAAACGGTTAACTTGACGATTGGACGTCTGATTACACCTCCTCGTGTCCTCACGTCTGCGACCCTGACCCTTCCGTCCTCCCCTGCGACGACTGCGACGACTCGTCCTATTGTCCACTGTTGAGGTGGACTGTTGTCTTCGTAGACGACGACGAGCTTTCTTACGGCGAGATTGGGATGCTTTTGAGCCCATTTGCTGCGACCTTGCAGGCTCAGCAGGTAGTCCTTTGACCACTTGCGCCAGAACTGCTGCTTGAGACAGCATACAAGCTGCCATCTTTTTAAGCAGCTCATTCGATTTGGAATTTGCTCAGGGGGCAAAGATCGCAGTGGGCTTCCTATGAGGAGGTGCGCGGGTGTAAGCGCCTCGCCGTCGCTGGGATCTGCGCTGAGACCTGCTATGGGCCTTGAGTTCAGGACCGCTTGTACTTCCAGGAGCACAGTCAGCAACTCTTCGCTTGTCAGCAGGGCGTTCCCTACTGTTTTTTGTAGAAGTCCTTTCGCTGCCTCCCACAGCCCGCCGAAATGAGGAGCCCTTGGTGGTATGAAGGCGAAGTTAAACCCTTCCTCGGCTGCGTACTGGTGAACTGCTTCCTTCCCTCGCTCGAACTGCACGCGAGCTTCCTCTGGGCACCCACGAAGTTCGTCCCGTTGTCGCAATGGACTGTCCTTGGAATTCCTCGTCGAGCGATGAACCTTTTTAAAGAAAAGATAAAACAGTCGGAAGACAAATCTGTGGTTAGTTCAAAATGTACAGCCTTGGACGTAAAACAGACAAAGACAACAATATATGTTTTTACTGGTGGTCGACCGCGTATTTTAAGTGTAGTATACACGGGACCACAGAAATCAACGCCACATATAAGAAAGGGTCGTTGTGATTTAAGAGGGTTGGCTGGCAAATTACCCATAATTTGCGTCAGTAATTTCGGCCTATACCTAAAGCAATGTACACAGTTTTGCACGGTTTTTCGGCATGCTTCTTGGGCATTGACTAGCCACAACTTTACTCGAAGCAGCGCGACCAATGCTTTGGGACCAGCATGACAGTTTTTTCTGTGCAAATACCGCAAGTACGCTTTAGTAAAATTTGTATTTTTTGAAAGTAATACCGGAAATTTTGCTTCATACTCAATCGGTGCGTTTGACAGACGTCCGCCTATTCGAAGTAGCGAAAATGAGCAATCACTGTCTTTAAACTCATGCATAAATGGATTGAGCTTCTGAATATTTGGTTAAAGTGCGACGTTTCGTTTTAATTTTCGAATTTCATCGACAAATTCAAAATGTTGAACAATTTCTATCAGTTTTAGAAATGCCAACTGCAACTCCTTAGCCGTAGGACGATTCAAAATTTTCTGTTTTATTCTTCATTTTTCTAACAAAAGGCATTATGTACACAAAGATCCTTGCTAGCTTTGCATACGACGAAACTTTGTCGATAACATCCATCAGACAGTTTCGAGGATGTTCGACTGCTATCAATGAAAGGTTTGTTTTTCGTCTTTCTAAAGCCTCTTCACTTGGCGATAGCTCGAAGTGAGTATTACTGGGCCAATCAGCTGGACTTTCTAAAAGGAACTGTGGACCACTAAACCAAATTGAACCCTTTAGTTCATCCACATTACAACCTCTAGATACAATGTCCGCCGGATTTTGATTAGTTGGGACATGTCTCCACGAAATTTTTTTGTCCACTCTTGGATTTCTGACACGCGATTTGCCACGAATGTTGCCAGAGTGGAAGGATGAGTCTTTATCCAATGTAGAATTATTTCAGAATCTGTCCAAAATATAGTTTGCTCTATATGGAGATTCAACATTGCTGATACTCTCATCCACAGTTTGGACAGAGTATGCGCTGCACAAAGTTCTAACTTAGGAAGCGATTTGACTTTTAATGGGGCTACTTTTGACTTCGCTGTTAAAAGCGTTGACTTGATACCATATTCGGTTTGGCTGCGTATGTAAATACAGCAACCATATGCTCTCATCGAAGCGTCGGCGTGAACTTCAATTTTCGCATTAGAATGCGTTTCTAGAAATCGAGGTATTTTGATATCGCGAAGTTGTGTCAAATTCATTTTGAAGTTCTGCCAACTGGAATCAAGGCGCAATGGAATCGACTCATCCCAATCTAATTTTGCGATCCATAGCTCTTGTAATAAGATCTTTGCTTTAGTTACTATGGGGCATAGTAATCCAAGAGGATCGAAGAGACGTGAAGAAACCAATAAAATGTTTCGTTTTGTCGCTGGAAGATTATGAAAGCTTTCTTCTAAGTTGAAGCTAAACATATCTTCTTTTGGTTGCCATTGAATCCCAAGTGTTTTTGTGGAGTCTGAATCATTAAATTTGATTTCCTTTTTTGGACTCTCAGCTTCATATAAGGCTGGATGATTAGAAAACCATTTTGCCAATTGAAATCCACCTCGTTTCAGTATTTCTCTCACTTCTTGTTGTATTTTTGTGAGGGTTTTAAGATCATTAGCACCGGTTAATAGATCGTCGACATAAAAATCTTTGAGAATCGTTTCTGATCCTGACGGATGCGAGTTTTTATGTGTATCGCTCAGCATTTTTAAACACCGTACTGCCAAGAATGGCGCTGGCGCAGTGCCATAAGTGACAGTGTTTAACCGAAAATGTTGAAGTGGTTCAGATGGATGCTTCCTCCCCACTACGAGCTGGTAAATCGAGTGCTCTTTGGCAATTAGAACTTGCCGGCACATTTTCGAAATGTCTGCCGTTAGAGCATATTTATGCGTTCGAAAACGGAGCAAAGTCGAAAACAGCTCCTCTTGAATGGTTGAATGGAAGTGAGAGGAAACGACGTTTAGCAATTTCAAATGATGATCCAAGCGAGGTAGGAGGTGCTTTGAAGGGCAACTTAACCTGAAATCGACCTGTCGGTAAGAGTTGCATATTTTCAACAAAGTGCTTTTCACAACTTTGTCTAGACTCGACATTTCTTCGGATTGGCATATCATGTTGCAAATTCTCGTATTCGAACTTGAACATTTAGAGAATTTTCCAGATACTATCCAGCCAAGCAGAGTTTTTTGGATAACAGGATACTCGGGGCCTTTCTTTATTTGACCAACAGACAGTAGTTCAAAGAATGTTTCTGCGCCTAATAGCAAATCGATTTTTTGTGGTTTATGAAACCATGGGTCAGCCAGTTCTATATTGCTTGGAATGTTCCAATTGGTAGTGTAATAGCATGATCTGGAAGATATGCTGAAATTGATGTCATGACCCACTAATCTGCCGAGAAAGAATGATCATTTAACCTTGATTTTACGACTGCGTGTACCTTTTTATTGACTTTCGAGTTAGTTTTACCAATGCTAAGCAAATTTAATGAATTATCTTCCTTACGAAGGTTCAACCTCTGTGCTAGCTCTTCAGTTATGAAGTTAATTTGCGAGCCAGAATCAAGTAGAGCTCGCGCTAGCATATATTCACCGTTCTTGCATTTAATTCTGCAGTTTAAGACTGCAGTTGCAAGAATGATTTGTTCAGTCGATACAGAGGCGTGCATAGCTTGAGAGGTCGAAGGTTGGACACCATTGAAGGTTGTTGCATACTGATGCAGCAATGAATGATGCGCACGATTGCAAATACTACACCGGCTCAATTTACATTTAGAAACTGTGTGTCCTTTTCGAAGGCAGTTAATGCAAATTGGAACACTTTTTGCAAACTCAAATGTTTGCAAAGACCGGGTGTGCAGTGAACGACTGGCATGCGGTTATATAGTGGTCATTCGATTTACAAAACAGACATTTCGGCTTGTGCTGTTGCTGTTGCTGTTCTGTATTGACACACGACAACGATGATCTTTGACTCTTTTGACGGTTAAATTATTTTTTATTGTTTGATTGCCTGTCATTGGGTTTGCATCTTGAAGATGAAGACTCTTCAGCAGCTATGTGCTGATATCTTTTGTTCAGGGCTGTTTCACAATCACTCCATTAAGGAAGTGTGCTGTTAAGCTGTTCATCCCACTTCGACCTCGTGATTGCGTCAACTTTTGACATCACCAAATGAATAATGATTGCATTTGTGATGTTCTTTGCCGCTAAATTTAGGAAGAGACATTTTGGGAAGTCGTGAGTGATGAGGTCCAGAAAATGAGTGCTCGATGGCACTGGATTTGCGCCTCTTATTTAAAACACTCATTATTAATGACTTAGTACCAACACAAATGTCTTCCAATTCCCCACGGAACGTGTCACGATGATCAGCCAGCTCAATGTCCGATTGACAAATCATGGCTTGATCTATGTATGAATTTAATAACTCCAATCGACATTCCAGTTCAATTGGATTTTGTGACATCGCTTTTTGCTCTAATGCCACTTTTATCTGGGAAATATTCGTTACAATAAGTGACCTCTGATGCTTTAATTGCTCAAGAGAGTCACCTTTACTCGGAGAAACTTGTCTCTTTGGTGCCATAACAATAAATTGTTCGCGAGATGTAGTTAAACCACCTTGTATTTTTTTTGGAATTAGATTGTCCACTGGCTATGATTACACTGGTTATTGATATAATTGTCGCTGGAAGTAGGCAAATTTGCAATAAATTTAATAGCCAAACAATAACGCAACAATTTAAATGTTCGCAACCAAATTTTGTGTTTTTAGCCGAAATACTTTACAATTTAGTAAATAGTTTAATTTCGCCTTTTTTCACCACGTTAAAATAATTCAATGATCGTATTTTATATTTATCTCGCTGAATGCACTCTTATGCAAAAGTACAGAAATTATTTCGTTTTTTGCACTGAAAGCTTATTGAAATTCAGACCAAAACGTAAACAAACCAAATGTAAACAGAACTCTCACTAGGTTGAACACATTGAATTTCGAGTGATTTTCAATCAAATTCCGATTAAATTTCGAATTAATTGATTGTCGAAAGTAGTTTTAAGCACTGAGTGTTGGGTACGGCGAATATCTTCAGCGGATAAGGATAAGAAGAAAAACGACGGCGTAGCGGAGGTGGTGATGGCAACCAAAACGAGTGGCGAATAGTTTTATTCTTTGTTGTTTATACGAGTATAAAACTTTAAAAATAAAGCTCACACTTATTTTAAATTATTTGTTAGTTTAAATTAATTTTAAACTTTTAATTTGTGCTTATTAAATTTAAGACACGAGCAAATTGGACTTCTGCGAATCGCGCCCTTTTTTTTTTGCAGATTATGACATAACATGTACATATGTATGTGCTATGTACATACCATATGTGTATATGTATATATTTAGTAATACAAATTTGACAAAAATTGAAAGTTTTTTTTTATGCTTAAATGAAGCAGCAATCTTGTTGCTTTTGCAAATTTAATCACTTTCAATTTTTGTTGTATACCTTGGAAACCTCCCTTTTGCACTGCTCACAATTGCAATTTGAATGCCTTGATGTATGTTGATGTGATGTTTTGTATTTTAATTGTCCCTGCTCGGGCGCCATGAAAAAATTTGCAATAATTTTTGTAAAAAATAGAGCTCAAAAAGAGAAAATGCAACCTTTATTTGAAATTTAAAAAAAAACGCGTCTTAGCCGTTTGCTGATTCGCAGAACAGTGATTTCTTCTCCGTTGTTTTGGCAACCTTTTTGTTTTTTTTTTCGTTCAGTTTTTATTAAAAATGATGATGCTGCTGAAATTCAAACTTTTATACCATTTGTTTATATTATTTAGCTCTGCCGAAACAGAACTGAAATAAGATTTTGAAGTTGAATTATATATAACGGCTCATATTTTATTGAATTCATTTAAATAAGTACTATTGACCTCCTCAAATGTTTCTTTATTCAAAGTTGTGTCTCTTCACTTTGGACCAGTCATTTTGAGGCGGCTTCGTTTCTCTTTTAGGAGCTCAAAAATCACAGGCTAATGGTCACTTTGTATATAATCTTTGCTGTTCCACCATTTTGCATTACGTGTTATAATGCTGCTGAAAAAGGTTATGTGTATGATAGACCTATATAGCTTTCGGAGAGTATTATTTGTGCCCTCGTTAACTAGAACTATGTCCAGTGGTGCAATTGTCTCGAGTAGAGCTCGTCTTCTTAAATCCGTCGTCCTGCTGCCCGATACTATGGGCCACGTGTTGAAATTTCCTCCTAATACAACAAGATCGTCCATCAATTTTGATATTGTTCCCAGCTGTAGAAGTGGATGTCATTGATCTTGGCGCCGGCAAAGCCGTCTGCAGATTCGCTGGTTTTCTAAAAGGCTTTGTTTCCATATGTCCACATTGCTGATTTTGTTGTCTTATTGCTTACCCAGAGACATTCGTTAAAAGCTCTATATGGTTCGCTAATCAGGACCTCGTTAATTTGCTTTTCTTTGGTTATTTCGGTTAACAGGTATTGTGTAGATTCGCAGTGGTTAAGAGTGATCTGAGGAATCTTCATAGTTTGATATTAGTCACAGTTTTCTTAGATACTGGGCATTTACTGCGACCAGCAGGATGCCTGACGTTCTCTGGCTTGTCCATTTTGTAGAAGAAGCAAAATGGTTCCTTGTTGCAGTTTTTGGTTCCGCATTTCAAGAATAGTTTCAAGCGGTCTACCTCGCTTTTGCAGTGACGTGTTTTGTTGGCCAAATTCAATGCACTTGAAGCACTTAGTAGGGGTTAATCGTTCACGGATACCACAGTTTACCCCGATTTTGATTCTGACTGATTTTAGTATTGTATTCGCGGCAGGCTTATTGTCGTAATTTGTGCGTGTTCGTAAGCATTTCTTAGGCTAATTAAGTCGCTATCGCACATATCGTTAAGCTGCTTTAGCGACGCACAGATCTCGTCTGTTGTTCTGGCTTCGTCAATGTGCTTTATCTTCAGAGTAATGCGATGCGTTAGAACCCCAATTTCTACTTTGTTACCTAGGATGTCACGATGAGGTTGTTAATTTGGTCGGTTTCTGACCCGTTTAGCTATAATAGCAGGTCGCTTTTTTGTGTCCGTCCATGATAGTTGCGGATTCACCGAGCGTAACAAATTTTGGATCTGCCTTGACTTTGCGCAGTATTTCGGCATATGATAGTTCTCCTCTATTAGCCACTACTATGTATTGTATCTGGTCGAGTATTCTTCTGTTGAGTCTTTTTCGCTTTTTGGCTTTTTCCCTCTAATGAATCACGTTCAACCATGCCGTGTTGTTATTTTCGCCTGCAACTTGCTTGCCATTACGGGTTTTGTAAGCTTTTTCAGGTTAGGCTTTGTCGGCCTTACCATCCTTCTGATGACGTGCTTTGCTCTGAGGTGCGCTTTTCCTATCGGCTAAAGCTGGTTCTTGTGTTCGTTTTGAATCCAGATATTGCCGTTAGAATCCTTCGGTACGGTAACTACTAACGGTAATACTGGCGACGAAATAGCTAGCCCGACGTAATCCGATCGAAAATATTATTTTCTTTATTTTGTTTGTGAACGCTCAAGGCGTAACAATATATAGACTTCCTGCATCTGCAAGTTATATTTTTCAATCCTTCGCACCTCATTTTGCACGTTTCTTATGAATGTGCAAATCTCTATACAAGTAAACGAAAGTGTATTTTATGAGATATGAGCCTTACCTCAGGTGAGGGTCTCACAATAAACAAACACTATGCACTATGGTTTTTCAACGAATACAAAATTTTCCTTCTTTTTAGACTATTTATATGCAATTTTATATAAATGAAAAGCATAAACTATCCACCTTCACTAACTGGTCACACAGGTTAGTACCACTCAAACGGTGACATGACACCTTCGATGTTTAGTGCATAGATAAACCAAACTAGATGGCAAACTCTACTAAAACTTTTCCAAACCCTTAAATTTCGCACAGACACACTGTAAGTGAATTACCAACACTTTTTACGTTTCTATAACCTGTAAGAATTTGCTAGAATGAGAGCAATTTACAAAGTACGAGTAAAGTTGGTGGAATAAGAGCGATTTGCACGCGTGTGTGTGATGTGGATGAAGTAAAATGGGCGGATTTTTTGTGAAATGGGATGGAAATTCACAGATGTTGGTTGTTCAGCCTTACCCACTGATGAGCATTTTCTGGTCAGTGTTGGAGGTGTTGGTTCGGGCTGCTGCTTCGATTGGACGGTTACTCCTGGCTTCGACCGTACTCTTTTGATTACTATGATGACAACTGCTGTAATTAGTTGAAACTCTACGTCTCCGGTCAATGAATGTTGGTTGATTTTGTAATTCTCAATCTCCTTTAACAGGATCTCCATGTTTCTTTGCAGACTAATATCGTACGTTTACTATTTGATTGGACATGTCTGATACTAAAATAGGATCTTCTTCTTTTTTATAGTTAAAGTTGATTAGCTGTTCTGAAATGTTTTGCATGGGAAGATACGATGAATTCAGTCTTGTTGTTATGGTTTGCTTCCCGAAAAGGATCATAGTTCTTTGGTGTATTCTGCAGTTTGGTTGAAGTTTCAGGATCCCAGTTTCTTTTTCTTTAGCGTGGTTTATTGTCGAACCACAGGCGATGTCTACTTTGACTTCATAAGCTGCACTAAATATCCAAGTATTAATATTGTGATAACCACTTAAATGTGAGCAGCGACATCTAGATTTACAGAGCAGAAGATGTCGATACTCGAAGACCAGAATATTTCGATACTTGAATAACAAAGTCTCGACCATTGATGACTGGAGAGTGGAATCGAATTTTCTAGCAAATGGGAAATTGTATGGGACGCTGGATGGCGAGGATTGTTCTCGAAGTATGTCATTCGAGTATAAATACCAGCATCCCCAAGGTAAGCAAATCAGTTCTAAAGTGAAATCTGAAGTGTTAATTAGGAGAAGTGATTAAGTGGTTTAAGTAAAAGATAAGAAAAGTATAAGCGGTTGAGAAATTGGATTGTACTGAGAGAAACAATTAAATAGTGAATTGTAACAGTACTGAATAAAGGGATTTGTATTGAAAAGAATAAGTTCTATCATTTGTACCCACACAAACATTTTACATTGGTGTCAGAAGTGGGATAGGACTTATTGTGTGTAAAAAAAAACTGTTTTCTGACTATTTGAAAAAGCTAGAATGGGTCGAAAACTATAGCAGTTGACCCTCGCCCAACTCAAATCCGAGTTGAACAAGAGAAGCCCCAGCGCCAGTGGAGGAAAAAGTGACCTGGTGCCCCGACTTCAGGAGGCTTTGAACAACGAGGGACATGATCCTGATGCGTACTCCTTTGATGTTGACGAGGATGAACAGACAAGTACCGGCAGTGATATGGCTCGACCAGCAAAGGAAAAATCTGGAAGAACAAAAGAATAGCCTCCAACAAAAGCTGGATGAACAAAAAAAAAACTAGACGAGCAGAAGAGCAGCATTGAACAAAAATTCGACGAACAAAAGAATAGTCTCGAACAAAAACTGGAAGAACAAAATAACGTTCTACACCAAAAGGTCGAAGAAATCGATAACAAATTTGAAAGAATAGAGAAAAATGTTGGCGAAAAATTCGAACAAATGGACAGCAAAGCTGAGCAACTGGCAAAAGAGCTCGACACAGTGCGAAAACAGAAACTGCGAAAATGTTCTTTAAGCGGTCCAAGGAGAAAAGAGTTGAAACTTCCCTCATTCGATGGCCAGACTTCATGGTCTACTTATAAGAAACAGTTTAAAATGGCTGCCTGTGCAAACGACTGGGACAATGAGGAAAAGTACTTTTCCCTAACAATGTCCTTGCACGGTCCTGCAGCAGAATTGTTGCAAACAGTAGACATCGAAAAGTATAAAGATTATGTGACTTTAGTACAGGCTATCGAGAAACGGTTTGGGGATAGCCACATGCAGGAGGTCTACAAGGTCCAATTGCAAAGCCGAACGCAGCAACGAGGAGAAACACTTCAGCAGCTCCAAGCAGACGTGAGTAGACTGGCACATCTGTCATACCCCACCGCAGGCCAGGAAATTATCGACGAAATGGCAAAAGATGCATTTATCAGGGGAATTGCAGATTCGAAGCTACGGTCAGCAGTAAGGATGGCCGGGAAAAGAACCCTTGCTGAAGCACTTGCCTTCGCTCTGGCGATGGAAGCAGCGAATCAGGCTTCCAGGGGAACTTCGTCAGGGAAGTAGCATCTGTCGAATGCTCCTGCATTCTGACGAATAATGCGCTGCTGGAATTGCAATAAAATAGGACACCTTCAAAGTCAGTGTAAAGAACCGGTGCGACGAAAAGACTGCCCTCACTGTGGTGACAAGCAAATAGAGGAAGAAACCTGCAGAAACAGCTATCAAGAAGCCGGTCAACCTTCCCGAAGCCATCAGTCGGGAAATGCTTAAGCACCAACTTCGCGGGGCAGAAGTTGGTAGCAGGAGTCGACGGCCCCAGGACCATCATCCAAGTCTCGCTGGCAAAACGATGCAGCGAAAGCCTTCTAGTAGAAGTAGTCAGTGGAAAAGAAAAATGGATGGCAACAATAGACACCGGTGCCACGGCCTCAATCATCAGGCGGAATCTTGTGCATAAGACTTGGCTGCATGACACTAGCAGTTGCAGCTGGCGAACAGCAACAGGAGCAACGATTAAGGTATATGGTGAAAACCGCATAAAAATCCAACTGACCGGAATATCATTCACTCACGCGTTTCTGGTAGCTGACATATGTGACGAGTGCATCATTGGTACAGACTTCATGAGAGAACATGGACTTGTAGTCGACTTGGGGGCACAAACCTTGAAATACGGAATCATGGAGATACCAATGATATAGGGAAACGCCAATACCTCAGTCTCAAATGTCGTCATCTGCAGCAATCAGAGGCTAGAGCCTTCGTCAGAAGCAATTTTGTGGGCAAAAGTGGAAGGTGATCCTGGTAGCCACCGATTCTATTTGGTGGAGCCAGAAAAGAAAGAGAAGAGACTTCATGGTGGGAAAGGCCTTAGTGGAGCTAAAGAACAACATGGTTCCTGTAAGGATTCTAAATCAAAAGACATTCACTGTAAAGGTGAAAAAGGGGGAGATAGTGGGAAAATGTGCACCTGTTGAGGCTATATCGACCACAACGGAAAAAAATGGTGCAACACCGGTCATAAGAGTTCAGAGCATAAAAATCAAGAACAAAATTCTCAGCCTCTGTAAACTGGACGAAGATCAGCGATTCCTGGCAGAAAAACTAATCGGTGAGTACGCTGATATATTTGCTACACAAGACGGAGAATATGGACGTATGCATATTGTTCAACACCACATTGACACCGGCAAAGCAAACAGAAGTTGCCGAAATGATGTCGAAGATGAAAGCTGAGGGAGTGATTGAAGAATCGCAAAGTCCGCGGGCATCTCCAGTGGTCCTCGTGAAGAAGAAAGATGGCAGCACGAGATTTTGTGTAGACTACCGACGTCTCAATGATGTCACTAAAAAGGACAGGTACCCACTTCCGAGAATCGATGATGCTTTGGATATGCTTTCTGGAGCGAAATGGTTTTCAACACTTGACTTGAAGAGCGGTTACTGGCAGATAGAGATAAATCGTACGGATCGTGAGAAAACTGCCTTCACAACAGGAAGCGGTCTTTCGCAGTTTGCAGTGATGTCGTTTGGACTGTGGAGCGCTCTGGCCACCTTCGAGCGACTAATGGAACAAACATTGCAAGGACTCACCTGGAAAACATGCCTAGTATATTTGGACGACGTTATCGTCATAGGTAAGACGTACGAGGAGCACCGCGAAAATCTAAAAGAAGTGTTTGAGAGGCTGCGAAGTGCTCATTTAAAGCTCAACCCAGAAAAGTGTGCCTTGTTCCGTCCGGAAGTAAAATATCTGGGTCACATTATATCAGCGGAAGGAGTAAGAACGGATCCTGACAAAACCGAAGCCGTGAAAAGTTGGCCTTCTCCAAAAGATAAACACCAACTGAGAAGCTTCTTGGGACTCGCCACGTATTACAGAAGGTTCGTAAAGGATTTCGCTGGCATTGCAAAGAGCCTGCATCAACTTACGAAAAAAGGCCGCCAGTTCAGGTGGTCTGGAGAATGCGAAAAATCATTTCAAGAACTGAAGCGACAGCTGTGCAATGCCCCCATCTTGGGTTACCCCACGCCCGGAAAAATGTTCATCGTGGACGCAGACGCTAGCAATGTTGGGATCGGAGCTGTGATCTCCCAAGTTCATGGCGGTCAAGAGAAAGTGGTCGCATATTACAGAAAAGTACTCTACAAACCTGAAAGGAACTACGGTGTAACCCGGAGCTTCTGGCTACGAAGCATTTCCATAAGTACCTCTACGGACAAAAGTTCATTCTCCGAACAGACCACTCAGCTCTGAAATGGATACTCCAATTTAAGAACCCTGAAGGCCAAGTTGCAAGATGGATCGAGCAGTTGCAGGGCTACGACTTTGAAGTGCAACACCGCAAGGGAAAACTCCACTCAAATGCTGATGCTCCCTCTCGTCGACCGTGCGGAGTAAAATGCGAACACTGCAACCGTAAAGAAGCGAAAGAACAGGCCACTATCCAAATGATCAGGACTGAGGGTGGGAGTATAGACAAAATTCATTCCTCCCAACAGGCAGACAATGACATGGAACCAATATTGGCCTGGAAGGAACACGAGGAAAGACCAAGCTGGCAGCAGATATCAGATCGGAGCCAAACTCTGAAGACATACTGGGCACAGTGGGACTCGCTTTCTGTGCAAGATGGATTGCTGAAGAGAAAATGGGAAAGTGCAGATGGGACAGCATCTCGTATGCAGCTAATAGTGCCACGTTCTAGAGTCAGCCAACTATTCCATGAAACACATGACGGAATCTTAGGAGGCCATTTGGGAATAAACAAGACGTTGGAAAAGGTAAGGGAACGTTTCTATTGGCTAAGTGTTAAACAAGATGTCGAGAATTGGTGCAAAAAGTGCATAAGGTGTGCGGCTACCAAGGGTCCAAAAATAAAGCCACATGGACAAATGCAACAATACAATGTCGGAGCACCTTTCGAACGAATAGCCATCGACATTGCTGAGCCGTTTCCCGAAACCTTTAATGGTAACCGATGTACTCTCGTGGTCATAGATTACTTCAGTAAGTGGCCGGAAGTGTTTCCCATCCCAAATCAAGAGGCTAAGACCGTAGCCGAACAGATAGTCCACAACTGGGTGAGCAGATTTGGGGTCCCAATGGAGCTGCACTCTGATCAAGGGCGAAACTTTGAATCAAAAGTCTTCCAGGAAATATGCCAATATTTGGGAATAAGAAAGACAAGGACAACGCCACTACACCCTCAATCTGATGGAATGGTCGAGCGATTCAATAGGACCTTGAATGAGCATCTATCTAAGGTTGTCAGCAACTGCCAGCGGGATTGGGATCGACACATACCCCTCTTCTTAATGGTCTACCGAAACGCGGTCCATAGCTCAACAGGGCACATACCATCCGAGATCTTATTTGGTTAAACAATTCCGTTGCCAAGTGAAGCAAAATTCGGATCCCCACCGACGGAGCCCAAAGAGGTGAACGAGTACGTGAATGACTTGCGCAGCAGGATTCGTAAATTGCATGAAGACACCAGGGAAAAGATGAAGCTAGCAAGCAGCCGCATGAAGACTAGGTACGATATCAAGGCGAAATCTTCCGGTTTCAACGAAGGAGATCTGGTCTGGCTGTATAATCCTCAGCGTAAGAAAGGCAAATCACCAAAATTGTAACAGGACTGGGAAGGTCCATACAAGGTGATAACCCGCATTAATGACGTTGTCTACCGGATCCAGCGTGGGGATCGAGGAAAATTGAAAGTGGTCCATTTGGATAGAATGTGTAATTCCAACGGGATGCTAAATGACGAAGTTGTTCGGGACGAACAACTGTAGAGAAGGAGCAATGTGATAACCACTTAAATGTGAGCAGCGACATCTAGATTTACAGGGCAGAAGATGTCGATACTCGAACACCAGAAGATTTCGATACTTGAATAACAAAGTCTCGACCATTGATGACTGGAGAGCGGAATCGAATTTTCTAGCAAATGGGAAATTGTATGGGACGCTGGATGGCGAGGATTGTTCTCGAAGTATGTCATTCGAGTATAAATACCAACATCCCCAAGGTATGCAAATCAGTTCTAAAGTGAAATCTGAATTGTTAATTAGGAGAAGTGATTAAGTGGTTTAAGTAAAAGATAAGAAAAGTATAAGCGGTTGAGAAATTGGATTGTACTGAGAGAAACAATTAAATAGTGAATCGTAACTGTACTGAATAAAGGGATTTGTATTGAAAAGAATAAGTTCTATCATTTGTACCCACATAAACATTTTACAATATGTTGCATCTTTACCCAGTAAAATTGTGGATCCACTATTCAAGTGAAACAAGATGTTGGTAACCTTTACGTATGCCGCAGAAAATTTATTTCACAAGAGCTTACACTTGATCCTGTTGTATATATTGGATGTTACATATTACACCAATATGTGTCTGAGGACATTTGCTTACATGAATAGAAGGGACCTTGGCTTAAAGGATAATATTCATCTCCCTGAATATTGACTATTAGCATTATATATGCAACTAATAGTACTGTAAAATGTTTGTATGGGTATAAACTTATTCTTTTCAATACAAATCGCTTTATTCAATACAGTTACAATTCACAGTTTGATATAGGAACAATTCAATTTATCAACCGCTTATACTTTTCTTATCTTTTACTTAAACCACTTAATCACTTTTCCTAATTAACACTTCAAATTCAACTGATGAACTTGTATACCTTAATGCTGATATTTATGCTCGAATGACATATTTCGAGAAAAATCCTCGCCATCCAGCGTCCCATACAATTTCCATTTTTCTAGAAAATTCGATTTCATTCTCCATCCGCCAATGATTGAGTCTTGGCTAAGTATGAAATTCTTCTACTATTCGAGTATCGAAATCTTCTGCTATGTAAATATAGATTCGCTACTCACATTCAAATGGATATCACAGTATATCGATGGTGGTGCATCTAGCGGCCAAAGTGAACATCCGTCGCTGAGAAAATATTGGCAAGCTCAAAATGAAAATAAAAAAAAATTAGCTATTACGCATTGTGAGATGCGAGAGTTTTCCAGATTTTCGAGACTCGAATTATTGAAAACAAACACATTGAAGTACATGTTACGGAAATATTTTTGACAGTTCATGTGCTCTCTTTTTCGAACAACGTATCGCATCTCGCAGTATTGTAAATGGGACTTAACTCATCAGCCGGAGCCATTGGCTGTGCAGTGCTAGTTGCCGTCATGTATGTTCTTTTAAGAATTTGTTTGTGATTTTCAATCTGTGCCTTGCGTCAATTACTGATATACCATATGTACATACAAACTTATTATAATTCATTGGTAAACATTATTGCTTCCTTTAATTTGAACGCACTTGCATTTGATTTTCAGAATTTCTAAATGTTTATACAAAGATTGTGACGATATTAAAAGAACTTTTCCCTTGTAATTTTTTACAGTTCCTAAAGATCGTAGAAGGGATGTTTGGTTAAATCATGCTCAATGTAATACATTGAAAAACAAATTTTCATTTGTGAAACCCATTTTTATAGTAAAGTTGTAAAGGTGGAAGCACATCGTAAACTGCTATCAAAAAATGCTCTGACAATGTCATCGATGTCAATTGCAGTTGGTCAATAGATACCGACCAGTCTCGCTTTAGAATCATGGATAATATCAGAGTCACAAAGCTTCCTTCAGCGGCCATTTCAGAAAACTGACAATACTGCGATTTTTCGAACTACACTTTGTGTTAATAGAGTTCCCAACCCTATGATATATTAGACATTTCTCTCTACCTAGCCTTGAAAATAATAGTTTGAAAATTTCTACTTCACTGTTTCCTTCTCCTGAATCTCGTTTTCATAATGAGAAAATAGTAAATACCATACCTCGGTACATTTTTGATACGCCAAAACGGTTAAAGATTGATAAGAACTATAATTTGGAGAAAAACGTTGGCATGCAATTGCAAAATAAACCAGTCGACGTAAAACTTTTGTCAATATAGAACTTTTTCAAAAGGCAAATGCACATTGGACGAATGACGAAAAAAATTTGTATCTGAAGTTTTTTTTATAAGTTTCCTTCATTATATTCCAATATTGTGAGCTCGGGACTTAGTTTATCATCTATAAGCACAATCTATCGATGGCATTCTTCCTTAAGTTTACCGGCCGGTTTTTCAAACTAAATGATTAATCTTTTAAAGAGCAAGGTAGAAACGATGTTAAGCATAGAGAAAAGGTGCGTATTATTTTTTATTGAAATGGCAATCAAACCTGAACTTGTTTACAACATTAAAAATGACATGGTATACCGTTTTTCTGACTTCGGGGAGCTCGCCTACGCGCCACTGTAGCCTCCAAATTAATGGTTTTCATCCTTAGGGGATTAAATAAAAATTGGAAGCAAACCAAATCTTATTATATAGGACGCCCAAGAAGTGATAGAGCGTGGTCTGCAGGCTATTGCTGTTTGTTGTGACCAAGGCAGCAATAATAGAAGAGCATACAAATTACTTGGGTCAAACGAAAACAAGCCTTTTTTCGATATTGAAAATCAATGAATTTTTCTTCTACGAGTATATGACTACTCTCACTTATTCAAAAGTGTGCGAAATTGTTTGCTTAAGAATCCAATTATAATATCTGAAGATATTGTTTCATGGGGAACCCTTGTCAAACTTTTTGAAGACGATTCCAAGAACATCTTTCAAGTGTGCTTTAAGCTAACCAAGAGTCATATACACCCGAACAACTTTGAAAAATTGTCACTGAAATTGGTTACCCATGTTTTTAGTGCTAATGTTGCTGCTGGACTCTTCAACGCAATGTCAGCAAATTATTTTAAAACTGAAGTCGATAAGAAGATTGCTGCCTCAACGGCAACTTTTTTAAACAAAATGAATGATCTTTTCGACAACTTAAGCAGTTACAGTTTAAATACTAGCAACCCTAATGGACACCCTATTTTAGTACATAGTGAGTCTCTGCAGTGCATTAAAACTGCTAGGGGCAGTGGATATCGTTATGGGAATCTACCGGTAAGATGAAGAAGCTATATTGCTTTGGCGGGTTACTACAAACTTGCTATAAAACTAATATGGGAAAAACCTAAAAATGACCAGCAATTCCATCTAATTGCACATCTTAATACTAATGTTGCAGAAAATTGATTTTCAATGACTCGATCAAATAGGGGATCATACGAACGGAACCTTTCAGCCTGCAGATTTATTCATAGTTTGAAGCAAATTATTTTCAAAAATTCTAAGTCGCCAGAAATTTCAAGTTACGAAGATTCTGGGGCTGAGTCGTAATTGCACGAACCTGATTGCGAAGATCTTAAGTGTGATGACAATGAAGAATTTCACACTGAAGCTCCAGTAGAAGATCATTTCATGCGAATATTTTAGATATTCTGAGCAGTATCGAATACCATACCAATAGTTGCGATGACGGCCATCCGCAATGAGACAGAAATAGTTGGATCCAAAGGATGTTCACAGAAGCTGCAAGAAGCGGCACTTACATTTTATGCCGGGTTTGCAGCCTTTAAGTTGCACAAGAAATTTAATTGTGAAAATTGCACTCGAGAACAAGCTCTGAATATCTAAATTATAGTTGTAGGAATCGGTAAAAGCCAAGCAACTAATGTACATACATACACAAATGTACATACTTGAATAAATATTAATTTCTGATAAAGGCTGTCATTTTCATATACATACATATTGTGATAACCATTTAAATGTGAGCATCTAGATTTACAGAGCAGAAGATGTCGATATTCGAAGAGCAGAAGATTTCGATACTTGAATAACAAAGTCTCGACTATTGATGACTGGAGAGCGGAATCGAATTTTCTAGCAAATCGGAAACTGTATGGGACGCTGGATGGCGAGGATTGTTCTAGAAGTATGTCATTCGAGTATAAATACCAGCATCCCCAATGTATGCAAGCAGTTCATCAGTTGAATCTGAAGTGTTAATTAGGAGGAGTGATTAAGTGGTTTAAGTAAAAGATAAGAAAAGTATAAGCGGTTGAGAAATTGGTTTGTATTGAGAGAAACAATTAAATAGTGAATTGTAACTGTACTGAATAAAGCGATTTCTATTGAAAAGAATAAGTTCTATCATTTGTACCCACACAAATATTTTACAATGTATTCTAAGACCCAGTTCTTTTCTTTGTGCCGAAATTATACATACTTCTCCGAATGGAAGATTCTCAACATCTGGTGTAATAAAATTCAAACAAAAACAAATCTATCCATAGCCACGATACACCCCTTTGGCACTCCGCCCAACGACCACATAATCACACCACCCCTCTGTAAATATATTTTTCCATCCCTCAACCAGACCACCACTTGAACTAAAGACCTGACGCATAACGTAAAACTTTTTTACGCATCTACCAAACCACTACATGATCAGAAAAACCTATATGTTTTTATTCAATAAGGAAAAAGAAGTACACAGTAATAGACTGCTCAATGTTTGTCGTTTAATCAGTTGCTTTAAGGTGGCCCTAAACGACGAGCATGCTCGCCGAACATGATCGTGCTCGCTATATTTTTCTCGTGTAGGGGCTGGTTCGCGAGCCGCTCGCTGTTGGCGAAAAATTTAGATTTTTTCGTGCTCGTTGGCTTCGATGTTCGCCGTATAGGGCCATGTTCGCGAGCAAACCTCGCCGAGTGAGTATCGTGGATTAAACAGCAGTAAATAAATAAATCACCATAAGAAATCACGAAATGAATGCTCGCCAAATGTGTTCGTCGTGTAGGGGATAACGCAAACGAGCATGCTCGTCGTTTAGGGCTACCTTTACTCATTTTCTTGGAAAAGTCATTCACTCAGTTGCGTAATATATGGACTAAAATTCAGAGTGGGAATGGATTAATGGAAACCCAAACCAGATTTTGTTTACTTTGTTTGCACTCATCACTCACTCATCCTTTCATTATAACTCCATTCTCAGAGAGTAATAATATCTTTCTTTGCTTACGAGAAATGAGAGGCCGACATCAGGCGGTCAAAGTGAAATAGAAAATATATCGCTTGATGATAGTACTAGTTTCATATATAATACAATGCTATTAGATAGTCTGCTGATGGAACAATATACATAAGTGAACTTCTGATCATGCCAAGTGAGAACAGAAAGAATGTTGTAGGTATATTTTGAATTCTTCGCTGTAGAGGAGGCACAATGTTAGCTCTATTATGATGTTTCGCGCAGTTACTCTTGCTCTTGGTTTTAAAGTCTTGTACAATCGAATTACTGATTCATAATGTCGGTCTCCAGGTATTATCACGTTCCTTGGTATTTTGTCATGTATGCGAGATAATTCAATTTTAAATTGCTACTCGGTCAAGATTAAGTAATGACAATGTTTTTAGTTGTCCCTGTGATGACAAGTGTCCTTCTATAAAAATGTTTAGGGTCATGATTTGGTCTAAGTTCAATAGATGCTGCTCATTGATTCCGATTTCTTCTATAGTTTGCTCGTAATGATTAGCAAAGCGTTGATCTAATATTCCAAACAATTCATTTGTGATGGTTCCGACGAAATCGAAGTGTGAACATCTGATTCTGCGTTGTGGATCGCCGTTGGCACGGAGCAATACTTCGTTGTTTAGTTCTATTTGTTGAATGTGACGTTCGAATAATTTCAATCTATTTTTACATAGCAAAGACTTCGATTGAGTCAGATTGGTGGTGGAAAAAATTTCATTCATGTGCCTTAGACATTTCTTGTACACATTGTATTCCAACCAGTAATTAATAGGGTTGAAAAATACCACAGTTTTCTAAGAACTCACTACTAAATTCACTTGACCGATATCCTATAAATATATGCCTGGGTTTGTCGCAAATGGGGTTATATAATACACATCCAAAAAATAGGTATAAAACATGCACGTCCCACGGAAGATGTTACAGCTGAGTTCTTAATTGCGCCTGCCATCCTTTGGTAGTGGACTCAGCTTCGTTATTGGTCTTTTACGTGTCGATTGCTGCAGTAACAGTGACTGCGCGGACATTCTTAACCTTCCTCTGATGCAGTTCACTTACTTTGCCTAAGTTCCATTTAGTCTGTGGTAATCTACCATCATTAACTAATATTGTATCACCAGTAGAAAGGTTTGGTTTTTCTTGTTTCCACTTTGTTATTTGTTGTAGTTGTTCCAAATATTTAGAAGACAATCTCTGCCAAAAATTTTGAGTAATCTTTTGAGTTAGCAGCCACCGTGAACGAGAACTTCTCCTCTGATCTAAACTTGGATTAGGTACTGCATTCAATGCTGAGCCGAATAAAAAATGTCCAGGTGCATGCACTGGGTTAACATCAATGTCAATCGTGAGCAAAGGACGAGAAAAACTGTGTTAAAACTGTGGAGAGCTCTTCAAATGTCAAAGTAGTATCCCCAATGACTATCCTTAACTAGAACTTGATTCCTTTTACTGCGGCTTCCCACAAGCCTCCGAAGTGTGGTGCAGCAGGTGGAATGAAGTGCCACTGTATGCCATCCAAAGCCAGCTTTTCTGCCGCTTCTCTATTGCTTTGAGTGATCACAGATTTAAAAAGTTGTTGACGCTCTTTGTTCTCTCCGACAAATGTTGTTCCGCAGTGGCTGTAGAAATAACGGCAGCTAAAAATGCTTCTGATGTGAGATCGCTGACAAACCGCAATGCAGCCGTTTATCGATCGGTTGCCTCTAGCTTTGGAAATGAATGTCTGAACTGGGCCTGCGTAATCAATACCCGTGTATGTGTATGGTCTTAATGGCGTTATCCTCGGAGTTGGCAGCATTCCCATAATTTGACTCTTTGTATGATGACATTGTACACAATTATAGATTACTTGATGAATTGTAGAATTAGCTTGAATGATCCAGAATGACTGACGGAGTGGTGCCAATTTTAACTGAATTCCTCCATGCAGTGTTTTCTCATGAACGTGTTTAACTAGTAACTTGGTGAATATGATGTTGCGGTGTAATATATTTTTTTTTTCTAAAGAACTTAACAGTTAAGTGGGTATGAATATACTTATAATGACTCAGCATGTGCTAAGTTTTTTTTTGGAAAATGGGATAGAGAGAAAAAGAAAGATGTCTGCGCTCAGTGGTTATTTCGCTAAATGGGTGGCATCCAACATTAAATAGGGTGACTAAATTCTTAGTGAAAGTTGGCTTGTTGTGGATTTCTAGTCAACTTCTCACCTTTATTTTATACTTTATTTTATTTGACTTATTTAAACCTTTAAAAATAAAATGTCAGTGTAATTTTTTGGGGAATCGAACCCGCGACCCCTGCTTTATCGGCCGACACCACTACCACTAGGCCACCGATGCACTTGGCCAAAATGTTTCTAATTCACTTTTATTTTACTTGCTTATTTACTTTTTCACTTTGAAAGCCGAAACACGTCTATTCCTTACGGAGGTCTATGAACGACTGTTAATTTAATTAGTGTGACACCTCTTTATGCACAGTCTGTAGGATACTCAGCCGACCTTATGTGTCTCCACGAACGTGGGTGAGCATTTTTATGTATTTGAACAAAATAAAGTTAAAAAAGTTAGAGAAAAGTACATTTTAATTTTATAAGCTCTTCCTTATCCAAGCTAAAACGATTGTTGAATCCGTCCAGGCATAAGCATTTTCTTCCGGAGCCTCAAATACCCGCTTCACTTCAGCCAGTAATTTCAACAACAAGTGGACTCGCATAATTCCATCAATGGAATTGTGAGTTTGTGAAGTGCTACTTTTTCTTTAATTTACACGTAAGCAAAGTGATTTTGTGTGTTAAATTCTGATGAGTAGTTCTGGAGTATATTACTGCTGCATATGCTGCATCAGAAGCATCACAAAACCCGTGTAGTTAAATTTTTTGTGACTTATGTTCGCCAGTCCATGTTGAAATTTTAATAGTTTCAGCAGTTGAAAGTTCACATTTAGATCGATTCCAGATTGCTGTAATTCAGCTGTTAGTGGTTCACCCCAATCGAGTTCAGCCTTCCAGATTTACTGCATAAATATTTTTGCGGTGATGGTATTTGAAGCCAACTATCCTATTGGGTCAAAAAGACTTGCTATTTCGGAAAGTGTCGCATGTATCAGTCGATGGATTCCAATGAATCCCTAGTGTTTTGATAACTTCTTCATTACTCAAGTTGATGCAAACTTAACCCTTTGCATCTTGACATATCATTAAGAATTCTCTGCCACTGACCAATAAATGAATCAATTTGCGTTGCATCTCCTTGCATTCATTTAACGTGCCTCCTCCACTCATTAGGTCGTCTACGTAGAAATCCTTCCCCAAAAGTTTAAACGCGGTTGGAAAATTCTGCTGTTCATATATTGTCAACCGGTGTAGAATTTTTACAGCTAAATATGGTGCTGAAGCTGTACCATAAGTAACTGTCGTCAGCTGCAACACTATACGCTGATAGTCTTGGTGTTGGGTACTCGTTTTTACTTGGCGACACATCTTTTCGATGTCTGCTGTAAACACATAGCGGTGTCTTCCCCAGCGCATGATGATTGTTGTTAAGTCTTTTTGTAATCTTGGACCAACATGGATTAATTGGTTGAGACGGACACCGGTTGACGATTTTGATGATGCGGCGAACACTACACGTACTCGTAACTTAGTAGTAGCGCTCTCTGGTTTTAGAACTGCATGATGCGGCATAAAATATGTGTTTTTGTCTCGGGAGTTTGTTTTAATAATCTCGACCATATGACCCAATTCAATGAGTTCGTGTTTATAAATGCCAATCTCAATTGTGGGTCAGCGGCGAATCTTTTTTCTAAGTGGAGTAACTTAGCTACGTGAAAATGTCACAAAATGTCTGCCATTCTAAATAATTTTCTTCGAATATGGGGATTTTGAGGTGAGGTAGTCGAACCTCTAGATTAGATGACAAATCCTTAGCCACTGTTATTTCCGGCTTTTTTGAAGCAATTAAAAATAGGCAATTTTGTATGTCTTCTTCAACCGTTCCATACCTGTGTTTCACTAGATATGAAGTCTTGTAATCTTCAGTTGTTGCATTGCAGATAAATTCTTCATGTTGCTCCGTTAAAACCTTCAACATTGATCAAGCAGTATTTATTGCTGATACTCATGAACTTCTTTGGAGTATTGCTTGAATGTTTGTTCGAAAGGATCTATGCTCCTCACGATTGCTGCAATTTTTATCTCTAGCTTTCTGAGGCGGAGTCGCTGAGGTCCATTTCCGGATGACGAGGGCTTTTCTTATCTGATTCAACTAATTCCAAATCTAGTGGATGAATTTTCTCCAATTTAGCTTTCAACTGTTCATAAATTGTTGTCATTAATTGAAATGTATCGTTCTGAATGTAGGGAGTGTCGGGTTTTACGACATTCTGAATTTTTTCATGATTCTCCTCAAGTTCAGTCCAAATTTCATAAATTTTCTTTATTCGTTCATCTTTATATCGACGTGTTTTCAAATTTGATTTGAGCCTGTTCTAGCTGTTTCGCTATGGCCTTTTGCCTGGCAATATTAACGTAGACATCCATTTACTCCATTGTAGATTCTAAATATCACTTGCACTGAGGTTCGTTTGGTTCACTATCAGTGTTTTTAGCCCTGGCAACGCTTTTCACTAATTTTGAGTACCAGTATTTATAGCCCTGGTAACGCTTTAAAGTGGTTATACTAATAATTTAATTGTAAGTTTTAATAATCAGTGTTAAAGCCCTGATAATGCTTTTTCTTGGCTTCGAAGGACCAAAATGTTATGCTAAACGTGTTATGCTAAAGTGTATTTTATGAGATGTGAGCCATACCTCTGGTTGGGCGTTTTGCGCTATGATTTTTCAACGAATACAAAAATTGCTTTATATCTAGACTATTTTTATACAAATTTTCCAAAAATTAAAAACATAAACTAGACACCTTGAATATCTGGTCACGCAGGTGTTGGGAAACCACCACTCAGACGGTGATATGATACCTTCGATGTCTAGTGTATACTGTTGATAGCGTGGAAAATATGTTGTTCACAACAACTCTCCATTCCAGAAAGCATGTGCAATGGAATATTGCATGCTCTGTGTCTTCCTCCTGATTTAGGCAGTCTTCGGTTTGTCCAAAAATCTGTAAATTGGATCAATCTGTTGGTCCATCTCCCCCTCGTAGTCGTGTTCCACCGAGCTTGCCGCCTGGTCATTGAAGTCAGTCTTTCTTCTTCCTTGATCCTTTTGACGACTGTCGACTCTTGGTTACAAGAAGATCTAATACTGTAGACATTGTTAATTTCATCCGCAAGGATATAAATGAGAATCATAGCGATTACAAAAAAAGCTGCTTCGTCCGAAATCATCCTGAGGCCTGAACCCGCTAAGTCGATATTACAATCATAACTTTAACCTTACTTCCTTTTCCGCTAGTGCCCCCACCCAAACTGGTGCAACGTATAACAAGACTTCCTTTGTTTTTGTGCCCGAATAGTCGTTGTGAGGCATAGAGCTTACTCCGTTGTCAAGTATTACTCCTAGGTACTTTATATAGTCTTTTGACCTAATGGCCACATTTTTCCGGCTGGTGGTCTGCTAGTTCTATGCCGGCGGATATTAGCTAGTCTTTGATAAGGTTGACTGCATTGTTTGTAGCTGACCTTATCCCGCAACAGTTACGAAGGCGATGTCGTCAGCGAAACCGATTATTTTACTTCTAGTTGCAGTGCTAATACGGAACTCTGTCGTACTTGAAATTCCAGAGTAATGGGCCCAATACCGATCCTTGTGGGACTCTCGCCGAGAGTTTTCAGTACTCTTTTCCTGCAACGGTTTCATATCTCATGTCACCCTTCTATTGGTGAAGTAGCTGGATACAATCTTTCGCTAGTAATATGGTGTATCCATTCTGGCTAGTAACCATCTTATAAATGACCAATTTGTTGAGTTAAAAGAATTTTTAATGTCCAGAGTCACTAATGCACAATATTAATTTGTTCCCCGTAGCCATCTTTCTCCCTTTATTGCTTCAGCAACTATGTCTACTACCGTTTTTTCGCGTCGACGTTGGAGCACGATTTTCTGAATCAAAACTGTGGATCTGATAATACTTCCTTTTCTTCCGCCACAGTGAGTAATCTATCGTGTATGATCCGTTAAGTATTTTACAACGACATAATGCTGGTTCTCCAGGTAGTTTGTGTCCCTCTGGTAAGAATAACAAATGTTGCAGCTTCCACTGTTCTGAGAAAACCACCTTTTTCAAAAACTTTTGCAAGTGGTAGTATACTGGCTTCCAAATCGGAAGGTTAGGTGTTCGAATACCAACCTCGCCCGAAAGGCCTTCACTAATTTGTAAGTAAAATCAGGTAAGATGAGTAGTTGGCTAGAAATCAACAACAAGCCAGTTCGTCGCACAAACGCTTAAAGTATCTTGCTTTGCTTTCCTGATCGCCTTCTGTAGGTCCCTTCTTGCCAGTCGGAATATGTCAGTCGTTCTTGAAAACGAGCTCTCCTTCTAGAACGCTGTGCTCTCCGTCGGGCTTGTAAGCAATTTGCTCTGAGTGCTTTTATTTCTTGGCTCCACCAGTACCACGGTGTACCACCAGTAGCGCCTGATGGTCACTATGTGTATATTCTTCGCTGACCTGTAATTCTGTATTGGGTACTAGGGAGTTACTCATGAAGGTAATATCAATGATTGATCCCATTCCCGCTTCCCTAAAATTGCCCCGAGCCTGTAAGCATTTTTCCCGGAGTCCCATTATTTCATCTTTCCACCAGTAATGCGATGAGACTTTCCTGCTAGAAATCAAATTCCTGGGAAAAATCAAAAAGGACTCACGGCAAAAGCAACAACATTACGAGAAAAGCGGTTAATTCTATGGCGTGCATCAAATTCTACTCAACCAGTGACAAAAATAAGGTCCAACAGCGGAGTGTAATCCGAAAAAGTGGTACTATACAGAGGAGAAAACTGAAAAAGAAACTGGTTTTGAGGCAAGTACACATCGAATGAATTTTGCAGGAGAACGTGTCGCTTAGAGCAGTGAATGGAAACGCGTTCGGATGAAAAAAAGTTTAACCTTGACGGCCCCGATGGTTACAACTTTTATTTCCATAATCTAAGAAAGGAGGAGCTATTTTTGGCACGACATCACAGCCGTATCAGGTGTAATGGTGTGGGGATCTACTACTTACTATGGAACAATTGTGCTGGAGTTTTTGTCCACAAGGGAAAGGAAGGGAAACAACTACAAATGTTTGCAGGAACGGTCATTTCCGGAAGCGAAAAATATTTTCGGAACCCTGCCTTGGATATTCCAACAAGACAATGCCCCCATCCACACCTCCAGGGTTGTTAGAAGTTGGATTCAATCAGAAGACGTGAAACTTTTGCCATGACCGCCTTACTCACCGGACTTAAACATAACCGGAAATGCTTGAGCATGGTTATATCGTAAAATGTATGAAGGCGGAAGACAATCTGAAGACAAGGACACTTTAATTTCTCTTGATTATTTAAAAAAAAAACTGTATGGTTCTATTCCAAACCGTCTTATAGAGGTCATATCGAAAAATGGCGGGCATAGTCATTATTAATGCAGAAAAACTTAACAAATAAATGTTTTAAAAACATAAAATGTAAACATTTTATTCATGTTTTTCTTTCTTCCGAAGGTTTTTATTAGCTTTTTAAGAAGATCATTGTTTGATCTTAGGAAATTCCAAGGGTTGCTTCTTATTTACCCTTTAATTTTATGACTTCCTGTTGAGAAAATATGTACCTGTTCACAGGTAGTAAAAGTTTGCGGGTACAAAATTTCCAAAAGGTATAAAGAGTGACAATCGATTGCAAAATGTATGGGCTCATCCTAGTCATCGGCAGTGTATAAACACAACTAATTTTTTCTTAAAAATAAAAACCTCGAAAATTTTGCAGCACTATATGCTATTAATATAGCACACATTTAACGAAAATTTGAAAAAAAAAACGGGCCAGAACTATCTGAGTTATTGAAGGAATAGCAAAAATTATAGAACCGTCAATGTAATACTTAGTACGATTTCGTAAATACAGGATGACTCAGAACTGTCCGGTAAAACTTTTACAACTAATAGGTTTTGATGAGACAAAAATAAGAAATTGCGTTATAGGGGGCACTCCTCTCTGAGTAAGTGGGGGATGAAAACATATTGAAACGCTCTCAAAATGAATCAATTTTTATTTTTAAAGAGAAAACAATATACAATGGTCCTTACTAACAACGAATCGTTAGTTGGGACTTAAAAAAAAATCGACTTAAATATTAATGCAGACTTAAGTCTAAAGTGTACCAATAATGATTTAATACACAGCTTTTACTTAAACCTCACTCTTTCAAAGAAACTGCTACATTTTCATTGCATCTATTACATAACATTGGTTTGACGTTTTACATTCGCATTCAAATTTAAATTGTTTTAAAGTGGAAATATTTGTATTTGCTGTATTTGATATTGCACAATATCTCTAGGGAGCACTCGAATGGTAAGTACTACTAGTATGAAGAATAACAATCATAGCTAATATGTATTAATTTTTTTATTAAAGATTTTTTAAACAATGTTGCTGAGATTTCATCGGGCCAAGCATTGAATTCTGAAGAAGTTGAAACAGCAGGAGACGCAAGAGTTAGCGGAAGCTCATATAGAGCAGCATTTATAACTAAACACTTCTCATAACAAATGTTACATGAAATAATAAAGAAAAAATAACAGAAAATTCAATTTGATAATATTTCAATATATTGCATACCACGGATATGTATTTACATTACATACATATATCGTATATTGTATAGTAATTTCAGTTTTTATGTTATTTTTTTGTAATTTTTGGTCACTGCTGTGCATTCTTTATTTCAATATTAAGTAGTTCTAGTTTTTTTCGTTGGCCTTGTTCTTTTAAGTCGAGAATAATTTTCGACTTTGAGAACTCGTATTCAACTTGTTCCAAACGTTTTTTCAATAACTCTTCCGATGTTACCGTTGTTGGAAAAAGGCTCTTCCGTTTGATTTGTTTTTTTTGTGGTGCGCTAGAGGTGGAAGACACTGGTGCTTTCAGCGAAGGTTCCACTGGTGCCTTCAGTTCCATATTTGGTTCCATATTTGGCGATTCGTTTTCACTGAAAAATAAAACACAAATTAGCTCTATACTGGAACCGCTTGTAACAACTTGCATTACTTTTTGTAGATCCTGTTCATCGCATCGTAATAAATAAATGTTTTCTTCGTTCGTAATAAAAAAGTGATGCCAATGTACTGAAGTTAATACTTCTTGTTGACTCCCTTTTTGCTTCCTAAATGGAAATTGGATTCCATACGAGTTGTTTTTAAAACTCTAATATTGTACAATATTATTTTCATCAATCAATAACTTTGTATAACGAAATACCTATGAAATAGTGGACATAGCTGTGTAAAACCTAAAATTCAGAGTAATTTTTTTTTATTACTTCAAAATGTTCTAAAGATTATGTAGAATTAATATTTAAAATATTTTCCGAGATATAGCGTGCAGACATATACAAGAGATGGTAGAGAAGGGTAGCGACGTACAAGTAGGCCATTAAAAATTTTTTTTATGGCCTCCCACACAGTGAAGAAAATATAGAAGCAGATGTAAATACTAATGCATCTGAAAAAACTGTTTAACGCTGATAGTATCAATAACTTTGTATAACGAAATATGTAGTAATTAAGAAGAAATTGTTGTGTAAATCCTAAAATATTGAATAATTTTTTTTATTCTTTTAAAATGTTCTAAAAGTTATGTAGATAGAATTAATACGTAATTAAAATATTTTAGCATCAAGAGATGATAGAGAAATGTAGCAACGTACAAGTAGACCGTAAAAGAAATGTTTTTATAGCATCAAACAGACCTAAAAAAGTGTAGAAACAGATGCGAATACTAATGCGATTTTGAAAAAAAAAACTGTTTAACGCTGATGATAGTGATGATATGTAGTGATATGTAACCCACAAAATGCACATCGTTTTATAGAGTTATACTGTACTATATATACTCTTATACGAGTACATAGAAATTTTAAATTTGTTTTTCTCGAAACAAGTTTTTTTTTAATCTGAGCACACGATAATTAGAAAACGACTGGATAAATCGCGTTAAAATATTGCGTGCTTCTTTTAATTTGTCGGTGAATCTACAAAATTTTAAATGTTTTGATAAGAAATATGCGTTTTTTAATGTTTAAATAACGAAATTTTTACGAAAAAATTGTACTTTCGTTTTTAAATTTTCACTTATGATTTTTTGCACATTTTCTAGGTTTAGCTACGAATTATATTTCTTATTAAAATTTTTTTTCATTGTCCTGGATTCAAAAATAAGAACGGAGAGTGTACCCAAATTAAACGCTTTATTTTTAGCATTTTAGTTTATTGCTTCAATAACACATTTACGAAAAACACGTTTTAACCAGTTTTTACTGCAATATATTTTAATAAATTATAATGAAGGTAAAGGGATTTCAAATTAATGAAAATTAAATAACACTAATACAATTTCAACTAAATCCAATTAGCAGTTTACGCATAATTTTAGTTTTTTAGATACCAAGTCAAAACCCCTTCAGTATTTTTTTTAGTATTAAATTAGTACATTGGCATCACTCTGTTCTTTAATGTCATATTTAAAAACATAGACATGGCTTTGTCTACATTAAAATTTAACTCCAAACTAACACTAAAGCCGACTAATAAATTCGTTATTAGTATCAACATTTTGGAAAATGTGGAGATTATACTTAAGCTGTACATATACGTAATTTGGTTGTTAGTAAGGCCAAATTTTATTTTTCCAATTTTTCAGTGAGTCAGTGAGAAATGTATTTTACTTCATTGGTTAAAACTGCTTGCATGCCTTTTGGAAGCTTATCCAATCAGTTGGAAAAGAAGTTCTCGCTTTTGGTGGCGAGATCGGAATTGGTGGTAATCCGGTGATGCTATATAAGGAGTATATGGTGGCTGTAGTCTTGGGTTGTAGTGATGGAAAACTACGCCCTTTTTATTGGCCATAGATAGGCGTTTCCAATGAATTTCTTTGTTTAAAAATCAAGTTGAGTAAAATAAGATGGAAATTCGGTTTACAGAATTTTTTTTTCCCTTAAATACATAAAGTTTGACATGGTTAACTCACTTATAGCCACCGTTAATGAAGGGGATCGAGGGCTGAGGAACAATTGAAACAATTAATCATTCAATCATTCACACATTCTGTGAAACTTTGCTCTCAAGAAACCATAGTAAGTTATTCAGGCTCTGTTTAGGATATTTCCGGGAAGCACTGTGACTTGTAACTGATGTAACCAACATCTCGTTTTAAACCATTATATATAAAAATGGATCTTATTTTTGGAATTCACGGAATTCATAAAAAAAATAAAATGCGAACAAACGAGCAAAAACTATATTAATAAGTTACGAGTAGTTTTGATTTGGGAAATAATAAATTCGAGAATTAAAATTTTGAGCATAAGGATATGTGAAAATGTAATCTAAAATTAAGTGAAAATAAATGAAACCATCAATTACAAATAATTATTTTAACACATATATACACATACTGTAGAATGTTTGTGTGGGTACAAATGATAGAATTTATTCTTTTCAATTCAAATCGCTTTTATTCAATACAGTTACAATTCACAATTAAATCGTTTATCCCAATACAATCCAATTTATCAAAAGCTTATACTTTTCTTATCTTTTACTCAAACCACTTAATCACTTTTCTTAATTCACACTTCAAATTCAACGGATGAACTGACTTGCATACCTTGGGGATGCTGGTATTTATACTCGAATGCCATACTTCGAGAAGAATCCTCGCCATCCAGCGTCACATACAATTTCCGTTTTGCTAGAAAATTCGATTTCACTCTCCATTCACCAATGGTTGACACTTTGCTATTCAAGTATCAAAATCTTCTCCTCTTCGAGTATCGAAATCTTCTTCTGTGTAAACCTAGATGACACTGCTGATATTTAAATGGTTATCACACAGCTCCCTCCCTACAGTTGTTCGTTCCGAACAACTTCGTCATTCATCATTCCGTTGAGATGACACATTCTATCGCTCGACGATTCCATCAGATTGAGGGTGTAGTGGCGTTGTCCTTGTCTTCGTTATTCCCAAATATTGAAACTCTTCCTGAAAGACTTTTAATTCAAAGTTTCGCCCTTGATCAGAGTGTAGTTCCATTTGGAACCCAAATCTGCTCACCCAGTTGTTGACTATCTGTTCGGCTACCGTCTTAGCCCCTTTATTTGAGATGACAAACACTTCCGGCCACTTACTGAAGTAATCCATGGCCGCCACGGTGTATCGGTTACCATTACAGGTTTCGGAAAACGGCTCAGCGATATCGATGGCTATTCGTTCGAAAGGTGCTCCGACATTGTATTGTTGCATTTGGCCATGTGGCTTTACTTTTGGACCCTTGGTAGCGCACATCTTATGCACTTTTTGCACCAATTCTCGACATCTTGTTTAGCGCTTAGCCAATAGAAACGTTCCCTTACCTTTTCCAATGTTTTGTGTATTCCCAAATGGCCTCCTGAGATTCCCTCATGTATTTCATGGAGTACTTGGCTGACTCTGGAACGTGGCACTATTAGCTGCATACGAGATGTTGTCCCATCTGCACTTTCCATTTTCTCTTCAGCAATCCATCCTGCACACAAAGCGAGTCCCACTGTGCCCAGTATGCCTTCAGAGTTTGGCTCCGATCTGATATCTGCTGTCAGCTTGGTATTTCCTCGTGTTCCCTCCAGGCCAATATTGGTTCCATGTCATTGTCTGCCTGTTGGGAGGAACGGATTTTGTCTATACTCCCACCCTCAGTCCTGATCATTTGGATAGTTGCCTGTTCTTTCGCTTCTTTACGATTGCAGTGTTCGCATTTTACTCCGCACGGTCGACGAGAGAGAGCATCAGCATTTGAGTGGAGTGCTCCCTTGCGGTGTTGCACTTCAAAGTCGTAGCCCTGCAACTGCTCGATCCATCTTGCAACTTGGCCTTCAGGGTTCTTAAATTGGAGTAGCCATTTCAGAGCTGCGTGGTCTGTCCGAAGAATGAACTTTTGTCCGTAGAGGTACTTATGGAAATACTTCGTAGCCAGAAGCTCGCGCCGAGTTACACAGAAGTCCCTTTCAGATCTATAGAGTACTTTGCTGTAATATGCGACCACTTTCTCTTGACCATCATTTTTTTTTTTTTTTTTTTTTTATAATGAGCGCGCGCTCAAGGGGTTTGAGTTCCCTTAAGGTGATTGTACACAGCGCGGGCATAGGAAATTTAGGGAGGAAGAAAAGAGAGAACTTGGGAGATCACAGCTCCGACCCCAACATTGCTAGCGTCTGCGTCCATGATGAACATTTATCCGGGCGTGGGGTAACCCAAGATTGGGGCATTGCACAGCTGTCGCTTCAGTTCTTGAAATGCTTTTTCACATTCTCCAGACCTCCTGAACTGTCGGCCTTTTTCCGTAAGTCGATGCAGGCTTTTTGCAATGCCACCAAAATCCTTTACGAACCTTCTTTAATACGTGGCGAGTCCCAAGAAGCGTCTCAGTTGGTGTTTATTTTTGGAGAAGGCCAACTTTTCACGGCTTCGATTTTGTCAGGATCCGTTCTTACTCCTTGCGCTGATATAATGTGACCCAGATATTTTACTTCCGGACGGAATAAGGCGCACTTTTCTGGGTTGAGCTTTAAATGAGCACTTCGCAACCTCTCAAACACTTCTTTTAGATTTTCGCGGTGCTCCTCGAACGTCTTACTTATGACGATAACGTCGTCCAAATATACTAGGCAGGTTTTCCAAGTGAGTCCTTGCAATGTTCGTTCCATCAGTCGGTCGAAGGTGGACGGAGCGTTGCATAGTCTAAACGGCATCACTGCAAACTGCCAAAGACCGCTTCCTGTATTGAAGGCAGTTTTCTCACGATCCGTACGATTTATCTATACCTGCCAGTAACCGCCCTTCAAGTCAAGAGTTGAAAACCATTTCGCTCCAGAAAGCATATCCAAAGTGTCATCGATTCTCGGAAGTGGGTAGCTGTCCTTTTTAGTGACATCATTGAGTCGTCGGTAGTCTACACAAAATCTCGTGCTGCAATCTTTCTTCTTTACGAGGACCACTGGAGATGCCCACGGACTTTGCGATTCTTCAATCACTCCCTCAGCTTTCATCTTCGACATCATTTCGGCAACTTCTGTTTGCTTTGCCAATGGAAGACGCCTTGCAGGTTGACGGATTGGTCGAGCGTCTCCGGTGTCAATGTGGTGTTGAACAATATGCGTACGTCCATATTCTCCGTCTTGTGTAGCAAATATATCAGCGTACTCACCGATTAGCTTTTCTGCCAGGATTCGCTAATCTTCGTCCAGATTACAGAGGCTGAGAATTTTGTTCTTGATTTTTATGCTCTGAACTGTTGTGACCGGTTTTGCACCATTTTTTTCCGTTGTGGTCGATATAGCCTCAACAGGTACGCATTTTCCCACTATCTCCCCCTTTTTAACCTTTACAGTGAATGTCTTTGGATTTAGAATCCTTACAGGGACCATGTTGTTCTTTGGCTCCACTAAGGTCTTTCCCACCATGAAGTCTTTACCCTTTTCTGGCTCCATCAAATAGAATCGGTGTCTACCAGGACCACCTTCCACTTTTGCCACAAAATTGCTTCTGTCGAAGGCTGTAGTATCTGATTGCTGCAGATGACGACATTTGAGACTGAGGTATTGGCGTTTCCGTATATCATTAGTATCTCCATGTTTCCGTATTTCAGGGTTTGTGCCCCAAGTCGACTACAAGTCCATGTCTGTAGTCTGTCTACATGTCTCATGAAGTCTGTACCAATGATGCACTCGTCACATATGTCAGCTACCAGAAACGAGTGAGTGAATGTTATTTCGGCCAGTTGGATTTTTATGCGGACTTCACCATATACCTTAATTGTTGCTCCTGTAGCTTAATTGTTGCAAGCTGCAACTGCTAGTGTTATGCAGCCTCACTCGCGAAAGGAATTGATAAACACAGGCAGATTGTCAGTTTTCTTGAGATTGAAATTCACATGGACAGACTTGTTTTCATTAAGTGCGATTCGCCAAGTCTTTGTCCAATTGTTAATTCGTGTAAGGGCTCGTTGTAACTTAGCAGTTGCTTCTTCGACGGTTTTAGATGTTGCCAAAATGGCGGTGTCATCAGCAAATGTGGCTGGAACAGTATCGTTCGTTTGCGGTATGTCGCGGGTAAAAAGTAAATATAGCAGAGGGCCATTTACACTTCCTTGCGGTACCCCCGTTGAGGTTTATATTTCAGGCCCTCGTGTTATACCTTATCAAAAGCTTGCGAAACGTCAAGGAATGCGCTTGAACAGACTAACTTAGACTCGATTGTTCCTTCAATTACATTGGTTATTCGATGCACTTGGTCGACAGTAGAGTGTTGGCTTCTAAAGCCAAATTGATGATCGGATTTGTGTCAATAATTGGTTTAAGAAGATTAAGTAGGATTCGCTCGAAGACCTTCGATATAATCGGGAGGAGCTGCATTGTTCTATATGACTTAACTGCAGTCAGCGGTTTACCTGGTTCCGGAACCATAATAACTGTGGCAACTTTCCACTGATGCGGTACATGCTCTAGTCTTATGCTGGCATTTATAAGATAGAGCAGCTTTAGCAAACCTTTTTTTGGTAGCCCTTTAAGTATCTCTCCCGTAATTAAGTCATATCCGGGGTTTTTATTGGCTTAAGCGTGTCTATAACTTGTCTAAATTCCCTAAGTGTAGCCTTTTCAGATGGAAAGTTGGTCGTCACTTCTAGCGTATTGACATTCTCTGGTAGCACTTCCCCGTCGAATGGTTTGAACGTTTCTGCAAGATGTTCGGCGAATAGTTAGCTGGATGTTTTCCCCTGCAGTTGATGCATATCGCTGGAAACTCTTTGGCGGCACTGCACCCTCTCGTCCGATGTTTTCCGGCGCATTTCACACAGCGAGGCTCTTTCTGGCAGTAGGCATAGGTATGGCTGAGTCCCTGACAACGTGTACATTGGGAATCATCCTCGAGTTTCTTCGGAGAGATTCAATTTTTACAACAAGTCCTTCCTTTCTAGGCTTTCGGTTTTGTCGAAAGTTAGCCTAAAAACTGCGTAAACACTGCGCTGTTTTTGCGCAAGTATATTAACGGCGTCGATTATTTTTAAGCCTTTATTTTTAAGGTCAAATAATATGTTTTCTTTAGGGCAAGAGGCGTGCAAGCCTCGCGTATGGGTCTTTCCGCTTTATTTTCGCACGTATGCCATTGAATCTTCTAGGCATTTAATTTTTCCGAAAGCGAACGGCAATTGCCGGGATTAAGGACATTGACAGTTCATGTATCGTTATTGCGGGATCTTACTCTGTAGTCGGTTGAACACGGTGATTTCAAGATTGTGTGCAACTTGTTATAATCCAGGATTCTAAAGACGTTTATTGGCGGCGGCGGTCTTTGTTTGGGTTGCTTTTAATCTTTATTGACCTTAACAGTATTAGAGCTGGCTGGCGTCTCTTTTTGTACATTTCCAGGTGAGGAATCAGCTTTACATTTCTTACCTGGTCTTTTTGTAAATATCCAGTCTGTTTCTCGGACTAGCTCTTCTTCGTCCGTGTGAAAACTCGAGTTTTCCGGGCGGTCAAGTCGCGGATCAGACTCGGTTTTAGATTGCGTCTTAATGGCATCTAATTCCTTTTTAAGTTCGGCTCAACAAGTCAACCCGGACCGAAATCCAGGGGGCTCCTGACTCCCATGGTACCGTGATTTAAGTCCTGGTAGGGACTACCAGTAGACCTATGACCGACAGCTTGTAACTGGTCAAATCGTAGCAACCTTCGTATAAGAACTCTTGTGTCTGTAGTTTAAGTACAATAGATGCAAACAGAATTAAATCACTAGCCTCGTACGTTTATTTCCTTATTTAGTTTACCCTTTCGTTGACTTATGTCATTCTATTGTTAATTATTGTAGGTTAAGTAACCATTTTATTTATAAATCAAGAAAAGCTATAATATCATCTAAGAGAAACTTACGCATTTAACCATACACAACAGACTTCTCACTGCAAATAATTAAGTTATTAATGCAAATACATTTTCAAATAAATCCAAACGTGTCCCAGCTGTTAATTAGCATTATATCGAATTCCATGCCGATTTGTATGTAGACTATTAGCGATCGATGCTCTTGTTAAAAACAAATTTAACTTCTTATTTCTTACTTTCGGCATCGAAAGAACATACAGTAACAGTGATCTTTTTGTATAGAAGGACGGTAGATACAATTTCATCAGTTCTGTTCAGTTTAAATGCATTTTTATTTAACTAATTAATTTACTCTTACATGCTAGACAAAAAAATACTTAAAAATTAGCTTAAATAACTTACAAATAAACTTATTCTAACTTACTGGCCCCATGCGGGCGCTCTAAGCTAAACCTAACACTTAAACTATGTCTTTCGACGAATCTTACAGTCTAATTTTATATTCATTTTAACATTACTTAATACTAGAACTAAGAAAATATATTTTAAGTAAAAACTTAGTAAATGGACTGTTTTTTTTTTGTATTATAAAAACTTAAAACTAAAAACTTATAGACTACCTAAAAATAAATCTTAATCTACCTAACCTTCTTACATCTAATACATTCACATACATACATATACATATATATCCATAATACCTATATACTTAATATATAAGTATATTGTAGAATGTTTGTGTGGGTACAAATAATAGAACTTATTATTTTCAATACAAATCCCTTTATTCAGTACAGTTACAATTCACTATTTAATTCTTTCTCTCAGTACAATTCAATTTCTCAACCACTTATACTTTTCTTATCTTTTACTTAAACCACTTAATCACTTCTTCTAATTAACACTTCAAATTCAACTTTGGAACTGATTTGCATACCTTTGGGATGCTGGTATTTATACTCGAATGACATACTTCGAGAACAATCCACGTCATCCAGCGTTCCATACAAGTTCCAATTTGCTAGAAAATTCGATTCTACTCTCCTCGACTGTCTTTGCTAATCCAGTATCGAAACCTTCTAGACTCCGAGTTTCGACATTTTCTGCTAGATGTCGCTGCTCACATTGGAGTGGTTATCACATTGCTCCCTCCCTACAGTTGTTCGTCCCGAACAACTTCGTCATTCAGCATCCCGTTGAAATGACACATTCTATCCAAATGGACCACTTTAAATTTTCCTCGATCCCCACGCTGGATCCGGTAGACAACGTCATTAATGCGGGTTATCACCTTGTATGGACCTTCCCAGTCCTGTTGCAATTTTGGTGATTTGCCTTTCTTACGCTGAGGATTATACAGCCAAACCAGATCTCCTTCGTTGAAACCGGAAGATTTCGCCTTGATATCGTACCTAGTTTTCATGCGGCTGCTTGCTAGCTTCATCTTTTCTCTGGTGTCTTCATGCAATTTACGAATCCTGCTGCGTAAGTCATTCACGTACTCGTTCACCTCTTTGGGCTCCGTCGGTGGGGATCCGAATTTTGCTTCACTTGGCAACCGAATCGTTTGACCAAATAAGATCTCGGATGGTGTGTGCCCTGTTGAGCTATGGACCGCGTTTCGGTAGGCCATTAAGAAGAGGCAGAGGCAGTTGCTGACAACCTTAGATAGATGCTCATTCAAGGTCCGATTGAATCGCTCGACCATTCCATCACATTGAGGGTGTAGTGGCGTTGTCCTTGTCTTTCTTATTCCCAAATATTGACATATTTCCTGGAAAACTTTTGATTCAAAGCTTCGCCCTTGATCAGAGTGTAGCTCCATTGGGACCCCAAATCTGCTCACCCAGTTGTTGATTATCTGTTCGGCTACGGTCTTAGCCTCTTGATTTGGGATGGCAAACACTTCCGGCCACTTACTGAAGTAATCCATGACTACTAGGGTATATCGGTTTCCATTAAAGGTTTCGGGAAACGGCCCAGCGATGTCGATGGCTATTCGTTCGAAAGGTGCTCCGACATTGTATTGTTGCATTTGTCCATGTGGCTTTACTTTTGGGCCCTTGGTAGCCGCACATCTTATGCACTTTTTGCACCAATTCTCGACATCTTGTTTAGCGCTTAGCCAATAGAAACGTTCCCTTACCTTTTCCAACGTCTTGTTTATTCCCAAATGGCCTCCTGAGACTCCGTCATGTATTTCATGGAGCACTTGGTTGACTCTGGACCGTGGCACAATTAGCTGCATACGAGATGTTGTCCCATCTGCAGTTTCCCATTTTCTCTTCAGCAATCCATCTTGCACAAAAAGCGAGTCCCACTGTGCCCAGTATGCCTTCAGAGTTTGGCTCCGATCTGATATCTGCTGCCAGCTTGGTCTTTCCTCGTGTTCCTTCCAGGCCAATATTGGTTCGATGTCATTGTCTGCCTGTTGGGAGGAACGGACTTCGTCTATACTCCAACCCTCTATTGGCTCAGTCCGGATCATTTGGATAGTTGCCTGTTCTTTCGCTTCTTTACGGTTGCAGTGTTCGCATTTTACCCCGCACGGTCGACGAGAGAGAGCATCAGCATTTGAGTGGAGAGTTCCCTTGCGGTGTTGCACTTCAAAGTCGTAGCCCTGCAACTGCTCGATCCATCTTGCAACTTGGCTTTCAGGGTTCTTAAATTGGAGTAGCCATTTCAGAGCTGCGTGGTCTGTCCGGAGAATGAACTTTTGTCCGTAGAGGTACTTATGGAAATGCTTCGTAGCCAGAATTAAAGCCAGAAGCTCGCGCCGGGTCACACAGTAGTTCCGTTCAGGTCTGGAGAGTACTTTACTGTAATATGCGACCACTTTCTCTTGACCATCATGAACCTGGGAAATCACAGCTCCGACCCCAACATTGCTAGCGTCTGCATCCACGATGAACATTTTTCCGGGCGTCGGGTAACCCAAGATGGGGGCATTGCACAGCTGTCGCTTCAGTTCTTGAAATGCTTTTTCCCATTCTCCAGACCACCTGAACTGTCGGCCTTTTTCTGTAAGTTGATGCAGGCTCTTCGCAATGCCAGCAAAATCCTTTACGAACCTTCTGTAATACGTGGCGAGTCCCAAGAAGCTTCTCAGTTGGTGTTTATCTTTTGGAGAAGGCCAACTTTTCACGGCTTCGATTTTGTCAGGATCCGTTCTTACTCCTTCCGCTGATATAATGTGACCCAGATATTTTACTTCCGGACGAAACAAGGCGCACTTTTCCGGGTTGAGCTTTAAATGAGCACTTCGTAGCCTCTCAAACACTTCTTTTAGATTTTCGCAGTGCTCCTCGTACGTCTTACCTATGACGATAACGTCGTCCAAATATACTAGGCAGGTTTTCCAGGTGAGTCCTTGCAATGTTCGTTCCATTAGTCGCTCGAAGGTGGCCGGAGCGTTGCACAGTCCAAACGGCATCACTGCAAACTGCCAAAGACCGCTTCCTGTAGTGAAGGCAGTTTTCTCACGGTCCGTACGATTTATCTCTACCTGCCAGTAACCGCTCTTCAAGTCAAGTGTTGAAAACCATTTCGCTCCAGAAAGCATATCCAAAGTGTCATCGATTCTCGGAAGTGGGTAGCTGTCCTTTTTAGTGACATCATTGAGACGTCGGTAGTCTACACAAAATCTCGTGCTGCCATCTTTCTTCTTCACGAGGACCACTGGAGATGCCCACGGACTTTGCGATTCTTCAATCACTCCCTCAGCTTTCATCTTCGACATCATTTCGGCAACTTCTGTTTGCTTTGCCAATGGAAGACGCCTTGCAGGTTGACGGATTGGTCGAGCGTCTCCGGTGTCAATGTGGTGTTGAACAATATGCGTACGTCCATATTCTCCGTCTTGTGTAGCAAATATATCAGCGTACTCACCGATTAGTTTTTCTGCCAGGATTCGCTGATCTTCGTCCAGATTACAGAGGCTGAGAATTTTGTTCTTGATTTTTATGCTCTGAACTGTTGTGACCGGTTTTGCACCCTGTTTTTCCGTTGTGGTCGATATAGCCTCAACAGGTACGCATTTTCCCACTATCTCCCCCTTTTTCACCTTTACACTGAATGTCTTTGGATTTAGAATCCTTACAGGGACCATGTTGTTCTTTGGCTCCACTAAGGTCTTTCCCACCATGAAGTCTCTTTTCTTTTCTGGCTCCATCAAATAGAATCGGTGGCTACCAGGACCACCTTCCACTTTTGCCCACAAAATTGCTTCTGACGAAGGCTCTAGACTCTGATTGCTGCAGATGACGGCATTTGAGACTGTGGTATTGGCGTTTCCGTATATCATTGGTATCTCCATGTTTCCGTATTTCAGGGTTTGTGCCCCCAAGTCGACTACAAGTCCATGTTCTCTCATGAAGTCTGTACCAATGATGCACTCGTCACATATGTCAGCTACCAGAAACGCGTGAGTGAATGTTATTCCGGCCAGTTGGATTTTTATGCGGTTTTCACCATATACCTTAATCGTTGCTCCTGTTGCTGTTCGCCAGCTGCAACTGCTAGTGTTATGCAGCCAAGACTTCTGCACAAGATTCCTCCTGATGATTGAGGCCGTGGCACCGGTGTCTATTGTTGCCATCCATTTTTCTTTTCCACTGACTACTTCTACTAGAAGGCTTTCGCTGCGTCGTTTTGCCAGCGAGACTTGGATGATGGTCCTGGGGCCGTCGACTCCTGCTACCAACTTCTGCCCCGCGAAGTTGGTGCTTAAGCATTTCCCGACTGATGGCTTCCGGAAGGTTGACCGGCTTCTTGATAGCTGTTTCTGCGGGTTTCTTCCTCTATTTGCTTGTCACCACAGTGAGGGCAGTCTTTTCGTCGCAACGGTTCTTTACACTGCCTTTGAAGGTGTCCTATTTTATTGCAATTCCAGCAGCGCATTATTCGTCTATCCCGTCGAGTATCTCGTTCCTCGGCACTAATTCTTGTGCAGGAACATTCGACAGATGCTACTTCCCTGACGAAATGTGTTCCCCTGGAAGCCTGATTGGCTGCTTCCATCGCCAGAGCGAAGGCAAGTGCTTCAGCAAGGGTTCTTTTCCCGGCCATCCTTACTGCTGACTGTAGCTTCGAATCTGCAATTCCCCTGATAAATGCATCTTTTGCCATTTCGTCGATAATTTCCTGGCCTGCGGTGGGGTATGACAGATGTGCAAGTCTACTCACGTCTGCTTGGAGCTGCTGCAGTGTTTCTCCTCTTTGCTGCGTTCGGCTTTGCAATTGGACCTTGTAGACCTCCTGCATGTGGCTGTCCCCAAACCGTTTCTCGATAGCCTGCACTAAAGTCTCATAATCTTTATGCTTTTCGATGTCTACTGTTTGCAACAATTCTGCTGCAGGACCGTGCAAGGCCATTGTTAGGGCAAAGCACTTTTCCTCATTGTCCCAGTCGTTTGCACAGGCAGCCATTTCAAACTGCTTCTTATAGGTAGACCATGAGGTCTGGCCATCGAATGAGGGAGGCTTCAACTCTTTTCTCCTTGGACCGCTTAAAGAACATTCTCGCAGTTTCTGTTTTCGCACTGTGTCGAGCTCTTTTGCCAGTTGCTGAACTTTGCTGTCCATTTCTTCGAATTTTTCGCCAACATTCTTCTCTATTGTATCAAATTTGTCATCAACGTTCTTCTCTATTCTATCAAATTTGTCATCAACGTTCTTCTCTATTCTTTCAAACTTGTCATCGATTTCTTCGAATTTTTGCTGGAGAATGTTCTTTTGTTCTTCCAGATTATTCTTTTGTTCATCCATTTTCTGTTGAAGACCGTGCAGATTGTTGGTTTGTTCGTTGAATTTTTGTTCACCGCAGGCCAGGAAATTATCGACGAAATGGCAAAAGATGCATTTATCAGGGGAATTGCAGATTCGAAGCTACAGTCAGCAGTAAGGATGGCCGGGAAAAGAACCCTTGCTGAAGCACTTGCCTTCGCTCTGGCGATGGAAGCAGCCAATCAGGCTTCCAGGGGAACACATTTCGTCAGGAAGTAGCATCTGTCGAATGTTCCTGCACAAGAATTAGTGCCGAGGAACGAGATACTCGACGGGATAGACGAATAATGCGCTGCTGGAATTGCAATAAAATAGGACACCTTCAAAGGCAGTCGTAAAGAACCGGTGCGACGAAAAAGACTGCCCTCACTGTGCGTGTGACAAGCAAATAGGGGAAGAAACCCGCAGAAACAGCTATCAAGAAGCCGGTCAACCTTCCGAAGCCATCAGTCGGGAAATGCTTAAGCACCAACTTCGCGGGGCAGAAGTTGGTAGCAGGAGTCGACGGCCCAGGACCATTATCCAAGTCTCGCTGGCAAAACGACGCAGCGAAAGCCTTCTAGTAGAAGTAGTCAGTGGAAAAGAAAAATGGATGGCAACAATAGACACCGGTGCCACGGCCCTCAATCATCAGGAGGAATCTTGTGCAGAAGTCTTGGCTGCATAACACTAGCAGCTGCAGCTTGCGAACAGCTACAGGAGCAACGTTTAAGGTATATGGTGAAGTCCGCATAAAAATCCAACTGGCCGGAATAACATTCACTCACGCGTTTCTGGTAGCTGACATATGTGACGAGTGCATCATTGGTACAGACTTCATGAGAGAACATGGACTGGTAGTCGACTTGGGGGCACAAACCCTGAAATATGGAAACATGGAGATACCAATGATATACGGAAACGCCAATACCACAGTCTCAAATGTCGTCATCTGCAGCAATCAGAGTCTAGAGCCTTCGTCAGAAGCAATTTTGTGGGCAAAAGTGGAAGGTGGTCCTGGTAGCCACCGATTCTATTTGATGGAGCCAGAAAAGAAAAGAGACTTCATGGTGGGAAGAAGACCTTAGTGGAGCCAAAGAACAACATGGTCCCTGTAAGGATTCTAAATCCAAAGACATTCAGTGTAAAGGTGAAAAAGGGGAAGATAGTGGGAAAATGCGTACCTGTTGAGGCTATATCGACCACAACGGATAAAAAGGGTGCAACACCGGTCACAACAGTTCAGAGCATAAAAATCAAGAACAAAATTCTCAGCCTCTGTAATCTGGACGAAGATCAGCGAATCCTGGCAGAAAAACTAATCGGTGAGTACGCTGATATTTGCTACACAAGACGGAGAATATGGACGTACGCATATTGTTCAACACCACATTGACACCGGAGACGCTCGACCAATCCGTCAACCTGCAAGGCGTCTTCCATTGGCAAAGCAAACAGAAGTTGCCGAAATGATGTCGAAGATGAAAGCTGAGGGAGTGATTGAAGAATCGCAAAGTCCGTGGGCATCTCCAGTGGTCCTCGTGAAGAAGAAAGATGGCAGCACGAGATTTTGTGTAGACTACCGACGTCTCAATGATGTCACTAAAAAGGACAGCTACCCACTTCCGAGAATCGATGACACTTTGGATATGCTTTCTGGAGCGAAATGGTTTTCAACACTTGACTTGAAGAGCGGTTACTGGCAGGTAGAGATAAATCGTACGGACCGTGAGAAAACTGCCTTCACTACAGGAAGCGGTCTTTGGCAGTTTGCAGTGATGCCGTTTGGACTGTGCAACGCTCCGGCCACCTTCGAGCGACTAATGGAACGAACATTGCAAGGACTCACCTGGAAAACCTGCCTAGTATATTTGGACGACGTTATCGTCATAGGTAAGACGTACGAGGAGAACCGCGAAAATCTAAAAGAAGTGTTTGAGAGGCTACGAAGTGCTCATTTAAAGCTCAACCCGGAAAAGTGCGCCTTGTTTCGTCCGGAAGTAAAATATCTGGGTCACATTATATCAGCGGAAGGAGTAAGAACGGATCCTGACAAAATCGAAGCCGTGAAAAGTTGGCCTTCTCCAAAAGATAAACACCAACTGAGAAGCTTCTTGGGACTCGCCACGTATTACAGAAGGTTCGTAAAGGATTTTGCTGGCACTGCGAAGAGCCTGCATCAACTTACAGAAAAAGGCCGACAGTTCAGGTGGTCTGGAGAATGGGAAAAAGCATTTCAAGAACTGAAGCGACAGCTGTGCAATGCCCCCATCTTGGGTTACCCGACGCCCGGAAAAATGTTCATCGTGGATGCAGACGCTAGCAATGTTGGGGTCGGAGCTGTGATTTCCCAGGTTCATGATGGTCAAGAGAAAGTGGTCGCATATTACAGTAAAGTACTCTCCAGACCTGAACGGAACTACTGTGTAACCCGGCGCGAGCTTCTGGCTTTAATTCTGGCTACGAAGCATTTCCATAAGTACCTCTACGGACAAAAGTTCATTCTCCGGACAGACCACGCAGCTCTGAAATGGCTACTCCAATTTAAGAACCCTGAAAGCCAAGTTGCAAGATGGATCGAGCAGTTGCAGGGCTACGACTTTGAAGTGCAACACCGCAAGGGAACACTCCACTCAAATGCTGATGCTCTCTCTCGTCGACCGTGCGGGGTAAAATGCGAACACTGCAACCGTAAAGAAGCGAAAGAACAGGCAACTATCCAAATGATCAGGACTGAGCCAATAGAGGGTTGGAGTATAGACGAAGTCCGTTCCTCCCAACAGGCAGACAATGACATCGAACCAATATTGGCCTGGAAGGAACACGAGGAAAGACCAAGCTGGCAGCAGATATCAGATCGGAGCCAAACTCTGAAGGCATACTGGGCACAGTGGGACTCGCTTTTTGTGCAAGATGGATTGCTGAAGAGAAAATGGGAAACTGCAGATGGGACAACATCTCGTATGCAGCTAATTGTGCCACGGTCCAGAGTCAACCAAGTGCTCCATGAAATACATGACGGAGTCTCAGGAGGCCATTTGGGAATAAACAAGACGTTGGAAAAGGTAAGGGAACGTTTCTATTGGCTAAGCGCTAAACAAGATGTCGAGAATTGGTGCAAAAAGTGCATAAGATGTGCGGCTACCAAGGGCCCAAAAGTAAAGCCACATGGACAAATGCAACAATACAATGTCGGAGCACCTTTCGAACGAATAGCCATCGACATCGCTGGGCCGTTTCCCGAAACCTTTAATGGAAACCGATATACTCTCGTAGTCATGGATTACTTCAGTAAGTGGCCGGAAGTGTTTGCCATCCCAAATCAAGAGGCTAAGACCGTAGCCGAACAGATAGTCAACAACTGGGTGAGCAGATTTGGGGTCCCAATGGAGCTGCACTCCGATCAAGGGCGAAACTTTGAATCAAAAGTCTTCCAGGAAATATGCCAATATTTGGGAATAAGAAAGACAAGGACAACGCCACTACACCCTCAATCTGATGGAATGGTCGAGAGATTCAATCGGACCTTGAATGAGCATCTATCTAAGGTTGTCAGCAACTGCCAGCGGGATTGGGATCGACACATACCCCTCTTCTTAATGGCCTACCGAAACGCGGTCCATAGCTCAACAGGGCACACACCATCCGAGATCTTATTTGGTCAAACAATTCGGTTGCCAAGTGAAGCAAAATTCGGATCCCCACCGACGGAGCCCAAAGAGGTGAACGAGTACGTGAATGACTTACGCAGCAGGATTAGTAAATTGCATGAAGACACCAGAGAAAAGATGAAGCTAGCAAGCAGCCGCATGAAAACTAGGTACGATATCAAGGCGAAATCTTCCGGTTTCAACGAAGGAGATCTGGTTTGGCTGTATAATCCTCAGCGTAAGAAAGGCAAATCACCAAAATTGCAACAGGACTGGGAAGGTCCATACAAGGTGATAACCCGCATTAATGACGTTGTCTACCGGATCCAGCGTGGGGATCGAGGAAAATTTAAAGTGGTCCATTTGGATAGAATGTGTCATTTCAACGGGATGCTGAATGACGAAGTTGTTCGGGACGAACAACTGTAGGGAGGGAGCAATGTGATAACCACTCAAATGTGAGCAGCGACATCTAGCAGAAAATGTCGAAACTCGAAGACTAGAAGGTTTCAATACTGGATTAGCAAAGTCAGTCGAGGAGAGTAGAATCGAATTTTCTAGCAAATTGGAAATTGTATGGAACGCTGGATGACGTGGATTGTTCTCGAAGTATGTCATTCGAGTATAAATACCAGCATCCCAAAGGTATGCAAATCAGTTCCAAAGTTGAATTTGAAGTGTTAATTAGAAGAAGTGAATAAGTGGTTTAAGTAAAAGATAAGAAAAGTTCTAAAGTGTAATTTGAAGTGTTAATTAGGAGAAGTGATTAAGTGGTTTAAGTAAAAGATAAGAAAAGTATAAGTGATTGAGAAATTGAATTGTATTGGGAGAAAGAATTAAAAAGTGAATTGTAACTGTACTGAATAAAGGGATTTGTATTGAAAAGAATAAGTTCTATCATTTGTACCCACACAAACATTTTACATTAGGTTCGCCCTATTGTACAAGACCTCATTAGGATAGAATTTTATGTACTCAGACTCTGGTGTTCTGTATAAGCGAAGACAAGTCCTAAGACAAGCCCTCTCAAACACCCGAATCTTTTCCAATAAACTTGCTCTCACGTTAAACCACACGGGACATCCAAATACAAGCATAGGCCGGATAAGGGCCATGTAGCAGATCACCTTCACCCTCGCATCGAGTTGGCTGTTATAAAACAGTCTCTTTGTAAGGGCAAAAGCACCTTTGGCTCTGGCCAGAGCAACATCTATATGTTTGTCAAAATACAGATATTGATCTAGCCAGATCCCATACAAGTCTGCTGGTCCGGACGGTATTATACCTGCCGAGCTACAGAGATCCTCAGACATTATTCTACCAGTGTTGGAAAATATTATGAGGAGCTGTGTAGAACTTATCCACATTCCACTGTTATGGAGAGAAGTCAATGTAGTATTCATTACCAAAGCTGGAAAATGTTCTCATGTGGTCCCAAAGGACCTCAGACCTATAAGTCTATCATCATTCCTTCTGAAAACTTTAGAACGACTGATTGATATCCATATTCGAGCTAAAGTTGATCCAAGACTTCTGTCTGCGGCTCAACATGCCTACTGTAAAGGGAAGTCGGTGGAAACGGCTTTGCACTCTCTGACTAGCCACATCGAACGATCCCTACGATATAAGGAGTACACAATGGTTGCTTTCCTAGACATAGAGGGCGCCTTTAACAACGTCAACACATCCGCAATCACGACTGCGCTGTCAACTCTGCAGGTAGACGGCTCACTTGGGGAGCTGATTAATCTAATGCTGACAAGCAGGATAATCAACTCCAAACTGGGTGAGACTTCTGCTAAAAGATATGTCAGTAGGGGTACGCCGCAAGGCGGTGTCCTCTCCCCCCTTCTCTGGAACTTAGTGGTTAACGAACTACTGATATACCTGGAAGCGGGTGGTAGCAGAGTGATTGCCTATGCGGATGACGTTGCCATAGCCGTCTCAGGAAAACATTTAAATACCATTAAAGAACTCCTCCAAGTAAATCTTAACAGATTAACCTGCTGGGCAGATCGCTGTGGATTGGGAATAAACCCCCATAAAACTGATCTTGTCCTCTTTTCTAGGAAATATAAAATTCCAATCATAGACCCTCCTTCAATAAACGGTACCAGTTTAGCTTTCTCCGATACAGCAAAATATCTGGGTCTCATTTTTGACAGGAAACTAAACTGGAAACCTAACATTCAAGAAAGAGTCAATAAAGCTACAATAGCTTTATTCTCTTGCAAGAAAGCCATTGGGAACAAATGGGGCCTTCAACCTCGCATAACCCACTGGCTATACATCTCGGTCATAAGACCGATACTTACTTACGGGGTGGTTGTCTGGTGGACGGCCTTGGAAAATGCAGTCAACCGCATTAAATTAAGCAGAGTCCGAAGAACAGCATGTCTATGCACAAGCGGAGCTTTGCGGTCTACCCCCTCTGCGGCATTAGATATTCTGCTTCACTTGACACCCCTCGACATTTTTAGCAAGCAAGTAGCTGCGACTGCAGCTATTCGCCTTAAAGCGACTAAACAGTGGACAAATAATTCATTTGGCCACGCCAACATTCTTAATACATTAGGAATCCTCACAGAGAACACCGATTACACCATACCTGAACTTTGGTTTGACAAAAACTTCCATGTAAGCTTCCCCTCTAGATCATTCTGGGAGGAGGATGCTTTCATGGAGGACAAGTCAATCCATCTCTACACAGATGGATCTAAAACCGACAGCGGAGTTGGTGGCGGTGTTTTCTCAGATAAGCTAAATTTAAGCCTCTCTTTCCGCCTTCCAAATCACTGTAGCGTGTTCCAGGCGGAAATTTTGGCGATTAAAGAAGCTCTGTCCTGGCTGAAGAAAAACGTGATATCTGCAAAGGATATCCGCATATTTTCGGATAGTCAGGCCGCCATCAAGTCCCTGTACTCGGTCTCATTGTGTTCTAAAACTGCCCTTGAATGCCGATCATCTCTCATGGAGATGGCAGAGCAGTTCAACATTCACCTCTGTTGGGTGCCGGGCCACAGAGACATTCCAGGGAACTGCAGAGCCGATGAACTCGCCAAAATTGGAACCACTCTACCTATCCTACCGGACAAAGGTAGTATAGGTATACCAATCGCTACGTGCAAACTAACATTAAAGCTAGATGCCAATAAAAGAACGGACCTTAGATGGACTGCTGGACAAACATGTCTAGCAACCAAACAGATCTGGCCAAGGCTGGATCTGAGTCGATCTAAGTGTCTGATCCTTTTAGATAGGAAACATCTCAGCGCCATAATAGGTGTCATTACCGGACACTGCCTCATAGGCAAGCACGCAAGAAGGCTTGGCGCTTTTACTAACGATTTCTGTAGAAGCTGCATGGACGAGGAAGAGGAGGAGACAATCCCCCACTTACTCTGCACATGCCCAGCTCTCTCTCAGAGAAGGAAGCTTCACCTAGGAGCTTTCTTCTACAACGACCTAAACGATCTAGAAAAAATAGACGTTAACAGTCTCCTACGCTTTATTAAAAGCTCAAACTGGTTCCAGTAGTAAGAAGATCACAGATCCACGTGGCATCACAATGGGCCAATAGGCCTAAGTGGGTTGGTATTTCCAACAGCCACTCTTACCTATCCTAACCTAACCTAGCCAGATCCCGAGGTATCTGACTACATTTCGACAAGCAAGTGGCTGTCCGTGTTGTCCGACGATAGAAAACTTTCGCCAATTCTTTCTCGTATCCCTAGATGCCCCAGACAAAGGCGTCCTAAACAGAATAGTTTCCGACTTCTGAAAGTTGATTTTCAACTTCAAGTCATCGCAATATCGCTTAATTTTGTCGAAGTCACGCTGCAAAAGCATATTAATGACCTCAATCTTTGGACCCGATCTGTACGCGATTAAGTCGTCTGCGTACGCTATGGCATGGTGAAGTGAACCTATCAGACCACTTTGTGTAAATGTTGAACAGGATCGGCGAATTTTCCGCACCCTGTTGCAGACGGTTTTTAATGTTAAATGTTCCAGCAGAAGTCACATCGCCATTCTTCACGATGAACTGTCTACTGGAGAGGATATCGAAAAGAATATACAGCAGTGGTTTACTAATGCCCAACCTGTCCAGCTTGAAAAAGAGTCCCTCTAACCATACGGTATCGAAGGCCTTCTCCAAGTCAGTGCACTGTTTCTTGCCTTTATTCCATTGTATATCAGAAACCAGTTTAGACGCAGCATGAATGATATCATGCCCCGCCTTGAAACCGAGTTGATTATCCGGAACTATATGTTTGTCCTCAACCCACTTAGTCAGGACTCTATTGATCACCTTCTCGAAAACTTTGCTGCTGCTTGGAAGAAGACTGATCGAGCGGAGATTCGCCGGATTGGAAGTGTCTTTAACCCTTTTGGGAATGGGATGTACCACCGCAGTTTTCCAATGAGCTGGATAATGTGCATTATTCATTGCATTATTAAACAGGGTGGTATAAATGTCCACCGCTTCTAGAGGGAGATATCGAAGCACAATGTTCGGTATTTCATCGGTTCCCACTGATTTCTTACTTCTAAGTGATTCGAAGATCGTTTGGAGCTCTTCCTTTGAAATGAACAGGGGTAGTACCCTATCGTTGGTGATGACATTATTTGCCATATTCTCGTCACTGAACTGGGTGAAACCCGGGCTCTCGAATCGCTAATTCACAATTTCATTTCGAAGGTAGAAATTGTGCACAAGGACTCGACTTTCCAGGTCGTGGTTCGGGCCAATGATGTCATACGCCTTATATACTTCCTGGAAAGTCGCTCCTATAGCCTCTACTTTCTCCTGCGGATCTTCGATCACAAAGAAGTTATCATCATCAACGGCCTCATTTGGATCGATGCCTGCTGCTATAAGTATGTTCTCGTTATCCGTCGTTCGGGCGATTTTAAGACACGAAAGGTCGTTTTGAGCTTTTCTCCGAAATATTTTATTTATTTGCGGGAACATATTCGGGTTGCTGGTGTTTACAGCCCGAATTTTATTGTTCCAATGCAAACTTACAGAATTTCTGTAATTTTCCTTTATTAATGTTTGGAGATTTTTAATCGACGACTTCAGTGTCATGATCTCCGGGTTATGTCTGTCAGTAAACTGTCTGTATAAGGTTTTTAGTCTTGACAGCAGCCTACTTTTATGTCGGTGCAGTGCGTCAATAGTTGCGTTGCGGAATAAGTTTTCTTCGTCAGTGTGTTGGTACCGAGGTATCGTTTTGTCCATTGTTCGTTTGATTGTCTCGTCCATTAATTTTAGATACCTGTCAATCTCCTCGTTTGACAGATTTCTGTTGGACGGTGGGTAGAGCGAATTCGAAGAGAGTGCTCTATTCAGTGTTCTGGTGAAGTGTGTCCAACGCACCCTACTATAATTGTAGGAATGCCTTTGAACAAACTCATCCAATTCCGCAATTTCGTTGGGAACAGTTATTTCGGTGCTGAAACCGCAATGGTCACTGTCATACACGAAAGTGCGTAGTTTGTTGGTTAGTGCATGTCAGTTGTATTCGTGAGTCGAACAGCAGAAGATCCGGACTATCCGTCGCCTTAAGCCCGAGTCGATACATCACACTGTGCTGACCCCACCAATTGAATAATAGGTTCCCTCTAGTATTTGGTGTATTATTTCCCCAATCACTATGTTTGGCGTTGAAATCTCCGCCGATAATAAAATAATTATCTTCCAATTCCAGCCTCAGGAATCGAAAATGCGTGTCGAGCTCTGAGATGAATAAAGTGGATTGAGTAGCTGTTAACAACCCTGGCACATATAGTTCTAACGTTGGTACCTCTGCTGCTGATGCTGAGGACAAGTCATCATGTCAAACGAAAAAAAAACCTAAAAGCGACTAACCCCAAAAAGGTCACCTTAAGAACACGTTTTTTTTTCCTCTTTTTTAAATAATTGGAATTCCGTTGTTAAATTCTTTAAAGCTAAATTAATCTTAACACTAAAGTAAGTCATCTAAAATTATTGTACTACTTGAATTACATATATTTCTATTTAAATAGGATTTTATAACGTTCCACAATAAAAAAGAACAAACTATTTGAACAAGTCTTTTTTATTTACGTTAATAAAAATTAGTGCTGTTGTCGCAAGTTCGCCAACAGTAGCCTTAGGCGCATAGACAGACACCATGTATAACCGCTTTCCCACGGAGGGGGATATACACGATGCATGCCTCCAGCACCTGGAACCTACGTACTACACGACTGTATACTCTTTTAAAACGTATACCTTTTCGTACTGTAGGTGCGTTAGGACATGCAGCAGTGCGTACACTTGATCCACCCGCGCGGTCTGTTCAGTCAACTGACGTTGTAGCTGAGCCATCTGCCCCTGAATTGAGAGTAAGATTGCTAGCATGTCAGGTACCGGTACAGCTGCTTTAGGCGATGGGGCCTGAGAAGCTACCTTTGTTTTTTGTGCCGTATTACCCCTACCTGCCGCCATTTGGGCGTAGGTAATGTGGGGAGATACAATTTCATTGGCATAAAGTAGTGTCTCAATTCCATTAACGGTACCATTTGGTTGATCCTGTTTGTTATTATCAGTATCTCGTTTATACGTTCCAATGTTGGTTGCCTGGTTTTCGTTCTTATATTGGTCTATGATCGAGTTGACTTTGTTCATTGTTTCCTTTATAGTACCAAAAAGTTGACTGTTAACCTTATATTACGGTTGCGCTGTGGCTCAAGTGGTAGTGGACTGGCTTGCAAATCGCAAGGTTCGGTGTTAGAATCCCAGCCTCGCCCGGAAGACATTCATTTTTTCAGTTAACGAAATTCAAGTAAGATGAGAAGTTGGCTAGGAATTAACAACAAACCAACTTCCACTAAGAATTTAGTCTCCCCATTAAATGTTGGATGCCACCCATGGAGCGAAATATATCCACTGAGCCCAAACATCTTTTTTTATCTCTCTATCCCATTTTCCAAAAAACTTAACACGTGCTCAGGCACTGTACGTAGGTGTATTCATACCCACTTGAGTGTTAAGTTCTTTAAAAAAAATTTATCAAGAATGTCCTATTAGCTTATTCGATCCTATCAATATGAGTTTGTTCTCCGGTTTTTCTTTCCCTTGAACAGTGTTAATATCTCACAAATCTCTCATAGATAGAATACAGTTGTAGTTCGTACAATTTTAAATGTGGTGCAAAAACGGTCGGTAGTGGTCTGTAGTAGATGTGTTCCTACAGGCCGTTCATCCGAAAACATTGCTTCCGTATGTGAAAGTGTGGCCAAGAGCCCATACACATCAATTCGTCATCGTGCGTAGGAATTAAACCTCTCAAGTACCACATTACATCGAATTTTAACACGCAGTTAACTTAAAACCTCCAGACCAATTTCAACGCCGTACATTCGCCGATTGGATGCAAGAGCATGATATAGATTTTTCAAAGAAAATCATCTCAGCGCAACCGTAATAAGCAAAATTGTCACATTTGGATCAATGAAAACCCAAGAGAGATTGCGGATCAACCGATGCATTCTCAAAGAGTCACTGTTTACACCAAACAGTTTTTGGACTAAAAGAATTATTGGACCGTTTTTTTAATGACGTTAGTTATGGCGTTACTGTGAATGCTAAACGCTGCATATTGTATTATTAGAATTAACTTTTTGTGTCCCAAATTGGATGATATAGATGTGGAGGATATGTGGTTCCAACAAGAAGGTGTCATATGTCACATAGATAATGCAACAATAACTTTATTGCATGAGAATTTTCCGGGACTTATTATCTCGTGAAACAGCGACGTCAATTCAATTCGCAATTCGCAATTCGCAATTCGTTTACAACTAGGCTTCTAAGAGATGATATTAAAATAATTTTCTAAACCCCGGTTCATCCTTGTTGCAATAAATTACTTCATCAAGAAGCTGGAAGTATTTGCGATCTTAAACCAAGATGATGAGATAGATAGAGTTAACAATCAATAAGTATTATTTTTTCAAATCGGAGTGTGTACATTTGTGATTCCCAAAAATCTTAGGACCTGACTATAATAGACTTTAGTGGTATTTATCTTATGTCAAAACCGAACAAAAAGACCACTTAATTTATATGTAATGTACTTCAACAAACTTAACAATCTGTCAATTTGTTCACATTCAAGCCATGAAGGCTTGATGGAAAATAATTTGTGAAAATTAAAAATAGCAAAATTATTGCATCTTGCAATGGAAGCATCTTGCAAAGCATCCTCAAAAAAAATTAAATAGAAAAGAAAAAATGTTTCTGCTGTCAAATTTCCGCACTGAATGTCCCAATTTTATTCAGACTTTGCTTAAGGACATTAAAGTTAAAGAAAGTTGATGAGACAGAGCAAAATCCCATTATATACCCAGTTTATCCGACAGCTCAATGTGCGTTGAATCACATTGAAAATTGAAAGAAATTTAACAAACAGCTGGTTGAACTGACACTTCACCTCACACTGATATATTGTTCTTATTTCTTTCTCTTTCCAAATAATTCGTTTGCAATCCCACATTTTAAATACACAACTGATTACCTGCCCGATAATGGAAGAATACATTCTTTTTATTTCTTTGTCTATCCAAATATAAACATTGAAAATGTTTATATGATATTTCAAAGCAGTTACAAATTTTCAATGCCTTTTATAAGAAGGAATGTACGTATGCGTGTTGAATATTTCAATGCGGTTTGAAGTGGTGTTTATTCGAGCGTATTGAACCAATACGGATTGTTTCAACGTAAATTGAGCTGTCGGATAAACTGGGTAATAGTAATGGAATACTAAGTGTGTTATTTTACACGCGTATACTCGCTAACTCAAAAATGGCACAAAAGAACGAACATCCCTCTCGGCAATTTCGTTATAAAAATCTGGCAGCACATACATTTTAAAGATATTTGAGCTGTCAAATTTCAAAAATTATAGAAATTGCGACTTTTTTGTGAAGAGGAAAAAAATGAATTCAAATGAAATATACTGCCAAAACTCAGGTAAGAAATGAAATGTAAATTCTACATAAGTAAATGCAAAAGGATGACACTGACTTTTTTAAGATATTAAACATGCTGCTGGAGGGCCAAGTTGGAGCGTTCGCCTCAAAAATGACCTCTTAACACTTCCAGACATTTCTTTCTTTTAATTTAATTTATTGACGGAATGTCACATTTGTGTCAAATTCTTGACATTTCATCATAATTTATCGATAATATTTGATAACACATAAGAAACAAGATTCTAGTATCACTGTTTCTATCGTCGCTTAGAACTTATCATTGATAATTGTCCTCGCTATTTCAAGCGAATACACGATATCGTGTTGTTATTGCCATGTATATTTTTGAGTTAGCGGGTATTCGCGTGTAAAAAACATACCTAATATTTACATTCATTGTGGTTGCACCTTTACAACATTACACAATCATACGAACGTTTTGTCGACACCCTATAGAGCACATAGCCAATGGAACCAACATTGCCGCTTAAAAATTGATTAACTCTTTACAAATCTACTACAAAGGTTATCTACATTTTGTAGGATTTGTGGTTTGTACTGAGTGGACTGACATTGACAGCCGCTCTCGTAGTTTTTCTTTCTTCCACGAGTAATATAACTTTTTACACATAAGTTATTTGTTTAACAGTTTATTTTTCTCATTATCTTTGGCAGCTAATTACATTTATTATCGCTGAATTTGATGATTTTAATTAGAGGGTGTTGGTTGACCCTAACTTGTTCACTTTTTATCTGTCAGGTTTTTTTTTACTTGATTCATTCTGCTCTTATGTTTACTGAAAGTACAGAATGAATCATATTTATGTATTCTAGTACAATTGTAGTATTAAGTATCGTCACCTAAAAGAATAATATACATATTAATTTGTTTTCTTGATATAAAATTTATTTAAACGCTTAATTTGTTTTTAAACAGCTTTTCCGCTCGCCTTTACTTTTAACATCAGAAGATACACAATGGAACAAACGAACATCAGTGATGCCGAAAAAGTGAGAATCGTGTCGGATTTTATACTTCATGCACCGCCTGGAGAATTCAATGAAGTGTTCAATGATGTCCGCGAATTGCTCAAGAACGATGGATTACTCAAAGAAGGGGCTAGCTCAGCCTTTGCCCAGTATAATAAAGATCAGTTAACTCCGGTGAGGATTGAAGGAAGTGAGCATAATGCTGTTATTTCGGAATATAATGATTTAGGTAAGATAAGTACTTTTTGAAAGAGCTTTTTTGTTTCAACTTTATATGGTAATGCTTGTCATTTATCAGTCTTAAATGGATTAGCAAATTATATACGTTATACTTTTATGCTTATATAATAGCAAAACACTCATGTTTGATTTGAAAACAACTTACAAATCAGTATCAATTGAACTAAATTTATTTGATAGAGATTAATCACACTGACCGTTTGCATAGTATTGGACTTTATTCAATTTAATTAGCTTTTCTGGTTTCCAACTTGGACCACAAGCTACAATATATATGTATATGTACGAGCATATGTAAGTTTTAAACATATGTAGTTGGTACATATAACTTTTATCATTAGTACAGATAGTCTCATATAATATCCTACCACATATCATCTAATAAGTTAATAATATTAAACAGCTATCTTCTCATCCAAAGGCACTGTTGAACTACTATATTGTTATAATAAATAAATTGGAATAATGCAGTGATATCGAACTTATAGGTACATATGTGTAATCATCGAGAATATATGCGTGTTCATATACATATATGTACATTTAGACATATGTGTATATCTAGTAATTAAAGAAAAAAAAACTTAGATTAGGGTTTAAAAGTTAAATATTGAAGCAGATTGATTTAAAATTATTTGATATTATAATGATGTTCATAAAAGCCAGATTCTATGATCCAGATCCATGAAATGTATTTGTTACATCAAACGCAACTGGCTTTTGTCAGAACGACATATACTTTACTTTCGTTTTTCGGTGACATTTAATCATTAGTGGCCTATTTGATATGAATTTCGTACTTCCTCTTATTGAAAAGTATTCGTATCTCAATATGGATTATTGATCAGTGTTTTCATAGACTTCAAACGATAAACAGCTTGTATAACTGAAAATGTGAAAATCAAGTTTCCAAAGATAGACTGTATTAATGTTGCAAAACAGGACTGAAATTAACACTAACGCAGTGTTATCAGTAAAGAGATGTAAATCATAATTATTGGACTTGGAAATTTTAAGATCTTTCTCTTAATCAGTAAAGATTCTGCGCACCCTGAATGCTTTGCGCTAGTTGAAATGCACAGTGTTCTAAAGAGCTGACAAATGGAATGTCCTTGTAAATTAGCGTTAGAATGATGAATGAGGTAAGATCTTTAATAATGAACAGTAAAAAATGTGTACTGCATTTGTGGCACTATTTTTTATTTTTTTTTACAATACTTTACATGTTAAGGGTGATTAGTAATTTCGGCCTTTTTAACCCTCTTTCGAATTTACATTGTAAAATTGGATTAGAAATTTAGAAATAATTAAATGTCGCATTCTGATAGGGCGTTCACAATTCATGAAGTAATATTCTCGTGAGTGTGGTTTCGATTATCGCTTTCCATTCGATAAGGGACAGTGGTTCTGGTTTAACATTTGCTCAATTTCATCCTAGTTTATTACTGGGCATGCGTGCTTTAAACAAGTTATAGCTTTTCGTGCTTGAATAAATTTTATAAATTTTACATAAATTCTTAGTTCATTTTACCATATAGACAAACACAATCAAGTCATTTAATTTAAAATCTAAGATTATCTCGATACATAAAAGAAATACAAATTATTGCATGCATTACATTGATTTAACACTGTGGAATTTAAACTGATTTCATTTCATTTAAAAGGCAGTTATAGAAATCAATCTTTGGATCTAATAAAAAGTGAAACACATTTTTGGGAACTAATTTTTGAATTTGTTAGAAACCATTTGCGGTATTCATATTATTATTATAGGATCATTACAACCAGAAAATACCATAAAGAAACTATTATCGTTTATTACTGATTTAAGTCACATTTTGGGTTTTGACACATCGGATAGTTTTTTTTTTTAGTTTGTCAAGAGCGCTATTGTTGTAAAATGCATAAGCCTTGCTTTATGCTTTGTTTAATATTTCCTATACGGAATGTAAAATCTCTCTAATTCTTGCTTGGTAATAAACCCACAGGAATATTCGACCCTTGAAATGGTCAACATTTTCTATTTTGATTCCTATTGAAAATAACACCTTTCAAATTTACTTATTGTAGCAAATATGTGTCGTTGAACTAGTAATTATGAGTAGTTTAATTCTTTCAAAATAAACGCTGCCCTAAAATTAAGATGTCAAAAGTTATTGAAGATCAAATGCGATTTTTTTTTAATTTAAAACTTTTACTGTCATTATTCCTTTTGCAAAAATTATGTATTCTCATTAACCCCACTTTTTGAAGCTTTAAAACATGTACATAGAATTTACAAATAAACAAAAGTCAGGACATTTCATCTCAAGTTAGTAGTTTTCAAGATACGACCCAACTTATTGAAACAGGTAAAACAAGCAACACCGAGCTATATTTTCATAAAAAAAAAACTGAAAAAAAAAATTAAAATCTCATTTTAATTAAATCAATTTTTTTTTTTTTAAATGAGCTTAAACTTCAGCCATCGTCGCATTCGCACCGGGTACCTGGGTACCCACATCGATAATTAAAGAATACAGTCAAACATTTTTTTCCCCACTGATTTCTTACTTCTAAGCGTTTCGAAGATCGTTTAGAGCTCTTCCTTTACCCTATTGTCGGCGATGAAATTATTTGCTATATTCTCGTCACTGAATCTCCAGTTCACTATTTCATTTCGAAGGTAGAAATTGTGCATAAGGACTCGATTTTCCATATCGTGGTTCGGGCCAATGATATCATTCGCCTTGTACACTTCCTGGAAATTCGCTCCTATGGCCGGCCTCTACCTTCTCCTGCGGATCCTCGATCACAAAGAAGTTGTTATCATCAACTGCCTCATTTGGATCGATGCAAGCTGTAAAAGTATCGACGAAAGGTCGTTTTGATCCTTCCTTCGAAATATTTTATTTATTTGCGGGAACAAATTCGGGTTGCTGGTGCTTACAGCCCGAATTTTGTTGTTCCAATACAAAATTACAGAATTTCTGTAATTTTCCTGTTTGGAGGGTTTTGATCGACGACTTCAATTTCATGATCTCGGGGTTATGTCTATCAGTACAAGGTTTTTAGTATTGACAGCAGTCTACTTTTATGTCGGCGCAGTGCGTCAATGTTGCGTTGCGTTGCGGAATAAGTCTTCGTTGTCGATGTGTTGATACCGAGGTATCTTTTTGCCATTGTTCGTTTAATTGTCTCGTCCATTAGTTTTAGATACTTCGTTTAACAGTTTTTTATTAGACGGTGCATAGAGCGAATTCCAGGAAAGTGCTCTCGTCAGTGTTCTGGAGAAGTGTGTCTAAAGTACCCTACGATAGTTGTAGGAATGCCTTTGAACACACTCATGCAATTCCGCAGTTTCGTTCGAGATGGTTATTTCGGTACTGAGGCCGTAATGGCCACTGTCAAACGCAAAAGTGCGTAGACAGTTTATAGTATGTTGGTTAGTACTTGTCAGGTCTATTCGTATGTCGGAGCACAGCAGGAGATCCAAATAGGCGACTATCCGTCGCCTTGAGGCCGAGTCGGTACATTGAACTGTACTGACCCCACCAGTTCAATAGTAGGTTCCCTCTAGTACTTGGTGTATTATTTTTCCCCAATCTCTATGTTTGGCGTTGAAATCTCCGCCGATAGTAAAATAATTCTCCTCCAATTCCAGCCTTAGGAACCAAAAAAGTGTCTCGAGCTCTGTGATGAATAAGGTGGCTTGAGTGGCCTTATGTGCATAGACAGACACCATGTATAACCGCTTTCCACTGCGGAGAGGGATATACACGATGCATGCTTCTAGCATCTGGAACCTACGTACTACACGACTGTATACTCTTTTAAAATGCAGTCCTTTTCTTACAAAGATTGCAACGCCTCATTGTATGGAGTTGGATCGGTTTCTTCGTACTATTTTATATCTTCCTGTGCCACATTTTGCGTCCTTTCTTAAGCTTAGTTTCACTAACCAAAAGCACATTGGCTTGGTCTTTAGGCAACTTAAATAGTGTGGCTTTTCGTTCAAGTCCAATCAGTGCATTAACATTCACTGCAAGGACCTTCAGAGTTTGCTCCGCCATTACGCTGGAGGTGCGTTAGGCTCGGCAACAGCGCGTATATTTGGTCTACCCGCGAAGCCTGTTCCAGCTTCCTGACGCTGAAGCTGAGCTATCATGTCAGGTATAGGTTCCGGTGCTCTAGGCTGGGTTTCACCTTTGTTGATCACAGAGTGGTGCGTCCGGTTTATAATTGACTTGAAGAAAAATATTTTTTACCGCTATAAATAAAAGATTCTCTGAATACTAAATTAATTTAGAAAATGAGCCTTAAGTTTTTTTTAAATAATAAAGATTGGTAAAGGTTACGAGGATACATGTATTGTATATGCATGGATATGTATTTATGTATATTTGTGTATGTATTTCATTTGGTTAGTAAGAAGTAAGTAAGTCTTATGTAATTTTATATTTTAAAATGAAAATTACAATAAATTGTTTTTTATTAGGAAGCGGACGATTTTACGATCCTCGCACAAAACAATCGTTTAAGTACGACCATTTGCGAAAAGAAGCCACTGATTATCAAAATTTAGAAAGTGATGTTACTACTGAACCCTGGCGTTCTGCATTAGACATCGAAGCTATTGCGTATACTTCAAATCATTACAGACATGGAGTATGTACAGAATCAGCTAAAAACTATTTTTTTAATCATACTACATAATTTTATTTCTCTCAAAGGTTTGCTCAGTTTTTGGAAAATCACAAGGTAGTCAAATTACATTAACCATCTGTATTGAAGATCATCAATTTCAGCCGAAAAATTATTGGAATGGTCGATGGCGGTCCCAGTGGCATGTCAGTTTTCAACCAGGCAGTGGTAGTGCAGAACTTAAAGGTGTCTTAAAAGTGCAGGTACATTATAAGTAAAAAAACATAGTATTGTAAAAAAAAACATTAATTAAATTGTTTGCAGGTTCATTACTACGAAGACGGTAATGTGCAATTAGTATCATCGAAAGAGTGCCGAGATGCTCTCGTAGTAACTAATGAACAACAAACCGCCAGAGAAATTATTCGACTAATTGAAGAAGCTGAAAATGAGTATCAACTGGCTATATCTGAAAACTACCAGACAATGTCCGACACAACATTTAAGGCAATGCGTAGGCAACTGCCAATCACAAGAACTAAAATAGATTGGACCAAGATCGTTTCATATAGCATCGGTAAAGAACTGAAAACGCAATAAGACATAAAACGCAATTGTTCTTTTTCTTTAAATAAACAAAAAATAACTTATAATTTCGTTAAGCAAATACTGGCATTTTAGCTGAGCCAGGTAAAAGCAACAACTCATGCGGATGCCATTAAATAAAAACAAAGTTGTATTACTTATGCAAAAAACTAAATAATGACATGTATGTGTGTTTGGGTTTCGTCTGTATTCAATTATTTTACATTTTCCATAACGATTCTGTTTGGTTATCCATTGGTAATGTTATTTTTTATATTTGAATTCGTTTATAAAATAAACTATATACATTTTTATAAATACATATATTTTTATCATTAGATAATAAAGCAATTCTTCATACCACAAATTAATCAAATAAAATGAAAATAAAAGAAAATTTATTTACATTTAATTAAAATAGTGGCATTTTACTTTTGTTCTGTTTTTTATAAAATAAAATTTTTGCAATGTCATTGGTCCATGTTGTTCGAATTGCGTCCAAAATTGTTCTTCGTTTTTTTTTTTTTTTTTTTGCAAAAAAAGCATGAATAAAATTTTAAATACAATTGAAAAAAATTACGGCAAACAATAGTAAAGCAAACATGACCTAGTAAATAAAGTCGTCAATTTGTTAATATTAAAGAGATAGTTTTTTTTAATATTTATATGTATCCACTAGGCTTCAAGTTGTCATTGAATCAAATCGGAGTAATATGAAATGAACGTAAGATTGGCTTGTTAACAAAAGGGAGACAAAGGTTAAATACAAATAAATAAAACTACTATGTGTAAATAAACATTAAAGGAAATTGTATCCATTTCGGCTCTTTTTTTCTGATTTTTATAAATATTATCAATTTCAGTGTAAAACAGAGAACTAATAAAAGATACCATAATTTTAGTTGCTCTCTAATATATTTTTGTTCTTCAAACAAGACCATAACAAATTAGCTTTCTGCCTTTTTAATTAGAAACCGTTTTTCTGGTTGTGATTTTACTTCCAAGTCTAAACGGTTTAAAACCCATCCTAGCTCATTGGACCTTGTAGCCCAAAAAAACATTGTACCTATAGCAAACACTTTTCGTTAGTATCCGAGTATAAGTTTTTAAATAAAAATTACCTTTATCCTTGGGACCCTTAATAGACACCTCAAATTGTGCTGACTGTCCATCGCAGTAATTCTTCTTTTCATCGGCTAAATCAAATCCAATATCTTTGATTGGTTCACCCAGAAGACTTACTGCGCCTGCCAAAAACTAATTGTTCTCATCATTTATTTGATTAGAGATTACCCATTTACATACCTTTGTGTTGTCTGATAGTCTGAAGAGCAGATTTAAAATAATCAGTGTTTCGTATTCGTTCCTGGATTTTGTAGCGCATGTACATGACAGCAGATATGGAGCCAACAGCCCCATAGACAGCTATTTTTGCAAGTGTTGCATTAGAAGGAAATCCCATTTTAATTAATTTAAGCTCTTCTAACTATTCATTAAAACTAAAAAAAGGAGTCACTAAACTAAACATCGTATGAAGGAAAAATTTCAGAATTTAACATACCGTCAGTCAACAGCTGATTGTCATTTTTTCGAGACTCGAATACACATCAGACATGTTGAAGTCAGTAGATAAGAATAATGAAAAAACATAAAACAACGCCTTGCACATTTCATGACGTATTTGAAGGCAAAATTCAAATTTTTATGAACTCATAGGAAAAGGAAGTAAAAGTCACTTGTATTGAAATAGAAAAGTAAAACAAATTTCATAATTATTTGCAAAATAATTTCTTTGTTAATTTTACTTTGCTCCTTTGTGTGAGTTATTTTGGCAACTATTTTACACTGTTTTCTTCGTTTTAAAACAATGCTTTAATTAAAAGCGTATGCTTATCTAAAAAAATTACAACTGACAAAGGTAGGTAGGCAGGTAAGAGTGGCTGTTGGAAATACCAACCCACTTAGTCCTATTGGCTCATTGTGATGCCACGTGAATCTATGATTCTCTTACTAATGGAACCAGTTTGAGCTTATGATGAAGCGTAGTCTACGTCTATGTTTTTTTAGATCGTTTAGGTTGTTGTAGAAGAAAGCTCCTAGATGAAGCTAAGTCTCCTCCTCCTCTTCGTCCATGCAGCTTCTACAGAAATCATTTGTAAAAGCGCTAAGCCTTCTTGCGTGCTTGCCTATGAGGCAGTGTCCAGTGATGACACCTATTATGGCGCTGAGATGTTTCCTATTTAGAAGGATCAGACACTTAGAGCGATTCAGAACCAGCTTTGGCCAGATCTTTTTGGTCGCTAGACATGTTTGCTGTGGACTGCTGAGCAGTCTGAGCAGTGCTGAGAGACTAAGGTCTGTTCTTTTACTGGCATCCAGCTTTAATGTTAATTTGCACGTAGCGATTAGTATACGTATGCTACCCTTTTCCGGTAGAATAGGTAGAGTGGTTCCAATTTTGGACAGTTCATCGGCTCTACAGTTCCCTGGAATGCCTTTGTGACCCGGTACCCAACACAAGTGAAGGTTGAACTGCTCTGTCATCATCATGAGAGATGATCGGCATTCAAGAGCGATTTTAGAATTTAATAAGACCGAGTCCAGGGACTTGATAGCGGCCTGACTATCCGAAAAGATGCGGATATCCTTTGCAGATATCACGTTTTTCTTTAGCCAGGACAGAGCTTCTTTAATCGCCAGAATTTGCGCCTGTAACACGCTACAGTGATTTGGAGACGGAAAGAGAGGCTCAGATTTAGTTTATCTGAGAAAACACAGACACTAACTCCGCTATCGGTTTTAGATCCATCTGTGTAGAGATGGATTGACTTGTCCTCCATGAAAGCATCTTCCTCCCAGGAGGATCTAGAGGGGAAGCTTACATGGAAGTTTTTGTCAAACCAAAGTTCAGATATAGTGTAATCGATGTTCTCTGTGAGCATTCTTAATATATTACGAGTCCGTTGTTTAGTCGCTTTAAGGCGAATAGCTGTTATCGCAGCTACTTGCCTGCTGAAAATATCGAGGGGTGTCAAATGAAATAGAATGTCTAATGCCGCAGAGGGGGTAGACCGCAAGGCTCCGCTTATGCATAGACATGCTGTTCTTTAGACTCTGCTTAGTTTATTGCAGTTGACTGCATTTCTAATACCATCCACCAGACGACCACCCCGTAAGTAAGTATTGGTCTTTTGACCGAAATGTATAGCCAGTGGGTTATGCGGGGTTGAAGGCACCATTTATTTCCAATGGCTTTTTTGCAAGGGAATAAATCTATTGCAGCTTTATGTCAAGTTTTTTGAATGTTAAATTTCCAGTTTGGTTTCCTGTCAAAAATGAGACCTAAATATTTTGCTGTATCGGAGAATACTAAACTGGTGCCGTCTATAATTGTAATTTTGTATTTCCTGGAAAAGAGAACGAGATCAGTTTTATGGGGGTTTATTCCCAATCCACAGCAATCAGCCTAGCGGGTTAATCTATTGAGATTTACTTGAAGGAGTTCTTTAATGGCATTGAGATGCTTACCTGAGATGGCTATAGCAACGTAATCCGCATCAATCGCCCTGCTACCACCCGCTTCCAGGTATATCAGCAGTTCATTAACTACTAACTTCCAGAGAAGGGGAGAGAGGACACAGCGCCTCTGCTGACATATCTTTTAGCAGAAGTCCCACCCATTTTGGAGTTGATTATCTTGCTTTTTAGCATAAGACTGATCAACTCACCAAGTGAGTCATCTACCTGCAGAGTTGACAGCGCAGACGTGATTGCGGATGTGTTGACGCTGTTGAAGGCGCCCTCTATGGCCAGGAAAGCAACCATTGTGTACTCTTTATATAGTAGGGATCGTTCGATGTGGCCAGTCAGTGAGTGCAGAACTGACAAAACATGTTATGAAATTAACAAAGAAAAATAAAAAGTAATTATGTCGTTGAACCTCCTTTGGGTCGGCGGATGATATAGTAAGTAATAGGGAAACCATTAGATTTTCTTTTGTTATTGAATAATTTATAGAAAGGCTTAAGACCTAACGATAATAGACTTCAGTGGGATCAACCATGTGTCAAAGCCACTTTTCTGGGTGGCCGTGGCTCAAGTGGTAGTGTATTGGCTTCCAAATCGAAAGGTATAATACATTAAATGTTGGATGACACCCATGGAGCGAAATAACCACTGAGCCCAAAAATCTTTCTTGCTCTCTCTGTCCCTTTTTCATAAAAACTTAACACATGATCAGGCGTTCTATGTGTAATAATATCCACTTGAGTGTTAAGTTCTTAAAAAAAAGAAAAAAAAATCTCTGTCAAAGGTACCCATAATGTACTTTAGCAAATTGAATAATCTATCAAATTGTTCCTATTCGGATTAGTTTCATAGCAGGAAAAAATAAAATGGAAAAGAAGTTTAGAAAATTAAAAATTGCAAAACTATTACATTTTTTTTATAATTTACGCGCGCCTAAGGGGTTGATACCCTTTTACTGTTGCTAGGGCGCGGGTGGAAAGTTAGAAGGAGGAGAAAGGAAAATTGGTTTTTTGTAGTGGTTTAAAACTCAGGTGTGTTTGGTTTCGATATTCGCTCTCCAGTGGTCCGAATAGGACGGAGAGTATTTTCTTCACTCAGAGTAATTCGAAGGTTATAATTCACAGTATTTGTTTGTGCTTGAAACTCTACAACAGCCAAATCTACGTGTCAGTGTTATGCCTTCACACGCAGAATTGTTCGGTCTGAGTTCTAATTACACAAATGCGAAACTTGAAAAACTTTTCAATGGGTAGGATTCGAACTTTGACCCTCCGAGTGAAAAGCGATTGCTAGTACCACTACACCACACTCACAAAGCAAATGAAACAGAAAAAAAAGTTCCCTTACGTCAGCTGTCAAATTTGCGTACATTCCCTGAAAATTTGCTTAACGAAACAGTATAAAATCCCATTATTATCATGCGGCGTGGTTCCAAGAGAGTTGAACCCGAGTTCAATCCGAGTTAGTGGAAAGGGAAACACTTGGATGAGTTAATTTTCGTCAAAAGTTGATAAGCTCCAAGAAACTCGGATCGAGTAGAGTTATATAGGTGTATGTATTGGTGAAAAGTTTAAATGAAATACATTTACGGTATTTATTTTCTGCAGGCAACACAATTTGAAATTTTAATAGTAAACACTCCGGAAGTAAAAACATAAGAGAAATTAAAATTAATAAAAAATAAAATCTTTTAAAATGGCCGCGCAAGTATATTGGACAAGTGACGAATCATTGTTACTACTAACAATAATAAAAGAAAAACTTGTTTTAAAATTGTTTGACGGAAAACGGCACGAGAATAAGGAAATATATAAGTCTATAGAGCAGGAGTTCATAAAACGTGGTATTACAGATAAAACCACTGACAATCTTTTAAATAAACGGAAAAACCCGAAAAAGAGCATTATCAAAAAATCAATTTGGGAAGTGGTGAAGGCAGAGCAACCTGCGAACACTGCGAGATGCTGTATCGTTTATTAGGGTCCAGAGCATCGTCTACAGCAATCCCATATGCAATTAATTCTGACGACGTTCCAGAAACAGGTAAAGTATAGTAAACATTTTTATTAAATACATACAAATACAAAAAGGTCATTTAATTGTTGGTTTGTTACAGGATTCGTCCAAACGAACGGATAAACTACCACCAAATATTAGAGCTGGAACTCAAAAGTGGACAAATAAGAGTTCAATTTTGATAAACGAAGTCAGGAAAATGTCTCAGGGGCTACATGCTGAATTTTTAAAAGAGAAAACAAAACTAATGGACTATGAATTTCAACTATATGCCGAAAATTAAAATAAACCAATCGAATTAATTTGCGCCGAAACTAAGAATATAGTTAATTGGAGCAATAAGAGTTTCTTGGAAGAAATAAAAGAATTACTCGAAAAAAATACTAGTATATATAGCTGCAAATGAATATGAAGGATCTTATGTTGAAGTGGAATTAGGAGAATTTATTAACTTTAAAAATGATAACACTCAAATGTCATAATAAATTTTCTGTTAAAAACATTTATATTTTGCTAGCATAGTTCAAATAAACATTGTTTTTATTTTTCGTATTATAATCTATTAATATTTAAAATGCGCACATGTTAATGAATTCACTGTGTATGGAATAAAATATTAAAAAGAAACTAAAAAATGGATGGATTTATTTGGTTTTAAACTCTTGTACTTGGAATAAGGGGAACATTTTGCGCCATATAGTTTTTAAGATGAACGCGGATTTCACTGGCAGATATATCCTGAGCCATTAGAACCATTGGGCTGAAGAAGTAGTAGTCACTTTCATTAGCATCTCTCATCCGAGTGTCTCTAACCGGCAGTTTGCAATATTCGACTATGTTATGTAATACACAGCATATACAGCAAATATAGATGGAACAAACTCTATTTTTGTACCAATCCGCTTCGGGAGTATCCTCCACCGACCTTCCGGTTTACCAAAAGCATTTTCAACAACGATGCAAGCCTTGCTTAGATAGGCATTGAAAGATTCTTCTTCAGTAGTCTATGGTCCAACGAAACCCTTCATCATCCATTCCTTAAGGGGATATGCAGGATCACGAACTAAGCAAGCAGTAATTTCCTTCTCATCTAAAAGTTTAATAAAAAACAAAAGTTGTAACGAAAATGCTTAAATTAAAATATATTCATACTTTACACTTGTTTATTACTCAAAGTATTCAAAGATCTCCGCATATGTTAAGCGCTTGGTTTTAATTTCACACATAGAAAAATAACTTTATCAACTCGGAAATTCTCAATCCACTCATCAAAAATTTACTATTTTGCTCCACCAATTTTGAGATCTTTTTTCACCTATACTCCGGGTGAATTTCTTTGTGGAATTGAAGTTAAAAGCGACACGGACTTACTTAATATTTGACTCTGAATACAAGGTTTTTTTTTTAACAAGGAACAAGGACAAGGACTCCGCATAACATGACACGTAGATTTAGCTGTTGTAGAGTTTCAAGCACAAAAAACAAGTGTGAATTATAACCTTTGAATCACTCTGAGTGAAGAGAAAACTCTCCATCCTATTCGGACTCCCACCCCTGGAGAGCTAATATCGAAACCAAATACACCTAAGTTTCAAACCACTACAAAATAATTTTCCTTTCTCCTCCTTCTACCTTTCCGCCCGTGCCCTGTCCACAGTAAAAGGGTATCTAACCCCTTAGGCGCGCGTAAATTATAAAAATAATCGAAAGCCTATATGTCAGTGTGGGACTTTAACCGCCGTTATGTATTTCATCAGAAGGATGTCCTGAGCAAAGGCTCACAGCGTTCGCCTAGTCGTCACTGTCAAGTTTGTGGAGAAGTTAGTCCTCGCTGGAAACGCTCACTCTCCCGGCGGCATTCTATAACTCTCAGCTCCATCATCAATGTTACGATTGAGTCTTCAATAGCTTGCCATTTCCGGGGGCTGCTTAACATACTGGGGACCAGGTTTGTCGCTGAAGCTGGTTCCCCGATCGCTTCGTAAATGGAGCTCCTGATGTGCTCGAATCTCGGGCAGAAGAAGAGAACATACTCCGCATCCTCTATTATTCTCTCAAAGTTTCGGCAGTGAGAATCATCTTCAATGCCGAAGCGATGGAGATAGCCTCTAAAGCAGCCATGCCCGCTGAAGGCTTGCGTGAAGTAGTAGTTTGCCTCTCCAAGCCTCCTCTGCAGTCATTCATCGACGTCGGGGATTAGGGCATACGTCCAACTACCCTTTTCGGAATCGGCGGCATGCCGACCAGGATGCATGCAGCGTCATCAGATCCTATATGCGGTCACTACACGGAGCATGCTCAGGCGGTGTATGGAAGTTTGCTTTAGATGCTCCTTAAAGCAAATCCTTGCGTCTAGGTGGACTCCCAGGTATCGCAGGAAAATCTTCGATGTGAACGTAAAACCGCCACTTTGGAAGGAAAACACTTCTCTCTTTTTCATTGTGGTCAAGAGGACTGCTTTGGTTTTCTGTGCCGGCAGGTCCAATCCGTTTTTTGCAGCCAACTGGTCACCATGCCGACCACCTCCGTGCTTCTAGTCGTAATTTCTTCAATAGTCTTGGCCACAAGCACTACGGCCAGGTCATCCGCGTACCCTACGATAGTGTACTCCTCGGGCAATGCAATCTCTTGTGGGTGGCCGTGGCTCAAGTGGTAGTGGACTGGCTTCCGAATCGGAAGGTTCGGTGTACGAATCGCAGCCTCGCCCGAAAGACAGATTCATTTTTTCAGTTAACGAAAATCAAGTATGATGAGTAGTTGACGAGAAATCAACAACAAGCCAACCTCCACTATGAATTTAGTCTCACCATTAAATGTTGGATGCCACCCGTGCTTAGGCACTTTAAGTTTATTCATACCCACTTGAGTGTTAAGTTATTTAAAAAAAAAACTTTCTAGCATGTTGTTGTACATCGCGTTCCAGAGGATGGGGGCTAGCACCGAGCCTTGGCGGACTCATGTCACATGTCACTCTGTAAAGCTGTACACGGACATCCGTTCTGTATTGCAGCCTTCTATCCCTGAAGTAATCGCGCACGATTCTCTGGAGGTAGTTTGGCACCCCAAGGGCCTCCAGTGCGTGTACGATACGGGACGATCTGGCTACGTTGAAAGCGTTCCTCACGTCCAACGTAACTACAGCATGTTATTTCTTGGAACCGTCTCTCCATATTTCTCCAGCCGTAGCGTCTCAAGCTATGCTGATGATCATCTCGATGGCATCCAGGGTCGATCTGCGTTTTCTGAAGCCGAACTGCCACTCTTTCAGACCGCCGGGGGGTTCCAAGGTTTTATTCAGACGAGTCACGATGACGCCTTCGAATGTTTTTCCAAGTTCGTCTAGATTGGTCGATATCCCGAGGGATCTTTCTTCCCTGGCCTGGGAATCAGGACCAAGTTCTGCCTCTTCCATTGCTTCAGGAACGTACCTTCCTTCAGGTATGCCGTTAATAGCCTTGCAAAAAGAGCTGCGTTTACCTTTATGGCCAAAGCGAGTACCACGCTCGAGATGCCATCTGGGCCCGGGGCCTTATTTGGCTTAAGCCGATTCATAGCAATGAGGACTTCCAGTCCATGTCCGTGCTTGCTCAGAGCTCCTTAAAAGACCGCAGCTTGCTACACTTAATGGCTTTCTTTAAAGCACGTCTACTGTCTATATCTCATGGCGCTGCTGTCGGAGGGTTTCCTCCCTGGTGCGGTGTCCGCGGCGTCTTGCCTTGATGCACATGGATCTTAGGCGAGCTATCTCCTCATTCCACCAATAAGCCGATTTTCTCGTTGGGCTCCGGGTCACCAGTGGCATTGAAACATCGCAGGCCGTCACCAGCTTAGACACAACCGCCTGGGCCATATTGCGAGCAATGTCTGGAAGTATGGACGACAGGTGAAAAGGAACGTGGAACAAGACGTTCTTTATATCGTACTTTGAAATATTTCCGTTCTTGCCCCTTTTGATATTGAATATCCACTTGCAACATGTAGGGCGCCGATTGGGAAGTAAATCTGTAAGTTCCCAAGTTTGGTTCCTTATCAAGAATTAAACTCTTTAGACATAGCTTCTCTCCACGTCTGATTATATATACAATTAAGAGCTTCTATCACACCAGCTGGATTTCGGTAGGTTTCGTTTTGACTCCTAAGTAAACAGATGTAGTTTTTTCCTAATGTTCGTTGCCTCAATTCTCTTCGAGAACTCTGTTATTTCCCACCAATATTTTCATCTCTTTGTTATCTAAATTTTCAAAAACTGGTTCCCAACATAGTTTATTGACTTTTTATTCTTTGGAGTAAAAAGCCACCGACCACCAGAAGAACACAAAACCGAAAGTCAGCAAAACCCATGTCAACATCGTTACAATTACAATTACTAATCACTTTTCTGTGTACGTTCACGTCTGTAAGTGCATACCAGCTGTTTTGGCACTTAGTGAAACACAGGTAGATCCCCGCCCACACCTCTCAGATCATTCTGATCTGAAGCTACCTGGCTACGAACTAGTGCCATTATTCTTCTCTCACCATTTATGTGCGTAGTGATGTAGCTTACCAAACTCCACCACAATGTGATCCATGTTCTAATCCGGAATTCAACTTCATGTGGTTAAAATTCCATCTCCGTAAGCAAATTATTCACTACTGCTTTATTTACAGAAGCCCCAAACTGGACAGCAATTCAACTTTTAACGAGTTTGATGCGCTGTCTGACTCCATTCAAAGAATTGTATCCTTGTATCCTCATACTGAAATCGTTATTACGGGCGACTTCAATATACACAATTCTGGGTGGCTTCGACATTCTGGACAGACAACATCCGAAGGACGGTGTGTTGAGATCTTCGCTGCGGAAAACAACCTAACGCAGCTTGTAAACGAGCCCACGAGAATACCAGACGTTGATAGTCATACCGCCATCACCCCGGACTTGTTTTTAACTTCTCACCTTGATAAGTACACCATTGATGTGCTATCCCTTCTAGGCTCGTCGGACCATTGTGTCATATCAGCTAATTTCTCGTACACCGACCACACAGTTAGAGAAAAAATTCCTAAAAGAACCGTATGGCAATACGAGAAAGCCAACTGGAGCGGTCTTAACAACTTCTTTAGGAATTTTAACTGGTCGTTAAGCTTCCTCGATAACGAGGTGGATGCCGCTTTTGATATGATTACAGACACCACTCTCTTTGGAATGAGATCCTTTATTCCTCATCGGATGAAGAGTATCAAACCAAAAGGAAAGGCATGGTACGACTCGAGCTGTAAAGAGGTCGTCAGAGTTAGAGAAATGTTTTTTCGGTCCTACAAGACCAACCCGACAGAGGAAAACCGAAAAAAGTTCAAACGAGCCAGAAAACGGTGGCAAAAATACTGCAATGTCCCAAAGGCAGTAAAAATTGTTGGTCGTTCGTCAAAAACATTAGAAATTCCGCCTCATTCTCCATCCCAACGCTCATTTACAATGACATTCGAGCTGTCAGCTCTTTGGATAAGGCCAATCTGCTTTTGTTTTTACGCGCGCCTAAGGGGTTAGATACCCTTTTACTGTTGCCAGGGCGCGGGCGGAAAGATAGAAGGAGGAGAAAGGAAAATTGTTTTTGTGGTGGTTTGAAACTCATGTGTGTTTGGTTTCTATGTTTGCTCTCCAGGGGTGGGAGTCCGAATACGAGAGTTTTTCTTCACTCAGAGTGATTCGAGGTATATCACAGTATTTTTCTTTTCTGTGCTTGAAACTCTACAACAGCCAAATCTACGTGTCAGTGTTATGCCTTCACACGCAGAATTTTTCTGTCTGAGTTCCAATTACACAAAGAAAAACTGACTTGTCATGGGCAGGATTCGAACCTGGACCCTCCGAGTGAGAAGCGTTTGCTAGTACCACTACACCACGGCCACCCGCACACTTTGCCGCCAGCTCAACACTCCCAGATTGTGCTTCGTCTCCGCCTACACTTGATTGCGTCGAATCTTCAATGGGACGAATCTACTTTCGCACTCGTGTAGTAGCAAGAGTACGTAAAGATCTCAACATACATAAATCCGCTGGTCCAGATGGTATATCTCCCCTGCTTCTGAAGAGGTGTTCTTCCTCGCTGGCAAAACCACTGCGTAAGCTTTTTCATCAATCCTACTCTTTAGGACTCTTCCCGAGCAGATGGAAAACAGCATTTGTCCAGCCCGTCCCTAAAAAAGGCGAATCATCTTCTCTCTCCTCCTACAGACCCATTGCACTTACTTCTTTCCAAGGTCATGGAAACGCTGATAAATCGTCAGCTCATGAAATATCTTGAAACACGAAAACTTTTCAATGACCGGCAATATGGTTTTCGTAGCAACAGGTCCACTGATGATTTGATGGCATGTCTCACCAAAAAGTGGAACCAAAGCGTACATCAATCTGGCGAAAGCAAGATAGTTGCACTTGATATTTCTAAGGCATTTGACAGAGTTTGGCATTAGACTCTCTTCTTCAATGGATTAAAAATTACCTTTCGGAACGATCAATTCAAGTTGTTTTGGATGGTTTCAAGTCTGATATTCATATAATAAATGCTGGTGTGCCCCAGGGCTCTGTTCTGTCTCCGACACTCTTTTTAATTTTCATTAATGATCTCTTGACTGCTACTTCTAATCCAATATATTCGTTTGCTGATGACAGTACTGTCTGCTTTTCATATTCATTCCCGGGCTCACGGCCCTGCTCTTCGGCTGTAGAACGAGAACGGCAGCGTATGCTAAGCTTTTTTTTTTTTTTTTTTATAATTTACGCGCGCCTAAGGGGTTGATACCCTTTTACTGTTGCCAGGGCGTGGGCGGAAAGATAGAAGGAGGAGAAAGGAAAATTGTTTTTGTAGTGGTTTGAAACTCAGGTGTGTTTGGTTTCTATGTTTGCTCTCCAGGGGTGGGAGTCCGAATAGGACGGAGACTTTTTTCTTCACTCAGAGTGATTCGAGATATAATTCCCAGTATTTTTTTCATTGCTTGAAACTCTTATAACAGCCAAAACTACGTGTCAGTGTTATGCCTTCACACGCAGAATTTTTTTGTCTGAGTTCCAATTATACAATGAAAAACTGATTTTGCCATGGGCAGGATTCGAACCTGGACCCTCCGAGTGAGAAGCGTTTGCTACTACCACTACACCACGGCCACCCCTCATTAAATTCCGATATCAACAGCATGACCAATTGGGGAACTATCAACAGAGTGGAATTTAATGCTTCCAAAACGCAATGCTGTCTGCTGTCTTTAAAGCGAAATTTAAACACCCAGCCATTATCTATGAATAGCATCGTCGAAACCGAAAAACTTTCCATTCTCGGTATGTGTGTCAATGACAACTTACGTTAGAATGACCACATATTTGATATCGCCAAAAATGATGCGAAATATCTAGGTTTCCTCAAGCGATGTAAGAAATATTTTACCCCCTCTGATCTGGCCACAATATATAAGGTATTCATCCGCCCAAAATTGGAGTACAATGCCCACGTCTGGTCAGGTGCTCCTAAAACATCTCTGCACCTGCTAGATAGGATTCAAAACCGTGCGATAAAACTTATTGACGATACTAATACCAGTCAATAAATTGACACGCTCTAACACCGACGTAATGTCTCCTGTCTCACTTTGTTTTATCGCTATTTCCACCACCAGTGCTCCACTGAAATCGCCAGTAGCATTCTGCCCATTCAAACTGTCAACCGTAACACCCGTCTCGCTATGAATGCTCATCAGTATACCCTCAAGCCCATTTTCGGACGTACTCTAAAATATCGTGATTCGTTCCTTAGCCGTACAGCTCGCTTATGGAATGCTCTGCCGATTTCTATATTTCCTGGTCGTTATAAAAACAATGTACATCGGTACCTCTCTTTTCTTCCTCCCTAAATTTCCTTTGCCCGCGCTGTGAACAATCATCTCAAGGGTACACAAACCCCTTGAGCGCGCGCTCATTATAAAAAAAAATCTGTCTCTCTCTCTCTCTGAGCTATGGCGAAGCGGAAACGAGATCAGCAAGCATCTCTGTTGCACCAAATTGATCATGGCTGACTTGGAGACAAGGAGAAAGGATGCACTATCGTGAAGACTATTACTTCCTACACACATGCCAATTATTCACCAATTATTCAATTATTATGGGGTGGCCGTGGTGTAGTGGTAGTAGCAAACGCTTCTCACTCGGAGGGTCCAGGTTCGAATCCTGCCCATGGCAAAATCAGTTTTTCATTGTATAATTGGAACTCAGACAAAAAAATTCTGCGTGTGAAGGCATAACACTGACACGTAGATTTGGCTGTTATAAGAGTTTCAAGCAATGAAAAAAATACTGGGAATTATATCTCGAATCACACTCTGAGTGAAGAAAAACTCTCCGTCCTATTCGGACTCCCACCCCTGGAGAGCAAACATAGAAACCAAACACACCTGAGTTTCAAACCACTACAAAAACAATTTTCCTTTCTCCTTCTTCTATCTTTCCGCCCGCGCCCTGGCAACAGTAAAAGGGTATCAACCCCTTAGGCGCGCGTAAATTATAAAAAAAAAAAAAAAAAAATTATTCACGGCATTAATTGTTCAAATATAACACTTTTGAAACACAATATTGTAAACACACACATAGTCTCTAGAAGTCGAATGTTAATGTATTAGTAGTTGTCACTGACAGAATTCCAGACAAAGAGTGACGAACACATTCTTGTTGGCAGCACTTTCTTTCTCACAGAATTCCGGAAGAAAAAGCAGTGGACATACCCCTTGATGACAGCACTTTTTCTTTTTACAATTGGCGGCACTTACATATATTTAAATTAATCTCTTTAACGACCGTTTGGTCTTTGGATGGACAGATTCCTGACAGTGCAGTACATTTTTCCAAGTCAGGTATATAAATATATATTATTTTTGTGTATTTTTAATTTTAATAAAACTTAATATCAGATACTATGGAAATGCTGTTTTAACTGTCCGTCACATTCTTGGAAAAATTGAAAGCGAATTTCGGAAAAAGGAAATAAAGGAAATCATTCTCGAGCAGAATAAAGAAAGGAGTTGACCAGAAGTATGATGTCGCCAAAGAGGCGAACAAACGGTGTATGCGGAAGCTGCTTGGCGGAAGATAATGATCAAATGTTGCAGTGCGATGTATGTGATAAATGGTTTCACTTCACATGTGCAGGAGTAGATGAATCGGTAGCTGAAAAAAGTTGAATGTGCACTAGGTGCGGGGAGTCGAATGGTACAAGACCAACTAGTTCACCTTTGGTGGAGTCCGCGAAAATTCGGAGCAGAAATATGAAACGGGAGCTGGAGCGATTGGAGGAGCAGCGGTTACTTGATATGGAGTACTTAAGGAGAAAGTATGAGCTCCTAGAGATGGAAGACGGTGATGAAGAAGAACAACAGAAGCCACCGACGAAGATGACGGAGAGTGCATCTATCCAGCACAGGGAAATCAAACCACAAAGAGTACTGACAGCAGATCAACTGTCTGCGCGGCAGGTCTTAGGCAAAGATTTGCCAACGTTCAGTGGCAGGCCGGAAGAGTGGCCGGTATTTTTAAGTAATTTCAACAACAGCACGGAATTATGTGATTTCGATAACGCGGAGAATTTGGTGCGGCTGCAGCGGGCGCTTAAAGGAAAGGCTTTGGAAACTGCTGGTGGTCTGATTTTATCACCAGAGATGGTGCCAGAGTTGATTTCAACTCTTAAGAAGATTTATGGAAGACCAGAATTAATCATAAAATCACTCCTTAAAAAGATAAGGTCAGAAGCATCTCCAAAGGCTGATAAATTTGAGTCCATAGTCCACTATGCCACTTCAGTACGGCAATTATATTCGACAATGAAGGCCGCTGATCTCCAGAGCCACATCGATAACCCAATGCTTCTCGAGGAGGAGCTAGTAGAAAAGCTTCCCGCCACAATGAGGCTGAACTGGGCAATTGAAGCAAATGGACACCCAGACTGGATGCTGAAGGATTACAGCAACTGGCTGAACACAATATCAGATGCAGCGAGTACATTGACTCAACTGCCAACGATCGAGTGGAAAGAGGAGAGGCGTGCGAACCATCTACATGCTCACCAGGAGGAAAAGGTCTCCCAGCAACCACAGCGTAATGTAAACCAGGCGAACTGCTATGCATGTCAAGGAAATCATCGGTTGATAGATTGTGATGCCTTCAGAAGTTTTTCCGTATCCAAAAGGAGGCATGTAGTGAGGAGCAATTGGATCTGCGAATGCTGTTTACGACATTCATCTCGAAAAAAGTGCAGGGAGTTAAAGATTTGCGGCATAGATGGCTGTGCATATAAGCATCACAACATGCTACACGAGACTTTGGTGACAAATGCGCGAGTCTGTGCGCACCAGCATAAGGACTCTGATGTTCTCTTTCGTATTGCTCCAGTTACAATACACGCGAATGGAAAAGCATTTGAAAAGTTCGCGTTTTTGGACAGCGGATCGTCGCTAACACTGTTGGACAAAGAAGTAGCGGAGACGTTGAAGTTAAAAGGTGTCAACAAACCACTTTGTTTGAAGTGGACAGCAGACGTCGTCAGGGAAGAAATGGGTTCGCTCTTAGTATCCATTGAAGTATCGTCGCAGCAAGGCTCACTTAGCAATTCGAAGCGCTACATGTTGCAGGGCGTTCGTACAGTCGAAAAGTTGAGTTTACCAAAGCAGTCTTTCGATGCCAGCGCTGCTCAGGCAAAGTATCGACACCTGAGAGGACTACCACTTCATTCGTACACAGACGTCCAACCGAAGCTGTTGATAGGATTGCAAAACGAGTATCTAGGGGCTGCGCTCAAAATATCTGAGGGTATGTGCAATGAACCAATTGCTATGAAAACACGTCTGGGTTGGATCGTGTGTGGGAGCTACGGAAGGGAAACCAAAAAACAGCATCATTCTTTCCACCACTATCAGGCGTGTGAGTGCGAGAGAGAGCTCCATGAAGATGTGCACGCTTACTTTGCCTTAGAAAGTCATGGCACTGCTAAGGAGTACGTTGAGACCGATGATGAAAAGAGGGCTCTAAGCATTTTGAAGCAAACAACTAGGCGCATTGGCAACTCCTTTGAAAGTGGGCTCTTGTGGAAGAACGATGATATACAGATGCCGAACAGTTATCCAATGGCACTCAAGCGACTTCAGTGCATCGAAAGAAAAATGCAATCGGATCCTTCCCTCAAAGATTCATTGAACAGGCAGATGGCTAGCCTTTTGCAGAAGGGCTATGCAAGGCAACTTAATCAGATGGGAATTCATTCAACTGTATCCGAGGGCCGTTGTAGCCATCACCGACAACCATTATGTGGATGACCTTATGGATAGCGTCGATACCGATCAAGAGGCAATCCAGTTGGCAAAGGACATTCAATATATTCATTCACGAGGAGGGTTCCATATGCGAGGTTGGCTGTCGAACTCGAGTGCTGTTGTGAAAGCGTTGGGTGAATCATCTGGTGGAGACAAGCAGATTCAAGGTTTAAGTAGTGCTGAATCAACATCCGCAAAAGTACTCGGAATATGGTGGAAAACAGAAGCAGACGTATTCACCTTTTCCATTCGCCTTGCCATGGTCCACGAAGACATTCTAGAGGCTAGAAGAGCACCTACCAAGCGTGAGTTGTTGAAGGTGTTAATGTCGATATTCGACCCCTTGGGTTTCCTAGCACATTACTTAGTGATGCTTAAAGTGATCCTTCAAGAAGTGTGGAGATCTGGAATAGACTGGGACGAAACCATATCCGAACGTTTACAGCATCAGTGGAATGAGTGGCTACGCATACTTCCTCTGGTTGAGAACGTAAGAATCCCAAGATGCTACTCGAAGTTGACAGCGGACGATAATGTATCCATCCAACTACATGTGTTTGTGGACGCTAGCGAACACGCAATGGCAGCAGTGGCGTACTTTAGAATCTGTTTGAATGATTCAGTGGAGTGCGCGTTTGTTGGAGCCAAAACCAAGGTAGGCCCGCGGATACCTATATCGATTCCTCGGATGGAGTTACAGGCTGCTGCAATGGGAGTGAGGCTGGCGCAATCCATACTTAAAGGCCATCCGTTGCGGATTCAAAGCAAGGTGTTTTGGTCAGATTCACGCACTGTTCTCTCATGGTTATCGTCTGACCCTAGGAGATATAATCCATTTGTTATGTTTCGGATTGGAGAAGTATTGGAGAACTCGAAGGTCGCTGAGTGGAAATGGATTCCAAGCCGAGACAATGTTGCGGATGACGCGACAAAATGGAAAAGAATGCCGGTATTTGATTGTAGCAATAGGTGGTACAAGGGGCCCTCATTTCTGTTCGAATCCGAGGACAAATGGCCAGGTGCCTTACCGGAAACAAATGAAGAAGAGAAGGATGAGCTGAGACCAAGGTTCCTGCTGCAACATGAGTTAATGAAGGAGCTGTTGATTGACACGGAGAGATTTTCATCCTGGAAGCGATTGGTACGTACTGTGGCATGGGTTTTGCGTTTTGTCGCGAACTTGAAGCAGAGTCTTAAAAGGAGAGAACTTTGTAAGCGTACCTTGTCACAGGAGGAGCTCAAGCAGTCGCAGACAGTGGTGGTAAGGATGGCTCAGCACGACGCGTATGGGAATGAGATAGCGATTTTAGTCAACGGCGGAAAGTTATGTAAGACAAATGTTCTTTACAAGTGTTCTCCATATATTGACGATGACGGGTTGCTGAGGATGAAGGGTCGCATTGACAACGCGGACTGCGTTGAGTTTTCTACAAAACGCCCTCTGTTAATGCCAGGACGTAATCAGGTAACAGCGTTACTAATCCATCATTACCACGAAATTTATCACCATTGCTGTCATGAAACTGTTGTGAACGAGATAAGGCAAAGGTTTTGGATTCCTAGACTGCGGACTGTGTTAAAGATGATTCGAAGGAAGTGCATGCGATGCCAACTAAATAGAGCAAAACCAATGTACCCAGAGATGGCGCAGTTGCCTGCTGCTAGATTATCCGCGTTCACAAGACCATTTACACATGTCGGCGTGGACTATTTTGGGCCAATAATTGTGACAGTTGGGCGTAGAACGGAAAAGCGGTGGGGTGTCCATTTCGCGTGCCTGACCATTAGAGCCATACATCTGGAGTTGGCTCACAGTCTTTCAACCGACTCCTGTATCTTGTGTGTACGCAATTTTATTGGACGACGCGGAAATCCGAAGGCATTCTTTTCTGACAATGGGACCAATTTTAAAGGTGCAGAGAGGGAACTCCAGGAGGCCTTTAAGGAATTGGATGCAGTAGCAATCGAAAACAAGTTCACCAGTACAGAAACCAAGTGGGTTTTTAATCCTCCATCGGCACCACACATGGGAGGAAGTTGGGAGACGTTGGTTGGCTCCGTGAAGAAGATTCTACAAGAGGTAACCCGCAATCAGCGACTAACAGACGAGTCACTCCAGTCGATGTTCATAGAAATAGAAGCAATCATCAATTCTCGTCCCTTGACGCACGTATCTCTGGAGGCCGTTGATGCTGAAGCATTGACTCCGAACCACTTTCTTTTGGGATTATCGGATGGAAGCAAGCCGATAGGTGAGTTTGGAGATAAGGATCTTCTTTTGCGTAGGAACTGGAGGAAGTGCCAGCAACTGACAAATATATTTTGGAAGCGATGGGTACGGGAGTATTTGCCCACTCTTACTCAGAGACCGAAGTGGTTTGATCAAGCGAAACCAATAAAAGTAGGCGATGTAGTCATCATAATTGATGAAAACCTACCAAGAGGGTGTTGGCCTAAAGGAATCGTTCAGGATGTCACTCGATCAGCTGACGGCCAAGTAAGACGTGCATCAGTAAAGACGGTCACAGGAGTTTATGTACGACCAGCAGTGAAGCTGGCGGTACTGGCTGTCAGTGGTTCAAGAGAAGGTGAGACAACTACTCGTGATAGTAGCCTCACCGAGGGGGAGTGTCACTGACAGAATTCCAGACAAAGAGTGACGAACACATTCTTGTTGGCAGCACTTTCTTTCTCACAGAAGAAGCAGCACTTTCTTTCCGGAAGAAAAAGCAGTGGACATACAATTGGCGGCACTTACATATATTTAAATTAATCTCTTTAACGATCGTTTGGTCTTTGGATGGACAGATTCCTGACAGTGCAGTACATTTTTCTAAGTCATGTATATAAATATATATTATTTTTGTGTATTTTTAATTTTAATAAAACTTAATATCAGATACTATGGAAATGCTGTTTTAACTGTCCGTCACAGTAGTTAAAGAATTTCATTATTCTCTGTTAATTTTATAGCTGTAATTAAAAGCAAGGTTTCATCGAAACTAGGGTGACATTTATGCGACATTAGTCTGTTAACAATCGAACTATTCACACATATTGTAATAAAGAAGTAAATTGCAACCTGGTGGACATACAGTCTTTAATTTGTGCTGCATAGTGGTATATATTTTACTTATCGCTTTTGACTCCAAGTAACTTTACTTGAGGAACAATTCTAAGTTCAACTCAGCTCAGAACATCATCGGCATTACAAATCTCTGCTAAATCGTTTTCGCTGCTTGGTCACATTTTTCACAATTTTTGTTGGTGATCGTTTTCTTGAATACTCCACATTATTAATAACTTCAGCCCAAACAAATTCTGGCAAATCTGGTTCGAGGAGCATACACCGCGCCATCTCAATCAACTACCTATTACATCGTTTAGCTACGCCGTTTTGTTGCGGAGTATAAGGCAGAGTTAGCTACATATTAATTCCCTCCTTTTTCAAAAACAAATCAAAATCTTTGTTAATATACTCACCGCCGTTATCCATCCGAAAAGTTATAATTTTCTTATTAGTTTGTCGTTCCACTAGTGCTTTGAAAGTTCTAAACGTTTGAAATACATCACTTCTATGTTTTAAAAAATATACAAATACTTTTCGACTAAAATCTATAAACGTCATCGACAGTCCAGCAGAAGATTTCGATACTTGAATAGCAAAGACTCAACCATTGGTGAATGGAGAATACAATCGAATTTTCTAGCAAAATAGAAATTGTATGGATGCTGGATGGCGAAGATTGTTCTTGAAATATGTCATATGAGCATAAATATCAGCATCCCCAAGGTATGCAAGTTAGTTCATCAGTTGAACTTGAAGTGTGAATTAAGAGAAGTGACTAAGTCGTTTAAGTAAAAGATAAGAATGGTAAATTGGTTGATAAATTGGATAGCATTGAGAGAAACGATTAAAGTGTTAATTGTTACTGTATTGAATCTTTTAGTTTTTTTTAGAAATGCATACAAATTATTAGTTTGTCTTATAACAATAGCTACCTATTAATTAAATATATAGGTATAGCTATATTAAAACATCTAAAAGCAGTAACAGTAAAGTGAGCAAATTTGTTTTATGAGCGAGAAGAATATTTACCAAAGCTTGATTATTAACACATAAGCTGTAATAATTTGACGTCCTATTCACAATGTTACCACTGCGCTTGAAAAATTCTGTAAGAACTTTGAAAAGGTAAAGTTGCATTAAAGGAAGAATGTGTAAGTTTTTCAATAGCGGCCATGAGTTAAGCGATTTTTACCGCAAATTATTCTACTTAAACATTTTCGAGTTTTAAATAAGGGATGAAAAGTGTTATTATTTGAAGCAAACAACTAGGCGCATTGGCAACTCCTTTGAAAGTGGGCTCTTGTGGAAGAACGATGATATACAGATGCCGAACAGTTATCCAATGGCACTCAAGCGACTTCAGTGCATCGAAAGAAAAATGCAATCGGATCCTTCCCTCAAAGATTCATTGAACAGGCAGATGGCTAGCCTTTTGCAGAAGGGCTATGCAAGGCAACTTAATCAGATGGGAATTCATTCAACTGTATCCGAGGGCCGTTGTAGCCATCACCGACAACCATTATGTGGATGACCTTATGGATAGCGTCGATACCGATCAAGAGGCAATCCAGTTGGCAAAGGACATTCAATATATTCATTCACGAGGAGGGTTCCATATGCGAGGTTGGCTGTCGAACTCGAGTGCTGTTGTGAAAGCGTTGGGTGAATCATCTGGTGGAGACAAGCAGATTCAAGGTTTAAGTAGTGCTGAATCAACATCCGCAAAAGTACTCGGAATATGGTGGAAAACAGAAGCAGACGTATTCACCTTTTCCATTCGCCTTGCCATGGTCCACGAAGACATTCTAGAGGCTAGAAGAGCACCTACCAAGCGTGAGTTGTTGAAGGTGTTAATGTCGATATTCGACCCCTTGGGTTTCCTAGCACATTACTTAGTGATGCTTAAAGTGATCCTTCAAGAAGTGTGGAGATCTGGAATAGACTGGGACGAAACCATATCCGAACGTTTACAGCATCAGTGGAATGAGTGGCTACGCATACTTCCTCTGGTTGAGAACGTAAGAATCCCAAGATGCTACTCGAAGTTGACAGCGGACGATAATGTATCCATCCAACTACATGTGTTTGTGGACGCTAGCGAACACGCAATGGCAGCAGTGGCGTACTTTAGAATCTGTTTGAATGATTCAGTGGAGTGCGCGTTTGTTGGAGCCAAAACCAAGGTAGGCCCGCGGATACCTATATCGATTCCTCGGATGGAGTTACAGGCTGCTGCAATGGGAGTGAGGCTGGCGCAATCCATACTTAAAGGCCATCCGTTGCGGATTCAAAGCAAGGTGTTTTGGTCAGATTCACGCACTGTTCTCTCATGGTTATCGTCTGACCCTAGGAGATATAATCCATTTGTTATGTTTCGGATTGGAGAAGTATTGGAGAACTCGAAGGTCGCTGAGTGGAAATGGATTCCAAGCCGAGACAATGTTGCGGATGACGCGACAAAATGGAAAAGAATGCCGGTATTTGATTGTAGCAATAGGTGGTACAAGGGGCCCTCATTTCTGTTCGAATCCGAGGACAAATGGCCAGGTGCCTTACCGGAAACAAATGAAGAAGAGAAGGATGAGCTGAGACCAAGGTTCCTGCTGCAACATGAGTTAATGAAGGAGCTGTTGATTGACACGGAGAGATTTTCATCCTGGAAGCGATTGGTACGTACTGTGGCATGGGTTTTGCGTTTTGTCGCGAACTTGAAGCAGAGTCTTAAAAGGAGAGAACTTTGTAAGCGTACCTTGTCACAGGAGGAGCTCAAGCAGTCGCAGACAGTGGTGGTAAGGATGGCTCAGCACGACGCGTATGGGAATGAGATAGCGATTTTAGTCAACGGCGGAAAGTTATGTAAGTCAAATGTTCTTTACAAGTGTTCCACATATATTGACGATGACGGGTTGCTGAGGATGAAGGGTCGCATTGACAACGCGGACTGCGTTGAGTTTTCTACAAAACGCCCTCTGTTAATGCCAGGACGTAATCAGGTAACAGCGTTACTAATCCATCATTACCACGAAATTTATCACCATTGCTGTCATGAAACTGTTGTGAACGAGATAAGGCAAAGGTTTTGGATTCCTAGACTGCGGACTGTGTTAAAGATGATTCGAAGGAAGTGCATGCGATGCCAACTAAATAGAGCAAAACCAATGTACCCAGAGATGGCGCAGTTGCCTGCTGCTAGATTATCCGCGTTCACAAGACCATTTACACATGTCGGCGTGGACTATTTTGGGCCAATAATTGTGACAGTTGGGCGTAGAACGGAAAAGCGGTGGGGTGTCCATTTCGCGTGCCTGACCATTAGAGCCATACATCTGGAGTTGGCTCACAGTCTTTCAACCGACTCCTGTATCTTGTGTGTACGCAATTTTATTGGACGACGCGGAAATCCGAAGGCATTCTTTTCTGACAATGGGACCAATCTTAAAGGTGCAGAGAGGGAACTCCAGGAGGCCTTTAAGGAATTGGATGCAGTAGCAATCGAAAACAAGTTCACCAGTACAGAAACCAAGTGGGTTTTTAATCCTCCATCGGCACCACACATGGGAGGAAGTTGGGAGACGTTGGTTGGCTCCGTGAAGAAGATTCTACAAGAGGTAACCCGCAATCAGCGACTAACAGACGAGTCACTCCAGTCGATGTTCATAGAAATAGAAGCAATCATCAATTCTCGTCCCTTGACGCACGTATCTCTGGAGGCCGTTGATGCTGAAGCATTGACTCCGAACCACTTTCTTTTGGGATTATCGGATGGAAGCAAGCCGATAGGTGAGTTTGGAGATAAGGATCTTCTTTTGCGTAGGAACTGGAGGAAGTGCCAGCAACTGACAAATATATTTTGGAAGCGATGGGTACGGGAGTATTTGCCCACTCTTACTCAGAGACCGAAGTGGTTTGATCAAGCGAAACCAATAAAAGTAGGCGATGTAGTCATCATAATTGATGAAAACCTACCAAGAGGGTGTTGGTCTAAAGGAATCGTTCAGGATGTCACTCGATCAGCTGACGGCCAAGTAAGACGTGCATCAGTAAAGACGGTCACAGGAGTTTATGTACGACCAGCAGTGAAGCTGGCGGTACTGGCTGTCAGTGGTTCAAGAGAAGGTGAGACAACTACTCGTGATAGTAGCCTCACCGAGGGGGAGTGTCACTGACAGAATTCCAGACAAAGAGTGACGAACACATTCTTGTTGGCAGCACTTTCTTTCTCACAGAATTCCGGAAGAAAAAGCAGTGGACATACAATTGGCGGCACTTACATATATTTAAATTAATCTCTTTAACGATCGTTTGGTCTTTGGATGGACAGATTCCTGACAGTGCAGTACATTTTTCTAAGTCATGTATATAAATATATATTATTTTTGTGTATTTTTAATTTTAATAAAACTTAATATCAGATACTATGGAAATGCTGTTTTAACTGTCCGTCACAGTAGTTAAAGAATTTCATTATTCTCTGTTAATTTTATAGCTGTAATTAAAAGCAAGGTTTCATCGAAACTAGAGTGACATTTATGCGACATTAGTCTGTTAACAATCGAACTATTCACACATATTGTAATAAAGAAGTAAATTGCAACCTGGTGGACATACAGTCTTTAATTTGTGCTGCATAGTGGTATATATTTTACTTATCGCTTTTGACTCCAAGTAACTTTACTTGAGGAACAATTCTAAGTTCAACTCAGCTCAGAACATCATCGGCATTACAAATCTCTGCTAAATCGTTTTCGCTGCTTGGTCACATTTTTCACAATTTTTGTTGGTGATCGTTTTCTTGAATACTCCACATTATTAATAACTTCAGCCCAAACAAATTCTGGCAAATCTGGTTCGAGGAGCATACACCGCGCCATCTCAATCAACTACCTATTACATCGTTTGGCTACGCCGTTTTGTTGCGGAGTATAAGGCAGAGTTAGCTACATATTAATTCCCTCCTTTTTCAAAAACAAATCAAAATCTTTGTTAATATACTCACCGCCGTTATCCATCCGAAAAGTTATAATTTTCTTATTAGTTTGTCGTTCCACTAGTGCTTTGAAAGTTCTAAACGTTTGAAATACATCACTTCTATGTTTTAAAAAATATACAAATACTTTTCGACTAAAATCTATAAACGTCATCGACAGTCCAGCAGAAGATTTCGATACTTGAATAGCAAAGACTCAACCATTGGTGAATGGAGAATACAATCGAATTTTCTAGCAAAATAGAAATTGTATGGATGCTGGATGGCGAAGATTGTTCTTGAAATATGTCATATGAGCATAAATATCAGCATCCCCAAGGTATGCAAGTTAGTTCATCAGTTGAACTTGAAGTGTGAATTAAGAGAAGTGACTAAGTCGTTTAAGTAAAAGATAAGAATGGTATATTGGTTGATAAATTGGATTGCATTGAGAGAAACGATTAAAGTGTTAATTGTTACTGTATTGAATCTTTTAGTTTTTTTTAGAAATGCATACAAATTATTAGTTTGTCTTATAACAATAGCTACCTATTAATTAAATATATAGGTATAGCTATATTAAAACATCTAAAAGCAGTAACAGTAAAGTGAGCAAATTTGTTTTATGAGCGAGAAGAATATTTACCAAAGCTTGATTATTAACACATAAGCTGTAATAATTTGACGTCCTATTCACAATGTTACCACTGCGCTTGAAAAATTCTGTAAGAACTTTGAAAAGGTAAAGTTGCATTAAAGGAAGAATGTGTAAGTTTTTCAATAGCGGCCATGAGTTAAGCGATTTTTACCGCAAATTATTCTACTTAAACATTTTCGAGTTTTAAATAAGGGATGAAAAGTGTTATCATAAGCTCGTCCAAAGCTTCTAATGCCATATTGCAGTTTAGAGTTTGCCAGTGCATAATATACAAGGCAGCGCAAAATTAATAATCCAATTTTGTTTTTGAATTACTTTTTTACTAAATAAAAAAAAATTATTTTGAGTGATGGAAATCTTTATTTGGACCTTTGTAATTGTTTCTGTTAAGTGAAAAAGATGATATACGCCAAGTGGCTGTCGCCAGTGTTTATACACATTTGTGCCCGTTTCATCGCATTTTCTATGACTTTCCGCAAGATTTCCGGTGACAACTGTTCTCATTCCTGTCGAATATTCTCCTTAAAGGCTGCGATTGTCTGATGATTGATGGCTTCAAGTAGCCCCAAAAAAAGTAGACTGGGGTGGTTACATCGAGCGATCAGCAAGATCGCCAGCAAGGCCATGCCAAATCGCTAAAACGGACGATTACGCGACCTGGAAACGCTTCCTTCACAATATCCACTGTGGCTCATGCTGTGTGTGCAGTGTACCATCTTGTTGAAACCACATGTTCACCTAGCCCCGCTCGTTTATCATAGCCCTGTAGCATTCGCTACTTACAGTGACCGTATTGCCGATGGCGTCCTCAAAAAAATACGGCACAATCACTCCTCCCGCGTGTACGCCGCACCACACAGTGACTTCGAGTGGATGTAATGGTTCTTCGTGCATCACACGCGGATTTTCATTGTCCCAGAAACGAAGATTTCCCCTACTGACCTAACCGCTTAAGTGAAAATGCGCCTCGTCGCTCATGATGATTTTCGACACAAAATGATCTCTTCGTTGTAGAGATTGAGGATGGTTTTACAGTAATTCACACGCAACTGACGGTCGGGAGGCATTAACTGATGCACTGTTTGCACTTTGTACTGGAACACGTGTAAGTCTTTTCAATATTCCCTGTAGGGTCCGTCCCAATTGCGTGAACCGTTGTCTGGTTGATGTTTCTTCGTTTTCAGCGACATCGGCAGCCACAGCCGCAATATTCTCGGCCGAACGACCAGTCCGGTGGGGGCCACGCCCCGCATGGTCTCCTGCGGTTCCACTCTGTTCGAGTCGAGTAGCTAAGCGCAGCAATATTTGCCCAGTTGGCACGACACGATTAGGAAATCGACATCGAAATTCACGCTGCGTTAACACCATCGACTGATTATTGCGACTCTTGCGGAGTATAGCGCTCCATTGCTTGTCTGTTTGTATACTGCAGCTATCTAGTTCACAAGTGTCAAATATGATGGACGTACTATCCCATTTACAAAAATTATACCATCTTCCGATAGGGTGATTAATTTTGCCCCACCTTGTATCATAGCTAGTATTGGCTTAGAACAGTATGGTTTTAAGAGATACAATTTTCGTATTACCTGCATCATATTCGATTTTGTAGCTTGTACTTGTATTTTCCAATTCAAGTTTGAATCAGTCAAACACCCAAATACTTACATTCACTAACGGACTTAATTGTAAAACACTTATCTGAACATGGTAGTGCATCATTACCTGAACCTTCTGCAGTCATGTAAGTGAAATACCATGTTAAGATCAAAATGATCATTGCCTATTAGTTTGGTTTTATCGCTGACAACCAGCTTGTGCAAAGCAAACCACTGCCTTAACTTATGGACATCTTCATTTATACTGGCAACGCAATTAAAACAATTCAGTTCTTGATACGTAATAGCTATATCATCTGCAAATGCGGTGAGTTGGCCATTAAAATATTGTTGAAAGAGTGAATTTATAAAAATTAAAAACAACAGAGGAGCAATACACAACCCTGAGGGACACCATTTCTAATAGTAAGAGAATTGCTTAAACCAGAAAAATAAAATCGTGCTTTAAAAAAAATGTAAACACAGCACTTGTGAAACACGAAGAAATTGTTGTGTTGTGTTTTATAGTGTTTTCTTCCTAAATACGAGTATATGGTTAAACAAATCAATAGAGATAGTGAAATGCGACTGGAAATTCGCATAGATGGAATCCTGCATACATATCTACGTATGTATAAGTTAACACAGTACTCAATACATGAAACACTCAGCGCAGTTCATTTCATGGGCTGCATATGACACCTTGCCAGAACACCGCATTCCTTCACGTACACGATGCTCCACGGTAGAATAAGTTAAAGTTAAGATAAAAAAAAAATGTTTTTAGTTTTAAGTTCAGTTGTTATTTCAAATCAGAATAAAGTGGAGGTTCTGCTCCAAGAAAACATTTCTTTTTTGAAAGTTAAATAATTTAACTTATATATTCTTAGCAGAATATTTCGAATTGACTATTCCACTTGGTGGAAGTGAAAGAATGCTGAGAGCTGGTTGCCAATACTCTCTTCTACTTAATCCTGCCTCAATTACAACTTAAGAACAAAGCCAATTTCCACCAACTTTTAACTTTCACCAACTGAAATATTCCCCTTGAAATAATATTGCTGTAATATTAACAGGATTCCATCTATGAAAATTTCACTGTCTTTATTGACTTGGTTAATAATATATTAAATAAACAGTTTATATTGTTCACTATGGACTCAATATTGAATGAAGAAATAACCAGAAAAACAATTTCTTCATGTTTCACAAGTGCTTTGTTTACATTTTTTAAAAGCCCGATTCTATTTAAACTAAGCCATCTAAACATTTCACAAGCACGTATCTTTTCTCGACATTTCAATCCAACGCGTACTTGAAAACAACAATTTCTTTAAAAAATTTATTAATCTTATTCCCTACCGAATTTTAACTTCCCATACGAATTTGTTCCAGCCAACGAACTGTCAGAAATTAATATGGAATTTTGAGTACAAAAAATGTCAATCAGATCAACGCCATGCATGCATGCATCCACACATTTTCAAAGCTGATGATTTCAACTTTGCAATTAGTGGAATGTCGTGTTTGGAACGGCCGAAATCTGGAAGGTTTTCTAACTAAGTTAGACCATTTATGATTCAGGGTTTTTTATGACAGCAAGTAAGTAAATGTGTTTGGTAATATTACCCCCTGCGTTTTTGCAACATTCTTTCTAAATTATTTAATTCATTGCGTTGAACAAAATGAATATTTCTACTATGTCAATTACATTTAATGTAATAAAGCAAACAATTTTATTGCCTTCTCTGATGATAAGAAGCTATGCCAAACCAATGACAGGTAGTATAACTTTGGTTATAATTTACATACCATGAATCCGAAAATCTTTTAGCTTCGCCGATGTCGAAAAAGAAAAAGTTGGGAAAACTTGGCCCAATTGTAGAAAAAAAAATAATCCCTGTTGAAACCGATGTTAATAAGTTAGTGAATTATGTTTGCGGAAGCAACATAAACAAAACGGGAGAAGATATCAAAGTAAGGTAGCATTTACATGTGTATTCTTTTCGCAAGTACATAAGTTTCAATTGTAGCTCAAACCCGATTCTGAGTACCCCGAATGGCTTTGGAGCATCAATTACGAAAGAATTATTCCATTAGAAGAACTAGATCCAAATACAAAGCAGTACTGGAGAAGAGTTCGTAAAATGGCTCTAAGAAGAAATAACAAATTATCGAAACTAAAGAAATTTTAATTTAGTTATGGGGTTGCATAGTCGCTCATAGTTAAAATTTGCAATCTTACCGTTATGACAGTTGATTCGAGTTAACCTAAGATATTTCTAGAAAAAAGAGGATAAGTAAATACTCTAAAATAAAACTTCGATATATCTTTTATACGTTGAAATGCTCTGTCAATATATTTATGTTTCGTATGTAACTATAAAAGCTTCAAATTAGACGTTGGCTCTAGTTAGAATTCTACCTTTGGATTTTAAGCGAATTTCATAAAATATTGCAAATTTGTTTACTCATTAAAAATAAACAAGCTCAATATACAAAGGAAAACAAAATATGAGATTCTAAAAATTTATAAGTTGCAGGAAAAAAAAATAGCAAGTTTTTCTTAGAGTACTATATGTCAAATTCAAATAATAAGGGAATCTAGTTACATAAATTTGGCCCTCTTGAGAAATTTCATTTAAGGTCATAAGATAATAACACTTGTACTTTAATAAATTTTTATCAGTTTTAGCAACATGTAAGCAATCAATATCGGTACATCAACAAAATGGAATGAGGTTAGCAGAAAATAAAGTGTTTGATTTAAACTAACTAGTTAACGTAGTAATATACACGGACATTGTTAAACGAAGGTGTATAAAAAAACGTTTTTATAAATTCCAGTTGCACTGACGCCTTGCAAATCGATATAACTTAAATAATACAAATATTTGGTTAATGACTCTTGAAAATGTTGACGGTAGCAAATAATTATTAAGATGTAATGTGCAATATGTTTATTTTCTTATAGATATTCACTTATCACAATCTTATCATATCGGGCCTTTTGTAAACCAAAGGAAGACATTAAAAGCTATTTAGGTATAAAATCAAATACTCCACCTAATATGCTTCAGTTCTTCCGCGGCGCGAAACATTTTACTACATTCTTTGTTAATATGGGGACGGTGTTAATTTTATTTAGTGCTTTAATATTTTTATGTGTTTCTGCCGTGGATTCGAAAAGTAAGTTATCGGAATATTAATACTTGTGGATATAAAAAAAAATCAATACACATGTATTAAAATTAAGCATTTCTAGCGTTACCATAATTAATATTTTTGCCAGGTTATGTTCATATAATCGATTTCAACGGAAATCAATTGTTTTAAACACTGATATAAAAACATTTCTTATCGGGAAAAAGAACAAACAGTGTACATGCACAAAGCGAATCAACAATTATAATTGAAAGTTTTTACAAGAAAAATCAATCAAACACAAAAGGTGTGTTTCCAAGAAAAGATCAATAAGAAACCAGTAAATCGATATAGATTCATATGAATATGCCCCATACACAAGGTGGAGTTTCTTGATGACATACATATGTACTTGTTTGTAGGAACTACTGCGGACACATTTGTGCTTGGATTATTTGTTCGAAATTCTTAGCAGTGCAAGTTTGAAAATCGCAAATACAAATTACTGCGGATTTCTACAAAATTATGATGCACATATGTACCTCATTATTCACTTAACACTTATAATTAATAGAAATGTATGATGAGCTTTTTCAGGTTACAGTTTTATACCACTTGTAAAAACGGCATTCTTTTTATTTGCGTGTATATACTTTGATGTACAAATCTATTAGAACTTGACGGGTCAAGTAACGAAGAAGCCGCAATCTTCAAAATTGAAAATGCATCTGAAAAATGATATAAATATTATATTTCTCTAACTTATTTCGGACTTAACACTTAATTTTCGTAATTTGTAAGTTAATCTGAGAAGATAAGCTATAAGAAACCCGGCAGAGTTTCATAGGATCCAAGTTTTACGATTTATGAGGTTCTCAAATTATTTACAATATATTGTTTATATACGATATTTGTGTGATTTATATAAATATCGTTTTGACTTCTTGGTTGCCAAAATTTTTAGGTTAGTGAACGTTCTCGATTAGAATTGTGTTATCAATTGATCCTCACATACAGGTTTGTATCAAAACAAAAAGACACGAAAATTTATTTATAGGGTGTAATTACAATTTATTTTATTACAATAGTCTAGAAAATCGATTGGACCATACGTAAATTTCTATGATACAACTTGCTTAAAATTTGTATAACAAAAGGCAGCTATAAAATGTATACAAGAGAACACAGATATCGCGAGAATATAAATATGTGGCAGTCTTTCAGGTACTGGCATGAATATATGACATAAAACTAAAACTATACTTATAACACAAGACATCCAATAGAGCCATTTAAATCTTTTAAGCATACCATCATTTGACATGGGTTCCAATGTCATTAATAAATGAACAAAAGATTGAAAAATTACACATGTTGCTATAAACGGTAATGTTAGTTGATCTTTTTCTAAAAGTGGAAACATGCTAAATGTAGAAATTTGTAAAAACCATATCATTGCGAATGGTTCGAAGGGGAAAAGCATAATTGCCGAAAGTGCTGGTAAGAGAATAGATTTCTCGTGAACTTGGAAAGAGAAAAGAAAGAATGTTATCGCTGAATTAAATAGCCCATATAGAAATGTTTTTTTAGTTGGATTTCTAAAGAGTTGAATAGCACTAGGAAGAAGCATAAGTGCAGTCACTAACAGACAAATGATTGCCATGCTTTCATTCTTAAATACAGTTTTTAGTTTAATCACAACATTAAGAGTACACCAAATATTTGAAACTTTGTCTTCAAACACTCCCCTATTAACAGGAAATATCCTTTGGACTACTCCAATAAAACTGTTCCAGGAACCAATCCATGGAAGCCACATAAGACTAAATGTGCCCACAACACTAGCTCCAATTTGAATAAATTTCAAAATTCCTTTACCAAGACTTGCTTCCCGAAAACAGCATTGAAGCAAGTAGACGAAAAAAGGTAAAGCGTGGTAAAGCTCCATTTGCTTGTAATTTAATGCTAACGAGAAAACCATGGACGCGAAAATAAGGCGATCTTTTAGAATTCCTATAACAGCAAAAACCGCTAGCCCTAATGAAATGTTATTGTACTGAAAGTGGCCATTATCGATTAAACTCTGTCCCGGATAAAATAAACACACAGCTAAATGTTGAAGTTCCAAACTGAATGATCCTTTACGCCTTTGAAGTGAATTAACTGTTGTAACCAATAGTAATACAGCAGGAATATATATAACAACATCAGCAATCAACACACTTATCCGCATAAAGAACTTGTGCTCATCTGATTCAAATCCTCTCGACTCATAAAGTTGGATGTAAGAAGAGTTTAACCGCTTGGCAAACTTTCCTAAACACCAGCTATGATATGCCGTAAGTGGCGGATAGTCCAAACCCCAGTAAAGTAAATCATTACGCGAAGAATTTATATACCACTCGGAAGGCGACAAGTTCACGCAAACCTCTTGCCAATGTCGCTGAGCTTCATAGTCTCCATACATTGGCGAATTCTCTGCGCCAGAATACGGATATAATGAAATTATGCATTTTAAAGCTATTGCAAAAAAAATCACTGTAGCAAAACTGACATTTTTAGTACTAAGTATCATGTTCCGGCCTTTCAAATTTTACTTCAAGCAGTGGACGTAGCAAAACGCAATCTATTTTTATTAACACTTTTTTTTCCAATTTACACTAACAAACAATGACAACCACAAGAACTTTTCCAAGGCACTGTTTGTTTAACACGAGAGCTTAGAACCTTTTGATTCGTTAATGGAAGACACGATGCAGTTATAAATAAACATTTAAGAAAAAAAATCCATTTGGTATTTGTTATTGATAACGTTTATACGGTTATTAATTGACTTTTATATCTTAAGAAAAAAAAAAAACAAAAACAACATTTACAATACTACAAAATACACTCTTGTATCTGTATCTTATAAAATGTTCATTAGGTCTTGCTTATCATTTTAAGTGTCAGATACTTTTCATTTATTTAACGAATATTTTAATAATATTTAACTAATCAAGAAGCTGCTTAAACTAACTCAAAACGGGAGCCAATTTCGTGTAGGAAATAAATAGGTAGTGAGATATACTATATCGACGCATAGCTTCGTCGACACGCAGAAACGACTGCATGCATTTTTTTCCTCCTTGCGCGTTAGTTACATATCTGTACGAGAACATTCAGACGTAAATAGGATGATTTCGAATTATTGCTCTATATTACACATATAATGCGTGTTTACATTGGTAACGCGATGTACGAAGCCCATGAACGTTATGTGCTTGAAAGTGCCTGATCACATTGGCTAGGGCAGGAAGATTGTCCGAAAGAGAGGGAACGCTTTTTATTGAAGTGGGAATAAGAACGGTTACTTCCACCGAGAATCCATTTCTAAAGTGGATTTTCGGGTGAAGCACGTCGTTTTTTTCCATATCGTTCCATTTCTGACATATTTTTTATCTTAGTTTTGATCGTTGATGAGAAAGGAAGTGTGAAAAATAGAAAAAAAAAGTATGTTTCAGGCCAACTGCTCAAATTTAAAAATGCTCCGATTCAAGTGTTCCACTTGTCAAAAAGTCTTTCAACCCCATGACAATGTGAACACGACGTTCATGGTGAGGGCTTGCATCCCGTCGCCAATGTAAACAGGCACAAAGACTTTTTGACAAGTGGAACACTTGAAGCGGAACATTTTTAATTTTTTAATTTGAGCAGTTGGCCTGAATCATATCTTCTTTCATATTCTTCACAGATATTTCAGAAATGGAACGATATGGAAAAAAAACGACGTGCTTCACCCGAAAATCCACCTTAGAAATGGATTTTCGGTGGAAGTAACCCTTCTTCTTCCCATTTTAATAAAAAAAAAACGTTTCCTCTCTTTCGGACTATCTTCCTTCCGTCGCCAATGTGAACAGGCACTTAAAAGCATGCACGATCAATATACTTGTAAAAGTGCACTGCTGATTTGTCATCCTATTGAGACCCGGTAAAGTGCTTTCAGCGCCCCTTGGTGGCATTTTTTTTACCTCCACGGCTGGACAGATTTTGGCCGGGAGCAAAATCATATGTAAAATTTAATTTCGGTGTGGAACAAAATAAATAAATTAGTTAAAGAATTTATTTTTGTCTGTATCAATCAATAAAATAGTGAAATGCTGCTGAAAATTCGCATAGTTGGAATATTACACATGTGTATGTATATACATATACTCATAGCAGAATATTTTGAAAGGACTATTTCGTTCGGTGAAAGTAAAAGAATACTGAAAGCTGGTTGCAATTACTCTCTTGCACTTGATCCTGCTTCAATTATAACTTAAGAACCAAACCAATATGCACCAACTTTTCAGTTTCACCAACTGAAATATTCCCCTTGAAATAATATTGCTGTAACATTAATAGGATTCCATCTATGAAAATTTTAAGTTGCATTTCACTGTCTTTATTGACTTGTTTAACAATATATTAAATAAACACTTTATATTATTCACTACGAACTTAATATTGAATAAAGAAATAACAAGAAAAACAATTTATTCGCGTTTAACAAATGCTTTGTTTACATTTTTTAAAGCACGATTCTATTTAAACTATCCCATCTAAACACTTCGCAAGCACTTATTTCGAAACTCGCGTATCTTTTATCTTTTTACTTTTTTCCAGACAACTAAAATCTTGTGAGATGAACGGTTGCCTAAATACAACATCAAGTCAATTTAAACTAATAATTTAGTCTAGCCATTAAATGTTTGATGCCACCCATGCCAAACATCTTTCATCATAAGTGTAGTCATACCCACTTGAGTGTTAAGAATGCAGAGCAAAACAATATTGAAATATTATATTTTGAGCTTGCAGATGCGACATAATTATATTATGTATGCATGTATGAATGTATGAATGTATAGTGTATGGGCCCCTTAATGTCATTGAAGGGACATTTTAACAGTGGTGCAAATGAGATATCTAACGATTCCATAGTGGGCTGTCCGTGTACTATCCAAAACTACGAAAAACAACAACAACAACATGGATTTTTGACAGTTGTGGGCTGTTTTGCGAGGATTTTCATAGTTTTGGAAAGTACACGAACAGACGTAAGTTCTCAATCTCGTCACACCTAATATGGAGATAAGAAGACCATAAGGCTTGAAGCCGATTTAGTCAACGGTCGAACCAAGTGCTCCTGCTGGCAAAAACCTATGTCCATTTCCCGAGATTTTCACCAAAAAAACTTTTCTTTCTAATCAAAAAAATAAGGCAGTTTGATAGCCGACTCAGAGTAGTTTCCTCCTCATCATCGACAATATAGCTAAAATAAACCGACATAAATAAACTAAACACTCGTTTGCAAAATTGTATGTGTAAAAGGAACACTCGATTATATTAAAAAATAATTGGCGGTTTTTTCCATCTTCAAGTAGTTTAATTGACATACATAACATACCTATGTTAAAAGTAAATGAATCATATATAATAGATGTTGTTCTGAAAAAAAATTTGCAAATGCAGTTTATCAAATAACATTTTACATTTGCAATTAATCGTAATAGTAATAATCATGCCCCATTCAGATGGGTTAAGAGTTAGTGAACTAGTTTCCAAATCAGAAGGTTCGGTGTTCTAATCCCAACCGCGCCGAAAATTTTTTCAGTTAACTATTGTAAAATCAAGTAAGATGAGTAGTAGTAGTAACTAAGCCTAAACATTTTTCTTTCTCTTTCTATCCCATTTTCCAAGAAAACATAAAACATGCTGAGGCATTAAAAGTCTATTTTACGTTAAGTTCTTTAACAAAAAAAAAATAATAATCTGAAATAAATAAAATTTAGAAAGTAATTTTATGCAAACTTAATTGAAAAAATGTAGAACCATAAATTTATTCCGATATTATGTATTAAAAATTATATTATAGTCGATATTTATTTATTTTATAAAATAAATAATATACGAGTATATAAATAATATTATCGAAGTCAGAAACTTATAACATTATGTAAGACTTGACGCAAAAAATCCAAAATTTAATACTTTAAATGACTTCATTGGGTGCAAAAAAATATTCAAAGATATATTTAAATGTTTGCAAATTTAATTGGATTACGAGTATGCCGGTAAAACGTGTGCAGATTTTCTGCATATCAGCTTCGTCATTTGATAACTGACACCTGCTTTTCTTTTGAAAATTCTACTGATTGATTTTAAATTAAATTAATTGATCTCCCATTATGAAAAATTAAATATCATAATTTTGTTCGAAGAAATGAAATGGACAAATTACTCATTTTGGCGGAACACAACGTACGTTTTAAATTCGCTGTGTATGTCCAAATGTCACTGTCCAAAGTTATTATTTATTTTTTATTTTAATGAAATTATCACTTACTATCTGTTTTTACACATCGATTAATTATTAATTTAACTGGTTGGCGAAATGAATAAAACCTAAAAAAAAAAAACAGAAAATATGATATGGAACGAATAACGCAAAATCTTTGTCTGAATTCGTAAAGCAAAATTATTTTGCGTAGATGTAGCAAGACTGTTAGAAGTACAATAATTCTACTAAATTTTTTATTTAGGGATAATGTACTGTAACAATACCATCTTCCCAGCACTCTCTACTGCTATGTTCTCAGCAGGTTTCTCCAAGCACAAAAACCAAAAGCACTAATCTAAAGCCGGGCAAATGAACAATATCTTTTTGTTCAAATCAGAATCTGGTAACTCTGGTCATTTAAGACAACCCAGCAGGAATCAGTAGAGTGCACACATACCATTGATCATTCTGCCTACGAATGACAACAATTTTAAGGTAAATGAGTGGTAATTCTCTGACTGTTTAGAGCCGGAAAGTGAGGGCAGACACCCGTGTTTGAAAAAAAGCTCTCACAAGGCCTGTACCATGAATGAACTAACATTTTCAATAACATCGGCTTTATATGTAAGCACTTTATGAGACGTAATTCATTATTTATTGGGAAATTTTTCATATTGGACTACGAACGAATATAAAGGGTGTCCCATTAACACCGATTATTTTGAAATTTGAAAAGAAAAAACCCAGAATTAATATTATTTGAAAAGTTCTGGTGTTTTTATTTTAGTAAAATAAAGGAGTGGAAGGAGTGAAGAGACATGGAGGTTATGTATGGAACACAATATCCGATAAATAGCCGCCTCGTGACTGATGGCACACGTTGGTGCTTTTGAAGAAATTTTTCGATGACATTTTGACATTTGACGGCGTTGTGCGTCCGTTGAGCCGTTACACTTCAACGATCAAAACTAAAATGGAAAAACATGTTAGAAATGGAACGATATGGGAAAAGCTTCACCCCAAAATTTGAAAATGGATTTTCGGTACAAGTAACACGGCATCTCCAGTAGCTATAAACTCATAGTATATAGACATAGCAGAACCAGTAAGCACAAAGCAGAACAGCTGTGAAATTTTCTTTGGTGGGCATTTCGCAGTCAAAATGAATATTGCAAATGACCAAAGAATAAGATTTGCCTTTAAATTCCATTTAAATGACAGTTCTGCCTGCTTTTACGGCATAGCGATAAGCGAGAAGAGCATGCGCTTTTATCGCGATAAATGTGGCATTCTACATTGCATGCTCTGATGGCATAGCCAGGGGAGACACATTCTTAGTTGTCAAAATTTGTATTTTAGCTGGATGCGGTTTTGTTGTATAGGGAACTTAGAAGTCAATTTGCTGTTCAGGTGGATCAACAAATATTTGACGACTAGATGGATAGATATTTGTTTATTGTGAATGGTATAGGTGTGAATTTTGTTTTGGTAGTGTAGATAACTTGTTTGTTTTGTCTTCGTTGGTTTTTATGTGCCACTTTGTGAACTACTCAATTGTCGTCAGCAAAGGTATCAATCATTGTCGTTTCTCGGACAGGGGTGGGGGTATCTGCTGTGAAGAGTAGATAGAGCAAGGGCCCTAAGATTCTACCTTGGGGTATTCCAGCTTTGATCGGGTGGATCTGTGAGCATTGGACCTCGAAGCGTACGTAGAAACATCGGTAGTAGTAGTCCTTTGGAACAATGTTGCTGAATGTGAATAAGAGTCCCTTATGCCAAACCGAGTCGAATGCCTTAGCAACGTCAAGGGTTGGTATCTTGTTCGCCACCCTGTGTATTTGTTCGATAGTTGAGTGTTGTCTTCTGAAACCGAATTGATGATTTGGGACAGCTTTATGTTGTGTCAGAATTGGTTGCAGTCTTTTTAGCAACAGCTTTTCAAAAACCCCCGATATTACAGGAAGCAGGGTTTTAAGTCTATACGAACTTTCCTTTGTAGCTCTATATCTATCTCTTTCGCTGTTATTTTGCTTAATTATCTGTTGTCTGTATCGTTCTTGTGATTATGTGATGATGTGCCCTCGTCGCCGTCGGTGTTTGTGAAAGTTACCTCTAAGTACTTAGCAAGCAGTGCAGCTTTGTCCAGGTTATCTCTAGCCCATGTGTTGTCTAGTTTCTTGATGGGCGGCTGATGTTGGGTCCTGTTTGTCATGTGCCTTGTGGACCTCCATAGGGAGTAATTTGTCTCGAAAATTGGCGTTAGATTATTGAGGTAGTTGGAGAGGTTCTTGTTCTAAATTTGAATTAAGTTTGTGTTTCAGATCTGTGGTTATCTTGTTTAATTTGGTTTTGCAATTTGGTGCTTGAGTCATCTGCCATCTTTTCTTTAATTTTCTCTTTGTCTGTATGAGTTTTTTATTACTCCACATATTAAAGAAATATTTTTAAGTTTGTGTTCTATTTTGGGCGTTGATCTATGAGCTCCTTCGTTGATTATGTCGTTTCGGTATATTATTGCTCTTTCAATATTGCTGTGTAATTTGAGGGGAATGTTAGTTGATGGGCAATTATTTATGTGATGTCGGAAAGTGTCCCAATTAATTTTCGAGCTGTACAGCTTGGTTGGTTCAGTTACTTTTATGAGTTGTGAGGAGTATTCATTGGTTATGAGGGAATCGTCTGGGGAATGATCAAGAGAGGACTTGATGTTTATATTGGCTGTGTTTATGTTCTTGTAGTAATTTCTTGCCTTTTTTAGTGATTAATCTTGAGACCCATTCTGTATGCTTTGCATTAATGTCACCTGCCACTAGAAAGTGATTACCTAGCGTTTTCAGATAGTTGTCATATTGGGAAGTAGTTATTTGGAGCTAATATTTCTAATATTTAAAAAAAGCCATGTGAAATTAGAAAACCAATACGTTTGTCAAAGGAAACTCTCTCTCAGTGTGCAGTGTATTATACCAATAGATTTTCAAGTCGGATATGAGGAACATTTTGACCTCATCGTTAATTATTAAAAAAGTTTAAACCATAAAGGAAAAATAAAGCACATTGAATGATAATCCAACTTGTGATGGGAACTATCGATAGTAAATAACTGAATGATTTTTACTATCTAAAACTATTCGATATTCATTCATTTATTCATATTCATGCATCGCACCAACATTTTGTCAAACGCGCGGTGGGGGGAGGGGTTGTACCTGGTTACATTTTATACCTTAAAGACATCACACACATTCATATAAATTTCAAACATATTCAACCACGACAGCCCAAAGTCCAAGCCAGTGAAAAAATCATTCATTAATATGAAAAGCATTCGAATATATTTCCCAACCCCGATAGTCCAAAGTTCAAGAAATTATTAATTTGTATGAAAGTCAAAGGAACATTACTCCAAACCCGAGAGTTCACATTTTCTTACGAGTGGAAAAACCATTCATTCATATTGTAAAATGTTTGTGTGGGTACAAATAATAGAACTTATTCTTTTCAATACAAATCCCTTTATTCAGTACAGTTAAAATTCACTATTTAATTCTTTCTCTCAATACAATCCAATTTCTCAACCACTTATACTTTTCTTATCTTTTACTTAAACCACTTAATCACTTCTCCTAATTAACACTTCAAATTACACTTTAGAACTGACTTGCATACCTTTGAGATGCTGGTATTTATACTCGAATGACATACTTCGAGAACAATCCTCGCCATCCAGCGTCCCATACAATTTCCAATTTGCTAGAAAATTCGATTCCACTCTCCAGTCGAGGCTTTGCTAATCCAGTATCGAAATCTTCTAGTCTTCGAGTTTCGACATTTTCTGCTAGATGTCGCTGCTCACATTTAAGTGGTTATCTTTGTCATTAAGCATCCCGTTGAAATGACACATTCTATCCAAATGGACCACTTTCAATTTTCCTCGATCCCCACGCTGGATCCGGTAGACAACGTCATTAATGCGGGTTATCACCTTGTATGGACCTTTCCAGTCCTGTTGCAATTTCGGTGATTTGCCTTTCTTACGCTGAGGATTATACAGCCAAACCAGATCTCCTTCATTGAAACCGGAAGATTTCGCCTTGATATCGTACCTAGTTTTCATGCGGCTGCTTGCTAGCTTCATTTTTTTTCTGGTGTCTTCATGCAATTTACGAATCCTGCTGCGTAAGTCATTCACGTACTCGTTCACCTCTTTGGGCTCCGTCGGTGGGGATCCGAATTTTGCTTCACTTGGCAACCGAATCGTTTGACCAAATAAGATCTCCGATGGTGTGTGCCCTGTTGAGCTATGGACCGCGTTTCGGTAGGCCATTAAGAAGAGGGGTATGTGTCGGTCCCAATCCCGCTGGCAGTTGCTGACAACCTTAGATAGATGCTCATTCAAGGTCCGATTGAATCGCTCGACCATTCCATCAGATTGAGGGTGTAGTGGCGTTGTCCTTGTCTTTCTTATTCCCAAATATTGACATATTTCCTGGAAGACTTTTGATTCAAAGTTTCGCCCTTGATCAGAGTGCAGCTCCATTGGGACCCCAAATCTACTCACCCAGTTGTTGACTATCTGTTCGGCTACGGTCTTAGCCTCTTGATTTGGGATGGCAAACACTTCCGGCCACTTACTGAAGTAATCCATGACTACGAGAGTATATCGGTTTCCATTAAAGGTTTCGGGAAACGGCCCAGCGATGTCGATGGCTATTCGTTCGAAAGGTGCTCCGACATTGTATTGTTGCATTTGTCCATGTGGCTTTACTTTTGGACCCTTGGTAGCCGCACACCTTATGCACTTTTTGCACCAATTCTCGACATCTTGTTTAGCGCTTAGCCAATAGAAACGTTCCCTTACCTTTTCCAACGTCTTGTTTATTCCCAAATGGCCTCCTGAGATTCCGTCATGTATTTCATGGAGCACTTGGTTGACTCTGGACCGTGGCACAATTAGCTGCATACGAGATGTTGTCCCATCTGCACTTTCCCATTTTCTCTTCAGCAATCCATCTTGCACAAAAAGCGAGTCCCACTGTGCCCAGTATGCCTTCAGAGTTTGGCTCCGATCTGATATCTGCTGCCAGCTTGGTCTTTCCCCGTGTTCTTTCCAGGCCAATATTGGTTCGATGTCATTGTCTGCCTGTTGGAAGGAAAGGATTTCGTCTATACTCCAACCCTCTATTGGCTCAGTCCTGATCGTTTGGATAGTTGCCTGTTGTTTCGCTTCTTTACCACTGACTACTTCTGCTGGGAGGCTTTGGTTGCATTGTTTTACCTGTGAGACTGGGATAATTACCCTGGAGTCGTCGACTCCTGCTACAGACTTCTGCCCCGCGAAGTAAGCATTTCCTAACTGATGGCTTCTGGAAATTTGACCGGTTTCTTGGTAGCCGTTCCTGCCGGTTTTTCTTTCTATTTGCCTGTAGCCCCAGTGCAGGCAGCCTTCTCGTCGTACCGGTTCTTTACAATGCCCTTGCAAATGTCCTACTTTATCGCAGTTCCAGCAGCGCATCCTTCGTCTCTCCCGTGGGATATTTCGTTGCATGGTAGTTGGTCTTGAGCAGGAGCATTCACCAGATACTATTTCCCTTACGAAATGCATTCCTTTGGAAGCCTGATTGGATGCTTCGATCGCCAGAGCAAAGGCAAGTGCTTCAGCAAGGGTTCTTTTCCCGGCCATCCTTACTGCTGATTGTAGCTTCAAATCTGCAATTCCCCTGATGAATGCGTCCTTTGCCATTTCGTCGATTATTTCTTGGCCTGCGGTGGGATATGACAAATGTGCCAGTCTACTCACGTCTGCTTGGAGCTGTTGCAGTGTTTCTCCTCGTTGCTGCATACGACCTTGCAATTGAACCTTGTAAACTTCCCGCATGTGGCTATCCCCAAACCGTTTCTCGATAGCCTGCACTAAAACCATATAGTCTCTATTCTTTTCGATATCGATTGTTTGTAACAATTCTGCCGCAGGACCACGTAAGGCCATCGTTAGGGCAAAGCACTTTTCCTCATTGTCCCAGTCGTTTGCACAGGCAACCATTTCAAACTGCTTCTTATAAGTAGACCATGAGGTCTGGCCATCGAATGAGGGAGGTTTCAAATCTTTTCTCCTTGGACCGCTTAAAGAACATTCTCGCAGTTTCTGTTTTCGCACTGAGTCGAGCTCTTTCGCCAGTTGCTCAACTTTGTTGTCCATTTGTTCGAATTTTTCGCCAACATTCTTCTCTATTCTTTCAAATTTGTTATCTATTTCTTCGAACTTTTGGTGTAGAACGTTATTTTGTTCTTCCAGTTTTTGTTCTAGACTATTCTTTTGGTCGTCGAATTTTTGTTCAATGCTGCTCTTCTGTTCGTCCATTTTTTGTTCCAGACTGTTCTTCTGTTCTTCCAGATTTTTCTTTTGTTGGTCAAGACTGTTCTTCTGTTCGTCCATTTTTTTGTTTTGTTCGTCCATTTTTTTGTTTTGTTCGTCCATTTTTAATAAGAGGAGTTGCATCATTGCAGCCATGTCATTGCCGGTACTTGTCTGTTCATCCTCGTCAACATCAAAGGAATATGCATCAGGATCATGTCCCTCGTTGTTCAAAGCCTCCTGAAGTCGGAGCACCAGGTCACTTTTTCCTCCACTGGCGCTGAGGCTTCTCTTGTTCAACTCGGATTTGAGTTGGACGGGGGTCAACTGCAATAGTTTTCGACCCATTCTAGCTTTTTCAAATAGTCAGAAAACACAGTTTTTTTTTTTACACACAATAAGTCCTATCCCACTTCTGACACCAATGTAAAATGTTTGTGTGGGTACAAATAATAGAACTTATTCTTTTCAATACAAATCCCTTTATTCAGTACAGTTAAAATTCACTATTTAATTCTTTCTCTCAATACAATCCAATTTCTCAACCACTTATACTTTTCTTATCTTTTACTTAAACCACTTAATCACTTCTCCTAATTAACACTTCAAATTACACTTTAGAACTGACTTGCATACCTTTGGGATGCTGGTATTTATACTCGAATGACATACTTCGAGAACAATCCTCGCCATCCAGCGTCCCATACAATTTCCAATTTGCTAGAAAATTCGATTCCACTCTCCAGTCGAGGCTTTGCTAATCCAGTATCGAAATCTTCTAGTCTTCGAGTTTCGACATTTTCTGCTAGATGTCGCTGCTCACATTTAAGTGGTTATCACAATATGAAAAACACTCGAATATTTTTTCCGACTTTGGACTATGGGCAAAGTCCAAAAAATCATTCATTGGTATGAAAGTCAAAGGAACATTACTCCTAACCCGATAGTCCACACTTCATACTAGTAAAAAAAAATTCCAACTCCTATAGTCCAAAGTCTAAAAAATCATTCCGTGGTATAAAAGCCAAAGGAACATTACTCCTAACCCGACAGTCTACACTTCACACGAGTTAAAAAACCAGTATGAAAAACAATCGAAAATTTGATTTTGTTTATTCAACTGGTTTGAACGAATGATTTTTGAAAAATAGTATTTGAACGATTTTTGGATAACTATCGAATAAATAAATATTTTGCAGCTGTCGAATAATTCAATTGTTTTTATTCGATAGTTCGCAACACTAAATCAAAGTTCCAAATAGAAATCCATCTATCCACCAACTGTGACAAAGCTTCACTACACTGTGTAAGGAGCTCGCTATTGTACCTTACACGAACGGAAATTTACTACTGAAAATACAAATAAAAAACTATTGCGAAACAGATGATTCTAACCTAGAAAACATAGTCCGCAGTTGACAATACAATTAATGATTTTTTCAGTTTGAAAAGTATAAGTTCTAGTTTTGTATGAAAGAAGTGTGAAATAAAGGAATGTGAATAATTGTATACCAAGTTAAAGATGAAGATGAAGACGACCCAAGAGCGAAAATACGTCAATAACATTAGATTAGGAACATTCAAGATCTAAACGGCAAAACGATATGAAAACCTGTACCTGTGTATTCGTACCTGTTTTAAGGAGTAATTTATAGTGTATGCAGGAAAGATGGTATGGCTGACATGAACAGCGTGTCAGCAATCGGAAAGTGTAAGCGGCAACTTCAGTTTAGATAAATAATGTTTATAGTTTAGACTTCATTCAGTAAGTTAAAAAATGAGAGACAGCTATTGCTGCACAGCATTTCACTTTGATCATTATGTGCCTGTTTACATTGGCGACGGGATGGAAGTCCTCACCATGAACATCGTGCTCACATTGTCATGGGGTTGACAGACTTTTTGACAAGTGGAACACTTGAATCGGAGTATACCTTTCTTCCTAATCTTCAAACTTCCTTTCTCATCAACGATCAAAATTGAAATTAAAAAATATGTCAGAAATGGAACAATGTGAACAGGCACTATGTCTTCTCACGATTCAATACAGCACTTTTCTCGGCCAACTATCCACAGTGAGTAGGGTGGATGAAGTGGCAACTTTGGTGGCTTATTGAAGGAGAGAAAGTTTCGTCGTCGAATTCCTCCAGTACTAGGTAGCTTCATAGGAAGCAAAGTTGGTCAATCTAATATTTTAGCCGTGGCCGGCTTATATAGATTTAGGTAGGATTAGGTTAATTTAAGAAAAAACCAATTATAAAAATCGAAAAAAAATTATTTTTAAAAATAAAAAAAGGTAAAATGAACAAAAGAGATGAGTGACAACTTATAATAAAAGATAATTCATACACCAAAAAATAAATTGTAGTATATATACAATAAGATAATGTAATAACCCACTTGCAGTAAATTAATTTTCATTTTTGGTGGCTTAGAGGTTTATAGGTTTTAGTTCTAAGTTTTATTCAAAAGTCCGTATACTAAGGTTTTTTCATAAGACCAATTATTTTATTAGTTTTTCTTTTAATAAATATAAAAATATAAATATGATTATTTCTGTAAGAAACGTCAAAAGACATAGAATAAGTGTTCGATTTAACTTAGAGTGCCTGCATGTGCCCAATAAGTTAAAATAAGATAATTTTAAGTTAATTAAGCTAATTTGTAAGCATTTTTTTGTCTAGCATGTAAGATTTAATGAATTAATTGAAATAAAAATGCATTTAAAATGAAAAAATGTATTTCCCTCCAATCGGACCAGCCGTGACCGAAAGATTTTTTTTCTGTCATCTAAAATCTCGTGAGATGAATGGTTGCCACATCAAGTCGATTTACACTAATAATTTAGTATCCCCATTGGAGCGAAATAGCCACTGAGCCCAAACATCTTTCTGTCCCATTTTCCGGAAAACTTAACACATGCTTTGGTATCATAAGTGTAGTCCTACCTATTTGAGTGCGAAGTTAAAAAGAAAAAACTAAATTCACGTAAGATAAGTGGTTGCATAGAATACAACAACAAGTCCAATTACACTAATAATTTATTAAACGTTGGATGTGCCACCCATGGAGCGAAATAACCACTGAGCCAAAAATCTTTCTACCCGTCTGTGTCCCATTTCCCTAAAATCTTAACATGTGTGCTGCTATTTTCTGTTTTACGAGGCGCCGAAAATTCTGGACGCCAACAGGACAATAGTAAGGAAACATAGAAACCTATGCGTGCTGCCTAAACAAACTCGTCTGCGTTCCACGCATGAGAGGAGAAAAGCTTTTATATCACTTTTTTGCTCCGGAGTACACTAAGGGCCATAATGGTCATATTTCATAATAATAATATATAAAAAAATACATGTAACAATTTTGACAGCAAAGCCCGAAAATTTTTTTAGTGTTCCATTGGAACGAAAATCGCTCGACTTCAGGAGAGGTACCAATCGAAAGTCCGCTTTCATACGTCGCAAGTGTGTAATGCGCATGTTCAGGTTATTTTCTTCTGAATTGTCATTCAGTGATGCGCGCAACTCTACATGAAGACTTTCCCTTTCTTTGAGTTTGCATGTTATTTGACAGTTCTCTTTCATTTCATCTTTGGCGCTCAGTCTTTCATAATTGAAAATGAGCCCCCTTGTTAATTCTTTGGCCCATTTCAGTTCATCCGCCATACTGAAATGTTGTGCTCGTAACACAGCGAAAGAAGTAATGAAGCAAATGCGAAAAAGAAAGAAGAAGGAGAAAAAGAAATGTCAAAAACTTGCAATGAAATTGCTACCTAGTCCGCTTTCATACGTCGCAAGTGTGTAATGCGCATTTTCTGGTTATTTTCTTTTGAATTTTCATTCAGTGATGCGCGCAACTCTACATGAAGACTTTGCCCTTCTTTGAGTTTGCATGTTATTTGACAGTTCTCTTTCATTTCATCTTTGGCGCTCAGTCTTTCATAATTGAAAATGAGCCCCCTTGTTAATTCTTTGGTCCATTTCAGTTCATCCGCCATACTGAAATGTTGTGCTCGTAACACAGCGAAAGAAGTAATGAAGCAAATGCGAAAAAGAAAGAAGAAGAAGAAAAAGAAATGTCAAAAACTTGCAATGAAATTGCTACCCACAGGCAGTGGGAATTTGGTTAATTGGGTATTTTTTGTTTCATTATCCCTCCCTTTTACACTCACTTGAATCTTTCGAAACATGCGACGTATGAAAGCGGACCTACATTCAGTGGGAATTTGGTTAGTTGGGTATTTTTTGTTTCATTATTTCTCTCTTTTGCACCCATTTGAATCTTTCGAAACTTGCGACGAACTTAGCGACTTTTTAGTAAAACTCAACTCGGATTCGATCCTCATGGAACCGTAGTAATTGTTTATCTCATATCAATATGTCACATTATTACACAAACAGATCATTTAGTTTTGCACATTAAATTTGGCAGCACTTTTAAAAACATAGGAGCTTATGAACTGTTTATTAAATTTCTAAATCGAGTTAGTGCTATTGTCATCTTAAATTGTTTATTTATTTCATTGATTTTTTGAAGCTAGGAATGTTTTATGATATATTGAACAGTTTTACAAATAACGGATGTGCGGCCTTTAACATTTACATTACTGGAAGTCGTTTTTATTTTTGAGCTAGGGTACTAGTAAAGTGAAAAAAATACTATGGATGCCTCCGATAGCAGAATCCGCCAAGAGCAAAATAATAAAATTAAATTAGGGGAATCCTACTCTAATGCAGTCGATTCCGGCTATGAATCAATTTATAATGCCTGCTCTTCTGTATTAATGGAAAAAACCTTAAGCAAAGACATTTTTGATATATTTAGCCCCGGTTCGGAGGCTAAGAGGACACCTAGTAAACGGTCTTCGTCAATAAAATACCACATTTCTACCCCTAAAAGTGATGTGTGCACAAAGAGGCATTTTTTTAAAACATTTAATTCAACTTGCAACTCCTCTAAACGGATGAAATGGGAAAATATTGAAAATGAACCAGAGTTGTTTCAATCCAAAGTAAGTGAAAGTGAAGCAGAACTTATCAATCCGAAGCTTGTTTCTAATGACTTAAACAATATTGGACTTCCGGATCGCAGATGCTTATTTAGCTCGAATGCAGCAAACGAGTTTACAAAAAACAATTACATTTTAAATTTAAACAGCCAGAGTTGCAGAAAAAACAAAAAGGAACAAGTTTTAATTCCTGCAAGGCCTTGCAAAAGTCAACGATACTTTGCACCATCAGTGATACGCTCGAAGCGAAAGCTGGAAATTACGCCTGCGAAAGAAAAAAAAATACGGACATATTGTGGCGGAATGAGGTATTTAAACATTATTCGGAGACTGGAAGCATTTCCCGCTATCCTTGATGACATCTTTAAAAATTTATCAAATAAGGATCTGCTAAACATGTCACTAGTTACGAAGAATTGGAACAAGATAGTAAAATCGAATTTCAAAGCAAATGGTAGACTACAACAATATTTGAATGAATCCCACAATGTAAAAGAAAATCGCCAACAACAAGTAAAACTTCCCATAGGTATGTTAGATCGTTATCCCTTTGGGGAGTTTAATCAAGTTTCAAGTTTTAACAATTATAAAAATAAAAACCCAGTAAATGGGAATTTTCGAGAAAACCAAAATGTTGTGCAACATTTGCTCAAAAATGAAAAATTGGTCAAGTGTCCACGCTGCGGGAAAGGTAGCATAGTCTCCAATTCATTAGAGACATTGCAAATTAATTTACAAACCAGGATACCCTTAACCACATTAGCCTCACAAAGTGCCATTAACATAGTTCTAAAGCCGGAAACCTACAGTATTAATCTAACTTCTAGAGACAAGTCGGATCCATCTGAAACAAAGTCGTCGTTTGGGTATTGTACTAGTTTATCGTGTAAGTACACATTTTGCACAAAGTGCTTATGCGATCAGCATCCTGGAGAAAGTTGTAAAATATCTGAACCAGAATCTCCTTCTAAGCTTTTAATATGTCGAAAGAATTCAAAGCTTAAAAGTAAATCTGATTGTAAACAAAGTTCTAAACGACAGTCATTAAGAAGATTATGTTTTTCGTAATTGTTTATTTCATTTGTAATAATTAATACTATTTTTTTTGTTTTATCTTGTCATGTAATCAATGTTTTTATTTTAATAAATTTTTAAAATATATATATATATTTTTTTTATAACAAAAAAACTTTCTGAACTATGGAAAATAATATTGGTGTCATCTCTAATAAGATGACCGCCGAATATTATTATTATATACAGGATATTTAAAAAGGCCAAGACAACAAAAGTTAATGAAAAGTAAGTGCGCAAAGCAATTAAATTCTTAATTATTGTTCGATATATTTTTTAAGGACAGTTTCCTTTTGTTTTTAAATCACTGTGTCGCAAAACTTTTTTTTGGGATCTCTAATATGTTCCCAATATGGTTCAAGTCGGGCAATATAGGACCTGAACGCTTTTGTCTCTTGACTTGCATAATCCTAGAACAACCCCAACAACATACGGTATTATTTGCGTTCCCAAAATGTTTTAGTAAACGAAATGGTGTATTGTAGATCCAATTTCAAAGAAAGGACTAACACATATCGCCTTCTATTAGGTCTTACTGTGGACATGACATACGAGTTTGTCAATTTAAATTTGATTCAACACTGGTTTTCAATTTGTTCGCATATACTTCTGTCCGAAATTTATTCTAATTAGAAATAAGATAAGTTACTTTATAAAAGCGAATAACGGCTTTTACAAGGTGTGGCGGAAAGTTCTGTTGTTTTCTACCACATGCACTTCTATAGGTTGTCGACCATTAGTCAATAATCTGATGATAAGAAAATCGATTTAGCTAAGTAGACCAGCACGAGGTAGCTGAGTCATAAAGTTTTGCATATGTAAGTCAATAATTGTCTAGCTTTCGAACCGTCAATATGGGAGACGAAGAAGTTCACTTGAGATACTAGGTCGAGTTTTCGATTGATTTCTCCAAAATTGAGCGATTTGGTCTCCACAATAAAACACTAAAAACTTCTTTTGACTTTGGTGCCAAACACAGTCGATTGCTCGAAAACAAAGATCAAAGATATTTCTAAGTAAAAAAAGAAAAAAAAACATTTTGTTTTCTTAGAAAAAAGCGTAGAACTTCCGCCTACACCTAGTAAATAAGGTTTTTAAAGATAATTTTTTTTGCAAATTAAGTGGGAATGAATGCACTTATAATGACTCAATATGTGTTAAGTTTTTTTAGAAAATGGGATAGAGTGACAAATAAAGACGTTTGTGCTCAGTGGTTATTTCGCTCCATAGGTTTCATCCAAAATTTAATGGGGTGATTAAATTCTTAGTGGAATTTGGCTTGTTGATTTCTAGTCAACTACTCATCTTACTTGATTTTTGTTAACTGAAAAAAATTAATGTCTCGTTCGCGGTGTTGGGATTCGAACACCGAATCGTCCGATTTGAAAGCCAGTCCACTACAAATTATAAAATAAAATATATAAATTCATTAATTGTCTTTCATCGCTCGTCTTCACCTCGTTAATAGATAAACGTTAGAATTTTATCAATCGATCTGTTTTTACTTGCAATTCAAATTGTTTATACATTTTGTTCTTAATTTTCAACGGATTTCCTTATTAAAACAACGTTATAATGTTTTCCGTCTCTTTTTACTTATCGTTAAATGACACTGCTTTATGTCATATTTCTTTGCAATAGAACATTGTGTCATTGTGCTTGGATAATCTTTTATTATCTGCAAGGTTGCGCAAAATGAATCACCATATCGGAAGGTGGTATAATTTTTGCAAATGGCGTCGTACGTCAATCATATTTGACATTTGTGAACTAGATAGCTGCAGAATACAAACAGACAAGCAATAGAGCGCTATACTCAGCAAGAGAATAATAATGGAATAATTTTGTCGATGTTTTTTACCAATAATCGGTCAGTGGTGTTAGCGCAGCGTGAATTTCGATATCGAATTGGGCATCACCAGACGAATTTTAGTAAAAGACTTACACAAGTTCCCGTACAAAGTGTAAACAGTGCATCAGTTAATGCCTCCTGACCATAGACTAACTATACCTAGATATCAAACTTTCCAGATATTGGAAAATCAAAACCGGTTTTCTACTGATCGTCACTATCCGTGAGACTCTATCCGTGAATACGTGTGAATTGTGATCAATGGCAATTTATCTCCTTTTTTATACAAACCACGCCCATTTCAACCAAAAAACGTCATCCACATTACACACACTCCTGCAAATCGCTCTCATTCTAGCAATTTTACTTGTAAATTGCTCTCATTCTAGCAAATTTTGACAAAGTTATAGAGATGCAAAAGTGTTGGAATTCACTTACAGTGTGTCTGTGCGAAAGTTAAGGGTTTGCAAAAGCATTAGTAGAGTTTGACATCTAGTTTAGTTTATCTATGTTCCTGACCGTTTGTCGCGCATGAATTACTGTAAAGCCATCCTCAATCTCAAGAACGGAGAGACGATTGTGCGTCGAAAATCATCATGAGCGATGAGGCGCATTTACACTTAAGCGGTTACGTCAGTAAGCGAAATCTTCGTTTCTGGTGCTTGGTGAATATGTGGTTTCAACAAGACGGTGCAACACACAGAACCAGGCACAATGGATATTGTGAATGAATCGTTTCCTCGTCGCGTAATCTCCCGTTTTGGCAATTTGTCATGGCCAGCTAGATCGCCCGATTTAACCATCCCAGGCTACTTCCTTTGGGGCTACTTTAAGTCGCGTTTTTATACCAAAAAGCCTCAAACCATCGCAGGCTTTAAGGATAATATTCGACAGGAATGCGAGCAGTTATCACCGGAAATCCTGCGGAAAGTCATGGAAAATGCGATAAAACGGGCACAAATGTGTATCAACACTGGTGACAGCCAGTTGGCGGATATCATCTTTTCCACTTCAGAAACAATTGTAAAGGTCCAAATAAAGACTTCCATCATTCAAAATCATTTTTTTATTTAGTAAATAAATTATTCAAAAATAAAATTGGATGATTAATTTTGCGCCACTTTGTATATAAGATATAAATATGTATATTCAAAATATACTGTTATATTACTGTTTCATAGTGTGATAACCACTTAAATGTGACCAGCGACATCTAGCAGAAAATGTTGATACTCGAAGACCAGAAGATTTCGATACTGGAATAACAAAGTCTCGACTGGAGAGTGGAATCGAATTTTCTAGCAAACATTCTACAATAGCATAAAAAAATGGGTTTTATTAGTTTAGCCGTAAGTGCTTTATAAAAAGAAGAATGTATACTCTAACATTTGAGTCAGGTTTATTTCTATCATTTTCTTGCACACATACGTACTCAAATCTTGGCCCTAAAAGAAATAGAGTTGAAAAGACCCGGATTATGCAAATATTATTTTTATTGTTTTCATGATCTAAAAGGTTGAATTTGAACTGCACTTGTTTTCTTTCAGACACAGTCTTTTATACATGTCATATGCTAGTATTATACATGAAGAGCGAGAGTATTACAGTTATTACGGCTACATAGAAGAGAAACTAATAAAAGTATGTTTGTACAATTTCAATTTTCTACATCATCCGGCGCGAAATTAATGAACCTCTAGTGAATACAGCAGCTGAACTGGTCTTCGTAGCTTGGTACTCGTACCATTGGCCACTTTTATTTGACACACTCGAATCTTGTTGTCACGCCCAGGAAAATCTCCAAATGAACAGCCCTGATCGAGCCGCACGTTAACAAGAGAATATACACCTTGGACGAACCATTATTGGTTGGGTTTCGTATGTCCGAAAGGCCCTGCGTAGTCCACTCCCGTCATGTCAAGAGAGAGCATCCTGTCGCGAGGGAGAGAGGCAAAAGGCTGCGATCCAGGTAGAGTCGACAAACGCTTGCACACGAAGCATCGAGATATTACATTTTTTATCAGTTGTCTCCCTCTTATTATCCAAAACGTATTCCTTATTTTCGTGAGTGTGGTATTCGTTCCGCTGTGTAACATATTTCGATGTGTGTAAAAAACGATTAGCTTACTAATGTGAGATTGATTTGGCAAAATTATGGGAAATGGCTTAATATCTCCTTGTTCAGAGTCTCTCAAGCGACTGTTGTCCCCCTTCTCGTCCATGGCAGTATTTAAGGAATATAATACGGACGACTTACCGATTGATCCACCAGTCTGCATTGCATGGATCTCGTCCTGAAACAATGTGTATTGAGTATGCTTGATCCAATAGTCTTCAGCGAAAAGGAGTTCTTGAGCTGTAATGATACTGTCTTTCCGCTCAACTGGCAGCTTTCTCAGAAGACGTATGAAGCGTATCACAAATGCAGTCACTCGCAATAGTTTCTTCTAACAACTGAAACGTTCAGATTGTAAAAGTTGTTTTTCATCGGGTGCGGGATTCTTACTATCAACCGTCACCTGTAAAGAGATAAAAGAGTTAGGTAAATCTAGTTTACTAATATCAATCGGCCAGCATTCGCTTTCCAATATTAGCCAAGTAGGGTCGTTTGTCCACTTATAGTCAGTAGCTAGGAATTTTGAGGTGACGCCCCTAGTTAACAAATCAGCAGGGTTATCCTTCCCAGGGCAGTGTCTCTATTCGAATTTGGCAGTTAACTTTCGGATCTCACAAACGCGATTTGCTACGCAGGGCTTCCACTTTTTTCCTGTATCCCCCTTAAGCACAGGGCTAATTGTGAATCCATCCAAAGGCAGATACGATCGAAGGTCACATTCAACTTCGCAACCAGATATGAGCATAGGCTACAGGTATCAGTGCCGCAGTAATTTCCAGTCGAGGAAGGGTAACTTCATTGGAAGCTTCTACCTCCTTGATGGGAGCAACTCGGTTCTTCGCACACAGAAATTTCACTGTTACTCTGTTCCCATTAATCGCTCTTGCATAGGTAACGACGCCATACCCGCTTTGACTGGCATTCGCAAATAAATGTAGCTCCTTCGTGACAGTATCTTCACGATCAAGGACACAGCGTGATATCGACCGTGGAATCGGTCCTAAAAATCCCAAAGGATCGAAAGCACGAGATATTACGTGCAATACGATGCGTTTTGTGGGCTTTGTTTCGAAAAACAAGTTTTTCTCCAAGACGGGATTAACGTCGACGATTAATTCATCAGTATGGGCATAGCAAATAACACCCAAAACCTTCTGACTATCGGGTGGCTCTTCATCAAAGCAGCATCGTACGTTGTGATGGTTGCTGTTCCATTTTCTTAAGTTCATAGCGGCTCCCTTAAGTATGTGTTTTGACTGATGGTGAAGCTGTATCGCCGACTCTTCATTGTCTACACTGCACATGCATATAATATGCGTGTAAACCATTCACCTCATTTTTTGCCTTTTCTGCTACACCAGTATGGACGAGTTCCCATATTGCCCTATCATACCTGAGGAGATTGCCAGGTGATCTCGAGAGTCATTGCACAAGAGAATTAAAACGCGTAAAAGCTACCCATTTATTATCATTTAAAACATTACACTCACCCTTCCATGGTAAAGCAACTTCATAGCGACCATTCCGTTTAATTATGGAATTATCAATGAAATTATGTGTGAATGTGTCGCTTTACTCTGCTGACGGTTTTATACTAATAGTTTCCAGATCCCAAAAAAACATTTTCATCACAAATGCTGACTTGCAAAACACTCGTTACAGCATTTGGAGCACAAACTGGCGCAGGTCCCTGCAAGGTCCACCCGAACAATGTCTCGATAGCCATTAAACGATCATCTATCCGCATTGTTTTTCCCGATACTAATCGCCAATAATTATCCTAACCGATTAAAATAGAAATTCCATCAGCTGGCTGGTGATTAAACGGACGCGAATCAGCTAAAATTAATTTGCAATAGTTTATACAAGCTTGAGTGGGAACCGTTAGCACGTCCAGACAAATGGTCTGCACTACTACTGCATTTAACTCCAACATACGATCACTGCGTTGATCCTTTAATGATAATCGAACTATTTTATATTTTCTGTCCGGTGGTTGTGTACCGTCGCTGACAAATGGTATGACTCTAAGAAATTTACAACCGACGACACGAAGATTAAGCTTCTCGATTCCTTAATAAATGTCATTTGACTACCGCCATCTAGAATAATTCGCACGTATACACCCATATTGCTCTCTGTATTTAACGGGAAAACAGATGCCGTTTGTAATAAAACAGTTGCTTCATTATGCCTTTTGTTCGATGCATATAAATTCATTGACTGGTTTGAGGAATTACTTTAAACTGTTCTTTCTGACTGCCGTTGATAATTTGGATCGCACATAGCTTTCGCGAGCCATCCCCTGCAACCACTACACCTTAAATGCTTCATAGTGCATTTCTTTGCCGAGTGAACTCGAGCAGTACAGCGAAAGCATCTGCCATCACGCTAAAATACGTTTTTTCGTTGTATTAGTGTTAGAGAACTGTCGCAATCTTTAGTGTGGTGAGACACAGCCTTGCAAACAAAAAAACACTGGACTTTTAACTGTGTGTGTGTCACTGCGAGCAACCCAGCTGCCGTTGAGGTGATGTATGATTTCGGTTGTCGTTTGTTATCTCCTTCTCCTACAGAATTTTCGAGCGCCACGATTTCTCTTTTAATGAACTTTAAGAGATCTTTGATTTGATTATCCCTATTGCCAATAAAAGAGCACTCACTTTCTGATGACGCAGAACCGGCTTCATCCGTTGTATGTGCATCATCCCTTTCTTGCTTAGGTATATCGGTTTGACGACGGAAATAATTAGCACGAAGATCATTTGGAAGACAACGAAGTAATTTAGATTTTAGCATTAGGGAATAATTACTTGATGAAATTCCCAATGCAGTTTGACTTCTAATAGATGACGTTACGGTATTATATATGTGTCGTAGACCCTTTATGTCCGTTTTCGAAGTCAAAGATGGGATAGGCATCATTCCATTCATATTCTTGTCAATTAGTTTGTCTACATTACCAAACTCTTCTTGCAACAATGTCAAAGCACCATCATAGCAGCGGCCACTTGGAGTAAATTCGGCAATGGAATCAGCAGCAGGGCCTTTAAGGGATGACTGCAAATAATTGAATTTATCTGTGCTAGATAACGCTTTGTTCTTATGGACAGCGCTCCTAAATTGCTCCCAAAATGGAAGCCACTCCTTAAAATCGCCTGAAAAAGTCTTGAGAAAAAGCTTGGGCAATCTTACATTGTTACTGACGTTACGCTACGGCGATGGTGGCGTAACGTTAGTTAATGAACCGTTTTGCGATTGCTTGCTGTGCAATTGTTCGAGGCGTTGCGTCAATCGAGCGATAATGGTAGTTGCCTTGTCTTCATACTCAACCGTTGTTTCACTGTCTTTGATTTGGTTTTGATCTTCAGATATCCCAACTGCTATACACAAACTGTCTGCCTTGATGAGCCCCTCATGCGCTGTTTTTAACCGATTTAGGAATACTGAGAGTTCCTGCTCGATGGATTCCCAATTATCTTCGTTCGCGGCGGTAGGTTTAGATTCCGGCGATTTTAAGTAATCGTTAGCGCTTTTCACGACGCGCGTTACTTGTCCTCTATAGGCGGACCGATTAGCGTTTTCCATCGTTTACAACTTTTCTTAGACGTAATCTTTACAGTTCCCGGGTTTCGGCACCATGAAATAAACTAAAAATAATTAGAAATATTCTTTTAAATTGCAAAGACCCGGATTATGAAAATATTAATTTTTATTGGTTTTATGATCTAAGAGGTTGAATTTGAACTGTACTTGTTTTCTTTCAGACACAGTCTTTTACACATGTCATATGGTAGTATTATACATAAAGAGCGAGAGTATTACAGTTATTACGGCTACATCGGCACCCGATGAAAAACTAATAAAAGTATGTGTGTACAATTTCAATTTTCTAAGTTAAAAAAATAAAAATGCATAAAAACTGAAAACTGAACTGACAAATGTAAAGGTAGATCCTATTATGATTAAATTAAGCCTTAATAATATCCAAATGTTAGTTGAACTTTCAGGTGCTGGTGCTCCGGTGTTGCCGCTGTGGGTTTTAAAAAAATTAAACATTAAACAGGAAATAGAAAGTAGTGACATTTGTTTGCGTAACTATGATGGGGGAGTTTTAGTGCCGGTTGGTAGAGTAAAAATAAGAGTTGATTTCATGGATAGGCAAGTTTGGGGTTGGTTTCAAGTTGTGAAAATAGAAAATGCTAGTAAGAGACCACTCATAGGTAGGGATATAATGAACCTTTCACATTTCACAGAAAAGTTTGAAGATAGTCTTGATAATTTGGCAAAAAGCATTTGTGATGAGTTTTCGGGTTTATTTGATGGAAAGCTAGGCGAATATAAAAACTCTATTATCTCGCTGCAATTTAAAAGCGATGCAAAGCCAAAATTTTGTCGGCCAAGAAGAATACCACATGCTTTTAAGTCAGAGGTGGATCAGGAGTTAGACAGGTTGGTAAGCAAGGAGTGCTGGTAAAAATACAAAATTCAGAGTGGGGTACTCCATTAGTACCGGTTTTGAAATCGAATGGTAAAATAAGAGTGTGCGCTGATTACAAGGTGACGGTGAACATGCATTTAGAAAACATGAATCACCCAATTCCACATGTTTGGGATATTTTAAATTCATTTAAATTCATACGAAATTGGATTTTACGGCTGCATATAACCAAATGCGTCTTGACGAAACGGGAAAAAGGCTTGCGTGGAGCACACATCAGGGTATTTTTCAAGTTTTACGTTTGCCTTACGGCACAAAGCCAGCTTGTCAAATTTTTCAAAGTGAAATTGAAAAGAGTCTTCAGGGATGCAAGGGTACAGCAAACCTACTAGATGACGTAGTAGTGACAGGGAAAGGCATAAAAGAACATATTGCGAATTTAAGAAAAGTGTTAACTGTGCTAAAACAGGCAGGACTCAAGCATAAAGAGAAATGCGCCTTTTTCAAGCCTGAAATAAACTATTTAGGATATATCGTGAGTAAGTAAGTGGTTAGGAAAGATCCGACAAAGGTTAAAGCTGTTCAGGGGTTGCCAAGGCCGAAAAATGTCTCCCAAGTAAGGGCGTTTGCAGGGATGGTAAGTTATTATTCTAAATTTGTTCCCAATTTGCCAAGTTTGCTTGCTCCGTTGTACAGGCTTTTACTGAAGGGTATAGAATTCAAGTGGGATAGGGAATGTGAAAAAGCTTTCAGCAGGTGTAAGTGTAAGGAGGAGCTGACCTCGCAGGATGTTTTGGTTCATTTTAACCAGAAACACGAAATCGTGTTGGCATGTGATACTTCCGAATATGGAGTCGGGAGAAGACTGCCCAAAATGGCTGATGCCTCAATCGCTTCTCGGACTTTATCTAAGGCAGAAAGGAACTATGCAGTTCTTCAAAAAGAAGCTTTGGCAATTTATTGGAGTGATCGAAAATTTAATGAGTACCTGATGGGAAGGCGATTTTGCATTAGATCCGATCACAAACCACTCCAAGCATTATTTGGAGAAAACAAGGGCATTCCGTTAATGGCAGCAGGGAGACTTCAACGATGGGCATTGTATTTGTCGTATTTCGACTACGAGATTATGTATGTCAAAGGTGTGGATAATGCCGCGGCAGACGGGTTGTTGAGGCTTCCGTTAGAGACAGGTGTTCATGAGATTAAAGGTGGGGACGAATATCTGAACTGGGTGGAAGAGTTTGTACCAGTAGGCATTGAGCAAATAAGGGATGAGATGCGGCGAGGTATAATGTTGGGGAAAGTCTACAGATATGTCCAAAACGTGTTTCCAGAAAGCGTCGAAAGCGAGTTGAATCCGTACTTCAGAAGGAAAGTCGAACTTTACATAGAAGAAGGGGTGTTCATGTGGGGGTATAGAGTAGTGATTCCAGAAAGTCTAAGGGAAAGAGTTTTAAGAGAACTACACGACACACATTTGGAGGAACATAAATGAAAGGAGTAGCGCGATCATACTTTTGGTGGCCTAAGTTGGATGAGGAGATTGAAGGAGTCTCAAAGAATTGTCAGTTTTGTGTGCAAGCCAGGCCCGAACAGGCAAAGGCACATTTAGTGAAATGTCCTTAAACAAATTTTGTTTTCGAGCGGGTAACGGGGCTCAGTTCGTTTCCTCGGAATTCAAATATTTTTGTAAAATTAACGGGATTGAACACTTTACCTCATTACCTTTTCATCCGGCAAGCAATTGAGCCGCAGAAAATGCGGTGAAGTCTTTCCATGGCGGAAAAGCCTTCAGCTTTGTTGTTGAAAAATCACGTTTCTACACGTTTCGACCGGTTGCGTCCAAACGCTAAAATTAACAGCGAGGCTCAGCGTCGCCATTATAACAAGGGAAAGACAGTGGAGAAAGAATTTAAAAAGGGAGACCAGGTTTATTTGAGGAGCTATGCGAATCAGTTTTGTAAAGGGTGGACTCCAGGTACAGTAGGTAAAAAGCTAAGTCAGACGGTTTATTTGTGTAAGGAGGCCAAAACAGGTAAGATAACAAAAAGGCATTCAGATCAAGGGATTAAGACAGGACAGTTTTATACTGAGCAAATTAGGGATGATGAAAATGAGTTAGATAGTGGAAAGGCGCGTTCATCGGAAAACTATAGGGAAAGAATCTCAAATTTGCCCAACGAAAATGGGACTATCACCTCCTCAGAGGAAACTGGCTACGCAAACGAAGGAGTGGAAAATAGAATTAACAAAGACTTATCAGGGACCAGATTAAGGCCCCTAGGATGTTATCTTATACCAAGTTCTAAAACTTAGGAAAACATTTATTTATTGAGAATCTAAAATGATGAGATTCAAGTATTAAAACGATTGTAAACATAAATGAATTTAAAGGTAAAACGTATCTTAAGATTGAATTTTAAATGCTTAAATATAACATAAGAGACTGAAGGTTTTTTGACTTAACATTGTATAGTTTTTATCTTAGGATAGGGGTGTTATACCGTCAGTATAATAGTATTTGTATAAAACATGTAATGTACTTCTGGCAACACCCCTAACATATAAAGAATGTATTATATAGGCTTAATAAAATTATTCTGTTATCGTGTTTCTTTGTTCTGCACCGTATATTACAGTTTCCACCACGGAAAATCATGAGCCGGTCATTGGACCGTCGTAATATTTCGAGATCTATTATATAATTTGCATTGTGTGCAACATGATCGACTTGATTTTATAGTCATGTGACCGAAATGTTTGTTAATGAATATCGTCCGCTATAGTGCTCTCCCACCCCACATCAAAACCAACCAGCCTAAGTCTGACATGGTGTCGTGTAGACAACGCTTGCCAACCGTACTGCCATGGATATTCTTCTTTCCAATTTTTCATAAAACGATATTAACCTCACACGACAACCCACTTTAAGACACATTGTTCGCATGTTTCGAGTAGTTACTTCAAATATTTTTTAGGAGCGTCGTGTGTTTTTTCTTTGAGGGCATGCGGTAATATCGGACTGATGTTGCTGCTTCCATTGTCTGCCGCAGTGGCCTAATTGAAGTCAAAGTTTTCACACATCCCACAACACTTCCTGAATGGTGATGATATCATAACAGACTAGAATCACTGCGAGTTTCTTTTCTGATTTGTTAAAAGTCTGAATACCACCTTGATCATAAAATTCAGAAAATTAAAAATACAAGTTTATTCATCTAAATCTATATTGTCCCCTTCAAAGTAATCCCCATCAACTGCAACAAACTTATACCAGCGCTTGATCCAATCCTCGAAACATATTTTATATTCGGTTTTCGATATGTCCATCAGTGCTTCCTGCGATTTTTCCATTACTTCCTCTCAGCTGCTGAAACGCGTTCACCGTAGTGGTTTTTCAACTCGATTGAACGGAAAAAAGTTACAGGGAGCCAAATCAGGTGAATTCGGTAGCTGTTGGATGGTATTTGTTGCATTTTTCGTCAAAAAATTACGAATAATGATGGCACTGTGCGATGGTGCGCAATTCTGTTCTCTTTCGGCGAATTGCTTAACGCAAACGTCTCATAATTCGCTTTGTTTACTGCCTGGCCTTCTGGGAAAAATTCATGATGCACTACACCGTTGTAATCCATGAAAACCGTGAGCATTGTCTTCTTTTTTGACTGAAAACGACGTGTTTTTTTTGGTCTCGGCTCATTTGGTGAACGCCATTCACTTGCCTGATGTCTGGATTGCATGTCGTACTCATAAACCGACGTCTCGTCTCCAGTAATGATTCTTTTGATGAATGTGGGATCGGATTCAGCCTCGCAAATCATCTAAATCATCTCTTTTGCGAAGACAACACGGTCACTTTTTTGCATGAAATTGAGGTCTTTTGGCACCAACTGTTACACGACGGAAACCCAAATCATTAACCAAAATGTCTTGGACGGATCCATAGGCAATGTTCAAGTCCTCCGCTATCTCTCTGATGGTTCATTTGCGGTTATTGACCAACATTTCTTTTAATCCATCAATGTTTTCGACGGTTTCCGATGTCGATGGTCTGCCACTGCGTTCATCACCTTCGATTGACTCACGACCACTTTTGAACCGCTCGTGCCACTGGTAAACTGCATGCTTTGCCAATGGAATACGCCTTGCAGGTTGACGGGTTAGTCGGACGTCTCCGGTGTCAATGTGGTGTTGAACAAGTTGCATACGCAAATATTCTGCGACTTGTGTAGCAAATATATCAGCGTACTCAGCAATTAGTTTTTCTGCCAGTATACGCTGCTCTTGATCCAGATTACAGACGCAGAGGTTTTTGTTCTCGTTTCCACTTTTGCCCAAAAAATAGTTTCCGACGAATTTGATTTCGGCAGATGACGACTCTTAAGACTGAAGTGTTGACGTTTCCGTATATCATTGGTATCTCCATGTTTCCGTATTTCAGAGTTTGTGCCTCACAGTCCTTACTGTACCAATAATACACTCGTCGTATATGTTAGCCACCAGAAAACCGTGAGAAGGCTATTCCGGCCAGGTGCATTTTTATGCGGACTTCACCATATACCTTACCCGTTTCTCCCGTAGCTCTTCTCAAGCTATAAATGATGGTGTTATGCAACCACGATTTCTCCACCAGAACCCCCCTGATGATTGAGTCCGTTGCTCGATTATCTATTGTTGCCATAAATTTTTCGTTTCCACTGACTACTTCTACTAGAAGGCTTTCATTGCATCGTTTTGCTAGCGAGATTCGGTTGACTGTCTTAGCCGTCGACTGCTGCTACCAACTTCTGCCTCGCGAAGTTGGTGCTTAAGCATTTCCCGACTGACGGCTTCAGGAAGATTGACCGACTTCTTGGTACCCGTTTCTGCCGGTTTCTTCCTCTATTTGCTTGTTACCACAGTGAGGGCTACATTACCATCACACCGGTTCTTTACACTGCCTTTGAAGATGTCCTATTTTATTGTAGTAGCGCATTCTTCGTCTATTCTGTGGTGGCGCAGTGGCCATTTATTGTGGGTCAACTATTAAATCGAATAATATTTTCAAATCTAGCGGCACTGAGTTCATTGCTGTTGAAATAAGTGACTGTAATACTAAATGTCTTGTCTTATGTGTGCGTAATAAAAACCGAAGATGTTCCCCTGTGCCATTTTTTTGACTCTTTCGGACTATTGCGCACTTTATGAACATAGTACAGCTTGAGGCGATTTTAATGCCGATTTGATAAGAAGTGACTCACGTGAATTTCAAATGAAAGATGCAGTGTCTTCTGTTGGTTTCAGTATAGTAAATACAACTTACCCAACACGTTTTTTCGCAGATCGTTTATCCAGTCTTCTTGATCATGTTATAGTTTCTTTCCGCAAGCTTGTGATTCTTTTTGACCAGATATCCCTTTATATCTCTGAACATGACTTACAATGTAAATCTATCTAAATGTGCTACAGCTGACTCTTTTACATATAAAGACTTTAGATCTGTTGACGTTAATGCTCTTCAACTAGTCTCAATATCTGCCCCCTGGTTTCAGTGTAGACTGAGAGCCGATCCTAATGATTCCTTCCAATCAATTTTAAACCAACTGCTTGATCAACATGTGCCGACAAAAAAAGTAAGAGTCCTAAACCAAAGCTGCCCATGGTTCACTTCTGATGTGATGAACTCGATTAAGGTTCGGAATAAATTACGCAGTCGATGGAAGTGCAGATCAACTACCATCAATTGGGAAGCATTTAAAGAGGCACGGAATCACGCAACGGTGGAGCAATTTAAAGACCTTAATCCATCGGGTGATCTCGACCTTGATAATCTGAATGAGTATTTCGTAGGCAACTAATTCTCTGGGAATGATTTTGATATTAATCGAATATCGGCGAATTTGTCGAGCTCTATTCCTAGACTTAAAGATTTTGAATTTCTAATTGAAGATGAAATTTACAAATGCCAATGGCTATCAAGTCTGACGCTATCGGTGAGGATGGCATATCCATAAGATTCATTAAATTTATTTTACCCCAAATTATATCCCATCTCACTCACATTATTAACTTCTGCATTACCACATCAACTTTTCCAGAGTCTTGAAAAATTGCAAGTGTCCTTCCAATCGCAAAAAGAATAAACACCAATTCCCCCTCTGACTTCAGACCAATAGGCATCCTACCTTGTCTATCGAAAGTCTTAGAGAAACAAATACTAAGCCATGTGATCATCAACAACTTGCTTTACCCGAAACAATCAGGCTTTAGACCAAATCGTAGATGCTTGTGGCGATGATAAACCTACTTGATGAAATACGGCAAGATTACGATAAGAGTCATATAAGCCTACTTTGTTTGCTTGATATCTCGAAGACTTTTGATAGGGTAGACCACAACATTCTGAGGTGGAAGCTTAAAAACTTGTTTATTCTCAGTGATAGGGCTGTAACCTATCGGCAGCTATTTATCAAGTAGATTTTAGAGAGTCACTTCTGGCGACAAATCCTCTTCACTGAAGGCCATAATTCAAGGTGTTCCACAAGGGTCAATTCTTCAATACTGTTTTGCATGTTCATCAACGATCTCCCATTAGTCTGTACCCACACTTATGTGCATCTTTATGCAGATGACGTATAACTCCATCTAGGCAAACCCCTTAGCAAGCTTGAAGAATGGGTTCTCTTGATTAACGAGCATCTTACCCAAATTTCTGCTTGGTCTGTCGCTAATGGGTTGCTCCTAAGCCCAAAATAAAATTACACCGGTTGAACATTGCACTAGTCTTAATTTTAGTATCGATCGTGACCTTTCAAGCTATAGTCATACTAGCGCAGTTATTGGTCGGGTCTTTGGATGTTTACGTAAGCTGCTGCCTACTTCGAATTCTATCTAACTCCTATGGAAACGAGAAGTAAGTTGGTATTGACATTAATAGTGTCCCTCATTACATATGCTGAAGTTGTATATAGTGCTCTTGATGCACTATCTCACATAAACTCCAAGTAGTATTCAACGATGCGGTCCGCTTTCTATATGGTCTTCGAAGATACAACTATATCTCCGAACACTCTAAAAAGCAACTAGGTTGCACACTGCAACAATATATCAATACAAGAAATTGTATATTTTTACATAAAATTAGCTTGACCTTAATCGTTCCGTAAGAAATCTTTGTATCGTGCCCCATCGTCACCAATATTTGAATTCCTCACATTTATTTTTCATTCATGCTGTGACACTATGGAACTCACTCCCACCGAGAATCAAATTAATATCCAAACGTGGAAATTTTAAAAGTACAGTCCTCCTTCATAGAAAAAATATCTATCTTATTGTACATACCACTTATTTATTAATAAATGAAATGAAATTTGGAAGCCTTATTGGCTGCTTTTCCTCATGGTCCCAGTCGTTTGCACAGGTAGCCATTTCAAACTGCCATAAGTAGACCATGAGGTTTGGCCATCGAATGAGGGGGGCTTTCAACTCTCTTCTCCTTGGACCGCTAAAAGAACATACTCGGAGTTTCTGTTTTCTCTCTGTGTCGAGCTTTTTTGCCAGTTGCTCAACTTTATTGTCCATTTGTTCGAATTTTTCATCAAAATTCTTCTATATTCTATCAAATTTGTTGCATTGGTGTCAGAAGTGGGATAGGACTTATTGTACGTAAAAAGAAAAGTGTTTTCTGATTGTTTAAGAAAGCTATAATGGGTCGAAAAAAACTATATATTGCAGTTGACCCTCGTCCAACTTGAAGAAAAGAAATCTCAGTCCCAGTGGAGTGGGGGAAAAGGTACTCCGACTTCAGGACGCCTTGAACAACGAGGGGCATGATCCAGATACATACTCCTTTGACGTTATAGAGATAAGTTCAGGCAATGACATGGCTACGATGATGCAACTCCTCTAGTTAAAAAAGGACGAACAGACGAACAGTCTCGATGAACAAAAGAAAAATCTAGACAGACTCGAACAAAAGCTGGATGAACAATTGAACAAAAATTCGACGAACAAAATAATAATCTGGAACAAAAACTGGAAGAAAAGAAGAACGTTCTCCAAAAAAAGTTCGAAGAAATCGATGACAAATTTGATAGGATAGAGAATAATGTTGATGACAAATTTGATAGAATAGAGAAGAATGTTGACGATAAATTCGAATAAATGGACAGCAAAGTTGAGCAATTGGTAAAAGAACTCGACACAGTGCGAAAACAGAAACCCCGAAAATGTTCTTTAAGTGGTCCAAGGAGAAAAGAGTTGAAGCCTTCCTCATTCGTTGGACAGACCTCATGGTCTGCGTATAAGATACACTGGGACAATAAGGAGAAGTGCTTTGCTCTAGCAATGGCCTTACACGGTCCGGCGGTGGAAAAAAATATTACTTACAATCGATATCAAAAAGAATAGAGACTATATGGCAGGCCATCGAGAAACGGTTTGGGGATAGCCACATGCAGGAGGTCTACAAGGTCCAATTGCAAAGCCGAACGCAGCAAAGAGGAGAAACACTGCAGCAGCTCCAAGCAGACGTGAGTAGACTTGCACATCTGTCATACCCCACCGCAGGCCAAGAAATAATCGACGAAATGGCAAAGGACGCATTCATCAGGGGAATTGCAGATTTGAAGCTACAATCAGCAGTAAGGATGGCCGGGAAAAGAACCCTTGCTGAAGCACTTGCCTTCGCTCTGGCGATGGAAGCATCCAATCAGGCTTCCAAAGGAATGCATTTCGTAAGGGAAATAGTATCTGGTGAATGCTCCTGCTCAAGACCAACTACTATGCAACGAAATATCCCGCGGGAGAGCCGAAGAATGCGCTGCTGGAACTGCGATAAAGTAGGACATTTGCAAGGGCATTGTAAAGAACCGGTACGACGAGAAGGCTGTCTGCCCTGGGGTTACAGGCAAATAGAAGGAAAAACCGGCAGAAACGGCTACCAAGAAGCCGGTCAAACTTCCCGAAGCCATCAGTTGGGAAATGCTTACTTCGCGGGGCAAAAGTCTGTAGCAGGAGTTGGCGACTCCAGTGCAATTATCCCAGTCTCATAGGCAGAACAATGCAATGAAAGCCCACCAGTAGAAGTAGTCAGTGGTAAGGAAGTGAAAGAGCAGGCCGCAATCCAAATGATCAGGACTGAGCCAATAGAGGCTTGGAGTATAGACGAAATCCGTTGCTCTCAACAGACACAAAATGACATCCAACCATTGGCCTATAAGGAACACTAGGAAAGACCAAGCTGGTACCAGATATCAGACCGGAGCCAAACTCATTTCTATTGGCTAAGCACTAAACAAGATTTTGAGAACTGGTGCAAAAAGTGCATAAGGTGTGCAGCTACTAAGGGTCCAAAAGTAAAGCCAAATGGAGAAATGCAACAATACAATGTCGGATCACCATTCGAACGAATAGCCATCGACATCGTGGTCATGGATTACTTCAGTAAGTGGCCGAAAGTGTTTGCTATCGCAAATTAAGAGGCTAAGACCGTAGCCGAACAGATAGTCAACAACTGGGTGAACAGATTTGTGGTCCCAATGGAGCTACACTCTGATTAAGGGCGAAACTTTGAATCAGAAGTCTTCCAGGAAGTGTGCCAATATTTGAGAATAAAAAAGACAAGGACAACGCCACTACACCCTCAATTTGATGGAATGGTCGAGCGATTCAATCGGACCTTGAATGAGCATCTATCTAAGGTCATCAGCAATTGCCAACGGATTGGGATCGACACATACCCCTCTTCTTAATGGCCTACCGAAACGCGGTCCATAGTTCAACAGGACACACACCATCCGAGATCATATTTGGTCAAACAGCCAAGTGAAGCAAAATTGGGATCCCCACCCACGGAGCCCAAAGAGGTGGGCTACGTGGATGACTTACCCAGCAGGATTCGTAAATTGCATGAAGACACAAGAGAAAAGATGAATCTATCGAGCAGCCGCATGAAGACTAGGTACGACATCAAGGCGAAATCTTCCGGCTTCAACGAAGGAGATCTGGTCTGGTTGTATAATCTTCAGCGTAAGAAAGGCAAATCACCTTGGAAGGTTTATACAAGATGATAACCCGCATTAATGACATTGTCTATCGGATCCAGAGTGGGGATCGAGGAAAATTGAAGGTGGATAGTATGTGTCATTTCAATGGAATGATGCATGACGAAGTTGTTCGGGACGAACAACTGTAGGGAGGGAGCAGTGTGATAACCATTTAAATGTGAGCAGCGTAATGTAGATTTACATAGCAAAATACTTCGATACTCGAAGGGCAGAAGATACCGATACTTGAATAACAAAGACTCAAATATTGGTGAATGGAGAATGGAATCGAATTTGGTATGGGACGCTGGATGGCAAGGATTGTTCTCGAAATATGTCATCCAAGTATAAATATCAGCATCCCCAAGGTGTGCAAGTTAGTTCATCAGTTGAATTTGAAGTGTGAATTAAGAGAAGTAATTCAGTGGTTTCAGTAAAAGGTAAGAAAAGTATAAGCGGTTGAGAAATTGGATTGTACTGAGAAAAAGGATTAAATTGTGAATTAAACTGTATTGAAAAGAATAAGTTCTATCATTTGTACCCACACAAACATTTTACAACATAATAAAACGATCCGATTAAATAAGACGTTTGAATTTTTTCCATTTGGTAAGGCACGAAAACAGTATTTGTTAGTTTATAGTTCAGCAATTTGGTGCGCGAAGGTTGATGTTGAAACTGTGATTATCTCAAAAATAAAAAAATATAATTCAGTACACGCATTTTTTTTATTATATTATCTTTTTTTTTTTTAGAATTTGTTGTCTGCTACCAAGGTACGTGGGCCACATATCGCCACTCAAATGGGAAATTTGATCCTCAACACATTAATCCAAACCTTTGCACTCACTTAATGTACGCATTTTTCGGTGTTCAGGAAAATGGAGATATACGAATAATAGATCCATATCTTGATCTAGAAGAGAACTGGGGAAAGGGAAATATTAAAAAATTTGTTCAACTGAAAAATCAAAACCCTAATCTCAAAGTTTTGGCGGCAATTGGAGGCTGGAACGAAGGATCGACAAAGTTTTCAGAGATTGCTAGGGATCCTTCCAAAAGAAATCGCTTTGTCCAGTCTTCGATTGATTTTATTAAAAAACATAACTTCGACGGTTTGGATTTGGACTGGGAATACCCCAATCAGAGACATGATCTTAATTCCAACGATGACAAGGCTAACTTCTTAACGCTGCTGAAAGAATTAAAAATAGTGTAAGTCTGCATTAGTATGCATTCTGGTATTCAATTATTGTATTCACACATACATATGTTATTTATTTGAAATATTATCCATAGATTGAGTAGAGATAATCTCTTACTTACCGCTGCTGTTGCATCTGCAGAGTTCTCCTCATCTGTTTCGTACGACATCTCAGAAGTTTCTAAACACTTGGACATCATAAATATAATGGCTTACGATTTACATGGTGCTTGGGATGAAGTAACTGGAATAAATGCACCTCTATATGAAGGACCGTATGATAAAACTCCTTTAGAAAAGCAATTAAACGTCCATGCCAGTATCTCCTATTGGTTACAAAGCGGTGATTGCAAAGAAAAATATATGATATTCTTGATACACTTTTTTTAAACTGATTGTCAATCTTTTTTTCCTTCCAGGAGCACCAAGAGAAAAAATGGTTTTAGGAGTTCCATTTTATGGGAGAACTTTTACTTTAGCCGATCCAAACCAAAATAAACCTGGCTCACCACATGTGGGAAAGGGTTTGCCAGGACAGTACTCAAACGAACCAGGACATATTGGGTACAATGAAATTTGTGAAAATATGCTTAAAGAGCAGTGGACATACGTTTGGGAAGAAACCCAAAAAGTGCCCTATATATACAGAGAGAAACAGTGGATTGGATATGAAAATCCGCAAAGCATAAAATTAAAAGCACAATATGCTATTGATCACGGATTAGGAGGGGTAATGGTTTGGTCACTTGAATCGGATGATTTTCATGGAACTTGTGGTGAACAGTACGTTTTGTTAAAAACCATTAATTCAGTTTTGTCTGCCAGTAATGAGTCCAATGGCCCTTATACAATAACCTCTTCTAATATTTCCACATCGCTATCTTCTGATTTCACTTGCGAAGGGTTAAATGGATATTATATAGACCCGAGTGATTGCTCTAAGTTTTATTTTTGTAACAGAGGCTCTAAGTACGATTTCCAATGTCCTCCATATTTATTATTTGATATTGCAACCAACTCATGTAATTACCCAGATCTTGTCTACTGTAATCAACAATATTGAAAACAATATGCAATTAAATACGAGTATACGAGTATATGCATATACATATAATTTACTTTGTAATAAATGATTTGCACAAAATATTTTAAATAGTTTACTTTAAAGCATACGAGTATAATAGAAAAATAAGAGTTCACAAGGAGAAGAATACATACTTAAGGTAAAATTTGTATTTGATGTTGGGTGAGTCGTTACACAGTAAACCCAGGTTTCTTTAAAACGGTAAATTGTAGCAATATATATATAGATACAAGATACATGCTAAAAGTTCAATATAATGTAAGTTTATAACATTTGTCGCTTGACTTCGATCTTGTCACATGGATTCTTGTTTTTTTTTATAATTAGCGCGCGCTGGAAGGAGTTTATTATACCCTTAAAATGTTTGCACTGAGCGGGCTAAGGAAACTTGGGAAGGAAGAGAAAGAAAAGAGAGATACCAATGTACAATACATTAGTCTTAAATGTTTGTAAGTTTTAAGGATTAGGATATAGAAAGCTCGGCAAGACATTCTATAAGAGATTTGTTTGGCTTAAGACCGAATCACGGTATTCTAGAGTATGTCCGAAAGTGAGAAATGAGAATTCATAGCGAGACGGGTGCTACGGTTGAAAGTGTGAAGGGGCGGAATGCTACTGGCGATTTCTAGGGAGCACTGGTGGTGGCAACAGCGATAGAACAGAGTGAGACATTACGTCGGTGTTCGAGTGTGTCAATCGTCTGAGTGATATTAGTATCACTTGTGAGTTTTATCCCACGGTTTTGAATTCTATCTAACAGGTGTAGAGATGTTTAAGGCGTTTCTGACCAGATGTGGGTATTGTATTCCAATTTCGGGCGGATAAATGCCTTATATATTGAGGTCTGATCAGAGGGGTGAAGTATTTCTTGAATCGCTTCGATTTCGATTGTGTGGTCATTCAAACGTAAGCTGTCATTGACACCCTTACCGAGAATGGAAAGTTTTTCAGTTTCGACGATGTAGGTGCCATTCATGGACAATGGCTGGGTCTTTAAATTTCACTTTAACGATACCAAACAGCATTGTATTTTGGAAACATTAAATTCTACTCTATTAGTGGTTCCCCAATTAGCTATGCTGTTGATATCGGAGTTAACATACGCTGTCATTCCCGTTTTAAGCCGAAGAGCAGGAACGTAAGTCCGGGATCGAATATGAAAAGCAGAGAGTACTGTCGTCAGCAAAGGAATATATTGAATTAGAAGTAGCAGATAAGTGACCAATGATGAAAGTTAAAAAGAGTTTCGGAGTCAGAACGGAGCCCTGAGGCACACCAGCATTTATTTTTTGAAACCATCTACGACAACATAAATTGAAAGTTCTGAAAGGTACTTTCTAATCCATTGAAGAAGAGAGTCGTTGATTCCAAAAGCACGAATTTTTAACAAAAGACCCTGATGCCAAACTCTGTGAATTCTCTGTTATCGTCTTTCTAAAGCTGTATTTTGACCATCATCACCGTTATACAGCATGTAGAAGTAGTCTTTACAAATTCTTAATATCGACTGCGGCTTGCTAGTCGTCTTTGGAGGCTTTGCTGGTGTTGTACCTCTGGCATATTAATTTTATTCTCTGATAAAAATTTGAACGTCATTCCTAAAATACGTCTCTCTTTTGTTTTCTATGGTGCGGTTCTCGTGCTCTTTCTTTTCTTTCTGAGAAGCCTGTGCTCTTCCCTTCTATTCTGCTCGTAGAACTCTCGTACTTCAAAGCAGTGCAGCCTTATACGTTTCTTGTTTGGCTGCATGTGCTTGCCTACATTCATCGTCAAACCAGAGGTTTCTTTGTGGCGTTGGCTAATGACTCGTTGGCGTTTTTGTGGGAAATGCGATCTACCAAAATTCTATCGGTCTCTTGCGATTGCAGCTTACCAATGTCCTACTTGACTCCGTTGCGCCTGTGTTATCCGCATTCGTACCCTGACCGCAACAAAGTAATGTTCTAAGTCGCTGTTGACTCTTCGGGTATCCAGAATGCTGGAAGAGTATCTGGGGTTCATCGCAATGTGATCAATCCGTTGATTGATTGATCAGAGGATAGCCAAGTCCAAGTTATAGATGTTAAGATGTGGGAACCGTGTACTAGTTTATAAAAGTTTACGACCCGTAACTAATTCTTAAAACATGAGTCCATTATCGGGCATAGTGAAGCCATATACTCGTCTTTGGCACAGGAGGTCATATAATAGAATATGTCATTATGCTGTCATTCTTACCTAATGTAGGGGCATGAACGTTAATCAAGCTTATATTTCAGAATTTGGCTGCGGATTGCTATGAAGCGTGTGCTTAATATACATGCTGAAAGCTTAAGACTTTTTGACTAAGTTTCCCTCCCTCTAATAGAAAATCCGCAACCAAATAAGCCTCGTTTTCCTTCTTTGCAGTAGTCGTCGTAGTAAATGGATTAGTTTTTCAGCCGCTTTTTACCCTCCTGTCCCATCGCACTTCTAGGATGGGCATTCGCGAGTTGTTAATGTGGTCTGTTATAGGTCTTAACATGAGGAATTTACCCCACGCGCAAACCACAACCTTGAGCGCGTGGTCCTTAGTAAAACTCCTAGTCTGATGACAACAACATCGCTGAGATTATGGAATATTCAGGTTTCTAACGTAGCCATCTCTACTCCAGAGTCCCGACACAAAGCTCTAAGGGCAGGTGTGTACCAAATAGCTCAAACTGGCTACAGCCGTGGTTCCGTATGTGGGATTTCTCCGCCGCCGTCCTGATGAAGGAGACTTGCTCTGGTCCTGGAACTCTCCCCCAGTCTCTATTCCGGAATGACGTGCCGCAAGGTTTGATGGGTACCCTACGTTTAGCATTAAAATGTACTAAGCTCGCAGGCTCCACCACATGGAGGTTCGAAAGGAAAGTAAAGGAAAGGGGCTTATAAAAAGATGCGCCACTAGGATAAGGTCATTGCGAATATTTCGTTGCAGGAGTTCATATCAGCGATTTTTTTCAAAGTTTTGTTAAGAATATTTAAAAAAGCGTTGAAAAGAACTGTTTTTATTTAGTTAAAAAAAAATGTGTTCCCGAAAGACTTTGATAGCGACAGAAAGAGGAAAAATAGATGATTTCAATGAGTTAGGACTCTCGGGCCGATAAATTGCAAGGAGTCTTAATAGAAGTAAGACTGTTGTAAACAGTTATCCTGTGAATCCACAACATAACATTGCGAGAAAAGCGGTTAATTCTACGACTTGCCTCAAATTCTACTCTACCAGCGACTAAAATAAGGGCCGACAGCGGAGTATCAGCCAGCATAGCAACGGGCCGAAGGATAATATGAAAAAGTGGTACTATACAGAGAAGAAAACTTAAAAAGAAACTGGTTTTGAGGCAAGTACACTAGGAACATCGAATGAATTTTGCGGGAGGACATGTCGCTAAGTGCAGTGAATGAAAACGCATTGTCTTTTCGGATGAAAAAAAGTTTAACCTGGACGGCCGCGATGGTTACAGCTTTTATTTCCATGATTTAAGAAAGGAGGAGTTTATTTTGGCAATACATCACAGCCGTATATTTGGTTTTTTGTCCACAACAATGAACGGCAGACAATTTGAAGACAAGAACATATTAATCGAAGCTATTCGTGATGCCTGGGGCCAAATTTCTCAAGATTATTTAAAAAAAACTGCATGATTGTATTCCAAACAGTCTTGTAGAAGTCATATTGAAAAATGGTGGGCATATTCATTATTAATGTAGAAAATCGTAATAAATATATGTTTTGAAATCATAAAATGTAAACATTTTATTCATTTTTTCCTTTCTTTCGAAGATTTTGCAAGTGGCCTCATCCTAGTGGCTCATCTTTTTATGCGCTTTTCAAGTAGTTCATTGTTTAATCTTAGGAAATTTCAGCGGTCGTTTCTTATTTATCCTTTAGTTTTATGACTTCCTGTTGAGAAAATATGTACCTTCTCACAGGTAGTAACATTTTCCGGGTACAAAATTTCCAACACGCATAAAGAGTGAAAATCGATTGCAAAATGTATGGCCTCATCCTAGTGATCGCCAGTGACAGTCGCTCCGAGTCCTTAACTGAGGCTCATATGTCTGTTGAGTGCTTTGTTTCACCTACTTTTGGGATGAAATTAATATGAAGCCCTCTCAACAGTGTGAGTATATGCCGCCAACCTATGCATTCAGAGCATATTTGTATGATTATGTCATTTGCAACATGATGGTAGGGCTTAAAACTATAGGTTGCGTCATTCTGTCAGTGTTTACTATATCTTTTATATACTATGATATATCAAGCGACGATGCCAGAATTTTTATTTTTTTCTAATTTTGATGGGGGCTGAAACCTCTTTTTATTAGACTTAATACAAGATTAATTCAAAAAAAACTAACAAAAAGATTTAATTCATACTAGAAATCAAGAGAATGGTGGAGAAGATCCAGTTTTAGACGAGAAGTGCTCAGATTGAAATTAAAAACAGAGAGGTTTGGTATTGGTTGAATTGGTTCATTGAAAATTATAAGAGGCTCCATGGTTGGTATATAGAAGAGACGCCGACATCGTAAACTACGAGAGTTAGTGTTAAAGGAAATAAAATTGTAAAGGGATGCGTAATCTACATAACAAGAGAGCAGTCGGTAAATGTGGTAATAAATTATCTCGATTCGGAACACTTGACTACTATGTTCGAGTAAGGTAAATAAAAGGTAATGTGTGTATGTGTAGGGACCTGAACACATAGTGGTTGGAAAGCTCTTTGGAGTTAGACCACCGTTTGATAAAATCAAGTGATGACTTGGCTTCAATGATTATATGCGAGCGGAAATGTAATTGTCTATCTTACAATATTTCAAAGTCGCAGATTAGAAATGAAGATTGCACCTGGATGATTGGAGATGAATATCGAAGTCTTGGCGAAAAAAGTTGATGGAAGTACACGTTTTTTTTTTTATTTGGAATCAATGTGAGAACATTAATCACAAAACAACAGCAGATTTTCAGAAAACTATTTAATTAAAACTGTGTCTCTTTTATTAAGGCCATTTTTGCCGCAGATGCAATAAAGGTTCTGTCCATTTCCTTCGAAAGTTATAGTCGTTAGGTCCTTATTAATAAAATTGTTTAAATGAAGATTTAATTATTTTTTTTTAACAAGAATAAAACTACTCCACTTTTTACTTGTATTTTTATTTAAGTTGTTCAAAGACCAAGCGCTTGATAGGATTTTGGTTGGCGAAACTAATCTATTCAAAAAACACAAAATATGGTGTACACCCAACGTCATACAGCGAGGCGGTGTTACGTAGCGGTGGAGGACGTAGTGAAATACGATTGTACTGTCTATGCACCCAAAGATTATCTTCAAGCTCGAGGCACTTTTTTCTAGGGCTGGAAGCGGAAGAAAATTATTTCATAATCGGCGGAGAACAGAGATTAGAGAAATAACAACTGTGAACAGTAAAATACCTGAAATTGTCAATAAAAATCCTACAAATATTAATAAAAAAAAATACAGAGTTTCTGTAAGTTCATGGTGGAACAATAAAATTCGGGCTTTTACCACCAGCAACCTAAATATAATTCTACAAATAAATTGAATATTTCGAAAGAAGGATCAAAACGACCTTCGATATTTAAAGATCGGCCGAAAGACTGACAATGAATCAATATTGTTAACAGCAATTATAAATCCAGAAGAAGCGATTTCTCTGTGATCGAAAGTTCACAAAAGAAAGTAAAGGCCATGATATATACAAGTATATAAGGCGAATGATTTCATTTGCCAGACCACAACGTAATAAATGAATTTCTATTGTGCAATTTCTACCTTTGATATGATATGGATAGCTGGCTATTCGAGAACTCGGGTTTCGCTGAGTTCAATGACGAAAATATGGCAAATAACTCTTTCGCTAATGAGAGGGATTTACTTTCCCTCATTTCGAAGGAAGAGCTCCAAACGAGCTTCAAATCATTGAGAAGTAAAAACTCAGTGGACACTGATGGTATACCGATTTTTACGTTTTGACATATTCCACCGCAAGTGGTAGACACTTACAATACCTTGTTTAATAATGCAGTGAATAACTGCATTGGAAGACAGCAAAAAAAGATATGTTCTTTTCCGAATATCATTAAAGCATTCGAAAGTAGATCAATAGAGTAGTTTATAGGTTGGATATGATATCTCGCATGCCGCGTCTAAATGGGTATCTTTAGTTAGGGGAAAAAAAGAGAGATACCGTTAAATACAGGAAACTAAAATGGAAAGGTAGTATTCAAGAAAGAGTACGGAAAGCTTTATTTTCTTGCAAAAAAGCCATAGGGAACAAATGGGGACTTCAACCTCGCATCACCCTCTGGCTATACGTCTTGGTTATAAGACTGATTCTCACCTACGGGGTTGTTGTCTGGTGGATGGCCTTAGAGAATGCAGTCAACTGCAGCAACCTAACCAATTTTTAATTTAGTGGGGGCTGACGCCTCCATTTATTTTTAAGCCTTACGCACTACTCCCTCCGCGACACTGGATATTCTGTGTCACTTGACGATAACATTAGTCAGACTTTCATGTATGCAACTCCTCTAGATCTTTTTAGGAGCAAGATGATTTCATGGACGATAAGTCAATCCATTTTTACACATATGGATCCAAAACTGATAGCGGGGTTGGCGGTGGTCATAAATGTCTTAATATAGATTTAAAACTTTCCACATTTTGGCAGTTCAAATAACCGCTTTCCACTAATTCCCCCTAACCGTGTGACCCTGTTTGTGAATACGTGTGAATTGTTCTCATAAAAATTCCCCTAACATTTTACACATTCACGTCATTCATATTACACATATGTACGTAATGAACTTTACATATAAATTGCTGACAAACTTCCAATCTAAACAATTGATTCCGAGAGCAGAAGGTTCACATATCCACGTGGCATCACAATGAGCCAACAGGCCTAAGTGGGTAAGTTTTTCCAACTGCCACCGCAACCTAACCTAACCTATGCAGAAGAGGAAAAGTATTTCTAACATCGTTTGAGGAAACCTAGATATTTCGCCGAATTTTTGTCGATATCGTATTCCAACATAAATTGTCATTGACACACATACCGAGAATGGAAAGTTTTTCGATTTCGGCGTCGCAAATGCCATTCATGGATAATGGCAGGGTGTTTAAATAGTTCTTTAACGGCAGAAGGCAGTATTGTGTTTTCGAAGCATTCAATTCCGCTCTGTTGATGAACAAAACAGAGCCCTGGGGAACGCCGCATTTATTTTGTGGATATCAGACTAGAAACCGTCCAAGAAAACTTGAATTTAACGCTCCGAAAGGTAATTTGTAATCCATTAAGCAAGAGATTCATCGATCTCAAATGCACGCATTTTCGACAAAAAAACCTGATGCCAAACTCTGTCAAATGTCTTAGAAATATTAAGTGCAACTATTTCTCTAGATCGGTGTTTGTAGACTTTGATTTCACTTTTCGGTGATAAATGCCATCAAATCAGTAGTGAACCTATTGCTATATAGACCGTACTGCCCGTCATTGAAAAGTTGTCGTCTTTCGACATATTTAATGAGCTGCGCTTACATGACCATGGAAAGAAAGCACGTCAGTGCTTCGTGTCTGGAGAAGGAGAAAGAAAAGATTCGCTTTACAAATACTATTTTCCATTTACCCAGAAGAGTCCTAAAGAGTAGGACTGATGAAAGGGCGATATACCATCTGGACCAACAGATTTGTTTATGTTGAGATCTTTAAGTACTCTTGCTACTACATGAGCGTGGAAGCGGATTCGATGAAAATTCGACGCGCTCAAGTATAGGCGGAGACAAAGCACCTTCTCTAAAGAGGTGACAATTATAATGTTATTATAAATGAGCGTTGCGATGGTGGAAATGGCAGAATTTCTGATGTTTTTAGACGAACGACCAGTCATTTTTACTACCTTTGGGAAATCATAATATTTTTGCCTCATTTTTTGGTCGCATTTCATACGCTTAAGAAAGGCGTTGCAATTGTAAGAAATATTTCAGGAAATAAATGTCTGATTTTTATTAAAGACATCTCTGTACATATTAACCTTGAAATTTTTTAATAGCGCTCGTCAGTTTGACTTCGGAATGTGAAAAAAAATATCAAAGTGTGACGAACTTCATACATCGCAATGTCATTTGTTGGTAAAAAATAACAAGAAATCTACATCTGCGACTCCATTTATCTACTACAATATTGTAAAATGTTTGTGTGGGTACAAATAATAGAACTTATTCTTTTCAATACAAATCCTTTATTCAGTACAGTTACAATTCACTATTTAATTCTTTCTCTCAGTACAATCCAATTTCTTAACCACTTATACTTTTCTTATCTTTTACTTAAACCACTTAATCACTTCACCTTATTAACACTTCAAATTTCACTTTAGAACTGATTTGCATACCTTGGGGATGCTGGTATTTATACTCGAATGACATACTTCGAGAACAATCCTCGCCATCCAGCGTCCCATACAATTTCCAATTTGCTAGAAAATTCGATTCCACTCTCCAGTCGAGACTTTGTTATTCCAGTATCGAAATCTTCTGGTCTTCGAAATTTTCTGCTAGATGTCGCTGCTCACATTTAAGTGGTTATCACATTGCTCCCTCCCTACAGTTGTTCGTCCCGAACAACTTCGTCATTCAGCATCCCGTTGAAATGACACATTCTATCCAAATGGACCACTTTCAATTTTCCTCGATCCCCACGTTGGATCCGGTAGACAACGTCATTAATGCGGGTTATCACCTTGTATGGACCTTCCCAGTCCTGTTGCAATTTTGGTGATTTGCCTTTCTTACGCTGAGGATTATACAGCCAAACCAGATCTCCTTCGTTGAAACCGGAAGATTTCGCCTTGATATCGTACCTAGTTTTCATGCGGCTGCTTGCTTCATCTTTTCTCCGGTGTCTTCATGCAATTTACGAATCCTGCTGCGTAAGTCATTCACGTACTCGTTCACCTCTTTGGGCTCCGTCGGTGGGGATCCGAATTTTGCTTCACTTGGCAACCGAATTGTTTGACCAAATAAGATCTCGGATGGTGTGTGCCCTGTTGAGCTATGGACCGCGTTTCGGTAGGTCATTAAGAAGAGGGGTATGTGTTGATCCCAATCCCGCTGGCAGTTGCTGACAACCTTAGATAGATGCTCATTCAAGGTCCGATTGAATCGCTCGACCATTCCATCAGATTGAGGGTGTAGTGGCGTTGTCCTTGTCTTTCTTATTCCCAAATATTGGCATATTTCCTGGAAGACTTTTGATTCAAAGTTTCGCCCTTGATCAGAGTGCAGCTCCATTGGGACCCCAAATCTGCTCACCCAGTTGTTGACTATCTGTTCGGCTACGGTCTTAGCCTCTTGATTTGGGATGGCAAACACTTCCGGCCACTTACTGAAGTACTCCATGACTACGAGAGTATATCGGTTTCCATTAAAGGTTTCGGGAAACGGCCCAGCGATGTCGATGGCTATTCGTTCGAAAGGTGCTCCGACATTGTATTGTTGCATTTGTCCATGTGGCTTTACTTTTGGGCCCTTGGTAGCCGCACATCTTATGCACTTTTTGCACCAATTCTCGACATCTTGTTTAGCGCTTAGCCAATAGAAACGTTCCCTTACCTTTTCCAACGTCTTATTTATTCCCAAATGGCCTCCTGAGATTCCGTCATGTATTTCATGGAGCACTTGGTTGACACTGGACCGTGGCACAATTAGCTGCATACGAGATGTTGTCCCATCTGCACTTTCCCATTTTCTCTTCAGCAATCCATCTTGCACAAAAAGCGAGTCCCACTGTGCCCAGTATGCCTTCAGAGTTTGGCTCCGATCTGATATCTGCTGCCAGCTTGGTCTTTCCTCGTGCTCTTTCCAGGCCAATATTGGTTCGATGTCATTGTCTGCCTGTTGGGAGGAACGGATTTCGTCTATACTCCAACCCTCTATTGGCTCAGTCCTGATCATTTGGATAGCTGCCTGTTCTTTTGCTTCTTTACGATTGCAGTGTTCGCATTTTACTCCGCATGGTCGACGAGAGAGAGCATCAGCATTTGAGTGGAGTGTTCCCTTGCGGTGTTGCACTTCAAAGTCGTAGCCCTGCAACTGCTCGATCCATCTTGCAACTTGGCCTTCAGGGTTCTTAAATTGGAGTAGCCATTTCAGAGCTGCGTGGTCTGTCCGGAGGATGAACTTTTGTCCGTAGAGGTACTTATGGAAATGCTTCGTAGCCAGAATTAAAGCCAGAAGCTCGCGCCGGGTTACACAGTAGTTCCGTTCAGGTCTGGAGAGTACTTTGCTGTAATATGCGACCACTTTCTCTTGACCGTCATGAACTTGTGAGATCACAGCTCCGACCCCAACATTGCTAGCGTCTGCGTCCACGATGAACATTTTTCCGGGCGTGGGGTAACCCAAGATGGGGGCATTGCACAGCTGTCGCTTCAGTTCTTGAAATGCTTTTTCGCATTCTCCAGACCACCTGAACTGTCGGCCTTTTTCCGTAAGTTGATGCAGGCTCTTTGCAATGCCAGCAAAATCCTTTACGAACCTTCTGTAATACGTGGCGAGGCCCAAGAAGCTTCTCAGTTGGTGTTTATCTTTTGGAGAAGGCCAACTTTTCACGGCTTCGATTTTGTCAGGATCCGTTCTTACTCCTTCCGCTGATATAATGTGACCCAGATATTTTACTTCCGGACGAAACAAGGCGCACTTTTCCGGGTTGAGCTTTAAATGAGCACTTCATAGCCTCTCAAACACTTCTTTTAGATTTTCGCGGTGCTCCTCGTACGTCTTACCTATGACGATAACGTCGTCCAAATATACTAGGCAGGTTTTCCAGGTGAGTCCTTGCAATGTTCGTTCCATTAGTCGCTCGAAGGTGGCCGGAGCGTTGCACAGTCCAAACGGCATCACTGCAAACTGCCAAAGACCGCTTCCTGTAGTGAAGGCAGTTTTCTCACGGTCCGTACGATTTATCTCTACCTGCCAGTAACCGCTCTTCAAGTCAAGTGTTGAAAACCATATCGCTCCAGAAAGCATATCCAAAGTGTCATCGATTCTCGGAAGTGGGTACCTGTCCTTTTTAGTGACATCATTGAGACGTCGGTAGTCTACACAAAATCTCGTGCTGCCATCTTTCTTCTTCACCAGGACCACTGGAGATGCCCACGGACTTTGCGATTCTTCAATCACTCCCTCAGCTTTCATCTTCGACATCATTTCGGCAACTTCTGTTTGCTTTGCCAATGGAAGACGCCTTGCAGGTTGACGGATTGATCGAGCTTCTCCGGTGTCAATGTGGTGTTGAACAATATGCATACGTCCATATTCTCCGTCTTGTGTAGCAAATATATCAGCGTACTCACCGATTAGTTTTTCTGCCAGGATTCGCTGATCTTCGTCCAGATTACAGAGGCTGAGAATTTTGTTCTTGATTTTTATGCTCTGAACTCACCATTTGTTTCCATTGTGGTCGATATAGCCCCAACAGGTACGCATTTTCCCACTATCTCCCCCTTTTTCACCTTTACACTGAATGTCTTTGGATTCAGAATCCTTACAGGGACCATGTTGTTCTTTGGCTCCACTAAGGTCTTTCCCACCATGAAGTCTCTTTTCTTTTCTGGCTCCATCAAATAGAATCGGTGGCTACCAGGACCACCTTCCACTTTTGCCCACAAAATTGCTTCTGACGAAGGCTCTAGACTCTGATTGCTGCAGATAACGACATTTGAGACTGTTTTTTTTTTTTTTTTTTTTTTTTATAATTTACGCGCGCCTAAGGGGTTGATACCCTTTTACTGTTGCCAGGGCGCGGGTGGAAAGATAGAACGAGGAGAAAGGAAAATTGTTTTTGTAGTGGTTTGAAACTCACGTGTGTTTGGTTTCTATGTTTGCTCTCCAGGGGTGGGAGTCCGAATAGGACGGAGAGTTTTTACTTCACTCAGAGTGATTCGAGATATAATTCCCAGTATTTTTTTCATTGCTTGAAACTCTTATAACAGCCAAATCTACGTGTCAGTGTTATGCCTTCACACGCAGAATTTTTTTGTCTGAGTTCCAATTATACAATGAAAAACTGATTTTGCCATGGGCAGGATTCGAACCTGGACCCTCCGAGTGAGAAGCGTTTGCTACTACCACTACACCACTGACACCCCTTGTGGGTGGTATTGGCGTTTCCGTATATCATTGGTATCTCCATGTTTCCGTATTTCAGGGTTTGTGCCCCCAAGTCGACTACAAGTCCATGTTCTCTCATGAAGTCTGTACCAATGATGCACTCGTCACATATGTCAGCTACCAGAAACGCGTGAGTGAATGTTATTCCGGCCAATTGGATTTTTATGCGGACTTCACCATATACCTTAATCGTTGCTCCTGTAGCTATTCACAAGCTGCAACTGCTAGTGTTATGCAGCCAAGACTTCTGCACAAGATTCCTCCTGATGATTGAGGCCGTGGCACCGGTGTCTATTGTTGCCATCCATTTCTCTTTTCCACTGACTACTTCTACTAGAAGGTTTTCGCTGCATCGTTTTGCCAGCGAGACTTGGATGATGGTCCTGGGGCCGTCGACTCCTGCTACCAACTTCTGCCCCGCGAAGTTGGTGCTTAAGCATTTCCCGACTGATGGCTTCGGGAAGGTTGACCGGATTCTTGATAGCTGTTTCTGCTGGTTTCTTCCTCTATTTGCTTGTCACCACAGTGAGGGCAGTCTTTTCGTCGCACCGGTTCTTTACACTGCCTTTGAAGGTGTCCTATTTTATTGCAATTCTAGCAGCGCATTATCCGTCTATCCCGTCGAGTATCTCGTTCCTCGGCACTAATTCTTGTGCAGGAGCATTCGATAGATGTTACTTCCCTGACGAAATGTGTTCCCCTGGAAGCCTGACTGGCTGCTTCCATCGCCAGAGCGAAGGCAAGTGCTTCAGCAAGGGTTCTTTTCCCGGCCATCCTTACTGCTGACTGTAGCTTCGAATCTGCAATTCCCCTGATAAATGCATCTTTTGCCATTTCGTCGATAATTTCCTGGCCTGCGGTGGGGTATGACAGATATGCAAGTCTACTCACGTCTGCAAGGAGCTGCTGCAGTGTTTCTCCTCATTGCTGCGTTCGGCTTTGCAATTGGACCTTGTAGACCTCCTGCATGTGGCTGTCCCCAAACCGTTTCTCGATAGCCTGCACTAAAGTCACATAATCTTTATGCTTTTCGATGTCTACTGTTTGCAACAATTCTGCTGTAGGACCGTGCAAGGCCATTGTTAGGGCAAAGCACTTTTCCTCATTGTCCCAGTCGTTTGCACAGGCAGCCATTTCAAACTGCTTCTTATAAGTAGACCATGAGGTCTGGCCATCGAATGAGGGAGGCTTCAAATCTTTTCTCCTTGGACCGCTTAAAGAACATTCTCGCAGTTTCTGTTTTCGCACTGTGTCGAGCTCTTTTGCCAGTTGCTGAACTTTGCTGTCCATTTCTTCGAATTTTTCGCCAACATTCTTCTCTATTGTATCAAATTTGTCATCAACGTTCTTCTCTATTCTATCAAATTTGTCATCAACGTTCTTCTCTATTCTTTCAAATTTGTCATCGATTTCTTCGAATTTTTGCTGGAGAATGTTCTTTTGTTCTTCCAGATTATTCTTTTGTTCATCCATTTTCTGTTGAAGACCGTGCAGATTGTTGGTTTGTTCGTTGAATTTTTGTTCAATGCTGCTCTTCTGCTCGTCTATTTTTTGTTCCAGACTGTTCTTCTGTTCTTCCAGATTTTTCTTTTGTTGGTCGAGACTGTTCTTCTGTTCGTCCATTTTTAATAAGAGGAGTTGCATCATTGCATCCATGTCATTGCCGGTACTTGTCTGTTCATCCTCGTCAACATCAAAGGAATATGCATCAGGATCATGTCCCTCGTTGTTCAAAGCCTCCTGAAGTCGGAGCACCAGGTCACTTTTTCCTCCACTGGCGCTGAGGCTTCTCTTGTTCAACTCGGATTTGAGTTGGACGAGGGTCAACTGCAATAGTTTTCGACCCATTCTAGCCTTTTCAAATAGTCAGAAACAATTTTTTTTTTTTTTTTTTTTTTTTTTTTTTTTTTTACACACACAATAAGTCCTATCCCACTTCTGACACCAATGTAAAATGTTTGTGTGGGTACAAATAATAGAACTTATTCTTTTCTATACAAATCCCTTTATTCAGTACAGTTACAATTCACTATTTAATTCTTTCTCTCAGTACAATCCAATTTCTCAACCACTTATACTTTTCTTATCTTTTACTTAAACCACTTAATCACTTCACCTTATTAACACTGGTCCCTGTAAGGATTCTAAATCCAAAGACATTCAGTGTAAAGGTGAAAAAGGGGGAGATAGTGGGAAAATGCGTACCTGTTGAGGCTATATCGACCACAACGAAAAAAAGTGTGCAAAACCGGTGGAAAGAGTTCAGAGCATAAAAATCAAGAACAAAATTCTCAGCCTCTGTAATCTGGACGAAGATCAGCGAATCCTGGCAGAAAAACTAATCGGTGAGTACGCTGATATATTTGCTACACAAGACGGAGAATATGGACGTATGCATATTGTTCAACACCACATTGACACCGGAGACGCTCGACCAATCCGTCAACCTGCAAGGCGTCTTCCATTGGCAAAGCAAACAGAAGTTGCCGAAATGATGTCGAAGATGAAAGCTGAGGGAGTGATTGAAGAATCGCAAAGTCCGTGGGCATCTCCAGTGGTCCTGGTGAAGAAGAAAGATGGCAGCACGAGATTTTGTGTAGACTACCGACGTCTCAATGATGTCACTAAAAAGGACAGGTACCCACTTCCGAGAATCGATGACACTTTGGATATGCTTTCTGGAGCGATATGGTTTTCAACACTTGACTTGAAGAGCGGTTACTGGCAGGTAGAGATAAATCGTACGGACCGTGAGAAAACTGCCTTCACTACAGGAAGCGGTCTTTGGCAGTTTGCAGTGATGCCGTTTGGACTGTGCAACGCTCCGGCCACCTTCGAGCGACTAATGGAACGAACATTGCAAGGACTCACCTGGAAAACCTGCCTAGTATATTTGGACGACGTTATCGTCATAGGTAAGACGTACGAGGAGCACCGCGAAAATCTAAAAGAAGTGTTTGAGAGGCTATGAAGTGCTCATTTAAAGCTCAACCCGGAAAAGTGCGCCTTGTTTCGTCCGGAAGTAAAATATCTGGGTCACATTATATCAGCGGAAGGAGTAAGAACGGATCCTGACAAAATCGAAGCCGTGAAAAGTTGGCCTTCTCCAAAAGATAAACACCAACTGAGAAGCTTCTTGGGCCTCGCCACGTATTACAGAAGGTTCGTAAAGGATTTTGCTGGCATTGCAAAGAGCCTGCATCAACTTACGGAAAAAGGCCGACAGTTCAGGTGGTCTGGAGAATGCGAAAAAGCATTTCAAGAACTGAAGCGACAGCTGTGCAATGCCCCCATCTTGGGTTACCCCACGCCCGGAAAAATGTTCATCGTGGACGCAGACGCTAGCAATGTTGGGGTCGGAGCTGTGATCTCACAAGTTCATGACGGTCAAGAGAAAGTGGTCGCATATTACAGCAAAGTACTCTCCAGACCTGAACGGAACTACTGTGTAACCCGGCGCGAGCTTCTGGCTTTAATTCTGGCTACGAAGCATTTCCATAAGTACCTCTACGGACAAAAGTTCATCCTCCGGACAGACCACGCAGCTCTGAAATGGCTACTCCAATTTAAGAACCCTGAAGGCCAAGTTGCAAGATGGATCGAGCAGTTGCAGGGCTACGACTTTGAAGTGCAACACCGCAAGGGAACACTCCACTCAAATGCTGATGCTCTCTCTCGTCGACCATGCGGAGTAAAATGCGAACACTGCAATCGTAAAGAAGCAAAAGAACAGGCAGCTATCCAAATGATCAGGACTGAGCCAATAGAGGGTTGGAGTATAGACGAAATCCGTTCCTCCCAACAGGCAGACAATGACATCGAACCAATATTGGCCTGGAAAGAACACGAGGAAAGACCAAGCTGGCAGCAGATATCAGATCGGAGCCAAACTCTGAAGGCATATTGGGCACAGTGGGACTCGCTTTTTGTGCAAGATGGATTGCTGAAGAGAAAATGGGAAAGTGCAGATGGGACAACATCTCGTATGCAGCTAATTGTGCCACGGTCCAGAGTCAACCAAGTGCTCCATGAAATACATGACGGAATCTCAGGAGGCCATTTGCGAATAAACAAGACGTTGGAAAAGGTAAGGGAACGTTTCTATTGGCTAAGCGCTAAACAAGATGTCGAGAATTGGTGCAAAAAGTGCATAAGGTGTGCGGCTACCAAGGGTCCAAAAGTAAAGCCACATGGACAAATGCAACAATACAATGTCGGAGCACCTTTCGAACGAATAGCCATCGACATCGCTGGGCCGTTTTCCGAAACCTTTAATGGAAACCGATATACTCTCGTAGTCATGGATTACTTCAGTAAGTGGCCGGAAGTGTTTGCCATCCCAAATCAAGAGGCTAAGACCGTAGCCGAACAGATAGTCAACAACTGGGTGAGCAGATTTGGAGTACCAATGGAGCTGCACTCTGATAAAGGACGAAACTTTGAATCAAAAGTCTTCCAGGAAATATGCCAATATTTGGGAATAAGAAAGACAAGGACAACGCCACTACACCCTCAATCTGATGGAATGGTCGAGCGATTCAATCGGACCTTGAATGAGCATCTATCTAAGGTTGCCAGCAACTGCCAGCGGGATTGGGATCGACACATACCCCTCTTCTTAATGGCCTACCGAAACGCTGTCCATAGCTCAACAGGGCACACACCATCCGAGATCTTATTTGGTCAAACGATTCCGTTGCCAAGTGAAGCAAAATTCGGATCCCCAACGACGGAGCCCAAAGAGGTGAACGAGTACGTGAATGACTTACGCAGCAGGATTCGTAAATTGCATGAAGACACCAGAGAAAAGATGAAGCTAGCAAGCAGCCGCATGAAAACTAGGTACGATATCAAGGCGAAATCTTCCGGTTTCAACGAAGGAGATCTGGTTTGGCTGTATAATCCTCAGCGTAAGAAAGGCAAATCACCAAAATTGCAACAGGACTGGGAAGGTCCATACAATGTGATAACCCGCATTAATGACGTTGTCTACCGGATCCAGCGTGGGAATCGAGGAAAATTGAAAGTGGTCCATTTGGATAGAATGTGTCATTTCAACGGGATGCTGAATGACGAAGTTGTTCGGGACGAACAACTGTAGGGAGGGAGCAATGTGATAACCACTTAAATGTGAGCAGCGACATCTAGCAGAAAATGTTGATACTCGAAGACCAGAAGATTTCGATACTGGAATAACAAAGTCTCGACTGGAGAGTGGAATCGAATTTTCTAGCAAATTGGAAATTGTATGGGACGCTGGATGGCGAGGATTGTTCTCGAAGTATGTCATTCGAGTATAAATACCAGTATCCCAAAGGTATGCAAATCAGTTCAAAAGTGAAATTTAAGGTGTTAATTAGGAGAAGTGATTAAGTGGTTTAAGTAAAAGATAAAAAAGTATAAGCGGTTGAGAAATAGGATTGTATTGAGAGAAACAATTAAATAGTGAATTGTAACTGTACTGAATAAAGGGATTTGTATTAAAAAGAATGAGTTCTATCATTTGTACCCACACAAACATTTTACAATATGTTATGCGTACAGTTACATCGAATGCTACATATCTGCATTGCTACTGAGTACAACTTCATGGTTGTTAGTAAAATATTTAAATTTCTTGTCCTCCACAATCAACTCTGAGCAGCATCAGATCAGACTGAGGATAGAATTAAGCAGTTACACTTACGATTTACGTATTAGGTCGATAAATATGAAATTTCAAAAATGATGTTAAAGATATCGCCTTGTCCAGATCCCATCTTGACATCATGACTGGGCATTGCTTGTACGAGTATAGCTAGTCTCTATACGCGACCTTAAAATCGATGAATAGGTGGTGTGTATCGATATGGAGTTCCAGGGGTTTTTCCTAGATCCGCCGTAGTGTGAATGTTTGGTCGATGATGGACTTTCCTGTACTGATATGGACCAATCAGGTAGTTGACGAACTTCTTCAGCCGTTAATATAATACGGTAGATAGGATCTTGTAGGCGATGTTAAGAATACTGATGCCTCTGTAGTTAGCGCAGTTCTCCTTTCTCAAGGATCGGAAAAACCATGCTGAAGTTCCATTTATCGGGCATACTTTCGTCCGACCATATTTTACAGATGAGTTGGTATTTGTGCCTTAACAAGTCATCGTCTGCCGCTTTGAAGAGCTCAGCAGTCAAGCCGCCCGCCCCAGCAGCTTTGTTTCACTTAAGCTTAGATGTGGCTATCTTCACTTCATCCAGGTCAGTTGGACGGAATTGTTGGTATACATCGTCCAGGTTGGAAGGTTCATCATCGCCGTTATAGTCTATGCTCTTTCCAAATCTTCAGCATCGACTGCGGCTCTACTACTATCTTCCTTTGTTTGTCTCTACAGGCTCCGGTTCAGGGTTTTTTTTTGTTACCATTTGGTGAAATTTTCGAATCTTATATTAGAGTAGCATCTCTCTTTTTTCCCCTGAGAAGCCGGTGTTCGTCTCTTCTCTTCTGCTAGTAGAGTTCGTCAGTAGCTTTAGTCCATGTATGCAACGCCGCTTTGTATGCATCTTGCTTAGCTACATGTGCTTACTGACACTTGTCGTCAAACCAGGGGTTTCGTTGTGGTGGCCGAGTGAAACCCAGCACATCAGAGGCGGCATCTCTGACGGCTCTTCGGTAATGCTGGTACTGGTCTTCGATACTTAATGTTGGCGGCAGAGGACCTTTTAAGAGATTAAGGGAGACTCGATCGGAAAGGATTTGGCGATCTTTTGCGATTGTGACCGTCCAATATCGAATTTCTTCACAATATTAGCTTGGCTTTTCGATGTTCGCGATATCCGCAACCTTACGTTACTCGCACGTCTTGTCCAGGAGCTCGTAGAAGTCATCTTTGGTGTCGCCATCTTTCTTCTCTGTAGCGTGCACGCATATGAATCTAAGGTTTGCAAATTTATTTTTGATTGTTACGAGGCGCTTCTTCACATGCCGGAAACTCAAGACTTCTTGCCTTAGTCTGCCTCTAACAACAAATCCGAATCCAAACAGGCCCGGCTTTAACCATCGCCGTAGTAGATGTGGCAGTTTTTCATCCTCTTTTTGTCGGGCGCATCCCATCGCATTTCTATGATGGTGGTAATATCTGCTTTCTAGCAGTCCAGGGCCTCTCCTAGTTGTTCAGCTGCACGTTGGCTGTTAAGGTACTTAAAATTCCCTTTGCAGATCCGAATTAGATCCGTCCGTATCCTTGTTGTTGCTCCGTAACTTGAGTTTTTTTTCCATGTCCAGGCAGTTACACCGGCGGCATTACCCCAATCTGGAGGGCCAGTTCGGGGATGTGAGCGCTGCCGTTGGTCTATTAACGGCTTATTCGTCAAAATCTCTTTTTCAATAGCCTGACTTAGTCTCAGAAAACCTTACCAGCCAGATCTCCAAATATGTCGAAGTAGCCCGGATAAGGTTTTATTTGCTTTCTTCCGGGATTTTACTTCACCGTTGGATCCATCTGGGGAATTCATCTGCTATCCCGTTTATAGCGCTGCTATTTTTGTCTGCTAGTCAGCACTGGCGCTTATAAATTTAGCAACTCAAGTCCGGATGGATATCAACCAGTACCCGATAGTTACCACTTGGATGTAAAATAACCACAGTTACAATAGTTACAACACTGGTTATCGCCAGGTTGACACCTCTCAGTTCTTCCCCTACATCTACAGCACCCAACCATTCTCTATATATGGAAAAAAGTAAACCGTATAATTGAATAGTATAATTTTATTTGTACCCTTAAAACGAAACTGCACTTCTTTCAACAAAAAAAATTATCTTTCTTTTGAATAAGTCACGTCCAACAATTACTTTATTAATGATCAGCAGTAAATCGGAGAATCCAAATGCAACCATATAATATAGAAACCTGATCTTTCCAGCTCTGCTTATGCAGAACCCTGTATGCGGATGAAAGTATCCTTTATGCATTGGAAGAAGAATTATTATTCGTCTGAAATATGGTCCGATTTGTATTATTTGTATATGTCGGATCAGGAATAGTCTCATCCTGAGAAGGGATTTGTACCGTTGCCTCGTCCCTAATAGTTGGGCGAGCCGAGTGAGTTCGCGAGCGCGACGACATCTTCTTTTCAAAAGCGCAGCTAAACAACTGCCGTTCTGGAATTTTCCAATTCCTCCCCTGCAACAGCAATCAACCTCCTCTACACACACAAACAGAAACGCACTTGTAACTTTTCTACTGGTATCTCACTCGGTCACGCTACGGCCATACTTGACAAGAAGCAGTGCCCCTCAGTCTTGCTGTGAACAAAAAAATAAAAAGTGGAAAACAACTGTATTCTACAGTGGGATAATCTTTATTCTATTTGAAGACAATTCATTTTCCTTCTTTAAAAAAAATATATTTCCTATGTGTATACAGTTTACAACGCGACATATACTTATTAAGCAGATTTTAAGATATATACCTGGTAAATAGTGGAGCCCAATCAGGAGTGACGAAGAACCAAAGGACGATCAGCAATTCGGCATGTGAAACTCGGTAACTGGAGTTGTTAGTTGGTTAAGGCTTGTTTTAACCCGGACTATAGCTTGAAAACAATTAATTAAAAATTTTTGCTGTTTGAACTCTTGGAATTATGAAATTAGCTTCTGCCCCGCGAAGTTGGTGCTTAAGCATTTCCCGACTGATGATTTCGGGAAGGTTGACCGGCTTCTTGATAGCTGTTTCTGCGGGTTTCTTCCTCTATTTGCTTGTCACCACAGTGAGGGCAGTCTTTTCGTCGCACCGGTTCTTTACACTGCCTTTGAAGGTGTCCTATTTTATTGCAATTCCAGCAGCGCATTATTCGTCTATCCCGTCGAGTATCTCGTTCCTCGGCACTAATTCTTGTGCAGGAGCATTCGACAGATGCTACTTCCCTGACGAAATGTGTTCCCCTGGAAGCCTGATTGGCTGCTTCCATCGCCAGAGCGAAGGCAAGTGCTTCAACAAGGGTTCTTTTCCCGGCCATCCTTACTGCTGACTGTAGCTTCGAATCTGCAATTCCCCTGATAAATGCATCTTTTGCCATTTCGTCGATAATTTCCTGGCCTGCGGTGGGGTATGACAGATGTGCCAGTCTACTCACGTCTGCTTGGAGCTGCTGAAGTGTTTCTCCTCGTTGCTGCGTTCGGCTTTGCAATTGGACCTTGTAGACCTCCTGCATGTGGCTATCCCCAAACCGTTTCTCGATAGCCTGTACTAAAGTCACATAATCTTTGTGCTTTTCGATATCTACTGTTTGCAACAATTCTGCTGCAGGACCGTGCAAGGCCATTGTTAGGGCAAAGCACTTTTCCTCATTGTCCCAGTCGTTTGCACAGGCAGCCATTTCAAACTGCTTCTTATAAGTAGACCATGAGGTCTGGCCATCGAATGAGGGAGGCTTCAAATCTTTTCTCCTTGGACCGCTTAAAGAACATTCTCGCAGTTTCTGTTTTCGCACTGTGTCGAGCTCTTTTGCCAGTTGCTGAACTTTGCTGTCCATTTCTTCGAATTTTTCGCCAACATTCTTCTCTATTGTATCAAATTTGTCATCAACGTTCTTCTCTATTCTATCAAATTTGTCATCAACGTTCTTCTCTATTCTTTCAAATTTGTCATCGATTTCTTCGAATTTTTGCTGAAGAATGTTCTTTTGTTCTTCCAGATTATTCTTTTGTTCATCCATTTTCTGTTGAAGACCGTGCAGATTGTTGGTTTGTTCGTTGAATTTTTGTTCAATGCTGCTCTTCTGCTCGTCCAATTTTTGTTCCAGACTGTTCTGGAGAATGTTCTTCTGTTCTTCCATATTTTTCTTTTGTTCGTCCAGCTTTTGTTCGAGGCTATTCTTTTGTTCTTCCAGATTTTTCTTTTGTTCGTCGAGACTGTTCTTCTGTTCGTCCATTTTTTTGTTTTGTTCGTCCATTTTTAATAAGAGGAGTTGCATCATTGCAGCCATGTCATTGCCGGTACTTGTCTGTTCATCCTCGTCAACATCAAAGGAATATGCATCAGGATCATGTCCCTCGTTGTTCAAAGCCTCCTGAAGTCGGAGCACCAGGTCACTTTTTCCTCCACTGGCGCTGAGGCTTCTCTTGTTCAACTCGGATTTGAGTTGGACGAGGGTCAACTGCAATAGTTTTCGACCCATTCTAGCCTTTTCAAATAGTCAGAAACAATTTTTTTTTTTTTTTTTTTTTTTTTTTTACACACACAATAAGTCCTATCCCACTTCTGACACCAATGTAAAATGTTTGTGTGGGTACAAATAATAGAACTTATTCTTTTCTATACAAATCCCTTTATTCAGTACAGTTACAATTCACTATTTAATTCTTCCTCTCAGTACAATTCAATTCCTCAACCACTTATACTTTTCTTATCTTTTACTTAAACCACTTAATCACTTCTTCTAATTAACACTTCAAATTCAACTTTGGAACTGATTTGCATACCTTTGGGATGCTGGTATTTATACTCGAATGACATACTTCGAGAACAATCCTCGCCATCCAGCGTCCCATACAATTTCCAATTTGCTAGAAAATTCGATTCTACTCTCCAGTCGAGACTTTGCTAATCCAGTATCGAAACCTTCTAGTCTTCGAGTTTCGACATTTTCTGCTAGATGTCGCTGCTCACATTTGAGTGGTTATCACAATACATTACATAATCAAGTTGTAGGCATGAGAAAGCTGTTCGCTCGTTGGGTACCGCATTTGCTTACGTTAGACCAAAAACGTGTTCGAATGCACATTTCCAACGCTCTGTTGGCGCAGTTTAGGCGCAATAAATCCGAGTTTTGGCGCCGATTAATTACTCTAAATGAAACTTGGATACACTATTATACGCCCGAAATAAAAATTCAGTCAAAACAGCAAAAACTGTTTTTTCGGCTGGGAAAGTGATGGCGACTGTTTTTTGGGATAGTAAAGGAGTTATCTTAATCAATTATCTTCAAAAAGGAAAAACCATTACAGGCATACTACGCATCATTACTTTACGGAAAAACGACCACATTTGCAGAAAAAGAAGATCCTGTTTCACCAAAACAACGCGCCGTCACCTCAGCGGTTGCCATGGCAAAAATCCATGAATTACGGTTTGAACTGCTTGACCATCCGCCTTATTCACCAGATCTAGCTCCCAGCGACTTCTTTTTGTTCCCTCATCTTAAAACTGTGCTCGGAGAACAGCGATTTTCGTCAAATGAGGAGGCAATCACCTCCGTGAACAATTATTTTGCAGAGAAAAACGCCAAGTACTATTTGGACGGGTAAGAGAGATGGGAGCATCGCTGGGAGAAGTCTGTAGAGTTAGAAATAGACTATATAGAAAAATAAAAAAAAATTTAAGAAAAAATGTCTTGTATCATTGTTCGGTCGGAAACTTTTCAGACAACCCTCGTAACTGTGTGTCCATGTGCAAGTCGTCGGCCCATCGATGATACTCGAAGGACAGCAGGAAATTAACTGGCTTCGGAGGATGTGGATGTGAAGCTATGGGAAAAGCGCACATGAAAATCGAAGTGGATAGATTGAAGAGCTGATGCGAGTTGCTAGTCATACTGGAACATAGCCAACCCTATCCAATAATTATAGGACGCCGCTATTAGACCAGCCTTAAGTGAAAGTCGAAAAATCGTACCAAAAACTGAAGTAATCTCGATATATCTCGGTGATATCGAAGCAGACAGTGAAGGACGAACGTTTGTCATCAAAGAATATGGGCGAACGAGAAGATTTCATTAGAGAAACCTGATGTCGAAGAGCTTGAGCAAGTGGGTAAGATTCAGCTGGAAAAATTGACGAACGAAGACAGGATTGCTTTCGAAAGTCAAAAATTGCTCGCCGATTGTCTTAACTAAGGAAAAAGACGGGAGTGATCGACTACAGGTCATTAAAAGCAACAGCAATCAAGAGGAAGTTTCCAATGCCGATAATGGAAGAGAAACTGGCATCACTTTCGGGGAACATCTATTTCATGACCCTGGGTTTAGCGTCAGGATACCACCAAATCAAACTGATCGAGCAAACTGGAAAATACACCACATTTGTGACTGAATATGGCCTATACAAGTTTATGTGGATGCCATTTACAATAGTAAGTGCACCTGCCGCATTCCAAGCATGCATGAATCAGGCTAAGGCTCGCATGCCTAGCAGCGAGACATCGCCATCTATGTGTATTGACGATATATTCATCCCTAGTAAAGCAATCGACGAGGGCTTGCAGAAGTTAAAACGATTTCTAGACGAGTCTGTTCTTGAAGATAGGGTTTTCCAATACTTACTTGACAAATTTTTTTTTTAAATAAAACGCAAACCATTTGAGATATTTCAAAAACTCTATTATCGGCTTGAAGTACAATCAAAACATTTATGAATGGAACTCGACTTCGTTTATATACCACCGCGGGCACGTTTACAGCGGTCGATTCGTTGGACCCAATTTTCAACGACTCGGCCACACATTTCGGCCGAAACGGCCGCTATTTCGCGTTCAGTGCTGGCTCTGAGCTCTTCCAACGTCGTCTGCGTTGAATGACTTAACGTAGCCCTACAGAAAATAGTCAAGCGGCGTTAAATCGCACGAACGAGGCGACCAATCGACTAGCCCATTTCTTGAGATAACACGCTCACCATACATACTCTTCAATAAATCGATTGTAGCGTGCGCTGTGTGGCTTGTGGCATCATCCTGTTGAAACCACATGTCGTCCAAGTCTATATCTTCCAATTCGGGCCAAAAATAATCGGTGATCATGGCGCGTAAACCAAGATCTTTACGCAAAATACGCCATAATGTGGTCTGAGCGATGCCCAATTCTTTAGAACGCCGTGGAATTGACTGATTTGGATCGTTTGCTACGGACGCCTGAACGGCAGCGATATTTTCGGCCAGTGGAAAAGCAGCGCATGGTAGAAAAGGCATCTAATTTCATACTGAACATAAACAACTCGGAGGGAGATTGGGTAGCCAGTATGCAATGGAAGAATCCAGGTCTGTGTGACACATAACCGTGCTCTAAAGGAAAGAAACGTGCTCGATGGGAGTACCTCCTCAGAGGAAACCGGCTCTTTCACCGAATGGGACAGGACATAAAATAAAGCAATAAGGTAGAAAATCTTGCAGAGGATAAAACTTTACAGCGGGTACAAAATACCTACTGGTTCCTTAAGGTTTGTGAAGGGTTACATCAGGTCGTAGAATGCGCATACTTTAAGCGAAAAAGAGGAGTCGCTGAAGGATGTGTTCATAGTACACAGACGGTTCCAATCTCTTCCACATGGTATACATTGCCCACCTGGGCCCTTTGTCGTGGGAAAAGGAGGCACGCTATATACTGGCACTCGTTGATAACTTCACAAAATACTTCGTGCTTAAGGCCGTAAAAACAACTTCTACTAGGTGCGTCTTAAACCCGTTAACAGAGATGTCTGGATATTTCGGAGCCCCAGAAAGATATATAATCGAGATGTTTCGCGTACACGGCAAAGGAGTTTCAAAAATTTTGCGAGTCACTATGCAACACATCAAGACAGCAATAAGAACACCCAGAGCCAATGGGCAGGTTGAAACAATTAACAGGACGATTTTAGCAGCATTGAAATTTGATCACTTCAGTAATAAGGACTGGGCCAGTCAATTAAGCTCACTTCAATGAAGAAGAAGCGAAGCACTACGGAAGATCGTAAAGAATAAGGCGTATCCGAAGTGAAGATATGACATAGAAAACCAATAAAATACATGGTAAATGGTCTAATACTTATCGAAAAAGTTTGTTGACACAGGTGAATCTCGTAAATTGTAGCCCCATTTTAATTACCGTACATCATAACGAAGCAACTGCCCAATTAAATGTATGTAGTTGAAGATCTGCTTGGAATGCAGCGCGAACAAGGAAAATATACCGGCAAGATAAAAAGATGGTGTGAGTCGTTAAATGACTAGTTCACTTTTGAAGAAGAAAATGGCGATTCACTATCTGAAGATGGGAAGTGCCCTACAGCAGAATGGAAGAGTTGTAAGCCCATCTCGTCGCACAGTCAATTGGTAGCAGTAAGCCAACATTAAATGTATCCACAAAAACCCCTGTCACACCATGAAACAATTCCAACAACTCACACCACACGATTGTCGGATGACAACCTACAACTCCTTGTTCACCAGACGATCTCAATTACCTATGGCTGGTAACTAACGTACCACGGCAATAAGCTGCACTTACCATTATTCATCGTGGGAAATAAAAAGACTGTGCTCCGCCAGCCGGGGGAATATTCAATTGAAGTTCTTAGGAGTAATTAATTAAAAAATTTGGATATTAAACTCCCAGCAGGTCTGATATGATCCTTCTACACCTTTAAGGCGTTCTAAATTCTCAAAGAAATTGCATGACCTTTCTAATGGTCATTAATTTCCTGAGCCGTATCCACCTCGAGATACCGCATACAAATACAGACGTCAATGAATGGAATGCTGACAACACATTGAGGTTATTGACACCGAAAACAAGGATGAATAAGAAGATGCAGAGCAATAAAATGAATATCCTACAGCTTTCACTACTTCAAAAGATGCATTCGAATGGGATATTTTGGTTCTGAAGATTATCCAATCTAAAGCAGTTCAAAAGATGCATTAGAATGGGATATTTTGGTTCTGAAGATTATCCAATCTAAAGCAGTTCAAATGGTAGTTTCGACTACAGAAGTGCAGAAAAAAGTAACAACTATTTCTCCAAAAGTTAGATTTTGTACCTACTCAGAACTTAAAATTGGTACTCATCTGTATTTTATTTTTATTTTAATTGCCTATGTAAACCTACGAGTACTGTTGGACAAATGTTATTTTTTATCGCTTATGAATGTATTTAGTTCTTGAATTAAGACCACTATGATTCAATGATTTTAAGTACACATATTTCTATTTGCGCTCTCGTAAACGTGAACATAACCGGTTTTTATTACTTCATGTTCCCAAGCGCTTACTGTAATTCACAGTATTTTTTTAATGAAATAAAGTAAACATCATAAGTAAACGGAAACATTGTTGATAAGTTTACTTCGTTGGAACATTCATTTCAGGTTAGAAAAATCTGAGCGTATATATTATATGAAAATATTGAAATAAAACAATATAAGCATTTTAATTAAAATACGTCTTACTTTAGATAGTCATACATGTATAAAATATTGTTTGGGTTACTTTTACGATAGTTATGATAAATATCACTACTTATAACAGATAGACGAAACAAAGAAATTAAAAAAGATAATAAAAAACAATGAATAAAGAAAGAATAAAATAATTTATAATCTCTTATTCCCTTCTCGTATTTCTTTTGTACCTAGAAATTTCTTTTAAAACTAATCTTGTCAGCATAGACATCGCAATGACATTGGAAATTATAAGCATATAGAAAACTTTGCCCCAACCGTGGCTTGATATCATTCCTGCGAGCAAAGGACCCACAGCAGCACCTTAAAAAAAAAAAAACATAAGCTAATTTTAAATGTCACTAAATTAGTCAAATTATTTACCAATTGAACCAGTTCCATCTATGATAGCAGTTACTGTAGCTAGAGCTTTTGCATTACCTTCCAATGAACTATGTTGGCCTAATTCTGCACTAACTGAAGTCGTTATCAATGCATATGGGCCATTTACTAATATTCCTCCTAAAAACAGCAGTACAATGCTAACCGATAGTGAAATAGCTCCATACTGGTTGTACAATAGCAGCTTAAGATAAAAACAAAATTTATTAAAAAAATTTATTCGACTTATGTACAGCTACACGGCGTAGAACTTACAATTGGACAAGCGAGAAAGAGCATAACAGAACATGTACTTGCTGACATACCAGTGTAATCAGATATCATACCCGCAGCAATTGCACCAACGATACCACCAACATCAAATACCGTCGATAAATCTGCACTTAGACTTGCTCCCAATGTAGCTATAATATGTTAAGCATCATAAAATACGAAAAAGATTGTCTTGTATGTATATACTTACTGGAAGATTGAATGTACAAAGGTAACCAATAAAGGAAAGTATAGCTTACAAGTTTTGAAAAAAACAAACATAGGGCGAAATCAACAACTCCCGGTATACATAGAGCACCTATAAGTCCAATTGGTCTCTTTTCCTGCGCCAGAGATTCTGGTCTCTCCAAAATAGGAGTTCTTTCTGTTGGGCGGTGACTTACTTCCTGTACAGAAAATTGTTTTTCCAGATTTTAGAGTAAGAAATATTTAAAAAAAAAAAAAGAAAAAGAAAACATAATACAAATTTAATATATGACAGTCATATTCATATATATATGTTATTTTTCATATCCAATTTTAGAATACATTAATATAACACACACATACGAATACTACAATAATTGTGCGATCTTTTTCTAATAAAGTTGTAGCTGTTGTAAATTAAGCATAATTTTCTTTTCCGTGTTTATCATGAGTCTAATTATATTATTTAGCCTCCGCTATCCTTCAGGAACCTTGAACTGTTGAACATACATATGTTGGATAATTTAGTGAGTTGCCGAATTTAAAAGGAATGACACTCGGATTGACAAATTAACATTGCTCGAATTTAGTCTTACATATTCATATATTAAGGTTTTCTTATGTAACATCAACTTTTATTTTTCAATTTTTAATATAGCTTTCACAATTAATCTGGTAAAAAGTGAAGTTATCAGAAAATTCAGATACGGTGAATAAGTCCGTCAAATTTAATTACATAATTATATTCTTCCAGCCACTATATTTTGGATCACATTGTTAATGCGAGTTTGATCATGTTTTTGCATTTAGGTGATCGAATTTTGAGCTCAGCTTTGAATTTCGGCTGGAACTTGCGTTTCTATTATTTTGGATTCTCCAATGTTGAACAGAACATGGCAATACCAGCTGATTTTTTTGCTAGATAACGTTTTGATATTTTAGTGACCCAATTTCATGGTGCAAACGTGGTAATTTTTTTTTTGGTTTTTTGGTTTTAGGGTCATACAACTTGTTTCGGACACTGACTCTCTTTCCCTTTTATTCCATACAGCCAAACCGGTATTAATAAAACACTGATATACTCGTACATCTGCGAATGCCCACCTGCATTGAATTCTTCGATTTGGGTATAAAGGTTCGTACTCAATTTTGCCAATAAAGCATACAGTTTATAAAATTACTGAAAGAAAAACATATTTTTTCAGGACAATGAAAACAAGTTCTAATAGATATTATTTCGATAACTTAGCAAAATTCGTTTTTTATCCCTTGAGTTTCTATCTTCTATTCTATCTATAATATTTCTTCAGAAGTCATAGTATTGTAGTTTGAGTAGTTATACCTCAAAATCCGAAGAGTTCCACTACAACATGCTATGACTTCAAAGTTGGTGAACATGTATCCCTTGGATTACTTACTCGTTTCTTTTCATTCATAAATCACGATATATGAATTATGTATATATTTATTTTTGTGAAAAGGTATTAAAATCTTTATAGATACTATAAGCACTTCTGTTTATTAACTACAAGTATCAAGTAGTTTAAATTTCCAAGAAAATTCACGTTGGCCAGGAAGCAAAAGCACCTGCTGATTCTCTCATTACATACGGCTACTCATTATAGCGATAAATCAAATGGTTTCATTCTTTGTAATCGGCGGCTCAAGGTTTGTTTCGTTACGGCTTTTAACTATGGCGTTATTGCAATGACAATGAGGGCGAACACAGAGCTGGCGGGCAAGGATCCTTATTTCGTCATTAACAGTAGTTATTCCAAAGTCCCTGTGGATATCATTGTTTCTGATATACAATGAAATACAATGTTTATTTTGATAAGTTTTTGGGTAATTTCTTTTAATTCGTTAAATACAACCCCAAAGTTGTATACCATGTGGATTTAAGTTTTGTCAGTCTGTGACACTGTTTAGATTTCGAAGTTGCTAAGACATTTATCTTTTCAAGCTCGTCGCTTATCTACTTTTCTTGACATCGTCTTTTATTTGAGTATCTTGTTTTTAGAAGAACCTGTTTTAGCTTTAACGGAAAGTTTTCATCTCGTACCTTGTCGAAGGCTTAAGCGCTAGAGAATACCTTTTCTCCTCGGGGCTTTGTCTAGTTCATTAGTTATTCTATAAATCCGGCCAATTGATGAATGCTTGGTTCTGAAGCCGAATTCATGATTAGAAATCAAACGTCTTTCTTTAATTAGTGATTGTAGGCGATTGAAATTTTTTTTTAAATGCATTAGATATTATCGAGAGTGCGACACTGGACTGCACAATTTTCTGTCATTTGGATACTTTTCAGCTTTTGGAATCGTTATGACCTTGGTGACTTTCCATTACTAATATAGTTCCTTTTCATGGTTATTCTTATTGATAATATTTATGGCATCAAGATTTTTGAGGCGTTAAGTTTGGAGGTTATTAATATTGTTTTCATTACAATAGTATAAGAGCGGTGGAGTCCTCTAGTAACAACGCGAAGTGGCCCTTCTAGATTGTTTTCGTAAGTGTACCATTGAGTCTTCTTGTTAATTAATTTTTGAGACACTGGTTGGTAACTATTAGCGTCTATAACATCAATATTCTTTATGTAGTTGCTCAGTGACGACACTTCGATAGTCGATGCCAAGGTTGCTTTGAGGAGGCAATCCAATTTATTATATACCAATATACAGGCCTTTTCTTAGAGATCGAATTTGTTTCTCGTGGGTGAAGGGTGGTCACTAAGTCCCTTCTTACAACAAGCATGCCTACCACGGGTATATTCTGACCCCAACGAAAAGGAGTTATGTTATTATAACTTGCAACAAATTACACTTTTTCTATGAGGTGTCCATACAAATTTGGTGCTGCTTTAATGTAATCGTGGAGCTTTTACTTCTTTTTTCTTTATTTATTTTATGCTTCTTTATCAAGAATTTTTATATTATGCTTTAGAATTGTTGTTACATTAGCTGAGCATGTCCTTTTATGTGTGTTTAGTTAAAATTTATAATGATGATAAATATCTTATCGTATCAACCTTTTAGATTGTGAGCTGTTTTAGGTTTTAGAGTGATTACGCATAAACTATATTGCATTGTTAGCCGACTTACACGCGCATTCAAAATTTGACGGGAAGCGAATGAAAATTCGATTGTAGGATTTCATAATTACCGAGAAGTGAAAATAGATAAAATAACTTAATTAAATCGGGTAAACATCGGCGCATAGTCTGCTATTACACTGTGAATATTGAGTCATGACTTTTTTTCTCTATTATATTTTGAACTTTCATTCTGTAACGCTGTGCTAGTACACGTTGAATCTTTTCCATGCCTCAATTATGACAGCTCTCTTTGAATTTTTCTTTTGGTTGTAAAGTGCTTAGAGCTGTCTAAGCAAATATTTTAAATTTATCCTTTGACCAATAAATCTCTTCCGTCATAATAGAAAAAAGAAAAATAACGAACAAGGAGAAGGAGAAACGTCAAAAAAGAGGTACCGAAATTCTACCCACGACTCACCGAGTTGCTGTTTTGCTTTCTAATTTTTTTTTCTTTGCACTTGTGTAATTTGAAAGGAGTCATGAGTTTTAACTCAAGTGACATCCGTGCTGTTTTTTTTGCAGATCCCCTATCCGGTAAAAAAATTATTTGCGTGTAAATTACAAAAATAACATAGCGATATAAGCTAAGTTAATTCATATCCGCTATCTACTTAGCGGATATAAAACAGTGCTTCCAAATTCTATTTTCTTCATTTGCGATTAACTTTTCAATGAATTTTCAGAAATGTCAAACACTGCGAACAAAATTTTTTTAAAACAAATTAAAGCTTTGTTCAGTGAGACTGTTCCGGACTGTTCCGAACAGAAAAGTACAATCACAGATGCTATAGTTTACATAGATATTGCACGCCGAAGGAAAAAATCTAACCTGTTTTTAATTGCCTCTTTTTACTTCGAACTTCAAGTTCTGAACAATTTGTATGAACAAAATGTATGATAAAACCGAAGTCAATTCTTGGGATCGTATGTGTTGTATTGTGTGTACAGCCGACAAGCAGGCATACGCCGCGCCGTGCAGATGTGTCTGTGGTTTCTGTTTTCAACCCTTATCTTCATACATAAAACAACCACAGTTCGCGGAGCTGTGCGGTGCGCTCGTTGGCTGTGTAGTTGATTTGGATATTTATTTATGTGACTGAACAATTTTTCTTAGTAAATTTTATCAGCGATATAATATTTTGCAATTTATTTTTCGATAGCAATGGGTGACAAGAGATTATCTGGAGTTTTCTGTTCTGTTTGTAGGAAAACTAAAAGGAATTACCCTGACTTGAAAATTTTTAAATGTCCTTCTAGGAAAAAAAATGAAATTTTAAATAATTTGTGGATGAAGGCATGTGGTTTTAAAAATGAAGGCAAATACTTTGTTTGTGGAGATCATTTCTGTCCCGAGTTTGTAAAAAAAAAATATCTTAAGGTGGATGCTGTTCCTTCCTTAAATTTAAATTCTGATTGGATTCAAACTTGAATTTAGAAAATCTGAAGTCTCCTTTAACTAAACGAAGAAGAACGTCGGGCAGTTGCAGCATTTCGTGTGCAAGGCGCGATCAGTTATTGGAAAGATGTGCAAAAGAGGAGAAAAAAATGCAACTTTAAAAAAAATTATTAAATTACAAACTTAAATTAAGAAATTTAAAAATAAAACATTATAAAAAAAACAGAGCACATACTGCCATAACAATATTTAATAAAAATAAAATATCTACGACGTCTCAAATCGAAAGGCTCAATATTTCAGACCATTCAAAAACATTTTGTAAAATGCCTCTGAAAGAATCAAAAACTACAAAATACAACAGCCACGAAAAAGAACTTTCCCAAAATATTTATTATAGATCACAAAGCGCCTATAAATTTTTGAGAGATAGGCTCTCTTTCTGTAGATGGGCTCCTGTAAAAGGATTACAACCAGGATATGAAAACAATGCTCATTCGTATCTTAAGCCAAAGTTCGCTTTATTAAACCAGCGAGAACGTTGTGTTGTCCTGATATTTGATGAAATTAGGATTCGTAAAAACCTCACATATAATATAAAAAATGATTTAATAGATGGTTTCGAAGACCTTGGTGTAGAAAGAAGTAGATTGTTTGCTAATGAAATATGTGTTTTCATGCTAAATGGTTTGTTTGATAGTTGGAAAAGTGTTTTAAACTATTGTGTGTCAGCAAACGGTGTAAATGGGGATAACCTAACCGAAATTATAAAAAACAATTTGAAAATCTGTCAAGAACTTGGTCTAAAGGTATATGATATTGTTTGAGACCAAGGGGCCAATAATAGAAAAGCTGATAAAATGTTAGGTGTTTCTGAAGAAAACCCATTTATAATTTTTAATGATGAAAAATATTTTGTTTTTATGATTTCCCTCAATCAGATCTGCAAACTCCAGATGGTAAAGTGTCTTTTGATGTTATCAGAGAAATATACAATTTGGAAGTTGACAATGTAGCTTGTCAGAAGCACCAAATGCCTTCGAAAAAATTCATGTTCACCTTGCAACGCAAATATTTAGCCGGACAACTGCGACATCGATTCAAACTGCTTTTGAACTTAATTGCTTAAAAGAAAGCTCTAATAAAGCTGTAGCAACAAAAGAGTTCGTACTAAAAGTGAACAATGTATTCGACTGCATGGATAGTGGTTCACATTATAACAAGAATTTTTTAATTCGGGACTAGAGAATCCAGCTTATAATGAGTTGAAACAATTTTGGTCTTACTTAAAAGATATATAAAAATCAGTTAACCTTCCTAGAAACTTTTGTTTAAAATGAATGGAAGAAACTATAAACGGGGTTTTATTACTTTGTCATGATATAAGCAATGGCCTATATGAGAATGTGGATTATTTACTAACAAAGAGAATTCATCAAGACGTATTAGAAAATTTATTTTCTATTATTCGCATCAAAGGTAGTTACAACAAAAATCCATCTGTTTACGAATTTAATGTTTTGATGTCGAAAATTCTCTCGTCAAATCTTATTAATTTTTCTCCTTTCAGTAACTGTGATGATGATGTAGAATTTTAAAACGTAGACTTATCCCCATCTCAGACTATTATTCCAAAAACTTCTTCATTGCTTAAGGATCGTAAGAAAATCGTATGCGATGAAACTCTGTACCAAAAAGTCATTTGTGATATGGAAATCGAAACTAAAATCACATTAGAAACAACAGAAATGCGGTATTTTATTGGATATCTTGCTTTTAAAATGCTTTTAAGGAACAAATGTTTAAATTGTTCCAAACTATTTTTAAAAACTGATGAAAAAATAACATGTCCTTCGGAATTTTTCATCTTTGCAAAAAATTATTCTCAAAGAAGTGACTTTGGAAGTCTGAAGGCACCAACTAATGCATTTTTTAACGTTTATAAAGTTCACTTCAAAGTATTTAATTGAATTTTCAGAGAACGTCCACAAGAAAGAAATATAAGAGAGACAATGGCCTTGAAATGCATAAGGATAACAAATACTAGAGATCCGAAATGGTTTGATGAAAAAAGTCCTTTCTATGAGCATCGCAAGGACCTCCTATACTTTGCTATCCTCGTTCTATTACGGAAGCATTGTTCATGGAAGATAGAAAAAAACATAGCATCCAAAAATCAAAAAATTCAAATTCTATCTGGAAAAAAACGTAAAACAACTATTCAATAAACAAAACATTAAAGACAGCGCATTCCGCTTTGACCTTTCTACGGTTCTCAAATATAATGTTTATTATCAGTCAAATTTGATTTAAAAAAATTACGTTGCGAAAAACGGAAAACTTCTATGCAACAAACAGAACACGCAACTTGATAATACAAAACAATTAAGAGTAACCACCATGTCTGAGTATGATTCACTCTAGTTCGATCGAACTGGGACGTACGGGTACATTGAATGGAAAAATGGTTAGATTTTTTCCTTCGGAGTGCAATATCTATGTAACCTGTTCAGTGAGAAAAATTTCTGTCCGAATCTGTTCTGCTCTGTGTTCAGTGAGGTTGTTCCAATCTGGCCGAAACAGAAAATCTTGCACCTACTTTCGAAGTAGAACACAATTGTGAAAAATGTCAAAATCAGCTGTGCTGTACTTTTCCGTTCTCATTTGATTTGGCGTTTTTCACAAATCTGTTCTGTTCTGTTCTAGTTTTTCCTCACGAATCTTAAATTTGTTCACCAACCGACAGATGAACTGCCATTAAAAGTCATAGATATATCTGTGCCTCCAAGTTTTTGTGATGAACTCTTATGGGTCGTTTTTTTTGTGACAAAAATACAACTATCGTGTAATACCAGACATAATATTATTATCACAGATAATAAATCTATACAGATGTCTCATTCATATGGGAAGTTTTGTCCTATGAAAATGAAATCGAACTAAAAAAAAAGCTTTTTTAAAAAGCTGAAAAGAGCAGAAAAATCATTTTATTTCTTTTCGCTTTTTGCTCTTGCCACTTGTCACTCACCCATGCAAAGTCGTTTATCGTGCAAAAACACTACGTGAACGAAAGAAATAAATAAAAAAAACATACGTTGACGTTGCCCAGCATAACCGGTTTACTTGGGTTTATGTACGTGTGCTTGTTATTTTGTTTGTAACTTGTTATGCAATGTAAATTAAATGGGGGTAGGAATATAATTTTGAAGATCATCAGATCGATGGTCCACGATGTGGACGTGCCGGAGGGGGTGGGTATGACGTTGCACCACACTATAAAAGTGGTTGATATTTGATGCACGAGGTGTTAAGGGCTAATACATGTTATGGGGTTGAAGATATATGTACGTATGTACATGAGCGCTAGACCAATTTCCCGATTTTAATTTTGTGCTCAGGACATTATGTACCTACAAAATTTGATAAATTTCCAAGCATTGAGCAACATCGAACTTATTCGGAAAATGTATGTATATGCTATTTACGAGTACATATAGCTCCCTTTTCTTTCAAGTTATGTAAAAGGGAGTTTTTAAAACTGTACGCAAAATATTTGTATGTAAAGACCGAAAATCTTCAATTCCGAGACTCGGGGACAACGCAGTAATGTACGGCCGAATATATGGTAGTTCGAACAAGTGGAATGGGATCTCAACCAACTTGGAGTGCAGCACCGCTGGAAACAGCTGGCGAAAGATCGCGCCAGGTGGAAAGGCTGATTTTCCAGGACGGAAGTCACACTGCTTTCGGTAAATGGATCCGTCCAAGACATTTTGGTTAATAATTTGAGTTTCCGTCGTGTAGCAGCGAAGTTGGTGCCAAAAAACCTCAATTTCATCCAAAAAAGAGACTGTGTTGACGTCGCAAAAGAGATGATTTGCGAGGCTGAATCCGATCCCACATTCATCAAAAGGATCATTATTGAAGACGAGACACAATCCAGACATCAGGAAATTGAATAGCGTTCACCAAATGAGCCGCGACCAAAAAACCACGTCGTTTTCAGTCAAAAAAGAGTATTATTTGGGCGTTATGAGACGTTTGCGTGAAGCAATTCCCCGAAAGAGACCAGAATTGTGGGCAGAAAACTCGTGGATTTTGCACCATGATAATGCACCGTCGCACAGTACCATCATTATTCGTAATTTTTTGACGAAAAATGCAACATATATCATCCAACAGCCACCGAATTCACCTGATTTGGCTCCCTGTGACTTATTTCTGTTCAATCGAGTTGAAAAACCACTACGGTTTTTCGAGAGGAAGTAATGGAAAAATCGTAGGAAGCACAAATGGACATACCGAAAACGAATATAAAAAATGTTTCGAGTATTGGATCAAGCACTGGTATAAGTGTGTTGCAGTCGATAAGAGATTACTTTGAAGGGGACAATATAGATTTAAATTAATAAACCTGTATTTTTAATTTTCTGAATGAATTCCTTTTGATCAAGGTGGTATTTTAGGTTTTCTATAAGAATAGTTAGTTACTTAATTTCAAATTCAATACTATGTATTTAGAACATTAGAGAAAGAAAAAATAAATAATTAAAATACAGGTGCTATAAAATTGGTTTCATTGTAAAATAAAAAGTTAAGCATCTAACACTGCTATTATTTTGCACACAGGTGTATCTGCACTGCGTATTAATAACACGAATGCCTAATATTTTGCTCGTCAAACTTCAATTACAAAATGTAAAGAAATATTCGACTTTTCCCGCCTTTGAATTGTTCTTTCTTACATACATACCCATACGCTCAAACAAAATACCAATTCATGAAAAATTACATAATTTCCTATTGCAGTCGAATGAAAACAAACAGCCAAGTCTTCATACCCCTTCCCGCAAAACCCTTGCAATTGTTTTTCATATTCCTTTTGCCACTGCCATCAACTTGTGGTGAGAGAAAAAAAAAATCTCTCAGTAAACAAAGCAAGAAAGAGCGAAAATAAAAAAGCTTTACATTATTCCGAAAGCTCGTGTCGGCTAGCCGACAAAAATTGAACCATTTTTTTCTACAGCGATGAGACATCTGTATGGATTTATTATCTGTGTTATTATTTTATTCATGGCAAAGAACCAGAATTTGTTTTTTTTTTCCTTCAGTTTTTTTATACAGAGCACTATTTTGTTTTTATATTTTAAATTTTCCAAAGTTTAAAGAGGTGTTCATCAACTCTTTTATTACAGTATTCAAATTTTGGTTTAATTTTTACCACAAATAATATTTTCACAGTTACTGTTATTATGCTCATGTGAAAACAATTTGAATATTGAATATAGTATTTTGAATATATATTTTTGTCACTACACTAGTTTGTTTCGGATAAACATATGTATGTATTGTAATGGAAATGTATTACAAATTTAATAATTCAATATTGTGTAAAAATACCCCAAAAAACATGTGGCACCTTACAAGCAACTAAGTCTGAACTTTAAACTTACGTGTTAATTCAAACCTTAAACTTTTTATGTTTAAAAAATAAGACACTTAAAAATGCACATATTAAATATGTTTGTGTATCGAAAACAGTTATAAACTTAATGTGAATTTACAGAGTCCACATTGCTTATACTCGGTACTTCGTCACTACCAGCCTAGCAACAAAAATACATATAAAAGTACATGAATGTATGTATATCTATTATACATATATTCATAAGAAAAATAAACTTACTGCATCTCGAAAGTCTGCGGTACCGTCTTCAACATCAGAGGAATTTGATATACGTCGCTCATTAAAGAGTCTCGGGTGAAATCCCACAAGCTCAGGTGAATCAACAAGAAATAAAAAAATTATAAAGCCCATCACAGCCATTATAATACCAGGCATAATGAACGACATAGACCAATCCTTTTCGACATAGTGGGCTGCAATCAACGAGCCCAATATGTTGCCGATAGATGTGTGGCTATTCCAGATTCCAAAAATGAGACCGCGTTTTGACTTTCCAAACCATCGTCCTACAACTGTCACAACTCCGGGCCAGCCAGTGGTTTGCACAATACCAGCGCAGGCCTGAACTGCCAAAAAATACCACAAATTATGAATGTTATACGGTTTTGCAATTCCAAAGAGGTACGAGAAAGCTCCAGACAAAATCATTCCGAATGAAATAAAATAACGCAATGACACGCGTTCTGCAACAAAACCCGATGCGAACATTGCTATTGCATAAGAAAATAGGAAAGCAGAATCTAAGGTCCCAAAAAGAGCCTGAGCGTCATGTCCATCTAATAAAAAAAAAATAATAATTAATATTTATTTTTCAATAATGTGTCTGTTTACCAAATGGAGGGTATCCACCCTCGGTAGTCTTGTTATCTAAATTTGTGCAATTTGTGTGCAAAACTGATTTCACTACAGATATTGGTTTCCTTGTCATATGGTAACATGTATATGCGAGATATGTCAGTGCCAAAATTGATGATTTGTACCTAAATTAAAAAAATATATAGTTCAATAAATGTGCTAATATGTTTTTTCTTTAAACAAAAAATCACATTTTATATACATTTGCGCATTCATTGATAATTTAGGTCTAAGGCCATCACTATTTCTATGATAATTCTCACACAATTTTATTTAATTTAACCAATTATACTTAGCTATAAATTTCGTTTACATAGGTCATTGTGAAACTTTGTAGTAACCTTAAACCTAATTGAACTAAACATGCCTCTTTTACTTGCATGTAGGTGCATGAAACCTTCAGGGTAATGGGTTTTCTCTATATTTCTAAAAATATAAATATGCAGTCAACGACTAATCTTCAAGCCGGCAACATCGTGTACCTATATATATCCGAGTTCGCTCTGCCCGCTCTTTTTCCTGGTGTGTTTTCTCGCTATTTTTATATAGCCAAATCCTCGGTCTACATTTCACTTTCTACCTTACAGTGAATGTAATATACACATAATGCATAGAGTGTGAAGATAACCTGTACATCATGGCCGACGTATCATGCCAAAGTAAAGGAGTGTTTCCCCAACCCAATGCACTGCAGCAATTGTCAATTATTAGGCCACATCTCCAAAAAATGCAATAGCAATGCATGGTGCGAAATGTGCAATTCACCACCACATTCTCCTAATAATTCCTCATGTGTGTCATGTGCAAACTGCTTTGACAAACACCCTTCGTAATCTAAAACGTTTCCTCACTATCTCCAAGCCAAAGAAACCTTGAGAATAAAAGCTGCGAAAAAGCCAGCATGTCTGAAGCTGTCCACTTCCATCTCTTCATATTCTACAGTTGCAAAAAATGCAACGCAAGCACAACCAACAAACATTTATTGAAGTGGCACCGCACCAGCCTTCCCAATTCAGATAAACACATACGAATCAAATTTACCAAGCCTCCCACAAGAAAAAAAAACCAAACCGTACACAATTCTTTAGAAGTCAACACCACTCACACTCCAATTTCATTCAATGAAAGGTTCACTTCTCAAGGTTCTCAAAATGGAATCTCAAAGGTATTTTTCACGACCTCCAATTACAATTAAGGACCAAAACCCATTAGTCATATCTCTACAGGAAACTCACTTTCAACCCAATATCACTTCAAATTCTCCTAAACATTACGCTGCATACCGGTTTACTGATTCACAAATCTGCGCCGCATGAACTGCTAACTATAAACTATAAACCTCTAGTCTCTACATTCACCCCTTCCAACCAACCGCTAAATTTATTACCGATTTGAGTATTTATCAACCCAATACAACATTATTTTGACACAATAACCAACAAAATCCAAATATCAATAGAGAAACCGCTATCATAACCAAAGCCTTTCGTTTTGCTGCTAACCTTCCAATTCCCCAATCAAAAAACATTCCACACAAATTTGTCCCATGGTGGAATTCTGAAATAAACACACTGCGAAAAAACAAATAAAACATCTGGAAGCTATTTAAAAAATTCCCTATCGAAGCTAACCTAGTTAGTTACCGTAAACCGAACGCATTATTTCGGAAAAAAGTGAAAATCTCTAAAAAGGAAAAGCCATTGACAGGACATTATATACCTTACCTAATCAACACCTTTTGCATTGACTCTCAAACTATCACCGACCCACATGAAATTTGTGAGTATCTTGTAAAACCTGGTCTAACTACTCATGCCTATGTAAAGTATTGGAAAAAATTATATCTAGGAGACTTCAGTGATACGTAGAAAAAATGAGTCTCATTAATCCTAACCAAGTGGAGTTAAAACACGGGTGAAGCACGATGATTCTTTACTCCACATACATTTATTTATTTATTTATTATTCATTATTCTCTAAATTACATCCCTCCTTTTGAATTGCTTTTAATAGCTCACGTCTTTTTGTTGTGGTTTAACTGGATCCCCAATGTGTGTGTTTTGCGGTACCCTGACTAAGAGATAATTGTTGATGTCTAATTATGACAGATACAGTTGTTGCTTGGAACTCTTCCGTACATATCTTATCTTCTTCGAAATGTTCAATGGATTATAATTATGGATATAATTATTGCACCTTCTCTTGCATTGTTGAATGGGTGGTTTGTATAATATGTTTCGTAGTTTTTAATTTTGAAATACGTTTGGTCTGTAAGATGTGATTCAGTAACCAAGCATATATAATTTTTTTCTAGTTTAAGTACGACTTGTAGTTCTTCTTTATGGTTAAACAGGCCGTTTGCGTTCCCTAATATGATTTTAAGAAACCTAACCATGGGTTGTAATATGAAAGTACTGATAATTTTTTTCTAGACGCATTATATAATATAAATATAAATTTGTGTTGCTCATCTAATAGTTTTATTAGTACTGGTGAAAGTAAGTTTTCAGCCTTATTTCTATAATTCATATGCGTTTGGCTTGAATTTTTAACTGTCTCTGCATAATTCGAAGTAAGTTTTCCTGTTGGTTCTTTAAGTTTTTCACTCAATACTATGGTCTCTTCACTTGTATTATATGTATGGACTATACTTCTTTAGTTTTTTTATTTTTAATGTTGTTTCTCCTTTTTTTTGCAGCTCTTTTGCAACCAAGCAACCATGGTAGCTGGCTGGAACATCTAGCAGTTCCAGTTCTAGCAGTTGCTGCATTTGGGTACTTCTTCTCGCGGTTTGGAACATAATATATAAAAATGAGATTGGTATAGGATTCGCAGCAGTTGCCTTAAACGGCAACGTCCTTTACACCGAGAAACTGCAAGACTACTTTTCAATATTATCCGCAGAAGCTTTAGCGATCTTCAGAGCAATGGAAGCTGCAAAAACTTTCGGTAGAAATACATTAATTTACACTGAGACTCTCTCCATCGTTAATGCAATCCAAAACATCTACAACCGTGCCACAATCGTCAGAAAAATCCGGGACAACATCATCCGAATCTGTTTATACTCTGGATTCCAGGTCATTCGGGCATACGTCGTAATGAACTAGCAAATATCGCAGCCCAAATTATCACCGCAAAACCGAACATCATACTGCACCCACCATCCAAAAGAGACTTTACCAAACGTCTTACTGCCATCTGAAAAAAAGTTATTGGATTCAATACACCCACCACTACTCCATGACTAATCCATCCGGTGCGTCTTCTTCCTACCCAACAAATATTTTCTCCAAAATGAAGAGGTGTCTCTTAAGATTGAGACTTGGGTATACACAAATGACGCACAGACATCTCCTTATTAAAGACAACCCTCCTCTCTGCCACCTTTGTCAATTGAATGTCAACTGAAAATTTCGTACTCGAGTGCCCAATAGTAAAGCAGTATTGTAACAAATTATTTAACAAAAAAAAATCGTGGACCTATTACTAACCCCATCTATTCAAAATATTAAGTACGTATACAAACTTAAACTTGAAAATTACATTTAATGACAACAGTTTCTTTATTTCTAGCCGATAGCCCTGGTAATTAGTACTATATTTTATAGATAAAGATGTAAATAAATTTATGTTTTAATAAAAAATAATAATAATAATATTACCATAAAAAAACAAGCCACAATGGGTGTGACCGCTAGGTTACGCCAAAAACTTCCTAGTTAAGAAAATTATTGTAGGTATTCATACCGAAATATTACGAAATAGCACGTAATATAAATATATACAGCTAATATAAAATATTCCACCCACGTATCCGCATTGCTACTGCGCCGACGTGGGACTGGCTAAATTTGTGGACCTTAGAACCATTCTATTTTATCATCTCGTTAAAACGTTAAACCCTTAACTTTAAGCGACATTCTTCTGTTATAAAATATATTAAAACAGAGTTTTCGCGCCGTTTAAGCCACTCCACTCTGATTCCATGTGCGACAGCGTCATCGCAATTTCTTTAGCTGTTAACAACAGAGCTTAAGTATATAAATTCTGCGATTTTCTGAATAACTCAGAAGATTCTGGCCGATTTCAAATGACTTTCATTGGTACTGCAAACATTTCAAATAAGTCGTGTATTTTTGAGAATAAAATATTTTTGTACGTCTTTTAAAATAACTGTAAAAGTTGTTTGTAGGCTTTGGCAAAAATTTAATTCTTACTCATTCAAGTTTTTAGTAAATTTTGACAATATTAGGTGTAATCTCTCTTTAAAAATAGTGCTCTTGATAAATTAATCAGTTTTCAACGTGAAACAAGAAAAAACATCTCTATCTGAGCAGCTACGCGATATGGAAGTTAATATGATGGCAACAATTTCATCGCTTATCAGAAACAAAAACTGAAATTAACAAAAAGATAAATTAAGTTATATCTCCTCTTAATATTAAGATGCAAAAGTGCGAGAGCGTTATTTCAGTACTGCAGGAAGAAAACAGAAGAGTAAGAGAGGAGTTAGCTGACATACAACGTAAAACGCGTCTATGTGATGTAATTGTACTTGGCATTCCACAACCAAAAAAACAAAATGCTGTTGATTTTGCGAAGAATATTGCCGCTAAATTACATCACCAATATTCCCCTCAACGGCCGGCAAAAATCGGCCGTTACTCATTCGGCTCTCACCCCACGCTGAACAGAGATCATTACTTTGCGTTTTCCGCACCAACAAAGGCTTGGCACTCTCGTAACTGGAGAAGCAGTTTGAACAACACCTCCATCAACTGCAGCAGTTCCATTTCCACTAAGAACAATCCTAACACCAACACGTACCGTATATACATGAACGAAAGTCTTACACCAGTGAATTGCTGTCTATTAAAACATGCCCTTCGTCTGCGCAAAGAGAGCCTTTTGAACTCGTAACGGTTTCGTTTTTGTAAAAAATAGTGCAGATGATAACGAAATAAAAAGCTCATCAAGGACATTGACTTGAAAAATGTTCTTTACTCGAATCTTTAACACTCCAGTCATCTGGAGCGATATTTAAATATGTATGTTTCAAAACAAAAAGTTGTAAATTTGTTTCTTCTTTAAATTATTTTAAATCTAAAAATGTTTATAATTAAGTTCTCTTATATATACTTTTATTCCTGCCTTCTCATTTTCTCCTTCTTTCTTATTCCATTTATTTTAACTCCTTTTAAATGTAGATTTATTAACAATATTGTGCTACTTTTATTTGTTTTTGTTAATAATAATGGCTCGTAACAACATGTATACGTCTGATGGCAATTAACCGTGCGCTTAATGATAAATATTCTATCGAATGCGCGTGAGGGGTTCAAAATATGTTATATCAACGCACGTAGTTTAAATATCTGTAAGGCAGATTACTTACGTCACATTTTTAATGGTTCGGGTTTTGATGTGTTATCTGTGTTACAGAAATATGGCTAAGGCCTGATTTAAGAAAAGCAGATAGGTCTGATTTGGAAGATCCCTGTACCATATTCCGGGGTACAGAATAGTTCGGAACGATAGAATCACGAGTACAATAGGTGGTGGAGTAGTTCTTTATTGTAATATTTCCTTGAATTGCCGTGTAATTGTGATATCCGAGGCTAGTGCTACAGAATATCTTCTTGCAGAAGTTACTGATGGCAATACCAAGTGCATTAAAGGCGTTCCCCTGAACCTATGTTCTCCGCACTCCAAGAAGTCTCGTCTGAGGTTCATAATGCCATTAAAATTCGTAGGAAACTCTATTCGAAGTGGAAGCGAAATTCAACAAATCTGAATTGGGTAAACTTCAGTCGAGCACATAATTTCTCAATTTTTATCACGAGACTGTAAGAAAATATATTTTTTATCTAGACTGGGGACGGACCAAAATCCCAAAAAGCTCTGGAGCAACTTACGCTCGGTTGGTGTTTGTAAAAACCATGTTGTATACGTCTTACCTGATCTTGATGATCTTAATTATGCTTTCTTATCCACCTCATTAGAAAGTAAAACTTCTCTACCCAACCAACATTTTTCTGAAACACCCACAGTTTTTGAATTCGAAGCTGTATCGGAAGTTGATGTCATTAATATCATTCGGTCACTCAAAGCAGATGCCGTTGGTGAGGATGGAGTTCCTGCCGGTTTGTCAAAATGATATTAACCCACATTCTTCGTGTAATTACTCACGTAATTAATTTTTGCATTACGTCATCACCATTTCCATCTAGTTGGAATTTGGCTAAAGTAATTCCTGTCCCGAAAAAACCGTACAAAGTGCAAAAAGGTCATTAGTTAATGCCTCCTTTTGCTTGAAACAAATCTTAAAAATCCTTCCTGAATCCTGTCGATCTTTCGAATCTAAGCCTATTTCTTTTTCGGATGGTGGTCAGAGTCGAGTTGATAGTCCCGAATTAAGAGCCTTTAGTGGTGTTTCGTTTCGAACAGACCATATCTTTTGCTGTTTGCCTCTCGTTTACTCACGTTTCATGGGTGAAATAAATTTGTTTTACCTTCTTCTCTATAATTTATATATTGCGTTAATATTTTCATATCCGAGCAATTATGTTCTTCCTTCAGGGTAGCTTTGCTTTTGACGTAAATTTAAAACGAATATAAGTCTTTCAGCGCCGTATAAAAAATATAATTGCTTTTGCGTGTAACAAATTTTATCTGATATAAAAAGTCTCTCCCTTGTTATTGCAAAATCGAATGTTCTAGCATATAATTTTTATTCTATGCACTACAACGTCCATAGCAGATATAGAAAAATATATAACAGATTCTCAACATGGCAACTCATATCCCGCTCGTCCTTCTTAACAGTTTTATAAAAACACAAAAACTAAGAGCACTTATGCAAAAAGAAGCGAAGAAACAATATCCCTTTGGTCAAATTATATATTGGTAACAACGAACAAACATGCATACCATTAATCATTCAGTCAATCACGGACATTCATTTAGAATGGACGTTACAATTTCGGACGGACTAATACTAATTTTTCAACAGAGGAAATTATACGAATATACCTAGAATTCCACATGCTAATCATCTACCAGGTAACCAATCAATACGATAGTGAAAAGCACCGGTTACCTGGGCACACCCAACACCAACACCTTCAACAAAAATATTACCTTCAGCAGCAACAACACCTCCAACAACAACGACGCAACCATCAACAAGACAACCATCGAAGACAACTTTGATAAACGAAAATTCCTCCCAAAAATCACAGACGACACCGAAACCCAAAAGCCGTGATATACGAGTACATAATGCCTCCAATTATATGTTTCCGGTTCAACGTAGCAGATCTTGCACGGTATGCGATTCAACAGGTGTGCACAACAAAATCAAAGATTACCTACGCAACATAACACACACACCGCAAAAAAACATTGCTGGTCCTTTCAGGTAGATGGAATCAAGGGAGATAATCCCAGCCATAAAAGTGTCCGCCTATAAAACGAACAGGTCAGGCAGAATTTTCAACAACCTCGTAATTGAAGTCGTTACGAACCTGGCTTCTACTCAAAAAAACCTTTTGCTGAAGCCATTGCCAATAGCTTGGACACGTGGCTGCTGCATGTGTCTTTCTAGGAAACTGTGCAAGGGTAGCAGGAACCATTAAGGACGAGTCCGTTTACAGCATTAGGAAGTTTAACATCAAGCAAATTACATAGGATGTCCGAAATAAAAGGAGAAGGTTGTGGAGAAGGAGAAACAAGCAACAAAGAAAAAGGAACAACTACAGTTTGGATCAGCACAGCAACGAGTCAACAGATCAACCCAACAACCAGCCTTCTGTACAAAAAAAATCAGAGAAAAATCTTAATACCTTCGAGGACACTGAGAGGTTATTCGGTGCCGATCTTCTGACACTTCTTCAGAAGTGAACTATGTTCTCAATATTCTTTTCTTGCAGAAAATCATGTTGAAGAAACGCAACCACTACAAGCCAGACGGATATCAGGTGAACTTAAAGGCCCAGGAAAGAGAGGAACAGCAGTTGCTCTTAAGATTTCCTTACATTACTTCCCCTACAGACACCTGGATTTCTAGCAATGGAAACCACAGCCGTGGCAATAATGTTGACAGATATGGAGAATCTGCCGCTGGTATGTATAACCAATCTGGTTATACAATGATTTGCCAATCGTAAACGATGTATGTAGTCTCCACATACACTGCATCCTTGGTGGAGACTTTAACGCCAGACACCCGCTTTGGCAGGATGGCATCGCAATACCGGAAGGACAGTACCATCGGCATTCGCTAGATGTCATTCTTCATTCGCCATCTACGCGTGATATCGTCGAATCTGATCAAAATCTTTTGGAATTTTCAGAAATTTACTTGCGTTTCCCTCGTAAGTGATTCTGATCATATGACGGTGGAGGTTAGAATTCGATTAACCCAGAAAACCTATCTACATAAGACACTTCCAGGAGACGCACGTAAACTTTCCTCAAATAGACTGACCTCGTTCGAAAGCCCAGATTGAAGGAGAGCATCAGATTCCAGCCCGAAAAATGGACATAACTTACGATGACATTGATGCTAACATTCAACATTTACAAGCAGTAGTAAACGAAGCCATCGACCGTGAGAATAAGACACATACCACTTAGGATATGTATGGACACCTCCTGCAGCACATCGAAGCCATTTTCTGCCACAGATAGTGTCGCAAACGACTACAGAAGGTTTTCAACTTAACTTGGAACAGGACAAATAATGAGTACAGAGCTGTTAATTCGCAGCTCGAGTGTACAAATATTATGTTCAAAGGACAATAAGACACTACATAAATGAGGACTTCTGAAAAAGACTTGAGGACATCGAACAGAGACCGGATTCCTTTAAGAAAATCAACACACCAGCAGACGCCTTCGCCACCCACTTTGAAGGAAATTTCATGGACCATCCTCAAGCACTGGCAAAATTTTGTCACTAAAGTTGAAACGCAGGCCTCTAAAACCATCAACTGTTGCCACAACAACACGATATTCAATGGGACCAATTAATCGGGTAACCCCTCTGATTAATGTATGGTGGTATGTTCACCTCAGTTCAGGTAGTCGCCGACATCATCCACATCGGAAATTCCAAAAAATCGTCTGGTGCTGACGATATTTCGAACCTTTTGCTGAAAAAGTTACCAAACCTGGCACTACTATTACTGGCGATAGTCTTCAAAAAATGATTAAACAGCAATTTAATTTAATTTTGGTGGGGGCTCACGCCCCCATTTATTTGGCTTAATACAAGCTTACAAACTAAAAGAAAAATTAAGGTTTAGCGATATCTAGGACTTATCACTAGGGCTTAAAGCTAGGGATGGTGAAGGAGATCGGATTTGAGGGAGAGAGTGCTGCGATTAAAATCGAAAACGGAAAGGTTGGAGTTTACCTTACGCAGCATACGGGAGATTGGTTCGTTAGAGCCATATGTCGTAGGTAAAAGAGAAGATGGCAACGTAGATTACGAGGGTCAGTATAAAAGTTTAGAGTTGTAAAGAGACGTGCAATCGACGGAGCCTGAGAGCAGTCGGTGAATGAAAAGAATATCTGCTGCGTCCCTTCGTTCCTCCAGGGTATTCGGGTTAATGAGCTTGAGCTTGAGATCTCGATAGGGAGGTAAGGTTAGAGGATCATTCCAAGGTAGACTCCAAAAAGACCAAATCGAATCGAATGAAAATGAAAAAAAAAAAAACACTTTTTAAGAAATATGGATGGAAGGCCATCTGGGTTGGATAAGTATTCATCTTTAAGTTGTTGTAATTTATTTTCTATCACTGTATGATCAAAACTTTGAGAAATAGGAGTGCCAATGGGGAAGTTAAGCAGGTATTTGAAATAAGAGGGATCCGGTACGAAGGAATTATCGGCAAAAGGGCAAAAGATTGCTTAAAAAAAGTAGCAAATAAGTTAGCTATGGTATGCGGATCGATTGATGATATATTTTCGTATGAGAGGGATGGAGGAAAACCGTCGGAATTTTTTTGTAGTTAACGAATTGATAGAAAGACTTAACGTCGTTTATAAAGAGCGAAGTTTACGATTATACCACTGTGGGCTCGTAGAAAAGGTGACGTAGAGAGAAATAGAATTGAATAATTCTCTGTAGAAGATAGAGAGAGCTCACTGAGGGACATATTGGCGAAATTAAAAGAACACTTACTAAGATATGAAAGTTATAAGAAGAGGCAGCTGCAGATGGGGAATGCTGGATAGGAGAGTAGTGAAAAAGAGAAGGAAGTGGCGGGTGAAAATTATCAATGGTCGATAGTGAAAGGGGACAGAGCGAGACCAACAAATTTATGGGGTCAGTGGTGAAAATAAGGTCTAATTGCCTACCCATATAGTTGGAGACCCCACTAACTTGGCATAAGCTAGAGTCTGTAAGCTTATCCAAGAAGAGGCATTGTTTACTCGAGTTAGGGCTTGCGGTAAAAAAAGATTCATCCTCTGATTGAGTCCAGTGCAATTGAGGTAGATTGAAATCGCCGAATACGATGATATTATCGAGAGGATCAGATAAATTCGGGGAATAATTCCTGATTTTTTATATCGGGAATTAGTTTCTGTCAGAGCGTAGACCTCAAATGGGAGAGCGTGAGACTGGCGCAAGACAGCACGGGTTTTAGATCGCAGTCTTCTTACGTTTTTATAGTAGAAGGTAAGAGGAAGGTTATTTCGAGAGCGCGTGGGAGTGGATGGTTGGAACACTGGCAATGGTAGCACGTTAGGGACGAACAAATTTGTCGTTGTCAGCTTTGCTCCGTTGATCCTTTTTGAGTGCACATAGTTACCGAAAGCAGCAAGATCGTCTGAGACTTTTTGGGGAGACATATTGAAAATCTCGTGGAACTTGATATATAAGTTCCTCAGATTTTTAACGTCAGTAGGGAGACCTTCCTGCCGTATGGAGACCATGACACTTGTTTTCGTTTTTCCCTCATAGCAAACTGAGTCGGATTTATCATGCAGATACGCTAGAAGTAGGCGTATATTCTCGTACGTCTTTTTTTCTCTAAGGCTAGAAAGTGCATAACGACATTCTGTGGTGTCAAAAGTTTGTTGAGTTATTTTAACTGCGGGAGGCAGAAGGGGGTCAAAAATGGGGCTAGTGGACGAAGACGTTGGGGGGCGAGCAGTAATTGAAGGCGCTTTAGGCACATTTTCCGATGAGAGATTTATGTAGTGGGAACTAATGAAATTGGGATATTTAGCTCCGGTTTTGAGATCGAAATTTGGTAAATTATTAGGGAAAGGCGTGTGTGTTAGGGGTTGAATGCTGGGAGTTTGAGTTGTAGGTGTTAAGTCAAAAGAAACAAAAGGGGTGGAATAGAGGGAGTTGGAGTATGGGTGGGAGGCTTAAAATTAGGAAACATTTTAGTTTTAAAGCTCCAATTGGAGCTGGGTCTGTTTTGAGAAGAGGAGGTGGGTCTTGGCAAATTGGATTTACTTGCTAACTTACGAGGGGCGTTCAACATATTCTTGGTATCGGGGTGAAGCTGTGGTTGTATATATAAATTGACTTATTTATCAAGTAATACTATTATTTTAGTGCATTCATGTAAAATTTCATATAAATGTGATTATTAATTCGCGTTTTATCTCTAGTTAAACAGAATCATAATGGCAACTGAGACGATGATGGTGAAAATTGAGCATCGCGCTATAATTAAATTTCTCACTAAGCAAGGAAAAAGTCAAAAAACTATTCATGAAGAGATGGTGGCTGTTTACCAGGGTTCCGCACCTTCATTATCAACTGTGCAAAAGTTATCAAGTGAGTTCAAGAGAGGCAGAGAGAGCATTGAAGACGACCCCCGCTCCGGCGCCCAGGCTACTGCTTGTACGGGAGAAAGCATCAAAGAAGTCGAAAAACTTGTTCTTGAGGATGCCCGAATAAAGGTGAAAATGATGGCAGATATCACCAAGCTTTCAATTGGTACCATTCACACCATTCTTCATGACTATCTTAACCTTTCAAAGGTCAGTGCAAGGTGGGTGCCACGAATGCTCACAGCGCCTCAGAAAAAAGTGAGAATCGCATGCTGTAGAGAGCTTTTGGAGATGTGTAGTGAGAACGCGGACGGTGTTATGGATCGAATTGTTACTGGGGACGAAACATGGGTCCACCACTATGACCCTGAAAGCAAACAAGAGTCCATGCAGTAGCATAAAAAAGGAACAGACCCCCCGAAGAAGTTCAAAGTCACTCCGTCTGCCGGGAAGCTCATGGCCACAGTTTTTTGGGACTCAAAGGGAATTTTGCTCATTGAGTACAAAAAAAAAAGGTGAAACCATCAACGCCACATCCTACGCTTCCACTTTGCATAATTTGCGGGAGGAAATTAAAAAGAAAAGACGGGGTAAACTCGCAGCGGGTGTGTTGCTTCTTCATGACAACGCTCCTGTTAACACGGCGCGAGTTTCCAAGGCTGCTGCGCGAGATTGTGGTTTCGAAGAAATCCAACACCCACCCTATAGTCCAGACCTTGCCCCTAGTGATTATTTCCAGTTTCCGGATTTGTAAAAATGTCTTCGTGGAAAAAGATCTTCGGATGATGAAGAACTCAAGTCGGCAATAAATGGGTATTTTGCAGAGAAAGAGGAAATTTAATTTTTTGAGGGTTTAAAAAAGCTTATCGCAAGATGTAACAAATGCATTGATGTTAGGGGAGATTATATTGAAAAATAAAAACAATTTAAATTGAATTCGCATTTTTCTTCATATCGATACCGAGAATATATTGAACGCCCCTCGTAATAGATGGTTTAGGTAAGACGGACTGCTTGACTTTATCCTGCTTCTTGGTCGTATTTTCCAACCATTTGCATACACGCATCTTTCCAAGATTGAAATTGTAGCTGGCTGGATTATGGAATAGCCATTCGTATTTGGCCGAAATATTGAGCTAGAAGATGCGCTTACTTCTGCGGTGAGATGTTGGAAGTAAATTGCAGTGGCTAATGGTGATGCCATATTTCTTTACGTAGAAATTCGAGATCCAATCAGCATCAGCGTTTGGTAAGACGCCTTTGATAAGAAGCGTAGTGACCAATTGATTCTTCGAAGCAAGCTTATCAAGTCTACGCTGCCATTCGGAAGGTGTCCAAGTTGAGGGACAGCTGACAGCTGACAGGTTGACAAAGATATGTTCTTTATTGTAAAGTTGGAAGAAACTTCGCAGGAATCAGTAGGTTGAACCGTCTGGTTCAACCGGAATCGGTTGAACATTATTATGGACATCTCGGCAAAGTCCGTTTTCAAGAGGGCCAATGCTGGAGTACCACAAGATCAAGGTTGGGACCAACCCTCTTGAACTTGTATCCCGCAGACCAGCCAACTAATATGGAGGGTTGCAAGACACTGGTCTTTGCCGACGACTCGATCACTTATTATTACCTGAACCTGAAATGGGGACTACAACTCAACAGCAGCAAAACGGAGCTCATCTGTTTCAGTGACAGTCCTTAATTGAAGAATACAAGAACATCAAGGTCTCCCTCCCAAATGGTACAACAAATTCTCATTGAGTAAGCTTCAATGAGGAGCTTAAACTCAACAGCCATGCCTGGGTCATCCTCAAACGAGCATATTTTGCGCTGCATTTGGTGCATCCTCTACAGAAGTAGTTTCAGTAGATGCTGATCTATAAACAACTTATCAGACCCGTCATCACATTTGCTTGTACCATCTGGTACACCATTTCACCCACCGTCATCGAAGAGATTGGAGTATTCAAGAGGAAGATCTTGCGTTTCTGCACTGGACTTCATTGCAACCTTTCAGCGCTCAAATGCTTTTCTTGCTTCTTATTAATTTCAGAGTAATTTTGTACATATTGTATTAACCCCTTTTTAAAATAAAATATACGTAAGATATAAGCACATTCGATAAGCTGACTGATATTAGCTTCACCTATGAGTTTTATCGCACGGTTTTGAAACCTATCTAGAAGGTGCAGAAATGTTTTAGGAGCACCTCACCAGACGTGGGCATTATACTCCAATTTTAGGTCGATGAATGCCTTATATATTGAGGCCAGATCAGAGGGGGAGAAATATTTCTTACGTCGCTTGAGGAAACCTACACATTTCGCAGCATTTTTGAGGACATCGAATATGTGGTCATTCCAACGTAAGTTGTCACTGACATTCATACCGAGAATGGGAAGTTTTTCGGTTTTGACGATGTAAGTGAAATTCATGAATAAAGGCTGCGTATTTAAGTTTTGCTTTAATGACAGCAGGCAGCATTGATTTTTGGAACCATTAAATTGATAATTCCCCAAATGGTTATACTGTTAATATCGGGATTTAATGACCTTAACATACGGTGCCGTTCCCGTTCTACAGCCGAAGAGCAGGGACGTGAGCCTGGGAACGAATATGAAAAGCAGAGAGTACTGTCATCAGCAAAGGAATATAGTGGATTAGATGTAGCAGACAGGAGATCTGTAACGAACAGTGTCGGAGACACTGTGGGTCTGTATTAAGAGAGAAGTATTAAGAGAGAAGAATATTTACCTTTTTTAGGGACGGGCTGGACAACTGCTGTTTTCCATCTGTTCGGAAAGAGTCCTAAAGAGTAGGATTGATGAAAAAGCTTACGCAGTGATTTTGCCAGCGAGCTAGAACACCTCTTCAGAAGAAGGAAATATACCATCTGGACCAGCGGATTTGTGTATATTAAGATCTTTAAGTACTCTTGCTACTTGTCGCACTCGCGTACAGTGTATTCGTCCCATTGAAGATTCGACGCACTCGAGTGTAAACGGGGACAAAGCACAATCTGGAAGTGTTGAGCTGGGCGCAAAGTGTGCAGCAAGCAGATTGGCCTTGTCCAAAGAGCTGACAGCTGGAATGCCATCGTAAATGAGCATTGAGAGGATGAGGCATTGTATTATTTTTCGCATTAGTCGTATTGGAATTTTACTTAGAAAGGCGTTGCAGTCATTCCTGGTTCGTTTGAACTTTTTTCGGTTTTCCTCTGTAGGACGGAAAAAACATTTCTCTAACCCTAACAGCCTATTTACAGCTCGAGTCGTACCACGCCTTTTCTTTTAGTTTGATACTCTTCATCCGAAGAGGGATAAAGCATCGCATTCCAAAGAGAATAATTTCTGTGATTATATCCGCAGCGGCATCCACGTCGTTATCGAGGAAACATAACGACCAGTTAAAATTCCTAAAGAAGCTATTAACTCTACTCCAATTGGCTTTCTCGTATTGACATACGGTTCTTTTAGGAATCTTTTCTCTAACTGTGTAGTCGGTGTACGAGAAATTAGTTGATATGACACAGTGCAGTGGCCCGACGAGCATTGATCTTGTATTTGTCAGGGTGAGAAGTTAAAAACGTCTGTTATTCACGTCGGCTGTACATATTAAAAAGATGCGTTATTTTCCACGGCAAAAATCTCAACACATCCATAATCACGATTTCAGTATGAGGATGCAGGGATACAATTCTTTGCATGGAGTCACACAGCGCATCAATGGTCGAATTGCTATCCAATTTTGAGCTTCTGTAAATAAAGCAGTAGTGGATAATTTGTTTACGAGATGCAATGAAGAAGTCGAAATCCGGATTGTAACATTGATCATATTGTGGTAGAGTATACGATCTTTGCTCAAAACTCTTTTCTTCCGAGTTTTTTTTTTTCTTTCTGCTACGTTTTCGGAGGCACTGCGAAAAAGAATTTCTTCCAGAACTATTAGAAAAAGACTTGAGGACGCTGGACTTAGATTATGCAAGGCGATAAAGAAGCCAGACTTGCTCGGATGGCCTGCCACCGGTTCTGAACCCAGTGGAACATCAAAAGAAACACAAAAGAAACACGTATTCGAAAGTATGTGACAATCACAATTATGATTGGTAAAAGGGGATATTTTGCCCCGATCACGGGGGATTTATGATAATATTAACACCGTAATCTAATCTACTATAATTTATTAATTCCGTTATCTACACCAGATGCAATTTACGTTACTTTTTTTTTTTTAATGGACAACTGCTAATTCTTGGGCTTGGAATGAAGAAACTAAAAAGAAGCATACGCCGTATGTCTTTTGATTGATAGTGTGTTACTTTCTATAATCTATATAATATAAAAATATATGAAATGAGCTGTTACGTTTTGATGTTTAGAGAAAATCCACTCATTTTCACTTTTACGTTGCATGCGTTAATCTTGCAATGTAATTTTTTACCAGCAAACAATAAGATAAAGATGGGTATTCATGATTTAAAAGTGTAATTTCACAGCTACTTCACATCGTTTGGTGTATAACGTAGAGCTGATATGTAGCGAAAGCAGCATGCTCTAAATATGATTTCAATAACTTGTGAAGCTTGTGAAGTGTTGTGGGGTACAAATGAAAATATATGTACGATTATAAATTGCATATGCAATAAAAAAATCTAAAAAAAAAGTGATGTTAAAGTTGAGCGCAAGAAACTTTTTCACGAAAATTGTGTATATGTGCACTCTGTTGACATAGATTTTTTGAAAAAAAAAAAAACCTGGTTGTATGCTTCTTGCACATCTTCACCCTCCAGAGACAATTTCACTATCCCTGCCCTTCATAAAGAAACTGTGGAAAAACAAACCATTTATAATGAATTTTTAAAACCTAAAAAAATCTAGCAAGACTTTATACTCTAATTAATGGTCTAATAATTGAAAAATTATTATTATTACAAAGTATTAATAAACGAAGTAAATTACACTATTAATAAAAAAAAACGAAGAGCACTAGCTATCAGGGCTTACGGCTCGTTAGAAAGAAAAAAAATTCAATTTTGTTTGCTAAATTCAGTGATTTTATAAGCTTAAAAACTAGTTTTATATTAGCTTCAGAAGGTAGTTTAAATGTATTTGTTAGATTATTATTAGGACATAAATTAGTATATTTCGAAGTGACTGTTTCGCATCCGGAGATGAGGTGGCTGATTGATAGAGATGCGTTTTTCTGACAAAGATGGCAAAGTATTGGTCTATCGTTGGTGATTAAGTAGCTGTGGGTTAAGTAAGTGTGCCCGAGTTAACTCTAAAGGTGGGAAATTATTTGGATATCGAGATCTTTCAGCGCTGCGGTTTATAGTATGATAATGATAAACGTAGTAATCCCATATTGTTTTTTTACTTTCGTGCATAGAGTAAATAAGATAAGTTGTTGAGGTCTTCTTTATTGAAGGTGTGAATTAAGTGCACTTCAGCTATTACATTGCCTTTGAGCCATGATATTATTTTTTGAGATAATTTTGTCACGAATTTTGTTTGTTTATATTTTTTACAGCAGTAACAGTTGATAGAGAATCAGTAAATATTGCTGTTTTCCCATTCATAGCGGCCTGTGTGGCTTTTAGGACTGCAGTTGCCTCAGCGGTGAAACTTGATAAGTTTGATAACAGACCCTTGGTGGTGACATTGCCATATTCATCAACAACGCCAAAAGACACTTCAGCAGCAGATTTAAAGCCATCTGTAAAAAGGAGTTTCCATTTCTGATCTTTAAAATTTTCTGCTATTTTACGGTAGTAAGCAACATATACTTCTGAATTTGTCAATTTTTGTTTGTGCTGTGAGAGATCGGTATTTATGTTTTCATTTGGTAGGTACCACGGAGGGAAATGTGGCCCATTACTTGGTTTTATGGCTATAGAAATATCCAGGCTTTTTTTGAGATCGGAAGAGCATTGGGTATTAAGTAGATTTTTGACAGTTTGGTGAATTGGAGTGATTTTTGATGAGTTGATTTTGGTAATAAGGAGAGCTGTAAGGTATTTAGTTCTTTCTTGTATTGAAGGCAAACCTACCTCAACCAAAATATTTCGGAATGCTCTCAGACAGGTTCTTATTGCCAAATGGTATTATGATGATACAAGTTGAATGGAAGAAGCAAATGTTTTACCATATATAGCAAAACCATAGTCTATTTTGGAAAGAATGATTGATCTCGTTATACTAATAAGCGAGTTTGGATTGCAGAGGCTTCTTTTTGAAGACAAATATTTGATGATGTTTATTTTAGTTACTAGATTTTTTTTTCATTACGATGCAATGGTACTTAAAGGTGAATTTAGCATCGAACGTTATGCCAGGTAATTTTAAGTAGTTCACGTGTTCAGTGAAACTGTTCTTATGATGTACTTTAGTAATTTTAGCACAGGAGTTTTTATTTGCAACCGTGTAGGTTACTTTTTTTTTGAAGATACGAGGGGCGTTCAACATATTCTCGATATCGGGGTGAAGCTGTGGTTGTATATATAAATTGACTTATTTATCAAGTAATACTATTATTTTAGTGCATTCATGTAAAATTTCATATAAATGTGATTATTAATTCGTGTTTTATCTCTAGTTAAACAGAATCATAATGGCAACTGAGACGATGATGGTGAAAATTGAGCATCGCGCTATAATTAAATTTCTCACTAAGCAAGGAAAAAGTCAAAAAACTATTCATGAAGAGATGGTGGCTGTTTACCAGGGTTCCGCACCTTCATTATCAACTGTGCAAAAGTGGGCAAGTGAGTTCAAGGGAGGCAGAGAGAGCATTGAAGACGACCCCCGCTCCGGCTACTGCTTGTACGGGAGAAAGCATCAAAGAAGTCGAAAAACTTGTTCTTGAGGATGCCCGAATAAAGGTGAAAATGATGGCAGATATCACCAAGCTTTCAATTGGTACCATTCACACCATTCTTCATGACTATCTTAACCTTTCAAAGGTCAGTGCAAGGTGGGTGCCACGAATGCTCACAGCGCCTCAGAAAAAAGTGAGAATCGCATGCTGTAGAGAGCTTTTGGAGATGTGTAGTGAGAACGCGGACGGTGTTATGGATCGAATTGTTACTGGGGACGAAACATGGGTCCACCACTATGACCCTGAAAGCAAACAAGAGTCCATGCAGTGGCATAAAAAAGGAACAGACCCCCGAAGAAGTTCAAAGTCACTCCGTCTGCCGGGAAGCTCATGGCCACAGTTTTTTGGGACTCAAAGGGAATCTTGCTCATTGAGTACAAAAAAAAAAGGTGAAACCATCAACGCCACATCCTACGCTTCCACTTTGCATAATTTGCGGGAGGAAATTAAAAAGAAAAGACGGGGTAAACTCGCAGCGGGTGTGTTGCTTCTTCATGACAACGCTCCTGTTAACACGGCGCGAGTTTCCAAGGCTGCTGCGCGAGATTGTGGTTTCGAAGAAATCCAACACCCACCCTATAGTCCAGACCTTGCCCCTAGTGATTATTTCCAGTTTCCGGATTTGAAAAAATGTCTTCGTGGAAAAAGATCTTCGGATGATGAAGAACTCAAGTCTGCAATAAATGGGTATTTTGCAGAGAAAGAGGAAATTTATTTTTTTGAGGGTTTAAAAAAGCTTATCTCAAGATGTAACAAATGCATTGATGTTAGGGGAGATTATATTGAAAAATAAAAACAATTTAAATTGAATTCGCATTTTCCTTCATATCGATACCGAGAATATGTTGAACGCCCCTCGTACATAGAGAAAGAAAGAAGAAACGTCTGATGCTCTAGACCGACAAATAGTGCAAATAGCTAAAAATTATCCTTTCCTTACTTCTTCAGAAATTAAGAAGACACTAAATATAACTGGATGACAAGAACTGCTATTGTAGAAATAGATTATTAACAGTTAATTTGCGTTCTCGATCCGCTGAGAAGAAGCCATATGTGTCAGAAAAAAATAAGATAAAAATAAAAGCATTTTCAGGAGACCAGCTAAAGAAATTTAAGGAAAGGGGCATACAGAGATTTAAAAATATTCTCTGGAGTGACGAAACACAAGTCGATTTGTTTGGTTCGGATTTTACCCCGGTAATACCCATCTCAACAATTAACCGGGTAGGTGGGTACCCAGGTAATGCGGGTAAATCCCAATTTCGCGGGTACCCGGTAATGTCAGCTATCGGGTACCCGACAATATCGGGTAATGGTAACTCAAGGGTCACAAATACTCTAATTTAATAAAGTTGGTAATGTTCACCTTTGGTGAAGATGGGGAACATATTCCACAGAGACAACTTGGCTTGAATGAGCTAAAATTAATTCAAAGTAGCCCTGCAAGATGGAATACATCTTATTCAATGTGAAAGGCTCTTAGCAAATCGAAGTGCTGTTATTGCGGTTTTGGCACATAGAGGTATTACATCTCCCACAATTAGTCCACACATGTGGACTAATTAATAAACACCTAAAAACAAACATCTGAGATAATGAAAATATTATCAGCTTCATGGGAATCATGGAAGAAAGCTTGAAGAGCAGGTTCAAAATGGATAGGCAGGAATTCCAAGAAGTTCTCACAGAACAAGTTCCCACTTTTTTAGATCCAAGACATAAAAACTTGAAGTTGAGGTAAAAGAAGTGAGAGTACTTTTTAGAAAACATGTGCGGAACTTGGTAAAAAACTCTGTGTCCATTAAGAGTAGAGAAGTTTTGAGTTAAAAATGTAGTTCCACCATTAAAATGGTGGAAAAATAATGCAGAAAAATATCCAAACCTGGCATTACTGGCCAAAAAATATTTATGAGTGCCAGCGACATCGGTGTCGCCAGAACGTGGTTTCTCCACTGCAAAAAACATTGTATTGGTTTGTACAATGTACATGAAATGTCCAATTTTCGCTCAGTCGGAAATACGAAGTTCTCGAGTAAAAATTTGTGCCAGAACCTTAAATTTTCGTTTTTTATAAAATAATGTGGTACGTTTGCTTGCCGTGTGAGAATTTTAGGGTCGTTACAAGTACCGTTATTTTTTTTTTGTAGGAATTATTTACCATGCTGTCGGCAGTCGAAATTCGAACCCTTTACGAATTTAAAATAGGACACTATGCGCCATTGGCAATGAAAAACATTAATGACGCATTTGAGTAAACGAACGCACTATACGACGTTAGTTTGGAAAGTTCCGTTCGGGTGATGTCAGCCTCGAAAATGAACCACGTGGGAAGCCGGAAACGTTAGTTGACGAAAATGTTGTAAGAGCAACGGTGTATGCGGACCCAATGAAATCGGTGCGGGAGATTGCACAAAGCATATGAATATCCCCAATGACAATGACCTTTCTCTCATAGGAAAGGTAAAGAATCTCGATAAGTGAGTACCCCATGAACTGAACGAGTCCCAAAAACTACGGCGCCTGAAAGTCTGCGCATCGCTTCTTTTTTTTTAACAGAACTTACACTCAAGAGGGTATTAATACACTTAATATGCCTGAGCACGTGTTAAGTTTTTTAGGAAAATGGGACAGAGAGAGAAAGAAAGATTTTCGGGCTCAGTGGTTATTTCGCATCCAACATTTAATGGGGAGACCAAATTATTAGTATAATTTTACTTGTTGTATTAGAGGCAACCATTCGTCTTACGTGAATTAAGTTGCCTTGTAAAATTACAAGAACTTTTAAAGTTTACATTAAGAAGAATAACCAACGTATTAAAATTGGACATAAGTGGTGCATTTGTGCCGACATTTGGTCCAAAAATAATGCGCGAGTGTTATAAATGCAAAAATTCGATTCGGGGAGAATCGGGAATATCATGCGCGGGTGTGTGCGGCAAAAACTTTCACCTTACGTTAAAATGTAGCGGTATTGAACAATACAGCAGCGGTATTCTTGATTCAAATCCAATGATTCAATTTATATGTGAAGAATGTATTTTATATATACACAATGTGGATATGGTGCTAAAGGACATGCAAGAAACTGTAAATAAAAATGGCAACTACCTAAAAGAATACAAAAATGAATTTGAAGATTCCCTAAAACAACATGAAATCGAAATAAAATCATTACTCGAAGCAATTGAAGAACGATATAATGAGAGACTAAGAGAAATGATAACAGCACAAGAAAGCTGTGAAAAGAGTGTACTTGAAATAAAAAAAATGAGTGCTTATAGTGAAAATTTTAAATCACATAGTGAGAAAATATGCAGTAATGTTAAAGAACAAAGTAGTAAAGTATGTGAAAGTGTGAAAGAGCTAAAAGATGAAATCAGGAACGAAGTGAAAAAAATAAAACAAACAACAAAACCGAACACAGAAACAAAAATGAATTATGCAGAACAACTAAAACAAACCGTTTACATCAAGCCAAAATCAAAACAACAAAACGCAAAAACAACAAAAGAAATAAAAGAACAAATTGACCCATCATTACTCTCTCTTAAAGTGGACAGAATAAGTAATAGAAATGAAGGAGCAATTGCAATTAAGTGCACTGGTGAAGAATCGGTGCAAAAAATAGAATGCGAAGTGAAACAAAAACTAGGAGAAAAATATGACGTTAAAATAATAGCAAAAAGAAAACCACAAATTATGATAACGGATATCAGTCAAATGTGGAAAAATGATGAATTAGAAGTTGCAATCAGAAAACAAAACAATTTAAACGGTACGGTAAAATGCGTAAAAATGTTTAAAAACAAAAATAGAGATGTGCATAGTGCAATTGTGGAATTAGAGATGCGCAATTACAAAGAATTAATCGATAATCGAAAAATTAATATCGGGTGGGAAAAATGTCGAGTATTCGAATATTTAAACGTAAATAGATGCTTCAAATGTAATGGATACCGACACATAGCTAAAAATTGTGCAAATAGTATCATTTGTGCCAAATGTGGAGATGGACATGATACGAGAGAATGTTCTGCTACAATTCTGAAATGCGCAAATTGTGTACGCTACAATGAAAAATTCAAATTAAACCTAGATATAAACCACGATTGTAGAGACGCGAACTGTGCAGTATATAAAAGATTACTACAATCAGAAAAGAACAAAATTACGCATTAGCAATTAAAAAACATTCGCGGTTTATATTGCAATATACAAGGCTTAACAGGAAATCTTACTGACCTTCAACAAAATTGCGCAGATTCAAACCTCGACTTTTTAATAATAACGGAAACGCATACAACTAAAAAAATTGAGGATGCCGAAATCCTTGTCGATGGATTCCAAAATCCGTTCCGCTGTGATAGTGATTCCAGACATACAGGTGGTGTGTGTATTTATGTAAAAAATGGTTTTGAAGCGATATTCAAAAATGTATGGAAGATAGGATATGGTGGCTTAAGTGTAAGGTAACGTTTAACAATTATTCACTGTATTTAGTTGCAATTTATCGTGCACATACCTCCTCCAAACGTGAATTTTGTGATAAAATGAAAATATTACTCGAAGACCTAATAGAGACAAATAAGCAATTTATTATTGCCGGGGATATAAATATTAATTGGTTAGACGAAACAGATCCATACAGAAATATATTAACAAATAATATAGAAATAGAAAATCGATGCAAACAAGTAGTGCTTGAACCTACACGAATAACAAATAGCAGCAAAACACTGATCGACTATATAATAACAGAATCGGGAAGTAATGTAAAGGCTAAAGTAAACATTGATATGAAAATTAGTGACCATGAAACATTAGTAATACAATTATTCTCTCTAGAAAAGCATACAAACAAAAATATATTAAATACAATTAAGATCCTCAAATATATAAAACCACTTTTTTTATCAAAACTAAGGAACAGTACCGCAATACAGAGCTTACATAACACTCAAGACCCAAGTTTAATAGGTAGAATATTTGAGAATGAAATTTTAAAAATAACGAACATGTTAGTAGTTACTAAGGTGTTTAAAAACGAACCAAACGACTGGTTTAGTGAAATATTATGGAACATGAAACGGGATAAAATTGAGAAATATCAAAGGTGTCGATTCTCAACTAGTGAAGTATTATGGAATGACTATCGTGAATCTAGAAATAGGTACAAAATAGAAATAGTGAAAGCAAAAAATGAAAATATAAAACGAAAAGTTCTAAGTGCACGTGATCAAAAATCTATGTGGAGAACTATCAAAATGTACGTATTAAATGTTAAAAAAAGTCCAATAAATAATATAAAGTTTAATGGTGAAATTATCAAAATGGATAAAACTTTGGCAGATAAATTTAACACCTTTTTCATAAATAGTATTACTGATATAAATAGAACCATTCCCTTTGTACAGTATACCCCGCTAAACATCTATGTGAATGCGTCATTCAAATTTAAATGTATTGATGTTCAACATGTGAGAATGATCTTAAAAACTATGAACCAAAAAAAAGACTTTAATCGTATAAGTCCTAAAATGCTGCTAGATGCAATGAATATAATCGGTGATGTTATTGTGCGTATTATAAATCGTTCTTTGCTAACCGGTGTGTTTCCCGAAACCTGGAAAGAGTCTGTTATAACACCTATTGAAAAAATCCCAGGTACCGTTCTTTGTGAAAATTTTCGTCCCGTTAATGCACTTCCTGTTCATGAAAAAATTTTAGAAAAAGTAGTCAAAATACAATTAGAGGAGTATTTCGAATCAAATAATCTATTCCTAGAAAGTCAATCTGGATTTAGACGAAGGCACTCCTGTGAATCAGCGCTGAATAATGTCATAATAAACTGGAAAGAGGAAATCGCGGAAAACAATTTTGTCATAGCGGTTTTTCTTGACCTCAAAAGAGCGTTCGAGACTATCGACAGAAGTATCCTCTTGTCTAAATTAAAAAATTATGGCATTATTAACAATGAATTAAATTGGTTTGAGTCATTCCTGAGTGGTCGTACCCAACGAACCGTTGTAAATGGCGTGTCATCCGAAAAAGCTGAAACAAATGTTGGGGTTCCTCAAGGTTCAATCCTAGGTGCGCTCCTTTTTATAATTTACATCAACGACATAAAAAGTATACTAAAGCACTCAAAGATAGTACTATTTGCGGACGATGCCCTTCTTTTTATATCGGGAAAAATCATAAAGGAGTGTGAACAAAAGATACAACACGACCTATTTAATCTAAACAGATGGCTGAAGATAAACAAACTAAAGTTGAATGTGTCAAAATCGAAATGTATGTTATTTAATTGTAGTCATAGTCTTAACTTAAAGGTAGAAAACCAATTATTGGAACAAGTCGGAGAGATCAAATATTTAGGTGTTATTATTGATAATAGATTAAAGTTTAATTTGCATATTAATTATATTATCAAAAAAGTATCAAAAAAAATATACTTCCTAAGTAGAATACGTAGTAAGATTTCAACACTAAGTGCAATAAATATATTTAATGTAATGATCAAGCCACATTTTGAGTACTGTTCGTCAATTTTATTCTTGTGTAGTGATAACCTGTTATTAAATATACAGCGATTGCAAAATAAAGCAATGAGGATAATATTAAAACTTAGTAGATATACATCGGTTTCTTTTATGTTAAATATGCTAAAATGGCTAAGTGTCACGCAAAGAATTTTGGTCAATGTTTTATGTTTTATATTCAAAATAAAATTTAATATGTTACCTTTTTACTTAAAAAAATACATGCGATATGTTCGAGAAGCACAACCATACTATTTACGAAATGAAAATGACTTACGATTGCCATCATACCGTTCAAATGCTACGCAAAATAGTATTGTATATAAAGGCTTTAATCTTTTTAACTCAATGCCAGATGAATTAAAAAATGAAATGAATTTTGCCACATTCAAAAGAAAAGTGATTCATTTTGTAAAATACAATTTTCCTTATAGATAAATATAAGTTTTATTTTTGATTGTTATTTTCCTAAGTATAAAACTAGATGTAAGTTCTAAGTAATTTTTGTAAATTTTAATGAATTTAAATGGTGGATTATCCACTAAATAAATAAATAAACAAACAAACAAAAAAAAGAATGTCTTTCGGACGAGGCTGGGATTCGAACACCGAACCTTCCGATTTGGAAGCCACTACCGCTTGAGCCACGGCCACTACCGCTTACATTAAGGAACCAAACTGAACCGTTTTTGCACCGGATAGTCACCTGTGATGAAAAGTGGATACTGTATGATAATCGTAAAAGATCTGGCAGTATTTGGATTCAGATGAAAAACCAAAATACACCCCCAATCCCGATTTTCACCCAAAAAAGGACCTTGTGGTGGACCTTGAAAGGACCAATCCACATTTCATTTCTTCAACCAGGGGAAACGATAAATGCAAATTGTGAGTAAATCGGCATAATGCATAGGAAATTGGCTGAAAAGCAGCCTGCGTTGGCAAATAGGCATGGTCCGATCCTGTTGCATGACAATGCTAGACCCCATAATTATTCCTCAGTTCCGACCACTAAATATATAAAAGAAATGTAATAAAATGCATTGTTTCAAATAATTTATAGACAAAATACAAATGTTTTCCAAATAGAAAAGTTTACTTACTTTGTAATATAATAGTTTGTATGGTCTTGATATATGAAAAACATGAGAAATAACGCGGGTACACTAAATATAATGGTTAATTACCGGAAAAAACCCAAAACCTGGTTTCAAGTGAAAAAGGTATCGGTTTTTGATTGGCCAGCCCAGTTGTGCAATCTAAATCTGACCGAGAACTTGTGGTATAAAGTCAAGAAAGAGTTGGCTCCAAAATTTTTTTTTAATAAAGCCGCATTATAGGTTAAGATCAAGGAAGCTTGGGAACGAATACCAGTGCAAAAGTGCCGCTTCGTTACCAGGCGGTATTAAAAGCTAAAAGACATGCAACCAAATATTAGTTTAACAGTAAGCTTTGTATAGATTTCTTCTATGGTTTACTATAGTTTTATTTTTTGTTTCTTCTGGGAAGCAGACTTATTATTTCCAACCCCAAGAAACAAATTCTAATTTTAAAAAAAATAAATATAAAAAATAATTGCTTATTATTCCATATAATTTTTCTTAATTAATGCCATTGGACTTATAAACCTGAACTGAACCTCAGAACTGCTTAAAATGGAAAAATCTCTTTTACGTTGGTTCATCCTAATGCAAAGCAAAAACTGGCCTGTAAGTGGATTAATGTTAGAGGAAAAGGTTAAAGAATTGCTAGCGATGGATGGTTGAAGCGGCTTAAAAAAATATACGGCGTTCGGCTACTTAAATTATCTGGAGAAAAGCTTTCTTCGCAACCTCAGTTAGTGAACCCAATTAAAATAAAACTAAAAGCAAAAACAAAACGAACGTAGGTTTCACCAATAGAAAAATCTCCTCCAAAGACAAAATCAGAAAAGCAGCAAATCGCTTTCCTGTATTGTACAAACGCAACAGGATCACATAGGTTAAAACTTTTGGTAATTGGAATCTAAAAATCCACACCGCCTTAAAAACTTCACTTGTCCTACTGATTACAAAAGTTCCAAATCAGCATATATGACTTCTGTAATTTTTAAAGATTGTTTTCAACAATGATTTGTACCACAGGTGAATGCTTCAAACAAATGTATTGTTTCTAAATTTATTTTTGTGACTTGCTTAAAGAGTTTCTGTGAAAAAATAAGTTACCAATTAAGGACCTTCTTCTAATAGACAATGCTCTTTCTCATCCAAGGGAAATAGAATTGAGGACGGAGGATGGCAATTATCTTCTTTTTTTTTTTTAACACTCGAGTGGGTATGAATACACTTAAAGTCCCTAAGCACGTGTTAAGTTTTTTGGAAAATGGGATAGAGAGAGAAAGAAAGAAAGATGTTTGGGCTCAGTGGTTATTTCGCTCCATGGGTGGCATCCAACATTGAATGAGGAGAGTAAATTCTTAGTGGAGGTTGGCTTGTTGCTGATTTCTAGTCAACTACTCATCTTACTTGATTTTCGTTAACTGAAAAATTGAATATGTCTTTCGGGCGAGGCTGGGTTTCGAACACCGAACTTTCCGATTTGGAAGCCAGTCCACTACCACTTGAGCCACGGCCACGCACATGTTTAAGCCACCCAATGTAACCCCTCTTATACAACCGATGGACCAGAATGCTATTAAAATAACAGAAATAGCCTTTTGGCTTCAATTTTGATTTGCTTCAAACAATGAAAAATGTTACTCTTTTGGAAGCTGCATGAAATCGAATCAGCACAGAAATTTTTGCTAAATGCTGGCAGAATATTTGAACAGTTTGGGAAATGATGAAGATCCTGTAGATAATATTGCATTAATCGCCTTGAAAGTAAAATGGGATGCGGAAATAAATCTGCGATGGGGTGCATGGTTAATCTACTTCTTAGCTTGAATCCAAAGATTTAAATATTTATCTTGAAGGAATGAAGATCTTTATATAGACGACTAGTCTGAGAGCCATGAAATTGAACAGAAGGATGAAACTAATCATGATGATGGCCTTGAGATGAAAGCGTCGATCACAGTGACATGAAGGCGCTTAGACGCCAAAAGGAGAAAGCAGTGCATCAATTATTGGGTGGCCGTGCCGTGGCTCAAGCGGTAGTGTGTTGGCTTCCCAATCGGACGGTTCGGGGTTCAATACCAGCCGTGAAAGACGTTCTTTTTCCCAGGCAACTAAAATATCGTGAGATGAATGGTTGCCTAAAATACAAGTCAATTTACACTAATGATTTAGTCTCTCCATTAAATGTTGGATGCCACCCCATGGAGCAAAATAACCACTGAGCCAAACATCTTTCTCTCTTTCTACCCAAAATTCCAAAAAACTTAACACGTGCTCCGGCATTTTAAAAATAGTAATATCACAGATAGTAAAGTTACATAGATATCGCATGAGGGGCAAAAAAAAAAATTACCACTTTTTCAACGACAATAAATTTCTCAAACCTAAGAGTTGTTGCATCAATTCGGTATGAAATCATTTTAAGTTGTATAGTCGTGGATATCGACCATCCTCCAGTGTGTTGTAACTTCGATATACACGCATTTTTTTCACATTTCATTTTGCTGCAACCGTTTATTTTGTTTTACGTCTAAATCGATCTTGCAAACGAACATATACGAATGACTGACTGTGTCGCTGATGTTTACCTGGTTCGCTACACTGTGTGTTTGTGTGTATATATTTATTGAGAAGGGACATCGTACATATACATGTGTATATATATTTTTTGCATTATATGCAATAAATTATTAGAAAAATGCGCACAACAGGAGAAAACAAATTCTGAATTAAAAATAAAATATATTAAGCTGCAGAACTAAAACGCATAACGCTCTACGAACTAGCAAAACATCAACTAGTTTATCATCGCAAACTCAAGTACTTGATATTTCAGAGCATACAAAAAATGTTTGTGGTATGTATATTGATGAGGCTGTCCAAGTCCAAAAAATATAATATTGCCGAAGGAGAACTTTCCCAAAACATTTTTTACAGATCTCAGGAACGCTTATAAATTTCTTCGAGATAGACTGGGATTTTGACTTCCCCTCTTTGATAGCTGGAAAATTATTTTTAATTTGTTTCAGCAAACTCTGTCAAAGGAGTTAACCTGTAGCAATACGAATAATACTTTCGACTGTATGATTACGATAAAAATATTGTAAAACGTGCAATTCAGGTCGGAAATCCAGCTTATAATGTGCTTAAACAACTCTTGTCTTACTTAAGATCAATGCAAGTGTCGACAAATCTTCGAAGGAACTTTAGTGTGAAAGGAGTGGTACAGAAAATAAACGGGGTTTTATTACTCAGTGAAGATATAGGTAATGGTTTATTCGGGAAAGTTGAGTATTTATTTACAAGAGAACTCATCAAGATATTTTGAAAAATTTATTTTCTATTATTCGCAGTAGGTAAAGGGGGTAATAACAAAAATCCCTCTGTGTATGAATTTAGTGTTTAATGTCAAAAATTCTGTCTTCAAATCGAATTGCTTTCTCTCCTCATAGTAATTGTGATGATGACGGTGTAGAATTTTTAAATTTAGATACCTCCCAGACTCAACCGCACACTTCAAGAACTTTTCTATTACTTGAAGCACGCGAGGAAGCTGTATTTGATAATACTTTGTTCGAAAAAGTCATAAATGATATCAAAATTATAAATGGAATTTCATTGGAAACGACTGCAATGCGTTATTTTACAGGATATCTGGCGTTTAAAATGCGTTTTAAAAACAAGTGTGCAATTTGTTCGAAATTATTTTTAAGAATTGATGAACAAATAACATGTCCGTCAGAATTTTTATTTTTGCTAAGAAATTTTCCCAAAATAGAGATTTTGGAAGTCTCTTAGCACCAACTGATGAATTTTTTAATATTTGTAAGCTCTGTTTCAAAGTAAATCATACAATTTTTAGATATAGTCCGCATATTAGAAATATAAGGGAGAAAATGGCATTGGAATGCATGAGAATAACAAACCTTAGAGACTCAAACTGGTTTGATGAGCAAAACTAATGCTTTGAGCATCGCAAAGAAATTCTTTACTTTGCATTTCTTATTCTCTTGCGAAAACATTGTGCCTTTCCAATTTTCCAACATTTTCCAATCCAAAAAAGAATTATCGGTAAAAATCAAAAAATTTAAATTTTGTCAGGAAAACAAATGCAAAACATTTACGAGAGTGAGAGGTACGGGGACCTTACTATAAACCAACACTCCAAGAGTGAGAGGCACCGGAACCTCACTATAAACCAACACCCCGAGAGTTAGAGGCACCGGGACCTCACTATAAACCAACACCTCAAGAGTGAGAGACACCGGGAGGACCTCACTATAAACCTACACCCCAAGACTTAAAAGCAGTATGCCAAGTTGCTATTGCAAGATATACTTCCTAATCCCCTCTCACTATTAAAAGGGAATAAACTTGAAAAAAAGAAATTCCTTCCATTGAATCACAATCAGAATCTGAAATACAAAAACAAACACACTAGGTGCATGAAAACAAAAGCCGAAATAATTAAAAACAAAACATAAAGAGAAATAAGCAAAAGCAACAAGTAATTTGTAGTTCCAACCAAATTTGAAATAACATCATGTCTTATGCATGATTCGAACGAGTTCGATCAAACTGGAACGTCGTAGTAAATCCCATTCGCCTAAAAAAGTGACATATTTTTTTTACTCTGCATGCGACATCTATGTAACTTTATTATCTGTGGTAATATCCTTTTAAGAGTTAAGTATTTACAAAAAAAAAAACAAGGAGCAGAAAATGATAACGGATTTTTTTTAATAAATGATTTTAAAGTTCATGTTTTTTTTAATTAATGATTTTTGATTTACGATTGTACACCATATATTTGAATTTTTTTGAATAAATCCTTTCTTTTGTTTCTTCATAACAATTAGTTTTCATTTTACAGTGCATTAATAGGAAGAAATGATAGTAATACAAATACTTTTTACCTTAAATTTTTGTAGCCGCAAACGTAAAAAATTCGCAAACGTTAACACTCTTAGTTTTAATGAGTACGTATAAACTCTACAATTTAGATATTTACTTTACCAGTTTAACATAATACATTTGTTGACTAACTTCGAAGATTATGCATCCGTAAATATGTATTATATACAAAATTGAACCAATATATGTAAACACTTACATAAAAACGATAATATACGTACAAGTTATCATTATTACGTTAGAATTTCAATTATTTTAGTTTCAGGTTTTGTTTGTATGGTAATGTAAATAATGCAAATTAACTTACAAGGCAAATCTAGGGAACATCATCCGGGGACAGCATTTTTGGGATAACTTTACTATAGTCCTGATGCCAAAAGGAATGTCATTGTAGTTTGTGCTCATTCTTCTCGTTTTTAGCGGAATCATTAGAATTCCACTCCTTCTTCATTTAGAGCTCCACCTCGTCTTCTATTTATTTTTTCTGCTATGCAAATCTATAAACAAAAAAATTTACATATTAACAATTGGAATGTTTTTGTTGTCATATGACGAATGTGATACTGTGAATCATATCAAAAGCAACGGATAGAATTTCCTAGGCAAAAACTTATCAACTGCAATGTTGGCAAAAATGCTAAAGAAACTTCTCAATAGAAAATGAATTACTTGTAGTTCGCAAAATATTACCAAAATATCTATACATTTAATTGTTATCATTTAAATTAAAAGAATACTTGCAGACGATTAGACAGCACGGCTTTATAAAATTTCCCAGTCGCCAACTACAGATTAATTCCAAATTGACGTTTCAAGAAAAACAAGGGTTATCCATATCCTAGATATGTTTGCTTCAAGTTCTGCTTAGGTATGTTTGCTAAAAGCATATCAGTTGACCCTGAGTTTTCTTGACGTATAACTTCGTATCTGACAACGAAGAATTGCAATATTAGATCTGTTTCCGCGAAAATTTGTAATAATTTGTACGAGTAAACAAGAATTTTTTGCTTAAGTTTTGGGAGTAGGAATTTATAGAGAAGGAAGATTTTTGGATTGGTAATTTTTACTATTTTTTTGATTGATGCGTCTAATGAGTCGAGAAATTCATTGAAGCGGTACGAATAAATGAAATTCTTTGGAATTTATAGAATCGTGCTCTTTGAGGTGTTTGAAAGTTGTCTCAAAAAATCCTCTTTCTTTTCTTTCCTTATAAATAGGACGAAGTCACCATCTGCGTTTTCATTAATTTAATATGCAGAACACACATAATAAAAGGAATTCCTTCTTGTTCGTCCATATCCATTATCCACAAATAATAACAAACTTTTGTAAGCACTAATAAAATTAAGAAGTAAAAACACAAAATACAAATTTGACAGTCGCTTTCTTTGTGTTTCCTTTAACTGCTAACCGCGCGGCAGAGATTTGACAGCGCTACAAGACACAGATACACATTCTGTTCATCCCTTAAATCGGTATTCCTTTAGTCGTTTGTAGTAGAATCTCGTTTTCGGCAAGAATTCGGTATTCCCTAATGAAAAACGAGACGACAAAGATAAAAAAAAAACGATAATTTTCGTCGTTAGCATTTAAGTTGACGACAGTGAGAAAGATGTCTGGAAAAATGTAAGTAAAATTCATATTTGTATTTATTAGGTATTTCAAATATCAATTTATTTTGAATTTTTAAGGACAAAAATTACAAATAAGAAACAATTTGAATATCTTGAAAAAACTTACCTTGCTAGGGGATTTAGCAAGGAAGTAAATAAAGTAAATTTTAAAAATGAATGGGACTCCGTAGCAAGAAATTTGAACAGCCTGGGACCACCGATGAGACAATGGGAGTTTTGCCAGCCCTCCCATTGTCTCATCGGTAATTAAAAAACTTTGTTTTTAACACAATTTCAATTATTGTTCTGTCATAGGTTTGCGCTGACATGAAGTTCAAAGTCAAAAACAAAAACCTAATCCACAATAAAAATTAAATTAAAGCAACATTTTCTCTCTCCATTGGAAGAAACGGTTGCTGATTTAATGCAGTTTTAAAAAAATTTAAATCCACAAGGTTTTAGGTTATCACCAATTCCATCAACATCGGCAGCCTCACTTTTCCAATCATCGTCGGGATTTTCTGCTTCTGCTCCACCAGAACATCTTGCCGTGGAGGATGCTGTAAATGAGGTGCAAATCGAACAACCAACCAGTTTCGAAGAGTGCACCGGAGTTACATAGATCTCACTCCAAGAAGCGTGCATTTGAAAAAAATAATTAAGGGCACTTTGGACAAGACAGATCAATATACAGGACGATCTGTACAAGGAACTAAAACGAGGCGACGTATTGTAAACCATATAAGGGAAACTAGGAGACACCAACGAAAAATTTTTAAATTAGTAGAGAAACTGCAGATGTATAAAGAAGATTTCAAAAGAAACGAAATACTGTGAATGGAGGAAATAAAATTAAAACAAGAAGAGCGGGAGATGAAAAGAATAAAACTAGATTTGAAGACAAAACAGCTTGAGTTAAAAGCTAGACATAATGAAGGCGACTTTTAACTTTTTTTGTACCTTATTTCTGTGATGTAAGTGATACAAACGCATTCTTGAGTCGTTTTTAGTATATATTTTTTAAATGAATTGATTGGATTTTTTTTTAAATAAAACTTTTAAAACGAATTCATTATGTAGTTTCTAATTGTTGCGGCTTCTTCATTTTCGGTGTTATTTCCTGCAGTCTCTTCAATTTCGATGCTATTTACACTTTGCAAAGGAATATCAGTTCTATAGTAAATGCAAATATCATGCAAAGCTGCGCATGCATTTGCAATTTGTGCATCTTTCTTTGGGCTGTACTGCATTTGTTGAGCAGTAATTAAACAACGGAAGCAGTTTTTTAAAACTCCTATCGTTCTTTCAACGATGTTTCTCGCCTTTGCATGCGCTGCTTTATATTTTCTTTGGCGATTCCCACCTGCGTTGATTTAAGCGGCGTCATTAAGAAAGGTTGAAGAGGATATCTTGCATCGCCTGAGTAGTTTAAAAATATTTCGTTTTTGACAAGATTACATTTTTCAATCAAATTATAATTACCTAGAAGCTAAGAATTTCTTTCCCCGCTTTCATATTTGGCGTTTAATGTCAGTTTTAGTTCGCTGCAACCCCACACTAGAGCATCGTGGCAGGAACCTGGCTATCGGGCGTCAATATATCTGATAGACATTTTACTATCGCAAACCTCAAATAAAATAAAAAAAGGTATGTATACATATTGGAAAAGTTTAATTAAATAAAACTCAATTTACAATCATTGTATTTAGGCTATAAAACCCTTTTCTATCAAATACTCGATATGGGTGCCATCAATGCACCCAATTACTCCAGGAAAGCCAGGTCTTTGGAAAAAATTCAATTTTGTTTGGTTTTTTTCCTCCTCTGTCATTTCAAAATTGAACCACTGAGGGAAAATATGGGCTTCAAGAATTGTGATTAGCTGACCAAATATTTTGCTTTTGCGGCTGTACCCGCTCCGCTTTGGTAACAACCTTCAGCAAGAATCCGCTAGCTTCAGTATAGGAGGTATCGATGATGATCGCAGACTGCCTGGAAGATTATCTAGATATTACTTACAACCTCCAACACACTTTGAAATGCTTCCTTAGATAACTGGAAATATTTTTTAAAGCTAAAACAAATTTATCTATTAAAAAAATGAATTTTACTTCAACTTTTAAACTTAATTTTAATTAGGCAAATCAGAAGGATTCGAGTGTTGTCTGATTTTTTTTCAGATAATTGTCAAATTCCTTTATTGGCATTCATGATTTTCTTCATCAGAAGATAAAGAAGAAAAAAAAATCGCAATACTGCCCATAATTTAATCTTTATTTTGTTATTTAACTTTCAATCCTAACGTAACTTTTTGAAATAATTTCCAAATAAATATAAACTGACGTTTAAAATAAGACTACCTAACTTCATGTATTTAGAGATTTTATTAAAATTTCGTCGTTAACAATTCTACTACAAATTTGTCGCGTCGAAATTGTTATAGAATACCGATTAATAAACGACACTACACGACAAACGACTAGTGTCGTAAACGGCAAACGACAACGGGAACAGGGGTGAATATGGGCAGCCACTTGCTTGTCGAAATGCAGTCAGATACCTTAGGATCTGGCTAGATCAACATCTGTATTTTAATAAACATATTGTAGTAGCTCACTGTATTAGCAAACTAGTGGTGGTAGCTGGTAACTGAACAGCTATCCGTACTCTATTAAAGCGAACGTCGTGCAGAATTCACGTATTCCGTGGCAGTTATAAAATTTTATTATTTAAAGACAATAAAAATCTAAAAAAATAAGAAATATCCTGGGTTAAAAGTACATAAAGCCTTTCCGATATAGTTGATCAAAATTCTGCGCACAGGATACAGTAAATATTAATCTTAGTTTTTTGTGGAAAATGACGCAGTTTTTCCAGTTGCTCCTTCAGCCAATATTTTATCATGTGTGAATGCGAGTGCAACGGAGGTGGTTCAACAAAGCCCGATGCCCACATGTATGACTTCGCCTTCCATTGGGATTGGCCAGGCGTGGATCGCTGAGCAACTGATTCAATTGAAGTAAGAGCGTGAGTTGTTGTTACAAGTGCTGCCCCAACAACAACTGCTATGCGAATGGATATCAGTGTTATTGAATCGATGGTTCCGCAGTACACTGCTGATGATAACTACACAAATAGATTGGTACATAAATGGATACACAATATGGATTGGTGATGTGGAAGATGCATTTGACATTCTGAATTTTGACGATCGAGCTCGTTTTGTTGGACTACGTCGATTATTGGGTGGTACAGCCAAAGTTTTCCTCCGAACCATTTTGCAATACACTTATGAAGGGTTACGAGATGCGTTAATTGATGAATTTGGTCATCGTTATTCCACTGATGAAGTATACATCCAACTGCGGTCCCATCGTTTGAAGCCAAGTGAAACAGCTCACTGATATGTTATCGAAATGCAAGAAATTGCTACACGCGGCAGTATCCAGGAGATGGAATTAATCGATATCATCCTAAAGGGTATTGGCGACACTTCGGTTAATGCTGCTATGCTTTATGGTGCAACAACTCTGCGTGATTTGAAGGGTTTAGTCATTCGATATGAATGATTGCGTTCACAAACAACTACACTTGTCAACAACTCCGTTCAATTGCTTCGGCCGATTCAAAGCACAACCAATCAGCCAAGTGCATTTCGTACAACTGCTGTTCAACCCGCTGCTGCTGCTGACACTTCGGTCCGTTGTTTTAATTGTTCTCGTTTTGGGCACTATCAAAATGCATGCCCGAAGCCAAAGCGACCTGATTGCTCCTGTTTCCGATGTGGATTAACCCATCATGTTTACCGAAACTGCCCAAATCGCCCAATGCAAGCTGCTGGACTGATACAGCAAGAGGGTGATGTTTGCATTGAAAGAGCTCGACACAGTACAAATGGTAAGTGTTGCTTTGGGATATACTGACCTTAAGTGTGCCAAGTTTATAAGTGTTTTTGATTCCGATAGCTCTAAGTGCTTTGTGAGACGCTCTGTCCTATCTGATGTTGATGTGAAATCATTAAGGCAAACCAAATATCGCGGCGTTGGAAATAAAACACTAATGTCATATAGCAAAATTCCAGTCTATTTGAAAATCAATAAAAAAATAATTAAACGCGATTCCAATGTAGTACCCGATTGTTCTTTATTCACACCACTAATAATTGGTCGAGATTGTCTTAAGAAGGCCAATGTGAAATTAGTCAGTATTAAACGATGTTATTCAAAGAACAAAATTATGAATTTAAATAAATATAAACGCATTAGTTCTAAGTTAAAAAAACATCCTTAAGTCACTTGGCATACTCAGGTCTTCTGATAACTTTGTTTGTACTTCTGACACCTATGAAATTAATAATAAAAGTGATTTGGCCACCAAAGACGTAAACCCTTGTAGTAATGAAAAACATTTCGTGGACATTTTGCATGGGTTGTGTGCTATCGATATTGCTTCGAACACCGAATCGCCCTTTGACATAAACACAACGCTTCCCTCTGATCAATATGAAACGTTTCGCTTTTCCATTCGTGACGCATCTTACAACACCAAATATAACCCATTTTTTCGTGAAGAATATTGCATGAAAATTGACCTTACGAACCAAACTCCAATCTTTCGGAGTCCACGTCGTCTTTCACATCAAGAACGTATTGAGGTGCGAGAAATAATTGATAATCTGCTTTCCAGAAACATTATCAGACCTAGCAATTCGCAAAAGAGATGGCAAAATGAGAAAATGTGTTGATTATCGGCCATTGAACAAACACACCTTACGTGCCAATTATCCACTTCCGTTGCCTGACGACTGTTTGGAACATTTGGGAAACAAAAGTTTCTTCACCCTTATGGATCGCATCAAAATGCATGAGGACTCAATTAAATACACTGCTTTTGTTACACAAGACGGACAATACGAATATTTGAGAGTCCCATATGGACTTAAAAATGGGCCTACCCATTGAGCCAACTTCTGCAAAAAGACAAAAAGTTCGAATTTGGTGAAGAGTGTCACCAAGCAATCCTGAATACGAGTTAAAAGATGGAATAGTATACCAGATTTCTCCTTCCGGTAATCGTCGATTATATGTACCAAGGGAAATGATTAATAATGTTATTAGATGGACTCATGAATAAATCGTTCACTTGGGAGTAGACAAGTGTTGCGCGCAAATTAAAAAACTCTATTGGTTCAATTTGTTCAATATTCTTAAAATACCTCTACCTTTCGACACGGTACACATTGACCAATTGGGCCCCTTACCTTCTGCTATTTCAAAAAATAAATACATACTGGTTGTAATTGATGCCTTCACAAAATTTACGAAATTGTATCCCACTGCAACCACTAGTTCTAAAGAATCCTGTGATGCCTTACAAAACTACTTTGATAATTACAATCGGCCGCGTCGTATCATCAGTGTTCGTGGAACTTCTTTCTCGTCAAACGAATTTGAACAATTTCTGAAAGAAAGAAACATTCTGATTGGAACTGCATCACCTCAGGCCAACGGCCAGGTGGAGCGCGTTAATTGTGTATCGATATGGTCACGCAGATTGGCCATACACACTCCAAAAGACTGAATACATTTTGAATAATACCGTTCACACAACGACCCAACAAACCCCTTCTATTCTCCTCTTCGGTGTCACACAACGTGGAGAGACAATTGACGAACTGACTGAATATTTGGATGAGCGAAATGCTGTTGTTGATCGTGATTTACCCGTGTTAGGTGAAAAAGCGTCTGAAAACATAAAAAAAAGCACAGGATTACAATTTAAATCTATTTCTTAAGCGTAATATGCCTGCCGAAGTGTATCAAAAGGGAGATTATGTGGCAATTAAACACAGTAATACTATTACGGGGGTAAACAAAAAACTTGAGCCTAAATATTTTGGGCCATATGTAATCCAAAAGATACTACCACATGAATGGAATTCTTGAGGCAAATAAACTTAGAAGATGGGTGTCGGGGGGTGCAGACTGATGAAAAATGGCTAAACATTTCTATTGCATTCTATAGAGCACCAGATTCAGCAAAGAAACGTGGTCGTCCGGAAGTGAGTTTTGAGACTTCTTCTGTATGAACAAAAAGGGCCAAAACGCAAGACTTGAGAGATTCGGTACCTGGTAATGTCCTCAATTATGCTACTGGAATGAGCTTAAGAGCTTCCGGACAGATTCAAGCCTCCAAAGTCCTAAAAGAAGCAACTGTAAGCCCCAATCGAGCTGAAAAATACAGGTCGGCCAACTTTCGGGGAAGCACATGAAGCGCTCAACAAAGATTTTAAAAATTTCCGCGAGAACTTCTCAAGAAAATCAAGCCGTGAAAAAATGAGTTTCGAAATAAGTGCTTGTGAAGTGTTTAGATGGGATAGTTTAAATAGAATCGTGCTTTAAAAAATGTAAACAGAGCATTTGTTAAACGCGTTATCTTCATTATTCATAACATAAAGCCTCATCATCTCAGTCCCACTGCAGGGCGCAGAGGCATGAAATGCCCTTGGACGCTTCGAGGGATAAGTTTGTCAAGTGATTTTTTAGTCCCGTTTACATTAACAGAAATAGAACGAAGTAAAGTAACATAGATATTTACAGAAGAGCTAAAATCCACCAGCTTAGATGGTTTGGTCAAGTTGAGGGAATGAACACCAATGCTCCTGCCGATTGTCTTTGAATCCATCCCGGAGTGACAACGCAGTAAAATAAGACACCGAATTAAGTCGCGCGCTCAATCGGACCTTAATGGACTTGGTGTGCGTAATTGTAAGCGACTAGCGAAGGAGAGCGCTGAATGGAGAGCTATTAGTCAAGGCACAGGTCTAGTGGACCTCTAGCGCCACTTAAAGAAAGAAGACTAATATTGCTGACACTTCACACGTATTTGCAGACAAATGATTGCAAAATTTGAGACAGCTTGGACTCAATTGTAGATTGGTAGTTTTCCATCTATTTTAATTTATGGATTTACGTAATTAAATGGGCATAATTAACAAGGGGAATAAAAAATTTAAGCTTACCAGCGTAACTCAAAACTTGACAATTTTTTTCTTTTTAAATAAAATATTTCTCATTTAATAAAAACAAATCTTTTCATATGTATTTTTAAACAGATGTATATTATACAAGGTATATACAACTGAAATCTAAACAGAACAAAACAGTAGGATGTCAATATTTTACGTATCATACCTATGTATCCGTTGTCTACATAATAGAACAGAAGTGCTTCCCTGCGTCTTCGGGTACCGCACCAGATAATTCATTCGCTTTAAGTTCTAAATAGGTGTTTTCATTTCTTTTCACTAACCATTCAGGTAAAGGTTTAGACCAATCTTCTGGGGGATTTTGACGTTTCTTCCACGTTGTATTAGCATAATGCGCTCTCAGGCGCTTGTTTCTGCGCTCCTCTTCACTTTTTATAACAGACTTGCCAGCGAGAATATTGTTTCCATTTGAATCTTCGTACAGAACACAATTGTTGTAGTCTGTTTGCCATTGGTTGCAGTCTATCATTTCTCCATGAATAAAGTACTGATGAAACCTTGCTTTGATGCTTGTGCAATCATTATATTCTTCCTTGTAAATTTCACACGGTCGAATCTATACGATTTCAAATTTGAATGAAAAACAAATCTATACCGACACTATGCCTACCGCCCATGTATCCTTTAATTCTGACCTTTTGGTCTTTTCAGTCTCTTGCATATTTATATCTGTAATTACAATTTTATATACTAGTTCTCCAAAACAAAATAAATAACTCAGCAAATAGTTTTGTTAATTTGACAGCTATGGCAGTTTAAAAAAGTATGGTTTGTTTGCGTTATTTATTCCATTAACAACTAGGGTTGTTCGAGTACGTGTACATTGTATACGCCGTTGTACTTGTTAATTTAGGAGGGTTTTTAACCTCGATTGTTGAAAAATTTTCTTCTGTTCTACATTTCGAGGGAATGTGGATGAAATTCAATTTTAACTTCACTGTAAATTAAATTCAGTGTACTGCGTTCCGAGGAAATCGAATTTGTTGTATCATGTTTGAAACATCAAAATCAGCTGTAAATCTAAAATCATTTTAAAATTATTTGATTTTTAAAAGGGAATTTAAAGGCGTTTTCATTTGGGCAGGCAGAAGGCTTTTTTTGTACTCTGATTTTGATTCCAATGTCAAACTCTGCTCTACTAATAGGTCTACAGTCATATGTTCCGCCTAAAAATGCACTGTTAGGAATACCCTGTAAACGTGAATATTGTTGTATATGAAGTTGGAATAAGTACGACTGGTAAGAATTCATTTAATCAGTTAATAGAATAGCTGCCTTAAACATAGAGTGACTCGTCAACATTAAACTATTGAACGTATATCAATAATCATGTGCATGAATAAAATATTACAAGGTTACACCAAATGTTACACCTTGCTCACATACATACATATCCCTGCCACTAAATTAATTTTTTTCTTTTGATGACGTTTCTGGTGACGTCCAAATTCGAAAAATTTCAAATTTATGTGAACACCCACAGACAAAATGATATTATTATCATTATTAGCCGTGTTTTATTATCACCGATGATCTATATAGATAAGGTCACGAAAATAAAACGATCAGGATCGTCAAAAAATTTTACTTTTGAAAGGTGGTAATAGTGACAAATTTTTGAAATTTTTACTTTTGACACACCGAACAAAAAGTAAACATAGAAGCAGCCGCAATTGAGGTTAATACAATTGTATATTTATTTAATTGAATTATATACACAATTTTGTAGTTCTCATTTGAAAGCGACGATGATAGCGAAGAACCTGGCTCATTAGATTTTTCATTATTCAATGCTGAAAGCACGGGTTCCTCAATCGACACTGAGAATTTTCCTGCAAATCACCAAAGAATCGGAGATTTCGAGGAAGTGTTTTATATTTACAGCAATTGGGACTTCAAGAAACATTTTAGACTTCATCGGTCAATTGCCCACATTTTGGTAGGTGTATAGAGCTTCAATGTATGTATACATACCCTCAAGTATATATTTTGCAATTACTCAGATCGCTACAAGCCATCAGTGCAGTTCCGAATTGGACCAAAAGACGACTCCCGAAAACTTCCCCGGTGAAGGAAACATATTTATTTCTGTGGTATGTGAAAATACAAACACTTTTTATTTATTTATTTCATCTATCTATATTCATATACAGTTTTTGTTTTTACCCGCAAAGCAAAATGCTTATCTGCAGGTGGTTGATAACATTGGATAAGTCTTTTAAAGTGATAAAATTCTTTTAAATAAAGTTCATACTATACTTATTCTTAAATTCTCAACGGTTTCATTTTGTGCATAGAAAGGTTTTAATCTGCCCAAGAACGTTGGAAGTTTTATTGACTCCGAGCGCACCTTTTCGCTCGTTGTTGTAGCCAAAGTGAAACGGTATTTTGGCTATACTCGTAAATAACTTAATGTAATAAAATTGTAAATATATGTAAATATAGGAATAGTGTGATAACCACTTAAATGTGAGCAGCGACATCTAGCAGAAAATGTTGATACTCGAAGACCAGAAGATTTCGATACTGGAATAACAAAGTCTCGACTGGAGAGTGGAATCGAATTTTCTAGCAAATTGGAAATTGTATGGGACGCTGGATGGCGAGGATTGTTCTCGAAGTATGTCATTCGAGTATAAATACCAGCATCCCAAAGGTATGCAAGTTAGTTCTAAAGTGTAATTTGAAGTGTTAATTAGGAGAAGTGATTAAGTGGTTTAAGTAAAAGATAAGAAAAGTATAAGTGGCTGAGAAATTGAATTGTACTGAGAGAAAGAATTAAATAGTGAATTGTAACTGTACTGAATAAAGGGATTTGTATTGAAAAGAATAAGTTCTATCATTTTTACCCACACAAACATTTTACATTGGTGTCAGAAGTGGGCTAGGACTTATTGTGTGTAAAAAAAAAAAAAAAGTGTTTTCTGACTATTTGAAAAAGCTAGAATGGGTCGAAAACTATTGCAGTTGACCCTCGTCCAATTCAAATCCGAGTTGAACAAGAGAAGCCTCAGCGCCAGTGGAGGAAAAAGTGACCTGGTGCTCCGACTTCAGGAGGCTTTGAACAACGAGGGACATGATCCTGATGCATATTCCTTTGATGTTGACGAGGATGAACAGACAAGTACCGGCAATGACATGGCTGCGATGATGCAACTCCTCTTGTTAAAAATGGACGAACAGAAGAACGAGACAAAAGAAAAATCTGGAAGAACAGAAGAACAGTCTCGAACAGAAAATGACCGTCCATTTTCATGAACAAATGAATAATGTGGAAGAACAAAAGAATAGTCTCGAGCAAAAGCTGGATGAACAAAAGAATAGTCTCGAACAAAAGTTGGATGAACAAAAGAATAGTCTAGAACAAAAACTGGAAGAACAAAATAACACTCTCCAGCAAAAATTCGAAGAAATCGATGACAAATTTGAAAGAATAGAGAAGAACGTTGATGACAAATTTGATAGAATAGAGAAGAACGTTGATGACAAATTTGATACAATAGAAAAGAATGTTGGCGAAAAATTCGAAGAAATGGACAGCAAAGTTCAGCAACTGGCAAAAGAGCTCGACACAGTGCGAAAACAGAAACTGCGAGAATGTTCTTTAAGCGGTCCAAGGAGAAAAGATTTGAAGCCTCCCTCATTCGATGGCCAGACCTCATGGTCTACTTATAAGAAGCAGTTTGAAATGGCTGCCTGTGCAAACGACTGGGACAATGAGGAAAAGTGCTTTGCCCTAACAATGGCCTTGCACGGTCCTGCAGCAGAATTGTTGCAAACAGTAGACATCGAAAAGCATAAAGATTATGTGACTTTAGTACAGGCTATCGAGAAACGGTTTGGGGATAGCCACATGCAGGAGGTCTACAAGGTCCAATTGCAAAGCCGAACGCAGCAACGAGGAGAAACACTTCAGCAGCTCCGAGCAGACGTGAGTAGACTGGCACATCTGTCATACCCCACCGCAGGCCAGGAAATTATCGACGAAATGGCAAAAGATGCATTTATCAGGGGAATTGCAGATTCGAAGCTACAGTCAGCAGTAAGGATGGCCGGGAAAAGAACCCTTGCTGAAGCACTTGCCTTCGCTCTGGCGATGGAAGCAGCCAATCAGGCTTCCAGGGGAACACATTTCGTCAGGGAAGTAGCATCTGTCGAATGCTCCTGCACAAGAACTAGTGCCGAGGAACGAGATACTCGACGGGATAGACGAATAATGCGCTGCTGGAATTGCAATAAAATAGGACACCTTCAAAGGCAGTGTAAAGAACCGGTGCGACGAAAAGACTGCCCTCACTGTGGTGACAAGCAAATAGAGGAAGAAACCCGCAGAAACAGCTATCAAGAAGCCGGTCAACCTTCCCGAAGTCATCAGTCGGGAAATGCTTAAGCACCAACTTCGCGGGGCAGAAGTTGGTAGCAGGAGTCGACGGCCCCAGGACCATCACCCAAGTCTCGCTGGCAAAACGATGCAGCGAAAGCCTTCTAGTAGAAGTAGTCAGTGGAAAATAAAAACGGATGGTAACAATAGACACCGGTGCCACGGCCTCAATCATCAGGAGGAATCTTGTGCAGAAGTCTTGGCTGCATAACACTAGCAGTTGCAGCTTGCGAACAGCTACAGGAGCAACGATTAAGGTATATGGTGAAGTCCGCATAAAAATCCAACTGGCCGGAATAACATTCACTCACGCGTTTTTGGTAGCTGACATATGTGACGAGTGCATCATTGGTACAGACTTCATGAGAGAACATGGACTTATAGTCGACTTGGGGGCACAAACCCTGAAATACGGAAACATGGAGATACCACTGATATACGGAAACGCCAATACCACAGTCTAAAATGTCGTCATCTGCAGCAATCAGAGTCTAGAGCCTTCGTCAGAAGCAATTTTGTGGGCAAAAGTGGAAGGTGGTCCTGGTAGCCACCGATTCTATTTGATGGAGCCAGAAAAGAAAAGAGACTTCATGGTGGGAAATACCTTAGTGGAGCCAAAGAACAACATGGTCCCTGTAAGGATTCTAAATCCAAAGACATTCAGTGTAAAGGTGAAAAAGGGGGAGATAGTGGGAAAATGCGTACCTGTTGAGGCTATATCGACCACTACGGAAAAAAGGGTGCAAAACCGGTCACAACAGTTCAGAGCATAAAAATCAGGAACAAAATTCTCAGCCTCTGTAATCTGGACGAAGATCAGCGAATCCTGGCAGAAAAACTAATCGGTGAGTACGCTGATATATTTGCTACACAAGACGGAGAATATGGACGTACGCATATTGTTCAACACCACATTGACACCGGAGACGCTCGACCAATCCGTCAACCTGCAAGGCGTCTTCCATTGGCAAAGCAAACAGAAGCTGCCGAAATGATGTCGAAGATGAAAGCTGAGGGAGTGATTGAAGAATCGCAAAGTCCGTGGGCATCTCCAGTGGTCCTCGTGAAGAAGAAAGATGGCAGCACGAGATTTTGTGTAGACTACCTACGTCTCAATGATGTCACTAAAAAGGACAGCTACCCACTTCCGAGAATCGATGACACTTTGGATATGCTTTCTAGAGCGAAATGGTTTTCAACGCTTGACTTGAAGAGCGGTTACTGGCAGGTAGAGATAAATCGTGCGGATCGTGAGAAAACTGCCTTCACTACAGGAAGCGGTCTTTGGCAGTTTGCAGTGATGCCGTTTGGACTGTGCAACGCTCCGGCCACCTTCGAGCGACTAATGGAACGAACATTGCAAGGACTCACCTGGAAAACCTGCCTAGTATATTTGGACGACGTTATCGTCATAGGTAAGACGTACGAGGAGCACCGCGAAAATCTAAAAGAAGTGTTTGAGAGGCTACGAAGTGCTCATTTAAAGCTCAACCCAGAAAAGTGTGTCTTCTTTCGCCCGGAAGTAAAATATCTGGGTCACATTATATCAGCGGAAGGTGTAAGAACGGATCCTGACAAAATTGAAGCCGTGAAAAGTTGGCCTTCTCCAAAAGATAAACACCAACTGAGAAGCTTCTTGGGCCTCGCCACGTATTACAGAAGGTTCGTAAAGGATTTTGCTGGCATTGCAAAGAGCCTGCATCAACTTACGGAAAAAGGCCGACAGTTCAGGTGGTCTGGAGAATGCGAAAAAGCATTTCAAGAACTGAAGCGACAGCTGTGCAATGCCCCCATCTTGGGTTACCCCACGCCCGGAAAAATGTTCATCGTGGACGCAGATGCTAGCAATGTTGGGGTCGGAGCTGTGATCTCTCAAGTTCATGACGGTCAAGAGAAAGTGGTCGCATATTACAGCAAAGTACTCTCCAGACCTGAACGGAACTACTGTGTAACCCGGCGCGAGCTTCTGGCTTTAATTCTGGCTACGAAGCATTTCCATAAGTACCTCTATGGACAAAAGTTCATTCTCCGGACAGACCACGCAGCTCTGAAATGGCTACTCCAATTTAAGAACCCTTAAGGCCAAGTTGCAAGATGGATCGAGCAGTTGCAGGGCTACGACTTTGAAGTGCAACACCGCAAGGGAACACTCCACTCAAATGCTGATGCTCTCTTTCGTCGACCGTGCGGAGTAAAATGCGAACACTGCAATCATAAAGAAGCAAAAGAACAGGCAACTATCCAAATGATCAGGACTGAGCCAATAGAGGGTTGGAGTATAGACGAAATCCGTTCCTCCCAACAGGCAGACAATGACATCGAACCAATATTGGCCTGGAAGGAACACGAGGAAAGACCAAGCTGGCAGCAGATATCAGATCGGAGCCAAACTCTGAAGGCATACTGGGCACAGTGGGACTCGCTTTTTGTGCAAGATGGATTGCTGAAGAGGAAATGGGAAAGTGCAGATGGGACAACATCTCGTATGCAGCTAATTGTGCCACGGTCCAGAGTCAACCAAGTGCTCCATGAAATACATGACGGAATCTCAGGAGGCCATTTGGGAATAAATAAGACGTTGGAAAAGGTAAGGGAACGTTTCTATTGGCTAAGCGCTAAACAAGATGTCGAGAATTGGTGCAAAAAGTGCATAAGATGTGCGGCTACCAAGGGTCCAAAAGTAAAGCCACATGGACAAATGCAACAATACAATGTCGGAGCACCTTTCGAACGAATAGCCGTCGACATCGCTGGGCCGTTTCCTGAAACCTTTAATGGAAACCGATATACTCTCGTAGTCATGGATTACTTCAGTAAGTGGCCGGAAGTGTTTGCCATCCCAAATCAAGAGGCTAAGACCGTAGCCGAACAGATAGTCAACAACTGGGTGAGCAGATTTGAGGTCCCAATGGAGCTGCACTCTGATCAAGGGCGAAACTTTGAATCAAAAGTCTTCCAGGAAATATGCCAATATTTGGGAATAAGAAAGACAAGGACAACGCCACTACACCCTCAATCTGATGGAATGGTCGAGCGATTCAATCGGACCTTGAATGAGCATCTATCTAAGGTTGTCAGCAACTGCCAGCGGGATTGGGATCGACACATACCCCTCTTCTTAATGGCCTACCGAAACGCGGTCCATAGCTCAACAGGGCACACACCATCCGAGATCTTATTTGGTCAAACAATTCGGTTGCCAAGTGAAGCAAAATTCGGATCCCCACCGACGGAGCCCAAAGAGGTGAACGAGTACGTGAATGACTTACGCAGCAGGATTCGTAAATTGCATGAAGACACCAGAGAAAAGATGAAGCTAGCAAGCAGCCGCATGAAAACTAGGTACGATATCAAGGCGAAATCTTCCGGTTTCAACGAAGGAGATCTGGTTTGGCTGTATAATCCTCAGCGTAAGAAAGGCAAATCACCAAAATTGCAACAGGACTGGGAAGGTCCATACAAGGTGATAACCCGCATTAATGACATTGTCTATCGGATCCAGCGTGGGGATCGAGGAAAATTGAAAGTGGTCCATTTGGATAGAATGTGTCATTTCAATGGGATGCTGAATGACGAAGTTGTTCGGGACGAACAACTGTAGGGAGGGAGCAATGTGATAACCACTTAAATGTGAGCAGCGACATCTAGCAGAAAATGTTGATACTCAAAGACCAGAAGATTTCGATACTGGAATAACAAAGTCTCGACTGGAGAGTGGAATCGAATTTTCTAGCAAATTGGAAATTGTATGGGACGCTGGATGGCGAGGATTGTTCTCGAAGTATGTCATTCGAGTATAAATACCAGCATCCCAAAGGTATGCAAGTTAGTTCTAAAGTGTAATTTGAAGTGTTAATTAGGAGAAGTGATTAAGTGGTTTAAGTAAAAGATAAGAAAAGTATAAGTGGTTGAGAAATTGAATTGTACTGAGAGAAAGAATTAAATAGTGAATTGTAACTGTACTGAATAAAGGGATTTGTATTGAAAAGAATAAGTTCTATCATTTGTACCCACACAAACATTTTACAATAGTAATATTTGAATAAAAAATACAATAATAATATTGAAGTTTAAGCTATGTTGAAGTTAAAATATACAATATGTTAAAACGGTGATTACAGATTAATAGCATATATATATATACGTATGTATAAAATAAGAATAATTTTATATTTATATAGGAATTAATTTGAAGTGTATTTTCCTATTACATAAAATATAAATCAATTAGAAATTTCTTTAATATATTTTTAAATTTTTTTAAATGTTCGACTTGTTTGAGATGGTGAGGTATTTCATTCATAGTTTTTGGGATGATATATCTAAGCTCTCGTTCCCCATTTATGTTATATACATCCGGAATTTTAAGCATCCCCTGGGCTCGCCTCCTGGTGTTTTGAAAATGGCGTATAGGCTGTAGAAACCTTTGGTCGTCCATGTAATGATGTCATCCGAGAGAAATCTCCAATTTATTTGGTGTATCAAGTTCGACGGCATGAAATATTGTTAAGAGGGTCACATCGTGGCTCATATCCATCGGCCATGAATACGTCAAATAGCCAAATGCAAATGAAGCTGCACAAAATGCAGCGCTAATGGAAGCGAAAACAAAGATTCTTAGAATCTTGGGATGCATCTACGATTCTCACATACGAATCAAGGCGCCAGAGTCTAACAAGGAAAGTTATTTCAACAGAAAACGCTGTTATAGTATTTCTGTGCAAGCTGTGGTGGATGCCAAGAAAAAGTTTATAAACATCTTCTGTGGAGAGCCAGGTAGCTTACACGATAGCCGAGTTCTACGAAGAAGTTGTGATTTGTGCAGAGAAGCTTGTCGACAAACAAATGAACTTTTCCCAAATAACACATTTTTGCTCGGCGATTCGGCGTATGCATGTCTAGATTGGTAATTCCAACCTTTAAATATAACGCAGCATATTCAGCCAAAATATTGTTTCTGTCTGCTGCTCTTCTTCGCTTTAGGTCCATCTCTTCCTTCAAGCGCATTTCCCTATAGGTCATCTTTCTCTTAGTTGATGAAAATGATGCTGCATGGCATTCAAAGATTTCTCTTGGAGTTCTTCAGCTTAATTTGGAGTATTTCTATTGTCGTCAGCTGACTCTGTAAAAAAAATACATAAATTTAAGTAAATCAATAGAGTGAAATTAAAGTCTAAATACCAGAAGTCCCTACGCAAGGAGGTCTTCCAGTACATTTGTCATTGCGAATTTTTTCTGTCTTGCATTCAGAAAAGCCTTGATTTTTTCTGGTGTCCAACTTCTTCTTTGGTTTGAAGATAGAATCAAGCTAAAATTATTAATATTTACATTAAATAATTAGTTGTTGCAATTACTTACGATTTGTTATTGTCTTTCTCCATTGCAATCGCACAGCTGAGATATTTTTTGACGTTTAGCGGGAATTTTATGCTCTCGTTTTTTTTTTTTGTAAGGAGGAAATTGTTAATATTTATACAAAATACCAAATGAGAATAATATTTTGTAGCTTATATTTCACTATCATATCGCTAACATACCAATATGAGCAGAATATTAATTTATTCAAACATAAAATTTATTTAATAATATTTGGTTTCCAAATAATTCTAATGTAGCAACAAGGACGCTTGACAATCGTTGGCAATTATACCAACTTTTACGAACGAAAATGTATCGCAGTAAGAAATAGCGCGAATTAATTTTTGGATCACGGAAATTGATCTAGATCAAAAGCAACATCTTGTGTTATTGTTGCAATGCATACAAACCAATTATCTATATGGATCATGGGTGATAATAAAATACGGCTATTATTGTTTATTAAAACATAAATAAATTTGCATCTTAATCTAACAAGGGCTATATTTGCAATGATTTACTAATTGACTAAAATTGGCATTTGAATCACTTTTTCTATGAGTCCGTTCCGTTCAAAACTGTACATCTTTGGAGTTTCCTCTGCCCATAAATATTATATCATCGACAAACAATAACGGTATTCGTCATATTCACGAAACAGGCCGACAATATTAACATGGATATTGTCCCGTGTGCATTCGCCAGTTTACTCTCTCTGCTCGTGTGTTGTAAAAACATAATTACATTGAGGGCAGTGCAGTGTTTAATTGAAAAAAAAAAAAAAAAAAAACAGTTCGGGTACCCCAACTTTCCCGCCCGCGGTACTGCTTGCACTTGGTACAGTACTTGGTAGTACCTTTGCTTGCACACTGCTGTTGCTGTATTTTTCACACGGCACAGGTAATGACTCTGTGCATGTACCAGCCGATGGATAGCACGTTGCAAGTATTAAGTTTGTTGGTGCATTGTTTCATTATTTTGTAAGGGCATAACATTTACAACAATTTGATTCGGTAAACCAACGTCAGAATTTTCACTTCGCAGCCTTGCTTAGCACCGTCGGTGTTTGTGTTTTTTATGTTTATTTGCGGTTATGATTAGTGAATTCAGGGTTAACGTAGCTAATATACGCGGGCTAAAGAGTAATAACTTTTCTGCATACGTCCACATTTTCCAGTTGTTTAGGCACTTAGTGAAACACAGGTAGATTCCCGACAACACATCTCAGATCACTCTGATCTGAAGCTACCTGGCTACGAACTAGTGCCATTATTCTTTTCTCACCGCGATTACGCGGTATGATACGTGTTCCAATTCGGAATTCAATACTCGACCTTTAACGAGAGGAAACAGGGACCTCATACTGAAATAGTGATTACGGGCGATTTCAATATACACATGTCTGAGTGGCTCGACATTCTAGACAGATAACACCCGAAGGACGGTGTGCTGAGAATTCGCTACGGACTTGTTTTTAACTTCTCACCTTGATAAATACAAGGTTAAAGTGCTATCACCTTCAGGCTCGTCAGACCACTGTGTCATATCAGCCAATTTCTCGTACATCGACCACACAGTTAGAGAAAAGATTCCTAAAAGAACCGTATGGCAATACGAGAAAGCCAATTGGAACGGACTTAGTAGCTTCTTTAGGAATTTTAACTGGTCGTTATGTTTCCTCGATAACGACGTGGATGCCTCTGCTGATATGATCACAGACACCATTCTCTTTGTAATGAGATGCTTTATCTCTCATAGGATGAAGAGTATCAAACCAAAAGAAAAGGTGTGGTATGACTCGAGCTGTAAATAGGCTGTCATACAAACGATCAGATAGAAATTATACTGACCACATATTGTTGGCGAAATATAACCAAAATATAACCAGTGTGAAATCTGCCTAAAAAACAAATTCGAACGCATAACAAACAAACAACCGAGCTTCACCAATGCCAAATCATGTAAGCGAACACATTTAGACTTATTTCACATGACTGGAAACATATACGAGTCCATCAGCACAACTGATAAATACTGCTACATACGAGAACTTCCGGGCAAAAAGAATACATACAAATACACTGACGAAATATTATCACAAATTTACACATACGCCAAGTTCGTAATGACCGAAAAAGAATCAACATTCACGGGTATATGCGGGAGATAAATTTACGAAAAACTACAAATTGCCTGTTTACATTGGCGACGGGTTGAAAGTCCTCACCATGAACGTCGAGTTCACATTGTCATGGGGTTGAAAGACTTTTTGACAAGCGAAACACTTGAATCGGAGCATTTTTAATTTTTAAACTTGCGCAGCTGGCCTGAAACATACGTTTTTTCAAAGATCAAAACTAAAATGAAAAAATATGTCAGAAATGGAACGAAATGGAAAAAAAAACGATGTGTTGCACCCGAGAATCCACTTTAGAAATGGATTCTCGGTGCAAATAACCCTTCTTCTTCCCACTTCAATAAAAAGTGTTCCCTCTCTTTCGGACAATCTTTTATGTACTTACTGTTCACGAGACTGAGATTATCCTGAATATTCGGATTCACTAATTTTTTTTCCAATTTTTTTAATGCACAGCGCAGATTTGTGGCTGCTTTTTTGCAGCGCAGTTGACGTTTATGAACATCTGCCCTGCAAACACTGCATTGTCGAACATGATTTATGAAGTTGTTTTCGAACAAATGACTTTCGCAGCTTGCGTTTAAGAACATTTTGCAAAAGCAATTTGATTCAGACGACGTTTTCGAAAACGGCCTATATCAACTTGCATACAAACATGGAAAAATATTACTAGATTCTAAGATATCAATATATAATACATATAACAATGTTTTTACACCTATTGAAAAATTTAATTTACGGAGCGAAATAACTACTGAACATAAACATCTTCCTTTCTCTCACCATCCCATTTTCAAAAAACTTAACACATCCTGAATTCCTGTTCATACACACTAGAGTGTTAAGTTCTCTCTAAAAACAAAAACAAAACATCATCATTTAGGAATGTAAACACAACATTACCACCGATAACTTGTATTCAAATGAAACACGATTTTTACAATACGTTATCAAATAGTTGTTTATTCAACCGCGTACTCAATCAGAGTGCCTAACAATGTGTCTAATACTAAAAGTCTAACCTCGGCACAATTGACTTATTACTCAAGGAGAGTTCCACTATGAAACTTTCACTCAAAATACTGTCAGTAAAGCTATATGCAGCTGACAACGTGGTCATAACATATGCGTTTATTGATGAATGATCATCGGTATCTTTAATTAATAAGGGTTTGGCAGATAATTTAGGGCTACGAGGCAACACAGAAAAATTAACATTGCAATGTTTTGGGAATACTTGTGTGGCGGAAACGCCGAGTCGAGTTGACGTGCAGATATCTGGGGTTCCAATAGGTAGTAGGCGTTTCGCGCTCAAGAACTTAAGAACACTTAGCAATCTGAAACTACCCGCGCAAACAGTGAGGATCAATGAGTTACATCTGAAACATCATATAAAGAAACTTCCGATTTGCAACTATGAAATAATAACTACAGAGTTATTAATTGGTTTCGACCATGTACACTTTCAATGTACACTGTTCAAAAACACTACTCCCCTTTTACAAAGACTGGTGCACAGCCCGATTTATAATTTGGAGCAGCTAGTCAGTGATTACATCGCCAACGAGAGTTTCGGTGTACGAGATGTGGAGAAGGAAGTGGAATCTTCAATATTATTCGAGCGAAGGCATTGGTGAAAGGAACAACTATTCGAAAGGGCCACTATTTTGAAACGCGTCTGTGGTCTATTATGGAAATATGACAACATTTTTCTTCCTGCTAGTCGGGAGCAGGCGGTGAGACGATTTCTAGTTCTTGAAAAGAAGTTTAAACAAAATGCAAATATGGGATATTGACTCATTATACCTTATATGCTCAGCTCAGCGCAGAATTATGTAAGGAAGCTGCAAGAAGGGACCTTGTGTATGGTACGTGCCACACTTTGGTGTTTACAATCCCAACAAACCAGGGAAATTACGTGTCGTGCGTGCAAGGAAATTAGACCAAATTGACTTTTGTAGCTGGAATAACAAAGTGCGCGCAGTTTAAAATAATCAGCTGTTTTAGCCACTCGACTTCGTCAAATGATACTGTTGGTGCATAATATAAGGCCAACCAAGGCGGTGATTTGGAGCGATTAACGTATAGTGCTATCTTGGATAGCGTCGGATCACAGACGTTACAAACCTTATGTTGCACGTAGGGTAAATGAAATATTAGAAGGTAGTGAGATAGCCGAATGGAGGTAGGTCTGACGTGCCCTTAATCCAGTGGACTTTGGTACGCGCATGAAGAAGAGAAGTGTGAGTCATTCTGGATAGGTGGTCCGAACTTCCTGAGGGAAGATGAATCTGCTTGACCGCCAAATCAGCCCCATTCATCAATCGGCGAAGAACTCCGCGCTAATCTTACATTATGTGTCATGCTGAGCGATAAGTTTGAAAAATTATCATGTTTCATCCGATTAAAAAGGGTCATAGGGTGGATTCTACGCTTCCAAAGAAACTGTGTCTTGGCTCCATACTATCGGGATTTCGATGGTCTGACGACAAAGGAGCTGGAGGAAGCAGGGGTGAAATCAGCTAAGGTGATAGTTAATGGTGAGATTTGTATTAATTAAAAGTGATCACAGAAAATATTTGTGTATAGTGATCACCAACTATTTTCAAAAAACTGTTCATTGTCAAGTAAATAATATTCTGACTAGTAATATGAATGTATATTAATTATGTATACACATACACTAGAATTTACTTTCTTTCGGTTAATTCAAAAAATATAAAAAAAAAACTACTACCAGGTATTTTGTATTTTTCGCAGGAATTTTGTTTTATTTATTCCACTACATACAAAAATGATTGTTTTAAAATTGATTTTTTTTTTTAAATTTGAAAAACATAATAAGAATATACGAAATTCTTCTTTTCTTATAAATTAGAAAATATTCCCACTACATTGCATTTGGTAGCCCGAGAACTACACACTACACTACTATAACTTTCTTCGTCATCATCATCACTGCTTTAATTTAAAAATAATTCCATCGAGGTAAACATTTTGTTGGTCTCTGGACCTAAGTAAGACTATAGCGAAAAAATAATTCAATTGTATGAAAGAGACACGACTTCAGCTGTCACAAGAAAATGATCACTACAATGTGTTCATTACCATAATTAACACCGTACGGGGAGCAAAAACGAAGAATGTGATTATCATTTATCACAAATTTTTGTTAAAATATTTGGGCAAGAATTTTTTCTATGATATCAAACAAAAACGATGAGATAAAAATCGAAAAATATGGAACGTTTGGAAGTTCCAAGTTAAAATTATTTTATGTTGTTCTGACTTACTTAAGTATGTAATGAGGGAAAAAGCAAAGGCAACAGAACTCATTCAAGAAGTAAAAAAGGCGAACCTTCCAGCTAAAATAAAGTCGTGGTCTGTTTTTGACAGTAAATCACAACGGGTAATTGTGACCTCTGTAGGCCAACAGCCAGACTTCTTCAAATTAATAATTGCAAGACCTCAAAAGAGATGTGGGATAAACTTCATAGTGTATACAAATTAAAGTCAAAGACCAGTATACACATGCTACAGCAGCAGTTTTATAGCTTCATTAAAGAGGATGCATGCTTCCTAGATTCAGGCGACAGTGATCACATGACCAGCAGAAAGGAGTGGTTTATAAATTATAAACAGTTTGAGCAAACTATTTCCGTTAGGCTTGGAGATGGTAACACGATTAACGCTTTTGGCAGGGTGGATATTGACGTAGTTTCTTATAATAACTCTACATGGAAAGAAAATTATTTGGCAGATGTTTTATTTGTTCCGGAGATTCGTCTCAACTTATTTTCACTTAATACTGTGCTCAAAATGCGAAATTTACGGAAGTAGTACATTGCTTGTAGTGGTAATTCAACAGGCAAAACTATTGAAGCTTCTTATGAAGGTGGTGAACCCTTCACCTGGTAACGAAGCCTATGCAAATGTGGCATCTGGAGACAAAACACCTTTGCGTGTTTGGTATGAGAGATTTCGACACCAAAGTATAAGTCACGTAAGAAATGTTCTCAAGGCTAGGGACATTCCTTTTGGTGATGATGAGTCATTCTTTTTGTGAGGATTACGTTTTTGGGTAACAACATCGGGCAGTAGCATCTATACAGCATCTCCCCCCATGACGAAAAAAACACGAGTCAGCCAGCCATAATCTGGGAGATTCTGTACAGAGAGAATTTATACAAATGAAGGAAGCAATGCTTGCAAAAATTGTTTCTCTTGAAGAATGTAATACTTCTCTAAAAAAAGAGAGTTGTTTTTTTGGAGATGAGACTGAATAATGTGGACCAGCGTGAGAAAAGATGTGCAATTAACATTCTTAGCATTCCCAATGTAACAAATGCTAACGTAAGAGAGCGGGTGAATGAACTTGTAACAACTGTCATTGGAGATGTTGTAAGTGAAAATGATATTGTTTCATGCTATGTGAAGAGATCCAATGTGAGATCGGCAAACATCGTGTGTGTATAGTTTGCAACTATGACAAACAAGAGAGCTCTTATGAAGAAAATGCGGGAGAGAAGAAACAATGTTTCTTTACTTGGTTCGCAACATGGCAACATTGCTAGCAATATCAGCAGCAACAACATCAGCATCAGCAATAACAGCAGCAAGAGCTACGTCAACGATTGTCTCACAAGTTATTCAAGATCATTATTAAATTATTATATTAGAAATTCTTGTATATTTTTCAGGGTCAAAGGAGGAGATAGTGTTATAAAAATAAATTCATTCAAAGACATTTATAAATTTGAAAATCAATCTTCTTAAATTGAAAAATGTCAAATAATATGTTTAATTCAAATTTTCCTTTTTCTACTCCTCTTAATCTAAAATGTTTTTGTGTAAAATCAAGCCAACAGCTTTTCTTCAGGTTTTTGTATTATCCACCAGAATTTACGTAGTATGAGAAGAAATTTCAATGCTTTTTTTCTCTCACCTTACACCTATGGACCATTTACCAGATCTCATTTTTCTTTCGGAAATTTGGATTTTTGATGAGGAGATGTCGGATTATGACATAATTCCCAATTTTACTTTTGTTGCTGCTTGTAACAATTCATATGCAACTGGTGGAGTTGCAGTGTATTATAGTAATAATCTTAAAGAGTGTGTTGTAAAAAAAACATAACTTGGAAGGTGCCGATATGATTAGTGTTAATTGTAAAGTTTCTGGTGTAAATTATTATTTTCTTTGTGTTTATAGACTGCATAAGTTTTCTATCCACTTCTTTTTGGAAGAATTTACAGGATTTCTGGAACACATAAAAATATCATATTACTTGGAGATCTTAACATTAATATTGTAAAATGTTTGTGTGGGTACAAATGATAGAACTTATTCTTTTCAATACAAATCCCTTTATTCAGTACAGTTACAAGTCACAATTTAATTGTTTCTCTCAGTACAATCCAATTTCTCAACCGCTTATACTTTTCTTATCTTTTACTTAAACCACTTAATCACTTCTCCTAATTAACACTTCAGATTTCACTTTAGAACTGATTTGCATACTTTTGGGATGCTGGTATTTATACTCGAATGACATACTTCGAGAACAATCCTCGCCATCCAGCGTCCCATACAATTTCCAATTTGCTAGAAAATTCGATTCCACTCTCCAGTCGAGACTTTGCTAATCCAATATCGAAATCATCTGGTCTTCGACATTTTCTGCTAGATGTCGCTGCTCACATTTAAGTGGTTATCACATTGCTCCCTCCCTACAGTTGTTCGTCCCGAACAACTTCGTCATTCAGCATCCCGTTGAAATGACACATTCTATCCAAATGGACCACTTTCAATTTTCCTCGATCCGGTAGACAACGTCATTAATGCGGGTTATCACCTTGTATGGACCTTCCCAGTCCTGTTGCAATTTTGGTGATTTGCCTTTCTTACGCTGAGGATTATACAGCCAAACCAGATCTCCTTCGTTGAAACCGGAAGATTTCGCCTTGATATCGTACCTAGTCTTCATGCGGCTGCTTGCTAGCTTCATCTTTTCTCTGGTGTCTTCATGCAATTTACGAATCCTGCTGCGCAAGTCAGTCACGTACTCGTTCACCTCTTTGGGCTCCGTCGGTGGGGATCCGAATTTTGCTTCACTTGGCAACCGAATCGGTTGACCAAATAAGATCTCGGATGGTGTGTGCCCTGTTGAGCTATGGACCGCGTTTCGGTAGGCCATTAAGAAGAGGGGTATGTGTCGATCCCAATCCCGCTGGCAGTTGCTGACAACCTTAGATAGATGCTCATTCAACGTCCGATTGAATCGCTCGACCATTCCATCAGATTGAGGGTGTAGTGGCGTTGTCCTTGTCTTTCTTATTCCCAAATATTGGCATATTTCCTGGAAGACTTTTGATTCAAAGTTTCGCTCTTGATCAGAGTGCAGCTCCATTGGGCCCCCAAATCTGCTCACCCAGTTGTTGACTATCTGTTCGGCTACGGTCTTAGCCTCTTGATTTGGGATGGCAAACACTTCTGGCCACTTACTGAAGTAATTCATGACTACGAGGGTATATCGGTTTCCATTAAAGGTTTCGGGAAACGGCACAGCGATGTCGATGGCTATTCGTTCGAAAGGTGCTCCGACATTGTATTGTTGCATTTGTCCATGTGGCTTTACTTTTGGACCCTTGGTAGCCGCACATCTTATGCACTTTTTGCACCAATTCTCGACATCTTGTTTAGCACCTAGCCAATAGAAACGTTCCCTTACCTTTTCCAACGTCTTGTTTATTCCCAAGTGGCCTCCTGAGATTCCGCCATGTATGTCATGGAGTACTTGGTTTACTCTGGACCGTGGCACAATTAGCTGCATCCGAGATGTTGTCCCATCTGCACTTTCCCATTTTCTCTTCAGCAATCCATCTTGCACAAAAAGCGAGTCCCACTGTGCCCAGTATGCCTTCAGAGTTTGGCTCCGATCTGATATCTGCTGCCAGCTTGGTCTTTCCTCGTGTTCCTTCCAGGCCAATATTGGTTCGATGTCATTGTCTGCCTGTTGTGAGGAACGGATTTCGTCTATACTCAAATCCACTATTGGCTCAGTCCTGATCGTTTGGATAGTTGCCTGTTGTTTCGCTTCTTTACCACTGACTACTTCTGCTGGGAGGCTTTCGTTGCATTGTTTTACCTGTGAGACTGGGATAATTACCCTGGAGTCGACTCCTGCTACAGTTTTCTGCCCCGCGAAGTAGGCATTTCCTAACTGATGGCTTCTGGAAATTTGACCGGTTTCTTGGTAGCCGTTTCTGCCGGTTTTTCTTTCTATTTGCCTGTAACCCCAGTGCAGGCAGCCTTCTCGTCGTACCGGTTCTTTACAATGTCCTTGCAAATGTCCTACTTTATCACAGTTCCAGCAGCGCATCCTTCGTCTCTCCCGCCAGATATTTCGTTGCATGGTAGTTGGTCTTGAGCAGGAGCATTCAGCAGACACTATTTCACTTACGAAATGCATTCCTTTGGAAGCCTGATTGGATGCTTCCATCGCCAGAGCGAAGGCAAGAGCTTCAGCGAGGGTTCTTTTCCCGGCCATCCTTACTGCTGATTGTAGCTTAAAATCTGCAATTACCCTGTTGAATGCGTCCTTTGCCATTTCGTCGATTATTTCTTGGCCAGTGGTGGGGTATGACAGATGTGCAAGTCTACTCACGTCTGCTTGGAGCTGCTGCAGTGTTTCTCTTCTTTGCTGCGTTCGGCTTTGCAATTGAACCTTGTAAACTTCCCGCATGTGGCTATCCCCAAACCGTTTCTCGATAGCCTGCACTAAAACCATATAGTCTCTATTCTTTTCGATATCGATTGTTTGTAACAATTCTGCCGCAGGACCACGTAAGGCCATCGCTAGGGCAAAGCACTTTTCCTCATTGTCCCAGTCGTTTGCACAGGCAGCCATTTCAAACTGCTTCTTATAAGTAGACCATGAGGTCTGGCCATCGAATGAGGGAGGCTTCAACTCTTTTCTCCTTGGACCGCTTAAAGAACATTTTCGCAGTTTCTGTTTTCGCACTGTGTCGAGCTCTTTTGCCAGTTGCTGAACTTTGCTGTCCATTTGTTCGAATTTTTCGCCAACATTCTTCTCTATTCTATCAAATTTGTCATCAACGTTCTTCTCTATTCTATCAAATTTGTCATCAACGTTCTTCTCTATTCTTTCAAATTTGTCATCGATTTCTTCGAATTTTTGCTGGAGAATGTTCTTTTGTTCATCCATTTTCTGTTGAAGATCGTCCAGATTGTTGGTTTGTTCGTTGAATTTTTGTTCAATGCTGCTCTTCTGCTCGTCCATTCTTTGTTCCAGACTGTTCTTCTGTTCTTCCAGATTTTTCTTTTGTTGGTCGAGACTGTTCTTCTGTTCGTCCATTTTTAACAAGAGGAGTTGCATCATCGCAGCCATGTCATTGCCGGTACTTGTCTGTTCATCCTCGTCAACATCAAAGGAATATGCATCAGGATCATGTCCCTCGTTGTTCAAAGCCTCCTGAAGTCGGAGCACCAGGTCACTTTTTCCTCCACTGGCGCTGAGGCTTCTCTTGTTCAACTCGGATTTGAATTGGACGAGGGTCAACTGCAATAGTTTTCGACCCATTCTAGCTTTTTCAAATAGTCAGAAAACACTTTTTTTTTTTTTTTTACACACAATAAGTCCTAGCCCACTTCTGACACCAATGTAAAATGTTTGTGTGGGTAAAAATGATAGAACTTATTCTTTTCAATACAAATCCCTTTATTCAGTTCAGTTACAATTCACTATTTAATTCTTTCTCTCAGTACAATTCAATTTCTCAGCCACTTATACTTTTCTTATCTTTTACTTAAACCACTTAATCACTTCTCCTAATTAACACTTCAAATTACACTTTAGAACTAACTTGCATACCTTTGGGATGCTGGTATTTATACTCGAATGACATACTTCGAGAACAATCCTCGCCATCCAGCGTCCCATACAATTTCCAATTTGCTAGAAAATTCGATTCCACTCTCCAGTCGAGACTTTGTTATTCCAATATTGAAATCTTCTGGTCTTCGACATTTTCTGCTAGATGTCGCTGCTCACATTTAAGTGGTTATCACAGTATTAACTGAGCAATTTCCTTAAATTCTCGATGAGTGATGTCAGCATTGGAGGTAGACCCTTACTGTAGAACGATTTTTTTCTTAGAATGTACCCAAGAATCATTTCCCAAATTATCGTCAGCGAATTAGGGAACACCATGTAAATAAAAATAAATTAGTCTTCTGTGCAAATAGTAAAATAATGACCTTGGAAGGAGTAACAATTGCGTAAAAATACTAAAAATAAATAAATCTTAGCAATACTCAGTTTTTTAACGTTGGATTCACTTTCATTTATTCTAATTCCATCAGTTCCCTCTTAATATTATTTTTTTCTATAGAAATTTATTCCATTCGCTCATTGTGCCTCTTTGTTTCATCAAATTTTTGATTTATATGATTTTGTTTTATTTAGGAATCCTTGAGCCGATCGATTTTCCGGTATATTTTTCTCAAACATGCATTTGTTTCTTCGGTCTGACTTTAAGAAAAGATCAAGTGTAACACCTTGCACTTATCCCAAAAAACGAATAAGTCTGTTGTTACCGAAGGCGGTTGACAACAGGTCGAAATTCAACAGGGAATGCTGCCTTTATGTGTTCGATAAGGAATCGCGCCAAAAGTTTCTTATCGATTCGGGTCTAACAATAAGCGTCAGAGATTGCAAAAACAACAAAGGAGAAACAACATCTTTGGCAGCAACTACTCTCCCATCCACACCTACTGGAAGCAGATCCTCACCCTCAATCTTGGTGTTCGAAGAGCATTTACTTGGCCGTTCACTTTGACAGATGTTAATTCATCTACAAAGATTGACTGTTTGTACCATACACCGCACCGTATGGCGGCATCATCGGAACTTTTTTCTTTCGAAATGAGGAAGGGGCACCGTTACCGTCAATGGTCTCAGGTATAGAGCGATGTCACCCGACTTTCTGTGGATGGACTACATGCCATACAAGCGACGCAACACTCGAAGTTGTGAAGGAGAAATTTGGTGACTGGGTAATCTCACAGCGAGTGTTCATCATTTGTCCGCCGCGATCACACGATTTGACACCACTCGATTATTTTCTCTGGAGCTACGTCAAGTCCTTAGTCTGCGCTCACAAGCCAACCACCTTGGACGAGGTCAAGGCCAACATTCGACACGCAATTGCATATATTGGACCGACCGCTTGAAGCACTGTCAGCGAAGTCGAGGCGGCCATTTGAATGATGTGATGTGCTATTCCACACATAATGGCATTCACGAAGCTTCAAAACAAAGCCAGAATCAATTTTATATCTCACACCGTTCTTGTTTTATTTAAAAAATTTGTTCCTATCGTTCTTATCTGGTCACCCTTATATTATTTTTCATAATCAACATGTACTTACGAGTATAATATCAGTCCAGTAACTTCATTCAAATAAAAATAACATAAAATAACAGTAAAAAAAAAACTAAAAAAAAATTAATAGTATCAGAAATTGCGCGGAGAGATCATATATACGAGGGGCGTTCAATATATTCTCGGTATCGATATGAAGGAAAATGCGAATTCAATTTAAATTATTTTTATTTTTCAATATAATCTCCCCTAACATCAATGCATTTGTTACATCTTGAGATAAGCTTTTTTAAACCCTCAAAAAAATAAATTTCCTCCTTCTCTGCAAAATACCCATTTATTGCCGACTTGAGTTCTTCATCATCCGAAAATCTTTTTCCACGAAGACATTTTTTCAAATCCGGAAACAGGAAATAATCACTAGGGGCAAGGTCTGGACTATAGGGTGGGTGTTGGATTTCTTCGAAACCACAATCTCGCGCAGCAGCCTTGGAAACTCGCGCCGTGTGAACAGGAGCGTTGGCATGAAGAAGCAACACACCCGCTGCGAGTTTACCCCGTCTTCTCTTTTTAATTTCCTCCCGCAAATTATGCAAAGTGGAAGCGTAGGATGTGGCGTTGATGGTTTCACCTTTTTTTTGTACTCAATGCCCTTTGAGTCCCAAAAAACTGTGGCCATGAGCTTCCCGGCAGACGGAGTGACTTTGAACTTCTTCGGGGGGTCTGTTCCTTTTTTATGCGACTGCATGGACTCTTGTTTGCTTTCAGGGTCATAGTGGTGGACCCATGTTTCATCCCCAGTAACAATTCGATCCATAACACCGTCCGCGTTCTCACTACACATCTCCAAAAGCTCTCTACAGCATGCGATTCTCACTTTTTTCTGAGGCGCTGTGTGCATTCGTGGCACCCACTTTGCACTGACCTTTGAAAGGTTAAGATGGTCATGAAGAATGGTGTGAATGGTACCAATTGAAAGCTTGGTGATCTCTGCCATCATTTTCACCTTTATTCGGGCATCCTCAAGAACAAGTTTTTCGACTTCTTTGATGCTTTCTCCCGTACAAGCAGTAGCCGGGGCGCCGGAGCGGGGGTCGTCTTCAATGCTCTCTCTGCCTCTCTTGAACTCACTTGACCACTTTTGCACAGTTGATAATGAAGGTGCGGCACCCTGGTAAACAGCCACCATCTCTTCACGAATAGTTTTTTGACTTTTTCCTTGCTTAGTGAAAAATTTAATTACAGCGCGATGCTCAATTTTCACCATCATCGTCTCAGTTGCCATTATGATTCTGTTTAACTAGAGATAAAACGCGAATTAATAATCACATTTATATGAAATTTTACATGAATGCACTAAAATAATAGTATTACTTGATAAATAAATCAATTTATATATACAACCACAGCTTCACCCCGATACCGATAATATGTTGAACGCCCCTCGTAGGTATACGAGTATCTTTTTCGCATTATAGATACCTCAGCGTAATTTGATTGCACGCCTCCAACGTACTTAACACCTTTGTATGGGATATGGATTCTTGATTGTTGCGCTATTTTAATTTATCCATTTCCATTTACTCCTTAAGGAGCTTCACCATCACATCATTCTCTTGATTCTTATTGTTAGAGCAATATTTCGGCATTTTATCGCGAGTATGGTGTCGAATTTCTAAGAAGAAAATGTATAAAATCAACATATCATACGTGAAAAACTTAGTTTACCTTCTGTAGGATTTGTTCAATTCTTCAGTCTCGTCTATATAGGAGGGACTCTCTACTATCCCACTGAGAGTTGTTTCTAGGTCATCGGTTTCTGACGTTGTTTTCACTTCCGTTGCACCAAAATATTTTGCATTGCTTCCCAAAACACCCTCGCGTATAGAGCTTATTTCAATCGCTCTTTCCTCTAAATCCGTAACAAGCACTTGTTTCAATGGTCCACCGCCTGTCTTCTTTAAGGATATTAAACTGATGCTGCATTTTTTTTGTTACCTATATTTGAAATCGGTCCACACCTAACAAAAAATGTGTTTTTTATATCATGTTATGTTTTTATTATTCTTGTTTATGTTATAAAATTTAATTTACAAAACATCGATTAGTTTGGCATTGCCGTCTGTCTGAGTGACATTAATACTAAGCTATAACATCTCAGGTTTCAGTAATAAGTCAATTTACGAAAAATTTTACGAATTTATTAAATAGTTTTGATTGTGTGTGTACCAAACTTTTTTAGACAAAGAAAATTTAAAACAGTATTTTAGATATTTTAAAAAGAAAAAATGTGTATGCATATTTCGCCTTTATAATATTTTGTTTTATAATGCTTACCTTTCTCCATGATGCCACCGATTTATTTGGTGGTCCTAGGGTATTAAGTTTTTCGGTCAATTCCGACCACAAGTTGTTTATAAACTTTTTTCCCATGGCAGATTTTTGTGAATAATTGCTTGCCATCTCTTTATGCCCCGAGATGAAGTCCATAAGCAACTCCATTTGGCTTTACGTAGCAGACCTGTCATGTGAATTATTAATTTTTTTCTTAAATTAAACATTACATTAATAAATACTTACATTTTAGAAAATAACAATTCTGTTTGTCCAAAAGAAAAAACAACATTTGCACGGAAAATTATACGGCTTATGCCATTTCTGACAATAAAAATACTTCATTAGCTCTTAAACTTTAGACAAAATAGAAGATAGACGGCACGAATCATGGGTTTACATGATGCAAATTACAAACGATATCGTTCATAGGTATCGCACAAACTATGATCGTTTCAAAAGTTACGTGACGAGGGCTCGTATTTTTTAATTTCTTCATTGATTGGATGCACTTGAAACCTGTTCCTTAGTTTTGAGGTTCTCAAATATACTGTAGGCAGTACATAATTGCGTTCCAATAAAAATAAGAACCTCATTTAGCACTTTATTAGTGTCAAAACACAAATTAAATTAGGCGAAATCGCTTGGTCATAAACACTCAATCGGTGTAAGCGGTGCCGCTTGCGAACGCGAATTCGGTTCACCATAAACGCAATCTCGTGACTTCCTACATCAATTTAAAACTTCAAACACGTCTCCTGAAAAAGTAAGGAAAATCAACTTAGGCGGTTTTCCTTATGATCTCTGAATTGTTGATGCATTTACGATTTTATCTAGGAGTTCAACTAATTTTCTTCCGTTTCATAATAATACATTTTGTACGCTTTCGTTTGCACATTCAAATAGCGGACATGGTTCCGTTATTTCACCACTTAATTTTTTCCACGTACATTATATCGATTTTAGGTTGCCGTTATACGTACAGCTAAGTTATGCAGCGTTGAATGATATACAACAAATATGAACGCAAACATTATATACATATATGAAAGTATGAATCATAATATTTCAACGGTTAGTTAAAGAATAATAAAAAAATTTTGTTTATAGCTAATAATTTTGAAATCTCACAAGCAAATATTTAAACAAAATTAGCAGTTTTCAATTCAACGAAAATTTTCCTTCTTACATTGGGGAGCTTTTTGAGCGATTGTTTATTGAAAAGTTTTAGATGATTTTCTCTTAGCTATACTGTATGCACCCGTATATTCAGTTTTACATTTTACTTTATTAACCTTAATCTTATGCAGTTATATAATGCATACGTGTATAGTACAACGTACATTTTTACAATAAATAAAGTTAAAGTATCTTAAATGCAAAACATTTTCTCAATAACCCTAAAAACTAAAGATCGATCGTCACATCTTGATAATTGAGTTCGTATGAAGTATTTGCGTTGAATTAATTTTTGATCGTCCTAATTTATATAAAATAGTTATGTACAGGTTAAAAACCGACGTTTTGAAAGAATTTCTTCTAAAAGAGAAAAACATTTCATTGAATATCTACCTATAATAATCGTCACACATTACTTACATTAGACAAATTTCAAACTGCATTCTCTTGCAAATCCAATGCAAATAGCTTACTAACGAATTGTATTTAGTATAAAGGCATTTTTGTGCGTGGCGCGCAATCACATTTGGTCGGTTCACAACATCTCCATGATGGCGACTTATAGCCCGAATAGTATTAAGATTTCTATAATTATGGTAACAAATATACTAAATATGAAAGGCAATGTAGGTAAAATGACACCATACCTAACTACAAACAGCATATTTCTTGGCATTTCGCGAAGAGTTTCCATGATTCTATCAAAATTTTGCTTAGCTATTTGCTGCATATACTTTATATCACTATCAGACAACTTTGTTTTAATTACCCCTGCATTTATTTCGAATGGAACTTGAAACAAAACTTGCGCAAAATCTTTATATCCATTAATTTTTAATTCTAAGGCACTTTCTTTCATTTGTTTTTCATTTCTCAAAATCGTTGCTTCCCAAAATTCGCATAATGGACGACGTATAGCTTCTGGCACCGTTTCGTATAAGCCGTGATCAAGCAAAATCAGCTCTGCTGTTTTGTCTTTTTTACACTTACGAACAAATACTAAACAAAATTAAATAAGTTATTTAACATCTGGTTATGAATGTCTAAACATAGTGTTTGCTTATAAATTACTGTTTCCGGGATGTGGATCAGCATGAACAAAGCCGGAGCTGAAAATTTGCTCAGAAAATATTGTAAACAGCTTCGTATCAATTTCTTTTAAATTAAGTTTATTAGCCCTTAACTCCTCATTGTTTGTGATTTTGATACCATCTATCCATTCTAATGTTAGCACCCTCTAGAAATTGTAATTGAATACGACCCTGTATGCTATATAAAATTATAAAAAAAAAATACCTGTTTCGTGTATTCCCAGTAAACTTTTGGTATGTGTAAAAACTTAAATTTTTTAAGGTCTTTGGCACACCGCTCAGAATTTTTCCCTTCTTGAATAAAATCTAGCTCCTGAGTAAGATTTTTTCTCAAATCACGCAAAATCCATCCAAAATTATAGCTTTTAAAAAAAAGTTCAACAATATCTTGGAGGAAAATTATAGTACCTAAGTCACTAGCAAAGCGCTTTTGTAAGTCACCATATTGAACCTAAAAGAAAAATCTTGTTTGAGTATTACAATCAATAACATTAGCCCCTTTTATTGTTATCCTTCCAAATTAGATGGGATTTTGATCACTTGAAACAAAGTCATAGTTAAAAATAATACAGAACCGTATTTTGTAATTTATTTCAAAATTAAACAATGTGTATTGCACTGATGTATGAATTTTTCTGCAGGAATTTAACATCACAGGTCTCAATAAATTTGCACCCGACCTTTACAGCGCGTTGTCTATAGTCATTTCATTTTACGAGTTTCGCAACGATATCAAGAATAGATATAGAAAAAGTGTTATATCGAAGCCCAAGCAAATGATCTAGTTTAAGATAGCGGTATAACGAAAAAAAATCAGTAAAAGGTTCTACCGTTGAAATATATTGAAGATGAGATTCTTACTATGGGTGAACAACCAAATTTCAAGTAGATGGAAAAATAATTTTAACCACGCAGAGGAAGAGGTAACAATGGATTTTACTGAAGTCGAAGTCAGTAAAGCAATAAAAAGAATGAGCTGGAACGTGGACTCGGATTGGATCAAGTACCTACCGATATTTGGATGACAATAACGTTATCACAAGCACAGAGTTGACAGTCATTGGATCAGTGCATTAGAAGACAGATGGTTACGAATCATAAGTACTAAGACTGAATATCTGCATTGCATTCTTTTTGTCTATTTCGAAAGAGTCATCGTGCCAAACTGATAATTAAAATATACAAGCTCTGTCAAAGAAATTATAATAAAGGTGTCGTACATCAAGATACCGATACCGAGAATATATTGAACGCCCCTCGTACATATACTGTAAAGAATATCACTATTCATTGAGGCAATTGGCTTTACAGAGAGGTAATACAAACATTTGAATCAGTGGAAAGTCGTTTTTTGAAAAGCCGAAATCCGGGAAGTTCTACATTTATGGTAAGATAGGGGAAAAGATGGTATGGTTAATAATTTTAGTAGATTTACCTTTACTGCTACATCTTCTCCACTTTTTAACTTTGCCCGGAAAACTTGAGCTAGACTTGCTGATGCAATTGGTTTGTAGTCAAAATCTTTAAATATTTCTTCAGGTAAACGCCCAAAATCGTTTTGGAATACCTTTTGCACATCTTGTATTTTTGACGGCAGACACTGATCCTGTAACTTACATAATGTTCCTGTATATTCAATCGGCAAAATGTGATTTATTGCAGCAACTCCTTGTCCAACTTTTATATAAAGTCCGCCATTTTTCAAGCAAGCGTATAGTAACCTATTTGCGCTTTTCAGATGAACTTTACTAGCTAATTCTTCATAGTCCTCACAGCCTTCTTTTCGCTCCAGCAACAAGTAGTCGACAGAGATCATAGCTGCAACTTTTAAGGATCGGAAAAACCGACCGACTGCTCCACAATATGTGAATTCATTTACGATATAGTCGTACCCAATAAACGAACCTATACAAGTTCCAGAGGCCAATTTTAAGTACGATTTACCTAGTTTATTATTTATGTTTCTGTACGGAATTTGTGTTCTAGAAGTGGAACCACAATTTCTGGATAGAAAGAATCTCTAAAAATTAAAGATAGTGACAAAATTAGATAAAATCAATTTTATAGTAAAACTCACGGTTCGGCACAACATATTTTTGTTCTATAACAACATATAATAGTGCTTATTAACTTATTACATGAAGATATTCGTATCAGCCATTCTAACTTAATTATCTATCTACCGTACTTCACAATTTGTTTTTCTGCTTTACTTTCACGGGTCTGTTGATTTTGTACGTGTATACACGAACTTAGCTCTATCGGATCCCACGTAATAAGTGTAAGAGAAAAAACAGATTAGAACACTAGCCCCGTTCGCGTACTGTGTTGAATAAATATGTGAAACTGTCAAATCCGTAGGTGTGATGATAAAAATCTGTCTCGGAGAGAAAATTTGTTTTGCTATTGATATTAAACAATACATGTAACAATTTTAATAGCATAATTAGAAGAACTTTTTAATGCTTCATTGTTGTCCAAATTACCCAACTTCCAGAGAAAAACAATTAAAACCGCCTTACTTTTCAACAAATTTTGTTTCCTAGAGATAATTTTGACATTTTTAACACATTTATGGCGTTTTCAATTGGCCGAAGAAGCCTTCTTTCTGCACTCCGTGGAAAAAAAAAGTCATAAAATTGTTGCAATGGCACTCTCCTTTTTCAGAAGAAAAATTTTGATTGTGGTTTTCATTTCAGAAGCCAAATATCTCTTCTGGACTTTATTTCAGAATGTACTAACACATACAGACATAAACGTCAGATAGTTGTGTTTGTCAAATTAGATTTTTGTGTTCGAAAAATCGGCTGTGCTTGACTTCAAAGTCAAACGAAGTTCTTAGTATTCCATTGGAGTCCAAATTGCCCAACTTCCGGCGAGAAACCATTCAAAAGCGCAATATGTCTCCACCAAAACTAAATTCGGGATTTAGCGAAAACAGATTCAGATGTACGTAAATAAGGTGGGTTCCACCGGGATTTAGGATTTACATTGACGTTTACTGTCAAAAATTATCCCAGGTGGTACTATTTCCTACGAATTTCAAGAAACGGATGTAAACGACGTAAAACTATTAATGGTAATCAAGTGAAATTGATTACACATGCATTAGGCAGGAGGATCGTGTACCACGGCATCAAACACTCATTAAATTGCTGCAAAGGAGGAGAAAAAGATTTGTAATACTCAAAGCAATGTTTCAGCAAAACAAATCAACAAGTGTCTGGGGTGTCTGCGCGTTGAGTTCTCTCGCTCACTCACGAAGATGATATATATTGACGTAAAAAAGGATTGTTTGATTTGTGTCGCATGCTAATTTCTGTGGTTTTATTAGGTCCGTTCGCGTGCTTCGTGGATGCATGTATATTTATTGAGACTTATTAAAAAACTATTACATTTTTAATTCATACAATGATTTACTTATGAAATAACAAGAGGCTTTAACGTATGGCCTTCTAGGTCTATTACGTTTTTACGCTTATTGCGAATGCCAACATGGCTTGACAATTGTGTATTATATATAGTTCTTGCTCATGGAACTGTGTTACATTGCTTCGACATTGTTGTCTTTATCTTTCTTAAACCTAAAATAAATACTTAAAATCTAACTATATACAGTGTATCTTTTATTTAAAATGTGAAACGAAGGTTTCTCGTGCTCTTTCTGCTTTCTCAATATGGTAAACGTACTAGATTACCCTAAAGCGATTGCTTGAGAGATTTCTCTCTTGTGTGAATTGTTATTACTAGGTTGTTATGCCACAGGCATTCTTTTTTTTGTCTTTGAAATGGTAGAAGTTACAATTGGAATTTTGTATGTGGATACATCGATTGTTTTTGTAGATAAAAGATACATGACATTGATAATAGATAAAAGGAATAGCAATTTAGTTGTTATAAAATTATATATAACTGTTTGTATAATATTTGTGTGTTTCTAGGTTGTTTCTATTTCCAATTTTACTTGTCTATTTCCGCTTATTTAACAAGCTTGATCTTATAATTAGGTTAAAATATATGACAGTGTTAGCTAATTAATTACAAGGATAGTATTTTTACTATTTTTGAACCTACATACATATGTCACATGGTTGTGATAAAGTTAGGTTTAAGGAAGTTTTACCCTCCAGTACATTTAGTTAGAAAAAAAATTAAACTTTTACTTGCTGGTTTTATATTCTTGTGTGAATTTCGATTTTCTATCCGTGTAGGAACTTATATGACACTCATCTGGTCTGTTTCTGAGGTGACCCTCTTTAAAGCTGCATGTTTCTGCCGCAGTTGCTTCTGTGTAATAGGAAGATCGCGTTGGTTTAGTAATACTCCACTGGATGCGGTAGTTTTACCGGTTTTATACAGTTTTAATAACTGTCTATTTTCAATTGGTTCGATGAAAATTTTCATCTCTAAACCCGCCATATTTGTTTTAACGGCGACGTTCTTCTTTCTTTTTTTTTGGTTTAGTTCCGTTTTTCGGATGTCGATATGTCCATCGATGTTTGCGCTGATTTTAGGATGATTCCTTGGGGTACTAATAGGAGTCAGGGGTGACTTGAAGCCTGGGGTACCTGTTGCATTTCCACTTTTAGGTTTAAATATTTTAAATATCTTTGCAATGATAGGTTGTATAATTTTCACTTTATAGTTAAACTTTTTTTTTGTTTTTTGTTTCAAATGTTGAAACGAAGAAGCACGTCCGTTCTCCTTGACGACTTCAGCCCAACTCCCTGGCCATTCTTCGTGGACTAAATATGTAAAAACTGTCAAATCAGGAGAAGTGGTGATAAAATTCTCTGTCAGAGAAAAAATTTGTTAAAAAGTAAGCGAACTGATTTGAGACTGTTTTGTACAGACAAATGTCAACTGTCTTTATTTTGATTTTTTTCAGAGAAAACAGCTTTAATGAATTTAATAGATTTTTATTTAAAATCTTGCATTTCAGGACGAAGATTATTTAAGCCTAGGCTCGTCCGAATGAGTTGAGATGAATTCTTCCGACAACTTATCTTTGTGTTGTTCATCTATATGCATGAAGGTGTTTGGGGAGCACTTTCATTCAATTTAACTGCTTTCAAATATTGTCGCTAAACATTACTGCAAAATTGAAGAACAATGTGCCCACTTTAAAAGTATGAGCTTAAAGCAGAAGTGGGCTGAGGTAAAAACGCATTTCCTTTGTCGAACATGTTTAGTTCGACATTACAATCTTAGTTGCACATCGAACCAAAGGTGTGGAGGAACAACTGCCTCTATAGGCATCATACATTGCTGCATAAGCACGAAGAGCCACCAAGCCAGGTTGCTACCGATAACAGCACAAGAGAAGATTACTGCAAAGTTCATGAAAACCAAATTAGTATACTTTTTAAAATATTACCAGTAACACTTTACAACAAACATTGAACCACTACCAATCCAAACTTTACAACATTGAAGTCAACACGTATGCGTTCTTCGACGATGGCTCGTCAATCACACTGATGGATGAACAATAAGCCAATATTCTTGAATTAAAACGAAAATCAGAGTCGTTATGTTTAAATTGGACATCTAATAGTCTAAAGACTGAAAGGAACTCAAGGAAGGTAAGCCTACAAATTACCGCCTTGGGGAGCGCGAAAAAACGCACTCTTTCCAATATTCGCATAGTTGACTCGTTGAGCTTACCATCTCAGTCAATAAACTATGAGCAACTTAAATTAAAATTTCCTCATCTGAGAGGCTTACCCTTTGAATCTTGCCAGCAAGTTCAGCCTAGAGTTTTGATTGGCATTGATCAAATTAAGTTGACAAATTCATTAAAACATCGCGAACTAAGTACTAAACAGCCAGCTGCTATTAAAACCCTTTTAGGGTGTACGGTGTTTGGTCCATATGTTAGCAGTAGAAGGGGGAAACATAATTTCGTTAACTATCATACATATGAGTGCCAAGAAGAAGCCGATGGAAAGTTAAATTAACTTGTACGCGAGTTTTTTAAAGCCAATAATGTTGGATCAAAAGATGTTAAGCTCCTGTTAAGTTGAGATGATGTAAGAGCAAACGCTCTATTGGAAACTTCTTTGAAACGTGTTGGAAAGCGATTTTGTGTACCATTGTTATGGAAAGGCGAATGCTTTAAACTTCCTGATAGTAGGCCTGCCGCAGAAGGTAGAATGTTATGCTTAGAAAAAAAGCTTAAAAGGAACCGTATGCTTGCAGAAAGTCTTCAAAAGCAAATACATGATTATGTATCCAAAGGTTATGCACGAAAACTAAATCAAACTGAGATCCACGACAATGTAGGAGGTAAACGAATTTGGTAGCTGCCCATCTCCCCCGTCATCAACCCAAATAAACCGTCAAAAGTACGCATTATTTGGGATGCAGCTGCGAGAGTAAATGGAGTTTCGCTAAACTCCTTTCTGTTATCTGGGCCGCACAACTTGCCGTCACTTGCAGAGATTTTGTTTCGCTTTCGTCAAAGAAAGATCGCAATTTGTGGAGATATTAAAGAAATGTTCCATCACAGGAATCTGACCAATATGCTCAAAGGTTTCTGTGGCGAAATGCAGCTACGGGAGAGCTTGAAGACTACGTCATACAGGTATTGACCTTTGGCTCCGCCTGTTCCCTTCAGCTGATGCTATAATTCACAACCATTGTGTTGATGATTTTCTGGATAGTTTGGATACAGAGGAAGAACTATAAAATTAGCAATGAAGGTAATACATGTTCATTTGCAAGGAGAATTTGAAATCCGAAATTTCATGAGTAACTCGTCGAATGTAACGAAGGCACTTGGAAATAATTCAGCTTCCTTTGTTAAAGATTCTTAAAAACATTCTGTCATTTAAGGGGCGGAAAAGATTTTGGCAATATGGTGGTCCCAAGGGGCAGATGAATTCTCATTTTTCAACAATTTTAACAAATTTACCTCGGAAATTTTAAATAGCGATGTTATTCCAACGAAAAGAGATATTTTAAAAATTTTCATAAGTGTTTTTGATCCAGTTGGTCTTATATCTTATATCTTATATCTTACTTAGTTTTACTAACAATTCCGCTGCAAGAAGTTTGGAGATAACGAACGGAATGGGATGAAGAGATTCGTCATGATCAGCTTCAGTTATGACGTGACTGGATTAAGCTATTACCCAAAGTAAAATAAATTAAAGTAAAGAGACCGTATCTCAGCCTTTTAAAGTTTGACAGCGAACGATCCGTTGAATTGCATATTTTTGTAGACGCAAGTATGTCAGCTTATGCGACAGTGGCATACATCAAAACAGGTGAGGGTCCTAAAGCAGAATGTGCTCTCGTATGCTCCAGAACAAAAGTGGGTCCCATCAAGCAAATGTCGATGCTACGTATGGAACTTGAGGCGGCGCTACTAGGTGTAAGGCTTGCTAAGACCGTGATAAAGGGCCATTCTATTAAAATTCATAAGCGTTATTTCTGGTCGGATTCTCAGTCGGTTTTCTGCTGGATTAAAAACGATAATAAAAAAACTAAGCAGTTTATTTTGTTCCGAGTTGGAGAAATCTTGGAGAACTCAAGCGCAAGCGAATGAGAATGGATACCAAGTGGAGAAAACCCAGCAGATGATGCAACTAAGTGGAATTTAAAAATTGATTTCTCATCTGAAAGCCGTTGCCTCCATGGCCCTACGTTCCTATATTAACCTAAACACACATGGCCATCAGTTTTACCAAAGCTTAATGAAACCGAGTTTAAAGTTTTCACTCACTCATTATTTCTGCTGAAACTGTTGGTGGAATACACCCGGTTTTCATGCTGGAAAAATCTGCGCGTTACCATGGCTTATGTTTATCGTTTTCTCGACATCAAGCTAAAAAGAAGAAAGTCAGAGGAGATGACGCTTGTATCACGAAGAGATATCGCTAGAGCCAAGTCATATCTCTACAGACTATGCCAATTTGAGGCTTATGCAACAGAAATCAAGGTGTTTAAGCAAAGTACCAATGATTCACCAATTCAAGGTGTAATTGAAAGATCAAGCTCATTGTACAACTTAAGTCCATACCTAGATGAAGGCAGTATATTGCGGGTAAAGGGTCGGATCGGTGCGTCTGAGGAAGCCTCATGCAACTGCAAGAGGATTTTACCCAAGTCACATTTTATAACAAAGTTGATAGTCCAACATGTACACGAGTGCTACAATCATTCAAATTTTGGGACAAATTTTGGCAATTCCTTTACATTCCACACCTGCGGACTGTTTTGAAAGGGATTCAAAATAGGTGCCAACGTTGCAAGATTAAGAGAGCTGTTTCAGTTCAACCACTAATGGCGGACTTACCTGCAGCACGACCCAAACGTTTTACACGGCCGTTTTCTTATGTTGGCATTGACTACTTTGGACCTGTCAAAGCGAAAAAAATTAAGTCAAAAGAAAAACTAATTATTATTATTATTATTATATATTTATTAAACATGTAATAAATTACAAGCTAACAATTTCATTTTTAAAGAGCTCCTAGCTGCAAAGGCCTCCCGCTCTATGATACTTATAGTTTAGCTTAATTTTATCTTATTTATAACTTAATTACACAATTATGCCTGTGTTTATTAAAAAATCATTAATTATTTCGATGTTGTGTTTGTGTGGGTTTTTTAATACTTCTATGACGTCTTCTCCTCCCAATATATTGTTGATGAATGGTCTTATTCGTTTGCAGTGTTGAAGCAGGTGTTGAAGAGTTATAGTGGTGTGGCAGGTAACGCAGGTTGGTGGAGGTTCTCCCTTTATTAGATGAAGGTGGGTGGCTGAAGTGTGGCCTAGCCGGAGTCGAATGAAGTTTTTAATCTTAGCTTTTGAAATGTTTGTAGGATAAGCAGGGTGCGATTTTATGGGGTTGGTTTTTGTATAGTGGTGTTGGTAACTGATCCAGTCTTTTAATTCGTCAGCATTGGCCTTTTTTCTAATATGATTGATAAGGTCGGCCTTGGTATAAACATTAAAGAGATAAACTGGCGCTTTGTTTGCGAATTTGGCAGCTTCGTCTGCCAGCTCGTTGCCTCGGATTCCAACGTGACCAGGGATCCACAACAATTTTGTGGATTTGGAAGATTTAATCAATAAATTTCGAATGTTACTGATCAGATCTGTGTTGTTGTTTGTATTTGTAATAGCTTTTATGGTGGAGAGGCTATCAGTACATATCACGTGTTTTCTTCCCGTTTTTATGGACGATTGAAGGGCTATTAGGATGGCAAAGGCTTCTGCAGTGAAGATGGAAGCGATTTGTGGGAGAATTCCAAGTTTTATTGCGTTGCCATCCTCGAATGTGACTGCAAATGATGTGTTGTCCAAAGTTTTGGATCCGTCCGTGAAAATAAAATTCCAATCTTTGGATTTAAGATCAGCTGAAATATTTAGGAATAGCTTGCGGTATATCTCGTTATTTGTGTCCGTTTTCTCATGTGACGATGAATCCATTATACAGCAGTCCGGATCGAAAAGCCATGGAGGTTGTGGGGCTGTACGGTTGATTAGGTTCCGTTTTGGTGGTTGGATGTCTTCATTCGATTTAAGGATATTATAGATGGCGGAAGGAATTCTATTTACCCGTTTGCGTATCAGCGTAAGTTGTACTTCTTTATCGATTATTGAGTTGCTTGAGAAAGTGAGTTTTGGGAGAAGTTTTGATATCACTGAGTCTCTTCTCTCTTCAATAGTAGGTAGACCTGCTTCAGCCAATATATTTTTTATGGGCGTTGTGTGAAAGGCGCCGACGCTAGATCTAGCTGCTTGATGGTAAATTGGTTTTATAATTTGAAGAGTTGATTTTGGAGAGTTGCCGTAGATGTAGATGCCGTAATCGATTTTACTTAAAATTATGAGTTTAGTGATATTGCAAAGGGTGTTAATATGCACACTACTCTTTTTACAAGATAAATACTTAATAATATTAGACCTTGCAGCTAGAGACTTCTTAAGATATAAACAGTGGCTACTCCAATTATATTTCTGATTAAATATCAGTCCAAGTATTTTTAAATTTTTAACATTTTCTATTTCAACATTGTTAACATTTATAGCGCTAGGTGTACAAGAATGTTTGCGACAAACATGTAGGACTTTACATTTTGGCAATGAGAGTTTGGCTCCGGAAGAGTTTGCCCCTTCTAAAATATCTTTAAGTGCGTTCGATAAGTGTATTTTTATTTCGTTTACATTTTGGTTTTTATATAATATTGTGATAACCACTCAAATGTGAGCAGCGACATCTAACAGAAAATGTCGAAACTCGAAGACTCGAAGGTTTCGATACTGGATTAGCAAAGTCATTGACTGGAGAGTAGAATCGAATTTTCTAGCAAATTGGAAATTGTATGGGACGCTGGGTGGCGAGGATTGTTCTCGAAGTATGTCATTCGAGTATAAATACCAGCATCCCAAAGGTATGCAAGTCAGTTCCAAAGTTGAATTTGAAGTGTTAATTAGAAGAAGTGATTAAGTGGTTTAAGTATAAGATAAGAAAAGTATATGTGGTTGAGAAATTGAATTGTACTGAGAGAAAGAATTAAATAGTGAATTGTAACTGTACTGAATAAAGGGATTTGTATTGAAAAGAATAAGTTCTATCATTTGTACCCACACAAACATTTTACATTGGTGTCAGAAGTGGGATAGGACTTATTGTGTGTAAAAAAAAAACCTGTGTTTTCTGACTATTTGAAAAAGCTAGAATGGGTCGAAAACTATTGCAGTTGACCCTCGTCCAACTCAAATCCGAGTTGAACAAGAGAAGCCTCAGCGCCAGTGGAGGAAAAAGTGACCTGGTGCTCCGACTTCAGGAGGCTTTGAACAACGAGGGACATGATCCTGATGCATACTCCTTTGATGTTGACGAGGATGAACAGACAAGTACCGGCAGTGATATAGCTGCGATGATGCAACTCCTCTTGTTAAAAATGGACGAACAGAAGAACAGTCTCGACCAACAAAAGAAAAATCTGGAAGAACAGAAGAACAGTCTGGAACAAAAAATGGACGAACAGAAGAGCAGCATTGAACAAAAATTCGACGACCAAAAGAATAGTCTAGAACAAAAACTGGAAGAACAAAATAACGTTCTACACCAAAAGTTCGAAGAAATAGATAACAAATTTGAAAGAATAGAGAAGAATGTTGGCGAAAAATTCGAACAAATGAACAGCAAAGTTGAACAACTGGCAAAAGAGCTCGACACAGTGCGAAAACAGAAACTGCGAGAATGTTCTTTAAGCGGTCCAAGGAGAAAAGAGTTGAAGCCTCCCTCATTCGATGGCCAGACCTCATGGTCTACTTATAAGAAGCAGTTTGAAATGGCTGCCTGTGCAAACGAATGGGACAATAAGGAAAAGTGCTTTGCCCTAGCGATGGCCTTACGTGGTCCTGCGGCAGAATTGTTACAAACAATCGATATCGAAAAGAATAGAGACTATATGGTTTTAGTGCAGGCTATCGAGAAACGGTTTGGGGATAGCCACATGCGGGAAGTTTACAAGGTTCAATTGCAAGGCCGTATGCAGCAACGAGGAGAAACACTGCAACAGCTCCAAGCAGACGTGAGTAGACTGGCACATTTGTCATATCCCACCGCAGGCCAAGAAATAATCGACGAAATGGCAAAGGACGCATTCATTGGGGGAATTGCAGATTTGAAGCTACAATCAGCAGTAAGGATGGCCGGGAAAAGAACCCTTGCTGAAGCACTTGCCTTCGCTCTGGCGATGGAAGCATCCAATCAGGCTTCCAAAGGAATGCATTTCGTAAGGGAAATAGTATCTGGTGAATGCTCCTGCTCAAGACCAACTACCATGCAACAAAATATCCCACGGGAGAGACGAAGGATGCGCTGCTGGAACTGCGATAAAGTAGGACATTTGCAAGGGCATTGTAAAGAATCGGTACGACGAGAAGGCTGCATGCACTGGGGCTACAGGCAAATAGAAAGAAAAACCGGCAGAAACGGCTACCAAGAAACCGGTCAAATTTCCAGAAGCCATCAGTTAGGAAATGCTTACTTCGCGGGGCAGAAGTCTGTAGCAGGAGTCGACGACTCCAGGGTAATTATCCCAGTCTCACAGGTAAAACAATGCAATGAAAGCCTCCCAACAGAAGTAGTCAGTGGTAAAGAAGTGAAACAACAGGCAACTATCCAAACGATCAGGACTGAGCCAATAGAGGGTTGGAGTATAGACGAAATCCGTTCCTCCCAACAGGCAGACAATGACATCGAACCAATATTGGCCTGGAAAGAACACGAGGAAAGACCAAGCTGGCAGCAGATATCAGATCGGAGCCAAACTCTGAAGGCATACTGGGCACAGTGGGACTCGCTTTTTGTGCAAGATGGATTGCTGAAGAGAAAATGGGAAAGTGCAGATGGGACAACATCTCGTATGCAGCTAATTGTGCCACGGTCCAGAGTCAACCAAGTGCTCCATGAAATACATGACGGAATCTCAGGAGGCCATTTGGGAATAAACAAGACGTTGGAAAAGGTAAGGAAACGTTTCTATTGGCTAAGCGCTAAACAAGATGTCGAGAATTGGTGCAAAAAGTGCATAAGGTGTGCGGCTACCAAGGGTCCAAAAGTAAAGCCACATGGACAAATGCAACAATACAATGTCGGAGCACCTTTCGAACGAATAGCCATCGACATCGCTGGGCCGTTTCCCGAAACCTTTAATGGAAACCGATATACTCTCGTAGTCATGGATTACTTCAGTAAGTGGCCGGAAGTGTTTGCCATCCCAAATCAAGAGGCTAAGACCGTAGCCGAACAGATAGTCAACAACTGGGTGAGCAGATTTGGGGTCCCAATGGAGCTGCACTCTGATCAAGGGCGAAACTTTGAATCAAAAGTCTTCCAGGAAATATGCCAATATTTGGGAATAAGAAAGACAAAGACAACGCCACTACACCCTCAATCTGATGGAATGGTCGAGCGATTCAATCGGACCTTGAATGAGCATCTATCTAAGGTTGTCAGCAACTGCCAGCGGGATTGGGATCGACACATACCCCTCTTCTTAATGGCCTACCGAAACGCGGTCCATAGCTCAACAGGGCACACACCATCCGAGATCTTATTTGGTCAAACAATTCGGTTGCCAAGTGAAGCAAAATTCGGATCCCCACCGACGGAGCCCAAAGAGGTGAACGAGTACGTGAATGACTTACGCAGCAGGATTCGTAAATTGCATGAAGACACCAGAGAAAAGATGAAGCTAGCAAGCAGCCGCATGAAAACTAGGTACGATATCAAGGCGAAATCTTCCGGTTTCAACGAAGGAGATCTGGTTTGGCTGTATAATCCTCAGCGTAAGAAAGGCAAATCACCAAAATTGCAACAGGACTGGGAAGGTCCATACAAGGTGATAACCCGCATTAATGACGTTGTCTACCGGATCCAGCGTGGGGATCGAGGAAAATTGAAAGTGGTCCATTTGGATAGAATGTGTCATTTCAACGGGATGCTGAATGACGAAGTTGTTCGGGACGAACAACTGTAGGGAGGGAGCAATGTGATAACCACTCAAATGTGAGCAGCGACATCTAACAGAAAATGTCGAAACTCGAAGACTCGAAGGTTTCGATACTGGATTAGCAAAGTCATTGACTGGAGAGTAGAATCGAATTTTCTAGCAAATTGGAAATTGTATGGGACGCTGGGTGGCGAGGATTGTTCTCGAAGTATGTCATTCGAGTATAAATACCAGCATCCCAAAGGTATGCAAGTCAGTTCCAAAGTTGAATTTGAAGTGTTAATTAGAACAAGTGATTAAGTGGTTTAAGTAAAAGATAAGAAAAGTATATGTGGTTGAGAAATTGAATTGTACTGAGAGAAAGAATTAAATAGTGAATTGTAACTGTACTGAATAAAGGGATTTGTATTGAAAAGAATAAGTTCTATCATTTGTACCCACACAAACATTTTACAATATGTATATGTCATCTGCATATAGGCAGTGACTTAAGTGTTTGTGTTTTGATAAGATGTCGCTTATATATTCAAATGCAACAGAAAATAATATAACGGATAAGGGTGATCCTTGGGGGATCCCGTTATGGAGGGGCAAGGTGGCAGAATAGGAATTATTAGATTTGATACAAAATTTCCTATTACTGAGAAACGATTTTACGTAATAAAAAATTTTAGGGCCAACACCCCATTCTATGAGTTTATTTAAAACGACATCAATTCCTATTCTGTGAAACGCTTTTTCGAAGTCTAGAGAAAGTATTGACACATGGTTTTTGGCGCTTAATGATCTAGATATGTAGTTATCTATGAAGAGTAGGGCATCAGTGCAGCCTCGATTGGCCTTGAATGCAACTTGGTTCCGACTAAAGTAGTGTTTTGTTTCTGCATACCAAAGTATACGTTTTGCAACTATTTTCTCAAGTACTTTTGCAGCGCAGGGGATTAGAGAGATTGGACGGTAACCCTCTACTGCATATTTGTCTTTTTTGGGTTTGGGAATGGGTATTATAGAAGCTGTTTTCCAGCTTTGTGGGATGACACCTGTTTTAAAAATGGTGTTATAAAGTCTGAGAAGTCTTTGTTTTGCGTCGTTTGGGAGATTTTTAATCATTGGGTAGGATATCCTATCCCTGCTGGGGGTTAACCCTTTTAGTTTGCTTAGGCATGCGTTGAGTTCCGTTGTGGAGATATCTCTTTCGATGAGTTGAGCATAGGAGTTACTGGCACATGTGACTGTGGTATATGAAATGGCCTCGTATTTTTGGTTGTTGAAGGAGTTCGTAAAGTTTGCGTCGTCTGAGTAGTTGGACCAGTTTTGGGCTATGTAATTCCCAATGTGGGATGGATCAGAGAGCGTTTGGTTCGGTGTTTTAATATAATTTATGGCGAGTGAGGTGGGGTTACCTGTTAAACATCGAATTCTATTCCAAATTTTTGCTTGGTTTATGTTTTTTTTTAATTTTTTCCAAGCGTCCATTTTAGCTTTGCGGAGATCAGCGAGTTCTTGGTTCCACCAGGGAACTACACGTTTGTGGTGTTTTGGAGATGTCTGCGGAATAGTTTTATTAGCAGCAGCCCTGATAGACTTTTGAATAAGTGCCGCCTCTTTGTTTGGGTTGCTGGATGGGTCTTTCTCAATTAAAAGTGTTGTTTGCTGATTCGATTTTGAATTTTGGTAGAGGCCCCCCTCTTTGTTTGGAATATGGTTCTAAGTTAACGGTGGCGGTTATTGGGAAGTGTTCGCTATTGTGGAGGTCTTCGGAAATGTACCAGTTTATTTTAGGAAGAAGCTCTGGAGATGAGCAGGTGATATCACAGTTTGTAAGGGTGCTGTGGGTGGAGAAATGGGTTGCTGAGCCATCATTTAAGATAGAGAGATTAGAATCGATTATGAAATTTTCCACAATCTTCCCTCTGTTATTCGTGGTGGAAGATCCCCAAAGAATGTTCCATGAATTCACGTCCCCTGCTTACTTGATTCAACATCGACTCCAATTCGTTTTTCGAGAAGTTTTGCCGTGGTGGAATATAGAACGAAACAATGCAGATCTTTGACGGTAGTAAAATTTCTATGGCGGAACAAGCTATGTTCGAGTTGATAGGAATTTCTCTATGTGGTATATTTTTTTTTACCAACAGACCGACACCTTGCTTTGCAGTAGTGTTGGAAGGCAGATTTTTAAAATAGGGTTTGAACGTTTTTGGAGGAGTTGGTGTAGAATCGTATGGGCAATGGGTTTCTTGAAGGCATATAACACTGGGCTCTTCGTTTTTTATCAGTAGGGTAAGCTCGTCGTAGTTGTTTACGTAGCCTTTGAGGTTCCATTGGAGAATCTTAAGTAGAGCTTTTTTATGCGACAGAGTGGGCTTCTGCACAGTATGCTGGGGCACATACTGTGTGAAGCCATTTTGGAGCAGATTTTTGGGGTGATCGATTTGACCCCGACATACAGAAACCGAGCCAAACGAGCCCGATGACGGGCTCGGTTGACTCAGCTGGTGGACACCGGGATCGTTTTTGTTGGGGTTTATATTATTTTTTTTATAATTCTTGATCATCTATTCGTTCAGTTTCTTTTATAAAACAAGTAGTTTGTTGTATTTGATCTTGTGTTAGATAAGATTTGGTGAGGGTAGTGGAGAAGCTGAAAGTTGCGTAATATTAGTTTGGTGTGTACGTTTTGGGATGCTAGGTGGAGATTGGTGAGCTAGGGTATTGCGGCTGATCTGATTTTGCTGTTGTGAGGTTGAGTGGGTTGAGGTAAATTGTGTGTTGGGGTCGTCGTTGGTAATTACCAAGGGATTTTGGGTAAGAGTTTGCGATATTCCTTTTTGGGGTTTGGGTGTTGTTGTTGTTGAATTTACATTTGGTTGTGGAGTCAGGTTAGCGGCTGTGGGGCCGTTAGAGTTGTTTTCGATGCTATTTTTTATGGGTTTTTTTCCTATTTGGATGGCGGATTCAGTTTGGGTTGTATTTTTTGCAACTTCCGAATAAGTTGGGCTGGATGTTGTAGGGAGATACTGTTCCCTAAAGACTTGTCTGGCTTCTGCCATGGTACATTTTCGAATGGTTTTGATTTTAAGTACTTCCTTTTCTTGGATGAACTTCGGGCATTTTTTGAAAGATGATGGGTGACATTGGGAGCAGTTAGCACATGAGATGCGTGTGCATTTCTCAGTAGAGTGAGGGGGGAGGTTGCAGCCTTCACATGAGGGGGTACCTTTGTACCGTTTGGCAGTGTGACCAATTTTTTGGCAACTGCGACATCGCATGGGATTGGGATAGTATTCTTCAACTTTGATGTTGTACCAACCAACGTTTACTGAAGTGGGAGGACGAAGCAAGTCGAATGTAAAGAGGATAAGGCCAGAGGGATTTTGTTTCCCGTTAAGAGTTTTGTTAAATTTATATACATCTTTTACTCCTTGTGAGCTCATTTCATCGACAATTTCTTTCTCCGGTACGTTAACTAAGCACGGAGCGTATGCTGTTCCTTTACACGTGTTGAGCTGGTCATGCAGTTTCACGGAAATATCACATACATTGGGGAGTTTTTTTTTTGATAAGAAGATTTTTGCGATTTTTTCTGATTTAACTAGAATTAATAGGCTGCCATCGCGCAATTGACTACTACTATCGTAAGCGGTACTTATACAGTCTATGGCTTTTTTAAGCATGAACACACTGAAGTTAGATAGGGGTTTTGTGGGATCGGAGGGCGAGATTACTAAAAATTTTGGGTTAGAATCGGAAGTCACAGGAGTATATTTTTCGAAATTAGTTTTTTTTCGTCTTTTATTTTTGGGTTCCACCATTTCTTCTGAGAGAATGCCGAATGGATTCCCCATTAGCACACCTCGTGGCCCTTGGGCCATTTTTAATATTTTTTTAACCACTATCACTGAAGGTGTTGATTTACTTTACCTAAGAAGTAATGCACGAGTGAGTGAGAGAGAATGTTATGAAGATAGCGGGAAAGGCACCAACGAAAAATGAGCGAGAACACTAACCGGTGAGCGATGTTGTCGGCTCGGGAGATAGTCGGTGACGAGAAAAACTAAATATCCTCCTTTTTACAGAAAACCACGCTTTTATTACTTGACAGTCAAAAGAAGAATGACAGCTACCAGACTAGATAATATAAATGACAGTGCGCTGGCACTCTTAAATCGCTTCTAGTGTTGCCATCTTCTTAACAGGACCAATATTGGTAACGGTAGCGGGACATAGCGAAAAACGGGAGGGGTACTATTTACTTTTTTAACAGTCAGAGCGATTCATTTAGAAGGCACTCATAGTCTCTCCAGCGATCCAACGATTTTTAGCGAAAAGAGGAAAACCAATAGAGATGTGGTCGGATAATGGCACAAATGTTAGAGGAGCAGATCAAGAACTGAAGAATGCACTTAAATTGCTGCGTAAAGATGTTTTAACAAACAAATTTACTAATGAGGGAATCAAATGGTATTTCATCACTCCAGCATCGTCTCACATGGGGGTATGGTGCATATGGCTTGTGTTCGAAACCCCAAAGATGAACTGCTTTTAACAATGATGGCGGAGGTTGATTATGTAGTAAATTCAAGGCCTCTTACTTACGTACCGGTAGTTTATGAGAGTAACGAGGCGTTAACATCAAATCATTTTGTAATGAGATCTTCGAGTGGTATAAAGCTCACAGGGCAGCTTAATGTTGATGGAGTCTTTCTTCGAAAAAATTGGATGACTTGGAAACGCTGGGTGTTGGAATATCTTCCTACACTTACGAGAAGAACAAAATGGTTTCAGCCAGCAAAACCTATATCAGACGGTGACGACGTACCCAAGGGAAGGAAGAGTCCATAGGCGTATGTGTGGCCATCACGGAGATCATGTTTTGTAGACTCTCTGAGCCGTTGTCAGAGAGTCGAAAGTTGGGGATGGTACAGAGGAATCTGGCACCATTTTACCAAACACAACCAGACCTGATGGATCCGAAATCCATCAAGGACCTTGTTGCGTTGGGCAGAAGGCTTGAAATAATTGGATCGCCCAAATGATCAACAAGGTCGAGCTGAACCCCGTGGACTATCCAGATTGGAGAGTAGAACATGGAACTTTGTTTAAATTGGTTAGGGCAAAACATGTGATTGTGCATGACAATAGTTCGGAATAGAAGGAGGTAGTAGCGAAGGTAGATAGAGTTATAGTATTGTAAAATGTTTGTGTGGGTACAAATGATAGAACTTATTCTTTTCAATACAAATCCCTTTTATTCAGTACAGTTACAATTCACTATTTAATTCTTCCTCTCAGTACAATTCAATTTCTCAACCACTTATCTTTTACTTAAACCACTTAATCACTTCTCCTAATTAACACTTCAAATTACACTTTAGAACTCCCTTGCATACCTTGGGGATGCTGGTATTTATACTCGAATGACATACTTCGAGAACAATCCTCGCCATCCAGCGTCCCATACAATTTCCAATTTGCTAGAAAATTCGATTCCACTCTCCAGTCGAGACTTTGTTATTCCAGTATCGACATTTTCTGCTAGATGTCGCTGCTCACATTTAAGTGGTTATCACATTGCTCCCTCCCTACAGTTGTTCGTCCCGAACAACTTCGTCATTCAGCATCCCGTTGAAATGACACATTCTATCCAAATGGACCACTTTCAATTTTCCTCGATCCCCACGCTGGATCCGGTAGACAACGTCATTAATGCGGGTTATCACCTTGTATGGACCTTCCCAGTCCTGTTGCAATTTTGATGATTTGCCTTTCTTACGCTGAGGATTATACAGCCAAACCAGATCTCCTTCGTTGAAACCGGAAGATTTCGCCTTGATATCGTACCTAGTTTTCATGCGGCTGCTTGCTAGCTTCATCTTTTCTCTGGTGTCTTCATGCAATTTACGAATCCTGCTGCGTAAGTCATTCACGTACTCGTTCACCTCTTTGGGCTCCGTCGGTGGGGATCCGAATTTTGCTTCACTTGGCAACCGAATCGTTTGACCAAATAAGATCTCGGATGGTGTGTGCCCTGTTGAGCTATGGACCGCGTTTCGGTAGGCCATTAAGAAGAGGGGTATGTGTCGATCCCAATTCCGCTGGCAGTTGCTGACAACCTTAGATAGATGCTCATTCAAGGTCCGATTGAATCGCTCGACCATTGCATCAGATTGAGGATGTAGTGGCGTTGTCCTTGTCTTTCTTATTCCCAAATATTGACATATTTCTTGGAAGACTTTTGATTCAAAGTTTCGCGCTTGATCAGAGTGCAGCTCCATTGGGACCCCAAATTTGCTCACCCAGTTGTTGACTATCTGTTCGGCTACGGTCTTAGCCTCTTGATTTGGGATGGCAAACACTTCCGGCCACTTACTGAAGTAATCCATGACTACGAGAGTATATCGGTTTCCATTAAAGGTTTCGGGAAACGGCCCAGCGATGTCGATGGCTATTCGTTCGAAAGGTGCTCCGACATTGAATTGTTGCATTTGTCCATGTGGCTTTACTTTTGGACCCTTGGTAGCCGCACACCTTATGCACTTTTTGCACCAATTCTCGACATCTTGTTTAGCGCTTAGCCAATAGAAACGTTCCCTTACCTTTTCCAACGTCTTGTTTATTCCCAAATGGCCTCCTGAGATTCCGTCATGTATTTCATGGAGCACTTGGTTGACTCTGGACCGTGGCACAATTAGCTGCATACGAGATGTTGTCCCATCTGCACTTTCCCATTTTCTCTTCAGCAATCCATCTTGCACAAAAAGCGAGTCCCACTGTGCCCAGTATGCCTTCAGAGTTTGGCTCCGATCTGATATCTGCTGCCAGCTTGGTCTTTCCTCGTGTTCTTTCCAGGCCAATATTGGTTCGATGTCATTGTCTGCCTGTTGGGAGGAACGGATTTCGTCTATACTCCAACCCTCTATTGGCTCAGTCCTGATCGTTTGGATAGTTGCCTGTTCTTTCACTTCCTTACCACTGACTACTTCTGCTGGGAGGCTTTCATTGCATTGTTTTACCTGTGAGACTGGGATAATTACCCTGGAGTCGACTCCTGCTACAGACTTCTGCCCCGCGAAGTAAGCATTTCCTAACTGATGATTTCGGGAAGGTTGACCGGCTTCTTGATAGCTGTTTCTGCGGGTTTCTTCCTCTATTTGCTTGTCACCACAGTGAGGGCAGTCTTTTCGTCGCACCGGTTCTTTACACTGCCTTTGAAGGTGTCCTATTTTATTGCAATTCCAGCAGCGCATTATTCGTCTATCCCGTCGAGTATCTCGTTCCTCGGCACTAATTCTTGGGCAGGAGCATACGATAGATGCTACTTCCCTGACGAAATGTGTTACCCTGGAAGCCTGATTGGCTGCTTCCATCGCCAGAGCGAAGGCAAGTGCTTCAGCAAGGGTTCTTTTCCCGGCCATACTTATTGCTGACTGTAGCTTCGAATCTGCAATTCCCCTGATAAATGCATCTTTTGCCATTTCGTCGATAATTTCCTGGCCTGCGGTGGGGTATGACAGATGTGCCAGTCTACTCACGTCTGCTTGGAGCTGCTGAAGTGTTTCTCCTCGTTGCTGCGTTCGGCTTTGCAATTGGACCTTGTAGACCTCCTGCATGTGGCTATCCCCAAACCGTTTCTCGATAGCCTGTACTAAAGTCACATAATCTTTGTGCTTTTCGATATCTACTGTTTGCAACAATTCTGCTGCAGGACCGTGCAAGGCCATTGTTAGGGCAAAGCACTTTTCCTCATTGTCCCAGTCGTTTGCACAGGCAGCCATTTCAAACTGCTTCTTATAAGTAGACTATGAGGTCTGGCCATCGAATGAGGGAGGCTTCAAATCTTTTCTCCTTGGACCGCTTAAAGAACCTTCTCGCAGTTTCTGTTTTCGCACTGTGTCGAGCTCTTTTGCCAGTTGCTGAACTTTGCTGTCCATTTCCTCGAATTTTTCGCCAACATTCTGCTCTATTCTATCAAATTTGTCATCAACGTTCTTCTCTATTCTTTCAAATTTGTCATCGATTTCTTCGAATTTTTGCTGGAGAATGTTCTTTTGTTCTTCCAGATTATTCTTTTGTTCATCCATTTTCTGTTGAAGACCGTGCAGATTGTTGGTTTGTTCGTTGAATTTTTGTTCAATGCTGCTCTTCTGCTCGTCCAATTTTTGTTCCAGACTGTTCTGGAGAATGTTCTTCTGTTCTTCCATATTTTTCTTTTGTTCGTCCATTTTTAATAAGAGGAGTTGCATCATTGCAGCCATGTCATTGCCGGTACTTGTCTGTTCATCCTCGTCAACATCAAAGGAGTATGCATCAGGATCATGTCCCTCGTTGTTCAAAGCCTCCTGAAGTCGGAGCACCAGGTCACTCCTCCACTGGCGCTGAGGCTTCTCTTGTTCAACTCGGATTTGAGTTGGACGAGGGTCAACTGCAATAGTTTTCGACCCATTCTAGCCTTTTCAAATAGTCAGAAAACACTTTTTTTTTTTTTTTTTTTTTTTTTTTTTCTTTACACACACAATAAGTCCTATCCCACTTCTGACACCAATGTAAAATGTTTGTGTGGGTACAAATGATAGAACTTATTCTTTTCAATACAAATCCCTTTTATTCAGTACAGTTACAATTCACTATTTAATTCTTTCTCTCAGTACAATTCAATTTCTCAACCACTTATCTTTTACTTAAACCACTTAATCACTTCTCCTAATTAACACTTCAAATTACACTTTAGAACTCCCTTGCATACCTTGGGGATGCTGGTATTTATACTCGAATGACATACTTCGAGAACAATCCTCGCCATCCAGCGTCCCATACAATTTCCAATTTGCTAGAAAATTCGATTCCACTCTCCAGTCGAGACTTTGTTATTCCAGTATCGACATTTTCTGCTAGATGTCGCTGCTCACATTTAAGTGGTTATCACAGTATTGTAAAATGTTTGTGTGGGTACAAATAATAGAACTTATTATTTTCAATACAAATCCCTTTATTCAGTACAGTTACAATTCACTATTTAATTCTTTTTCTCAGTACAATTCAATTTCTCAACCACTTATACTTTTCTTATCTTTTACTTAAACCACTTAATCACTTCTCCTAATTAACACTTCAAATTACACTTTAGAACTCCCTTGCATACCTTGGGGATGCTGGTATTTATACTCGAATGACATACTTCGAGAACAATCCTCGCCACCCAGCGTCCCATACAATTTCCAATTTGCTAGAAAATTCGATTCTACTCTCCAGTCAATGACTTTGCTAATCCAGTATCGAAACCTTCGAGTCTTCGAGTTTCGACATTTTCTGTTAGATGTCGCTGCTCACATTTGAGTGGTTATCACATTGCTCCCTCCCTACAGTTGTTCGTCCCGAACAACTTCGTCATTCAGCATCCCGTTGAAATGACACATTCTATCCAAATGGACCACTTTCAATTTTCCTCGATCCCCACGCTGGATCCGGTAGACAACGTCATTAATGCGGGTTATCACCTTGTATGGACCTTCCCAGTCCTGTTGCAATTTTGGTGATTTGCCTTTCTTACGCTGAGGATTATACAGCCAAACCAGATCTCCTTCGTTGAAACCGGAAGATTTCGCCTTGATATCGTACCTAGTTTTCATGCGGCTGCTTGCTAGCTTCATCTTTTCTCTGGTGTCTTCATGCAATTTACGAATCCTGCTGCGTAAGTCATTCACGTACTCGTTCACCTCTTTGGGCTCCGTCGGTGGGGATCCGAATTTTGCTTCACTTGGCAACCGAATTGTTTGACCAAATAAGATCTCGGATGGTGTGTGCCCTGTTGAGCTATGGACCGCGTTTCGGTAGGCCATTAAGAAGAGGGGTATGTGTCGATCCCAATCCCGCTGGCAGTTGCTGACAACCTTAGATAGATGCTCATTCAAGGTCCGATTGAATCGCTCGACCATTCCATCAGATTGAGGGTGTAGTGGCGTTGTCTTTGTCTTTCTTATTCCCAAATATTGGCATATTTCCTGGAAGACTTTTGATTCAAAGTTTCGCCCTTGATCAGAGTGCAGCTCCATTGGGACCCCAAATCTGCTCACCCAGTTGTTGACTATCTGTTCGGCTACGGTCTTAGCCTCTTGATTTGGGATGGCAAACACTTCCGGCCACTTACTGAAGTAATCCATGACTACGAGAGTATATCGGTTTCCATTAAAGGTTTCGGGAAACGGCCCAGCGATGTCGATGGCTATTCGTTCGAAAGGTGCTCCGACATTGTATTGTTGCATTTGTCCATGTGGCTTTACTTTTGGACCCTTGGTAGCCGCACACCTTATGCACTTTTTGCACCAATTCTCGACATCTTGTTTAGCGCTTAGCCAATAGAAACGTTCCCTTACCTTTTCCAACGTCTTGTTTATTCCCAAATGGCCTCCTGAGATTCCGTCATGTATTTCATGGAGCACTTGGTTGACTCTGGACCGTGGCACAATTAGCTGCATACGAGATGTTGTCCCATCTGCACTTTCCCATTTTCTCTTCAGCAATCCATCTTGCACAAAAAGCGAGTCCCACTGTGCCCAGTATGCCTTCAGAGTTTGGCTCCGATCTGATATCTGCTGCCAGCTTGGTCTTTCCTCGTGTTCTTTCCAGGCCAATATTGGTTCGATGTCATTGTCTGCCTGTTGGGAGGAACGGATTTCGTCTATACTCCAACCCTCTATTGGCTCAGTCCTGATCGTTTGGATAGTTGCCTGTTGTTTCGCTTCTTTACCACTGACTACTTCTGTTGGGAGGCTTTCATTGCATTGTTTTACCTGTGAGACTGGGATAATTACCCTGGAGTCGTCGACTCCTGCTACAGACCTCTGCCCCGCGAAGTAAGCATTTCCTAACTGATGGCTTCTGGAAATTTGACCGGTTTCTTGGTAGCCGTTTCTGCCGGTTTTTCTTTCTATTTGCCTGTAGCCCCAGTGCATGCAGCCTTCTCGTCGTACCGGTTCTTTACAATGCCCTTGCAAATGTCCTACTTTATCGCAGTTCCAGCAGCGCATCCTTCGTCTCTCCCGTGGGATATTTTGTTGCATGGTAGTTGGTCTTGAGCAGGAGCATTCACCAGATACTATTTCCCTTACGAAATGCATTCCTTTGGAAGCCTGATTGGATGCTTCCATCGCCAGAGCGAAGGCAAGTGCTTCAGCAAGGGTTCTTTTCCCGGCCATCCTTACTGCTGATTGTAGCTTCAAATCTGCAATTCCCCTGATGAATGCGTCCTTTGCCATTTCGTCGATTATTTCTTGGCCTGCGGTGGGATATGACAAATGTGCCAGTCTACTCCCGTCTGCTTGGAGCTGTTGCAGTGTTTCTTAACCACTTATACTTACGGCCTTGCAATTGAACCTTGTAAACTTCCCGCATGTGGCTATCCCCAAACCGTTTCTCGATAGCCTGCACTAAAACCATATAGTCTCTATTCTTTTTTTCATTGTCCCAGTCGTTTGCACAGGCAGCCATTTCAAACTGCTTCTTATAAGTAGACCATGAGGTCTGGCCATCGAATGAGGGAGGCTTCAAATCTTTTCTCCTTGGACCGCTTAAAGAACATTCTCGCAGTTTCTGTTTTCGCACTGTATCGAGCTCTTTTGCCAGTTGCTGAACTTTGCTATCCATTTCCTCGAATTTTTCGCCAACATTCTTCTCTATTGTATCAAATTTGTCATCAACGTTCTTCTCTATTCTTTCAAATTTGTCATCGATTTCTTCGAATTTTTGCTGGAGAATGTTCTTTTGTTCTTCCAGATTATTCTTTTGTTCATCCATTTTCTGTTGCAGACCGTGCAGATTGTTGGTTTGTTCGTTGAATTTTTGTTCAATGCTGCTCTTCTGCTCGTCCATTTTTTGTTCCAGACTGTTCTTCTGTTCGTCCATTTTTAACAAGAGGAGTTGCATCATCGCAGCCATGTCATTGCCGGTACTTGTCTGTTCATCCTCGTCAACATCAAAGGAATATGCATCAGGATCATGTCCCTCGTTGTTCAAAGCCTCCTGAAGACGGAGCACCAGGTCACTTTTTCCTCCACTGGCGCTGAGGCTTCTCTTGTTCAACTCGGATTTGAGTTGGACGAGGGTCAACTGCAATAGTTTTCGACCCATTCTAGCTTGTTCAAATAGTCAAAAAAAAACACTTTTTTTTTTTTTTACACACAATAAGTCCTATCCCACTTCTGACACCAATGTAAAATGTTTGTGTGGGTACAAATAATAGAACTTATTATTTTCAATACAAATCCCTTTATTCAGTACAGTTACAATTCACTATTTAATTCTTTCTCTCAGTACAATTCAATTTCTCAACCACTTATACTTTTCTTATCTTTTACTTAAACCACTTAATCACTTCTCCTAATTAACACTTCAAATTATACTTTAGAACTCACTTGCATACCTTTGGGATGCTGGTATTTATACTCGAATGGCATACTTCGAGAACAATCCTCGCCATCCAGCGTCCCATACAATTTCCAATCTGCTAGAAAATTCGATTCCACTCTCCAGTCGAGACTTTGTTATTCCAATATCGAAATCTTCTGGTCTTCGACATTTTCTGCTAGATGTCGCTGCTCACATTTAAGTGATTATCACAGTATTAAAAGGGTGCCATGACAATCCATTAGCAGAGCATGTGGGTATTAGTAAGATATATGCCAGAGTAGGGTCTAGGAATTACTGGCCGAAAATGAGGTCAGATATAACTAGATATGTTAGGAAATGTAAGACTTGCTAGAGTGTGAAGCCGGTGAATGACAAATCTGCTGGTTTGATGGTGGAGAGGAGAGGGATTTCGAATATCTAGGATATGATTTGCGTTCACTTGGTTTCCCCTCTTCCAAAATCGAGTAGGGGCTTCATTCATATCCTCACTATCACTGATTATTTTACTAAATTTCCCCTGTTATTTCCCCTTAGGTCGGCTACTGTTTCCTCAGTTTGTAGGGTACTCGTAGACAACGTTTTTCTTTTGTTTGGCGTACCCCGTAGAGTTGTTTGTAATAACGGCCCTCAATTCCGGAGTAAGGAATTAGAAAACCTATGCAACATGATGCGTTAGGTATCTCCCCTTACAACACGAACTTTGGACGGGACATGATCACGGAGATCCAGTGTAGGGAACCAGCTCCGCCAGAAGACGGCGTGAGCTTAGGAGATAGGGAAGAAGTTTACAAGATAGGGGAATGGAGTCAACTGATAGGGAATTAGGTTTACCAAATAGGGCGACTGACATGACTGAGCTAGGGATACGATTTTAAAAGCTTAGGGAAGACATACAAATTAACGATTAAAGAACAAGCGGAACACAACAAGTTACAAAAATAAATAAACTGAACGAGAACCACCCAGCGGACAACACATATCCATCAACGACATCAGAAACAAAAGAAGAAAACGGGAAAAAGAAATCGACCTATAAAGAGGATCAAAGAACCGACACAAACCAAGTGAATGTGGCGGGAAGTATGACCCCTTCTCACCAGCCCCGACATAGAAACAGGAGCGACCCCAGCAGGCAGTAAATCAGCTAAGAACACCTTTATATGGTATGGATTATTTGTGATTCGCGGAATCCCGTAAGGATCTTCTGACAAAAATGTACAATGTTTGTGTGGGTACAAATGATAGAACTTATTCCTTTCAATACAATCGTTTTATTCAATACAATTACAATTCACAATTTAGTCGCTTATCTCAAACACTTATAATTTTCTTATCTTTTACTTAAACTACTTATTCACTTCTCTTAATTCACACTTCAAATTCAAATAATGAACTATTGTAACTGATTTGGATAACTTGGAGATGCTGATATTTATTGTCGCGACTTGTTAAATATAGATTGGAAAGTAATATCGAATATAGAAAATGAAAAAACAATAAAAAGAAAAGCCGAAGCTTAAAAAGTCATACAAAATTCATTTAAAAAGGAAAGAGAGAGATACATATAATGTGAAGGATAGAGATGTATTATTTTTATAGCAAGTGCTGCCAAATTTAAAATATTTGAATTCTTAAGGTCATAACATATATACTACCCTGACATCTTTCGAGAATATTCTGTACCATCCAGCGTTCCATACAAATTTCCATTTTGCTAGAAAATTCGATACTATTTTCCATTCACCAATGGCTGAGTCTTTTGCTATTCAAATAGGGAAATCTTCTGCTATTGAAATGTAATTGACGCTGTTTACATTCATATATCACAATATCAATAATTAAAGCGCTACTCGTACAAAAAAATATTTTTATTCACATACCAGTTTTGTTGTGGGTTGTTTAACTACTTCAAATCACACTTTTTCCTTTTTTCAATCTATTGAAATAAAATTGGTCTTTCTTGTTAGTTGAGAAGCAAAACTCTGCAGTTGCCATATTTTTGAATTTATATGTATTGATTGATTTATACAATATTTAATAACAAGAGGCTTTAACGTATGGCCTTCTACGTCTATTATGTTTTGACGCTTATTGCGCATGCCAACATGGCTTGACAATTGTGTATTATATATAGTTCTTGCTCACGGAATGTGTTACATTGCTTCGACGTTGTTGTCTTTATCTTTCTTAAACCTAAAATAAATACTTAAAATCTAACTATATACAGTGGTGCAGAAAGAGCGAGTGATATGGTGTACCTATGTGTATCTTTTATTTAAAATGTGAAACGAAGGTTTCTGTCGTGCTCTTTCTGCTTCCTTAATATAGTAAACATAGATTTAGATTACTCTAAAGCAATTGCTTGAGAGATTTCTCTCTTGTGTGAAATGTTAGTGAATGAAATGTTTTTATTTTCGAAATTTTGTTTGTCTCTTTTTTTCGCCTATTTTACATAGCTTGTCAAAAAGATAGTATTTTTACTATTTTTGGATTTATACCGATTTTATTTATAATTTGTTGCCTAATTTTACATAGCTTGTCTTGTTAAATGTTGGCTGGATCCATCTCTTTGATGTTGGTTTCTGGTCTTATAACGGAATCAGTACCGTTAACTGTTGCCGTTTGCTAGTCGGGTGGTTCGGCGGGAGTTCCATGAGGTCATCCGCCATGTTTTTTTTTATTTTTTTTTGTTGACGTGCTCCTGGGCTGCTAAATACGGCCAGAGCGGCATTAGTTTTAGGTACCTTCCGCTATCGAGGAGGAACTCTAATTTGTTACATTTGTTGAGCGGCTATCCGCTTTTTTTATTTTAATTTTTTTTTATTAAAATTTTTTTTTTGTTTTTTTGCCACTAGTTGGATAGTTGGATAACTGCACAACACGCATTTACAGTTAAGTACTGTGTACTTGCCTTTGTAAATTCACTTTATGATTTTTCATTTGTCTTATAGGTTAATTGGTATATGCACTTTAAGTTCGAAATAATCTCTTTTATTTTTAAATTAGAGGATGTATTTATATACAGATTCGAGATTGACGCGTATCTGCGTTTGACAGCGATTCAAGATTCAAACTTCAGATTCACATTCTGGTAGCCCTTAAGTTTTGTGACTGAAGTCCCATTTACAATACTGCGAGATGCGATACGTTGTTTGAAAATGAGAGTGCATGAACTGTCAAAAATATTTCCGTAACATGTAATTCAATGTGTTCGTTTACAATAATGCAAGTCTCGCAGCGAGCATCGCAATCAATTTCGAAAATCTGGAAAACTCTCGCATCTCGCAATGCGTGAAAGCTAAATTGTTGTTCTTTTGATTTTGGGCTTGTTATTTGTAGTGGTGTTTTGACGCATCATTGTAAACAGACGTCCGATGTTCTGAAATACGATGAAATCCCGAAACGAAAAGTGGTACTAAGAATCCATAGAAGAAAGCTAATGGGACATTTGCGAAAAAGTTTTAATGCAATATAATTCCTTTTTATTTATTTATTATTATATTTTTTTTTTTGCTATTGCAGTTTGAAATAATTGCCATAAGTCTCTATAGCGCTACTGTTATTTGGAAACCAATGTGAAGTTGGCAGTTGGTATGTATTATAAATGACTTGGAAAATTGTTCATTTATGCCTAGAACATTGTTCTGATCGAACAAACTTTTTATATTTTGACACTTTGGCATTTGATTTTCTTAAATTTTTTTTTAGTAATCTGGCTGTTTATTTTCATATAAAGTCTTTCGGGCAAAGTTTTTTTTGCGGCAAATAAAATAAATATCGTTTTACTTACTACATAATGAGTTACGAATTTGAGCCTTTAGAGCCTAGCCTGAAAAACATAATCGAGCAAACTTCCCTTAAGTGGATATTTGTCGGTGGTAAGGGCGGTGTTGGCAAAACGACTTGTAGGTAGGTATTTTTGCTACTTGTTAAGAAACTAAAAAATAATAATCATTCTGATGTATAATTTAGTTGCAGTTTGGCTGTGCAGCTTTCGAAAGTAAGAGAATCAGTTCTGATTATATCGACTGATCCAGCCCATAACATTTCAGATGCATTCAACCAAAAGTTTACAAAAGTCCCGACAAAGGTAGACAATATGACTAACATGTAAAATTTTTTAACTCTCATCTATTTCTGCAATTATTTTTAGGTTAATGGTTTTAACAATTTGTATGCAATGGAAATTGATCCCAATGTGGGGTTAAATGAACTTCCAGATGAATATTTCGAAGGTGAAAATGAAGCCCTAAAGCTAAGCAAAAGTGTGCTTCATGAATTTATAGGGGCTCTACCTGGTATAGATGAAGCAATGAGCTATGCTGAAGTTATGAAGTGAGTATAATATTTATGGACGTGCAATATATATGTAGATTCTCACTTAAATCGTTCATTGTTTTCCTTCGTTACGTATAAGCAGGTAGAATTTTGAAATATTTTTCCAAACATCTGTTAAAATTTAAGTTGGTATGTACATACATATGTAAAAATATTCTTTTGGTTTTAGAACAGTATTCCATATATCCTAACTTGACCGTGAATAATTCTGGCTTTATCTCTACGTTTTATTCTTTTTCTGTCAAGTTTCACTGACAAGGAGAAAGACGGGTTTTTTTTATAAATAACAAAAGTTCTCAGAAAGCCTGTATCAACTACAAATAGTAATTTATTTCTAAAATTTCTAAAATAGCTTGAACCGTTTAGAAAGTTTAAACTTTTTCTTAAGTGGTGAAAGAAATATGTTATCTCTCTTGAACAAGCTTCTATACATGCATACATATGTTGGTCACTTATATACACTAGATTTGTCTGGCTAAAATATTGCTATTTTATATAAATACATACATATATAAAAAGATTACCATTGTTTTCCCTTTGTTTATTTGCTACTTACATACATGTACATGTATATGTACAATGTACATACATATATGACCTTACTATGTTTTTTTTCGAAACAGAGCATGCAGACAAAAAACCATTCTATGGAGCTCATTATATGTTCCTTCTACTAGAATTTGTCAATCTTTTAAAAAATTCTTTAGTGATAACTTGCCTACAGTACCAGTACCCACCTCATTAACTCTAAGTTAGTGCAGTTTGATGCGGTTACAAAAGAAGTCCTCTGCGGTCTAATCGTCATTCCCACAGCAAGCGTCTGAGAATGTTTTACCATTTACCGTAGGGCCGGATTATGACAATAACAAGTCTTTGCCCTTTAAGAGACGTCGCGTAGCATTTGTTTGGTCAACTGACATCATAGAGACTCATGAAATCTGCAGTTATGCTCACGAGTCAATGGAAGCCCTAACCGGTAATTCATTGTAAATTGTTGAAAAATATAGTTGCACAATATTCAAAATGAGGTCTTGTTATCGCGTTATAAATTTTAATCGATGTTAGAGTACTTGTGTCCTTTCTTATTCTTCTAAAGTATCCTATTTTCATTAAAATTTTATCACATGTGTATTCAAAATGAGGTTTGAAATTTGATTTACTATCAATAATCTTTTTTAAGTATTTGATTTTTTTACACACTCTAAGTCAAAATGGTCACTCGACAAAATATCATTAAAGAACATAACTTTACTTTCTTCGACGTTATATTTCAATTTATTCATATTAAGATAGCATCTAACATTGTTAATGTTCACTTTTATCCTCGTTTTGCAATTATTAAGATTAATATTAATAATAATAGGACATCATCTGCAAATAATCTTCTTTTGTATTTGAAGAATTGATAAAATGTCTTAGGGTCATTGATAAGGTTGGGGTGGAGGCTGCGGAGTTACGGAGCACAGGCTCCTTGTTTATATGTTATAGGATCAATGAATAGTCATTCTTGGATGAACTAGCATTTGACGCAGTAAAAAAGAAGGAATCCGCTTCCACTTCAAACAGGCAGATTAAAGTCACCAAAGATAAGGATATCGTCGATGGAATCACTTAGGTCAATAAGTATGTCAATCGCTTTAATAGCAAACATGTAAGATTCGATAAGTTGAGCTAGGAGAATGTAGCATTCCACAACGTACCGGGACCTATTGGGAAGTGTTATTTTTGAAACAAAGCCAAGTTTGACAGAAGAAGAGATAGCTATTAGAGCAGAGAATCAACTATAGGGAGGTCAGGATCATTAGTCACAAAGGAGAGAGTGATCGTCATCTCGGAAAACATTATAAGAAGATGGGTATAGCTCCTGGCTCTTTATGTCGGGGATCACATTGGTTTCTGTAAAGGCATAAACTTGGAAAGAGAGGATTTGTTGTGCGGAGTCGGTCTAGGCTTGCTTGCCACTGGAAGGTATCCACTTCGTGTTAAATTGTGTGACAAGGTTTCCGTCGCCGGGGCGGCGACAATAGGAGTTGACGTTGGAGCAGTTATATCACCATAAGATTTTTGGATCGAAGTTCTGGTGCGAGGAATTGGAGGTTGAGTTATCGGCACTAGATGTGGTAATGAGTTGGCTTCGGTTTGTAACAATTCAGCCAAAATTGAAGTATTGTTGAATTATATTGAAATTATATTGAAATTATTATATTGAATTGAATTATATTGAAAAACCATTGATACTCTGACTCTAACTCTAGCAGTTGGTTAATCCATGACGAAGACCAGGAAAACAAAAAAATAATTGCGGCGAAAATAATAGGCACATTCGATTCGATCTAGTTCTTTCGTACTACTCGAGGGTATGCTACTGGGCCAAACGCATATCTATTTGCGCCAGCAAAAGTGTGAAGCTCTATACGACAGTTTCCGTCAAATTTTATATTATGCAAGTACGGTCTCCTTATTTTAACATTCTGATTTTTGGTAAAAGGTTTAACGTTTGTGACAGATTCGACCATCCCATTAAGTATCGACTTGCCATATTTCTTGCAAGAATGTTTTTGGCAATATCATATCATTTGCAATAAGTCCCAAAGGATCGCAAATACATACTCATAAAAGTATAGAACTTCTCTTTTTGTGGGAACAAACTGTCCCTAATCACCTAGTTTTTGCGAATAGCAAGAAAACGAAATCAGATCTTCAGTAGGCGACCACCACCTACTCAAAATATTTTCGGATTCATTTAAGCTCATCCGATTTTTGAACGTTTTTTAAACTATTCAGATGTCTCCAAGCTGTACAAGTGTACACTTATCGAATTGCTCATAAAATTTCGGATCACAACTCAGGCCTTTTGATGAATAGAGGGTAAGCCAAACCGAAAGTTGTAATCTGGATCATATAATCTTCCACTTGTCACGTATCCTTGTTTTCCAAGAGAATGCATTGGACATTCTGACCCTCTTCCACAACTAATATCTGGTGGAACATCTCTTCACAAAAGCGAACTTAGTTCGGCTGGTAGTAGTGAATAGAAAGATACACCTGCAAAACTTGATGTAGCATCCTATATGATTTGCATTTTGTCGGGTTTACTTGGATTGACTACTGGGAATATAGCCAAATGTCAGACTCGATCAAGATTTTTTCTCCTAAGCTCGTTACTCGATAATTAACGAGTTTCTAAATTTTATTTTTCTAAATAATATAGAATCAGATTGTCAAAGTTTGTTGAGAATGTATCTAAAATATATCCGTGACAACACAAAACGATTGGTAGAGTTCTCTTGAATTGTGCTTTAACAATTTGCATTCATTACTTGTTTTATTTGCTTTATTTCCTTTGAACCGATGACATTCTCATTCTGAAAATATGATATTACTACAGATGCTATATTTTACATAGATATTGCACGCCGAAGGAAAAAATCTAACCAGTTTTTAATTGCCTGTGTATACTTCGAACTTCAAGTTCTGAACAATTTGTATGAACAACCGAAGTCAATTCTTGGGATTCTTGTGTGTACAGCCGACGATTTTTTTTTGGTTTCTGTTTTCAACCCTTACCTTCATATATAAAACAACCACAGTTCACGGAGCTGTGCGACGCGCTCGCTGGCTGTGTAGTTTCTTTATCTTATTCTCCGTCGACTCTCGACCGATTTGGATGTTTATTTATGTGACTGAACAATTTTTCTTAGTAAATTTTGTCAGCGGTACTTTTTCAGAGATAGAATATTTTGCAGTTTATTTTTCGATAGCATTGGGTGACAAGAGATTATCTGGAGTTTCTTGTTCTGTTTTTACTAAAACTAAAAGGAATTACCCTGACTTGAAAATTTTTAAATGTCCTTCTAGGGAAAAAAATGAAATTTTAAATAATTTGTGGATGAAGGCATGTGATTTTAAAAATGAAGGCAAATACTTTGTTTGTGGAGATCATTTTTGTCCCGCGTTTGTAGGAAAAAAATATCTTAAGGCGGATGCTGTTCCCTCCTTGAATTTAAATTCTGATTTGGATTCAAACTTGAATTTAGAAGATCTGAAGTCTCCTTTAACTAAACGAAGAAGAACGTCGGGCAGTTGCAGCATTTCGTGTGCAAGGCGCGATCAGTTATTGGAAAGATGTGCAAAAGAGGAGAAAAAAATGCAACTTTAAAAAAAATAAAAGGATTACAACCAGGATATGAAAACAATGCTCATTCGTATCTTAAGTCAAAGTTCGCTTTATTAAACCAGCGAGAACGTTGTGTTGTCCTGATATTTGATGAAATTAGGATTCGTAAAAACCTCACATACAATATAAAAAATGATTTAATAGATGGTTTCGAGGACCTTGGTGTAGAAAGAAGTAGATTGTTTGCTAATGAAATATGTGTTTTCATGCTAAATGGTTTGTTTGATAGTTGGAGAAGTGTTTTAACCAATTTATGCCCGAGTTAATTTATATTCAATATTGTATTTAAATTCATTCAATTTATGTGGAAAAACACTTAACTTAATCAAATACGTAATCAATTTTTTTTTCTATCGTGAAAAATTTGAGATTTTAGCTTTTTAGAAATGTTGCGTTCACGAACCAATGGGCAACAAACAGCATTAGTGGAATTTTTTTAAAAACTTTATTTTTAATTTTCAAATGTGTTTATACAATGCTAGGAATGTCTATTTTATTGAATGGAATTGCACAAAACATTTATCGTGTAATGCAATGTTGCATTGACTACAAATTTTGTTTGGTTTGGGATTTGCATAACCGGCAACGTTTTCGCTTAGGTCCTGGAAAAAAATTTCAATTTTATCACGCAAATTATTAAACGAATTTGTAATAGTTACCTCCTGTGACGATTAGATGTTGTCCATTGACTCTTTCTTCTGGATCATGCGTTTTCGGTCTTCCACTTCGCGCAGGTGTGTAACCGTATATTTTCAAGAGACCAATTGCCAGCTGCCTCCTGAACTCCAGTTGGTCTAAGCCTTTTCCACAATGATTGTTTCAGGACCACGTATTAACAATGGCTAGATCAATCATCCACATAACAATGGAGGTGTACCATTTCTACCCTCGAAATCCAATTCGGTAGCACGAAATGTGCTCATCTAGCAATTCTACACCACCCATATGAGAGTTGTACTCATGATTGACGTTTGGTTGAGGGATATCTATCCTCCTTTTCTCAGAAAATGAAAACCTTTTTACACTCTTAATTGGATAATAACCGTAGACATTGGACACCATAGTAACTACATTTTTGTCTTTCCAGCTTTTTACAATTTGGCCAGTTTCTTTATCATAGTACGTGGTAAAGTAACCCCTATCTCGATCCTGTCTCTTTCCTTGATAAATATAAAATTGAAGACAGTATCCGAACTTCAAAGCCGCTACCCAAACTTTATATCCGAATCTTACGGGCTTATTCCGAAGAAACTGCTTGCAACTATGTTTTCCGAAGTATGGAATCATGTATTCGTCAATAGATATATAGATATGCTTTCTATCGGACAGTATTGCAAACATTTTGTATTTAGGTGATTAAGCAAAGGTCGAATCTATTCGAAGATAGTGTGCTAGTGAACAAGAGTTTGTAAAAACTAATGCTAAATTGAATTGCGCTTACCTTTGGCCTTTGAAGAGGGGATTAGTGTTGGTTGAACAAAGTAAAAATTGGAAAAAATGTCTTCAAATGTTTTTTTTCTCATCAACTAAAGCGTTATGAGCGTCTTCCCGGGACTCCCAAAACATTCGCCTTCTTGGTATATGAATATATCCGCTTATTATAAGTATTCCAATAAATGTATATGTTTCATTTTTATCGACTTGAAGTACTCGTAACTTATTCTTTCTTATAAGTGAATATGCTTTCGTTTTTTCGACAATTACAAAGAAGTCAATAGCATAGCTCTCCGAAGATAAGGTAATAGGCTTAGGATAACTTATATCTGAAAACTTATTGCTGTAAACCATAGTTTTCAAGGTAAGGTTTTCCTCTGTACCACGTTTCCACTTTTGGGGAATTCTAAACCTCACTTGTGTAGGAGCTTTCGATGTGATTAGAAGAGCTGTCTCTATGAAATATAATTTCTCCACTGGACATAAGTTGCCTACTTCCCAGTCGATTTGCATCTTCATTCTCCTCATCTCCCGACTCTTCATCTGTTAAGTTTCCATCTTCTGGAGGAGTTATAAAAATTGCATCTGGAACATCATCGTCTTGAGTCAAGTTTTCCAGAAACCCCAACAGTTAGACATTTATTCCCACATAAAAAAAATATATCAAAAACTTGCATATCCCATTGATGCGTTAACGCAACGCCATTATTCAGCTTGATATAATAATATGATAAATATGCTTTTCTGATCACGTTTTTATTTTATCACACTTATGTTTATGTGGTTGCAATAACCCCCCTGATGTCAAATATCAGATTTTATTAATTTTTTGTACTTACCATTCCATTTTATAAAACCACTTACTTTTTACAATTTTTTTTCACAATCTATAGTCACAAAAAAAAGCAACTTTTTCACACACCGAAAACTTTAAAGTAACACAAAATGTAAAGCCTACTATTTTGAATGTGTAATAGCACTCTGCAAATGCAATTTCTTGATAAATTCAAAAATTTAAAATTCGGAGAGGTTTACCCCTTTTTTTGTTGCGTTAACGCAACAGTGGGCATAAATGGGTTAAACTATTTTGTGTCAGCAAACGGTGTAAATGGGGATAACCTAAGCGAAATTATAAAAAACAATTTGAAAATCTGTCAAGAATTTGGTCTAAAGGTATGTGCTATTGTTTGCGACCACGGGGCCAGTAATAGAAAAGCTTATAAAATGTTAGGTGTTTCTGAATAAAACCCATTCATAATTTTTATTGATGTAAAAAATATTTAGTTTTTATGATTTTCCTCAATCAGATCTGCAAACTCCAGATGGTAAAGTGTCTTTTAATGTTATCAGCAAAATATACAATTTGGAAGTTGACAATGTAGCTAGGTTAGGTTAGGTTAGGTAAGAGTGGCTGTTGGAAATACCAACCCACTTAGGCCTATTGGCCCATTGTGATGCCACGTGGATCTATGATCTTCTTACTACTGGAACCAGTTTGAGCTTATAATAAAGCGTAGGAGACTGTTAACGTCTATCTTTGCTAGATCGTTTAGGTCGTTGTAGAAGAAAGCTCCTAGATGAAGCCTTCTTGCGTGCTTGCCTATGAGGCAGTGTCCGGTAATGACACCTATTATGGCGCTGAGATGTTTCCTATCTAAAAGGATCAGACACTTAGATCGACTCAGATCCAGCCTTGGCCAGATCTGTTTGGTCGCTAGACATGTTTGTCCAGCAGTCCACCTAAGGTCCGTTCTTTTATTGGCATCTAGCTTTAGTGTTAGTTTGCACGTAGCGATTGGTATACCTATACTACCTTTGTCCGGTAGGATAGGTAGAGTGGTTCCAATTTTGGCGAGTTCATCGGCTCTGCAGTTCCCTGGAATGTCTCTGTGGCACGGCACCCAACAAAGGTGAATGTTGAACTGCTCTGCCATCTCCATGAGAGATGATCGGCATTCAAGGGCAGTTTTAGAATATAATGAGACCGAGTCCAGGGACTTGATGGCGGCCTGACTATCCGAAAATATGCGGATATCCTTAGCAGATATCACGTTTTTCTTCAGCCAGGACAGAGCTTCTTTAATCGCCAAAATATCCGCCTGGAACACGCTACAGTGATTTGGAAGGCGGAAAGAGAGGCTTAGATTTAGCTGATCTGAGAAATCACCGCCACCAACTCCGCTGTCGGTTTTAGATCCATCTGTGTAGAGATGGATTGACTTGTCCTCCATGAAAGCATCCTCCTCCCAGAATGATCTAGAGGGGAAGCTTACATGGAAGTTTTTGTCAAACCAAAGTTCAGGTATGGTGTAATCGGTGTTCTCTGTGAGGATTCCTAATGTATTAAGAATGTTGGCGTGGCCAAATGAATTATTTGTATACTGTTTAGTCGCTTTAAGGCGAATAGCTGCAGTCGCAGCTACTTGCTTGCTAAAAATGTCGAGGGGTGTCAAGTGAAGCAGAATAACTAATGCCGCAGAGGGGGTAGACCGCAAGGCTCCGCTTGTGCATAGACATGCTGTTCTTTGGACTCTGCTTAATTTAATGCGGTTGACTGCATTTTCCAAGGCCGTCCACCAGACAACCACCCCGTAAGTAAGTATCGGTCTTATGACCGAGATGTATAGCCAGTGGGTTATGCGAGGTTGAAGGCCCCATTTGTTCCCAATGGCTTTCTTGCAAGAGAATAAAGCTATTGTAGCTTTATTGACTCTTTCTTGAATGTTAGGTTTCCAGTTTAGTTTCCTGTCAAAAATGAGACCCAGATATTTTGCTGTATCGGAGAAAGCTAAACTGGTACCGTTTATTGAAGGAGGGTCTATGATTGGAATTTTATATTTCCTAGAAAAGAGGACAAGATCAGTTTTATGAGGGTTTATTCCCAATCCACAGCGATCTGCCCAGCGGGTTAATCTGTTGAGATTTACTTGGAGGAGTTCTTTAATGGTATTTAGATGTTTTCCTGAGACGGCTATGGCAACGTCATCCGCATAGGCCATCACTCTGCTACCACCCGCTTCCAGGTATATCAGTAGTTCGTTAACTACTAAGTTCGACAACAACGTAGCTAAGACATGTTTAAAATTTAGAAGTTGTCATATTGCACCGAATGCCTTCGAAAAAATTCATGTTCACTTTGCAACGCAAATATTTAGCCGGACAACTGCGGCATCGATTCAAACTGCTTTTGAACTTAATTGCTTAAAAGAAAGCTCTAATAAAGCTGTAGCAACAAAAGAGTTCGTACTAAAAGTGAACAATGTATTCAGCTAGAGAATCCAGCTTATAATGAGTTGAAACAATTTTTGTCTTACTTTAAAGATATACAAAAATCAGTTAACCCTCCAAGAAACTTTTGTTTAAAATGAATGGAAGAAACTATAAACGGGGTTTTATTACTTTGTCATGATATAAGCAATGGCCTATATGAGAATGTGGATTATTTACTAACAAAGAGAATTCATCAAGACGTATTAGAAAATTTATTTTCTATTATTCGCATCAAAGGTGGTTACAACAAAAATCCGTCTGTTTACGAATTTAATGTTTTGATGTCGAAAATTCTCTCGTCAAATCTTATTAATTTTTCTACTTTCAGTAACTGTGATGATGATGTAGAATTTTCAAACGTAGAGTTATCCCCATCTCAGACTATTATCCAAAAACTTCTTCATTGCTTAAGGATCGTAAGAAAATCGTATGCGATGAAACTCTGTACGAAAAAGTCATTTGTGATATGGAAATCGAAACTAAAATCACATTAGAAACAACAGAAATGCAATATTTTACTGGATATCTTGCTTTTAAAATGCTTTTAAGGAACAAATGTTTAAACTGTTCCAAACTATTTTTAAAAACTGATGAAAAAATAACATGTCCTTCGGAATTTTTCATCTTTGCAAAAAATTATTCTCAAAGAAGTGACTTTGGAAGTCTGAAGGCACCAACTAATGCATTTTTTAAAGTTTGTAAAGTTCACTTCAAAGTATTTAATTGAATTTTCAGAGAACGTCCACAAGAAAGAAATATAAGAGAGACAATGGCCTTGAAATGCATAAGGATAACAAATACTAGAGATCCGAAATGGTTTGATGAAAAAAGTCCTTGCTATGAGCATCGCAAGGACCGTCTATACTTTGCTATACTCGTTCTATTACGGAAGCATTATTCATATAAGATAGATAAAAACATAGCATCCAAAAATCAAAAAATTCAAATTTTATCTGGAAAAAAACGTAAAACAACTATTCAATAAACAAAACATTAAAGACAGCGCATTCCGCTTTGACCTTTCTACGGTTCTCAAATATAATGTTTATTATCAGTCAAATTTGATTTAAAAAAATTACGTTGCGAAAAACGGAAAACTTCTATCCAACAAACAGAACACGCAACTTGATAAAACAAAACAATTAAGAGTAACATCATGTCTGAGTATGATTCACTCTAGTTCGATCGAACTGGGACTTACGGGTACGTCCCATTGAATGGAAAAATGGTTAGAATTTTTCCTTCGGCGTGCAATATCTATGTAACCTATAGCATCTGTGATATTACTTTCTAGTCTTTCATCCGTTTTGGAGTTGCAATCAGATATAGTGTAACTATTTTATTGGCGAGAAAGTAATTTCTGTTTTTACAAGTAAATTAGATTATGTTTTTTGTGATCTTTTCCTTTTGACATTTGACAGGTGCCACTTTAAGCCTATTTTAGAACAAATTGTACTAATAGGTGTACACTGTACAGTGTCAATTTTAACATGGAGTGTAAAGTCGAACAGTGTTGAATTTATTAGATTACCTTGGTTGATGTATAATCTTCGTAAATGTATATCTGATGTAGGGACGTTACGGAGGTGGTTTTATCGGAGTCGGAGTAGGAAACCTCATACCGACCTCCACGGAGCCGGAGTTGAATCGAAGTCGGAGGCGGAGGTCGCAGACTCAAATTAAAAAATAAAATTTAGAGAATTCAATTTTTATTAGAAAAGCAAGATAAAAAATACAAAATTGTATTGTCACTTAACAATAATATTGTTTTTATAGACAAAATTACAGACTAATAGTTAAATTTTAAAATGGGTAAAGTATATTTTATAAACAGCAACTACTTAGCTGCTTTGTCGTCATCCAATCTGTTCCGTAGTGGGTTATAAATCAAACCACCTCCACTGAATAGTTTTTCGCTTGGAACAGACCCTGGTGAAGCCGACAAAAATTGTTGCACGATTGGCTTCAAAATCTAGAACTTTGTATTCACTTTCCACTACACTAAAGGATGTTCTGTAGACTTGAGACGCTTTTCTCTATTATATTCATTTAAAAGCGCTCTCCAAATGAAAAGTTTGTTACCCGCAGCAGAATCAGTCTTGGAACTATCCTTTTCATCACTGTCCATGAGAATATTGGCCAGACAAGAATGGAAACTGACGGGCGTGCTTTGAAACGTTCAAGACTGAGAACTAGTGGTGGACTCATCCGATTCAATTCTTGACCTTTTATTTACAGGAGAATCACAATCTTTTCTCCGTGTCACCGTGTCAAGTTTAGTAGTTTCAGTACAGTCTAACTTATCAAGCAAATGCAATAATTTGGATTCCACCTGCTCTTTAACAACTTCATTAAAAACTGTTAGTTTATAACGCGGGTCGTATATTGCAAGTGCGAATAAATTATTAGTGCGTAGTTCACCAAATCTTGAGTTTAGATCATTAATTAAACTTGTGATTATTATTATTATTACATTCGGTTTAGTTTCGGATACTTGCATTTGAAGGTTCTGTTTGAGCACGTTAGATAAAGGAATTACAGAAGAAATGCTGGTTTTGCTGTCACTCATATTTCTGTGACTTCATCAAATGGCTGTAACACTGTTACCAATTAATCGAGGTGTAACCATTCTTCCGGCGAAATTTGTGGAATTTTTTGCTTGCTAGCATATAAGATCGAATCCTTGATCTTAATCAAACTTTCTATCATAATATAAAAGGTACTGTTCCACTTAAATATAAATAAAAGCGGATTAGATTAGAATAGAAGAATTCAATAGTTAATGCTAATTTAATAGTAATACCTTGTACTACAATCCTGTATTACACCCAAAGATAGCTGGTTAAATTGCTCTTTTTGAATTCTTTTGTAATTCAGACTGTGCAATCAGTGAGTGGCTAAAATGTTTCGCTATGTTCTTGCATTTAGCTATTAAAGGTGTGATATCGTTGTCTTTGCTCAAAGCATTTCGAACACAAAGCTGTAATTGGTGTACAGTGCAGTTCACATCAGGAATATTAGTTAACTGCATTGCTCGTACCATAATTGACCCACCGACCGTCACGAATATAACAGGGAATTGTATCGTCTTCTATTAGTTCCTCAGCGATTATATCCCCAGTGTGACGTTCATACAGCGGTTGACATTTTAATACAACTCTTATGCGTTCTTTGGTTATTCTATGTGTCGTTAAACTTATTAACGATACATTAGCACTTGGCTCAGACCAAATATCCGTGGTGAATGACAATTTATGGAAGTTTTTCAGTAATGCGATAATTTTCTTAGCAATTTTAGAATATAATTCATCGCAAATATTTTCGGTGAAAATTTGGCGTCCTCTCATATTGTAATTTGGCACAATATTTTGCATGAGCCGGCGAAGTCCTAGACTTTCTACAAAACTGAAAGGAAGGTCGTTTAAGGCGATAATTTCGGATATTAATTTATCAATTTCTTTAAATTTAGAATGTGACGCATACCATTTTTGCTTCTTATTTAAGATGTCGTGCAATTATACCTGTTTTCATATTTATCAGCATGCTGCGATTTCAAATGCCCTTTTAACGATGTCGTGGTGCCACCTTTACTGGAATATTTTTTTCAGAAACATTGCACTTCGCCGTATCTGAATCAATTTCACTGAAAAGTTCCATATTCTGCTAGGTTCCAGAAATCGAGTGAAATGAAATCGAAATTGAAAATCGAGTGAATTCATTTTCAGTGTTCCACATTTCGATCGATTTGCCAACTCCGAATTTTTTTTCGAAATCACTTTTGTGAAATTGAAAACAGCTGATATTGTCATTTCGGGCGTTGTTAAACTATTCTACGAGTACATTTTAAAAAATTGTGATTGCTAAAAAAATGGTTTTTGTCGCGTTTTAAAGCATTTAAAAGATTTTTTAATAAATGCTGTGTTAATTGCTGCGGTATTGCAGACCGAAAGAAGAAAAAATAAAGAGACGAAGGCTGATAGATGTATCGAATCCTTTGAAAATTGCAGATGCTGCGTATGCTTTTAAATCTAAAAATTGGTGCGATCATAAAACTATAGTTTTAATTACATATTTGTCATAAAATATATGTTCATACCATACTCTACCGTCTTAATAAATGTACCTTCCGAATGGTACTGCAAATTGTTGACCCACACCTTAAACAATCTTCAATTCCTGGAATTTTGAATTTATCCACAGTCTTGCGTTTTCTTGCCGAAGGCAACTTTCAAACATCAACTGGGAAAGATGCTGAGGTTGCTTTGGGTCGAAGCACTGTGTCGAAAATTTTGACACAAGTACTAACAATTTTAGAAAACCGAATTTGTCCAACTTGGATAAAATTTATGTCAGACGGCGACGAACTAAGTAAATCCAAACGACATTTTTCGGACAAATTTAATATCCCTGGCGTCATAGGATGGCACACATGTTAGAATTTTGCATCCGAATCAAGATCCAGCGCTTTACTACAATAGGAAAGGATACTTTTCAGTGAATGCGATGATTGTAAGTTGTTTTCTTTGTCAAAGATAGCACATCACGCATATTTTCTTTAAATAGATTTGCGATTACAACATGGTTATAAAAGCTATCGACGCGCGTCGTCCACGTTCAAGTCATAATGCTCTTATCTGTAGCATGAGCAAACCTCGGAACTATTTGCGTAGAAGATATGAGAGTGGTGAGCGTTCTTCTTGGCTTTTAGGAGATGCTGGCTATGCACTTGAGCCTTTTCTTCTGACGCCCTATAGAGATCCAGAATCGGGAACCTTCCAGCACGCATTTAACCAAAAACATTCCTCTGTTCGAAATGCAGTTGAGAGGACAATCGGCGTTTTGAAAAGCCGTTTTAGGTGGTTGGCCCGTTGTCTTAAATACCAGCCGAAGAAAGTGATACAAATAATTAATGTTTGTTGCGCGTTGCACAACATTTGTAGACATTATAAGATAAGGGATGAAGACGATGAAAACATTGGGGTGGATAACGAATTAAATGAAAATCAATCTGAAAACGAAATAGAAAGGGCTGCACATTTCAATGATGTCAATAAAATAAGAGGCCACATTGCCAGTAGAATACGGTTGAGATAAAGTTCATTCCATTTATTTTAAATATTTAAATAGAAAATATAAAGCAACACAAAGGTTTTTTTAATTCTGAGTTTTAGAAACGATAGTGCAATTCAGTACACTTAAAAGGCTAAAAAAGTTTAAAACAAAATAATAATAAATAAATAACACAGTTCTGAGTACCAAAAATAAAAGGAATATAAATTCAGTCCAATACACTAAATGGCACTAGCTAGGTCAGTCTCGAAATTAGCTTTTCTTATAAATATCGAGCTTCATTTCTTTAAGTTATATTCTTTCTTAAGAGAATTTCCTCTTGGTGTATTTTTCCATTTCTATGCTATGCCTCTTCGTTTCCTCATTGTTTGCTTCCAAAGCAATTTGAACAGAGTCCACGGACCTCTGTAGTTTTCTTAATGTGTAGTCAATATCCTTTGCAACACGGGCGTATTTACTGAAGGCTGCCAATATACCCTTCATGTTTTCACCAATTTTATCCATTGTTTTGGTTTGCTTTGCAATATGATCATTTAGATTATTGCTTACGGCTTGTCTTTTTCTTTTTCTGCCTGCTGTTATTGTAGGTTCAGGTTCGGCTTTTTGTTCTTCTTGGGAATTATGGTTGTCATATTCGGTATCCGATTGCATTTCATCCAACAAGCCGAAATCCATCGTATTAGGAATTCCCTCAACCAGTGTGTAAATTCCGCTAATTTTTGCAATTGCATCTTCCGTGGATGATATCATAATCTTGTTAAATGGTCCCCCTCCAGTTGATACATCTTCGGCCTTGTTGTGCGATAGTTTCTTTCTTATAGAAGACTTCCAGTCCGTCCAAACCTTTGCGCAAAATAGCACACAAGTCTTCTTCTTAATTTTTCTTCTTTTTTAGTTTTGCTAGTTATTTACCTTTTTCCATCCATTCGCATCCTTCTGCGGTGGCCCATGACTGTTGAGATCAGTTTTTAAGTCTTTCCACAAAACTTCGGTGAGAACTCGGTCCCCTTTGACAAATCCTCTTGCCAAATCATTGTACTGCTCCATAAATTTGACAAATATTGTCTCCTGCGCATTATTTTTATGTTTACCCCTGTTTAAAATATATTTTTGGCCAAATAAGCTTGTTAAAAATGCAATTTCTGACTTACATGCTTAAAAACGTTTGATACCTTCCACTATTTCACAACGAATGACAAACTCGATTTAAAATCAGTTGCAAATCGACAAAATCGAATTCTGGAACACAAAAATTTCACTTTGGTTCAATTTCGAAAAATTTGAAATCGAAATCGATAATAGTGAACTATAGAACACCAAATTTCATTTTCGATCGATTTTAATTTCATATCGAGTGAAAATGAAATGTGGAACCTGGCTGATTACACTTGTTTTAGGCTTCATAGTTAATAAGGTCTAGTTAATGAACGGCAAGTTATCTGTTTAGTAAACCAACAAACCAATCACCAACTCACGCGTCTCATTCAATGAAAATCTACTAATGATGTAAGCAAATACAATAGAAGAGTGAGAATACAGTTGTACTGTAAGATATCGCAGCTGGATCACTGTTTGTCGTTCGTGTTCGTCGGTCGTTACCGAGGATGATTCAGAGATGTTTAATATGCAAAAGATCGAAAAGAACTAAGTAATCTTTACATAGATATATATAGTTAAGGTAGATAATTATTGTATTATACTAGACTCTGTTATACTTTTCTTTAAGTGGTGTGGGTGCGCACATAACAGAAATAGGAATAAGTATATCCACTGAAGGAAAATAAGTTTGACGAAAGCTAGTATTTTCAACATGAAGTTTATGGTGTTAACTTCTTAACGGAATGCACCATTCGGTATGGCTTCAAGAAATTCGGTTCTGAAGATTTTTTTACTTAAAGATGGTCAATGCTCTGGTAGAGCAACTGAAGTTGATGACGACCAAGACAATGTCAGTATTGAAAAAGATTGTCATATGACTTTGTGAAAGATTGCAGAGTAATGGCCAAACCATAATGTCGCGTTCGCGCGCGCGTGCTTTGGCATGCTTCATATACGCTTTATATCGAACTTACGATAATTTGGGTCAAAAGCATGAACTAAAAAATTGCAATCCGGAATGTCGCTTCGGCGTTGAGCTAACAGATAAAGAATTGTTTCCTCAAATTTCTAATATATAAATTCGTTGCTCGAGGTAGAGTAGAAATGCACTCTTATTTATATTAAAATTTAGTTAAGAGAATAACTTCACAAACAATGTATTTTAATAAATAAATTAAAAAAAAGACAACAAACAGATAATTCAAATTACTATTTTGTGCAAGAAAACTATAATAAAATAATCCCAAAATGCAAAATATTTAAGGTTACCCGTTCGGAGTAAATACATTACACTAAAACCTGCCCTGTCAAAGCGAACAATTCCAATTTTTTTTACAAAAATGACAGTAGAGCTAATAGTCGATAGTTGTCAAACGCGCGACAAAGTAGAAAGTAGCTCTACTAGGGCTTTGATGTCGAGCTTACGATATTTACGATCAAAAGTGTCAGAACCGCCTGAGGTTACATTTCGGATTGCTTCATAAGAGCCCATTGTTTCTTATCAATATGTCAAAGCGCGAACGCGACATTGTGGTTTGGCCATAATTGAAAATCACTTAAAACGTATTGGACTAGTAAAAAAGCTCGATATTTTGGTACCGCCTGAATTGAAAGAGATTCACTTAACACAAAGAATCAATAGTTGCGATATGCATTTGAAACGCAATGAAATTGATCCTTTTCGAAACGACTTATCAAAGTAGATCATCTATAACAACATCTATTGAAAATTATCATGGTCTAAGCACGACGAACAAGCACAAAACATATTGAAAGCTGAACTTCATTAAAAGAAGGATATGTTGTCAATTTGTTGGGATTATCAAGGTGTAGTGTATTTTGAGCTGCTTTCAAGGAACCAAACAATCAATTTAGGTGTTTACTGTCAACTACTAATGAAACTGATGGAAGAAGGAAAACGCCCAGAATTGGTAAACGGTAAGGAAATCGTGTTCCTTCATGACAATACTAGACCACAAACATCTTAGGTAACTCGCGAAAAATTACTGAACCTTAGTTGGGAAGTGATGTCACATCCACCAGACATACAGAACTCTTTGAATTGTAAAATTACAATTCGTGAATACGTTGAGTGTTGATGAAACTGGAGTGTTCTAGTCCAATTAGAATTAGAGGCTCATCACCATGATCCAATTTTGCAGGTAGGCATTCCAAATATAGAAAACGCTCTCTCTTTTCGTGCAAGTTTATGATCTGACGTGGTAGTTTAAGCAACTACACAGTAACAATTTCCTGATCCCTTTAAGATGATTGGTATCCTGAAATATGTAAACTTACTCTTTTCGAATTCGGTGCAAGTCGATTAGTATCTGAGGTTCATCTTAAACATACCGGATTATTTTCGCCCTCCAACTTTATATTATTACCTAACCTTGACTCTAAAAGTGTGACGTAAGAACCGTCATTAAGAAATGTGTAAGTATCTATTTAAACTTCTTTGTTATAAACGATCGCTTGTAGATGTTAAAAAAGGCTGTCCTATATGAACTAGGTAAATTGATTCGTCATATTTATGCAGAAACCCATGATGTCTAAAGGTAAAATCGTTTACCTCACATCTCTTAGTAACCCGCGGTTAAAATAATTGAGAAGGCAAGCGCGACATAGTAAATCTCGCTTAACATTCCCTCTTGAATTTTGTATTTTGGTTACACTGTTCTAGGCAGATACATTTGCTGGTGCAAATAATGTATGATTTCTGTTCATTTCCGTTTGTGTCGACCACTGCCTAATCGTGTATTTTTATGACTGTATTGCGTGTGGATGTTTAAGACTGCATTTGCTGATCGTCTTCGTTCGGTTACTACATCTGCTATTTTTAAGGGTCTCATCTGTGTTACTCCACGGCTTTGTCTACTTGGGATAGCCAGTTGATAAATGTGGAAAGAATTACCGATCTGCTTCTCTTTTGTATCATACTTGTCCCAATTAAGTCTTATGTAGTATGGAAGTTCGTGAGTTCTTGAAGTAAGCATGGATTGATAAGGCGACTCCAGTCGATTGGCTTTTGGTGGCTGTCCTGTTCTTAACTTGGATATTATCGAGTTGATGACTGTCTCAGGGTCGTATAGCATACATAGTGTGGATATATTCTTGGGGCCCTCTCCGGGGTACATACGCTTAGCTTTGACGCTTTCCAATGTAGTGCCTTTCGGACGTTTCTGAAGATGAATAAAGTTTTCGTCGACCACAGGTTCGCAGGTTCAATGTGGATTTTCATGTCAACCTATTAATAATGGCAACTCGGTAAGCCCTCTGGAACTATATGGAACTATATATCTCCGCTTGGAAAGTAGAATCAAGTTTTCATAGCATGGAGCGAAGTCTCGAACAAACATCTACAGTGGCGCATTCTTGATCAGTTTTGAAGCCACCCATCCACGTCTGATCACATTCCTTTCAGTGCTCAAATTCTGGTTTAATCCGTAATCAGTAATTAAAAAAAAAATATGTATACAGAAATCATAGTGCGGGCATCCCTCATATCCTGCCCCTAGTCACAATGCTGTTTTTTGCACCCAGTCACTGCAGTTGTTGTATAACTCTAGTTCCTAGGTAAGAACCTGCACGCTTTTTGTCCTGCTCTACCTGTTGTTTTCTACTCATTTTTCACAACCGCGTGAAACTATTTATTTATTCTAGAATAAATAGTGTCTTTAATTAATTATTTAAACCCAGGCATGGGCCCATTGCCGGGGTCGAAGAAGAAGCCCGAAGGCTACAATGATGTGCTACGTGATAACACATCGCCAGAGCCTCTAGCAAAATAAAAAACCAAAACTCTCTAGCTTCGAGGAATTTCCTAAACTGCCAATCAACTCAAACTTCAAAAACCCTAAATTCGTGGTCATTTCGCCGAAAAACCCAGATTCACCAATCATCGCAGTGAGTATATTTTTGTTTTTTAAGAAAAATTATCGACTCGGTCAGCATCAAGTATGAAAATATTTCATAACTCAGAGACGGTAGTATTCTCATACTTGCCAAAAGCAAAAAATCTGCAGAAAAGTTTGTCAAAATGACCAACATAGCCAATCAATGCCCTGTGAATGTGGCACTTCATAAAACTTTGAATTTTTCAAAGGGCATAGTATATAAAATTCAACCAACAGGGCTAGTTCTATTTACTTTTGATTTATATAAAATCCCGCAAACTGTAGAAAATTGTTGGTACAAAACCAAGGTCAAAGAATATGTGCCCTCTAATGAGGTCAGTTTCTCACACCAAACCACTAATCATGTTCCAAAAGTAAAATCTGCGAAAACTCCAATCTTCCATTGGAATGCACACGTATTATGTGCACTACTTGTCTTTATAAGCACCATTCCACATCAAAAACACGTCTAAAATATATGCAAAATAAGGAAATACTAACAATCAAGGTAATTAATAAGTGCACTATGGCTGAGGCAAAACGGCTTTATAACTTACAAAATGCAAGTCAAGCAAACTCCTTATCTAGTACTTTCTCTGAAAGAGCAAAACAAGCTACAACTCAACTCCCTCCAACACATGCTCACTATAAACCAGTTTCCTCTCAATCTTCAGCCGTAAGTGCTGCCGATCAAATCAATAAACAACAACAACAGACCTTAATTCAATTTTCCACATACTCAATCTTCAAAATCTTCAGCAGAGATAAATGATTCCATGCTCTCTCTCCCTACATCTCAAAACCAAAAACAAGTTTACTTCACAAACACAGCTCCTTTGGAAAACATTTATTCACTCTTTCAAAATTCACGGCACCAACCAATACTCCACAACAACAATCTGAAACGCCTAAAACCGCTCATACACAGTCCTCTTCATTACCCTTTTCTTCTGCTCAACTTAAAACGTCCCAAACAAGTATCTCCAATTTTCGATTCATCAATTAAAAATAATAACATACAGAAATTCTCCAATGCACAATCACAATAAAAATTACCACATAATTCTAAACAATTATCGCTTATTCATCATAACAACGGCCAAAAAGTATGAAACACTTATCTCAACATTTTGCAATGGAACGGTTTCATTAACAACTTTGATGAGTTAAATCTCTTACTCAAAGAACACAGCCCAAATATTATTCCTTTACAAGAGACTCACTTTCCATTTTAAACCCAAACAACACCCATAGTACCCAAAATATCAATCGGATATTTATTACGGCAGAGCATTCTGTCTGTTTGCTTATTAAAAACAACATTCCATACAAACTTCCCATTCCGATTAGATCAAAATCAAACGGTCTCGCAATAGCTTCAGAAATTCACATAGACACTAGATTGACTATAATTTGTACAATATAAACATTCCTTCCGTCCAAACATTAACTAGAACCGAACTTGAAAATATTATTCAGCAAATAGACCATCCATACATTCTCACTGGGGATGTAAATTCCTGGAGCGTACTTTAGGGCTCCCTTAAAAATAATTATCGGGGTTCTTGCCATTTTTAATGACAGGTCTCCGACCCATTTCTCAACTCATGACACATTCACCCACATGGATCTCACCTGTTGTTCGGCAGAAATTTTACCAAGGGCATCGTGGGTCATCGTAGATGATCTACACAATAGCGACCATTTTCCTATTTTTATAAGAATCTCATTAAAGTCAAACATCAGAGACCGGCATACAACAAATTTTGAAGCCGAAAAAGCAAATTGGGTCAAATTTGCAAGCAGTGTCGAGCTTAGGTTATCAAAAGATGCACAACTAGCATTCACTAGCTTTTATTGACTTTTATTTATATCTTTACATTGCGGTCGGAAACTTTTCAGACAACCCTCGTATTTCATTTGGTCGTCGAATCAAATCAAAAGTGATTATAGCAGCACCCGTTGCTACTAGCTCGTTCTTGTCCTTTTTCATTATTTTTTTCACTCCGATCATTGGCTTATGATTTTGACTAGATTTAGGTCGACGAATTTTACTTTAAGGAATTTTTCGGCTGTCTGCAGGTTTGTAACCTTTACCTTAATCTTTTGAGATGAATTCCAGGCCGCGGTTGATCTGAAAGGGATTATACGTGGAAAGTGGTCGCAAGCTATCTCCAACTTTTTCAGTACCAGAAATTACGATGAAGCAAGGGATGTTGTTATCATTATTGATTGAAGGTAATGGTGCGTACTCTGAGTCGTAGAACTTCCGTTTGATTTGTTTTTTACCCTGGCCTAACACACAGTCAGACTCGAGGTGGTTGAACCGGTTATGGTCTATAGGGAGATCCCCAACTTTTATTCTTAGTTTAATTTGTACCACTGAAATGTGTTAATGTTTGTGCCGAAATAACAGGAAGAATTTATTTATTCTTCCTTTACTACAACCGATGACAGGCACCAGCCACAGTGGGTTGTAATACTCAGGTCACTTGCAACTTCACCGATAAGAGCTGATTGTGAGCCGGTTCTGATTGGATTACCTGAGATGTGAGTCTCGAACATGAGATAAATCCTTGCTTTCGATCCAGTGTAGTTTCCATCAGATTTTCTGAGTGTCCAGTCTGACTGATTTTCTCTTTTCAGGAGTTGGAACAGTTTGCTGGTTTTACCGCCTATTTTGATCTTTTCCAAATTAGTATTAAGTGATCTGTTTAGAAGTTTTCAGCTTTATTTGCGTATTTTCTGTACATCTCAACCAAAGTCTTTCGCCGTTGTTGATGTTCCCAATGTGTATTTACTCATTGGTGCTAAATTGTTTGCTGTGATAGCCAACGCTGATGGTGTCACTGTGATAATACTGTCATAATATTGAGCATAAATTCTTAGCAAATGTTTTGAAATATACAAGTACATACAAAGTTTAAATGTTTTGTTTCTTCTATTAATTTAAGGCTGGTTAAAGCAATGAACTTCTCGGTTGTTGTTTTCGATACTGCTCCCACAGGCCACACTTTGAGATTGCTTTCGTTTCCACAGGTAAGTAATATACTATAAATTATAGTACAATATAATATATATAAGCTGTAATACTCTACAATTTCAGGTCGTGGAAAAGGGCTTAGGAAAGTTAATGCGTTTAAAAATGAAAATAGCTCCTTTTATATCTCAATTCGGAACATTACTCGGCTTGCAAGACTTTAGCGCTGATGCACTGACAGTTAAACTTGATGAAATGTTAACAGTAATAAGACAAGTTAACGAACAGTTCAGAGATCCGGTATACTTTGATGCGGAAAACTTCAGACTTTCAAAAACAAATGAATGTTATCTTCTTTTTGTTATTTAGAACCGAACAACATTTGTATGTGTATGTATTGCCGAATTTTTATCGTTATATGAAACTGAACGGCTTGTGCAAGAGCTCACTAAATGTGGTATAGATACACACAACATCATCGTTAATCAGTTACTTTTCAAGAAATCAGATCAACAACCCTGCTCTATGTGTGCTTCCCGATATAAAGTAAGTATAAAAGAATACCGCTCAACCTTCAACTCGATAGATTACCGATAATCACTTCTTGAATTCTTAAATTCTCTAAACGTAACATAAGTTATGCAAACTGCTCTCGTTAAACATTTTAATAAAAAAAACACACAAATTTAGCAAATAGCTTGGTACAAAAGTGAACCACTTCCATCTAGAAAGGAAGCAGAACAGATTCTATTTTGTTGGTTATCGGTAAATTATATTTATTGAAAATGAAATTGTTCCTTGCTTTTGTGTTCTGAAATGACAAGCTCAATTTTTGTAGCAAAGCGTTCCTCGTTGGTTTCAGTTACTCAAACATCGCCTTTCCTTGCGTTTTTTTTTATTTTCAAATGTATATAGGATACTCTCATTTCAGTTCTATTCTGTTTTTGAAAATTTATTTTACTCTTTAGCCCGTGCTTTTCCTTTTTCAATTTGACTGTTACGAAAACGAATTTTTGTTCCGGAAAATTTTGAAGACTTAGAAGACCTTTTAGTTTTATTTATTAATTTGAGAAATTATCACTCTTGAAAATGATACGATTCCTTAAATGGCAGAGACTTGCACATTCACACACAAACCTCTAAACAGTCACTACTGAATTTCAGGAGAAAATTACATTTTATGTAGGTGATAACTTAGACCACAACAGAAAGCTGGTAAGCCATGCATACCACCCATGTTATATGTAACTGAGGGTATTTTTAAAGTTTTTATTCGAGGTGTTGTTGCTTTCGCCAGCTATTTAGTAAACTGTTTAGTTAACAGTTAGAGATATAGCAGAAGAGCTCGGCTCACTTCAATCAGTGGACTGGCACAATAATCTTCGTTAAAAAAAAAACCATAAACTCGAACTTTAACGAGTTTGATGCGTTCTGACTCCATACAAAGAATTGTATTCCTGTATCACATACAATTCTGGACAGACAACGGTGTGTTGAGATTTTTGACCCAGCTTGTAAATGGGCTCACGCTAAGACCTTGATAGTCACGCCACCAAAAACCCTAGATTTGTTTTTAACTCAAGCTCATTTCTCGTACACTGTACATGCCTTAAAAAAACGTATTGCAAAACGAGAAAGCTAATTGGAGCAAACTAGTTTCTTTAGAATTTTTTACTGCTCGTTATGTTTCCTAGATAACGATGAGGATACCGTTACTGATATGATCACAAACACTATTCTCTATGGAATGATACCCTTCAACCATCGTCGAGAAAACTAGAACCGAAAACCAATTGTTGAAAGATAGGTAAGATACGAAAAAAAAAAACAAACGAGCTCCTCTACGTTATAATATGTGTATTTGTCTTAAATGTTACCCTCTTCAGCGCTGAGATCCAAATGGACGAGAAATCGACATACGTATAAAGATTCTTGTTAATTAACGTTCATACAAAACTGTTATACATTATAAACATATGAAAATAAATGATATCAAGATGCAAAACTGATACACATGTGTATATACATATCGAACTACAATATGAATAAGATGTATATATATAACAAATTAATGAGCGTAAAGATGAGATCATGTAAAGCAATTGAATGTTACGTTAATGACAAAATGTACGAGGGCGGGTCAATAAGTCCGTGACTTTTGGAATAAAACACAGATTTTTTGATAAAAAAATAATTTTATTTTTCAACGTAGTCTCCCTTGAGCTCTATACACTTTCTCCAACGCTTCTCCAATTTTTTTATCCCTTCCAAAAAAAATGATTTGTCGAGGTCCTCAAAATAGGCGTTTGTTTGCGAGATGACTTCATTATTGGAGTCAAATCTTTTTCCACCAAGCCATTTCTTCAGGTTTGGGAACAAGAAGTAGTCGCTCGGAGCCAAATCTGGAGAATAGGGTGGATGAGGGAGCAATTCATAGCCCAATTCATGGATTTTTGCCATGGCAACTGCACACGTGTGCACCCTTGCATTGTCTTGGTGGAAAATAACTTTTTTCTTGGCCAAATGAGGTCGGTTTTTTTTCAAATCGTCATTGAATCGGTCCAATAAGTTGGCATAATATTCCCCATTGATTGTTCTTCCCTTTTGAAATTAGTCAATGTGGATTATCTCGCGTGCATCCCAAAAAACAGTCGCCATAACTTTATTGGCTGACAAACCCACCTTGGCCTTCTTTGGCGCCGATTCACCCTTAGAAACCCTCTGTTTGTTCTCTGGTGTGTTGTGATGGATCCATGTTTCGTCCACGGTTACAAAACGGCGCAAAAACTCCTCCATATTGCGATTAAACAACGCCAAACCTTCCTGTGAAGTTGTTACACGATTGCGTTTGTGGTCGACTGTGAGCAAACGCGGCACCCATCTTGCGGAAAGTTTTCTCATGCCCAAGTGATCATTCAAAATTGAAACCACTGAGCCATGCGAGATCCCTACGGCTTCCACAATCTCTCGCACTTTCAATCTTCGGTCGGCCAACACCATATCGTGAATTTTTTCGATTGTTTCGGGTGTAGAGACCTCAACTGGGCGTCCAGGACGTTCGGCATCTTCAGTGCTTGTACGGCCACAACGAAATTCAGTAAACCACTTTTTTACCATTGAAATCGATGGCGCAGAGTCCCCATAGTATTTATCAAGCTTAGCCTTGGTCTCGGTAATGGTTTTTTTTCGCAAGAAATAATGCTTAATAAGCACACGAAATTCACTTTTTTCCATTTTCTCCTCAAATTAGTGAGTAGTCTGATAAAAATAGCTGTCAAACACAAACTAACTGACGCAGCAAGTTTAAATTTTGACAGGAGTCAACTGACAGATGCCTTTTGACAGGAGCAGTGTTGCTGTTTCAGTAAAGAGGTCAGAAATTCAAAAAGTCACGTACTTATTGACCCGCCCTCGTATGTATGCAGATACTAACTAAGTAGGTTTAGCTAATAACATAATTATTTTCATGTAATGAAAAAGGGTAAGTGCGTATGGGTTGGCAAATAAATAAATAGATAAATACAAATATAATTTTGCTGGTTTTGACACAGCTTTCATTATCAAACACTACTCTTTAGGACTTTTTCTGATCAGATGGAAAACAGCATTTGTCAAGCCCGTCGCTAAAAAAGCGAATCTTCTCTCTCCTTCTACAGATCATGGTCAAGGAAACGGTGGTAAACTGTCAGCTCATGAAATATCTCGAAACGTGACCCGCAGTACGGTTTTCGTAGCAACAGGTCCGCTCGTGATGTGATGGCATATCTCACCGAAAAGTGGAGTCAAAGCGTATCTCAATCTGGTGAAAGCAAGGCAATTGCACTTGATATTTCAGATGCATTTGACAGAGTTTGACATTAGGCTCTTTTGTCGAAAATGCGGGCATTTGGGGTCGATTAATCTCTTCTTCAATGGATTTGAAAATACCTTTCGGAATTACCTTGCGAATTTAAAATGGGACATAATGCATCATTGGCAATGATGTTGGTTTGGAAAGTTCTGTTCGGGAGATTTCAGTCTCGAAAATGAACTACGTGGGAAACCGGAGACGTTTGTTGATGACGATGTTTTAAGAGTAACGGGGAATGCGGACCCAACGAAATCGGTGCGGGAGATTGCACAAAGCATGGGAGTATCCCCAATGACAATGAGTTGACACCTTTGCCTCATAGGAAAGGTAAAGAAACTCGATAAGTGGGTACCCATGAACGCATCGCTTACAATAAGAAACCAAACTGAACCGTTTTTGCAGCGGATAGTCACCTGTGATGAAAAGTGGATACGGTATGATAATCGTAAAAGATCTGGGCAGTGGTTGGATGCAGATGAAAAACCCAAACACACCCCCAAACCCGATCTTCATCCGAAAGAAGGTTATGGTGACAATTTGGTGGACATCGAAAGGACCCACTTTTCATTTCTTCAACCAGGAGAAACGGTAGACGCTATCAAATATTATGAAGAAATCGACATATTGCGTGGCAAATTGGCTGAAAAGCAACCTACATTTGTCAATAGACACGGCTTGAACCTTTTGTATGACAATGCTAGACCCCATACCTCACAAGTAACGGTGATAAAACTGTTGCAGTTGGGATTTTAAATTCTTCCGCATCTACCGTACTCTCCTGATATTTCCCTAACGGATTACCACATTTTTCGCAATCTGGATTCATTTTGCCAGCAGAAGGTCTTTCGGAACCGAGCAGTGGTCATAAAAGCCTTTGAAGATATCATTGCCTCAAAAAGCCAGCATTTCTTCGAAAAAGGAATATTTGACTTTGTATCACGTTGGAAGAATGTCATCCTATTTTGATTGAATAAAAATTTACGGAAAAATAATATTAGCTTTTAAATTTTTACTATAAAATCGGTACAACCCAATACGTAAAGCTATTGGCAATTGCCTTAGTTTAAAAACGATCAGAGAATACTTTCTAAATTTGTTTGGTGCGATGTTATATTGGTATCCAAAACAATTCAGTTCATGTACTGATCAATGAAGGCTTGTTTTAATTGTAATTTCTCCACACCCGAACAATCAATGCATTTTTACAATCTTCGTGTATCTTCTGATGAAATTCTGTCGGTTTGTTTCGGTTTGTTTTTGAAGAGTGCACTTTCGAAAGGATTCAACTTATAACGTATCATCTGATTAGTCGCTCATTGAATTGTAAACTTTTGAGCTGATTTTGTTTAAATCTTCTGTCGCATTTGAATCTATACAGGCATTTACTAGCGTAAACCTGACCAAAACACGCATATTGTAATCAGAAGTTGTTTATAAATTACGGCACATTCAAAAGCTTTTAAATAAACAAAAACAATTGCAAATTATTTATCTAAGTTGACTCAATTTTGTACCTTAATACAAATGTATTTCGCACATTAATTAATAGGTTTTATATATAACACTTTAATGTAATAACATAGTTCGGAAATAACTCACAATCTTTTTAAAATTATCTATTAGGGCTACTAATATGGCTCTAACGTCAATACGATAATATTAATTTTGTAAACGTTGCTAGACTCTATAACATATTTTTTTTTCTTTGCGATATTATGTTATATAACTGTGCTATACTTTATAATAATTGTTCTTTTAAACAAACACCTAAGAGGAGATACATATAATTGAAGAAAATTGGTTTCTGTCAGCAAAAAATTTAAATATTTGGTTATAAAAGTTTTTGATATTAAGCTTGCGAGTTATTTTCGATCTGTACATAACCCAAGAATAGTAATTTGACGTTAGTAAAAAAACAACATTTTTTATAAGTTTCTTTTACATTTTGTTTAACTTCTAAATGATATATATTTCAGATACAAGAAAAATATTTGGATCAAATTGTAGACTTATACGAAGACTTCCATGTGATTAAATTGCCACTATTGGAAAAAGAAGTGCGAGGAGCTGAAAATATAAAGAAGTTTTCCGAAAATTTAATTCAGCCTTACAGCTCTAATTGATTGTAACTATTTAACAAACATATAAAAAAATATTAATACCACTTATATTAATTTTGCTTTCCGAATTAAATCTTTAGCAAACAAAAATCTTAAAGCAATTAACAGGATTGTACATGGCAAAATGTTGTTTTATTTGTGAGAAAAATATAAACGAGTAAAATGTGTCGTATTTACAGAAAAGTGATCCAATATTATGGGGCAATTTAGTATCTATCTATCAAATATTTATAAGATGTGACGTTGAACAAATCGCGTTGTGTAATTTGGAAGCACATTTTTTTAAACATATGAAATGCGCCGTCATGTATGACTACTTTTTATATGACATTGAATTCATCAGATAACAGTTATCGTTTAGATCAATTTTATGGCTTTGTATAATTTGCTAACTAAAATTTAACTACTTCATTCTTAAATGGCTTATTATCCTTTTAGATTTTTCTATGCTTTTAACAGAAGTTTAGAGAGCAAAGTGTAAATACATAGATCGAACAAATTGAGTTTTTTTTAGCTAACGGGCTAATGTTTACCAATTTTATTTGACATGAAGTTTTACTTTTTTTTTATTACTAGAGAAACATTATTTATATTAGTATTTTATTGGGCCTCTTTTGTACAGATTCTTCATAGATTCTGACCGGTTTTTTCAATGTTGAAATTCCTATCGATATATGAATTAAGAAACTTTTCCGGGCATCAGTTAATTCTCCTCTAATCTCATTCTTGAAATGATACATATTTTCAATAGAATTTAAGAATACCGGTTTTACAGATCGACATATTTTCCTTTGAAGTATGTATTTCTTCACCTTGAGAAATATTATTAATATAATTTTTTTATGAATCTTACTACTTATTCGAAAGTTAATTGTGTAAAAGTATAAAATAAATTGAAAATGAAATTATATCGTGCATTCCTAGTGACACAGGTAATTATGATAGTAGATTTGATTCTTTCTCCAGGTCACTACTCTTTCAATGTGCCTTCGAATCAGCCTAATAATGAAACTATCCACTCTTTGTGTCTTTGTAAGGTCAAAGAGTCCAGTGCCTTAGCCAGAGCAAGATCCACATGTTTGTAAAAATATAGATATTGATCTTTCCAGATATCTGATCGGTGTTAAAGGTCTTTTCCAAGTCAAACAATCTTTGCATTGTTTCTTGTTTTTATTCCATTATACATATTGTAAAATGTTTGTGTGGGTACAAATGATAGAACTTATTCTTTTTAATAGAAATCGCTTTATTCAATACAGTTACAATTCACTATTTAATTGTTTCTCTCAATGCAATCCAATTTCTCAACCGCTTATACTTTTCTTATCTTTTACTTAAACCACTTAATCACTTCTAATAATTAACACTTCAAACTCTGCTGATCAACTCACTTGCATACCTTGGGGATGCTGGTATTTATACTCGAATGACATACTTCGAGAACAATCCTCGCCATCCAGCGTCCCATACAATTTCCAATTTGCTAGAAAATTCGATTCCACTCTCTAGTCATCAATGGTCGAGACTTTGTTATTCAAGTATCGAAATCTTCTGGTCTTCGAATATCGACATCATCTGCTCTGTAAATCTAGATGTCGCTGCTCACATTTAAGTGGTTTTCACATTGCTCCCTCCCTACAGTTGTTCGTCCCGAACAAATTCGTCATTCAGCATCCCGTTGAAATGACACATTCTATCCAAATGGACCACTTTCAATTTTCCCCGATCCCCACTCTGGATCCGGTAGACAACGTCATTAATGCGGGCTATCACCTTGTATGGACCGTCCCAGTCCTGTTGCAATTTTGGTGATTTGCCTTTCTTACGCTGAGGATTATACAGCCAGACCAGATCCCCTAGTTGAAACCGGAAGATTTTGCCTTGATATCGTGCATACGAGATGTTGTCCCATCTGCACTTTCCCATTTTCTCTTCAGCAATCCATCTTGCACAAAAAGCGAGTCCCTCTGTGCCCAGTATGCCTTCAGAGTTTGGCTCCGATTTAATATCTGCTGCCAGCTTGGTCTTTCCTCTTGTTCCTTCCAGGCCAATTTGGTTCGATGTTATTGTCTGCCTGTTGGGAGGAACGGATTTCGTCTATACTCCAACCCTCTATTGGCTCAGTCCTGATCGTTTGAATAGTTGCCTGTTCTTTCGCTTCTTTACCACTGACTACTTCTGCTGGGAGGCTTTCGTTGCATTGTTTTACCTGTGAGACTGGGATAATTACCCTGGAATCGACTCCTGCTACAGACTTCTGCCCCGCGAAGTAAGCATTTCCTAACTGGTGCCTTCTGGAAATTTGACCGGTTTCTTGGTAGCCGTTTCTGCCGGTTTTTCTTTCTATTTGCCTGTAACCCCAGTGCAGGCAGCCTTCTCGTCGTACCGGTTCTTTACAATGCCCTTGCAAATGTCCTACTTTATCGCAGTTCCAGCAGCGCATCCTTCGTCTCTCCCGCGGGATATTTCGTTGCATGGTAGTTGGTCTTGAGCAGGAGCATTCACCACATACTATTTCCCTTACGAAATGCATTCCTTTGGAAGCCTGATTGGATGCTTCCATCGCCAGAGCGAAGGCAAGTGCTTCAGCAAGGGTTCTTTTCCCGGCCATCCTTACTGCTGATTGTAGCTTCAAATCTGCAATTCCCCTGATGAATGCGTCCTTTGCCATTTCGTCGATTATTTCCTGGCCTGCGGTGGGATATGACAAATGTGCCAGTCTACTCACGTCTGCTTGGAGCTGTTGCAGTGTTTCTCCTCGTTGCTGCATACGGCCTTGCAATTGAACCTTGTAAACTTCCCGCATGTGGCTATCCCCAAATAGTTTTCTGACTATTTGAAAAAGCTAGAATGGGTCGAAAACTATTGCAGTTGACCCTCGTCCAACTCAAATCCGAGTTGAACAAGAGATGCCTCAGCGCCAGTGGAGGAAAAAGTGACCTGGTGCTCCGTCTTCAGGAGGCTTTGAACAACGAGGGACATGATCCTGATGCATATTCCTTTGATGTTGACGAGGATGAACAGACAAGTACCGGCAATGACATGGCTGCGATGATACAACTCCTCTTTTCCCGGCCATCCTTACTGCTGATTGTAGCTTCAAATCTGCAATTCCCCTGATGAATGCGTCCTTTGCCATTTCGTCGATTATTTCCTGGCCTGCGGTGGGATATGACAAATGTGCCAGTCTACTCACGTCTGCTTGGAGCTGTTGCAGTGTTTCTCCTCGTTGCTGCATACGGCCTTGCAATTGAACCTTGTAAACTTCCCGCATGTGGCTATCCCCAAATAGTTTTCTGACTATTTGAAAAAGCTAGAATGGGTCGAAAACTATTGCAGTTGACCCTCGTCCAACTCAAATCCGAGTTGAACAAGAGATGCCTCAGCGCCAGTGGAGGAAAAAGTGACCTGGTGCTCCGTCTTCAGGAGGCTTTGAACAACGAGGGACATGATCCTGATGCATATTCCTTTGATGTTGACGAGGATGAACAGACAAGTACCGGCAATGACATGGCTGCGATGATACAACTCCTCTTGTTAAAAATGGACGAACAGAAGAACAGTCTCGACCAACAAAAGAAATATCTGGAAGAACAGAAGAACAGTCTGGAACAAAAAATGGACGAACAGAAGAGCAGTCTTGAAGAACAAAAGAATAGTCTCGAACAAAAGCTGGATGAACAAAAGAAAAATCTAGACGAGCAGAAGAGCAGCATTGAACAAAAATTCAACGAACAAACCAACAATCTGCACGGTCTTCAATAGAAAATGGATGAACAAAAGAATAATCTGGAAGAACAAAAGAACATTCTCCAGCAAAAATTCGAAGAAATCGATGACAAATTTGAAAGAATAGAGAAGAACGTTGATGACAAATTTGATAGAATAGAGAAGAATGTTGGCGAAAAATTCGAAGAAATGGACAGCAAAGTTCACCAACTGACAAAAGAGCTCGACACAGTGCGAAAACAGAAACTGCGAGAATGTTCTTTAAGCGGTCCAAGGAGAAAAGAGTTGAAGCCTCCCTCATTCGATGGCCAGACCTCATGGTCTACCTATAAGAAGCAGTTTGAAGTGGCTGCCTGTGCAAACGACTGGGACAATGAGGAAAAGTGCTTCGCCCTAACAATGGCCTTGCACGGTCCTGCAGCAGAATTGTTGCAAACAGTAGACATCGAAAAGCATAAAGATTATGTGACTTTAGTGCAGGCTATCGAGAAACGGTTTGGGGACAGCCACATGCAGGAGGTCTACAAGGTCCAATTGCAAAGCCGAACGCAGCAAAGAGGAGAAACATTGCAGCAGCTCCAAGCAGACGTGAGTAGACTTGCACATCTGTCATACCCCACCGCAGGCCAGGAAATTATCGACGAAATGGCAAAAGATGCATATATCAGGGGAATTGCAGATTCGAAGCTACAGTCAGCAGTAAGGATGGCCGGGAAAAGAACCCTTGCTGAAGCACTTGCCTTCGCTCTGGCGATGGAAGTAGCCAATCAAGCTTCCAGGGGAACACATTTCGTCAGGGAAGTAGCATCTGTCGAATGTTCCTGCACAAGAATTAGTGCCGAGGAACGAGATACTCGACGGGATAGACGAATAATGCGCTGCTGGAATTGCAATAAAATAGGACACCTTCAAAGGCAGTGTAAAGAACCGGTGCGACGAAAAGACTGCCCTCACTGTGGTGACAAGCAAATAGAGGAAGAAACTCGCAGAAACAGCTATCAAGAAGCCGGTCAACCTTCCCGAAGCCATCAGTCGGGAAATGCTTAAGCACCAACTTCGCGGGGCAGAAGTTGGTAGCAGGAGTCGACGGCCCCAGGACCATCATCCAAGTCTCGCTGGCAAAACGACGCAGCGAAAGCCTTCTAGTAGAAATAGTCAGTGGAAAAGAAAAATGGATGGCAACAATAGACACCGGTGCCACGGCCTCAATCATCAGGAGGAATCTTGTGCAGAAGTCTTGGCTGCATAACACTAGCAGCTGCAGCTTGCGAACAGCTACAGGAGCAACGATTACGGTATATGGTGAAGTCCGCATAAAAATCCAACTGGCCGGAATAACATTCACTCACGCGTTTCTGGTAGCTGACATATGTGACGAGTGCATCATTGGTACAGACTTCATGAGAGAACATGGACTTGTAGTCGACTTGGGGGCACAAACCCTGAAATACGGAAACATGGAGATACCAATGATATACGGAAACGCCAATACCACAGTCTCAAATGTCGTCATCTGCAGCAATCAGAGTCTAGAGCCTTCGTCAGAAGCAATTTTGTGGGCAAAAGTGGAAGGTGGTCCTGGTAGCCACCGATTCTATTTGATGGAGCCAGAAAAGAAAAGAGACTTCATGGTGGGAAAGACCTTAGTGGAGCCAAAGAACAACATGGTCCCTGTAAGGATTCTAAATCCAAAGACATTCAGTGTAAAGGTGAAAAAGGGGGAGATAGTGGGAAAATGCGTACCTGTTGAGGCTATATCGACCACAACGGAAAAAAAGTGTGCAAAACCGGTCACAACAGTTCAGAGCATAAAAATCAAGAACAAAATTCTCAGCCTCTGTAATCTGGACGAAGATCAGCGAATCCTGGCAGAAAAACTAATCGGTGTGTACGCTGATATATTTGCTACACAAGACGGAGAATATGGACGTACGCATATTGTTCAACACCACATTGACACCGGAGACGCTCGACCAATCGGTCAACCTGCAAGGCGTCTTCCATTGGCAAAGCAAACAGAAGTTGCCGAAATGATGTCAAAGATGAAAGCTGAGGGAGTGATTGAAGAATCGCAAAGTCCGTGGGCATCTCCAGTGGTCCTCGTGAAGAAGAAAGATGGCAGCACGAGATTTTGTGTAGACTACCGACGTCTCAATGATGTCACTAAAAAGGACAGCTACCCATTTCCGAGAATCGATGACACGTTGGATATGCTTTCTGGAGCGAAATGGTTTTCAACACTTGACTTGAAGAGCGGTTACTGGCAGGTAGAGATAAATCGTACGGACCGTGAGAAAACTGCCTTCACTACAGGAAGCGGTCTTTGGCAGTTTGCAGTGATGCCGTTTGGACTGTGCAACGCTCCGGCCACCTTCGAGCGACTAATGGAACGAACATTGCAAGGACTCACCTGGAAAACCTGCCTAGTATATTTGGACGACGTTATCGTCATAGGTAAGACGTACGAGGAGCACCGCGAAAATCTAAAAGAAGTGTTTGAGAGGCTACGAAGTGCTCATTTAAAGCTCAACCCGGAAAAGTGCGCCTTGTTTCGTCCGGAAATAAAATATCTGGGTCACATTATATCAGCGGAAGGAGTAAGAACGGATCCTGACAAAATCGAAGCCGTGAAAAGTTGGCCTTCTAGAAAAGATAAACACCAACTGAGAAGCTTCTTGGGACTCGCCACGTATTACGGAAGGTTCGTAAAGGATTTTGCTGGCATTGCAAAGAGCCTGCATCAACTTACAGAAAAAGGCCGACAGTTCAGGTGGTCTGGAGAATGCGAAAAAGCATTTCAAGAACTGAAGCGACAGCTGTGCAATGCCCCCATCTTGGGTTACCCGACGCCCGGAAAAATGTTCATCGTGGACGCAGACGCTAGCAATGTTGGGGTCGGAGCTGTGATTTCCCAGGTTCATGATGGTCAAGAGAAAGTGGTCGCATATTACAATAAAGTAATCTCCAGACCTGAAAGGAACTACTGTGTAACCCGGCGCGAGCTTCTGGCGTTAATTCTGGCTACGAAGCATTTCCATAAGTACCTCTACGGACAAAAGTTCATTCTCCGGACAGACCACGCACCTCTGAAATGGCTACTCCAATTTAAGAACCCTGAAGGCCAAGTTGCAAGATGGATCGAGCAGTTGCAGGGCTACGACTTTGAAGTGCAACACCGCAAGGGAACACTCCACTCAAATGCTGATGCTCTCTCTCGTCGACCGTGCGGGGTAAAATGCGAACACTGCAACCGTAAAGAAGCGAAAGAACAGGCAACTATCCAAATGATCAGGACTGAGCCAATAGAGGGTTGGAGTATAGACGAAATCCGTTCCTCCCAACAGGTAGACAATGACATCGAACCAATATTGGCCTGGAAGGAACACGAGGAAAGACCAAGCTGGCAGCAGATATCAGATCGGAGCCAAACTCTGAAGGCATACTGGGCACAGTGGGACTCGCTTTTTGTGCAAGATGGATTGCTGAAGAGAAAATGGGAAAGTGCAGATGGGACAATATCTCGTATGCAGCTAATTGTGCCACGGTCCAGAGTCAACCAAGTGCTCCATGAAATACATGACGGAATCTCAGGAGGCCATTTGGGAATAAACAAGACGTTGGAAAAGGTAAGGGAACGTTTCTATTGGCTAAGCGCTAAACAAGATGTCGAGAATTGGTGCAAAAAGTGCATAAGGTGTGCGGCTACCAAGGGTCCAAAAGTAAAGCCACATGGACAAATGCAACAATACAATGTCGGAGCACCTTTCGAACGAATAGCCATCGACATCGCTGGGCCGTTTCCCGAAACCTTTAATGGAAACCGATATACTCTCGTAGTCATGGATTACTTCAGTAAGTGGCCGGAAGTGTTTGCCATCCCAAATCAAGAGGCTAAGACCGTAGCCGAACAGATAGTCAACAACTGGGTGAGCAGATTTGGGGTCCCAATGGAGCTGCACTCTGATCAAGGGCGAAACTTTGAATCAAAAGTCTTCCAGGAAATATGCCAATATTTGGGAATAAGAAAGACAAGGACAACGCCACTACACCCGCAATCTGATGGAATGGTCGAGCGATTCAATCGGACCTTGAAGGAGCATCTATCTAAGGTTGTCAGCAACTGCCAGCGGGATTGGGATCGACACATACCCCTCTTCTTAATGGCCTACCGAAACGCGGTCCATAGCTCAACAGTGCACACACCATCCGAGATCTTATTTGGTCAAACGATTCGGTTGCCAAGTGAAGCAAAATTCGGATCCCCACCGACGGAGCCCAAAGAGGTGAACGAGTACGTGAATGACTTACGCAGCAGGATTCGTAAATTGCATGAAGACACCAGAGAAAAGATGAAGCTAGCAAGCAGCCGCATGAAAACTAGGTACGATATCAAGGCGAAATCTTCCGGTTTCAACGAAGGAGATCTGGTTTGGCTGTATAATCCTCAGCGTAAGAAAGGCAAATCACCAAAATTGCAACAGGACTGGGAAGGTCCATACAAGGTGATAACCCGCATTAATGACGTTGTCTACCGGATCCAGCGTGGGGATCGAGGAAAATTGAAAGTGGTCCATTTGGATAGAATGTATCATTTCAACGGGATGTTGAATGACGAAGTTGTTCGGGACGAACAACTGTAGGGAGGGAGCAATGTGATAACCACTTAAATGTGAGCAGCGACATCTAGCAGAAAATGTCGAAGACCAGAAGATTTCGATATTGGAATAACAAAGTCTCGACTGGAGAGTGGAATCGAATTTTCTAGCAAATTGGAAATTGTATGGGACGCTGGATGGCGAGGATTGTTCTCGAAGTATGTCATTCGAGTATAAATACCAGCATCCCAAAGGTATGCAAGTCAGTTCCAAAGTTGAATTTGAAGTGTTAATTAGGAGAAGTGATTAAGTGGTTTAAGTAAAAGATAAGAAAAGTATAAGTGGTTGAGAAATTGAATTGTACTGAGAGAAAGAATTAAATAGTGAATTGTAACTGTATTGAATAAAGGGATTTGTATTGAAAATAATAAGTTCTATTATTTGTACCCACACAAACATTGTACAATAATATAAAAATAAATAATATTAATAATAATTTAATAAAATACTGTTTTTTGTTGTTCGGAGTGGGAAACATGATGACTGCACACCGTGCAGGTGTCAATGTGAGACTTTGACCCACTAAACCGCAAAGTATCATCGTCCTGTCTCACTCTACGGAACCGTAGTAAGGCATAACTTCGTTGACTTCTTCTGGCTGCACTGGTTAGTGTGGGTATCGGTGATGGACTTGGTTAGATTTTTTTTATTTATTTATTCAGTCAATCTACGATATTAAGTCTACAGATTTCGTAACTTAAATTTAAATAAAACAAGGTATAAATATAAATTCATTGATTAAGATAGTAAAATAAAGTATTTTTAAAGGAACTTCTGGGAAAACAAATAATAATTTAATAAATTTAAACAATATTCATTAAGAAATTTGATACTAAGAGTAATAGGTTCATTTTGACCATAAAGTGTGTAATGCCGACTCTCCATGAAAAACGGTCTTGGTCTTAAAGATCTACAAGAAGCATATAAGTTCATAAGATTTAACAAATTTTCGCTGTCAATTGCCCCACATAAAATGTCATGTACCAACATAATGCTATACATCTTTCTCCTTGACTCAAGCGTTTGCATACCAAGTAAAGGTCATTTAGTATAGGAATGATGAACATCAGTGCCATTTCTAGAAAAAAAGTGACGTAATGCAAACTTTAAAAATTTCTTTTGGATATTCTACGTATATTTAAGGCAATGCAAGAGTTCCAGATCACACAAGCATACTCCAACACAGGGCGCACTATACTACAATAAAAAGCGTTGAGTGTGTACGGATCTTTAAAATCAACCGAGTTCCTTTTTATGAATCCCAAAAGTGAATTTACTTTCGAGACGACGTAATTTACATGTAATTGAAATGTCAGCCTGTTATCGAATATTACACCAAGATCTCTAAACTCATCGACTACCTTAATTTGGGAATTGTTTAAAGTGTATCTTGGTAAAATTGTATAAAAAAATCTATTATAATTCATAAAAGCACACTTCTCAATATTTAGCTGTAATTCGTTCAACCTACACCACATAGTGAAGGAATTGAGATCATATTGTAACATCATGCAGTCATTGATAGTCTTTATTTTGGCAAATAGTTTAATATCGTCCGCATAAATAAGGCAAGAGCAATATTTAAATAAATTCGGAAGATCATTAATAAAAAGTATAAATAAGGAAGGACCAAGCTGACTTCCTTCTGGAACACCAGAGGCCACAAGGATCTCATCAGAAAAATGGTCACCAATAGCAACAAATTGTTTACTGCCATACAAATGAGTGCTTAACCATTGTAGCAATGAACTTAGGCATTCAGCTTTCTAAGAAGTATTGCTAAATTAACCCTGCTGAAGGCTTTCACAAAGTCAGTGTAGATCACATGAACCTGCTCATGGCTTTCTAATATTTTTATGCAATAATTTGTGAATTCCGGTGGTTGGTGACAGTAGACCTACCCTTCCAAAAACCATGTTGATATTTGCTTACATATTGTTTAATTGTAAAATTTAATTTATTCTTCACGAGGCTATCAAACATTTTGGGAATAACTGGTAGCTTAGAAATTGGATTATAATTTGAAATGAGGTTTCCATTTCCAGGCTTATAAACTGGATCTATGGCCGAAACCTTCCATTCATTGGGAAAAATTCCACTTGTAATAGACTGATTAAATAGCCCATGTAAAGGAAAACAAAGTGAGCTGGAACAATAACGTAAAGCGATTGGAAAAAATCCTAAAATATCTCGTTTACTCGTCTGTTTTAAATTACTTAAGACAGCTTCAACTTCACAAGCATCTAACGAATAATGTGAGCACTCAAAAATAGATGGGAGTGAATTGATATAGCTTGAACAATGTAGGTAGAGCAAGCAGAATTGTAAATGCTGTGAAAATATTCCGCAAACATGTTTGCAATGGTCTTAGGATCACTTGACTGTTTATCATCCAGACACATCGTTGTTGGAAATCCAGATCGTTTTCTTTTTGCATTAAAAAATTGCCAAAAAGCAGTAGGACTATTTTTTAAATCACTTTCAATAGAATGTATATAGTTAGGTTGGAAATACCAACCCACTTAGGAGACTATTAACGTCTATGTTTTCTAGATCGTTTAGATCGTTGTAGAAGAAAGCTAGATGAAGCTTTCTTCTCTGGGAGAGGGCTGGGCATGTGCAGAGTAGGTGGAGGATTGTCTTCTCCTCTTCCTCGTCCATGCAGCTTCTACAGAAATCATTAGTAAAAGCGCCAAGCCTTCTTGCGTGCTTGCCTATGAGGCAGTGTCCAGTAATGACACCTATTATGGCGCAGATGAGCGCAGACATGAGCGAAAAGGCAAAATCCATTTGCGCCGGGTTAGTTGACTCAACTCCGAATCAAATCGTCGAGTTTGCGTATAGGATACACAGCCATAACACGAACAAGTCTACGATAGTTCTAAAGATGAGATCGAAGGAGTCTGCCTGGAGCGTGATGAGGAATGCCTTCAAATTAAAGGGTACTAGAATAAGCATCCAAAAGGACTTACCCTTTAACGTTAGACAACGTCGGACAAAAATGATTCCAATCATGAAGGAGCTTGGTCAAAAAGACGCATCAATAAAGATTTCTCTACGGGATGACAAGCTCCACATTGCCAAGAATGTCTTTACTTGGGCCTCCGCGCTTGGATTGAGGTGCGGTGAAAAAAGTGGCATTGAAATAATACAATCTATTTTTGGTAACATTTCGTTAAATAAAAATCTTTTTATTAATGAAATCAGAAGTACAAACAAAACAGCTACGAAAGAGAACACTTCTCACAAAACTTCAAATTTGACGGCTAATGTCAATCGCAGCAGTGATGCCAAACTTAACAAAACACCAATATGCGAAAAATCTTTGTGTCCATCCACAAGATCTAAGGCGGCTGTACGTGGCGCATGATGTGCCCATGTCTACCAGAATGATGCTGAAAAAAACATAGTTATCAAGAAAATAAAAATTTTAAGCTACAATGTGTCAGGTTTAAAAAACAAAACGAATTTTGTAACATTTTTTAATTATGTAGAAAGTTTTGATATTTTTTTTATTATTTGAAACAAATCTATTAGATAATGAAGAAATTAGATTAAAGAATATTTTCTCAAACTATGAATTAATCTGGGCTCCTGCTTCACTTTTGGGAGAGGAAGTGTTGGAACACTATTTGACTTTCGTGACGACCTCGAAGGACTGTATACGAGTATCTTTGTAAAAGCTGGCGAAATGGGTGTTATTAACTTAAAACTGAATACATTGGATGTAGTTTTGGTATCAATCTACTTAAACTGTAATCATTGGCAGCGTGATTTCGATAAACTCTGTGACTCACTGCACTCCTTGGACTGTACGGATATAATGCTTATTGGGGATTTTAATGGTCGTGTAGGACTCATACAAAATAATTTCGCATCGGGATACAACAGTACTCTGCTGGAACCGTGTCGCAAATCTAAAGACCTAATTTGTGATAACAAAGGAGCAAAAATAATTGAACTTGCTGATGAGTATGGCATGTGCTTGTTGAATGGTAGTTGCGAAGGTGATCCAGATGACGAATTGACCTTTATCAGAGGAACATCATGCTCAATAATAGATTACTGTTTTGTTTCGGGAAATTGGCTCAAGCTTCTAGACAGTTTTCAAGTAGGAACCGAGATCTTTTCGGACCACATGCCCTTGGAAGTAACCGTTAATTCTACTGCTAGCGGCAACTATGCTCGCACAAAACCATTAAGTCTTCTGCCGAAATTTGTGTGGAATGACCGAATAATGGAATCGTATCAGCGAAACATGAATGTGAATCTTATGGAACTACGCACACAGCCTTATACAGCCAATATTGAAGCTTTAACGGAAATAATAAAGAAATCCATTCCGCAACAGAAAAATTTAAAAAGTCATAAAATATATAAACAAAAATGGTATGATTCTGATTGCATGAAAGCTAGAACCAAATCTTTTAAATTTCTCAAACTTCTAAGGTCGAATAACTCCAATATCTTTAAAGCACTCTATCAAGATGCCAGTAAGGAATACAAACACATCTGTTACATCAAAAAAGTAGCCTTTGAACAACAAAACATTGCGATTATAAATAATTCAAAATCGTCTGCCCAGTTCTGGAAAGCTGTCAAATACGTAAACGGACACACGTCTAACATCTCTGTAACTCTTAAAGCCCCGCAACTCAGGGCTCACTTCGATAAACTTCTTTATGCCCCATTAACCTCGCCGATACTTCAATATGCAGCCCTCTGCTCTTGGACGAAAAATTAGACTCTGCATTTACCCTGGAAGATGTCAATGAAGTAATATGCAAATCGAAATCAAATAAAGCACCTGGTATTGATCGCATCCCGTTTGAGTTCTATAAAAATTGCACATATGAGTTTATGAATTCTCTCACAATTGAATTTAATCGAATATTCGACTCTGCTAATATCTCCGACGTATTCAGGAAAGTAATAATTTTTCCCCTACACAAAAAATGCGATTACAGGGACCCGAAGAACTACAGAGGAATCACATTTTTAAACACAACATTCTTAAAGAATTCCAAGCTGGATTTAGAAAAGGTTATTCTACAATCGACCAGATATTCTGCTTAACAACCATTGCTGAAACATACATATAAAAGCAAGAAAAAAAAGTTGTACGCCTTCTTTGTAGATTTTCGAGCAGCGTTCGATTCAATACCACCTGAAGCACTCTTTCCAAAATCGGTGTATCAAGTAAAATTATTCGAATTCTGAGAGCCTTGCATGAGAATAATATTGCATATGTATATGATGGAGACTTAATTTCTGAAGAGTTCGAAACTTCAATGGGTGTTAAGCAAGGCTGTATTTTAAGTGTTCTGCTTTTTATATTATACATCAATGATATAACAGATGATGTCAAAGGTGGAATAAGATTCAACGGTGTATCAATTCCTGCGCTGATGTATGCTGATGATATCGTCTTTCTGTGTGAGACAACCCAAGGTATGCAGTTAATGATAAACAGGCTTAATGCTTTCTGTAAAAGTTGGAATCTCACTGTAAATCTTGATAAATAAAAAATGATGATATTCAGAAATGCAGGAGGACGCTTCTCACATTTGGAAAAGTGGAAGTTAGACGGGGAAGAGATTGAGGTAGTATCCAGATACTGATACCTAGGTACCCTAATATCGTCCACACTTTGAGGAAAAATTAGCTGTTGTTAAAAGAGCTATCTGTTCGATTTGGGAACGTTGCTTCAAAAATAAATATGTATCGCAAAGTGCAAAACAAACTTTATCCCACTCAACCGCAGCGTCGATAATGCTTTACGGAGCTCAGGTATGGGGTTACAAAGGCTACGATGCTGTGGAAAAATTTGTTCGCTACTTTTTGAAGAAGATTTTCCGGTCACCAACAAATACCCCGAACTATATGCTACATCTGGAGACGGGAAGTCCTCCTTTGCTCTTGTACACGCTCAAAATGCACTTCAACTATATCCTAAAAATACTAAATGAATGAATGCAGAATACCAAACGTAGTTTTAAGAAGCATAATTAGAACAAACGGAGGCATTTGCGAGGAATGGAAGAAAACAGCTTCTGAATGCGGATTAAATCTGTCTATTCAAGTGAACGACCTCATCTTTTAAGAGAAAAATTTAACTTGGTTTTGGAGAATTTTGGCAGACATACATATGACCAATATGTCGAAGAAGCTGAATCGTCACTGTTTAGGAACTATTACAGCAAACTAAACCATTTTCTAAATGAAAAAACATACTTCTTAGATATTTACGCAGTTGACAAAATAAGTACTATTTTCAAACTGAGAGGGGAACTCGTTCAACTAAACTTTATACCCCATAGACCAGATTTACCAATACTTTGTGACCTCTGCAACATCAAGAAGAAAGAAGACATCTTACATTTTCTTGGTGTTTGTCCGATTTTAAAAGAATTTCGACTATCAATTTTCGGAAAACATGATTTAGACGAAGATGAAGTAATGAGCATTTTAAATGGAGAAAAAGGATGGGAAGTCTTATATGATTACTCAGGAGCAGCACTTTGTTATAGAAAGCGTATCAAAGATGGAGATTTTTAATGTAAAACTTAGGTATGTATTTTGTCAACCTGGTAGACGGCCACAGACCAAACCATTAAAGACTTAGGTTAAACGTTACATTGTAAAACATTTATTGAAAATAAAAGTCAACTAACTAACTAACTTATGGCGCTGAGATGTTTTCTATCTAAAAGGATCAGACACTTAGAGCGACTCAGATCCAGCCTTGGCCAGATCTGTTTGGTCGCTAGACATGCTTGCCCAGCAGTCCACCTAAGGTCTGTTCTTTTATTGGCATCCAGCTTTAGTGTTAGTTTGCACGTAGCGATTGGTATACCTATACTACCTTTATCCGGTAGAATAGGTAGAGTGGTTCCAATTTTGGCGAGTTCATCGGCTCTGCAGTTCCCTGGAATGTCTCTATGGCCCGGCATCCAACAAAGGTGAATGTTGAACTGCTCTGCCATCTCCATGAGAGATGATCGGCATTCAAGGGCGGTTTTAGAATATAATGAGACCGAGTCCAGGGACTTGATGGCTGCAGTCGCAGCTACTTGCCTGCTAAAAATGTCGAGGGGTGTCAAGTGAAGCCGCAGAGAGGGTAGACCGCAAGGCTCCGCTTGTACATAGACATGCTGTGAATATAGTTACACTTTAAAAAAATTTAGATAGGAAAACAAACTCTTTTCTTAGTCGTGAGAAAACTGTATAGTCGTCATTTGATTGACTTCCTTTGAACTTTTTATGTGCAGCATTTTTAGCTTAATTTAATAGTCTTTTATTGTACCAAGCTGGGTGAGAACTTATTTTTTTACGATATATAGGAACGTAATCTTAAAGAATACTGTTAAAAATGATTGTGAAGTATTAATTTTCTCTCATAAATGTTTGCCCGAAAATTCTTCTAACCAATTAATATATATTTGAAAAACAGTAATTCAATCGGGAAAGATTTTTAGAATCAAATACTAAAATTACAAAATTTATTACTTTATTTAATATATTTATTAGTTACATTTCTCATGAATAATGCTTATGTTCCTAAAATCATTTCTTACAAATAATGCTTATGATGATAAAATTAAAAGTCCTACTCAGCTATCTGAACAATTTGCTTACTTACTCAATTCTTATTGAATACTGAAATTGCAATTTCAATTCCTATTGAATGCTTAGATTACAGTTGACTCGTGTAGACAGGTATTTGCTGTAGTGCAAACTACACCTTTCCCATTTTGAAAATAAAGTCTTAACGAATTTTAGCTATTTGACACGATTTTGGGTTGATCATTCTCCACAAAAGAAAAATTCGTTTATGACTTAGCTTTTTTTTTCTTATGTTTTTGTAATTACACATGTATTATTTGTATATATGTTGTTTTTTTTTAATTTTATTTCATCCACAGTAACATTTAAAGTTTTTATTTATATACTTAATGAAATATTAAGAAATCAACATTTAACTATTTTATTTTTTTGAAGTAATAAATTTTTATTTGAAAGTTTTTTTCTCTACATTTACTCCAGTTATATTTTTAATTTTGAGTTAGCCACTACAAATTAGTTTGTGCTTATCATAGGGCTCATTTTTTAATATAATAATTTTTGTCAGATATGTCAGTTATTAAGAAATTATCTAGTGAGGACAAAGACGTCAAAAATAAGTGTAAATTGAGTATATTTTTCTTTAAAACCAGAGTTTGAACTTATATTATAAATATATAACAGAAAGTAAAATATTTTAAATGAGTTTCCCATTCTGTTATATCAATTGCGTACGCTGGTAAATGTAACACAATGGTTAGGTTTTACTGTTCCTAGAGATTGGTGTTGGCAGGTTATCGACAATTTTAGTTCTATTTTAATAACTTACACATCTCTCCAAGAATCTCGTTTTTGTATTCTATGCCCATATCAGAACGAAGTTTTCACATTGGGCCATATAGAGAGATGAATTCATCAAATATAGCTATTGCTACTGTAAAGCGGCCCATACACAGCACACTTGTGTGCAAACTTGTGTCGGTGAGCTGAAATGTGTGGTGTGTATGAGGCAGTCCGCGCACCGATTTTGCGGTGTGCCACACTGTGTGAGCAAAATCAAAACATTTTAATTTTTTATGTCGGTGTTGCTAGAAGTGTGCTGTGGATGGGTTGGTGCGCTCACGCTCATACAAAATATCAGTCTTTGTTTGATCGCAGTAGTGTTAAGATCGGATAAAAAAATGTTTCAAAATGTCAATTAGGGACTGCGACTGCTACTAGCACAGTTCCTTCTACGTCCAAGTTCAATAAAGAACTAATGTGTGCGAATATTGTGTGATGTGTATGGCGGAAAGCGACACCGATGCTCACACCGAAGTGTGCACACAAGTGTGGTGTGTATGGGCCGCTTAAGAGCCGATTTGTCAGGAATTGGTATGCTAATAAGATATTTGGTCAAATCGCACATTAAGGTTCTAGCATATTTTTTACCTTGAGCTAAAATTTGTAGCCGATTAATTATATCTACAATAACACTGTCCATTGCTTCTTGAGATGTATGAGTGAGAAACCTAGTTTTACTTTTGATAGCCAACAGATTTTGCATTAAATATGTCATTTAATTAATTTAATTAGATCGCTTTTTAATAACTTCTCTACTTGTGAGTTGATTTTTGTTTTTTGTAAATGACGTAAAGGATTATTTTTAACTTACACTGAATTTTGACCACATATGCGTAGCTTACGCAAACAACAAAAGTTGTTCACTTCTGTTCATTTTGTCAGATTCTGGAGCAAAAATTTACAAGTATTTACTATTTACAAATTTAGTAATTTAGATTGAATATGGACATGTATTTGATTTTTTAAAGTATTTTAAAATGTTTGTGTGGATTCAAATGATAGAACTTATCCCTTTCACAAAATAGCTTTTGTTTATCGTTTACGTATATCAGTTGAATGCTGCCATGGACCCTTTCACTTGAACGCATTCATAGGTCTGTTCGCGTACTTTTTCGACTAATAGCATTTTCGATTGCGATGTCAGAAGACTTTTTGTTGTGTACCCTGGTTTTTATTTAAATGGAACACTAAGAACTTCTTCGGACTTTTATATTTTAATTTGACACACAATACTATTTGACTTTGATACATTTTGACATAAAATCGGGGAGAGAAATTTCGATTCTCAAATGAAAACGAAAAGCAAGATTTTGATTCCAAACAAATGAGGGGAAATGGTTTTATGTCACTTTTCTTCTTCGGAACGCCGAGAAAAGCCCAAACGTAAACGACATAAATATGTAAAAACTGTCGAATCCGGGAATAAAGAGAGAAAATTTGTGAAAAAGAAAGCGAGCGGATTTGAGACTGTGTTGTACAGACAAATGTCAACTCTCTTTATTTTGATTTCTTTCCCAAAAAAAAAAAGATAAAACAAGTTTTAATGAATTTAGCAGATTTTTATTCAAGATTTTGGGACTGTTTTTCGTAGCTGGCTAAATTCAAAAAATATGAAAAGAAGGACACTTCGAAACAGCAAAACGAGTTACAACACTTATTAGGTCTGTTTCCGCAAGATTTTTGTAACAATTTGTAAAAGAGAATTTTTGACATGGATATTCTAACCGCTTGTCTTTCTGAAAAATGTGTCCGTCACAAAATGTGTCCCATTTTTACTTTCCTTTTACCGTTCAGTAATCGTACTCTGTGTGTGGATAAGTTTGTATTTTGCACCGATTCATTGTTGGAAACAGGGTTTGATAGGAAGGAAGCATCCAATTGTGTAGTATGACGGGCTGTTTATGTGTAATGCAGGTGGTGTAAGGGCTGTGTGTAGTGGACTCATAAAAATCAATCCATAGTTGTTTTGCTTCTCTTCTTTTATTCGATTGATCGTATATTTCTACTTTGTGTTGTGTGTACAATGGGTTGCCGGAACAGGGGTGGATAGAAGAAAAAATAATTGTAAGAAAGGATGCGGTAGTTTTTATTCTGAATTCGCTCGCCTATAGTCCGAAGCTTAGGGGTTTGTTAGAAAATCAAGAACAGTATCATTATTACAATATGCCGATAATTCTCAGTGGTGATCTGAATTTAGATCTACATAGCCCTGATGGTGCCAAGTTTGTAGAATTTATGCACAACGAACTTGGTTTAGAAATGAACAACAATCGTGCCATCTCAACAACTCGTAATTCAACCTGCATTGATGCCATCTTCTCACGACACATCGATAATCTTGAAACACACCACTATTTTTCCTACTTTAGTACACACCGCCAATTATTGTCTATAACACCGAGTTCTACAATTTGAGTACAACAGGTGATGTATATACTGGAACAAAACTCATTTTTTCATACAGGTAATACCATAACATAATGTGATAACCACTTAAATGTTAGCAGCGACATCTAGATTTACAGAGCAGAAGATGTCGATACTTGAAGACCAGAAGATTTCGATACTTGAATAAAAAAGTCTCGACCATTGATGACTGGAGAGTGGAATCGAATTTTCTAGCAAATTGGAAATTGTATTTGACGCTGGATGGCGAGGATTGTTCTCGAAGTATGTCATTCGAGTATAAATACTAGCATCCCCAAGCTATGCAAGTGAGTTGATCAGTTGAATTAGAAGTGTTAATTAGGAGAAATGATTAAGTGGTTTAAGTAAAAGATAAGAAAAGTATAAGCGGTTGAGAAATTGGATTGTATTGAGAGAAACAATTAAATAGTGAATTTTAACTGTACTGAATAAAGGGATTTGTATTGAAAAGAATAATTTCTATCATTTGTACCCACACAAGCATTTTACAATAACTTAAAAAACTTGTATTATTTTTACATCGGGGCAAAACTTTAAACTATCTTTTTTTTGCACAACCACCTTATATTCTATTTATCTTCACTCATAAAACTATTAAGCTTTTTTCGTCGTATGCCTATAAGATATATCCATGTACCAATGTATCTGCATGTCGTGTAAATGCGTTCAGCAGTTTACTGCTTTATTATAATATTATAATTATTTATTATGAATTCTCTATTAAACCCAACATCTCTCGGAAGACATTTTTATAAAATATGTTTCAAACGTCAAAAGTAACAAGTAAAAACAAAACAAAAAAGAAATTGCAAAGCATGAGGAAGACTTCTATGCCCTTATTCTGATTGTGATGTGGTCGCGAATGTCAGTGATGCTTCTCTTGTGAGCGATTAGCTGTTTAGTATTCTGGCCAACACCTCACAAGAAAATACCCAAGAATAGTTACCACGGTGTATTGATGTCATTATCATGTCAAAAAATTGCTCTGTGAATACAATAGATAGCTCCACTTGTTCCTTTAGTGTGAAACTTTTTGTGAAATCTTAAAAAAAAAGAAATGAATTATGCATGCCCATTATTGTATAACTATTATTTGTGCATATTCTTCATTTATTGTAGCAAATTTTATCACATTCCCTTTGACCCGCAGTATTAGTTTGCAAATGAATTGCAAACGCCGAGAAACCGAAGATTAACTTAATGCAATGGTATAATTATTTCCTATGCATTTTTGGTAGGAGTCAATTCCGACAAAATTCAACACTGAAAGGAACTGTTGTAAGGAAACGTATATATACTACATTTATATTGGATTTTTAGCAATGAAATTACTCGAAAATGAGAGGTCATCAATATGGTCATCGTAAATCCGCAGCTCTGATATCCCTACACAATGTCTTCCGAATACGGAAAAATTTGATGAAACAGCTATTATTTAATGAGAAAGCATCATTCCTTTCCCGCAAATTCCGTAGAATTCTTCTACGCTGTAATCTAAAAGAATTAAAATATTTACTACATTTGTATAACTAAATAAAATAACAACAAGAAATAAATATATTTTGTTACCTTTCCTCTTTTTTGCAGCAAAATCAAAACTTCTCCCTCCATTTGTTTTTCAAATTTAACAATATGTTATCCATTGTTTTTCTCTTTTCATCGGCTTGTGGGATATCACAATTTTGACAGTTTTTGTGATGCTCACAACTTGTCAGATTTTGGTTGGAATACGAAAACCTCACAAATTGTGACTCACCACTTTGTTGTGAGGTTGTTGTGACATATGAGGCATCACAGAGGTATGCCAGAATACGGGCATTAGATTGGTTATTATTACTATTTTATTGATGTAATAAGCTTTTATTGAGTTATATTTTATTAGGCGAACAATTCACTTCAATATGAAGCTCTTTTTTCTCCTCTTTGTACATGTCCAAGTCATCTTTTAAGTTAATTTGTACAAAATTGTCGCAATTCACACAAATTTAAACACTGACAGTTCTTTTCCAACTTAATTAATTTTACGTTTTTTACAATTTTTGCACAAAGAAAAATCTCCTGTAGAAATTTGTAAGAGTTGTCAGGGTGGGGAAATAAAATAGTCTCTCAGGTGCTGACATCGAAAAGCTTAGAGTTGGCTACTGGTCGAGATTTACACAAGCCTAACACGATCAGAGAAGATCGTCCTCTCAATGTCAAGTCAACTAGCTCCGCAAAATCCATTAAACTGAGTATGAAAAGACTGGACGAAGAAAGACGGCTTAAAGAAGAAAGGTGTAAAGAATATTTTTTGGAGAAAGAGAAAAGAGATAAAGAATACCTTGATGCAAAATATAGTCTATTGGAACAACAAACGTCAGACGATGATAGCGATATTGAGTCATCGTCTAGGAGTGTTAGATTGAAAGAGTGGATTTCTAAGCAGTCTACGCACTGTAACAAATCTCAATTGAATGTTCATTCAATATTTGAAAAAAACCAAAAAAAAATGGAAAGTGAAATTGAAACACAACAGCTCAACTCGGAGCATCCATTCACACTTACTTCAGTGCCAATTACGAAAGCCAGGCAATGTTTATACAACAGCACCAGACAAATCCCAGACCATGTTCCATATTTTCGTGAAGCAGAGCGCAATCTACATGCAGACCAACCTGGCAACACAAATACAACTTGTGTACCAACTCTGAGCAGCATACAAATAGAAACGAGACGCTTAGCTTCAAAGGATTTACCGAATTTTTCTGGATATGCGGAAGAGTGGCCGCTTTTTATAGCTTCGTATGAGAACACCACTCGTGCGTGTGGATTCTCTTATGATGAAAATCTCCTGCGTTTACAGAAGTGCCTGAAAGGAAGGGCTCTAGATACTGTAAGGTCCAAGCTAATGTACCCAGAGCAGGTTCCGAACATTATTTCAACCTTACGTATGATGTTTGGTCGTCCGGAGACGATTATAGACAGCCTGATAGACAAATTAAAAGGTGAAAGACCACCTCGACCTGATCGATTAGATTCATTGATTACATTTTCTCTCTCTGTGGACAACATCGTCGACATCATGCAAGCCGCAGGGTTGCAGTCTTATCTAAACAACCCTTCTTTATTGAAAGAGCTTACCGAACGTCTTCCGTATCAAATTCGACTGAATTGGGGAGCCTTTAAATTAGAAAAAAGAGATGTTAATCTCTCAACGTTTAGTTCATGGCTTCATCAAATAGCTCAAGCTGCTTGTGAAGTCACAAACATGACATGCGTTCAACGGGTGGAAGTAAAACCAGAGAAGAAGAGAACAAGTTTATCATTTTTTAACGCAAACCATGAGCAAATCGCAAAACCTCAACGACCTTGCATTGTTTGCAGTAAGAACTGCAAAACTGTAGAACAATGTGCCCACTTTAAAAGTATGAGCTTAAAGCAGAAGTGGGCAGAGGTAAAAACGCATTTCCTTTGTCGAACATGTTTAGTTCGACATTACAATCGGAGTTGCACATCGAACCAAAGGTGTGGAGTAAACAACTGCCTCTATAGGCATCATAAATTGCTGCATAAGCACGAACAGCCACCAAGTCAGGTTGCTACCGATAACAGCACAAGAGAAGATTACTGCAACGTTCATGAAAACCGAAATAGTATACTTTTTAAAATAATACCAGTAACACTTTACAACAAAAACATTGAAGTCAACACGTATGCATTCTTCGACGATGGCTCGTCAATCACACTGATGGATGAACAATTAGCCAATATTCTTGAGTTAGAAGGAAAATCAGAGTCGTTATGTTTAAGGTGGACATCTAATACTCTAAAGACTGAAAGGAACTCAAGAAAGGTAAGCCTACAAATCTCCGCCTTGGGGAGCGCAAAAAAACACACTCTTTCCAATATCCGCACAGTTGACTCGTTGAGCTTACCATCTCAGTCAATAAACTATGAGGAACTTAAATCAAAATTTCCTCATCTGAGAGGCTTATCATTTGAATCTTATCAGCAAGTTCAGCCCAGACTTTTGATTGGCATTTATCAAATTAGGTTGACGAATGCATTAAAACATCGCGAAGGAAGTACTAATCAGCCAGCTGCTATTAAAACCCGTTTAGGGTGGACGGTGTTTGGTCCATATGTTAACAGTAGAAGGGCGAAACATAATTTCGTTAACTATCATACATGTGAGTGCCAAGAAGAAGCTGATGGAAAGTTAAATGAACTTGTACGCGAGTTTTTTAAAGTCGATAATGTTGGTTCAAAAGATGTTAAACGCCTGTTAAGTGGAGATGATGTTAGAGCAACCGCTCTATTGGAAACTTCTTCTAAACGTGTTGGAAAGCGATTTTGTGTACCGTTGTTATGGAAAGGTGAACGCTTTGAACTTCCTGATAGTAGGCCTGCCGCAGAAGGCAGAATGTTATGCTTAGAAAAAAAGCTTAAAAGGAACCCCATGCTTGCAGAAAATCTTCAAACGCAAATCCATGATTATGTCTCCAAAGGTTATGCACGAAAACTAACTCAAACTGAGATCCACGATAATTTAGGAGGCAAACGAATTTGGTACCTGCCTATCTTCCCCATCGTCAACCCAAATAAACCGTCAAAGGTACGCATTGTTTGGGATGCAGCTGCGAGAGTAAATGGAGTTTCGCTAAACTCCTTGCTGTTATCTGGGCCGGACAACTTGCCGTCACTTCCAGAGATTTTGTTTCGCTTTCGTCAAAGAAAGATCGCAATATGTGGAGATATTAAAGAAATGTTCCATCAAGTAAGAGTGCAGGAATCTGACCAACATGCTCAAAGGTTTCTGTGGAGAAATGCAGATACGGGAGAGCTTGAAGACTACGTCATGCAGGTATTGACCTTTGGCTCCACCTGTTCCCCTTCTTGTGCTGAATATATAAAAAATAAAAACGCGCTGGAATATTCCTCAGCTTTCCCCAGAGCAGCTGATGCTATAATTCATAACCATTATGTTGATGATTTTCTGGATAGTTTGGATACGGAGGAGGAAGCTATAAAATTAGCAAAGGAGGTCATACATGTTCATGAGCAAGGAGGATTTGAAATCCGAAATTTCATGAGTAACTCGTGGAAGGTAACGAAGGCACTTGGAAAGAATGCAGCTTCCTTTGTAAAAGATTTCAAACAACGTTCGGGCATTTATGGGACAGAAAAGATTTTGGGAATGTGGTGGTCCCCAGAGGCAGATGAATTCTCATTTTTCAACAATTTTAACAAATTTACCTCGGAAGTTTTAAACGGCGATGTTATTCCAACGAAAAGAGATATTTTGAAAATTCTCATGAGTGTTTTTGATCCAGTTGGTCTTATATCACACTACTTAGTTTTACTAAAAATTCTGCTGCAAGAAGTTTGGAGACAGCGAACGGAATGGGATGAAGAGATTCGTTACGATCAGCTTCAGTTGTGGCGTGACTGGATCAAGCTATTACCCAAAGTAAAAAAAATTAAAGTAAAGAGACCGTATCTCAGCCTTTTAAAGTTTGACAGCGGACGATCCGTTGAATTGCATATTTTTGTAGACGCAAGTATGTCGGCTTATGCCGCAGTGGCATACATTAAAACAGGTGAGGGTCCTAAAGCAGAATGTGCTCTCGTATGTTCCAGAACAAAAGTGGGTCCCATCAAGCAAATGTCGGTGCCACGCATGGAACTTGAGGCGGCGGTACTAGGTGTAAGGCTTGCTAAGACCGTGATGAAGGGCCATTCTATTAAAATTCATAAGCGTTATTTCTGGTCGGATTCTCAGTCGGTTCTCTGCTGGATTAAAAACGATAATCGAAAAACTAAGCAGTTTATTTTGTTCCGAGTTGGAGAAATCTTGGAGAACTCAAACGCAAGCGAATGGGAATGGATACCAAGTGGAGAAAACCCAGCAGACGATGCAACTAAGTGGAATTTAAAAATTGATTTCTCATCTGAAAGCCGCTGGTTCCATGGCCCTAGGTTCCTATATCAACCTAAAGACACATGGCCATCAGTTTTACCAAAGCTTAATGAAACCGAGTTTGAAGTTTTCACTCACTCATTATTTCTATTAAAACCGTTGGTAGAGTACACCCGGTTTTCATGCTGGAAAAATCTGCGCGGCACCATGGCTTATGTTTATCGTTTTCTCGACATCAAACTAAAAATAAGAAAGCCAGAGGAGATGACGTTTGTATCACGAAGAGATGTCACTAGAGCTGAGTCATATCTCTACAGACTATGCCAATTTGAGGCTTATGCAACAGAAATCAAAGTGTTGAAGCAAAGTACCGATAATTCACCAATTCAAGACGTAATAGAAAGATCAAGCTCATTGTACAACTTAAGTCCATACCTAGATGAAGACAGTAAATTGCGGGTAAAGGGTCGGATCGATGCATCTGAGGAAGCCTCATTCAACTGCAAGAGACCAATCATTTTACCTAAGTCACATTTTATAACAAAGTTGATAGTCCAACATGTACATGAGCGCTACCATCATTCAAAATTTAATTTAGTTAACGAACTTCGGCAATCTTTTTACATTCCACACCTGCGGACTGTTTTGAAAGGGATTCAAAATAGGTGCCAACGTTGCAAGATTAAGAGAGCTGTTCCAGTTCAACCACTAATGGCGGACTTACCTGCAGCACGACTCAAAGGTTTTACACGGCCGTTTTCTTATGTTGGCATGGACTACTTTGGACCAATATTGGTAACGGTAGGGAGACATAGCGAAAAACGGTGGGGGGTACTATTTACTTGTTTAACAGTCAGAGCAATTCATTTAGAAGTCGCTCATAGTCTCTCCAGTGACTCATGTATTTTGGCGATCCAACGATTTCTAGCGAAAAGAGGAAAACCAATAGAGATGTGGTCGGACAATGGCACAAATTTTAGAGGAGCAGATCAAGAACTGAAGGATGCTCTTAAATTGCTGCGTAAAGATACGAGTATATTAACAAACAAATTTACTAATGAGGGAATCAAATGGAATTTTATCCCTCCAGCATCACCTCACATGGGGGGAAGCTGGGAAAGATTAATCCGTTCTGTAAAACAAACCTTAGCCCATATGGATTATGTTCGAAACCCCAAGGATGAACTACTTTTAACAATGATGGCGGAGGTTGAGTACGTAGTAAATTCAAGGCCTCTTACTTACGTACCGGTAGATAATGAGAGTGACGAGGCGTTAACACCAAATCATTTTTTGATGGGATCTTCGAGTGGTATAAAGCTCACAGGGCAGCTTAGTGATGATGGAGTCTTTCTTCGAAAAAATTGGATGACGTGCGAACAATATGCAGACAAGTTTTGGAAACGCTGGGTGTTGGAATATCTTCCTACACTTACGAGAAGAACAAAATGGTTTCAGCCAGCAAAACCTATATCAGAGGGTGACGTAGTGATCATTGTAGATGCGAATTTACCCCGAAGCACTTGGCCAAAAGGGAGGGTTGTACAAGTGCACCGGAGCAAAGACGGACAAACCAGATCAGCTATAGTTCAGACGGTGGCAGGCATTTATAATCGGCCTGCATCAAAGCTCGCGGTCTTAGATGTTAAACGGTTTGGCGATGATGGTGGTAACCCGGCAAGAAACCGAGCTTACCAGGGGGGAGTGTTACCAAACCTGGCAGCACCTGTTGAACGAAGTTGGTCATAGCTAAGTTGGCTTAAACTAAGTCGGCTTAAGACTCAACTAAACGAACTCAAGATGGAGACACGGGAAATTGAAAAGGGCAACGAGTTACCAGCGAACCACGAGGACCAGCAAACGAAATTTTTAGTGCTTCTTTCTTTTTCATTTACTTGTATTTAATAAAAAGTTATATACTAGAAATTCAAAGTAAAACTTCTTTAATTCGCGGTAACAGATGCGTTCTCCTTTACAATTTTTCTCTCTCGGGGATAGGATTTTGGACAAATTTGTGCAGATTTGAAGTCCTGGAATAGACCAGACGAATAACGTCTGTTGGTCGTTTACCCAACAATTTCAGAAGTGCGATTAAAAAGTTAACGTAAAATTAAGATTAAGTACGATGCCATCGAACGAAGCCAGACAACTGAAGGCAATTTTGGAAGCCAAAAACTTATCCACACGTGGACGTACAGGTGAGCTGTTGGCACGCATCATCGATTACATGAAATCGGAAGAAATAGACGCCGCTGCATTGCAGCGAAAATCAAGAGAAACAATCGAAGACGAATACGAGGACGTAACTTCCGCCGATCACAATGTGTCTAACAATTTGTAAATCTTTTAACCACTTTGAATTCCAACTTTATCACGAACAAACGCCAAAAGTACAGCAAACACACCAGAAAACGAAAATGTTTCACCACCAATGTCAACGAAAACTACAACGTGCACGTCAATTCCGAAAACAAACGCCGAAGACTCAGCGAGTGCACACGAACGTAGTAATATATCGTCGTCAACGCCCACGGTAACACCAGTCTCCACGACAGTAATCCAGAACCTCATCCCTGAATACAGCCCCTCAGCTGAACAATATGTCAATCAAATATATACTCTTATAAAGTTGTATTTTTGGGCTGAAATAAGTTTTCTTTTCTTAGTTCAAGCAGCGGTCGGGCTCATTACTAGGAGAAATACAATCTTGGCAAATAATTTTAAAACTGACTCATACAGGTATTCAACTCAAAACGTAATCACATATACGAAAATAAGGGGGACAGGTCATTGGACAGAAACATCGATTTAGTGATCCAGCTATAATTAAATACATTCGTCACTCATAGCGATTTGCAAATGACACTGGCAGCCATACACATTACGCGATTAAATGACCTTCGTAAAGTTATCGAACTTTATTTTGCCAATCGTCCTCCAATAACCCCGAGGATTAAGCACTCAGCTCTACAGCCATGTATTCAACTGTTCTGAAACGAGACGCATTTCTATCAACTGCACGGAGCCACAAAAGAGACCACGATGTAATATCTGTCGAAAAACAAACCATTCAGAGGATAACTGTCCGGAACGAAGTCAGACACTACCAGTAAAAAAACAATGTCATCAAGATTTCGACCGACGACGGTAACGATAACAACCGAACGAAGGATTTTAGACTAAATGAACATACGATGCTGGCGTTCATTGTCTCAGGCAGCGACAAAGATAAACTAAACTAGATGTCAAACTCTACTAATACTTTTGCAAACCCTTAACGTTCAAACAGACACACTGTAAGTGAATTCCAACACTTTTGCATCTCTATAACTTTGTCAAAATTTGCTAGAATGAGAGCAATTTACAAGTAAAATTGCTAGAATGAGAGCGATTTGCAAGAGTGTGTGTAATGTGGATGACGTTTTTTGGTTCAAATGAGTGTGGTTTGTATAAAAAAGGAGATAGATTGCGATTGATCACAATTCACACGTATTCACGGACAGAGTCTCATGGTAGTGACGATCAGTAGAAAACCGGTTTTGATTTTCCAATATCTGGAAAGTTTGATATCTAGGTATAGTTAGTCTATGGGCAGCGATCTGTCTCGCATACAGCATTCACTCGCAGAAAGTATTGGAAAAAATCAACAGTACAAATACAACATACTGTAAAATGTTTGTGTGGGTACAAATAATAGAACTTATTATTTTCAATACAAATCCCTTTATTCAGTACAGTTACAATTCACTATTTAATTCTTTCTCTCAGTACAATCCAATTTCTCAACCACTTATACTTTTCTTATCTTTTACTTAAACCACTTAATCACTTCTCCTAATTAACACTTCAAATTACACTTTAGAACTGATTTGCATACCTTTGGGATGCTGGTATTTATACTCGAATGACATACTTCGAGAACAATCCTCGCCATCCAGCGTCCCATACAATTTCCAATTCGCTAGAAAATTCGATTCCACTCTCCAGTCGAGACTTTGTTATTCCTGTATGGAAATCTTCTGGTCTTTGAATCTAGATGTCGCTGCTCACATTTAAGTGGTTATCACATTGCTCCCTCCCTACAGTTGTTCGTCCCGAACAACTTCGTCATTCAGCATCCCGTTGAAATGACACATTCTATCCAAATGGACCACTTTCAATTTTCCTCGATTCCCACGCTGGATCCGGTAGACAACGTCATTAATGCGGGTTATCACCTTGTATGGACCTTCCCAGTCCTGTTGCAATTTTGGTGATTTGCCTTTCTTACGCTGAGGATTATACAGCCAAACCAGATCTCCTTCGTTGAAACCGGAAGATTTCGCCTTGATATCGTACCTAGTTTTCATGCGGCTGCTTGCTAGCTTCATCTTTTCTCTGGTGTCTTCATGCAATTTACGAATCCTGCTGCGTAAGTCATTCACGTACTCGTTCACCTCTCTGGGCTCCGTCGGTGGGGATCCGAATTTTGCTTCACTTGGCAACCGAATTCTTTGACCAAATAAGATCTCGGATGGTGTGTGCCCTGTTGAGCTATGGACCGCGTTTCGGTAGGCCATTAAGAAGAGGGGTATGTGTCGATCCCAATCCCGCTGGCAGTTGCTGACAACCTTAGATAGATGCTCATTCAAGGTCGCTCGACCATTCCATCAGATTGCGGGTGTAGTGGCGTTGTCCTTGTCTCCATTGGGACTCCAAATCTGCTCACCCAGTTGTTGACTATCTGTTCGGCTACGGTCTTAGCCTCTTGATTTGGGATGGCAAACACTTCCGGCCACATACTGAAGTAATCCATGACTACGAGAGTATATCGGTTTCCATTAAAGGTTTCGGGAAACGGCCCAGCGATGTCGATGGCTATTCGTTCGAAAGGTGCTCCGACATTGTATTGTTGCATTTGTCCATGTGGCTTTACTTTTGGACCCTTGGTAGCCGCACATCTTATGCACTTTTTGCACCAATTCTCGACATCTTGTTTAGCGCTTAGCCAATAGAAACATTCCCTTACCTTTTCCAACGTCTTGTTTATTCCCAAATGGCCTCCTGAGATTCCGTCATGTATTTAATGGAGCACTTGGTTGACTCTGGACCGTGGCACAATTAGCTGCATACGAGATGTTGTCCCATCTGCACTTTCCCATTTTCTCTTCAGCAATCCATCTTGCACAAAAAGCGAGTCCCACTGTGCCCAGTATGCCTTCAGAGTTTGGCTCCGATCTGATATCTGCTGCCAGCTTGGTCTTTCCTCGTGTTCTTTCCAGGCCAATATTGGTTCGATGTCATTGTCTGCCTGTTGGGAGGAACGGATTTCGTCTATACTCCAACCCTCTATTGGCTCAGTCCTGATCATTTGGATAGCTGCCTGTTCTTTTGCTTCTTTACGATTGCAGTGTTCGCATTTTACTCCGCATGGTCGACGAGAGAGAGCATCAGCATTTGAGTGGAGTGGTCCCTTGCGGTGTTGCACGTCAAAGTCGTAACCCTGCAACTGCTCGATCCATCTTGCAACTTGGCCTTCAGGGTTCTTAAATTGGAGTAGCCATTTCAGAGCTGCGTGGTCTGTCCGGAGAATGAACTTTTGTCCGTAGAGGTACTTATGGAAATGCTTCGTAGCCAGAATTAAAACCAGAAGCTCGCGCCGGGTTACACAGTAGTTCCGTTCAGGTCTGGAGAGTACTTTGCTGTAATATGCGATCACTTTCTCTTGACCGTCATGAACTTGGGAGATCACAGCTCCGACCCCAACATTGCTAGCGTCTGCGTCCACGATGAACATTTTTCCGGGCGTGGGGTAACCCAAGATGGGGGCATTCCACAGCTGTCGATTCAGTTCTTGAAATGCTTTTTCGCATTCTCCAGACCACCTGAACTGTCGGCCTTTTTCTGTAAGTTGATGCAGGCTCTTTGCAATGCCAGCAAAATCCTTTACGAACCTTCCGTAATACGTGGCGAGTCCCAAGAAGCTTCTCAGTTGGTGTTTATCTTTTCTAGAAGGCCAACTTTTCACGGCTTCGATTTTGTCAGGATCCGTTCTTACTCCTTCCGCTGATATAATGTGACCCAGATATTTTATTTCCGGACGAAACAAGGCGCACTTTTCCGGGTTGAGCTTTAAATGAGCACTTCGTAGCCTCTCAAACACTTCTTTTAGATTTTCGCGGTGCTCCTCGTACGTCTTACCTATGACGATAACGTCGTCCAAATTTACTAGGCAGGTTTTCCAGGTGAGTCCTTGCAATGTTCGTTCCATTAGTCGCTCGAAGGTGGCCGGAGCTTTGCACAGTCCAAACGGCATCACTGCAAACTGCCAAAGACCGCGTCCTGTAGTGAAGGCAGTTTTCTCACGATCCGCACGATTTATCTCTACCTGCCAGTAACCGCTCTTCAAGTCAAGCGTTGAAAACCATTTCGCTCCAGAAAGCATATCCAAAGTGTCATCGATTCTCGGAAGTGGGTAGCTGTCCTTTTTAGTGACATCATTGAGACGTAGTGATTGAGGTATTGGCGTTTCCGTATATCATTGGTATCTCCATGTTTCCGTATTTCAGGGTTTGTGCCCCCAAGTCGACTACAAGTCCATGTTCTCTCATGAAGTCTGTACCAATGATGCACTCGTCACATATGTCAGCTACCAGAAACGCGTGAGTGAATGTTATTCCGGCCAATTGGATTTTTATGCGAACTTCACCATATACCTTAATCGTTGCTCCTGTAGCTGTTCGCAAGCTGCAACTGCTAGTGTTATGCAGCCAAGACTTCTGCACAAGATTCCTCCTGATGATTGAGGCCGTGGCACCGGTGTCTATTGTTGCCATCCATTTTTCTTTTCCACTAACTACTTCTACTAGAAGGCTTTCGTTGCATCGTTTTGCCAGCAAGACTTGGATGATGGTACTGGGGCCGTCGACTCCTGCTACCAACTTCTGCCCCGCGAAGTTGGTGTTTAAGCATTTCCCGGCTGATGGCTTCGGGAAGGTTGACCGGCTTCTTGATAGCTGTTTCTGCGAGTTTCTTCCTCTATTTGCTTGTCACCACAGTGAGGGCAGTCTTTTCGTCGCACCGGTTCTTTACACTGCCTTTGAAGGTGTCCTATTTTATTGCAATTCCAGCAGCGCATTATCCGTCTATCCCGTCGAGTATCTCATTCCTCGGCACTAATTCTTGTGCAGGAGCATTCGATAGATGTTACTTCCCTGACGAAATGTGTTCCCCTGGAAGCCTGATTGGCTGCTTCCATCGCCAGAGCGAAGTCAAGTGCTTCAGCAAGGGTTCTTTTCCCGGCCATCCTTACTGCTGACTGTAGCTTCGAATCTGCAATTCCCCTGATAAATGCATCTTTTGCCATTTCGTCGATAATTTCCTGGCCTGCGGTGGGGTATGACAGATGTGCAAGTCTACTCACGTCTGCAAGGAGCTGCTGCAGTGTTTCTCCTCTTTGCTGCGTTCGGCTTTGCAATTGGACCTTGTAGACCTCCTGCATGTGGCTGTCTCCAAACCGTTTCTCGATAGCCTGCACTAAAGTCATGACAACATAATCTTTATGCTTTTCGATGTCTACTGTTTGCGCAAGGCCATTGTTAGGGGAAAGCACTTTTCCTCATTGTCCCAGTCGTTTGCACAGGCAGCCATTTCAAACTGCTTCTTATAGGTAGACCATGAGGTCTGGCCATCGAATGAGGGAGGCTTCAACTCTTTTCTCCTTGGACCGCTTAAAGAACATTCTCGCAATTTCTGTTTTCGCACTGTGTCGAGCTCTTTTGCCAGTTGTTCAACTTTGCTGTCCATTTGTTCGAATTTTTCGCCAACACTCTTCTCTATTCTTTCAAATTTGTTATCTATTTCTTCGAACTTTTGGTGTAGAACGTTATTTTGTTCTTCCAGCTTTTGTTCTAGACTATTCTTTTGTTCATCCAGCTTTTGTTCGAGACTATTCTTTTGTTCTACCAGATTTTTCTTTTGTTCGTCGAGACTGCTCTTCTGTTCGTCCATTTTTTGTTCCAGACTGTTCTTTTGTTCATCCAGCTTTTGTTCGAGACTATTCTTTTGTTCTTCCAGATTTTTCTTTTGTTGGTCGAGACTGTTCTTCTGTTCGTCCATTTTTAACAAGAGGAGTTGCATCATCGCAGCCATATCACTGCCGGTACTTGTCTGTTCATCCTCGTCAACATCAAAGGAGTATGCATCAGGATCATGTCCCTCGTTGTTCAAAGCCTCCTGAAGTCGGAGCACCAGGTCACTTTTTCCTCCACTGGCGCTGAGGCTTCTCTTGTTCAACTCGGATTTGAGTTGGACGAGGGTCAACTGCAATAGTTTTCGACCCATTCTAGCTTTTTCAAATAGTCAGAAAACACTTTTTTTTTTTACACACAATAAGCCCTATCCCACTTCTGACACCAATGTAAAATGTTTATGTGGGTACAAATAATAAAACTTATTCTTTCCAATACAAATCCCTTTATTCAGTACAGTTACAATTCACTATTTAATTGTTTCTCTCAGTACAATCCAATTTCTCAACCACTTATACTTTTCTTATCTTTTACTTAAACCACTAAATCACTTCTCCTAATTAACACTTCAAATTACACTTTAGAACTGATTTGCATACCTTGGGGATGCTGGCATTTATACTCAAATGACATACTTCGAGAACAATCCTCGCCATCCAGCGTCCCATACAATTTCCAATTTGCTAGAAAATTCGATTCCACTCTCCAGTCGGGACTTTGTTATTCCAGTATCGACATTTTCTGCTCTGTGAATCTAGATGTCGCTGCTCACATTTAAGTGGTTATCACAATACATTAAATGGTTTTGCCGACGCAGCATGGCGTGGAATTAGCTGTATCATTGCAACGATACAGATAGATGGAAGAAGCGGATCATTAGGACGGGTTAATGCCTTATCCTCTTTTCCTTGGGAATGATACTCGTATGTGCGTAAAGATAATCTGCACCTAGTCTTCGGAAAAAATCTTGTCGTCTTGAGGAACTTAGCGGAAGCAAAATAAAGACAGGGAATGGTTATCCTCTGATACGAAAAAGAAGTTGAAAGAAATCGTCAATGAGTACTCTGTGTGTTTTGGTGAGACACTCAATCGCCTAGGAAAGTACATGACAACGACAATGAATACGCTTACGATTAATATGTCATTCGACCTAGCATATCTTTATATTCGTCGCCTGTTGTGTTGGTACAGAAGTCATCGGGGGAAGACCGAATATGGGTTGATTTCCGAGCACTGAATGCTCTGAATTACTTAAATTTATTGATTTATTATTAATTTATATTTAAATATATGTATGATTTATTTTATTTATTTATTAAATATTAATTCATTAATTTCATTTTTTTTTTTTAATTTTATATTTTATAACTTAAGCCTTACCCGCTGCCAACGATGGAGGAAATTCTTTCAATGACTGCAGGAAAAACTCGTTTCACGATACTGGATCTGATGTCTGGTTCTTACCAGATCCCGATCAGTACGAGTTTAATCGTATGCCGTTTGGTTTGGTAAATGCTCCAAGCGTATTCTTCGAAGCAATTTCTCAACTCGTAAAACCGATAAAAGGACAAGTATTTATTGTAGTTATGTACGAGTAGTTATAGATGAAATAATATTCCGAGTTGCAGCGTTGATGCGGGGCTTAGCAATCTTCAAGAGTTTATACAGCTGTTAAAAGAAGCTGCTATATGCCTTCGAATGAGCAAATGTGTGTTCTTGGCAACAGAAATCACATCGACTTGCCGAGGGAGGTATTAGACCTAGTCCTGATAAGACATCAGCTTTAGACGACTTTTCACAACCCAAAAACATCACAGAATTAAGAAGATTTTGGGCCCGGTGAGCTATTTCAGAAAGTTCGTAATTATCGCCAAACCGTTGACATCGATGTTGAAAAAAGAGGAAGCGGAGTCATCATTCCGATGGGAGGATGAGCACACAGACGCATTTGCAAAGTTGAAAAAAATACTATGCAGCGAGCTGATTCTTCAATTGTATGATCCAGAGAGTCTATACCAGATCGTCTGGGTTAGCCCGACTATTGTTTCAACGAACGAAAACCGGTTTTCAAAAGGGTTTTCCAATAGGGACTTGACAACTTTGAATTTAATTTGTGAACGCACTCTTTCACTAATCATCAAACTGTCACTGCCAATTTATTCAGTAAACTCAACATTTTTATCATTGTAAAGTACACGAACGAACAACGTCTGCAAATTATAAAAATTTTCTACCGAAATTCGGAATCGGTGACTGCAACTTTAAGAGCGTTAACTCCAATTTTCGGTCGTAATTCTCGCCCTGGTAGATTTTTTAATTTTGGTGGGGGCGAATGCCCCCATTATTCGACTTAATTCAAGCTTAAAAATTAAACTTAAACTAAAACTTAAAACTAAGGTTGGTTGGAGTGGTGAAGGAGAACGGATTTGAGGTAGGAAGTGTTGTGGTAGAAATCAAAGACGGTAGGGTTTGAGTTGATTTGACGTAGCATACGGGAGATTGGTTCGTTCGCGCCATAGGAGGTGTGGTGGGTTGCTAGATAGAAGAGTCGAGGGGTACGTAGATTACGAGGGTTAGTGTTGAGGAAAATGGAGTTGTAAAGGGACGCGCATTCAAGGTGACCTGAAAGGAGTCGATGAATGAAGAGATAGTCTGCTGCATCTCTGCGATCTTCAAGGGTGTTTAAGTTGATAAGGTTGAGACGATTTTGATAGGGGGGGCAGATTAAAAGGATCGTCCAAGGGCATACGAAGAAAACGGCGCTGAATGCTTTCAATTCTCGAGATATGAACACGATGATATGGTGACTATAGTTGACTGGCGTACTCTGGGAGGGGGCGAACAAAGGTAATATAGAGGGACCTGGTCACGTATGGGTTGGTGAATTCTTTGGACCACCGTTTTACAAAACCTAGTGCAGAGTTAGCTTTGACGATTATCTCATCCATATGTAAACGGAAGTTGAGCTCGCTATCACACAAAATGCCGTGGTCGCGAAGAGATTGTACGGAGGAGATAGGTTGGTTATGTAGAAGATAGAGTCGGGGAGGAGATTGATTCCGCTTATGTGAGAAGGTGATGGATTGGCATTTGGCGATGTTAAGTTCCAAAGAATTTTTGAGGCAACAGATCTTGCCTCAAGATCTTGTTGAAGGAGGAAAGAGTCATGGGGAGAGGAAATGGTTTTGAAAAATTTAGTATCGTCGGCGTAAAGGGAGACAGACGAGTGTTTGATGATCATATCGAGATCATTTATGGTTAATATAAAAAGAAGGGGACCGAGATGGCTGCCTTGTGGAACTCCAGAGGTGGCCAAAAATGGAGCGGAGTGGGCTGACCTAAAACGAACACTGTAAAAACGGTTTTCGAGGTAAGAGGAAATCCATTTTAACAGTATGGGTTCAAAGCCGAGGGAAGACAATTTAAAGATGATTAACCGATGAGAAATTTTATCGAAGGCTTTGCTAAAATCGGTTGCAACTACATCGACTTCATTGCCATTCTCTAGGACAGAGAGGGCAAAGGATACGAATTCCACGAGATTTGTGGTGGTTGACCTACCCTTTAGGAAGCCGTGTTGTCTAGGGGAAATAAGTGATTTGCATTGGAACTTTAAAGCTTCATACAAAATACTTTCGAAGAGTTTGGGTATATGGGAGAGTTTAGCGATGGGGCGATAGTTGATTATTTCATTCTTTGATCCTTTCTTGTGGATCGGGGTTATTAAGGAGGTTTTCCAAGTCTGAGGAAATTCTCCTTGTGAAAGGGATAGACGGAAGAGATTAGAAAGGGCAAGGGAAAGAGAGGAAGAACATTTTTTAAGAAATATGGCAGGGATGCCATCTGGGCCGGGTGTGAATTCGTCATTGAGTTGGTGTAATTTATATTCGATATAAGACGGGTCCAAAATATGAGAGAGAAGTGGGCCATTGGAGAAGTTCAGTAGGTAACTAAAATAGGATGGATCTGGTACAAAGGAGTCGTTAGTGAAGGATTGTTTAAAAAAGGTGGCAAATAGGTTGGCAATGGTGAGTGGATCGGTTGGTGACCTGTTGTTGAAAGAGAGGAAAGGAGGGTAACCATCGGACTTTCTTTTGTAGTTAACAAATTGGAAAAAGGACTTAGGGTGGTTTATAAGGTTGACTTGCGCATTGTTAAGGTAGCGCTGGTAAAGGGAATCGTAAAGTTCGGTGATTTCTCTTATTTCGGAAGGAACGAAGCTTGCGATTATACCAGGGGGGACTAGTAGATGATGTTTTAAGGCGGGAAAACGGAACGTAAAGGGAAAAAGAATTAAATATTTCTTTATAAAAAATGGATAAGGCATCATTTATACTTAGGTTGTGAAAGATAAAGAGGGATCTGCTGAGATATTCACTGATTTTGTGAAAGTTTGCTCTATTCAAGTCGTGGGATGAGAGAGTTGTGCGGGGAGTGGACTGGAATGAAGAGTTATGAAAAAAATTAAAGTAGAAGGGGGGGGGAGACAGGCAATAACAAGTTCAGTTCAAAAATTTGAGTCTACATATTCGTTGTGTGATGTTGCCGTGCCAGTGAGACAACGGGTTGGTCGAAGTGTCGAAAATATCGCTGCCGTTCAGGCGTCCGTAGCAAACGATCCAAATCAGTCAATTCCACGGCGTTCTCAAGAATTGGGCATCGCTAAGACCACATTATCTCGTATTTTGCGTAAGGATCTTGGTTAACACCCATACAAGATCAAGCTGACTCAAGAATTGAAGCCGGTAGAGGGTTCGGAACGCTTCCGGATGTATTTTCTTGGTCGAAAGTTTAGCGTCATTACGGATTGCTCTGCTGTGAATGCAATTAAAGCATCGCTTATTCCACGCGTAGTCAGGTGGTGGTTGCGACGCATGTATACGTGTTAAGCCGGATACCTGTCGAGGCAGGAAAATAAATGGATACCGTCGCTTGTAGTGTCTTGCGAGTTAAAATTTCATAAGATGATTGGGTTGCCAGCATGCAGTATCAGGATCCCAGGCTTACCGTGATGTTCGATGTACTTGAATGTCGAGAAGAATCCGAAGCCAAAAGACAATTCCAACTCCAATTCTCTTGTAAGAACGGAAGACTGTATCGGCGTCACGAAGAAAAGTTGAAATTGGTTGTGCTATCCAGCTTTCGATGGCGAATTGTTAAATATTTCCACGATGACATGGGAAACTTTGGCATTGAGAAGGTATTTCAGCGAATAAAAGGCAACTTGTGGTTTCGTCGAATGAGAAATTATGTGAAGTCGTACATCGCCGCTTGCGTGGAATTTTGTTTCCATAAGAAGACACCAGGAGCGGCGGATAGGAGAAGGCATATAGTGGAAATTACACCAGTTCTATTTCGAACCCTTCACATGGACAATCTAGGTCCTTTTCCAAGAACTCACCGCGGGAAGGCTTACGTTATAGCGGTAGCGGATTCTAATGAAAGCAGTTAACGACACGAAAACTAAATCGGTGATTGAGATGCTTACCGATTTGACGTCGTACTTTGGTCTACCCGATACGATAATTAGGATCGCGAAACGGCCTTCAGCGCAACTGCTTTCGAGAATTTCTGAGAAGACATTAAGACTGCGGTAAGAACGCCGAGGGCCAACGGACCTCGAACACTCAGATCGCTGATTGGGACTAGATCTTCGTAATCTCCAAAGGAATTCAACTACAGGGTATAGCCCGAATCAAATCGTGTTCACCTTCAAGCTGAAGCATATTTGCATCAATCACTTCGTACAAGCTATGCAGGACGTGGAGGGTGTCTAAGATGATATCAACATGGACAGAGACGTGGAGAATTCTCCCAACGAATAGCCGAACGAATAGAAGGTGAGGTGGAAGCTACTATTCGATGCAAAGCATAAATGTCCTACCATGTACAACGAAGATTAGTTGTTATATAGAGTGCGTCGTTACCAACCACCAACTAATCTCATAAATTAGAGCCTAAGTACAAGGGCCCGTTGTAAAGAAGAGTCTGCGATATGTAATGAAGGAGATGGAAACGAGTCAGAGAAGAAGAAAAATTTCAACCGTAATGGCCAGTGACAAATGAAGCCTTGGTATCTTTTAGGACCGGAGCTTGACGACGATAAAGAGGACGATATGGTACAGGAGCCGAGAACGACTCCACGTCAGGAAGGACCGAGCTGTTAGCTGAATACTGCCATCGACAAAACTATTATAAAACCAGAAAGAACCCTTTCCATGAAATCACTCATATGTAAAGAAACGTCAAATTCAAAAAATGGGAAAAATCCGTTTACAACATATCTCTGATATAAATTTGTACCCTTTAATTTTTTTTGCATTATTGTCTCATCGAATAAAGAGCATTTGTGTTTTAAAGGTTTTTTGTTCCGCTCCGAATAACGCTACTTTGTTGTTTACCAACACTTAAGTCACTTTATCAGTACTCGTAATACACATTTCAAATGCCACTTTAGAACTGACTTGCACTTCTTCGACTTCCGTGGGACGCCGATATTTATACTCCCCTGACATTTTTCGAGAACGTTCTGTACTATTCAGCGTTCAATACAACTTTTCATTTTACCAGAATTGTTGGCAACTCTGTCATGATTTCGCCCAATGCAGATGTCAAGTGACAGGTGTCAAAAGAGGTGGGTGGTCAAAAACGCGGAATAAAAGGGAAAAAAAAAAGTTTTAAAGTGCACGAAATTAGATTGAAAAATAAATAAAGCCACTGAATTAAAACAAGTAGTTGCCTGAAGCAACATCCATTAAAATTATTTTTAATACATATATTTCTCTACATAGTGTATTTGATAAGCCCAATTTAATATTCTATTTTCCGGAAGAAATAAAATATTTTTTTTCGTGGGCGCGCACCACCGCGAAAACAAGTGCGACTTATGGTATCACTTCAACTGTGTTGGCGTATCCAGTGAAATTGAACATCACGACTGGTGTTGTGAAGCGTGTTTTCAACTTCCCTCTAATTCTAATTTTCAGACCCCTCTAAATCCAAACGCAATGTACGAAGTAGCCGGTGAAATTCAAAGCAGAGCACCATCTCGTTCATCTAAATTATCAAAGTGATCTTCTGCCAGAAGATTGGAACTTAAAATGTGTAGATTAGAGGAGAAGCGAAAAATGCAGGAGCAGCGGGATAAGGAATACCTTGACAAAAAATATCAACTCTTAAAAGATATGGAAGAGGAAGAAGAGGAGGAGGTGAGGAAATTGGCATCGATCATGCAAAGGTGAGGCTCTGGTTGAAGCATGGCGATGAAAGGGGTCTACCACTGCATAAAAAGCAACAATTACAGACCAAACCCTTAACTACTACGCCAAATGTGCAAATCCAGACAAAAGACAGTGCAAGATCAAAGGTCTTGGACTCGAAAGTGTGCAACAATACAGGGCTCTTTCACGTTCCAGAAGATAACCTACAACCAAAACAGCACCTTTCAACATCAGTTCCTATCCTAAATCACTCGAGCCAACCTACGAACTCGAACCCACATGTTAGCTCAAAGTCTCAGAGTCATCTCACGGCGGATCAAATCGCAGCTAGGTACGTAATGCCGAAAGAACTACTCCCATTCAGCTGTCGCCCCGAAGAGTTGCCTTTGTTAATATCGACCTTTGAGAACTCGACGCTTACCTGTGGATTCTCTAATGAGGAAAATCTGATACGACTTCAGATGTGTTTGAGGGGGCTGCGTTGGATGCTGTAAGATTTCGCTTGCTGCAGCCATCGCAACCGTGATGCATCCACAAATCCTCCAGAGATGGACGCACTTCCGCAAGATTGGCTTCATTTAGCCTTCCATTCTCATTTATTTGAATTGACTATTTCGTGCTCATGCAGGTGAAGATCGGGCGAAGGACAGAAAAGCGTTGGGTGTTCTCATAACATGCCTCACAGTAAGGGCCGTTCATATCGAGGTTACTTCGACTTTATCGACGGACTTCTGCGTTTTGTGTATCCGCAAGTTCATAGCTAGAAGAGGAACTCCGGTGGAGATATATAGCGACAACGGGACTAACTTTCATAGAGTCCATCGAGAACTTCTGGAGGCCTGTGCACAAATTAACCGCAAAGAGATAGCGGAAAACTTTATCACTGCGTCGACTAAGTGGAATTTCATTCCACCTGTATCACCCCACATGGGAACGAGTTGGGAGCGCCTCATCAGATCGGTTAAAAATATATTGGACTGTATCATGCCAACCAGAAATCCAACCGATGAGCAACTGTATAGCATGCTGCTGTTGTGTAGTGTAAAATACACTTGTATGTATATTAATATGCCAATGTATAGATGTATATATATATTTCTCTCTATACCCTAATCTTGTACTTGTATATACTCTAAGATGTCTCCTACTCCTATCCATAGCTGGCTCTTACTAGCCAGTCTATAATAAACTAGTGAACTATAAAGAAGTCTTTTATTATTCGAACATGGTGTCGGATGAAACATTCTAATGGCTACGAAAAACAACAAAGAGCCGGCACTACCAAGTGCGATAACTGTTCAAAGTAGTGCTGCAACTTCCCAAAGATTTTCTTCGTCAATTCCAAACATTAATCTTAAAAGCACAAATCTAGCCACAACCTGGAAACACTGGTTTAATCAATTTAAAGCTTCTATGCCAGCTACAAATCTGGAAATGCAGTTAAGTTCCCGCAAAGTCGCTCTTCTATTATATCCCATGGGCCAAAATTAATTGAAATATATAATTCATTCAACTTAGACTGGACCAGGTGAATTATGAAGACTTAATCAAAAAAATTGATGAATACTTTTAGCCCGGAAAAAACATAGAAAAAACAAAAATTGGACGAAAGTATCCACTCATGTATTACAGTGCTAAAAAATTTAAGTCTAACATCTGAGTTTGGGACATTAAGAGAACATCTCGTATAAGATATTTTTGTATGTGGGCTGCACGCAAATCACGCACACCACCAATCATACCAGCCGTCCATATCAACCAGTGGAGTGCAATCATCTCGATTTCCCCCACAACTGTCTCAGACTTCACGCCACAATTATCAAGCCGAAAACTTTAACATTTGCCCGAGGTGCGATGAAACGCACAAATACAGGTGTCCTGCTGCAAGAGTTATGTTTGGACTTGTTTTTACCTAATGTTCTATTGTGAATTATTATTGTAAGTGCGTCCTCCTGCTGAATACAGAGGCCTCTAGCGTTTCGATTCTCAATTTCGGCTGCCATTATTAAATTAAAAGAAAAATTTTTTAAATTTGAGAACTTGCAGCAGGAGAACCTACAAGGAAAAATGTAAGTCTGTGTAATACTTCTCCTTCAAATGGAGTTCTATTTTGGTGCGCCTCCTAAGCGAGTTCACAACAAAATTTTATTTCATTTTCTCGCAAAATCTGTCCCGAATGTCAGTGAAGCACCCCTAGTTGCTGAAAAAACCTTCAACATAAATGTGGCAACGATTGCATTTAGCCTGCTGTGCTTGTGAGAGAGCAACAAAGAAAAAAGAAAATTCCACAAAGAAGACAGGAACACCAATTTTTCACCAGGCCACCCAAATAACGGCACTAATCTAACGGATATAACAAGTCGACTGCAAGGAGAAAACCGCAAGACGAACGGGATCGAAGTTGTCGTGCACTATCTATGTGATAGCGAAAACGGTGGGTGTTGCATGTTGTGTACCTATTGATTTTGATTGAGGGTAGGTTAAGTCCGCGGTGTATCATGCCCATGACAACGAGAGCAAAAGCTCCGAGCACTTCAGAGGTTTCAGGAGCAGGTGTAGAGGATTTAAATAACACAATTAGAGCAGAAGAAACAGAAACGTCCCAAGACTCGATGGAGGCTACGTTGAGCACAATGATGAGGCAAATTCAGGAGTTACAGCAATAACTGTCTCGAAATATTCAGGGCTTTAGCGAAAGTGCACAAAATCCAGAACAGTTACTGGAAAATGCAATGTTCAATGTATTATTAATACCTTACAGGATCGTTTCGGCTGACCAGAACAACTAGTCCGAAGTCAAATTGAAAATGTGCGGAGATTTCCAACTATACCGGAGGATAGGATCGACCAACTTGTGCCATTCGCAACCAAAGTTCAAAATTTGTCATCATTCTTAGAAGCTGCTGGATGTGCATACCATTTGTGCAATCCAACAATCATGGACGAATTACTTTCAAAATTGCCAGTACATGTGAACATTCGACATTTTAGTGACTGGCAGCTATGGTAAATTTGGCATTTGTGAATTCTAACGATCAGCCACGTTCTTTAATTAAAAGGGGCAGCGAGGCAGAAGTATCTGTACAAGGCGGTCGGTGCAGGGCATATTCTGGTGAACATGAAATTCTGAAGTGTAAGCGGTTTCTGGAAATGGGCACGAGTCAAAGGTGGCGAGTGGTCCGACAACAACGGTTGTGTTTTAATTGTTGAAGAAATGGACACCGAAGTAACACTTGTTCGCAACAACATCGATGCGATTCGAGTGCCTGCTTGTTAGATTGTATGAATGCGACAAAGAGATAACATGTTTTGCATTTTTGATGAGGGCTCTTCGGTTTCTTTAATCAACGAAAGTCTTGTTGATCGCCTAGGGTTGAAAGGTATTAAAAAAAATGTAACACTTCAATGGTTCGGAAATACTAGCGTGACCGAATGTTCTAGCCGTGTTAATCTTTTTGTTTCAGGGATCGAGCCTAGCAGTAAAAAATTCTCCCTCAGAAATATCAGAACAGTGAAAGATCTAAGAAAGACCCAAACATTAGATATAACCAAATTACACCGTAAATTTCATCAGCGAGGTAGGTACCCAGTTTTTAGTTACAAATTAGCGATTCCGTACTTACTTATCGGACTCGATAACGCTCACTTAGGGGTAGCACAAAGAGCTGCATTCACTGGAAAGGACCAACAGTTGTCCTCTAGTACAGGACCACGAACTTGGTATTTGCCTGTGCACCCCAAGCAGTACTAACAAACCAGGGAAATTACGCTTAGTCTTTGACGCAGCTGCAGAAACTTGCGGTACATCGTTGAATTCAGCCGGACCCGACAAATATCTGGACTTACTCACAGTGCTTATGAAGTTCAGGCAAAAACCAATAGGTGTGTACGCGGACATCGTGGAAATGTTCTATCGGGTGAAGGTGCTCCGAGAGGAACAGAACGCACAGCGCTTCTTGTGGATAGCAAGAGAAAGTGACTCAATACGGGAAATGGTCATGAACGTGATGACTTTGGTGCAACCTGTTCACCCTGTTCGGCACAATTTGTGATGGTTCGTAATGCCTTGGATTTTAAAGCTCAGCATCCAGCAGCTGTAGACGCAATATTAGAAAATCATTAGTGGGATCAAAGCATTCCAGATGAAGCGTACGAGCTTTGGGTGAAATGACTACGGAACTTAAAAGAAGTGGAAGCGACACGTATACCCCGATGTTACAACGTTTCGTTCTTAGAAGGCCCGGTTGAGTTACATGTGTTTGCCGATACAAGTGAAACAGCGTACACTGCTGTGGGATATTGGAGAATACCAGAACAAGCGAGTGTATTTCGTATAGCGTTTGTGGCTGGGAAGACAAAGCGTGCTCCCCTTAAATTAACGACAGTTCCAAGACTGGAGTTACAGTCAGCCGTATTAGCAACGCGTCTTCGCACCTTAGTATTAAAAAGACAATATAAAACCAAGCAGCGTTGTTATGTGGAGTGACTCGCGTACGGTGTTAGCTTGGATAGCATCGGACCACAGGCGCTACAAACCCTATATTGCTTACCGTGTCAATGAGATACTTGAAAACAGCGAAGTTCCTGAATAGAGGTGGGTACCAAGCACAATTAACCCAGCGGATTTTGGTACTCGACTAAAAGATCAAAAACGTAATTCATTCTGGATAAGTGGGCCATTCTTCTGAAAGAAGAGGAACCTGCCTGGCCGCCAAAACAGACAGTTTTAAACACTGATGAAGAAATACGCCGAGAATTTACACTTTTACTGATTAGTACCGAGGATGACATCTTTAATAAATATTCATCTTTCGTCAAACTAAAAAGAGTCGTGGGCTGGATGTTGCGTTTTCGAAAGAACTGCACGCTGGCTCCCAATGAGCGGGATTATGATGGTCTAAAAGTCAAAGAATTGGAGAAGGCCGAACTAACTATTTGCCGTGTCGTTCAAATGGCTGCCCTGACTGAAGATTATGAGGCTCTGAAAAAATGGGGACAAGTGAACAAAACCAGCAAGCTGTGGAATCTAACACAGTGTTTAAGCGAAGAAGACGTGATTTATATAAATGGGAGAATAAACAACGCAACACTTGCGCCTCCTTACACCAGAAAACCAATAGTACTTCCGCGGGGCCATCATGTGACTGACCTTATCGTCAACTATTACCACCAATATTGGAAACACCAGAATGAAAATACTATCGTAGTTGAAATCCGACGAAGGTACTGGATACCCCATATTAGAGTTGTTGTGCGATGTGCAGCAAAAATATGTCAGTTTTGTAAAATTAAGAGGGCAAACCCGGTCACTCCGGTAATGGGTCAACTACCTGAAGATAGGTTGACGCCGTTCGTAAGACCATTCTCGTACGTAGGCATAGATTACATGGGCCCGTTTGTCATTATCAACGGCCGCCGCCGTGAAGAACGATGGATTGCGCTTTTCACCTGTTTAACCATGCGTGCGATACATTTAGAAATTGCGAGCGACCTTTCAACTGATACGTGCTTGATCTGCATACGCAATTTTATAAGTCGACGTGGAACTCCAGTACGCATTAGGTCGGATAACGGGACCAATTTCACCGGTGCTAATAGGGAGTTACAACGACAGCTGAGCGAGTTCGACCACGGAAGAATATCTAACACCATAGCGAACAGAAAAATATAATGGATATTCAACTGCCCCTTGAATCCGCACGCTGGTGGATGCTGGGAAAGTCTGGTGAGAAGCGTAAAAAGAGCAATGGGTCATGCACTTTCCAATCAACAACTTCAAGAGCACAGTTTATTTAGTTTTATGTGCGAAGCTGAAAAGCTAATAAACGCACGACCATTGACGCACATTGCCATAGATACACCGGCGGGCGAACCATTAACCCCTAATCATTTTCTTCTGGGTACAAGCAACTCAGAACAGACGCCTCATCCGCACGAAGAAAAATTAGTTGCCACCAGGAGACAATGGCGTATAGTGCAGCAAATGCAACATCGTTTTTGAAAAAAATGGCGACGATAAACTCCCGTGCCTGTAAGTGAAGCCGGCTTTGACACCGAATCACTTTCTGCTCGGCTCATCAAGTGGCGCAAAATCATTGGGTAACTTCTCCGATGAATAAATCTTGCTCCGAAAAAACTGGAGTACGGCGCAACAGTTCGCAAACACCTTTGGAGACGTTGGGTCCAAGAGTATTTGCCAACTCTCACCAGACGGTCGAAATGGTTTCAACACAGTAAGCCCATTGAGAAGGGAGATATTGTCATCATCGTCGATCCAAATCATCCCCGAGACTATTGGCCCAAGGGTAAGATTCTAAACACTATCGTCAGCAAGAATGGCCAAATAAGGCGAGCAGTAGTACAGACGGCGACAGGCATCTATGAGAGACCAACAGTATAGTGAGCAGTCCTGGATGTCAGAGTTGCTAGAGCGAAAGGTAAGCCGAACCTGTGGACCGCCCGGTAAGGCGGGGGGGGGGGGGGGAGTGTTGGCAACTGTGTCATGATTTCGCCCAATGCAGATATCAAGGGACAGGTGTTAAAAGAGGTGGCAGGTTAGAAACGACGAAAAAACGCGCAAAAAAATTTTTAAAGTGCACGAAATTAGATTGAAAAATAAATAAAGCCGCTGAATTAAAACAAAGGTTTATTTTTTATATTTTTCCGCGAGCTAAAAATTTGAATCTTACCTGAAGTAAAAAAAAGTTTTCTATCTCCAATGGTTTAGTCCTCTGCTATTCAAATACAGACGACGCTGTTCAGATTTTAAGTGGTTATCCCTAAAGTTCTTAGTCTACAACAACTTCGTCGAACAACGACACATTCTATCAAGTTGGACCATCTTATATCCTCGATACCCACGCTGGATCCGGTAAACAACGCCATTAATACGGGTTATCACCTTGTATATACCTTCTCAATCCTGTAGCAATTTTGGTGGTCTGCCTTTCTTACGCTGAGATCTCCTTCGTTGAAGCCAGAAGATTTCGCCTTGATGTCGTACCTAGTCCTCAGGCGGCTGCTCGCTAGCTTCATCTTTTACGAATCTTCATGCAATTTACGAATCCTGCTGCAGAAGACATCCACATAATCGCTCACCTCCTTAGGCTCCATAGGAGGGGATCCGAATTTCGTTTCACTTGGCAACCAAACTGTTTGACCAAATAAGATCCCGGATGACGTATGTCCTGTAGAACTATGGACCGTGTTTCGGTAGGCCGCTTAGAAGAGAGATATGATCCCAGTTCCGCTGGTAACTGCCGACGACCTTATACAGATGCTCCTTCAAGTCCTATTGAATCGCTCGACCATTCCATCAGACTGTGTCGAGCCCTTCTGCCAGTTCTTCAACTTTGTTGTCCATTTGTTCGAAATTTTCTTCGATTCACGGTCAAGTGCAAGTTTATAGCTTTTTCAAACAATCACAAACATTTTTTTATTTTTTTACACACAATAAGCCCTATCCCATTTTACACCAATGTAAAATGTTTGTGTGGATACAAATGAATGACTATAGTATGAAATTCAGGAGAACATCGCCTCTTATGTTGGATTTGCTACTGCTCCAAAAATTATTCTGATCGTTATCATCGCAGCATATAATAAGCCTCATATTTCTCATGGATAAACTAACCTAGATGTCAAACTCTACTAATACTTTTGCAAACCCTTAACTTTCGCACAGGCACACTGTAAGTGAATCCAACATTTTTACATCTCTATAACTTTGTCAAAATTTGCTAGAATGAGAGCAATTTACAAGTAAAATTGTTAGAATGAGAGCGATTTGCACGAGTGTGTGTAATGTGGATGAGGTTTTTTGGTTAAAATGGGCGCGGTTTGTGTAAAAAAGGAGGGAATTTGCCATTGATCACAATTCACACGTATTCACAGTATGAGTCACACGGTCAGTAGAAAACCGGTTTTGATTTTCCAATATCTGGAAAGTTTGCCATTTAGGTTAGCTTATCTATGGTCTTTCTGGAATGACAGTATTCAGTGAGTTCAGCTACCGCCTTCGGTAGTGGGTGGTAATAACAAATCATAGGGAAAATATGCAGACGCAACGACGAATTTGTGCCATTCTCCGTCCGTTTCGTAGCTTATGTATGTTTTCGGCAGGTACAGACTTACTCAACCATTCAAGAGTTTGCTCCGTGGAGCACATAGATGAACTACCGAAAAACTTGGCTACTTCGCTCCAGTTTTTGAACTGTTTTTAGAAAATCTCTTAAAAATGGTAAAAATATGATTTAAATATAATATTTTTATCGCTAATATGAAGAATATATGAGACTATAAATAATATGACGTCATAACTATGGAAATGACTGCTTAAATATTTTCTTTCTTTTGCCCAAAAGTAAGGCAAAGTTGTTCAAGAGACGGGGGTGACTTTGCTCCAACCGAAAATGTTGGTTATAGTGCCTTTATTTGAACAGCTGGGGCAATGTTATTAATGTATTTCTTTAACATTGATCGTATCTGTAAAAAAACAGGATCAATAATCGACAACCACAATAGGGGCCTTCTAAATGTATTGAACCTTCTGTCCTTGCAGAATATACGAAGAGACAAAGTTTACACGCCAAAGATACTAAAAACATCTATTTTTATTTTGGGGCGAGCTATTTTATTTAAGGGGGTAAGGATCTGGGGGCTATGGTTTATTATTCTAACCTACTTTGTGGCGAGCTACGTTATTTAAGGGGGTAAAGACCTGAAGCACTTTCCATCTATTTCTAATGGAAGACAAATGACATATTATCTCAGAAACGACTGGATTTTTTACTATAAAGTACCGTGGTGGACGTGGCTCAAGTGGTAGCAAACTGGCTTCCAAATCGGCAGTTTCAGTGTTCGAATTCCAACCACACCCAAAATACATTCATTTGGATGCCACCCATGGAGCGAAATAACCACTGAGCACAAACATCTCTTTCTCTCTATCCCATTTTCCAAAAAACTTAACACAACTTAATACCAACATAATAAGACGACAATCAGAATCTCTTTTTAATTTTGAATTTAAACAATAAATACATACGTAACATACATAAAATAATAAAAATAATTAATTCAATGAACAGAAATAGCCGATTTTGGAGAGAACTAGTACGGAGCAGCGCGCCGTTCATGGTCTCATACATTGCTCTCACTATGACTCAAATTTGAAACCACTTCTAGAGACCCTAAAAAGGTGCGGCTTGTCGCATTTTTGGGCACTTACCCCTTAAATTTGAAGACTAAAAAACTTTAAAGACACATACACTCCCAATTCCCTACAATAAAAATTTGAGAAAAAATAACTAAGGACTAGTACTTTTCAAATATATATTTATGTTATTTGTTAATTTTGTTCTACATCAAGTTTTGGCTTTTTGCATTTATAAATGGAGAAAGGTTTTCACATAATGCTAACCCTATTGTGCATGAGAATATTCAAAAAATGTGTGTTAACCAATATTTAACTAAAATAAAGTTCATGTGACAATAGCTCATTAAACTACTTCTAGTACAATCAAACAAAAAAATAAAGATTGAAATAAAAATGGATATATTAAATAACTTAAAAATGTGATGGCTAAAGGCCATTTTTATCAACCATCAAATTGCCCGATTATCTAATGTGGTAAAATACTATGTGTCATAATCGGATATGATATTATAGGTTGCGTTGCGTTCGACATCGCTAAAGCCTGTGAAGTGTTGATAGTCAGACCCTGGGCCAGGGCCGGTGTGAGTGTAATTTGGGATGTCCCTAGAATTTGCTGAGCATGTGTTGGTGCTAATTGCTGTGTTGTATTTGATAATGATGTAATATTTTGTTGTGAGATCGCCAACTGTTGTCCCTGTGATGTGTTGGCTGCTATAGCTAATGGTGTAGCGCTACTTGCTATTATTTGTGTCTGAGGTGTTGCAATGCTGACAATAGGCGTTGCTTGCACTTGTACTGGCGCAATAGAAACACCACCGATAAGTTGTGTTTGCGGCTGTGAAGTAGTTTGAGACACAGTAACAGGGTTCACCACTGTAGAACACTGAACATTTGTAAGTCGTAATTGGGCGTTTTGAGCAAGCAAATATTCATTTGATGCACGCAGTTCTGCAATTTTAATCTCGTTTGCTTCAACGCGCCGCCTGAGCATTACTTGCTCTTCTTCAAAGCGACGTACTAAAGCTAAAATATCGATGCGATCGATGTCATCACGAATTCGTTTATATGCTGCCGAGCTTTCGAGAGTATCAACCTTTGAAGGACGTTTTAAGGAAGGAAAGTCCTCACAGTCATTTCTGTAACCATTCACGAGAACACCTTGTCGGCCAATTACGTCTCTGTATTCCGTATGATTCCATGTAGGCTGTTGTCGTTCCATTCGCTCAACTCGAATTGACGCAGGTGATTGCGCTGAGTTTGCCATATAGCAATCTTTATGACGACATCGTCCAAACATTGCATAGTCTTTACAAGGTAATTGATTATCCTCAGAAATTTCTAACGGGAATTCACCATTAACCTTGTAGTATTCTTCTTCCTGTACTGTATAGTGTAAAAATTTGCAATTTGGCCTGGCGCATGTTGAATTCTGATAATCATGACAGAAAACTACCAAATCTGGCGATACTACATGCGGATAGCGGCAATGTTTTCGTCGACACACACCCCTTACAAAATCTCGACATATTCGGTTCTTTGATGTTATATTTGTGTTTCCATTGCAAACATTTCCTAAAGTACTGTTAATCAAATTATTCGGGCCATTACCATCGACGACAGTGTTACAATTTGGATTCATTTTTTGTTTCATATATTTCTGTAAAAAGTTGAAATTTTTTTAGTTTTCTCTTTATTTTCCCATTGACCGCTTAGTTTTTAGTTTAATTATCACAAAATATTCTCAATTCGTAACAATACTAATTAAGAAAAAAATAAGACTTTTCCATAAATCAATCGCGAAAGGCAAACATTTGTGAACAAAATTTATTTTAAGGTTGCGTTGAAGTTCTTTGCTTATGTTTTAAGATTTGTATTAATTTTATTTGTTTACATATTTAAGAATTTTTTTACAAAAATATCCACAAAATCAACGAAAGCACAATTCAATGAAAAAAGAATATTTTTTTTTAATCATTTGAGTGCGGAGAAAATTACGTTAACTGACATTCGAAAACAGCACTTCGAAAATCTGTCTCATTTTAGAGACGTTTGTTTTGTAAATTGAAATTGAAACTTTGGAATTTTTCATTTCAAGTATTCCATCCGGAATTTTTGTTCCTAGGACTGTTGCTTTTGTTTTGGGTGTCAACAACGAAATGGGAAATATTCGAAGTATACCGAGAGGATTTTTATTTCCGATACCACTGAATAAACCCTTTGCGTGATTAGCTGCTTCTTGTCTAGAGAGAAGGTAAATCTTTCAACAAGGTTTTTTTCTCGCAATCCCACAGCGATTGTAGATTTTATTCGGCAATTCTCCTCCTGAATGCATTTATTTCCAATTTTGTTATCCAATTCTTTAAAATTTTCATCGACATTATTATTAAACAAATTCAAAATCCAAATTTTGTTACCGAAACTTCACTTTATTTATAAAAATTCACTTTGTTACAAAATTAGTGGATTGCCTACTTCAGCTCCTAGTTGGCGTTGCAACGGTGGAATCCCTTCAAAAAAAAAAATAACATTTTGTAGTTAGCTGTCAGATGGCTGTCAGTTGATTCAGTTCATTTTTATTCTTTCGTCGCTGGAGTTGCCAAGAGCCATCTTTATCTATTTTTCGAATTTTTCATCAATTTCTTCGAACATGCTATTTAGATTTACCTGCTTTCTTTCATCATGTTGCAAAAGTAGTTACGTCATTACTCCCATGTAATTTTCTGTTATCACTTGTTCAAACACTGTTTTTCTGTACGCAGTGAGTTTTATCTAACTTCTGACACGTGTTCAGCAACTTCCGATTGGAAACGTTAGGTTAGGTTAGGTTAGGTAAGAGTGGCTGTTGGAAATATAAACCCACTTAGGCCTATTGGCCCATTGTGATGCCACGTGGATCTATGATCTTCTTACTACTGGAACCAGTTTGAGCTTTTAATAAAGCGTAGGAGACTGTTAACGTCTATTTTTTCTAGATCGTTTAGGTCGTTGTAGAAGAAAGCTCCTAGGTGAAGCTTCCTTCTCTGAGAGAGAGCTGGGCATGTGCAGAGTAGGTGGGGGATTGTCTCCTCCTCTTCCTCGTCCATGCAGCTTCTACAAAAATCGTTAGTAAAAGCGCCAAGCCTTCTTGCGTGCTTGCCTATGAGGCAGTGTCCGGTAATGACACCTATTATGGCGCTGAGATGTTTCCTTTCTAAGAGGATCAGACACTTAGATCGACTCAGATCCAGCTTTGGCCAGATCTGTTTTGTCGCTAGACATGTTTGTCCAGCAGTCCACCTAAGGTCCGTTCTTTTATTGGCATCTAGCTTTAGTGTTAGTTTGCACGTAGCGATTGGTATACCTATACTACCTTTGTCTGGTAGGATAGGTAGAGTGGTTCCAATTTTGGCGAGTTCATCGGCTCTGCAGTTCCCTGGAATGTCTCTGTGGCCCGGCACCCAACAGAGGTGAATGTTGAACTGCTCTGCCATCTCCATGAGAGATGATCGGCATTCAAGGGCAGTTTTAGAACACAATGAGACCGAGTCCAGGGACTTGATGGCGACCTGACTATCCGAAAATATGCGGATATCCTTTGCAGATATCACGTTTTTCTTCAGCCAGGACAGAGCTTCTTTAATCGCCAAAATTTCCGCCTGGAACACGCTACAGTGATTTGGAAGGCGGAAAGAGAGGCTTAGATTAAGCTTATCTGAGAAAACACCGCCACCAACTCCGCTGTCGGTTTTAGATCCATCTGTGTAGAGATGGATTGACTTGTCCTCCATGAAAGCATCCTCCTCCCAGAATGATCTAGAGGGGAAGCTTACATGGAAGTTTTTGTCAAACCAAAGTTCAGGTATGGTGTAATCGGTGTTCTCTGTGAGGATTCCTAATGTATTAAGAATGTTGGCGTGGCCAAATGAATTATTTGTCCACTGTTTAGTCGCTTTAAGGCGAATAGCTGCAGTCGCAGCTACTTGCTTGCTAAAAATGTCGAGGGGTGTCAAGTGAAGCAGAATATCTAATGCCGCAGAGGGGGTAGACCGCAAGGCTCCGCTTGTGCATAGACATGCTGTTCTTTGGACTCTGCTTAATTTAATGCAGTTGACTGCATTTTCCAAGGCCGTCCACCAGACAACCACCCCGTAAGTGAGTATCGGTCTTATGACCGAGATGTATAGCCAGTGGGTTATGCGAGGTTGAAGGCCCCATTTGTTCCCAATGGCTTTCTTGCAGGAGAATAAAGCTATTGTAGCTTTATTGACTCTTTCTTGAATGTTAGGTTTCCAGTTTAGATTCCTGTCAAAAATCAGACCCAGATATTTTGCTGTATCGGAGAAAGCTAAACTGGTACCGTTTATTGAAGGAGGGTCTATGATTGGAATTTTATATTTCCTAGAAAAGAGGACAAGATCAGTTTTATGGGGGTTTATTCCCAATCCACAGCGATCTGCCCAGCAGGTTAATCTGTTAAGATTTACTTGGAGGAGTTCTTTAATGGTATTTAAATGTTTTCCTGAGACGGCTATGGCAACGTCATCCGCATAGGCAATCACTCTGCTACCACCCGCTTCCAGGTATATCAGTAGTTCGTTAACCACTAAGTTCCAAAGAAGGGGGGAGAGGACACCGCCTTGCGGCGTACCCCTACTGACATATCTTTTAGCAGAAGTCTCACCCAGTTTGGAGTTGATTATCCTGCTTGTTAGCATTAGATTAATCAGCTCCCCAAGTGAGTCGTCTACCTGCAGAGTTGACAACGCAGTCGTGATTGCGGATGTGTTGACGTTGTTAAAGGCGCCCTCTATGTCCAGGAAAGCAACCATTGTGTACTCCTTATATTGTAGGGATCGTTCGATGTGGCTAGTCAGAGAGTGCAAAGCCGTTTCCACCGACTTTCCTTTACAGTAGGCATGTTGAGCCGTAGACAGAAGTCTTGGATCAACTTTAGCTCGAATATGGATATCAATCAGTCGTTCTAAAGTTTTCAGAAGGAATGACGATAGACTTATAGGTCTGAGGTCCTTTGGGACCACATGAGAACATTTTCCAGCTTTGGGAATGAATACTACATTGACTTCTCTCCATAACAGTGGAATGTGGATAAGTTCTACACAGCTCCTCATAATATTTTCCAACACTGGTAGAATAATATCTGAGGATCTCTGTAGCTCGGCAGGTATAATACCGTCCGGACCAGCAGACTTGTATGGTTTGAAGCTATGTAGCGCCCAGAGCAGTTTGTCTCTCGTAATCAGACTATGAATTTTGGTCACGGTTGCAGTAGGCTTGTTTGGGCTGCTACTGGCCGCGAGTTGGGAGCTACCTGGAAAGTGGGTGTCCAGAAGCAGGTTGAGTGATTCATCACTTGAGGTTGTCCAAGAGCCATCGGTTTTTTTCAAACAGCTGGGCATCATAGGATTTGTGGAGAGGATTTATCTTAGCCGCGAAGCCTCAGAGGTTTCTGTAATTTTGTCACAGAATGACCTCCAGGATTGTCGCTTTGCCTTCCTCAGTTCTTTTTTGTATAATTTGAGGGATTCTTTATATGAGTCCCAGTCGGTCGCTTTTCTTGTGCTTTTTGCTGCGTTGAAAAGTTTTCTGCATGTGTTTCTGAGCAGTCCTAGTGCCGATGTCCACCAGTGTGGCTTTTTCTTGCCTCTTGGTTGAATAAGAGGGCAGGAAGCGGCCATAGCCTTATTGAGAGTCAGAGTAAATTCCCTGACTTTCATGTCGAGCTCATTGGTGTCACGCGGGGGACTTGATAGTTTGGAGGATATCGTTTCCGACAGGATTCCTCTATATTTTGTCCAATCAGTTTTCCGGTAGTTCCGGAAAGTTGGTTGGCGAGGGGGAGCATCACTCAGACTGAATTGGATGTACCTATGGTCCGAAAAGGAGTGTTCAGACGATACCATCCAGTTTGTTAGCCTTTGGGTGATGCTGTCGGAGACAAGAGTAATATCTAAAACTTCTTGTCGGTTTTTTGTTATGAAAGTGGGCTCATTGCCAATATTGCAAATTAAGAGGTTAGTACTTAAAATATAGTCTAAAAGTGACTCACCTCTATCATTGATGTCGGTACTGCCCCATACCGTATGATGTGCGTTGGCGTCGCATCCGATTATGAGGCCAGTTTTTTGCCTTCCCGCTTCCAGTACCACCCTTTCTAGGTTATCACCAGGGAGAGGGCCCACTTGGTCGTGGCCAAGGTAAGCCGATGCCAGCCAGTATGAGCCTTTGGCAGTTTCTAATCTGGCAACGGTTAGGTCGGGGTCACTGAGGTTGGGAAGTAGAAATACATTAAGGCTAATAATATACAAGTTCTAATCTTACCTTTGTCTCTTGTATAGAGCGGAACGTATGAGGGTGTCCTAAGTCCACGAACCACGCCTTCTGCAATCCATGGTTCCTGGATTAGAATAATGTCTTCTGCGCTTTTGGAAAGACGCAGAATGAGTGTGGCCGAAGCCTTTTTTGAGTGGTGGAGATTAATCTGGAGAAACCGTATCATTGCTACAGTCTTCCAGAGTCGCCTCCACCACGGTGTTGTTGAGGTCCTCCGATTCTGAAGATGTGCCCAAGAGCTCATTTTCAATCTCTGATCGTGTAGAACCTCTATTTGCTTCGCCATCGGTTTCCATTTCCGACAATGTGTCAGAATAGGAGACCGACGGCTTTGTAGTCACCTCGGACAGATTGGAGTCGTCGCTATCCAATTCTGGAAAGGATATCGATGCTCCAAGATCCACGGTTGTGATGTCAGGTGTTAAAGGAGGAGGAGGTTGCTTATCAGCATCCAACTCATCCTTTTTGTACACCCTTAAGTGAATGGACTCGAATCCAAACCGAATCATGCCTATCGTCTGCGCCAGAGGATTAAGGGATTCCTTATTGATCACAATTAACGCGCATCTATAAGAACCCCTTAGTTCCTCCAGTTTCGCGACTTTCCAGTCATGAGTCGGAAGAGTCGGGTTGCTGAGCCGGATGATTTCCAGGATATTTTCTGGAGAGGAGGGTTCGGCTGCAATCCAGGTACGAGTTCGAGGTCTACTAGGAATGTCTTCCTTAGATACGACCTCGAGTTTTGCACCTGGCCAAACCTCTCCTAAACCATCGATGGCCTTGGTGAAGAGATCGAGAGATCTCTGGTCGGAGCAAGCGATGAGCTTGACATGGCCTTGGTGCCAGCCAGCGTCGCTTGTGATAGGAGGTGGTCCTGGGTTCTCCCGCATGATGGCCAAGAAGTTGCTGGAGAGCTTCAACTTGACCAATTGCCACCGTTCCGGTGTAATGGAACCGTCGGTATCGCTTCTATCGATCACCGCGATCACCAATGCGTCCTTTAGGACTTCATTATAAGACTTCAGAGATCTGCTGTTGGATGGCCCAGGGGTTGTGGAACTGTGTATTTTGGGCCTCTTGGAAACCGGTACGGTTTCCTCCAACGATCTCTGACGCTTAGAGGAGTCTTTTGACGTTTTGTGAGCAATGGAAGCAGTGGGAAATCCGTCTTTTAGGATGTTTTTAGCCCACTCAACCTTGCTCTTTATTTCCGCACTTCTCTCCACCTCCGGAATGGATCCGAAGGTTTTGATAATGCGTGAAGCATTTCGGCGTCTTATGTATAGCGCCTTAGATGGAGCTTGCCGATGCGGCTGAGCTCCAGATTCCTCTTTGGAGGGAGGAGTTTTGGTAGCAGCAACAAGTCCGTGGCATGCCACAAACTTGCTGCTGCTGGGGGCGGGGGAAGTGATAGGACCATGGCTTGCCACAGTCTTAACACTCCCCGAAGGAGTTTTGGTAGCAGCGACAAGTCCGTGGCCTGCCACAAACTTGCTGCTGCTAGGGGCGGAGGAAGTGATAGGACCATGGCTTGCCACAGTCTTAACACTTCCTGAAGGAGTTTTGGTAGCCGCGACAAGTCCGTGGCCTGCCACAAAGTTGCTGCTGCTAGGGGTGGAGGAGGTGATAGGACCATGGCCTGCCACAGTCTTAACACTTCCTGAATTCTTTTTATTTGGCTTGTTCCTTTTGCCTTTAGAGGATGGCGCACCATGGCCTGCCACAGTTTTGCCTCCTCTCGGCAATGCAGGAGCCTTGCCGGTAGTCGGTGTAGTCACCGTTCCACCGCCCGGTAATAGAGGAGTACCGGCCTCGGTTTTTGTTATCAGGTTATTGTCCATAATAGTCCCACGAGTAGCGGAGAAAGGGATGTCCATCTGTACAGAGATCCGCCATATACAGATAAGGCTAGCTAATCCGGAGGTCGCCAGGTATCCGGATACTCCGTTTGCGACTGAGCTATTTTTGGAGATACTGGGCCCTCAGCCAGGTTGATCTTCGGCACGGGTCGTATAACACCTTGATCCAGCCCAGGGGAATGATGGAGTGCTTTGGGAGTTGGGGAGGGGGGGGAGCATCCTTTGGTTTCAGGACTCGTCTGGAGAATTTCTTCTCGAGAGTCATTGACCCTACTCAGCCTCTACAACTCGACAAGTTCGATGCTCACGGTAGAAGATTGGAAACGTTGGTGATGCTAAGTTTTAGTGTAACAAACAATGAAAAATGGTCGCTATGATGTAAGTTAGGGAGAATTCATCAGTTAGTGCATGTATTAGTGATTGTAGAAGTGTATGTATAAACAAATTCGTCTCCACGAGACACAAATATGTCAGACAAAATGTCAGACTTTACGTCTGACATTTAATTTTAAATTAGGTGGGCAAATTATTAAATAACATTTCATTCTGTGAGTGTAAGTTGGTTGGTAAGTAACTACATTATAGTAGAAAAATGGCGACGCAGATGCAGATTTCTTGTTCTTTCTTACGAACAGATAGCATTGTGGTGTATGAATTTCGCTACACTTTGTTATTTTTTTTCCCACATCTCTCTTCTGTTTCTGCTAGAACAGATCACTAAAACAAAGAGATAGTTCATTGTATTGCTTTTATGTTCATTTGGATGTAATTCCTCAGTCGCAGAAATGTGAGCAATCACTTCAGTGCTACAATGCTTTCAATACCATGATCAGCACTAATTACCTGCAGCCTAATACGACATTAGGTAGAAATTCTCAAGGAAGGAATGTTTTTCAGTATCGTTATCTTTTCCGGAACTAGAGTCGCGGATGTTGGTATCACTTATGCCTATCCTATCTAAATGCTTAGAAAATGCGAGGAAACCGGCCAAAGACCGAATTCACAGTTCTTCTGAGGGACTACAAGAATACCGTTGACGTTTTAGAAACCTTGGTTATTCTTCATAATGGACATAGAAAAAGAGAGAAGAATAGGAATGAGACTAATAATTTTTTTTGATTTTTTTAACCAAGACATTCAAAATGGATGCGCTATGTAATTGTATGAGTTAGTTAATGATGTGACTTTTCCCAGATAATTATCTGCTTAGTGTTTTAAAAAGAATCACTATTGCGTTACGATCTTCTAAACAGCATACATATTATTGTATAAAGACACAATACTAATCTGTAACGTTTTGCGGTTGATATGACAACTTTCCCCTACAAAAAAAGAAACATAAGGACCAATATTGTGTAGTGTATATTGTATTGCTTTTGTTGCTGTTAACGAATATCTAAACATGTGTAAGAATCCATTAATTTTTGTTATTAGATTAAGATGTACTAAAATATAATATGAATTTTGGCAGCATTGAAAATAAGAGGAAAAGGAATAACAGCTGTCATCAGCCCGATAGTAATAATTTGTGTTGGAATTATTAGTGTAGCTTTATTTTCATTAGACGAACATTTTACTTGGGAAGTATTTCCGCAATATAACAAAATATTGGTTAAATTTATAATATGTTAAACAGTTTTTCGAAATTGTAACTTACTTTTACAACGGTGAGTAAAAGGACATTAATAGCTATTGGTCATGACGTATATTTAGGAGTATTTATTTGCTAAGCAACTACATCAGGTGCTTCAAATATTGGCAAAATCAATAAAATTAAATTTAAGTGTACTTGATTTACTGCGATTGTTCTATTTGAACTTGGTTTTCTTTAGCTGTAAGGTTAAAGTTAGATGTTGCTTGTATATCCATGTTTTTGTTTGTTAACCGTACGTGGACAGACGAGCAGTCTAGAACTTCTAACGTGAAGTGGACATACTCGTAAGTTGGGGACTACGTTTACTGAATGAGTGTTATATGCGCAGCATTGTCTGGATACTTACTCACGTTAAATGAACGCGAGAAAATGCTGATAACACTATCTTTTGTAAATTACTCATTGTAATCAACATTGAATATTATTCCTTATTCTAAGAACTAGTACAAGGTTATGTACTGAAAGGATGTTAGTCGCTGCCTTACCTTGTTATGATGTTTCGTTATTGTATAGTTATTTGTGCACCGTAATTGAAATATTATAACGGGCGTACTAATGCATTCTTTACTATCAGCAGATTTATTCTTTTCGTACATAACGAATAAAAATGACTTCAGCTGGCTTCAGACAGTGTTTATTACTATGGAGTGTGGACTATTGGAATTTAGAAGGTAGCTAATACATTTCGATAATTCAGAAAAAGTTTGATGATATTTTTTGCTTATTTGTATATATTTACATGTTTACTTTTCACGGTTATTTTTTGTTCTAGTTCATTCTGTTGGCCTTTTATTTGCATTTAATTTCGTACCCCCTTGAGTTAGTAGGTACCAATCTACTTATGTGTTGTATTATTTGAGTTACATATTTGATTTACCACTTATCTCATACATACTTACATTAAATAGGAATATTATTGATAATATTTAATTTGTATAGTTATGACAGATAACAACTTCAAGTCTCGTGACATAGGCCTCAGGGCTCAGAAGAAAATCCTTTCTCGCATGGCTACGAAGAATATTGCAAAAACTTTTATTGATGGCACTACAGCATCGCTGCTGGATAATCTATACAAGCTTTGCAAAATTCATGTAAGCCACTTGAAACTTCAATTTATATTGCATTAATAAGTATCTTATCTATTCGCCAATAGACTGGTAATAAAAAAGAAGCGGAAAAACTCATCAAAAATATTATCAAAATTGTTATTAAAATCGGTGTTTTGCACAGAAATAATCAATTTAGTCCGGAAGAACAGCGAGCTGCGGAGCAATTTAAACGAAAATTTCAAGTAAGTATAACGAATAACAATAGCCAAAACTATGAATCTATTTTATTTTTATAAATACATATAATATGTAGATTCGTTTACGAATTGAATAAGGTTTAAAGTAAAAGAGAAGTATTTAAAAAAAATCATGTTAGTGTTTGTACACAAACAGCAGCACAAGTAAATGTTAAAATTACACACTCAAAATGCTCCTATCAAGATCTTTGCCACTTGAAAACAAGTTTTCCCAAAATAGAGTACGTTGCTTTCAGCCCAGCTAATGCCATTGGTTTGATATTTAGAACCAGAGACGCTATGTAATAAGTTGACGTTATATGGATGTTCTAGAGTTCCAATTGTTTATATTGGTGTTAATATCATATTTAGATTAATATTTACGTAGAACATAGCTAGCCTAAATTGCAAATGGTTTAATTTAAAACAAGAATATAATCGTATATGGGGTTTATCTTCTTTTCTTTCGGAAGTAGGGAAACTGTGACGAATTGTTGTGAACTTTCTACTTCTACCATCAAGCATCTACTAACAATTTGAAAATATGTATTTATAATCATTCAATTGCAATTGATTTGGCTATATCTATAATATTTTCTTTTAGTTATTTTAAGTTGACAAACAAACCAGGGCAGCCTATATAATTGCAGACATGTTGGAGCTTGAATGCACAACTCTGATTTTAATGGAGTGCGGATGTTAAATCGAGCAACCTTGATCACATTCTTTTTCTTTTATCAACCATTGAAACATCTATTACTACAAATTTGTTTCACATAATTGCATTGCTGCTGTGCTGCTTATGGGGTTGATTAAGTTTGCTTACCTTAGTATCATTTTAAGAGCAGTTCTAGTTTGGAGAAGATCATTAGTGGGGCCAAAAAAATAATATTTTTTTGCAGTTTAGTGATTCAATTACTTTTTTTCTGGATCTTTTTTTTTATAATTGGCGCGCGCACAAGGGATTTTGTGTATCCTTAAGATGTTTGCACATAGTGCGAGCGAAGGGAAGTTAGGGAGGGAAAAAAGAGGTACCGATGTGGGTTGGTTTTAAATTTTTGCAAGCTGTAGTGACTAGGAAATAAAGAGCTAGTCAGGGCGGGTTGTACAGCTTAGGAAAGTGTCACGAAAGGAAAGCCTGGCGGTCAAAAAAGGTTTGGTCTACGCTAAAATGTTTAATATTAATAAATAATAAAAAAAAGGACTTATTAAGTGTAAAGTTTGATCCCAAATAGCAAACCGTCTAAATCCATCCTATTCTTGAAATAAATATTTCGATCCTTATAGAATACATTTCTCATAATTTTACTGTGAATAGTATTTTTAAATTCCAATATTGTAATGAAAGATCATTATTTGATATAATAATTATAAAGCGCAACAGTAAAAAGTGGGGGTAAGAAAGAAATTGATTTTGGAAATTCAGTGATCGTGATTGTACTTGAAAAGGGCACTTGAAACAATTGATCGGGGTATTTTGATACAAAAACTAGAAATGTATGGTGTGAAGGCTGCAGAACTTAGATGGTTTAATACTTTCTTATTGGAAATGTCTCAAAGAACAAAAGGTTCGATATTGGGAGTTATTCTTTTTCTTGACATTAAATATTGTGTTCAATTTCGTAGAATAATTTGGTTTGCTATTGATTTACATAAGTGGTAAGAATGTTGAGAGTATGTATGATTATGATTATGAATTTAAGAATGAATAGAGAGATTATTGAGTGTGGGTATGGTGTTAGACTGTAATTTAACTTTAAGAAGCATGTTGATTATACAGTGTTGGCGAAAACTAAAGCACGAAATGATTTCGCTTCGGGAAAAAGTAAAGGAAATCCAAAAAAACTGATGATAATTTTCTAGTTTTTATTTTTTTAATCAAAATATATTAGTCTTCAATTCACAACTAACAATATTATAATTACTCTTCAATTATTTAAGGAATAACAAAATAAAGCAAAACCTCTTAAAAAATAGGTGGACAAAACTAAACCACATTTTCGAATTCATAAATTAAAAAAAAAATTGGTAGCGTAGCCTTTATTTCGAATTACTGAGGCACAGCACATCTTTCAGGCATAGAGTCAATTAGGTTATAAATTATGTGCGTGGGGATGTTATTCCAGGCAATTTGAGTCTGTTGAAGCATGGAGTCTAAATTGTGGCATTCTGTGCAACGATGTGGCATTCCGTGCGATGATACATACGCAACTGGTGGTGTCGCGTTTTTTTTTATAGAAATAGCATTTTAAAAACTCCCTTTTACATAACTTGAAAGAAAAGGGAGATATGTGCTCGTAAATATATATATTCCGAATAAGTTCGATGTTGGTCAATGCTTGGAAATTTATCAAATTTTGTAAGTACTTAATGTCCTGAGCACACAATTTGATAAAAATCCAAATCGGGAAATTGCTCTTGCGCTTATGTACATATGTATATCTTCAACCTCATAACATGTATTAGCCCTTAACACCTCGTGCTTCAAATGCAAATCACTTTTATAGTGTGGTGCAACGTCATACCAACCCCCTCCAGCACTTCCACCCTCGATCTCATGATCTTAAAAATTATATTCATACCCCCATTTCATTTACATTGCATAACAAGTTACAAACAAAATAACAAGCACACGTACATAAGCTCAAGCAAACCGGTTATACTGGGCAACGTCAACGTATGATGCCTTTGCAAATCGCAGACCATTCAAGTTGAGATGGGCGAATTGTTTTTTTAATTTATTTCTTTCGTTTATAGGAGTATGATAGGAGATAAACGACTTTGCATGTGAGTGACAAGTGGCAAGAGCAAAAAGCGAAAAGAAATAAAATGATTTTTCCGCTCTTTGTAAGAACTTGCAGCTTTTTAAAAAGCTCTGTTTTTTAGCTCGATTTCATTTTCATAGGACACAACTTCCTATATGAATGAGACATATGTATAGATTTATTATCTGTGCTTAAACTATGTCACGTAATTAAATACGATAGTGGGTCAATAAATTCCTGAAAATTAAAACAGATGACGCTGCCACCTCAAATACAACATTTTGTTTATCAAGGAAGCATCTTTCAAAAAAAAAAAACATGAACCCCAATTTACAGACAAATCTGTCAAATAGTTTTGTTATGACAGCAATTTGAAACAGACGCCTACGAGAATTTTGGTAAAAATACTTTTTCCATTTCATGTGCTCATTAAGCACTATATTTTGTGCGAAAAAAAACTACGTAAACCAAACGAAAGCTTGAAAAGCATCCACCACTGGTTTACACAAATTTCTGTGCGGTTGCCCCAGCACACGTCACGCCGAACGTTCTAGTCGCCCATTTGAGGTCACCATACCAGAAATGGTCGATAAAATCGACGGTATGATATTGAACGATCGGCAAAAACATTTGGATATGAAAAAGCTATCCGCGAGATGGGTGCCGCATTTGGTCACAATTGACAACAAACGCAATCGCTTGACAATTTCAAGGGCTATTCAATCACAGTCCGAAGGAGTTTTTGCGCCGTTTCGTAACAGTGGATTTCTTCTGATGAATCGAAGCCAAAGAAGGCCATAAAGCGTCTGTCAGCCAACAAGGTCTCGGCGACAGTTTTTTGAGATGCGCGTGATCGATGCACATCGATTACCTTGAAAGTGGTAAAACGATCATCGGCGCGTATTATGCAGAGCTGTTGGATTGATTCAACTCCGATATGAAGCAAAAACGAGAGAACGATGTTCTCTTCCGCCAATATAACGCCCCGCCGCAGAAGTCCGCAGCCTCAATGGCAAAATTGCATGAATTCGGTTACGAAATGCTCCTTCATCCAGCATATTCTCCAGATTTAGGTCCTGTAATTATTTCCTGTTTCCAAACATGGAGAAATGGCTCGGTGATAAGAGATTTGGGTCGAATGAAGAGGTCATCGGTGAAATAAATGAGCGCCTCGAGAAATCGTAATCGGACGAAGTGTATCGAGCTAAAAGGAGATTACGTTGAAAAATAAAACGGTTTTTTGCCGCAGTGTTCCTTATTTAAATTGCCAGGGACTTACTGACCCACTCTCGTATGTACTTTTTTTTTTTGTGTTAAAGTCCATTCATAGCTACATTTTCATACACCCAGTTTATCCGACAAGGATAGAAAAGGAAGAAAAGGCCGTCTAATCATACGGTGTCAAAAGCCTTATCAACACCAATCAAGCAGTGCACCCGCGCATTGTTTCTTGCTTTTATTCCACTAGATATCAGATACCAGTTGTGATATTCGAAAGGAGACTTATCGAGCGCAGATTCACCGGATTTGTCGTTTTGGAATTATTAAACAAGGTGGTGTAAATGTTCACCGCTTCTAGTGGAAGACATTGTTAGCTATGCCATCGGTTCCCATTCTCATCCGAAAATATTTGCCATATTTTCGTCATTGAACTCAGCGAACCCGAACGATCTTTAGACATGGAAGGTAGGTTTGATCTTTCCTCCGAAATATTTTGTTTATTTGCGAGAACATATTCGGGTTGTTTTCAGCCCGAATTTTATTCTTCCAACACAAACTTACAGATGCTCCGTAATTTTCTTTTATTAATATTTTGATGTTTTTGATCGACGACTTAAGTGTCATGATTTCCGGGTTATATAAGATCGTAGATCTCTTCTCAGTGTGCCCAAAAGAGTGAGAGTGGCAGAGCCTTGGCCAGCGCATGCAGCCCATTCGACGTAGATGAAATTAGTTATTCTCACTCTTTTTCAGAACAATGGGCGTAAAATTGCCCTAAATCATCATTCAATACGGTTCATTTATGAAATTGACACCCGGTAAAGTGCTTTCAGCGCCCCTTGGTGGCATTTTTTGTACCTCCACGACTGGACAGATTTTGGCTGGGAGCAAAATCATATGTAAAGTTTAATTTCGGTGTGGAACAAAATAAATAAATTAGTTAAAGAATTTATTTTTGTCTGATCAGAATAAAGTTGAAATGTCGAGAAAAAATACGTGAGTTTCGAAATAAGTGCTTGTGAAGTGTGTAGATGGGTTAATTTGAATAGAATCGTGCTTTAAAAAATGTAAACTTGTTGAAATGATTTATGTCTCCTTGCATGTGGATTGTCTGTAGCTCATGTATGAAGATTATGAGAATTTGTGATCCCATCTCCTGTAAATTTAGATTCGCCGTCCAAAAATTCTGGTAATAAACTCGTTGTCATCCGAGCTTCGCTCCAACAACCAGTTAGAAAACTCAAATCTCTTTTCCAAATCATCGGGAAGCAGTTCTTGCACAGGTGAATGGTGGTATGAATAATGATTTTCTCCGTGCAGTTCATTAGAAACTTTATGTCTGGAAACATTGCAAAGCTAAGCGTCTGATGCTGATTGATGGATCAGTTGTAACTGCTTCCAGTATTTTTTCTTTAGACGAAATTCTTCTTACTCTTGGTTTGTAAATGCAGACATTTCAAATAGCATTTCTAAGTCACTGTAACCTTGGCGTAAAAAACTAAACTAATGGATTTTTTTTTTCTAATCTTTTACACCATTTTTGTTTGGTAAATTTTCCAAATAGGCCTTCGTACAAGGAAAGGGTAAGGAAATGAGGATTTTGACATGTAGTCAAATAAACAAGCACACTTTAAAACTTTTTAAAAGCTATGCAATTTTAAAAAAGTATTGGAAAACTATTAATTCTTGGAAAACCACTCTTATTGTCAACTGTTTTGAGAAACGTGGTTAAAACTCATAAATTTATTTTTTTACCTGCGGCAAGTTTTTTCCAAGTATTATAAAATCTGTGTTTTTTTTTGCAAACTTTTTGATGATTTTTTTACTATTGTTACGTTCATAAGAAAAACATAGTAAAACGTTATGTTTATTACGCATTTTCTGGAGAAAAGTGACCTCAAAGTCAAAAATTAACATTGGCAAGAAAAGCCTTTGATATTGGGCATCTGAAGACTCAAATAGGATATGAACTTTAATTCAACAATTTAAACACAGTTACAAAAGCTGGTATTTCTTCTAAAAATAAAGTCCGAAACGAAGTTTTTACCATTAGTATTAAAGAGCAATTTCCGTTAACTGTTTGTTTACGCTTTTTTTTTTTGCTGAGGAAGTTACCAAACGAGCGTTGGGAATGATTTCAATAGTGGAGTATCACAGCTAACATTTTCTAAAATTCTGGATGAATTTTTGAATATTTTCAATGAACAAGTCTGCGAAAATGGATAGCATTTAACATGAGTAGAGAAGAAAAAGAAGAAGCAAAGCTTTGATTTTTACAGAATAATATTATGCGGTCGATAATTAGCAATACAACATTTTACTAATAATAAAGTGAACATGAAAATAAAAATACGCATTCATTTTGCAAATTTATTTTTATTAAGAGATTCATATTTATTTTTCTTAACAAGACTTTCTAATTTTTGAGGAAAAAATTTATAAACTTACTTATTTTTATAAACATATGTATATTGTGTAACCACTTAATTTTTTCCGTTGTGGTCGATATAGCCTCAACAATATTATAGAGGGTGTCCCCTAATTCGTCAACGATAATTCGAGAAATGATTTCTGGGCATATTCTAAGAAAAAAAAATCGTTCCACATTAAGGGTCTATCTCCAATATTGACATCATTTATCGAGGATTTAAGAAAAGGCTTACTTTGGTTTACCCTGACCCATGTTAACGGAAATTGATCTGTTAGTACTAATGATAAAAACATCGTGTAGGACTTTATTTTTAGAAAAAATACCAGCCTTTATAACGGCATTTAAATAAAGTTGAGTTTGAGTCTTTAGATATCCAATTTCTAAGCCTGTTCTATTTTCATCGCCCATGCTAATTTTTGACTTTGAGGTCACTTTTCTCCAGAAAATGCCTAATAAACATAACGTTTTACAAATTAATTCTTATGAAAGTAACAATAATAAAAAAAATCATCAATTAGTTTGTAGAAAAACCCACAGATTTCTAAAAATAAAGTCCTACATGAAGTTTCTACCATTAGTACTAACAGAGCAATTTCCGTTAACATGGATCAGGGTACACCAAATTAAGCCTTTTCTTAAATCCTCTATAAATGATGTTAACATTAGAGATAGATCCTTACTGTAGAACGATTTTTTTCTTAGAATATGCCCAGGAATCATTTCCCAAATTATCTTTGACCAATTAGGGAACATCCTGTATACTATTTAAATTTGTTTCTTTTCCATTTGATAAATTAGTTTTTTTTTTCGAATATAATACGACTATATCCGACATACGGAATAACCCATAAAGTTCGAGGGTTGACAATTAGTGATGCGAGTATGTTTGCAAAATACGACTTCTGAAATAAGAAAATTCGAATGCAGTCGAATACAAGTAGGAGATGCGAGATACGGAATTGGGGTGAATTTCTTCGTGTTTCTTCAGGTAAAAGTTCTTTGGAAGGAGTTTTCTAAAAAAAAAATACAATCCGCACAACTTCAAATAAAACACGATTTTTACAATATGTTATAAACGGTTGTTTATTCAACCGGGTACTCAATCAGAATGCCTAACAATGTGTCTAATACTAAAAAATCTGAGAAGTCTACAATCGACTCCAATGGTCTTGGTTCCCACGGGCAAGCTCATCATGAAAAATGCATACTGTGCGTCTGACTGGATACTTGAGCCTTATCGTATTTCAGTCAGATAGGCGGCTCCTTACGCGTGTTAACTATTCAATTTAAACCAACCCATCTGAATACTTTACAAGCAGTTATTTCGAAACTCACGTATTTTTTCTCGGCATTTTAACTTTATACTTATTAGACAACAATAAATTCTTTAAGAAATTTATTTATTTTTTTCCGCACCGAAGTTAAACTTTACGTTGCTTCCGACAACGAGTTGTCAGAAATCAATCTGGGAGTGTGGGTAAAAAAAAAATGCCACCAGGGCACTGAAAGTAATTTACCAAGTGTCAATAGTTGGTCTTCTGGCGCATATACTGTCTGGTTTCGTTACATTTAAATTTTTAACTCATCTGTCCAAAAATATTGATCCACATAGAATCAAGATGATTCGGTACAAATTGGAACTGATTGCATTGAGCATTGCTACTCTTTTATTCAAAGTTTTTGAATCCATGCGGGCTCTCTTAGCTAATCTATTGTATTTCTTTCGACGTCCCCTACCTACTATATAGCAAGAACTGAATATTCTTCTCTCACACAGCGGAGGCTGGTCAGCTTGCGATATAGCAACAAAAACTGTGAGACATCTCTCAAAGATATTCTTCTGGCCATGTTGACAAACTTGAAATCAAAATTCACGGTTGAATATGAGGTTGAATTTGAACTATTTAAGGAAACATAATGGTTACATTGTAGACAACCTTATTGCTCGTCTAGGTTATTGGCTGTCCTTTGTTGAACTTACCATCTTAAACATACATAAAAGAAAAAATAACGATTATGTAACTTAATAATGAAACAATGAATTATTGTATAATGTTAATATTCTTATTGATCAGTACGTAAGCACTACACTTACCTTATGAATCGTAGCCTTCTTCGATCGTATCTCTTACCAAAAAAAGATCATTGGAAAACTTAGAGTAAAAAAATAGCTATTTTAATATTTTATCTAGTCTATTTATCTAGCAATTCATCATTGCTCCAGAAAATTACTTTCCTTTTACATTTCATTTGTTAAGATTAATTGGGTGTGATAGTCGCATTAATATTACTACAGAAATTATATTAATATAATAATTTTAACATTTTTAATCAACATTATATACAATAAACAATACAAAAATTTATTTTAACGTAAAATATTGGGTATGCCTTTTCTTTTTAGAATACTCAACTTGCTGTGATTTCATTTTACGAAGTGGATTTTAGCTTCGATTTGCCGTACTTGCAAAAATCGTTTGCAGAGTCTCACATTGCGCTAAAGTCAATTGTTCAAGCACATTTAACTGAAAAGTCACTTAACCGCATCAATGAGGTATTTGATTTTTTTAGCGACGCAAAACTTCTGGAAACTGCATTTAAATCAGATTCGCCGTACCGCGAGATAATGGGAAAAATCGTTGCCGATATTAATCAAGCTATGGATACCGGTGACATATAATAAAAAATTTGGTGCTGAAATCCAAGCCATATTGGTGTAATGATTTTTTTTTATAAAAAAAAAGAAATATAATTTTAGAGGTGATATTTGAAACGTCCCATTTTTAGAAACCAATTTTTACGAGACAAACGACAACAAAAAAATAAATTAAACAAAGTCTTTGATAACACGTATTGCAGTTTAACATGTGTTTTGTTATATTTGTTGTATGCAACAGCAATAATTATCTTTATTACAAGCGTATATACATATACTTATGTATGAATTAACATGACTGCAATTGATTTTCGTAGGGCATTATATTATGTTTCATATATATATATATATATGTATATATGTATAAACGTTTTTGTACCAAAAAATATCGAAATTCAAAAATTTAATCATATCGAACCGCATTACAAGTTTCTACTTTTCAACTAAAAGAACTATAACCGCTAACGTTTTTACCAATTTTCATACTACATAGTAATTTTTCTTAAAAGTAAAAAAATATATATCAACAAATAAAAATGCGGACCAAATGGATAAAAAGGAAAAAAAATTATAGTAATAATAGAAAAAAAAAACAAAGCAAAAAAGATCTGAATAAAGCTTTGATATTAAAAAAAATTGATATTAAAAACTAATCACAAAGTTCAATTTTTATATAATTATTAATTATATATATATATATAATATTCACATTTTACAAAAACTTACGTACATACATGTATGTGAAAGCTTACATTCCTTCTTTGTGTTAAGCAGTTAAGTTTCACGTAAATTGTATTGTATATGCCGTTTGTTTTGGATACTTACACGAATGTGGGTTATACCAAGCTAGACATATCCAAGTGACAATATGTGGCACAAGTTTTTGATCATTGTACAATTGTATTTTATATTTTAATAACCATTGTCGATTTACACTCTTTGTTAGTTAAGTACAAACATTATATATAATGTTTTTTTATTTATAAGTTGAACTGCCGTAAAGTTGTGCGACTAGATGTTGTTATTTTAAATTTGAAATGTCTGGAAAAGTTTTATTGATTTATATCTGTAATGTCAACTTGTATATCGCATTGGCGTGATTTTTTATTTTTTTTTTCAATATTGATAAAAATGTCAGGATTATATGTTGTGTAGCACATTTTGCGTTCTATTGTTAAAATTAACATATTATGTACTTAATTGAAAATTAAAAAAACAAAATGTTATCAAATCAAAAGGACTTTTTTTTTTAAATAAATGTATATTTTATTATATTTTTAACAACATAAAACAATTACGCTTATTCTGCCCTCTTTTCTTTTAAAGAATCCCGCTCGCTTCTAAATATCTCCAAGAGTTTTTCAGTTGCAGATTTTTCTATATCTAATGGTTTGGAAGCAATTTCATTCGGATAGACAACTAAGTTAGAATCAGGCGCCTTTAGCAAAAATGGTGTCCACGGTCCTTGAATTGAGGGCATATCTGTGTGCCACATCTTCCTAAGTCGTAGGGAACTAGATGATCCATTCTGTGTCCTCAGTAACTGAATCCATTTGGATATTTCGTCCTTGGTTGAATTTCTGCAATTAAGCCACTCCCTTTCACCGTTTACTGTTAAATGAATTTATAAAATATAAAGATATTATTTAGTAACAACGTCGAAAGAAATATTTTGTTAGTTATATTATAAGTTATGTCAACGATGCTTTCCGTGGTAGCCAAAATTGTTGACATAACGGTAAAAAAGAGTGAGGTATGTTGAGTTGCATAAAATAAATAAATTTGTAAAACATACATTGAACTTTTGGACTTAAATGAAATAATTATATTATGGATATAGTGAAATTCCTTGCTGAGGAGCAGAACAAGCAAGAAAAAAAAATTGTGTTTAATAAGACAAAATTTGAGGTATAATTGCAACTTGTTCGAGCTAAACTAAGTTTTATAAGTCAGTGGAAAAGCATTGCAAAATAATATTATATTATAAAGGTAGGCTTTTGCAAGTAATATAGGTTCAACAAAGATATGTTTAAACATTTGTTGGATTTGTTCTCGGATAATCTTTTAAAAACTAAGAAGCCTTTTGCTGTTCCACATACGGAAACTAAACATGCCTTCATTTCTTTGCAGAAGGTTGTTACGAGAAAGGAGTGAGAAGTGACCATGGGGTTGGGCTGGCACAATAGTCATTTTCAGAGGTATTTTCTCATGTCCTATCCATTTTTGAGGCAAAATTCTTCGATATTTTTTTTTAAACCATTGTCAATGTCTTGATATTCTTGAAATATATTTACACTGTTTCTGATTTATTAAGCAAGATCTTAATTTAAATAAAATGCATTTTTATTTTGCCTTTTTTTTTCTTAAGAAGAATAATTTGAAAACGTACATGTGATATGATATGTGATATGTCTTTTTGAATTTGGCTTAAAAATGCACCGTCGTCTACTGTTAATCTTACTATTCCCCCAGCTGTAAAACAATGGAAAAATTTCGAAAGAATAACGTCGAAATTACGAGTGGAATAATTATTTAATTAATTTAATTATTTCCTGTTGCGGCATTAGATCTTTCGTATTAAATTGTTATCGAGTAATCTCTACAACTGTCTAACAAAATAAAGAAAGTTACAGGCAAACAAAATCGCCCTGAAACATAAAACTCTGTATTACACAAAAAAAAAAACGAAACTGAATTAATTTTGAAAGATACGAGTATGACTGTAAATTGTTTTCTGGTGGATTTGACTGCTATTGTCGAAATGTTAGATTAATTAAAAGGGATGTCCCCCCTCCCCCCTAAACGATTTTTTTTGTCGGAACTTTAGGAATCTCCAGTTACCGGATTGTCCTCCTTAACTGAGACACCCTGTATCCTACTGCGCCACTTGTGGGGTTAGCTTAATTTGTGGACCTTAGAATTATTCTACATTGACATTATTATTACAGGGTTACTCTAATAAGAATAGTTTGCTGATGTTTTTGCATTTGAATGATGCAATTATCTTGACTGGAACTTGAGACTATTGATTTTTAGACTGGATTTCGCTGAACTTGGCAAAAGCAACTAATTTCCAGTCTGAAGCTTTTCCCTTATCAGTTTCTTAATATAATATATTAGATCACGTTTTCTCACATTTGTAAAATTTTGATTTTTCCTTTGTACTTCCGGTATATGGTATTGCAAAAAGTCTTAAAGCCCAATTATAACAGACTTTGGTGAACTTAAGCCAGCGTAATGAAATGTCTCATTACATATAAATAGTAGTGCATGCCTATAATGGGATTTTACTCGGTTTCGTCAAGTTTCGTTAACTTTAGTTGGCTTAGGCAAAGTCTTAATAGAATGGGACATTCAATGCGGAAATTCTATAGCTGACCCAAAGGAAATTATTTTTTTCCTTTTCATTTGTTTTTTGTGAGGATACTTATCACTCCCTCCTCCCCATTTAAAAATACAATCATTTTTAATTTTCCGAACTTATTTTGCATTTTATTTTTTGCTGCTATGACACCAATCCGAATGTAAATAATTTGGCAAATTATTAAGTTTGCTCAAGTATATTATGGGTAACTCGAACTTTTGACATAATTAAGTAGACTTTTCTTTCAGTTTTGACATAAGGTTAATCCCACTGAAGTCTATTATGGTTAGGTCTGTAGATGTTGAAGCAATGGCACACGCCGAGGGCTTCGGTTGATTTGATTTCTGAACTCCGGATTCGAAGTTTGAAGTACGATTGTATAACCATTATATATCATCATCTTGGTTTTCAGATCCGTTCTATTACAGAAGTGGGTGCATTTGCATGTACGGAAAATGTGCTTTGAGTTTTTTTTTCTGTAAAACCTTGAGAATGTGAAGGTTTCAAGATAGTCGTGATTATGAGTGTTCCTGTTTTTTTCGGCTAAGAAATTTGATATTGCTTTGGTTTCTCTGAGGAAATAAATTATTTAAACGAACTTGTTTTACTTTTGTGGGTGTTAAAAATATGGGTAATCTTGTGTGTTAAAGTAAATGATGGAAAGTTGGAAGATATTCGAATTTTTTTATTATTGTTGCATTCCTGACTTTTGTCGTTTTAACAATGGAGATGAAGTTAAAGAAGCTTTGAAGTGGAATTCTTACTGAACCATTTTTTTTAGTTGAATAGTTGGTTAGAAGCAGGAGGGAAGGTTTTATTATTGAGGAAATTGTAAATAAAAATCTCAGAACCGAATTTTAGGTGCTAGATATTGTTTAAGCCTCTGCTATATTACGTTTTTAATACCGCTTCAGTTTGCAGGTACGTTTTATATGATCTAGAAGGCAACACGTGTTCTAGTTTTAGTTTTAGTTTTATATGCATTTTATTTTCTTAACACTACCTCTTACATTCTAACAAAAAATGCTTAAATGCTAGCTTACAATTACTTAATAATCTTACACTAACTTACTGGCCCCACACAGGCACTCTAAGCTACTCTAAATTCTTATAACTATGTCTTTCGACTTCATTTACATTTTCTTAAAACTATTTATTTTGTATACTTAAAGCTAAGAAAAAAATTTGTTAACAAAACTTAGCATATGGACATAATTTTTTATTTTTAATAAAAACTTAGTATCTAACTTAAAATAAACCTTAGCCTACCTAAACTAACTGTACAATACACACATAAACACACATAGACGTTATACACAATCATATACATATATCAGTATACAGCAACACGTGTTCTTTAAGGAAGTTTTTGCACGGGATGCAAAAACAAGATTAAGTGTTATGGGATGAATAAGTGCAAGTGTTTCTCTTGCATCGTTTAGTTATATGGCCAAACAACTGACAACTGCGACAACCTACTGGATTGCGAAATTTTTCTTGGAAGGGGGAAAGCACCCACGAACAAGATTTAAGCAAGAAATCAAGTTCCAAAAACAATATTGTCGGTTCAGAGGACAACCGATGACATTCAACAGAACAGCATTTATTTTGTGATTAGACTTAAAACCGTCTAAACCAACTTGAATTAAACGTTTGAAACGGTCATTTCTAATCCGCTAAAAGAGAGATACGACCCCAAACGCACGCATTTTCGACAAAAGAGCCTGATGCCGAACTCTCTTTGGCTTTTTTTAAATATCAAGTGATTTAGTTATCTACCTATTTTGCTTTCGCTAGCTTTGTATAGACTTTGGTTGCACTTTTTAGTGAGACTTGGAATCAAATCACCAATGTTGCTACGAAAACTGTATTGTCGTTCATTAAAAAGTTATTCTGTCTCGAGATATTTCAAAACCTGGAGGTTTATCACCGTTTCCATATTCTTTGAAAGAAGCCAAGTAAATGCAATGGGTCTATAAGAGGGAGAAAAATGTTTTCCTTTTTCAAGAACTGTCTGTTACACCTTTTTTTAAAGTTGGTTTTGCCAGCGTGGTAGCAGACTTCTTCAGAAGAAGGGGAGATATATAATTTTGACGAAGTGTAGGCGTTAAAATTACACAATCTGGAAGCGTTGTGCCGCCTGCAAAGAATGGCATTGCCCAAAGAGGTAACAGCTGGAATGTCATTGTATGGAGGATGAGTCGAAATTCCTTGTACATTTTCCATGGATTTTTTTTCAATGGGAATATTGAAATAAAAAATTATTGATTAATATTTTTATTCCAAAAAAAAAATACCTTTCATAACATACGTGACATCTGTCACGTTTGATTTCGATGGAATGCTTCTTAATCGTTTTGGTGGAATTGATGAAGATCATGCCGAAATAACTAGTAAAGATTGTTCAGCTATTGAACTTTCCCGTGAAACCGTTGCAAACAGAGTTGGTGATGATATTGATTTTACCACTTCCAGCTGCCATATATGGTTTTGCAAAATGAAAATTCAAGTAGTATGTAATATAGGGCATTAGTTTTTTATCCCAACGTATGAAACAAGTGCCCTATTGTCAGTAGATGCAAATGTTGATTGATACAAGGCATTTTTTTTAAAACCAAGTAGGTTTGGTGGAATGCTTCTTTTATTTTGTCTCATAGTGTCAACCATTATAACACCTTTTGACAAAAATTCTTGTCCAAGATCATATGAAGAAAAAAATTATCGATTACGTTGTGACCTTTCAAACCATCAGCGAGATCCAAACGAACACGTTCAACTTGCCTTTTTTCCCAAATATTATGTATAAATTCCAAATAACTAGCTAAAATCAAAACATCAATATATGCTTGCAACATATTCGAATCAACTTCTGTAAACTCTTTATCATATTTAGATTGTGCATATAGGTTAGGTTAACGGGCAGATGATGTATCTGGAACCAAGTCAACACTATATCTCATGACACTAAGATCGGTGTAGACCCATTGTGATACCCTGGTTGGGGAACTGAAATGGAATAGGGATTTGATTTTGGTTCCTAGTTCTGGTCTCCGCTTTCCGTCTCGCGTTGGTCGTCGTTTTGACCCTGAGTGAGTCCAAGCCATCTTGTTGCATCCGTGAATCTTAAAAGAGATGTAAGTGAAGCAGCATACAATTCTGAGAGGTCGTGGAAGTAATGACTTCCTAAAGTTCTTTGCAACAAATTACTGACCCTGGGACAGTGGGACAAAAAGTGGAGGATATCCTCCCGTGAGCCTAAGTCCCCACAACCTCTGCAGAGGTCATCGTTGTTAAGGCGCAGCTTTACTGCCTGCGCCGCCAGAAGATTATGGCTTGTGAGCAATCCAACCAGTGTAGATAGTTCAGCTCTGCTTTTCAAGAGAATTTTACTTGTTCTGGATTGTGAATTGGTGAATCGAATCTTATAAATTTTAAATTTTTATAGACTAAATTCTGAAATTCGTCATCGTCAATACAATCAAATACACATGCATACATACAAACAAATACGTCAATGTACAAATATAAAACAAAACGAAACGTAGATCAAAATAATTATTATTACTATAACTTTATTAATAGTGATTAATTACATGATTAATATTAATGCAGCGCTAGTTACCAGGGCTTTCGGCTGGAATAAGATCTTTTTAAGTTTAAAATAGTATTTAATAGGTTAAACAATAACTACAATTTATTTATATACTTACTTAGTTATATCTTATTTGGCTAGATTTATATTTTTAATGATTCTATTGACTAGGCTTATATTATTTACAGACGACATCTTGAGTAGTTCTGATATGCTCACATTTGGTGAAAAATGTTTGGTAATAGAACTGACCATGGTACATGCTGGTGTTTCATACTGAGGATATTGTTGTTGTTAAAAAAATGACAATTTGGAGGGTGAGTTTTTGTAAATAAGTAGTCATGAGTTATGTTTGCATGTCCTAAACGAAGTCTTAAGAAGACCTTGATTTCGAAGTTTGAGCAGCTTATGTGTCCAGATATCCACATAAGTTTTAAATGGTCTTCGTTTGCAATTAATTTATCTCGTATGGATTCAATTATTACAGTTTTGTTCTTGTTCTGGATGGCTGTAATTACTGTCGGTGCAAATTATTAGTTTTCTTGGTTTTGCTAACTCTGCAGCTTTCATAATGCCTATAGCTTCAGCTGATAGCACAGATGAGAAATCCAAAAGAATAATATATAATAACCGCAGCAAAAGCCAATTTCGATTCAATTTTGCAACCGTCAGTAAAAAGGGAGGACCAACTGTTTTTAAGGTGTTTTGAGTGAGTTTCGAGGAACATCTGCTTATATGTGTCGTTTATAGTGGTTGCCTTATGAAAATTACTGAGATCCATTATAATTGATTCATTTTTAAGTAATCATGGTGGATGACTTAGGGGTTTACTTGTGTTTTTAGGTAAAGGGAAACCTATTGCTCTTGTGACCTATAGTCGTGTTGTATATTGTGGATGAACAATTATTTTGAGTGACGATTTTGAACATTTTCCACAGATGCTTAATCCATAGTCAATTTTGGATCTGATTATGTTTAAAAGCAAGTTAACATGGCAGAAGCTATTAATTGAAGCTAGATATTTAATTAAATTGAGCTTGGTATCTAAACATTTTTTTTGAAATACATATAATGCTATATATAACATCTAAAATACTTAAAGCAGTTACGTTTATAATGTTAGAAAAATTATCATATAGTGAAATATTTTAATTACAACTTGTTTTCTTAAATATATGTTTGTAGAAGTTAGCTTTTTTCGAGTGATATTACCAGACCACAACGTCATTGAAAAAGTTTGAAAATGTAACAGATGTATTTTGTACAATATTACATTCAGAAAAGAGGACGATGTCATCCGCATATAGGGAGTGGCCAATTATTTTATATAAGCTTATATAAATAAAATTACTGATATGGGAAAACCTTGTGATATTCCATTTAAAGACGTTTTACGGATGGGAAAGTGTTATTAAGCTTTACCCGAAACCGTCTATTAGCTAAAGAGGCTTTAATGTATTTACATATTTTTGGCCCAATTCTCCACTTAATCAACGTACTCAAGATATACCAATTCTGTTGAATGCTTTTTCAAAATCGATAGATAGCATAGTGGTATGGTTTTTATTAGATAAAGTGGAAGCAATAAACAGATCAATATGTATTAGAGCATCCATAGTACAGCGACCGTGCTTATATGCAACTTAGTTGGTGTCTATAAAATTATTCTTTTTTCTAGAAAAAGAAATATTTCTTTTTGAAATATTTTTTTCAAGAATCTTTGCGGTGCAGGAAAGGAGAGAACAGGCCGGTATCATTTGATGTCGGGGAGATTTTTATTTGGTTTAGGTATTGGTATGAAGCTTGCTGTTTTCAAAATTTGTGGGATAACTCCACACGTAAATGTATCATTGTATGGGTGATTTTTTTGCTGTTTGGTTTTCAGTGTTCTATTTTTTACAGCTCACTCGTGGTTCGTAACATGTGTGAAAGTCAAACATCCTCAGTTAACATTGTCATTTCATCATGGAAAGACTTACACCCGTACAGCGCTTACAAATTATTGAATTTTATTATCAATATTTATTATCAATATTTATTATCAGACTTACACCCGTACAGCGCTTACAAATTATTGAATTTTATTATCAATATTCGTGCTCTGTAAAAATGTTTTTCGCACACTTCGACCATAATCGACATAAGCAATTCAAGCCATAACACCCAAATTTCGCACCAATTTTACCCTATTGGACATCAAGTATACCGCGGAAAATATTGCTGCTGTATTCGCATGTTTTTTTTTTATTTTTATATATAATTAGCGCGCGCTCCATGGATTTATGTACGCTTAAAAGAGAGGTACCGATGTACATTGGTCTTAAATATTTGGAAGTTATAACGACTATTCCAAAAGCGAGTTGTACGGCTTAGGGTTAGGACGATATTTTAGAGTACGTCCGAAAGTAGATTTAAGGGTATACTGATGAGCATGAGCGAGACAGGTGTTACAGTTGTACGTTTGAAGGGGCGGAATACTACTGGCGATTTCAATGGAGTACTAGTGGTGGAAATAGCGATTAGATACAATGAGTGATGAGAATGTCGAAGCCAACCAGAATTGTGCATATTGAAATCGCCCGTAATAAAGATTTCAGTATGGCTATACAGGGATGCAATTCTTTGTATGGAGTCATACAGCGTATTAAGCTCGTTAAATGCTGTCCAGTATGGGACTTCTGTAAATAAAGCAGTAGTGGGTAATATGCTTACGGATATGGAATTTTAACCACATGAAGTTGAATTCCGGATTGGAACATAGATCACATTGTGGTGGAGTTTGGTAAGCTACATCACTACGCACGTAAATGACAAGACCGCGGTGAGAAAAAAATAATGGCACTTGTTCGTAGCCAGGTAGCTTTAGATCAGAGTGATCTGAGAGTTGTGCGCGGGAATCTACCTGTGTTTCACTAAGTGCTACAATAGATTGGCCACAATTGTTCATACCAGGGAAACCTGAGTGTTAGAGTATATGCAGAAAGGTACAGGTCCTTACGGCACAGCTAAATGAAATTCAGATACCAGAGTAGGGTTATGCAATAGTAAATGTAGCGGATAACTAATAGTTTTCTTAAGCAACATGGACTGAATGCAATTAGAAATGGTCTAAATGAAACATGCAAGCAAGTTGTTATAGGATCTAGGGTGATTAAACTTAGAGAAGCAATACAGGTAGCCACCGAGATGGAAATAAGACCAGGCCAAAGCAATATAATGCGTATAAACGCAAATTCAAGAAACCATTTCGGTTGTAGAGGTAGAAGACCATCTCATAGTTTTAATAAAATAGTTTTAATAAATAAAATGCAACAACTCCCGAAACAGTAATCAGCATCAAGGACACAAAAACCGGGAAACGCAGATATCCGTGTCTTTTTTTTTTAAGAACAACACTCAAGTGGGTATGACTATACTTATGATGCATGTGTTAAGTTTTTCGGAAAATGGGTGAGAAAGACAGGTGTTTGGGCTCAGTGGCAATTTCGCTCCATGGGTGGCATCCAACGTTTAATGGGGACACTAAATAATTAGTGAAATTGATTTGATGTTGTATTTATGCAACCATTCATCTCACAAGCTTTTAGTTGCCTGAAAAAGTCTTTCGGTAAAGGCTGGTATTGAAAACCATGAACCGTCCGATTTAAAAGCCAATACACTACCACTTGAGCCACGGCCACCCAGAATCGAGGGAACTTTTGAAAAAAGAGGCGCTAAACATAAATGAAAGAAATGATTTCACAAATTTTGTCAAATCAAAAATGTAGTTGGGAGTATTCACATTTTTGGTGGATACAGGTGCAGATGTTTCCATGTCTAAAACTAATGTGTTGAAAGAAATAAATAATAAAGCAGTTTGCCAGATAAACGGCATAACAGATAAAACAATATCTGTTATGGTAGGAGATAAGGTAATAAGACATGCATTGCACATTATGGATGACTCAATGAATCTCTCAACCGATGGAATACTAGAGCGTTACTTTTGGATGGTATACAACTGTAAAATAGACTATATAGAGTACGTACTTGAGATTAATCTAGAAGAGAACAGAGATAATTCAGAAGATAGAGCTTCATTTAAATCAGGACAGTATCATCATTGGCAATGAAATATAAAACGGGTGTATTTGTAGCTAACTTCATAGTCCCAGCAAAAGGAATTGAACACAATAAAATCATAAATACACGAGATATTGAAGAAATCATAGAGAATGCCATTATTGGCATACTTTCTCAACTTGTTTAGATCAGTTCTAAGCATTTATGAAGAATTCCTTGCAAGGACTTGGCGATAGGTAAAGTATCTGGGGTTGGTATATTTATAAAGAACGGTTGTTCTATTATGTTATTGGTCAATTTCTAGTGTTTACGCTCAAAAATAGTAATTTTATGAGTTATTTTCGATCGGGTACATTTTATGTTTTTTGTTACCTTAGTTACTTTCGACACGTCTGGCAAGAACTTGGCCGCGCGCAAAACGTCTGGCGTTCATATTTTTGTAATCTGGAAGAAAACTATCTTTTGAGAGAAAAAAAAGTTGGTTATGTTAGTTACGTGCTAGTTATTTGCTTATTTTAACGGTGTCTGGCACTGCGTTCAACGCACCGTAAACGTCGTGCAACCGTATATTCATAATAATATAACTCTGTTCTATGTTTTATGTAAAATTGGCATGGTTACCTTAATTATGCAAAATTGGGCATAATTCAAACATTTTGATGGCGTCTGGCCTGTCCTTAGTCTGGCGTAAATGAATCTAAAGCAAGCAAATTCTGTTCTATCGTTTTCAATAAAAATTAAATGGTTATCTCCCCTATTGCTTTTTAGCATAATTTCGCATTTTAAAGGTACTGTTATTTTCCTCGTCCGCCAGTTAGGACTGCCAGACTGCCTTATTTCGTATCACACTAATATATACTACCTATTAATGTACATATTTTTTGGTTATCCTTCACTGCCAAATCTATACTGCGGGCTCTTAGACTAATAGTTGTTGATGGCTTCGCATTAATCAAAATGAATAAACAAATAAACTAATTATGAAGTCTGAATTGTTTTGTCAACAATAAGTTTATATTCTCTGACAAGGCTAACATCGAGTGTCAATGCATTTGATTACACAAAAAGTTCAAATATTAATTGTATAAAATTTGTTTGTTATATATATATGGCCAAATATAATATAGAAACTAATGTTCAATATCAACTTTTAAGTAACCAAATAGCTTTATGAACATTGTTCACATTGACGAACACACAAAAATGTTTTGCAAGGTATTGCAATTTCAAAGAACACGCACTTATATTATTGTAAATTACTTACGATATTCGCCAACTATGACGGGTGTCCTATGACGTCTAGGTTTTACATAAACCACAATACCAGGGTTCTCTTTTGCGAAATCAACAAGATTTTCTTCGAGGAACTCTCTGTAAAACCACATTTAATCATCGAAGTTGAGTAATACATATCAAAATTGGGTTACCTCATGCCCTTGCTGGAACCATTATTTTTACAAAACTTTAGAGTTATTCTTAGCAACTGGCAGACATATCTGCCTACCCCATTTTGCAAAGGAGCTCTTGGAAAACCAGATTTCATAAACAAGTGACTATTAGACATTTTTATTATATCAAAATCACGAAAAAAAATGTGTAGAAAAAACAATTGAAGACCACCGCCGGCAATATAGTAATTTCCAATGAATTTTAATAGTCAATGCGCCTGTGCATATTCTGCCAAACTTCGGAAAACAATTCAATACTGTCAAAAATTCATATTTTTGTGTTGATTTTCATACGTTTTTACAGTACAGAACAAGTCAGATGTCGCAACCAAGTTTGTGGTGAATAAAAAAGATGAATGTAGCTACCACACATTTGACGTTTATGTGTTTTCACAATTTTAGCTAATTCGTACTGTCGTTTAAAAATAAGAAAAAAATATATTAATTAAATTAAATACGACACATGAACCACTTAAAAAAAATATATATACCCAAAGTTATAAACAGTCTTATAGTTTTTGCACACTGCGGGATGAAGGAGAATTAGGGAGGAAAAGAAAAATAGAGAACCGATATACGTTGGTCTTAAATGTTGCAGATTACAATAACTAGAAAATAAAGAATATGACATATAATTACACAGTATATCCCAAATTAGTCTTAAGGTAAACCTGATGAGCATTCAAAGCGAGACAGGTGTTACGATTGAAGACTGAGAAAAGCTGAATGCTACTGGCAGTAGAACTGTCGGTGGAAGAAGTTAACGTCAAAAGCATAACGTCGATCTTGGACAGTGTCAATTGACTGTGCAATATTGGCGTCACCTCCTAGTTCTATCGAGCGGTTTTAAGTTCTATCATTCCTAGCAAATGCAGACAGGAAGAATGAATGCCATATGTATTAAGGATGATGTGGAGTAAACATTAGGTTTGTTCGCGTACTTATTTTTATAATTTGTACCGATGTACATTGGTCTTAAATGTTTTGAAATTATAACGACAAGGAAATAGAGAGCTCGGCAGCGAGGTGTAAGGCTTAGGAACGAATCACGATATTTTAGAGCATGTCCGAAAGTGAGCTTGAGGGTATACTGATGAAGTTCATAGCAAGACGGATGGTACGGTTGTATGTTTGAAGGGGAGCAATGTAACTGTCGATTTCTATGGAGTATTGATGGTGGAAATAGCGATAAAGCAGAGTGAGACACGAGACATTACGTCGGTGTTCGAGTGTGTCCATTGTCTGACTGATATTAGTATCACCTATGAGTTTTATCGCACGGTTTTGAATTCTGTCTAGCAGGTGCAGAGATGTTTTAAGCGCAGCCGACCAGATGTGGGCATTGTACTCCAATGGATGTTTAAATTTCCCTTTAATGACAGCAGACAGCACTGTGTTTTGGAAGCATTAGATGCTACTCTGTACTCCTATTAGTTATGCTGTTAATATCAAAATTTAATGAGCTTAATCAACAATAGCATACACAGGGTGCCATGTAGGTGGACAATATGAAGAGAAATTTTGGAAAGAACTCATCTCACTCATTCAGATGTGCCCAGGCTTAAATAATCTTCGTCCTGAAGTTTTTAAGATATCAAATAAAAAACTTTTTTTTTGGAAAAAATCTAAATTTTACATTTGTCTGTACAAGACAAGACTGACTTTTAGCAAGAGAGAAAGAGAGAGAATATTATCCTTACTCTTCTGGACTTTACAGTTTTTACATATTCAGTGCAAAAACGACTCGAACGGACCTATTGCTGGAAGAAATCTAGATGTTTCGCGGAAGTTTTGGCAACGTCGAATATGTGGTCATTGCAACGTAGGCTGTCTGGCACACAATTCCTGGACAATGGCTTGTTGTTCATTTTTCGCTTTAAGCCAGTAGACAGTACTGTATTTGGGAAGCATTATACAGGGAAACCTGGATGAGTGAGATTTCAAGGGGCCGGAATCTTTTTTTCCCTTATGGATATTCTTCACTTGTTTGTCACTTATAGTGGCGCAAGAGCGGTTTTTCTCACTTTATAGGTATACAAATAATACAGGAAACAGTGATAGATATGTAAACACATTTTTATTTGATACTTCTTTGCAAGAACAAGACAATTACATATGTATTGTGATAACCACTTAAATGTGAGCAGCAACATCTAGATTTAAAGAGCAGATGATGTCGATACTCGAAGACCAGAAGATTTCGATTCTTGAATAACAAAGTCTCGACCATTGATGACTGGAGAGTGGAATCGAATTTTCTAACAAATTGTAAATTGTATGGGACGCTGGATGGAGAGGATAGTTCTCGCAGTATGCCATTCGAGTATAAATATCAGCATCCACAAGGTATGCAAATCAGTTCATCAGTTTAATTTGAAGTGTTAATTAGGAGAAGTGATTAAGTGGTTTAAGTAAAAGATGAGAAAAGTGTAAGCGGTTGAGAAATTGGATTGTATTGAGAGAAACAATTAAATAGTGATTCGTAACTGTACTGAATAAAGGGATTTCTATTGAAAAGAATAAGTTCTATCATTTGTACCCACACAAACATTTTACATTGGTGTCAGAAGTGGGATAGGATAGGATAGGACTGTGTGTAAAAAAAAGTGTTTTCTGACTATTTGAAAAAGCTAGAATGGATCGAAAACTATTGCAGTTGACCCTCGTCCAATTCAAATCCGAGTTGAACAAGAGAAGCCTCAGCGCCAGTGGAGGAAAAAGTGACCTGGTGCTCCGACTTCAGGAGGCTTTGAACACCGAGGGACATTATCCTGATTCATACTCCTATGATGTCGACGAGGATGAACAGACAAGTACCGGCAGTGACATGGCTGCGATGATGCAACTCCTCTTGTTAAAAATGGACGAACAGAAGAACAGTCTCGACCAACAAAAGAAAAATCTGGAAGAACAAAAGAATAGCTTCGAACAAAAACTGGATGAACAAAAGAAAAATCTGGACGAGCAGAAAAGCAGCATTGAACAAAAATTCGACGAACAAAAGAATAGTCTAGAACAAAAACTGGAAGAACAAAATAACCTTCTACACCAAAAGTTCGAAAAAATCGATAACAAATTTGAAAAAATAGAGAAGAATGTTGGCGAAAAATTCGAACAAATGGACAGCAAAGTTGAGAAACTGGCAAAAGAGCGAAAACAGAAACTGCGACAATGTTCTTTAAGCGGTCCAAGGAAAAAAGAGTTGAAGCCGAGGATAGACGAATAATGCGCTGCTGGAATTGCAATAAAATAAGACACCTTCAAAGGCAGTGCAAAGAACCGGTGCGACGAAAAGTCTGCCCTCACTGTGGTGACAAGCAAATAGAGGAAGAAACTCGCGGAAACAGCTATCAAGAAGCCGGTCAACCTTGCCGAAGCCATCAGTCGGGAAATGCTTAAGCACCATCTTCGCGGAGCAGAAGTTGGTAGCAGGAGTCGACGGCCCCAAGACCATCATCCAAGTCTCGCTGGCAAAACGATGCAACGAAAGCCTTCTAGTAGAAGTAGTCAGTGGAAAAGAAAAAGGGATGGCAACAATAGACACCGGTGCCACGGCCTCAATCATAAGGAGGAATCTTGTGCAGAAGTCTTGACTGCATAACACTAGCAGTTGCAGCTTGCGAACAGCTACAGGAGCAACGATGAAGGTATATAGTGAAATCCGCATAAAAATCCAACTGGCCGGAATAATATTCACTCACGCGTTTCTGGTAGCTGACATATGTGACGAGTGCATCATTGGTACAGAGTTCATGAGAGAACATGGACTTGTAGTCGACTTGGGGGCACAAACCCTTAAATACGGAAACATGGAGTTACCAATGATATACGGAAATGCCTATACTTCAGTCTTAAATGTCGTCGCCTGCAGCAATCAGAGTCTAGAGCCTTCGGCAGAAGCAATTTTGTGGGCAAAAGTGGAAGGCGGTCCTGGTAGCCACAGATTCTATTTGATGGAGCCAGAAAAGAGAAGAGACTTCATGGTGGGAAAGACTTTATTGGAGCCAAAGAACAACATGGTCCCTGTAAGGATTCTAAATCCAAAGACATTCAGTGTAAAGGTGAAAAAGGGGTAAAATGCGTACCTGTTGAGGTTATATCGACCACAACGGAAAAAAAGGGTGCAACACCGGGCACAACAGATCAGAGCATAAAAATCAAGAACAAAATTCTCAGCCTCTGAAAGCGAATCCTGGCAGAAAAACTAATCGGTGTGTACGCTGATATATTTGCTACACAAGACGGAGAATATGGATGTACGCATATTGTTCAACACCACATTGACACCGAAGACGCTCGACCAATCCGTCAACCTGCAAGGCGTCTTCCATTGGCAAAGCAAACAGAAGTTGCCGAAATGATGTCGAAAATGAAGGATGAGGGAGTGATTAAAGAATCGCAAAGTCCGTGGGCATCTCCAGTGGTCCTCGTGAAGAAGAAAGATGGCAGCACGAGATTTTGTGTAGACTACCGACGTCTCAACAATGTCACTAAAAGGGACAGCTACCCAATTGCGAGAATCGATGACACTTTGGATATGCTTTCTGGAGCGAAATGGTTTTCAATTCATTTCATTTAAAGCTCAACCCAGAAAAGTGCGCCTTGTTTCGTCCGGAAGTAAAATATCTGGGTCACATTATATCAGCGGAAGGAGTAAGAACGGATCCTGACAAAATCGAAGCCGTGAAAAGTTGGCCATCTCCAAAAGTTAAACAAAGCTTCTTGGGAGTCGCCACGTATTACAGAGGTTCGTGAAGGATTCTGCTGGCATTTCAAAGAGCCTGCATCAACTTACGGAAAAAGGCCGACAGTTCAGGTGGTCTGGAGAATGCGAAAAAGCATTTCAAGAACTGAAGCGACAGCTGTGCAATGCTCCCATCTTGGGTTACCCCACGCCCGGAAAAATGTTCATCGAGGACGCAGACGCTAGCAATGTTGGGGTCGGAGCTGTGATCTCCCAAGTTCATGCTGGTCAAGAGAAAGTGGTCGCATATTACAGCAAAATACTCTCCAGACCTGGAAGGAACTACTGTGTAACCCGGCGCGAGCTTCTGGCTACGAAGCATTTCCACGCAGCTCTGAAATGGCTACTCCAATTTAAGAACCCTGAAGGCCAAGTTGCAAGATGGATCGAGCAGTTGCAGGGCTACGGCTTTGAAGTGCAATACTGCAAGGGAACACTCCACTCAAATGCTGATGCTCTCTCTCGTCGCCCGTGCGAGGTAAAGAAAGCGTAAAGAAGCGAAATAACAGGCAACTATCCAAACGATCAGGACTGAGCCAATAGAGGGTTGGAGTATAGACGAAATCCGCTCCTCCCAACAGGTAGACAATGACATCCAACCAATATTGGCCTGGAAGGAACACGAGGAAAGACCAAGCTGGCAGCAGATATCAGATCGGAGCCAAACTCTGAAGGCATACTGGGCACAGTGGGACTCGCTTTTTCTGCAAGATGGATTGCTGAAGAGAAAATGGGAAAGTGCAGATGCGACAACATCTCGTATGCAGCTAATAGTGCCACGGTCCAGAGTCAGCCAAGTACTCCATGAAATACATGACGGAATCTCAGGAGGCCATTTGGGAATAATCAAGACGTTGGAAAAGGTAAGGGAACGTTTCTATTGGCTAAGCGCTAAACAAGATGTCGAGAATTGGTGCAAAAAGTGCATAAGATGTGCTGCTACCAAGGGTCCAAAAGTAAAGCCACATGGACAAATGCAACAATACAATGTCGGAGCACCTTTCGAACGAATAGCCATCGACATCGCTGAGCCGTTTTCTAAAACCTTCAATTGTGACTGATACACCCTAGTGGTCATGGACTACTTCAGTAAGTGGCCGGAAGTGTTTGCCATCCCAAATCAAGAGGCTAAGACCGTAGCCGAACAGATAGTCAACAACTGGGTGAGCAGATTTGGGGTCCCAATGGAGCTACACTCTGATCAAGGGCGAAACTTTGAATCAAAAGTCTTCCAGGAAATATGTCAATATTTATGAATAAGAAAGATAAGGACAACGCCACTACACCCTCAATCTGATGGAATGGTTGAGCGATTCAATCGGACCTTGAATGAGCATCTATCTAAGGTTGTCAGCAACTGCCAGCGGGATTGTGATCGACACATACCCCTCTTCTTAATGGCCTACCGAAACGCGGTCCATAGCTCAACAGGGCACACACCATCCGAGATATTATTTGGTCAAACAATTCGGTTGCCAAGTGAAGCAAAATTCGGATCCCCACCGACGGAGCCCAAAGAGGTGAACGACTACGTGAATGGCTTGCGCAGCAGGATTCATAAATTGCATGAAAACACCAGAGAAAAGAGGAAGCTAGCAAGCAGCCGCATGAAGACGAAATCTTCCGGTTTCAACGAAGGAGATCTGGTCTGGCTGTATAATCCTCAGCGTAAGAAAAGCAAATCACCTAAATTGCAACAGGACTGGGAAGGTCCATACAAGGTGATAACCAGCATTAATGACGTTGTCTACCGGATCCATCGTGGGGATCGAGGAAAATTGAAAGTGGTCCATTTGGATAGAATGTGTCATTTCAACGGGATGCCGAATGACGAAGTTATTCGGGACGAACAACTGTAGGGAGGGAGCAATGTGATAACCACTTAAATGTGAGCAGATTTACAGAGCAGAAGATGTCGATACTCGAATACCAGAAGATTTCGATACTTTAATAACAAAGTCTCGACCATTGAAGACTGGAGAGTGGAATAGAATTTTCTAGCAAATTGGAAATTGTATGGGACGCTGTATGGCGAGGATTGTTCTCGAAGTACGGTTGAGAAATTAGATTGTATTGAGAGAAACAATTAAATAGTGAATTGTAACTGCACTGAATAAAGGGAGGTATTTGTATTGAAAAGAATAAAATATATCATTTGTACCCACACAAACATTTTACAGTATTGGTATACTGATTATTTACTTAACGAAACTCGTTGATTTCTTCTGCGTTTTTTGTGGCCACCTTCTATAGGAATGGGTGTATTCTATCTAGCTATCAGTTAAAAACGACGGAGCAATAGATCGACGGATACGCTTGCAAAGTGAAGTGAACGAGAAGCCAAAAAAAAGTAAAACTCAAAAACAAAAAAAAAATTATCCTACAAAAATGGAAAGTATTATGATAACCATTTAAATGTGAGCAGCGACATCTAAAATTTAATAGCAGAATATGTCGATACTCGAAGAGCAGAAGATTTCGATACTTGAATAACAAAGTCTCGACCATTGATGACTGGAGAGTGGAGTCGAATGTTCTAGCAAATTGGAAATTGTATGGGACGCTGGATGGCGAGGATTGCTCTCGAAGTATGTCATTCGAGTATAAATACCAGAATCCCCAAGGTATGTAAGTGAAGTTCATCAGTTGAATTTGAAGTGTTAATTAGGAAAGGAGATTAAGTGGTTTAAGTAAAAGAGAAGAAAAGTATAAGCAGTTGAGAAATTGGATTGTATTGAGATAAACGATTAAATTGTGAATTGTTACTGTATGAATAAAGCGATTTGGAATGAAAAGAATAAGTTCTATCATTTGTACCCACACAAACATTTTACAGTAAAATCCTAAACCTACAATAATAAGTGAATTTAACGAAAAACTTGAATAGTGAAGTGAACGAGAAACTTGAAGATTCCAAGGGAAGTCGATTAAGGATTCAAACAATGAGGGGCTGTCATATATTCCTATTGTTTAGTAAGATAATTTTAAGAAAATAGTAGTAAGACATATACATATATTGAATTTCTCACAAGACTAGTACATACATACGAGTACTAGTCTCTTAAACTAAGGAAAAATAAGAAAAACACAAGTAGAGTTTCTTTCTTATTAATTTTGTGGAATTAATTAATTTTAATCGCCAGTGGTGAAGACCCTCATACGCTAGTAGGTCGCTGCGATTTTTAATGCATTAACACCTAAAGGAGCTCCATATGAGCTTCCGACCTAAAGTAGCTACCCTGAAAGTTAATGGAGAGCACTTAGCAGGCATCTAGGGAACTGATATTCAACGTCATCATTTTGGAAAAAAAAATTTTTCTACAAAACATATAAAAAAAGCATTGATATTGATTGCAAGAAATATATAGTTAAAAAAATAAAAAATCAGCTTTTAATTTTTAATTTAAAAAAAGCTATTTGCCACTTCTGTCGTTTTTATGTTTTTTTTTGTCGTTTTATTTTCTTTACCTCTAAATTGTTACTGCGTACCCTGGAATACTTCCTAGGTAATATTATTTAGAATGGATGAGATTAAGAACTCAGTCACTCAGCTCACGGGAGCTATAAACTCAGGGCAATAGAAGTCAGCGTTTGCAGAATAGAACAGTTTAATCCACAAGAGTCCATTAAAAATGTTACTGAACGCTTGGCGGTTATCGGAAATCGGCTCCAGGTTGTAGAGCAAGGAGACACCTCCGTCCCACGAGCGGACGATGCGGTACTATTATGTGGGGCGACATGCGAGCAAGACTTGAAGGATATTTCTAAACTCCCTGATTCAGTGAAGGGATTAAAGTCTTTGACGGAAATTCAGTCCAATATGTCCCCTGGATCTACAATGTGGAGACGATTCTGAAGGACTATGACTATGACTATAGACTGTGAAGGTCTATTTGATAACGAGTGGAACGAAATTAAAAGAATTCTCTCGCTCCACTTCCCCTACAAGAGGGATATCCGTACCCTTGAACACCGACTTAATCAGCTCACACTTAAAATATTGTGGTCAGCCCATGGTAGCCCACGTAATGCGAAACGCAGGAATCTACGTTGGACAATCTCGCTGGCCATATCTCGCTGGCGTACTCGAGAACTGGATGAACGAAGGTTATGTACAGGGATTTGGTGACATTGGGGTCGGAGAATTCTTGTGACCATCGTTTAACGAATCCGAGAGCGGAGTTAGCTTTCCTAATTACGGAGTCAATATGGTTGCGAAAATTAAACTGTGTATCACAAATGACACACAAGTCCGGCAATGAAGTAACTACAGCTACTCTTTGATTTGATAAATAGTAGGTGCGGGTTGGAAGTGTCAAACGCCTCCGGGATTAAGAAATGGCTTGGCATTTTTCTATGTTGAGCTCGAGAAAGTTTTTATGGCACCATATCGAGAATCTATAAAGATCATCTTATAAAGGTTGAGAGTCAGAGAGGCTTGAGATCTGTCTATAGATTTTCATATCATCGGCATAGATAAATATGTGGGAGTGCTTTATGACGTTAACAACATCGTTAATAGTTAAAATAAAAATGAATGGACCGAGATGACTGCCTTGTGGAACACCCGAAGTGGCGACAATTGAGTCAGAAAAATGGGAACGAAAATAAACAATATAGGAGCGTTTTTTAATGTAGGAATTAATCCAAGAGGTCAGTCTAGGTTCGAAACCAAGAGCTTTGAGTTTGAATAAAATTAACTTGTGCGAGATTTTATCAAAGGCCTTACTGAAATCCGTAACGATTACATCAATTTCTTTCCCTTGCTCTAGTGCGCACAGTGAACTAGAAACAAACTCAATGAGGTTGATGATCGTTGATCTGCCTTTAAGAAAACCATGTTGGTTGGTTGCAAATATAGATTTACATTGAAAATATAGTGCATCATAAACAATACTTTCAAAAACCTTGGGGATGCAGGATAGTTTAGCAATGGGGCTATAATTGGAAATATCGTGCTTTGATCCTTTTTTGTGAATAGGGGTAATAAAAGCGCTTATCCACAGATGAGGAAAGAGCCCTTCAGACAAAGATAGTTTCAAAAGACTAGTGAGGGGATTAATTAGATTATCAGCACATTTTTTAAGACAACTGCGGGCAATCCATCAGGTCCTGAGGAAAAATCGTCTTTCAGTTTATGTATTTTGTCTAGTAACTGCGCTGAAGTAATTTCAACTGACGAGGGAGATATTTGTGCCTGTTTACATTGGCGACGGGATGAAAATCCTCACCATGAACGTCGTGTTCACATTGTCATGGGGTTGAAAGACTTTTTGACAAGTGGAATACTTGAATCGGAGCATTTTTAATTTATAAATTTGCGCAGCTGGCCTGAAACATACCTTTTTTCCTATTTTTCACCCTTTTTCTCATCAACGATCAAAACTAAAATGAAAAAATATATCAGAAATGGAACGATATGGAAAAAAACGATGTGTTGCACCCGAGAATCCACTTTAGAAATAGATTCTCGGTGGAAGTAACCCTTCTTCTTCCCACTTCAATAAAAAGCGTTCCCTCTCTTTCGGACAATCTTCCTGCCCGCGCCAATGTGAACACGCACTTTGACAACAGTTGTTCAGGTAAGAAAAGTATTTAGGATCGATGTCATCAGATTGGGCCGAAAACGATTGACTGAAGAAGTTCGCAAATAGATTAGCGATGGTTGTTGAGCCATCGGAAGACATATTAGAAAATTTGAGAGTTGATGGATAGCAACCGGATTTTTTTTTTGTGTTAATAAATTGGTAGAATTTTTTAGGGTCTGAGATGATGGAAGATTGCATTTGGCTGAGATATCATTGGTAACGATATTCAGCAAGTTGGGAGAAGATATTGTAAGCTAGGAGGTAGTTTTGTTGGTCAAAGTCAGAACCAGATTTAAAGTGTTGTTGCCATAACCTGTTTCTTTTATTACAAAGTGTACGAAGTTCTTTGTTATGCCAGGGAGGAGATGACGAAGGATTTCTGCGTCGAATAAAAGGAGTAGTTTGCCTTATACAGTGGAAAATCTTATCGTAGAAGATAGCTACAGCAGAATCTGCGGCTAAGTTATTGTTTTGGAGAAAACTAAAGTCAACATTTTTGAGAAGATTGTTGAGCTTAGTGTAATTGGTTTTACGGAAATCGAAGTGGAAGGGAGTTTCTGAAAGCCTCAAGGAATTATTGTTATCATATGAATAAATAACGAGGAGAGCTGGCTGGAGACGGTCTAATTTCGAAAGAAGAAGTTCACACTCGAGAGCAAAACAGTTCGTGGTGTCGGATGTAAAGATCAGATTTAGTTTCCGACCCATGAAGTTAGAAATTGGGTTTATTTGAAAAAGGCCAGAGTTTGTGAGGTAATCTGTGAAGAGGATTTCTTTGTCAGAAGTTGCATTTGTGGCAACAAGATAGGATTCATCATCCGAGTGAGTGCATTGGAGGTGAGGGAGATTAAAGTCACCGAGAACAATGATTTCATCACAAGGATCTGTGATTTCGAAGAGGGAATCAACCGCATTAGTCGCGAGCTGATAACTGTGTATTGGTTGGGAGGGGCAAACATAGCAACAGAGGATATAAAGTTTGTGTTTGGAGGAAGTAACTTTAACACAGATGAATTCGAAATCGGCTGTAGATGACTTTTTGGCGAGCTCAGGGTCCAACCGAATTTTGATTGCCAGAAGGACACCTCGTCCAATAGAATTGTCATTATTTTCACGTCCACAGTCGCGAAATAAGCGGAATTCTGGTGTGAATAGTTCCGAATCCTTGATATTAGATATTAGATTAGTTTTGGCTAAAGCAAAAATATCATATGGCAGCTTTTGAGAGTTGAGATGTATAGAAAGTGTTTTTGAACGCAACCCTCTCACATTTTGGTAGTAGAGTGATAGATGATTGTTTGCTGGATTGTGGGGCATGTTAGGGACGATAGTAGTTTTTAAAATTAGAGCTCGTTTTTTGGAGCTGCAAGAGACGTTTGGAAGAGACATGAGAAGCGTATGAGGAGAGATCGTTATCGACGTTTGCAGAAGAGATATTGAAATTGTTGTGAAAATCGATAAAAATTCGTCGAAGATCTTTGGGATTAGTGGGGAGTCCTTCCTGGTGGATTGAAACCATGAGATTTGTACGAGTGGTATCATCGATGCAGATAGAATCGGGTTTATCATGCAAATAAGCAAGGTAGAGTCACACTTGTTGATATAGCCGATGGTTCCTCAGGCGGGAAAGGACATAGCGGCCGTCATTTCCCACGTCGGCTAGCTTCTTGGTTGGTTTAACTGCGGGAGGAAGCAACGGGTCAAGAATTGTGGAGGTTGGGATTTCGAGAGTATTGGAGGAATTATGGTCAACAGCCAACGTGGATGACGGAGGATTAAGTGTGTGGGAGCGGATGAAATTCGGATAGCGGGCGGAAAGTGAGGGGGGTTTAGGGTGTGAGGCTGCTAAAAGAGACACTTTTGGGCGGGACGGATTTTGTGGGGAGGGAGACATCTTTATGCTCTTTTGGTTGGATGACATGAGGAGGGGAAAGCAAATGGTTCTGTGGAGAAAACGAAGGAAATAAGCCATCCTTAAAAATCAAGTTGGGGTCTCGATAGGAGGGCTTGGATTGAATATTGCGCTTAGGCTTATCTGTAGGGTTGTGGTTCACAGGTAGCTTAGGTTGGTTGGGTGACTTAGAGGTATGAGCGGAGTTAACTCTGAACTTAAGAGTCCTTTTGTGCTTGATCTAGTTATCCTTAAAAATCTGCATCTTCACCCCATCGAGTTGGAAAATCTCTGAAGTTGGGTTTCGAAAAAGCCATTCGTATTTACGGGGAATATTGAGTTTGAAACTACAAGACTTTGATTTATTGGGCGGTGTGATTTTCTGGGAGTTGTCTATGGTGATTTTAAATCTGAGCTTAAAAAAGTTCACAAGCCAGACTGAGTATATGGGTCCAGCTAAACAGTCGAGAGTGAACGTTACGCTCTCAGACTTGTTGTGGGTGTCGAGTTTTTGAAGATGTTGTTTCCATTCCGAGGATGCCCGGGAAGTACCAAAACGAGAAATTGTGGCCTCGTTTTTCGGTGGATCGACTGCGATTGCCTGAGTTGGAGATGGAGATTGAGGTATTTGTAATAGTGTCTCAGAAGGTTCGATGACAGCGTTCTCGAGCATTTCAGTTAGTAGGGACGTATTATACATTGCGTTAGATTGGAGCTGCAGTTGTACAGGAAGATCGTCAATTTTGTTAAACGTCGTTCTAATGTCATCAACGATATCACCAAGAAGTAGATGAGATGCGGCAACATCGTTACCTACTTTGATGATCAAGAAGATCAAGATAAGGGCTGAAAAGTACTCTACCGAAGTCATGAGTTCTTTGGCGGAGACCTATAGAAACCGTGCACTAGACGTGTTTATTCGTGGGCTTAATGGGTATCTTACAAGGCTTCTCATTGTTCAGAAGCCAAGGCCTGAGGCATATTCAGCCTGTTTGAAGATGCAAAATCTTAGCTTTAGAAATAATTCTCTACATGCCAGGTCACCTAATACGATATCTTCCCCTGTGAACTACGACTTTAAAAGTAGCTCACAATCTCATCACAATCCCGGAAACACCAACAAGTCGTTTCCTCCAAGAGATAACCCTGCTCATCATTCACATCATGCACAGAGGTCAAGTTTTCAGCAACAGCATCAACCCCAAAGGCCGACAGGACCAAAACCTCCAGTAAAAATGGAAGTGGATAATCCCACCCAATATAGGAAGGTAAACTACATGAATTTGCCAAAAACAGTTAAGAGGGAATCGAGATCCGATAACTACCCTCGAAAGAAGCAGCATCTAAATCACGTGGTATCTACAGGTTCAGAGGATGCCACGGGGGCGGAAAACCCAGAAATAGAATCAATTGAACTTCCCAATGAAGAACCTAGGGGATAAACTTTTATGGAAAGCGCCTAGTTTCCAGCGTGCCATTTATAGCATATGTAACGCGGGATGGGGACATACTAAATTTCCTTACAGACACTGGGTCGAATAAGAATTTCATCAAACACAATTTAGTTCCTTGTCCCGAACCCGTAAGAATCCCATTTCAAGTCAATAGTCCTGCCGGAAATATCCTAGTTAAAAACAAAATCTGTGAGAAGTTCTTTAATTACCTAGGATGCGATCTCGAGATAACATTTTTTGTTCTCCTAAATCTGAAATCGTTCGATGGTATAATAGGGGACGATACTTTGAAGCAACTGAAGACTGTTACCATTGAATGGAATGAATATGCTTACCATTGAATCGAATAAAATCATTCCTCTCAAAAATCATGCTTCTGCTCAATTAATTAGTCAAAGGCCAAAACGTCATCTGCATCAAATTGCTTTTGCAAAATGTTCTTAAACGCAAGCTGCGAAAGTCATTTGTCCGAAAACAACATCATAAATCACACTACATTTGCAGCATGTTCGATAATGCAGTGTTTGCAGGGCAGATGTTCATAAACGTCAACTGCGCTTCAAAAAAGCAGCCACAAATCTGCGCTGTGCATTAAAAAAATTGGAAAAAAATTAGTGAATTCGAATATTCAGGGGAATCTCAGTCTCGTGAAAAGTAAGTACATAAAATCGGCTAATTTTTTCAATTTCTCCATAAATTTTGTTAAGGGTTCCATTTTGCTCTGTTCGAAAATGTCAAATGCTCTTGCAAGAAAAAAATCATGTAGATGACACAGATCAGCGATACCAAATGACGTTTGCAGTTTGATGTTCGGAAAAGTATTGCAAATGGCGATCAATTTGACGATCAAAATGACGATCAGTTGACGTTTTTGAAAACGGCCAAATGCTTACCTAAGCACCGACGAAACAATCTATTCCAAAAGTTATCCTTACCCCGCTTGTATGAGAGAAGAAGTTGAGAGACAGGTAAATGAACTTCTGTCAGAACATCATCCGTCCATCTAACAGCCCATATAATTTACCTATATGAGATGTTTCGAAAAAGCAAAAGCCAAACGGGGAAAAGCAGTACAGAATGGTCATCGATTACAAGCGTGTAAACGCCGTAACAATTCCTGATACATATCCTATCCCTGATATTATCTCGTTCTCTGAATCGAACAGAGGAAAATTACACAACCAATGAGAAGGAGATAGTCTGGGCTCTGGATAATTTGAGAATTTATCTATATGGAGCAAAGAAGACTAAGATTTACACAGACCACCAGCCCCTGACATTCGCACTGAGTAATAGCAATCACAATGCGAAACTCAAACGCTGGAAAGCAAAGATTGAAGAGTATAACTACGAATTGATTTACACACTGGGTAAATCGAATTTCATGCCTGATGCTCTCTCACGTCTGAAGACGGAAGTTAACCATCTGCCTGGTCTACGTAATGTAGCCGGAACATCTGGCGAAGGGGACACAAGCACTGAAACTGCAAGCGAGCTACAAGAAGCACTCTCGAAATCAGCCACGGATACCGCAGGTGAATTACAAGCTTCGGGGGCAGACTCATTGACTGGTATGGCTGAAGAGGGACTTTGTCATTTCTCCAACAGCGTGCACCGCGCACAGTGCTGACCAGGATAATTCCGACCTAATACCACATGCAGAAGCTCCAATTAATGTTTTTAGAAACATTATGATGTCTAGAGTAAAAAAATTAACTTCGTCAATCGAAATCTGTAACACCAACAAGTATGATCCAAGCCCCATAATTCCCACTTTGCAGGAAACACCCATTCCCAAGTATCCATGAGAAGTTCTTCATATGGATATCATGGAACTTCAAAATGAAAAATTGTTAACCATAGTTGACAAGTTTTCTAAGTTTTCTAAATTTTTCCACGTTAAAGATAAATCTGCCATTTACATTAGATTGATTAAAATTTTACATTACTTTACAGTGCCACAAATTTTAGTTACGGACAATGAAAGAGGCTTCATCAGCCCAATCGTCCTAAACTTTAGGAATCAAACTGTACCTAACCCCAACCCACAGAAGGGAGGTAAATCGACAGATACAATAGAAAGGATACATTCCATTACACCGGATATTTATCGGTGCCTTAAAGCCGAGAATCCAAATTTTAACATCCGCTCAATAATCAATAAAGATCTCAGGGGCATAATTAAGCGAAACATGGAGGCCAGAAATGTAAGGTTAAATTTAACCCAGGGAGCATCGCGAAGGGGACGTGATTTATACCGCTATTAAACGCATCAAAGGAAAAAATAAGCCCTTGTTTAAAAAAGAAATCGTGGCAAAGAATAATCGTGTTACCGTAACAACAGATTGTAGTAGGAAAATTCACAAATCTCATCTAAAACATATTAATATCCAAAAAACAATTAAAAGAACTGAGACTCAAAAAAAAACGCAAGATAAAAATAGGGGAATGTTTCCCTATACCATGAAAAATTTTAACTTATAACAATTTCTACATGTGTAACACATATAAGTTACTAATGTTAAGCTTTTATTTTTGTAATAATAATACTAATGAATAATGAGAAGGATCGCTTAAGAGAACTTCGTGACCCACGGATGAGAAGAGTTAAATCCATTAATTGGGTTGTGACTGGCTGGAAATGGCTGACGGGTTCTCCTGATGCAACTGAATGGGACAAACTTTTACAAACACAGACCGACTTAGCAAAGCACAATGACCACCAGTACAAAATTAACGAGAAGTTGTTTTACGCAACGCATGAGGTTATGAACTTATACTAAAGGAGGATGTAAATGAAGTTATTAGGGCCTCTCAAATGGCTAAGACTCTGAAGAGGTCAACACCATCATAAACGAGCTAGAAACCTTATCTTACCCAAACGTCGGGGAAGCCGTAGAGTACGGGCGACCGTCCTTGTGTACAAATGGAACTTTATTGTTGTACGTCTTATCAATTCCGAAGGTTGGGCCTAAAATTTTTCATCTATTGAATGCTCGCGCTGCAATTAATGACGAAAAATAACTTGACTTAAATTTTACGAAACTACTTATCAACTACGACGAAACGTTCGGACTAGAGGATGACAAATAAGGAATACTTCCATATGTGAGGAAAGTGTAGTAAAGAAATTACCAGAAATTAGAAAATACTTGTCTACCAAGAATCCTCAAAGATGGTACAGCAGTATATGTAGACTATGTTTTTACTAACTTTAATGGCTCTATTTTAGATAGAAACTCCTCAATTCCTTTAGAAGCCACTACTTGATCCAGCTGGACAACGAAACAATCAGCATCAAGGATCGGACATACACCAGTACAACTTCTAAGGGTCTAAAAGCACTCCCTCCTGTCTTGGTCAACGGAACTAGCAAAAAGGTGAAACTTGATATAGATCTTTTACACGACATTAATGTTAAAAACATAGAACACATTATATCCCTAAAAGAAAGTCTTAGTTCTTCTATAGTTACAAAAATTTGTATCATCATACTAATCTTCATTTCAATCTGTTTGCTGTGTGGAAAGACCTACGGGAAGGAAGTTCAACAACCCGATGGAAACCTAAGCTCTTCAATCTGTTCATGTGTGGCAGCAGATATTTGAAAGGACGGCAGTTAACACGCGTATCTGACTGAAATACGATAAGGCTTAAGCATCCAGTCAGATGCATAGTATGCATTTTTCACCCGCATGCGCTTTCAGGTGGGAACCAAGGCCATTGGAGTCAATTGTGTCGACGTTAGATTTTTAGTATTAGACACATTATTAGGCATTCTGATTGAGTACCCGGTTTAATAAACAACTATTTATAACGTATTATAAAAATCGTATTTCATTTTGAATCCAGTTGCGTGGCTTGTTCGTACGGATTATAATTTTTTTTAGAAAACTCCTTCTAAAGGACTTTTACTAGTATCATATAAAAATATGCTTACATACCTATTACTGTTTCCTGTATTTTGTTTATATCTTTGTAAGTGAGAAAACCGCTCACCAACCTCTATAAGTGAGAAACTTATAAGTGAAACTTGGTTAAGTGAAAAATATTTCAATTCAATTTCAATTTATCTTATTTAATTCGGGATTGTACAAATAAGACTTACAGAATGTTTTTATAGCACATATTTTAACATTATAACATTATTAATAATTCAAATAAATCTAATCAAATCAAACAAAAAATTAAAATAAATAATACTATAAGGAAATAAAGTAATGTGCTAACAATAAATATAGTGAAATGATGATGAGGAAAGGGGAAAGGAAGAAATAGAGTATGTTTAAGAGTGAGAGATGGAAGAAGTATAGTTGTTGTGATTCCCTAAGATGTTTTAAGGTGGAATTTTTAAAAGATGAAGCTCCCATTATTTCTTTTGTTGATGTAGGGAGGTAGTTCCAAAGTCTGGTGACGTGAATGGAACATAGGCGTGAGGAATTTAAGTGATTAAAGGAGGGAATGATATTTTGTGTTCTGGTTGATTGGGTGAATTGGATCTTTTCCATCTTTTCTTGGATGATTTTGTGCATAAACACATAATATCGTAGTTCAATAAACTGTTCTAAAGATCAACCAAGGTCCGAACTATGGTGATGAGATACATGACTGTATCGACGCAGCCCATACACATACCTTATCATATCGTTGAAATCAACAAGCAACTTGTGTTGTGATAGAGAGTCAGGCTTGCAATAAACTACGAAAGAGTAATCAATTATAAACATAAATAAAGTTTTAATCAACCTGAGTTTTGTACCTATTGGCGTGAAGCTACAATAGATGAAAGCCAACGTTTATGGAGTCCAACATAGATTCGTCTAACAACAAAGTTTGTATGGTCTATGGATTGAAAGCCCGACTAAACTGAGGATAATAAATTGTGTTGACTTATGTAATTCGAGACTTGGTTTGCTAGACTCTTTTCAAGTACTTTGGACAAACATGGTAATATACTTATCCGGCGAAAGTCAGTTGGTACGGAAGGTTGAGGTTGTTTTTTTTGACAAAAATAACTTCAGCCAATTTCCAAATATCACGAAAGGTGGAAGCGGTGATGCAAAAATTAGAAAATTAGAATGCTTAGAATATTGTTGTGACTTGTTGAATTTATACTCGAAATTAATCGAATATAGAAAAAAAAAAACACTGGCTTGCTTAAACTTTTAAAGCTCGATTTGATAAGAAGGAAGAAAAGCCGAAACTTAAGGAAGAGTCATACATAATTCATTTACAAATTAAAGAGATATATATATATAGTGTGAAGGATAAATATGTATTATTTTTATAGCCAGTACTGTCATATTATAATGTTTGAATTCTTAAGGTCATAACAATTCTCCAATGCTTAACTGATACTTAAGGTTACTCGAAATTCAGTTCATAATTCCTTAAGTAAGTTGGTGGTTGACGACGACGTGATGACTTACGAATTTGTACTTGGTTTTCGACTGGTCTGGATTGTTGAAGATTTATTTCATTTTTAGGTTGTTGAAGTGGTGGATAGATTTTCATGTGCAGGTGATGGACTTGCTGGATCATAGGCAAAATATTGTTGAGCGATTCTTTGCTGATCTTGTAACTCTTGACTGTCAGATGTTGTACTGGTTTTTAACTCGTCAGATTGAAGGTGATCGTCCGGTGTGACATGTGTTGTTGATTTATTTTGAACATTGGTTGAACGTAGCTGATTTATATGTCTTTTTAACGCATATCCGGTATCCAGTTTGATCATATAGTGAAGGCGACCCATTTTTCTCACAATAAAAGCTGGTTTCTATAGCAATTTATTTGAAGTGTAGTATTGGGCTTGCACTCGTTCTCCCACGCTTAATTGACTTGATGCCATTGCCGTCGCGGGAGTACTTTTGCATTTGATGGGCTGAATACTCCTTTAGCTAAGCCGTACGTTGCTGGATGACCTGGCGCTATAAATTTTTGAAAAATGCTAGAATCTTGGCAAAACGATGTAAATTCTTCGCTTTTAAAAATTGTTGTATTATCGTAGACCATCACATCCGGGAACTCGTTTCTGGAAAATATGTTGAATAGTATTACTTTGGTTGATGAAGATGATGGTTCTGCTGTGCAAACTCCTACTTCTGCCCACTTTGACTTTGCATCCACGACAACGAGTTGGTAAACTCCGGCAACAACCCTTCCATGTCACATTCGCTATTTAAAACTTCGATAGAATTGTTACCTGAATTATCTCTATCCAGATCTTACAAGTTGATATTAAGTTGCCTGATTTACGATCTTCCTATTAAAGCTGCACAGCTGTCTTCGACTACGAATAGGTCATCTATAATGTGTATCCCTTTAAATTGAATGTTGACGATGGCTTTTCCGTCCAGAACGAATGTATTGTAAAATGTTTGTGTGGGTACAAATGATAGAACTTATTCTTTTCAATACAAATCCCTTTATTCAGTACAGTTACAATTCACTATTTAATTCTTTCTCTCAGTACAATTCAATTTCTCAACCACTTATACTTTTCTTATCTTTTACTTAAACCACTTAATCACTTCTTCTAATTAACACTTCAAATTCAACTTTGGAACTGATCTGCATACCTTTGGGATGCTGGTATTTATACTCGAATGACATACTTCGAGAACAATCCTCGCCATCCAGCGTCCCATACAATTTCCAATTTGCTAGAAAATTCGATTCTACTCTCCAGTCGAGACTGCTAATCCAGTATCGAAACCTTCGAGTTTCGACATTTTCTGCTAGATGTCGCTGCTCACATTTGACTGGTTATCACATTGCTCCCTCCCTACAGTTGTTCGTCCCGAACAACTTCGTCATTCAGCATCCCGTTGAAATGACACATTCTATCCAAATGGACCACTTTAAATTTTCCTCGATCCCCACGCTGGATCCGGTAGACAACGTCATTAATGCGGGTTACCACCTTGTATGGACCTTCCCAGTCCTGTTGCAATTTTGGTGATTTGCCTTTCTTACGCTGAGGATTATACAGCCAAACCAGATCTCCTTCGTTGAAACCGGAAGATTTCGCCTTGATATCGTACCTAGTTTTCATGCGGCTGCTTGCTAGCTTCATCTTTTCTCTGGTGTCTTCATGCAATTTACGAATCCTGCTGCGTAAGTCATTCACGTACTCGTTCACCTCTTTGGGCTCAGTCGGTGGGGATCCGAATTTTGCTTCACTTGGCAACCGAATTGTTTGACCAAATAAGATCTCGGATGGTGTGTGCCCTGTTGAGCTATGGACCGCGTTTCGGTAGGCCATTAAGAAGAGGGGTATGTGTCGATCCCAATCCCGCTGGCAGTTGCTGACAACCTTAGATAGATGCTCATTCAAGGTCCGATTGAATCGCTCGACCATTCCATCAGATTGAGGATGTAGTGGCGTTGTCCTTGTCTTTCTTATTCCCAAATATTGGCATATTTCCTGGAAGACTTTTGATTCAAAGTTTCGCCCTTGATCAGAGTGCAGCTCCATTGGGACCCCAAATCTGCTCACCCAGTTGTTGACTATCTGTTCGGCTACGGTCTTAGCCTCTTGATTTGGGATGGCAAACACTTCCGGCCACTTACTGAAGTAATCCATGACTACGAGAGTATATCGGTTTCCATTAAAGGTTTCGGGAAACGGCCCAGCGATGTCGATGGCTATTCGTTCGAAAGGTGCTCCGACATTGTATTGTTGCATTTGTCCATGTGGCTTTACTTTTGGGCCCTTGGTAGCCGCACATCTTATGCACTTTTTGCACCAATTCTCGACATCTTGTTTAGCGCTTAGCCAATAGAAACGTTCCCTTACCTTTTCCAACGTCTTATTTATTCCCAAATGGCCTCCTGAGATTCCGTCATGTATTTCATGGAGCACTTGGCTGACTCTGGACCGTGGCACAATTAGCTGCATACGAGATGTTGTCCCATCTGCACTTTCCCATTTTCTCTTCAGCAATCCATCTTGCACAAAAAGCGAGTCCCACTGTGCCCAGTATGCCTTCAGAGTTTGGCTCCGATCTGATATCTGCTGCCAGCTTGGTCTTTCCTCGTGTTCCTTCCAGGCCAATATTGGTTCGATGTCATTGTCTGCCTGTTGGGAGGAACGGACTTCGTCTATACTCCAACCCTCTATTGGCTCAGTCCTGATCATTTGGATAGTTGCCTGTTCTTTCGCTTCTTTACGGTTGCAGTGTTCGCATTTTACCCCGCACGGTCGACGAGAGAGAGCATCAGCATTTGAGTGGAGTGTTCCCTTGCGGTGTTGCACTTCAAAGTCGTAGCCCTGCAACTGCTCGATCCATCTTGCAACTTGGCCTTCAGGGTTCTTAAATTGGAGTAGCCTTTTCAGAGCTGCGTGGTCTGTCCGGAGAATGAACTTTTGTCCGTAGAGGTACTTATGGAAATGCTTCGTAGCCAGAACTAAAGCCAGAAGCTCGCGCCGGGTTACACAGTAGTTCCGTTCAGGTCTGGAGAGTACTTTGCTGTAATATGCGACCACTTTCTCTTGACCATCATGAACCTGGGAAATCACAGCTCCGACCCCAACATTGCTAGCGTCTGCATCCACGATGAACATTTTTCCGGGCGTCGGGTAACCCAAGATGGGGGCATTGCACAGCTGTCGCTTCAGTTCTTGAAATGCTTTTTCGCATTCTCCATACCACCTGAACTGTCGGCCTTTTTCTGTAAGTTGATGCAGGCTCTTCGCAATGCCAGCAAAATCCTTTACGAACCTTCTGTAATACGTGGCGAGTCCCAAGAAGCTTCTCAGTTGGTGTTTATCTTTTGGAGAAGGCCAACTTTTCACGGCTTCGATTTTGTCAGGATCCGTTCTTACTCCTTCCGCTGATATAATGTGACCCAGATATTTTACTTCCGGACGAAACAAGGCGCACTTTTCTGGATTGAGCTTTAAATGAGCACTTCGTAGCCTCTCAAACACTTCTTTTAGATTTTCGCGGTGCTCCTCGTACGTCTTACCTATGACGATAACGTCGTCTAAATATACTAGGCAGGTTTTCCAGGTGAGTCCTTGCAATGTTCGTTCCATTAGTCGCTCGAAGGTGGCCGGAGCGTTGCACAGTCCAAACGGCATCACTGCAAACTGCCAAAGACCGCTTCCTGTAGTGAAGGCAGTTTTCTCACGGTCCGTACGATTTATCTCTACCTGCCAGTAACCGCTCTTCAAGTCAAGTGTTGAAAACCATTTCGCTCCAGAAAGCATATCCAAAGTGTCATCGATTCTCGGAAGTGGGTAGCTGTCCTTTTTAGTGACATCATTGAGACGTCGGTAGTCTACACAAAATCTCGTGCTGCCATCTTTCTTCTTCACGAGGACCACTGGAGATGCCCACGGACTTTGCGATTCTTCAATCACTCCCTCAGCTTTCATCTTCGACATCATTTCGGCAACTTCTGTTTGCTTTGCCAATGGAAGACGCCTTGCAGGTTGACGGATTGGTCGAGCGTCTCCGGTGTCAATGTGGTGTTGAACAATATGCGTACGTCCACATTCTCCGTCTTGTGTAGCAAATATATCAGCGTACTCACCGATTAGTTTTTCTGCCAGGATTCGCTGATCTTCGTCCAGATTACAGAGGCTGAGAATTTTGTTCTTGATTTTTATGCTCTGAACTGTTGTGACCGGTTTTGCACCCTGTTTTTCCGTTGTGGTCGATATAGCCTCAACAGGTACGCATTTTCCCACTATCTCCCCCTTTTTCACCTTTACACTGAATGTCTTTGGATTTAGAATCCTTACAGGGACCATGTTGTTCTTTGGCTCCACTAAGGTCTTTCCCACCATGAAGTCTCTTTTCTTTTCTGGCTCCATCAAATAGAATCGGTGGCTACCAGGACCACCTTCCACTTTTGCCCACAAAATTGCTTCTGACGAAGGCTCTAGACTCTGATTGCTGCAGATGACGACATTTGAGACTGTGGTATTGGCGTTTCCGTATATCATTGGTATCTCCATGTTTCCGTATTTCAGGGTTTGTGTCCCCAAGTCGACTACAAGTCCATGTTCTCTCATGAAGTCTGTACCAATGATGCACTCGTCACATATGTCAGCTACCAGAAACGCGTGAGTGAATGTTATTCCGGCCAGTTGGATTTTTATGCGGACTTCACCATATACATTAATCGTTGCTCCTGTAGCTGTTCGCAAGCTGCAGCTGCTAGTGTTATGCAGCCAAGACTTCTGCACAAGATTCCTCCTGATGATTGAGGCCGTGGCACCGGTGTCTATTGTTGCCATCCATTTTTCTTTTCCACTGACTACTTCTACTAGAAGGCTTTCGCTGCGTCGTTTTGCCAGCGAGACTTGGATGATGGTCCTGGGGCCGTCGACTCCTGCTACCAACTTCTGCCCCGCGAAGTTGGTGCTTAAGCATTTCCCGACTGATGGCTTCGGGAAGGTTGACCGGCTTCTTGATAGCTGTTTCTGCGGGTTTCTTCCTCTATTTGCTTGTCACCACAGTGAGGGCAGTCTTTTCGTCGCAACGGTTCTTTACACTGCCTTTGAAGGTGTCCTATTTTATTGCAATTCCAGCAGCGCATTATTCGTCTATCCCGTCGAGTATCTCGTTCCTCGGCACTAATTCTTGTGCAGGAACATTCGACAGATGCTACTTCCCTGACGAAATGTGTTCCCCTGGAAGCCTGATTGGCTGCTTCCATCGCCAGAGCGAAGGCAAGTGCTTCAGCAAGGGTTCTTTTCCCGGCCATCCTTACTGCTGACTGTAGCTTCGAATCTGCAATTCCCCTGATAAATGCATCTTTTGCCATTTCGTCGATAATTTCCTGGCCTGCGGTGGGGTATGACAGATGTGCAAGTCTACTCACGTCTGCTTGGAGCTGCTGCAGTGTTTCTCCTCTTTGCTGCGTTCGGCTTTGCAATTGGACCTTGTAGACCTCCTGCATGTGGCTGTCCCCAAACCGTTTCTCGATAGCCTGCACTAAAGTCTCATAATCCTTATGCTTTTCGATGTCTACTGTTTGCAACAATTCTGCTGCAGGACCGTGCAAGGCCATTGTTAGGGCAAAGCACTTTTCCTCATTGTCCCAGTCGTTTGCACAGGCAGCCATTTCAAACTGCTTCTTATAGGTAGACCATGAGGTCTGGCCATCGAATGAGGGAGGCTTCAACTCTTTTCTCCTTGGACCGCTTAAAGAACATTCTCGCAGTTTCTGTTTTCGCACTGTGTCGAGCTCTTTTGCCAGTTGCTGAACTTTGCTGTCCATTTCTTCGAATTTTTCGCCAACATTCTTCTCTATTGTATCAAATTTGTCATCAACGTTCTTCTCTATTCTATCAAATTTGTCATCAACGTTCTTCTCTATTCTTTCAAACTTGTCATCGATTTCTTCGAATTTTTGCTGAAGAATGTTCTTTTGTTCTTCCAGATTATTCTTTTGTTCATCCATTTTCTGTTGAAGACCGTGCAGATTGTTGGTTTGTTCGTTGAATTTTTGTTCAATGCTGCTCTTCTGCTCGTCCATTCTTTGTTCCAGACTGTTCTTCTGTTCTTCCAGATTTTTCTTTTGTTGGTCGAGACTGTTCTTCTGTTCGTCCATTTTTTTGTTTTGTTCGTCCATTTTTAATAAGAGGAGTTGCATCATTGCAGCCATGTCATTGCCGGTACTTGTCTGTTCATCCTCGTCAACATCAAAGGAATATGCATCAGGATCATGTCCCTCGTTGTTCAAAGCCTCCTGAAGACGGAGCACCAGGTCACTTTTTCCTCCACTGGCGCTGAGGCTTCTCTTGTTCAACTCGGATTTGAGTTGGACGAGGGTCAACTGCAATAGTTTTCGACCCATTCTAGCTTTTTCAAATAGTCAGAAAAAACTTTTTTTTTTTTTTTTTTTTTTACACACAATAAGTCCTATCCCACTTCTGACACCAATGTAAAATGTTTGTGTGGGTACAAATAATAGAACTTATTATTTTCAATACAAATCCCTTTATTCAGTACAGTTACAATTCACTATTTAATTCTTTCTCTCAGTACAATTCAATTTCTCAACCACTTATACTTTTCTTATCTTTTACTTAAACCACTTAATCACTTCTTCTAATTAACACTTCAAATTCAACTTTGGAACTGATCTGCATACCTTTGGGATGCTGGTATTTATACTCGAATGACATACTTCGAGAACAATCCTCGCCATCCAGCGTCCCATACAATTTCCAATTTGCTAGAAAATTCGATTCTACTCTCCAGTCGAGACTGCTAATCCAGTATCGAAACCTTCGAGTTTCGACATTTTCTGCTAGATGTCGCTGCTCACATTTGACTGGTTATCACAGTATGTGGTCCGACAGCCTGCGTTAGAATGGCCACATATTCGACGTTGCCAAAAATGCAGCGAAACATCTAGATTTCTTCAAGCAATAGGTCCGTTCGCGTCCTTTTTGGACTAAAACTGTCACGTCCGGAGGAGTAAGGATAAAATTCTATCTCTTTCTCTCTTGTTAAAAGTCTTGTACAGACAAAAGTCAACTGTCTTTATTTTGTTTTTTCCAAAAAAACATAAGTTTTTTATTTAAAATCTTAAAAACTTAAGGACGAAGATTATTTAAGCCTAGACACGTCTGAATAAGTTGGTATGAGTTCTTCCGAAAATTTCTCTTCGTATTGTCCGTCAGCAGGGTGTCAAGTACAAGTTTCTTTTGAAAATAAAATAAAAAAAGCAAAAATCAATTATTTTTGGTGTGTTATAGGTTTATTAGAAAGAGCGACCATTCCCATTAGTTAAAGATTACGATTTCATTCATTTGGCTGCTTCGTCTGGCTCCGTAGTAGCGCATCCTGTCAACCCAATTTTCCAAGCCCTTGTTGACTGTTTCTGCCTCCATCTTACGACAGACTCGTCGAAGGGCTTGAATCGTTTCTGGATTGTCCGCATAACATCGATCATTAAGGGCGCTCCACACAAAAAAAAATTAAGATTTTGAGCGGAAAAAAGCTGTCAGTGTCAAAATAACATGTGATTTAAAAAGAAACACATATTTGGTCCACCCTGTATATGTCATTTGGAGATGCCTAAAAGTGTTTGGGGAGCACTTTCATTTAATTTACCTGCCTTTCCATATATTTTGTCTACAAGCACTTTTATTAATTAATTAATCTTCTATTCAAATCTCACTTATTTTTGGCGAAACTAAGTAAAAAAATGTTCCATTTCGAAATAAAAACAAATCCAATAAAAAAAAACATTCAAATAAAAAAACAGTGTTTTTTTTTTAAATTAATTGATCTCTCATTTCGCTCTCTTCTGCGAAAAACTATGAAGTATATGAGTACGCGAACGGATTTTGGACTGTTTTTTTGTAAATTTTTTTAGTTTTGGACAGCAGGCGAACAAACCTAATGTAAGGATTAGTCCACCTCATCTGATCAAGTCTTAATACATATGACGATACTAATATCAGGCAATCAATGGACACCCTCGAACACCGACGAAATGTCTCGTGTCTCACTTTGTTTTATCGCTATTTCCACCACCAGTACTCCACTGAAATCGCCAGTAACATTCCGCCCATTCAAACTTTCAACCGTAACACCCGTCTCTCTATGAATGCTCATCAGTATACCCTCAAGCCCATTTTCGGACGTATTCTAAAATATCGTGATTCGTTCCTAAGCCGTACAACTCGCTTATGGAATGCCCTGCCGATCTCTGTATTTCCTGGTCGTTATAACTTGCAAACATTTAAAAACAATGTACATCGGTACCTCTCTTTTCTTCCTCCCTAAATTTCCTTTGCCCGCGCTGTGTACAATCAGCTTAAGGGTACTCAAACCCCTTGAGCGCGCGCTCATTATAAAAAAAAAAAAAAAAATATGGCACTCACTCTCCTTGTCTGCACTTGCTAGGTAGATTTTAAAACCGTTCGATAGAACTAAAAGGTGACGCCAATATTACAATTGACACTGTCTAAAATCGAAGCAATGCTTTGACCTTAACTTCTTCCACCGACAGTTCTACCGCCAGTAGCATTCAGCTCCTATCAGTCTTCAATCGTAGCACCTGAATCGCTTTAAATGCTTATCAGCTTTACCTTAAGCCTAATTTTGGTGTAATTCTCTGTCATAATCTTTATTTTCTAGCTATGATAATCTGCAAATATTTAAGACCGACGTATATCGGTTCTCTATTTTTCTTTTCCTCCCTAATTCTCCTTCATCACGTAGTGTGCAAAAATTATAAGACTGTTAATAATTTTGGATACGCACTGATTATACAAATATATGTATTTTTTAAGTGCTTCAGTGTCGTATTTAATTTAATTTAATTTCTTCCTCTTTAATTCTTTTAAATTTATATATTTTTTCTCATTTTTATTCTATAGCACAAATCAACTAAAATTGTGAAAACACATAAACGTCAAATGTGTGGTAGCTACAAACCTCTTTTATATTCACAACAAACTCGACTGTGTCATCAGGCTCTATTTTATTTATATGAAATATTAGGTCTGTTCACGACTCGTGTACGGAATTTTCCATGCAGTTGAATTAGCGTTGTGAATAATCACAAAGTATAGCAATGACCATGCATTGGCGTTCTTGATAATTCACACGTATTCTGCCTTCAAATTCATGAGCAACGTGTCTTATTGGAGTCCTGGGACAAAAGGTGCCAGATTTTTGGGTCACAATAGACATATCTTTAAAAGGTGTCGGAGAAGCCCATAAAAGACAAAACACTTTAATCGGCAACTAACAGTGATGGTTAATTTGACACAAGTTATCAAAAGTATAAAAAAACAAAACATATGTTTTGATATCATAATGGGCTATAGTGAGAAGGTTATCGATTCAGAATTGAGTTTGGCAGCACCAAGCAAAACTCAATCAGTCACATACTTCAAATAGTAGTCTGTAAACGTCATATAATTCCAGCGTACGGTCTGTTGATATTTCTAATTTGGTTTGTTAAAAACTGCAAATACTACAATTTACTGTTCAAAATTTGTAGTTATAGTTCTTGAAGTTATTATATTTATATATTTAATGAATTATAAATTGTCCATTTTACTCATATAATAAATTATGTAGGTTTGGATGAATATTCGATATCAGCTGTGCGAACTCCGCAAACATGCTCGAGTGCATCGCGTGGACCAGCTAAAGCACAAAGTAGTGATGAAGGTTTATATCTACGAGTAAGTGTAGTGCTTACGTACTGAGGTCTATTCAATAAGAATATTAACATGATACAATAATTCATTGTTTCATTATTAAGTTACATAATCGTTATTTTTTCTTTTATGTATGTTTAAGATGGTAAGTTCAACAAAGGACAGCCAATAACCTAGACGAGCAATAAGATTGTCTACAATGTAACCATTATTTTTCCTTAAATAGTTCAAATTTCTCCTCATATTCAACCGTGAATTTTGATTTCAAATTTGTCAACATGGCCAGAAGAATATCTTGGAGAGATGTCTCACAGTTTTTGTTGCTATATCGCAAGCTGACCAGCCTCCGCTGTGTGTGAGAAGAATATTCAGTTCTTGCTACCGTCTTGCTATGTAGGTAGGGGACGTCGAAAGAAATACAATAGATTAGCTAAGAGAGCCCGCATGGATTCAAAAACTTAGAATAAAATAGTAGCAATGCTCAATGCATTCAGTTCCAATTTGTACCGAATCATCTTGATTCTATGTGGATCAATATTTTTGGACAGATGAGTTAAAAATTTAAATGTAACGAAACCAGACAGTATATGCGCCAGAAGACCAACTACTGACACTTGGTAAATTACTTTCAGTGCCCTGGTGGCATTTTTTTTACACACACTCCCAGATTGATTTCTGACAACTCGTTGTTGGAAGCAACGTAAAGTTTAACTTCGGTGCGGAAAAAAATAAATAAATTTCTTAAAGAATTTATTGTTGTCTAATAAGTATAAAGTTAAAATGCCGAGAAAAAATACGTGAGTTTCGAAATAACTGCTTGTAAAGTGTTCAGATGGGTTGGTTTAAATTGAATAGTTAACACGCGTAAGGAGCCGCCTATCTGACTGAAATACGATAAGGCTCAAGTATCCAGTCAGACGCACAGTATGCATTTTTCATGATGAGCTTGCCCGTGGAAACCAAGGCCATTGGAGTCAATTGTGCCAGATTTTTGGGTCACAATAGACATTTCCTTCAAATGTTCGGAGAAGCCCATAAAAGACAAAACACTTTAATCGGCAACCAACAGTTATGGTTAATTTGACACAAGCTTTCAAAAGTATAAAAAAACAAAACATATGTTTTGATATCATAATGGGCTATTGACACCCGGAACGAAAATTCTTGCGGAAATTTTTTGTACTATATCGACTATATAAATTTCTGACAGATCGTTGGCTCGAGCAAATTCGTATGAAAAGTGAAAATTCGGTACGGAATAATATTATTAATTTTGTTAAAGAAATTTTTGTTTTCAAATACGTGTTGGCTTAAAATGTTGAGAAAAGATACACGAGTTTCGAAATAAGTGCTTGTGAAGTGTTTAGATGGGATAGTTTAAATAGAATCGTGCTTTAAAAAATGTAAACAAAGCATTTGTTAAACGCGAAGAAATTGTTTTTCTTGTTATTTCTTTATTCAATATTAAGTTCGTAGTGAATAATATAAAGTGTTTATTTAATATATTGTTAAACAAGTCAATAAAGACAGTGAAATGCAACTTAAAGTTTTCATAGATGGAATCCTATTAATGTTACAGCAATATTATTTCAAAGGGAATGTTTCTGCTGGTGAAACTGAAAAGTTGGTGCAAATTGGTTTGGTTTTTAAGTTATAATTGAAGCAGGATCAAGTGCAAGAAAGTAATTACAACCAGCTTTCAGTATTCTTTCACTTTCACCAAACGAAATAGTCCTTTTAAAATATTCTGCTATGAGTATATGCATATACATACACATGTGTAGTATTCCAACTATGCGAATTTTCAGCAGCATTTCACTATGTTATTGATTTGTTTAACCATATATTTAACAAAAAGACACTATATTACACAGTATTCACTAAATATTTAATAGAATAGTAACAACACAACAATTTGTTCGTGTTTCACAAGTGCTTTGTTTACATTTTTTAAAGCACGATTCTATTCAAATTAACCCATCTACACACTTCACAAGCACTTATTTCGAAACTCGCGTATTTTTTCTCGACATTTCAACTTTATTCTGATCAGACAAAAATAAATTCTTTAACTAATTTATTTATTTTGTTCCACACCGAACTTAAACTTTACATATGATTTTGCTCCCAGCCAATTGGTGTCAATTGACACCCGGTAAAGTGCTTTCAGCGCCCCTTGGTGGCATTTTTTGTACCTCCACGACTGGACAGATTTTGGCTGGGAGCAAAATCATATGTAAAGATTAATTTCGGTGTGGAACAAATTAAATAAATTAGTTTAAGAATTTATTTTTGTCTGATCAGAATAAAGTTGAAATGTCGAGAAAAAATACGCGAGTTTCGAAATAAGTGCTTGTGAAGTGTGTAGATGGGTTAATTTGAATAGAATCGTGCTTTAAAAAATGTAAACAAAGCACTTGTGAAACACGAACAAATTGTTGTGTTGTTACTTTTCTATTAAATGTTTAGTGAATACTGTGTAATATAGTGTCTTTTTGTTAAATATATGGTTAAACAAATCAATAAAATAGTGAAATGCTGCTGAAAATTAGCATAGTTGGAATACTACACATGTGTATGTATATGCATATACTCATAGCAGAATATTTTAAAAGGACTATTTCGTTTGGTGAAAGTGAAAGAATACTGAAAGCTGGTTGCAATTACTCTCTTGCACTTGATCCGGCTTCAATTATAACTTAAAAACCAAACCAATTTGCACCAACTTTTCAGTTTCACCAGCGGAAACATTCCCCTTGAAATAATATTGCTGTAACATTAATAGGATTCCATCTATGAAAACTTTAAGTTGCATTTCACTGTCTTTATTGACTTGTTTAACAATATATTAAATAAACACTTTATATTATTCACTACGAACTTAATATTGAATAAAGAAATAACAAGAAAAACAATTTCTTCGCGTTTAACAAATGCTTTGTTTACATTTTTTAAAGCACGATTCTATTTAAACTATCCCATCTAAACACTTCACAAGCACTTATTTCGAAACTCGCGTATCTTTTCTCAAGATTTTAAGCCAACACGTATTTGAAAACAAAAATTTCTTTAACAAAATTAATAATATTATTCCGTACCGAATTTTCACTTTTCATACGAATTTGCTCGAGCCAACGATCTGTCAGAAATTTATATAGTCGATATAGTACAAAAAATTTCCGCAAGAATTTTCGTTCCGGGTGTCAATAGTGAGAAGGTTATCGATTCAGAATTGAGTTTGGCAGCACCAAGCAAAACTCAATCAGTCACATACTTCAAATAGTAGTCTGTAAACGTCATATAATTCCAGCGTACGGTCTGTTGATATTTCTAATTTGGTTTGTTAGAAACTGCAAATACTACAATTACTGTTCAAAATTTGGAGTTATAGTTCTTGAAGTTATTATATATATATATTTAATGAATTATAAATTGTCCATTTTACTCATATAATAAATTGTGTAGGTCTGGATGAATATTCGATATCAGCTATGCGAACTCCGCAAACATGCTCGAGTGCATCGCGTGGACCAGCTAAAGCACAAAGTAGTGATGAAGGTTTATATCTAAGTTCGTATTATTTAAGTATGAATGAACTACTACACCTAAAATTACAGATGAATCTTTGGCGTCCCAGAAAACGGGAATGTCTCGTACATCAAGTTCCTCATTTAGTCTACAGGAATGTATAGATGAGTTTAGAGCGAGGAAGGTCCATCGTTCATCTCAAAGCTATCAAAATACTGACGATGACCTGATAAACCAGAATAAATCGAACAAACAAAATGAAAGAATAAGAAATCCGTGCAAAGATGGTTTTTGCTATTGTTTTACAAGCGATAGCGATGACTTCAGAAATAAAGGGATAGCTGGAAGAAGCAAATATCGTAGATCGGACACAACTAATGAAAAAGTAAGTTTTAGTATTTGGAGTTGCTAAGAAATATGTATGGAATTTAAAAGAACAAATCAATTTATGGAATTGAAAAAAAGACCTGAGTTCGAAAATAATTCAAACTCATCCATATGAACAATTTAGTATAATATTTGCAAAAACAGTGCGTAAATTAACATATTTCAATCGAAAGTAAAAAAGTTAATACACAACTTTTTTTAATTAAATATAGTGAATGAGCTTCCTTGCCCTTTTATGGAATAACAGGTGTATAAAAATGCCGTTCCTTTTGCAGTTCATTTAATTTTGCAAACGTTTATCTCGCAATAATCACAACATTTCGCATAAGTTGTTTGGCTATTTCCTGGTTGACCTTGTGATCGTTACATTGAACCATTACTTCACTGATTTTATATTCAAAGGAAGTACGCCAAAGATTGTTCTTCCTCTTCATCTGCGCGCGTGTGTCCTGTGATTAAAGTTTTGAGCTTAGAGATGTCTCTTCTCTAGCCTTTGATCAGTTCTATTGTGTATGTGTCCTTTGTTCGGCGTATGACATTGTCAAATTGTTTAATATTTGTTTCGAGGAATCTGAACCAGGCTGTTCATCAGCGGCTCATTTTCCTGGGTCGTCCGAGTGTCTCAAAGCCCAACAGTTTTTAACTTCTCTTGGATCCAAGGTGCTCGAAGTTAGGGATCTGTTCGCTACTTGACTGTCTGTGAATATTGCAATTTCCGATTATGGTATCAGATTAAGGCTCAGCCAAGTGAGTATTTGATCAATAGCTGAGGCTTGTAAATAATGTAAGCCCTTGCGTCAATATCGTCGGCTGGCTTAAAGCCGTCTCGGAAAATGGAGATTGATTTACTAGGAAAACTTCGCTTTGTCTTTATTCATTGGCATGACTCTTTCCATTGTTTAGTGTCACCTAGATTGGTTAATTTTAATCTGCATGCTAAAGAAATCTATAGGTAGTAAATGGAAAACCATTTGAAAATTCGCTGTTAGAAGCTTACGCAGGTAGCTCGTTTTATTTTTTTCTGTAACGTGTTAATGTTAGTTTACCTATCAACTGCAGCCCACCAAATTTCTATACCATAATTGGTCTCACGACGGTGGTGTAGTCGCAGTGCATGGCCTTGTAGCCCCCGCCACAGTAAAGGATAATAGAGTTTTTGTTTACAGACATTTTAGTAACGGATCTTATTTCTGATAACTTTATGTTCTTTTATGTTTTGGCTTTCTAACAACCCAACAAGTATTTGCTTACCTACAACAAAAAAAGCTATAAAACTAAATACATTTAGTTTTGATCATATTAATGTTATGTGATTTTATTATTTTTTTAAACAGCATTCTATTGAAAGGATTACGTAAAATAAATGAAACTCAGTTTGCTAACCATAGTTTAATGTATGTATGTAATATATACATACGAGGGCGGGTCAATAAGTCCGTGACTTTTGGAATAAAACACAGATTTTTTGATAAAAAAATAATTTTATTTTTGAACGTAGTCTCCCTTGAGCTCTATACACTTTGTCCAACACTTCCCCAATTTTTTTATCCCTTCCAAAAAAAATGATTTGTCGAGGTCCTCAAAATAGGCCTTTGTTTGCGAGATGACTTCATCATTGGAGTCAAATCTTTTTCCACCAAGCCATTTCTTCAGGTTTGGGAACAAGAAGTAGTCGCTCGGAGCCAAATCTGGAGAATAGGGTGGATGAGGGAGCAATTCATGGATTTTTGCCATGGCAACTGCACATGTGTGCACCCTTGCATTGCCTTGGTGGAAAAAAACTTTTTTCTTGGCCAAATGAGGTCGGTTTTTTTTCAAATCGTCATTGAATCGGTCCAATAAGTTGGCATAATATTCCCCATTGATTGTTCTTCCCTTTTGAAGGTAGTCAATGTGGATTATCCCGCGTGCATCCCAAAAAACAGTCGCCATAACTTTATTGGCTGACGAACCCACCTTGGCCTTCTTTGGCGCCGATTCACCCTTAGAAACCCACTGTTTTGACTGTTGTTTGTTCTCTGGTGTGTTGTGATGGATCCATGTTTCGTCCACGGTTACAAAACGGCGCAAAAACTCCTCCATATTGCGATTAAACAACGCCAAACCTTCCAAAAACACGCCAAACACGAAATTCACTTTTTTCCATTTTCTCCTCAAACTAGTGAGTAGTCTGATAAAAATAGCTGTCAAACACAAACTAACTGACGCAGCAAGTTTAAATTTTGACAACTGACAGATGCATGTTGACAGGAGCAGTGTTGCTGTTTCAGTAAAGAGGTCAGAAATTCAAAAAGTCACGGACTTATTGACCCGCCCTATATAGTGATCCCATATTGGCAGTTTAAAATGGATTCTCTTTCATTTGGGGTCAGAACGTAGTATGATTTCTTTAAGAGTAACGCAGATTTGCAAAAAGTGATAAATATCTTCCGTAACCCGAAAGTTGTGTATATACTTCTCTAAATTTCATAGTAACTTCGAACAAACGATCAAAAAGTGTGAAATCGTAGTCGTAATGGACAATTTGAACTCTAAAGTGGCAATATGTAATTTTGGTTTATGAATCATATAAGAAGAAGAAGAAGTCATATTATGCTGCTCGAATTCCACCAATTACACGAATTAACTTTCGTTCGTTCTCTTTTTGTATACTTGTGCACCCCTAAGATACACAACGCAGATGATAATTAGAAATTAAATAGAATGTATTTTACCAACTATAGTTCTCGAAAAATAGTTAAATCACAAAAGCTTCAATAGGCGTGAATGAAGGATCGCTTTGAGAACAAATCGAACATGAAAATAATAAATGTCAATCTATTGAGGAAAGTAGAAATTCATATTAATGTTAATGGGCTGAGTAATAATAATGAAATAATAATAAAAAAACCCATGGAACAAAGGGTCAACGTGAATCAAACGTGAGTAGATAATAAAACAATAATAAAAAAAAAGAAAAAAAAAAGTTCCGTTCGAGAGATTTCAGCCTCGAAAATTAACCACGTGGGAAGTCGGAAACGTCAGTTGAAGACGATGTTTTAAGAGCAACGGTGGATGCGGACCCAACGAAATCTGTCCGGGAGATTGCACAAAGCATGAGAGTATGCCCAATGACAATAAGTCGACACCTTTCTCCAATAGGAAAGGTAATGAAACTCGATAAGAGGGTACTCCATGAACTGAACGAATCCCAAAAACTACGGCGCCTGGAAATGTAAGCGATGGGCAACATTAAGAAACCAAACTGAACCATTTTTTCACCTGTGTTGAAAAGTAGATACTATAATCGTAAAAGATCTGGGCAGTGGTTGGATGCAGAATGCAGATGAAAAACCAAAACACACCCCAAGCCCGATCTTCAGCCAAAAAAGGTTATGGTGACAATTTGGTGAAAATCGAAAGGACCAATCCACTTTTTAATTTCTTTAACCAGGAGAAACGATAAACGCTATCAAATATTGTGAGGAAATCGACATATTGCATGCCAAATTGGCTGAAAAGCAACCTGCGTTGGTCAATAGGCACTGTCCGATTCTTTTACATGACAACGCTAGACCCCATACCTCACAAGTAACGGTGCAAAAACTTTTCCAGTTGGGATTTGAAATTCTTCCGCATCCACCGTACTCTCTGATATTTCCCCAACGGATTACCATCTTTTCCGCAATCTGGATTAATTTTGCCCGGCAGAAGGTCTTCCGGAACCGAGCAGAGGTCATAAAAGCCTTTGAAGATTTCATTGCCTCAAAAAGTCAGCACTTCTACGAAAAAGGAATACTTGACCTTGCATCACGAAAAATAATATTGACTTTTAAATTTTTACTATAAAATCGGACATTTCATGTGGTACAACCTAGTACATTTAAATGACAGTTTTGCCTGCAATTATCGCATGCTATAAAAAGTTAGCCATAACACGCGGTGTCTCCAGTAGTTAGATGAAATCAGAGCATACTATATAGCATGCTGTATTTATCGCTAATGGAGACCGCCATTGCTGCAATAAATCTATAGCCTGCGATAAAAGCATGCTCTCATCGCTTACTCTTTACAGTATGCAACAATATGGTATCTCCACTGGATATGAAACCAAAGCATGCTCAAGTGGTAGTGGACTGGCTTCCAAATCGGAAGGTTCGGTGTTCGAATCCCAGTTTCGCCCGAAAGACATATTCAAATTTTCAGTTAACGAAAATCAAGTAAAACGAGTAGTTGACTAGAAATCAACAACAAGCAAACTTCCACTAAGAATTTAGTCTCCGCATTAAATGTTGGATGCCACTGCCACCCATGGAGCGGAATAACTACTGAGCCCAAAGATCTTTCTTTCTCTCTCTGTCCCATTTTCCTAAAAACTTAACACGTGCTCAGGCATTTTAAGTGTAATAATACCCACTTGAGTGTTAAGTTCTTTAAAAAAATATATAAGAACATACTTTTATCCCTGGCTACAGCTTTCACCATGTTTTCTTCTCCAAGCCGCGTTTTGATTTCTACTTTTCTGGTGGAAGATGAAGGCGATTTGTTTTTTTTTTCTTGAATAATACGTAGCGTTATACATAACTATGACGGAGTTGAGGTCAAGATGGTTCAAGACACTTTCTAACCATTTTGCATACACTGAAGCATTTGTAATAATCCATGATTTTGCTAGAATCTCCTGTCGAGATTCCAATGTAATTATGAGTCTCCTTCCTTTTCCGGATGGTGACGAGTCCAGCTGATAATCCTGCATTGATTGTTGTGATCGCTTGGTGCGTCCATGTCTTTTGCTGAGTGTGCCCCTCTTTTAGCCACATTTCATCGGTAAAATACAATATATTTTTTTCCTACTCCATATTTTTATATTTCCCGTAAACACTTTCGTCTCCAAGTATTTTCTTGTATTTTATTTCTAGCTAACTTTTTTTTTTACGAGTAATAAACTTAAAACCAAGGTCCTTTTTCAGAATTGAGTGTAAAGATTCCTGCTTATCTTGGATATATTTTCATTCTGACACACCTTATGGAATACTTTATCTGTTGTGAAAGAAAAAGCTATGGATTTTCCTCTAAAACACTAAACCGTGATCACTGAATTGAAGATATATATACTGCTTTCTATACTGCTTCTGATTTATTTATTAAAAAACTATAAAATTTGTTTGTTGATTCAAGGATCTGGTCCTTTTTCTCTTCGAAAATCCGTTCAAAGTTAGTGAGTAAAATTCTTCCCTATATTCTTTCTATGAGCAGTAGTGCATTTCCTGAGTCATTTAAGGAATCAGTCACTACCCCCGTTGTGAAAGTCAGTGGAACCGATAAAAGTAATAAACTTTCGACCTATTAACTCACTGCCAGTGTACAAGAAAGTTTTTGAAATAGTCAAAACTCAACTCGAAGAATATTTTGAAAATAATAAGCTGTATGGTATATTGAAAACCAGTCGCTCTAAATAGCGTTATCATCAGCTGAAAGAAAGAGCTGCCATCAAAATATTACGCGGTCGCGTTTTTCTGTATTTCAAGAGGGTCTTCGAGATCATAGACAGAAATATTTTTCTGATTAAACTGTAACATTATGGTGTTAGAGGCAAGGAGGTGAGTAAGTTTACTTCATTGTTAAAAAGGATCACTGTCTAATAGAATATCAACAACTCCAAGTGTGCCCCAAGGTTGAATTCTTGTCGCTTTGCTCTTCAACATATGTACATATATATAAACGATATAAATTCTTATGATGAATGTGTTAAAATAATGCAGGAGTACCTACATAGTTTGAATATATGGTTAAGAGCAAAGATGCTAAAATCTCGAGTAAATATAAATATTATCATTGAAAATGAGTTAGTGGAAGAGCTTAAGCAGATAAAGCACCTAGGAGTTAACGTTTAGCCCGCATTTAGAATATGTAGTCAGTAGCAAAAAGAATAGGATTTGTTGGCAGTATACAAAATAGAATCTCAACATAGTGCGATTAAAATTAAAAAATTAGTAAAGTTAAATAATTTAAATTTTTAATTTTACAAAGGAAATAGTTTTTTTTTAAGCAGTGGATGTACAAGAAATTGAAAGACAGGTGAACAAAGGATGTCGAAGTGCTACAAATGCAGATCAGCGATTCGTGGTGAAACAGGTGTCAGCTGTGAAGCAGACTGTATATTTAAATAAGCGCACTTTAGAGATGTTTGTTGCTAGAATACTTTGTTTCTTTCAGTTTCAAGTTTATTTAGAAATACCTTACATAGCCTATCTTTGCAATCGTGGTCAGTGTCTAAATGTAAGCCTAGGTTTCTATTTGCTTTCGTACAATTATAGTATTTTATATTAGAGTTATTACAGTTCCTCGTATCGTGATTCTCTGCATATTTTGCACACACAATTTTATAATTGCACTTATTAGCGATATGGTTAAAACCCCAACAATTGTAACATTTCCTCACCGATATGTATCCATAAACAGGATTTATATTCCAAATCACATTAACCTTACTATTCTCCATAATTTTTTTTAAATCTTCACTATCAACTTAAATGGGCACCCTGTCGAACTTCCAACATTTTACAGTTCCATCTAAGTTATTTTGCCTTTTTATTGCTTCTTCAATATTGGCAACAATTATATTTCGGTTTTTTACTTGTGGCACCGAAACTTCATATTTTTCCCCCAAGCTTTTTATTAACTCCTCTTTCTGCCGTACTTCTGGAAGCATTATCTTCACCATTAATCGCTATAGCTCCGATTATAGAGGTTTTTCACTTTAATAGAAAAGAGGGAGGGGTCTATGTTTGGCGTTATGTGTTGTTTTGTTTTCCTGTAACTCTTTAGGCTTAATTATTAAGTGGTAAACTTTGTGTTGCTATTTCTGCACACTTTTGGTTTTTTTTTTTTTTTTTATTTCTGTTATGATTTGTAATTTATCATCACCTACATTATTCACTTTTTCAAGAATTTTTTTAATGTTATTGTTTTGTTTCTCTATATGTTTACTTTGCAATTCAATAGCTTTGTAATTTTTATTTACTGCTTTCATAATATTGATAATATTAGTCGACATTAAGTCTGTAAATTGTCTGCATTTTTCACACATGAACAAGAACAGTGGATTTCGGTTAATAAGATCTACATACGTCATAATCGCTAATTTGACTCGCGCATTTGTAATGAAATGCACATCCACACATTCCTTTGCATGTGATCGATTTTTCATTTCGAAGTTATTTGTCACACTTCCCGCACCGTATCACACTCATTTTAGAGTTCTAAATCATATCTGATGTGTTTTATTCTCTTTAAGAAATTATTTAATAGAATTAACACTTGTTTGAGCAAAATTTCACAGCAGATTATCTCGGAGTGAAATTGAAACACGTCCGTTCCGTTGGTCTGCTGACGGTATATCACCCACAGGCAAAAATATCTCCTTTTTAATCTGCACCGCAGACTTTAACGAATGCTGTTGGCGACGTTGTTATGTATTTTCCTTTTCTCCGCTTTTTCCAAAAACTCGATACCATTCTACACTATTTTTCTGAATGTCTTTGTAGGACTTTTCTTCTTTTCTTAATCTGATTATCAGACATCGTTGCCCATTTGTGCAATGCTTAGCTCGACCCACTTAAATAAATTTAAGATGAGACAAAATAATATCACAATTCACATTATCATCAACAAACACTGAACTTACTTTTTCCTTGATCTTTTTAAAAAAATATGCTCTTATTCTTCACGTAAATGAAAAACTATTAACTCACTGCCATTGAATTGTTTACTCCAAAATCATTACGCACATGAATAAACTTACCTGTAGTATGTTCGCTGACAAGATCAGACTGATATGTAAAAAATTCATTTTACAGCTGCTGCAGGTACTGAGGTACTGCTATTTTAATGTTCACAGCTGTATATGGAAAACTCTTGAAGAAAATGAAAATTTTGTCTGACTGCATATCTGCTAAACATATGCATATACATATATATCTATTCGGTAGAGGAAACAATTGATTTATATCCCTTAACATGCAGTGCACATCTGGGTGCCAACCAATAATACTGGCAAGTAAACGAGGTCATTTGCCATTGGCCTACAGTTGGCCATTTAAAGTTCCCTAAGGCTGTTTTTGATTTAACCGCGATACCTAAAACGAGGACTTGCTCCACAACGTGATGCCTCTAATTTTGGGATCGAAGAGTCTACGCGTCGGAGCTTCGCTTCACATGTCTGAATTATCTTAATTTTGGACGAGGCCGATATTGTTGGTTGTAGAGTTGACTGTTAAATCGTCCTCTCTAAAACCCCTCAAGGCGACCGGACCGTGTATCAATCGAAGAATGCAGCGTTCAAAACGGCCGAGGATATCTTCATCCGCCTTCGCAAATGTCCTTGCTTCTGCTTCAGATAAACTCCTTTCCTACTTCTAAGTTGTAGTTATTTATTATTTCTGATTCCTTGATGTGTGCCTTTTGTTGACAGTATAAACTCGGATTTATCCTTATTCATAACCGCCGCTTCTGCTTCAATAGCAGCAAACGACAGTGGCTCAAATGATAGTGTATTCGCTTCCAAATCTGACGGCACGGTGTACGAATCTCAGCCGAGCCCAAAAGACTATCATTTTTCCAGTCAACTAAAATCACGTATATTATATTACGTGCCACCGCAAAAACAAATAAGCCTGTGTCCGTTTCCAGAGGTAATGTCGTAGAGACTGTACTTTCAGACCGTATTACCAAAGATGAACCCTTTCCTACCATGGCATTAAAATCGCCAAGGACAATTTTCACGTCATATTTAGAGCGATGCTAGTAGGAGCAATCTTGGTAAGATCGTCCTTCTCCCCTGTCAGAGTATAAGCGTTTTTGAGGTTTATTTTGGCGGAGTTTGCCTATATGCCAGAGGTCTTCGGGCGTTGGCATACATGCCTGAAACTCAAGAATTGTTTTCTAAGTTATTTTTTAATCGTTTGCTAGTGAATCTGTCACTAGTGAAGGCTTTTAGTTCATGTTTATCTTTTCCGTATAAGGTTGTGAGTTCTATGACGGGGTATGTTGGTATTATACTACTGGACGAGCGTGCACTTCAAATCCAGTTTATAATACAGTCAGCAGTTTCCTGATCAATCGCCTGAAAAATCAATATTGTAGGGGTATTCATCTTTAAAACATTCAAAAAGTCAAAGGTATTATATGTCTCATACATTTTTGGCTTCCGATGTGGAATTTGTTCACTAGGTCGACGTTGCTGTACAAATATTATAGTATAGTTTGGTTCTTCTCTAAATCAATAAATTTCCATTATTAATTTTGATGAACATTTCCACCTGTGTTTTCATTCGGGCGACGGCAATTTTATGTCTCCAATACAATATCTTAATTGCTGTTGTTGTAGGGCATACTTTCAGAGGAATCGAGTAAATATTGTGTTATAATATGTATAATCATAATGCAAATTTTAATTGTACATATGTATATGTTTTTTTTTTTTTTTTAGAAATCATATACGTGAAATAAATTTCCCACTTTGGAGATTTGATCATAAAATAGTATAGAAAGTTATGTCTATTTTTTATTTCTATTTCCTTAAATGATGCTTTTTTTTAAATGTATATTTAGTTTATTATTAATTTTAAAATAAACGATGTATAATATTTATATTTAAAGATTTCTGATGTACCTAAGGCAAATCATAAAGTAAGACGGAGAGAAACTTTTCCATTAAACTCAAGAAAAGGAAATAATGCGAAGAATGGTCAGTCACGTAAGGTTACAGCAATAAGTAAATTGGAAGACTCAAGTTTAAATTCCAAAAGCCCATTAATTCAAATAATTCAAGAAATACGTGGAAATTGCGTAGTATCAGAGGTACGCATCAACAAGCATAAAATACCTCAAAATAGTTCGCCAGTAAAAAATCAAACTGTAACTGAGAAGCAAGTTCCTAATTTGCAATTAGAGACTCCTATTGATCTAAACTCTTTTGCATATGTTGATCATGTTAGCGAAATAGATAGTCTTGCCGAAAAATTTAAACACTCATCCCTGAACACTAGTTCTAGAAGTGGCGATAAGAATGGTGGTCGTTTATTGCAGAAACGACTAAGTGGCTCAAGACTGGAATACAAACCAAAAAATTTATCAACTCCACCAAAAAAACCCCCGCGCAACATTACAGCTGTTAACAGTGAACATACTACATCGAGTACTACGCCATCACTGCGCGATGCAGAAAATATTCTCGATACTTTCCTTCGTCAAAAAGGTATTTCGGTTCCCCAAAAAGTGTTAACGCCTAAAAGTAAACGTAAATCATATCCATTATCCAAAAGTTTACCGACTAAAGGGGTTGAAAGTTTTGTTTATAAGAAACCATTGCCATCTTGCCCGTCCTTGAGTGAAATTGAATCTCTTCATAAAGAAAAATCTAATAAAAATTATGGATTAATAAAAGAACCAGAACTCTATTGGGAAGACCCAAAAATTAAAGAAATGCTTAACACCGATGTAAAGTCCAAAAAATTTCTATCATACAAGCCTGAGTGTGGTCCCCAAGTTGGGTGGACGGTACCTCAAAAACTAGATATCGACACAGTTGACGGAGGTTATCACAATTTAGTCGCCAACATGGAGGCAAAAAGTACACCAATTAAGACAGAAATATTTAGTAACAAAGCCGAGAGTCAAAAGTTTATATTATCCGAACAATTGAAGAGTTTTGTTTCCAACTCTCCATGGGCAAAAAAATCGAAAGAAAAACAAAATTCGTTCTTAAATGCATCAAAAACAAAGTTACTACGATTTGTGGCGAACAAATCGCCTTCTACTTCAAAAACTAGATCGATAGGAGTGCAAACAATTACACCATCAACAACCAATATACAAGGAAGCAGGGAAAAGTTGTTTAATGCTCAGTCGCCACCTGGAAGTTATTTTTCGAACACTCCTACGAAAACATCAAAAAGTTCTCAGACAGAATTTGATTTTTCAAGGACAGTTCACTCTCCGAAAAGAGATAAAGCTCCTCAAAGAAAGCTTCTTTTTCCCATTCGTAATATATTAAGGGATGGTTCTGCCCAAAAAGTAAATGCCGACAAGCAATTAAATCAAACATATCAGTCGTACAACTCTGAGTTGGACAAGGATTTAACCCTTAGTAAAATGGGTCAAGTGCTTAGTAATATTAGAAACCGATTAGAGGCAAGTGATGATCGTGCGGTGGGAACATTTTGTGATATTCAACGAAAAGAAGCAGCAGCGGCTGCTTTAAGCTGTGACTGTGTCGATGGATACAACTACCAAATGGTCTACCATACATCTGCTCAAGCAGATGTTCACAATGAAATAGAACCTTCATATTCTGAAATCGAGGAAGACAGTATTTTGGTAACGGGCAGTCCTGTAACTGAAAACACAAATGGGATAGAACATTTCTTTGTGGAAAATAATCCAGCGGCTATATATGCAAAAGTGAAGAAAACGCCAAAAAAAATCAAATCATTTTCGAACTCATTCAATAATGTGATGGAACAGAATAGCCCACCCAAACTAAGAAATATGAGTAAAACAGATTTATCAGTTCAAAGCGAAATTTTTTTGGAGAATTTAACATCAGAAAATAATGTAACGCCTAACTATTCAATGGACAAAGTGGGTAAACTGCACAATATTCAACAAGATGAAAAATCATATAGCGCAGAGGTAAGTAAAATAACTACAAATCATTTTATGTATGCAAGAAGGTATGTACAATATGATCGTATATATTCCTTGAATATGATAGCATATGTATTAGGTCTTTACATTTGAAAAATCAGACTCTCTTGTAGAAATATACACAACGTTATTTTAAAAATTCTAAAGTTACGTTCATAAAATAATTTCTATTTACATTTACCATAAACAACCACTTTTAAAGAAGTTCTTATTTTATTTTGCCTTTGGAAAAGGTGATAGTCGGTAGGGGGCAGTATATATCCCAACCCTCGAAGCTTCAGGGGCGTTAAGTGTATGTGGTGTTGTAATATCATTTAGCAGAGTGGGACCACGCGAGTAAAGGCTGTGTTTGAAATAATTTGCTATACATTTTGTCGACTGTGTATACAGTATGACTGTTTTGATTTATTCTGCACCTTTCATCCTTTTTGACGTGTAGTTCTGCTTTGGAAAGCCTCCTGGGAGGCTCACTCAGGTCTAACCATTTCCCTGACCGACGACTCGATACAAAAAGGGCTTCACACAGTGTGTGTTGGTCAAATGTATTGTAATATGTTTGTGTGGGTACAAATAATAGAACTTATTCTTTTCAATACAAATCCCTTTATTCAGTACAGTTACAATTCACTATTTAATTCTTTCTCTCAGTACAATTCAATTTCTCAACCACTTATACTTTTCTTATCTTTTACTTAAACCACTTAATCACTTCTTCTAATTATCACTTCAAATTCAACTTTGGAACTGATTTGCATACCTTTGGGATTCTGGTATTTATACTCGAATGACATACTTCGAGAACAATCCTCGCCATCCAGCGTCCCATAAAATTTCCAATTTGCTAGAAAATTCGATTCCACTCTCCAGTCGAGACTTTGTTATTCCAGTATCGAAATCTTCTGGTCTTCGAGTATCGACATTTTCTGCTAGATGTCGCTGCTCACATTTAAGTGGTTATCACATTGCTCCCTCCCTACAGTTGTTCGTCCCGAACAACTTCGTCATTCAGCATCCCGTTGAAATGACACATTCTATCCAAATGGACCACTTTCAATTTTCCTCGATCCCCACGCTGGATCCGGTAGACAACGTCATTAATGCGGGTTATCACCTTGTATGGACCTTCCCAGTCCTGTTGCAATTTTGGTGATTTGCCTTTCTTACGCTGAGGATTATACAGCCAAACCAGATCTCCTTCGTTGAAACCGGAAGATTTCGCCTTGATATCGTACCTAGTCTTCATGCGGCTGCTTGCTAGCTTCATCTTTTCTCTGGTGTCTTCATGCAATTTACGAATCCTGCTGCGTAAGTCATTCACGTACTCGTTCACCTCTTTGGGCTCCGTCGGTGGGGATCCGAATTTTGCTTCACTTGGCAACCGAATTGTTTGACCAAATAAGATCTCGGATGGTGTGTGCCCTGTTGAGCTATGGACCGCGTTTCGGTAGGCCATTAAGAAGAGGGGTATGTGTCGATCCCAATCCCGCTGGCAGTTGCTGACAATCTTAGATAGATGCTCATTCAAGGTCCGATTGAATCGCTCGACCATTCCATCAGATTGAGGGTGTAGTGGCGTTGTCCTTGTCTTTCTTATTCCCAAATATTGGCATATTTCCTGGAAGACTTTTGATTCAAAGTTTCGCCCTTGATCAGAGTGTAGCTCCATTGGGACCCCAAATCTGCTCACCCAGTTGCTGACTATCTGTTCGGCTACGGTCTTAGCCTCTTGATTTGGGATGGCAAATACTTCCGGCCACTTACTGAAGTAATCCATGACTACGAGAGTATATCGGTTTCCATTAGAGGTTTCGGGAAACGGCCCAGCGATGTCGATGGCTATTCGTTCGAAAGGTGCTCCGACATTGTATTGTTGCATTTGTCCATGTGGCTTTACTTTTGGCCCCTTGGTAGCCGCACACCTTATGCACTTTTTGCACCAATTCTCGACATCTTGTTTAGCGCTTAGCCAATAGAAACGTTCCCTTACCTTTTCCAACGTCTTGTTTATTCCCAAATGGCCTCCTGAGATTCCGTCATGTATTTCATGGAGTACTTGGTTGACTCTGGACCGTGGCACAATTAGCTGCATACGAGATGTTGTCCCATCTGCACTTTCCCATTTTCTCTTCAGCAATCCATCTTGCACAAAAAGCGAGTCCCACTGTGCCCAGTATGCCTTCAGAGTTTGGCTCCGATCTGATATCTGCTGCCAGCTTGGTCTTTCCTCGTGTTCCTTCCAGGCCAATATTGGTTCGATGTCATTGTCTGCCTGTTGGGAGGAACGGATTTCGTCTATACTCCAACCCTCTATTGGCTCAGTCCTGATCATTTGGATAGTTGCCTGTTCTTTCGCTTCTTTACGGTTGCAGTGTTCGCATTTTACCCCGCACGGTCGACGAGAGAGAGCATCAGCATTTGAGTGGAGTGTTCCCTTGCGGTGTTGCACTTCAAAGTCGTAGCCCTGCAACTGCTCGATCCATCTTGCAACTTGGCCTTCAGGGTTCTTAAATTGGAGTAGCCATTTCAGAGCTGCGTGGTCTGTCCGGAGAATGAACTTTTGTCCGTAGAGGTACTTATGGAAATGCTTCGTAGCCAGAATTAAAGCCAGAGCTCGCGCCGGGTTACACAGTAGTTCCTTTCAGGTCTGGAGAGTACTTTACTGTAATATGCGACCACTTTCTCTTGACCATCATGAACCTGGGAAATCACAGCTCCGACCCCAACATTGCTAGCGTCTGCGTCCACGATGAACATTTTTCCGGGCGTCGGGTAACCCAAGATGGGGGCATTGCACAGCTGTCGCTTCAGTTCTTGAAATGCTTTTTCGCATTCTCCAGACCACCTGAACTGTCGGCCTTTTTCTGTAAGTTGATGCAGGCTCTTCGCAATGCCAGCAAAATCCTTTACGAACCTTCTGTAATACGTGGCGAGTCCCAAGAAGCTTCTCAGTTGGTGTTTATCTTTTGGAGAAGGCCAACTTTTCACGGCTTCGATTTTGTCAGGATCCGTTCTTACTCCTTCCGCTGATATAATGTGACCCAGATATTTTACTTCCGGACGAAACAAGGCGCACTTTTCTGGGTTGAGCTTTAAATGAGCACTTCGTAGCCTCTCAAACACTTCTTTTAGATTTTCGCGGTGCTCCTCGTACGTCTTGCCTATGACGATAACGTCGTCCAAATATACTAGGCAGGTTTTCCAGGTGAGTCCTTGCAATGTTCGTTCCATTAGTCGCTCGAAGGTGGCCGGAGCGTTGCACAGTCCAAACGGCATCACTGCAAACTGCCAAAGACCGCTTCCCGTAGTGAAGGCAGTTTTCTCACGGTCCGTACGATTTATCTCTACCTGCCAGTAACCGCTCTTCAAGTCATGTGTTGAAAACCATTTCGCTCCAGAAAGCATATCCAAAGTGTCATCGATTCTCGGAAGTGGGTAGCTGTCCTTTTTAGTGACATCATTGAGACGTCGGTAGTCTACACAAAATCTCGTGCTGCCATCTTTCTTCTTCACGAGGACCACTGGAGATGCCCACGGACTTTGCGATTCTTCAATCACTCCCTCAGCTTTCATCTTCGACATCATTTCGGCAACTTCTGTTTGCTTTGCCAATGGAAGACGCCTTGCAGGTTGACGGATTGGTCGAGCGTCTCCGGTGTCAATGTGGTGTTGAACAATATGCGTACGTCCATATTCTCCGTCTTGTGTAGCAAATATATCAGCGTACTCACCGATTAGTTTTTCTGCCAGGATTCGCTGATCTTCGTCCAGATTACAGAGGCTGAGAATTTTGTTCTTGATTTTTATGCTCTGAACTGTTGTGACCGGTTTTGCACACTTTTTTTCCGTTGTGGTCGATATAGCCTCAACAGGTACGAATTTTCCCACTATCTCCCCCTTTTTCACCTTTACACTGAATGTCTTTGGATTTAGAATCCTTACAGGGACCATGTTGTTCTTTGGCTCCACTAAGGTCTTTCCCACCATGTAGTCTCTTCTCTTTTCTGGCTCCATCAAATAGAATCGGTGGCTACCAGGACCACCTTCCACCTTTGCCCACAAAATTGCTTCTGACGAAGGCTCTAGACTCTGATTGCTGCAGATGACGACATTTGAGACTGTGATATTGGCGTTTCCGTATATCATTGGTATCTCCATGTTTCCGTATTTCAGGGTTTGTGCCCCCAAGTCGACTACAAGTCCATGTTCTCTCATGAAGTCTGTACCAATGATGCACTCGTCACATATGTCAGCTACCAGAAACGCGTGAGTGAATGTTATTCCGGCCAGTTGGATTTTTATGCGGACTTCACCATATACATTAATCGTTGCTCCTGTAGCTGTTCGCAAGCTGCAGCTGCTAGTGTTATGCAGCCAAGACTTCTGCACAAGATTCCTCCTGATGATTGAGGCCGTGGCACCGGTGTCTATTTGCCATCCATTTTTCTTTTCCACTGACTACTTCTACTAGAAGGCTTTCGCTGCGTCGTTTTGCCAGCGAGACTTGGATGATGGTCCTGGGGCCGTCGACTCCTGCTACCAACTTCTGCCCCGCGAAGTTGGTGCTTAAGCATTTCCCGACTGATGGCTTCGGGAAGGTTGACCGGCTTCTTGATAGCTGTTTCTGCGGGTTTCTTCCTCTATTTGCTTGTCACCACAGTGAGGGCAGTCTTTTCGTCGCAACGGTTCTTTACACTGCCTTTGAAGGTGTCCTATTTTATTGCAATTCCAGCAGCGCATTATTCGTCTATCCCGTCGAGTATCTCGTTCCTCGGCACTAATTCTTGTGCAGGAACATTCGACAGATGCTACTTCCCTGACGAAATATGTTCCCCTGGAAGCCTGATTGGCTGCTTCCATCGCCAGAGCGAAGGCAAGTGCTTCAGCAAGGGTTCTTTTCCCGGCCATCCTTACTGCTGACTGTAGCTTCGAATCTGCAATTCCCCTGATAAATGCATCTTTTGCCATTTCGTCGATAATTTCCTGGCCTGCGGTGGGGTATGACAGATGTGCAAGTCTACTCACGTCTGCTTGGAGCTGCTGCAGTGTTTCTCCTCTTTGCTGCGTTCGGCTTTGCAATTGGACCTTGTAGACCTCCTGCATGTGGCTGTCCCCAAACCGTTTCTCGATAGCCTGCACTAAAGTCACATAATCTTTATGCTTTTCGATGTCTACTGTTTGCAACAATTCTGCTGCAGGACCGTGCAAGGCCATTGTTAGGGCAAAGCACTTTTCCTCATTGTCCCAGTCGTTTGCACAGGCAGCCATTTCAAACTGCTTCTCATAGGTAGACCATGAGGTCTGGCCATCGAATGAGGGAGGCTTCAAATCTTTTCTCCTTGGACCGCTTAAAGAACATTCTCGCAGCTCTTTTGCCAGTTGGTGAACTTTGCTGTCCATTTCTTCGAATTTTTCGCCAACATTCTTTTCTATTGTATCAAATTTGTCATCAACGTTCTTCTCTATTCTATCAAATTTGTCATCAACGTTCTTCTCTATTCTTTCAAATTTGTCATCGATTTCTTCGAATTTTTGCTGGAGAGTGTTATTTTGTTCTTCCAGTTTTTGTTCTAGACTATTCTTTTGTTCATCCAACTTTTGTTCGAGACTATTCTTTTGTTCATCCAGCTTTTGCTCGAGACTATTCTTTTGTTCTTCCAGATTATTCTTTTGTTCATCCATTTTCTGTTGAAGACCGTCCAAATTTTTCTTCTGTTCGTCCATTTTTAACAAGAGGAGTTGCATCATCGCAGACATGTCACTGCCGGTACTTGTCTGTTCATCCTCGTCAACATCAAAGGAATATGCATCAGGATCATGACCCTCGTTGTTCAAAGCCCCCTGAAGTCTGAGCACCAGGTCACTTTTTCCTCCACTGGCGCTGAGGCTTCTCTTGTTCAACTCGGATTTGAGTTGGACGAGGGTCAACTGCAATAGTTTTCGACCCATTCTAGCTTTTTCAAATAGTCAGAAAACACTTTTTTTTTTTTTTTTTTTTTACACACAATAAGTCCTATCCCACTTCTGACACCAATGTAATATGTTTGTGCGGGTACAAATAATAGAACTTATTCTTTTCAATACAAATCCCTTTATTCAGTACAGTTACAATTCACTATTTAATTCTTTCTCTCAGTACAATTCAATTTCTCAACCACTTATACTTTTCTTATCTTTTACTTAAACCACTTAATCACTTCTTCTAATTAACACTTCAAATTCAACTTTGGAACTGATTTGCATACCTTTGGGATGCTGGTATTTATACTCGAATGACATACTTCGAGAACAATCCTCGCCATCCAGCGTCCCATAAAATTTCCAATTTGCTAGAAAATTCGATTCCACTCTCCAGTCGAGACTTTGTTATTCCAGTATCGAAATCTTCTGGTCTTCGAGTATCGACATTTTCTGCTAGATGTCGCTGCTCACATTTAAGTGGTTATCACAGTATGTATTGCAACTTCTAAACATCCTTGCATTTTCGCTGATGATTAAAAGTGGAGCACATCTTTCCAGTTTTATCTTTTTTTCGCCTCTGTTTCTGTTTTTTTCACTAAAACCAAAATATAATTTAAGTTTCTGGCATAGTACCATGTGATCAACGCTGTCAAAAGCTTTAAAAAGTCTAGCAAACACAGCCCCGTCAAAAAGTCCTTATCATATTCTACTATTATGTCATCAAGGATTTTAACCATAGCTGTTGAGCAAATATAATTCTCTCGAAAGCCCGACTGAACTGGGGATAATAAACTGTATTGACTTATGTAATTCGAGATTTAGTTTGCTAGATTCTTCTCAAGTACTTTGGACAGACATGGTAATATATTGTACTTATCGGATGGAAGTCGTTTGGCAAGGAGGGTTGAGGTTTTTTCGGGATCGGAATAACTTTAGCCAATTTAAAATTTCAGGAAAGGTGGAAGCGGTGATGCAAAAACTAAAGATATGCGTTAGGCTGCATAGAATATAGGGTAGAATCATCTTTACAAATCGGATATCGGTATTGGGATACTACGTAAGTCAGCGTTGTACATATAACCCAGAGGTAGCTGGTCTTGGAGTAAGACATTAGACCGGTTTGAAATCATGATGATATTGTAAAATGTTTGTGTGGGTACAAATGATAGAACTTATTCTTTTCAATACAAATCCCTTTATTCAGTACAGTTACAATTCACTATTTAATTGTTTCTCTCAGTACAATCCAATTTCTCAACCGCTTACACTTTTCTTATCTTTTACTTAAACCACTTAGTCACTTCTCCTAATTAACACTTCAAATTTCACTTTAGACCTAACTTGCATACCTTGGGGATGCTGGTATTTATACTCGAATGACATACTTCGAGAACAATCCTAGCCATCCAGCGTCCCATACAATTTCCAATTTGCTAGAAAATTCGATTCCACTCTACAGTCATCAATGGTCGAGACTTTGTTATTCAAGTATAGGGTAGAGAAGAAGTTCACCTCCTTAGCTATATCATCACCCGTGTCCGATTCAAAACAGTTCTCAGGAATGCAAATTAAATCAACATCCAAACCTTCGAAGACACATTTTAAGTAATCAAGTTTACTTAAACTTAGGCCACTGGTATTAATATAGCCTACTTTTAGGCTTTTGTGGACTTCTGAAAGATCATTGGAGGTACGCCATCACCAATCCTAGAGGTGCCATACTTGAAAAATGTATATCAGACTCTAACCTCATGATTCTCAATGACGGTTCTCATACTCAGCTTTCCGCCCACAATAACATACATCGGCTTAACATGCTGTTCACCTGAATTGTTCATAAGAACATCGTGGTGATCATTTTCCTATAATATCCACTATCACTATTAGTAAAGTTCACTCCCAAACACCAGTAAACCGCAAATTCAAAATTGATTTTGCTAGCTGGGCTTGTCTCAGCATTATTGATATTCTTTTCAATACAAATCGTTTTATTCAGTACAGTTACAATTCACTATTTAATTGTTTCTCTCAATACAATCCAATTTCTCAACCGCTTATACTTTTCTTATCTTTTACTTAAACCACTTAATCACTTCTCCTAATTAACATTTCAAATTCAACTGATGAACTGATTTGCATACCTTGGGGATGCTGGTATTTATACTCGAATGACATACTTCGAGAACAATCCTCGCCATCCAGCGTCCCATACAATTTCCAATTTGCTAGAAAATTCGATTCCACTCTCCAGTCATCAATGGTCGAGACTTTGTTATTTAAGTATCGACATCTTCTGCTCTTCGAGTATCGACATCTTCCGCTCTGTAAATCTAGATGTCGCTGCTCACATTTAAATGGTTAGCTCAATATTAATACTGTCAATGGTTACCGACCCATATCGCTCATTCCTTGTATGTCTAAAGTACTTGAAAAGACAGTTGCAAGGCGACTTCTCTGGTTTATTAAATCAAAAAATCGCATAAATCAAAAGCTGGTAGCTTTTAAATTAGGCCAAGGACAGTTGCGCTATTAGATTACTAATGCCTAATTATCTACCCGTAATCACCTTACGATTCTTGCATTGGATTTTGAGAAAGCTTTTGACCGTATAGGTAATCACCTTGTTTTAAACAAACTGAAGTCATGGGGAGTCGGTCCTAAAATATATATTATGTGACCGCGTTTCTAACTAATAAAAAAATCTGTGTTAAAGCCAATAACGTGTTTTCCTCTTCCTTCTCACTTTTTAATGGTAATGCTCAAGGATCTCCATTGTCGGTTGTTCTGTTCATAATTTCTTTTGATGACATTAGCAGAATTATAGCAAAACATATAGCTTTAGACTACTGTATTTACGTAGACGACATTTAAATCCTGTGCAAAGACAAAGACCTGATTAAAACAAATAACTTACTGTTAAATGTTTTGGAAAATATATAAATATGGTCAAACCATTCGGGTTCTAAACTCTCTGGCAACAAATGCGAAACTTTGCACATTTGTCGCAAGACCTCTCGCAATAATCTTACACATACCTACAATAGCATTGGTATTGAAAATGTTACTAATTTAAGTATTTTAATCATATTATTTAATAATAAGTATAGCTGGAAGTATCATTGTCTAGATTTAAAAAAGAGACTAGCTGCAAGGACTAATATTATTATTTACTTATCTATTATAAGATAAGTGTAATGCTCATATTAAAAAATTGTGTACCATTTCAAGTTCGTTGATACTTAGCAAAATAGATTATGGTTTATTCCTTTATGGTAACAGTCCAAAATCGACAATTAACATTATAGAAGCAGCATTCCATAAATCCGCCCAGAGGAAGATTAATGCTTTTCCCACAAGCACCGTAAAAAATGTATTGATAGAAGCGAGACTTCCATCTATAGAGGACCGAATAGTGGCAGCTATCGCAAATCTTTTTTTAAAACTTTCCTTTCCAAACGGGTCTATCATTAACAAGGATGTTACCTACTGCACCTCCTGCAAGAAAGCGAAAACCTCGAAACGCATCCAATCAGCTATTTCTATGCTTTAAATTCCGCAAGAGAAATAAAATTACCAATCGAATTCTTTGGTCAATATGTTCCCGCTTTTCCAGCATGGAAGATAAAATCGACATCCTTCGTCATAGACTTAGTTGAACACCACAACGCACACACACCAATAGAAATATATAACTCATTTTTCATCACCATCTTCACAGATCTAAAATACGGAGGCTGGGCTTTCGTTTTCACCGACCGATCCAGAACCAACGTCAGAACATCTTTTGCCGCCACACATAAAAATGGAGACCTAATCACGACAGGGATATTATCTAACATAGCTTCAATCTTCACTGCTGAGGCTTTAGCAATTTTAAAAACCACTGTCCACTTGTCCTTAAAAGCACGTGGTAAATTTGTTATATGCAGGGACAGCCTATCAGTATTAACCGCCATAAAAAAAACCCAATCACAATGCTGAAATCATAAATAAAATGAGAGACTTGATTATAAAGTCGCCCAATAAGATAAAACAGATGTGGACCCCTAGTCATATAGGGATAAAAGGTACTGAATTTGCTGACGCCGACCATTACACGACCATCAACATCAACAGATTGCATTCGACCTATCCCGCCTATTCCTTTAAATCGATGATCTCGACCATCGTCAGATTAAGGTTAGGTCATACAAGTCTTTACCCACCAACATCTCCTGAAATTAAACATATTTCCCGTGGTTTATACGTTTATTATTGACGCGTTTATCCCAAACTGCGTGGCTTTGCTCTAAATGTCTCATAGTATATAGTCTCACCTTGAAACATCCATTTTTCACATAGACTGTACTTCTCAACACTATTTCTAAATATTATCATCTTCGACGTTAGTTGCAAGCTACTGTATGCATCTGTGAGGAAAACAGTATCTGTAAAAGTTATAACAAATATACTCTAAGAAAAATATTATCGAAAGATATAAAGGGTCCGCCATCTAACGTTTTTTTTTTTAACTAGTGCTTATTTCGTGAATAGTAACACTTAGCTCATGTCTGATTTGACAGATAATTAGTTTTATCCTTCCGCTGAACGAATATGGTTGTGTATACGCTTGAACAACGCTTCGCTAAGTGGGCCTGCGATCGACTTAGAGAAGATGCCGATTTTGCCAAAAAAATCATCTTTTCAGATGAAGCTCATTTTGATCTTGGCGGGTATGTAAACAAGCAAAATTGTCGCATTTGGGGCACAGAAAACCCGCACGCATACATTGAAAAGCCGATACACCCAAAACCATTCACTGTTTGGTGCGGATTTTGGTCCAGAGGCATAATTGGGCCATTTTTATTCGAAAATGAGCAAGGAGTGGCCGTTACAGTCAATGGCGATCGTTATCGGGCCATGTTGAACGAATTTTTGTTCACAAAAAATTTAAGAGGAGGATATTGGCAACATTTGGTTTCAACAGGACGGCGCTACGTGCCACACAGCCGAAGCTACACTCTATGTTTTGCGCCCTGTTTTTGAAGATCGCATTATCAGCCGCAGAGCTGATGTCGTTTGGCCACCTCGGAGCTGCGATTTGACACCGTTGGACTATTATTTGTGGGGTGCCGTAAAAGATAAGTGTTACGCCGACAAGCCAGAGACAATTGACGCTTTAAAGGACAATATTCGTGAAGCCATTGGTAAAATACAGCTGCACACAATCGATAATGTGCTTAAAAATTGGACCGATCGTGTAGGCTACTGCATGGCCAGCCGAGGCAGCCATTTGAATGAAATTATTTTACATTATTAACCGGAAGGATAAAACTAATTATCTGTCAAATCAGACATGAGCTAAGTGTTACCATTCACGAAATAAGCACTAGTTGAAAAAAAAAACGTTAGATGGCGGACCCTTTAGTTATAAAAAATAAGTTGTCCTTGATTATGTCCTGAATTAGTTGAAAATGAAATGAAAATTTATGTAAATCACAGTAAAATTAAATCAATTTTGCCAAGTAACATAAATGAACGTTGTAAGTATAAATTGGCATGATAAAATAAACGAGAAATGGAGAGAGTTTATTCATTTCGTAAACGCCATTTTGAAGACAGCAAACGAACTGTCAATATTTCATTGCTCTCTGCGCAGCTTCTCATAGTTTATTATACTATTCGTTTTTTCTGCATTTTCTTCTGGGCCTGAAGGGTGAATTTACACCATCCAAAGTTCGTCATTAGTGCTCTGATGTTAAAGTTATTTTGTTTTCTCCATTCGCCATTCGTTCTACGAGATAGCTCTTGCCATTAGCGGGGTTTTCCTTTGTTGGTGATAATATGAGTGAGTAGAAATTTGAATTAGTGGAAGGCGTAATAGATTTAACTAAAATAATTGTTGGCATGGATCCAAAAAATGATGAGCAAAAAAAGGAGTGATTCTTTTGTATGCATTGTGAAGTTTTAATAATGCAAAATACTCGTAATAAGAAAAGAGTATGAATAAAACCTTGGAGGAAAGTACGGGATACAAAAGGCTCATTTTCGTTTTGGAGTAGAGAATTGCTAGATGAAGACGAAGCCTCATTTTGCAATTATTTAAGAATGAACAAATGGAAAACCTATTTGCTTTTATCCCTTGTGAAAAGCAATTTCAAGCGAAAAAATACAAACATGAGGGATGTACAAATTATAACGAGGCAATCAGTCCAAGTTACTATACAAATACTAATTTCTAAAAAAAAATAAACGTTAAAACAATTTTGCATCCGCTCAAACATACGTCCACCTTCTACAACCCTATGACCCTTTTCCCACACTTCCGACAAACTGCTTTAAGAAATTTACATGACTCTGTGCTGTGGGCTTTAAAACATCCAGAACATAACCGCGGCTTGGCTACAATTTTATTATTCATATATTCCCCTTTTAGCTTGATACACTTATTCCAGCGATTTTCCAACTTCTTGATCTCGTCCGAAAAGTAATTTTCCGGAAGGTCTGCAAAATACTCCTCCGTGGCGTCCATGATTTCCTCGCGTGAGCTGAATTTTTTATTGATGAGCCATCTTTTGAGGTTTGGGAAGAGATAATAGTCCGAGGGAGCCAAATCGGGCGAATAGGGTGGATGCGACAACAATTGGAGCCGTAAGTCATTGATTTTAGCCGTGGTTGCGATGCTCTTGTGCGCCGGCGCATTGTCTTGCAAAAACAAATTTTTTTTCGCTTCATGTGAGGCCGTTTTGCAGCGATTTCGGCCTCCAATCGGTCCAATAATGCACAGTAATACTCGCTGTTGATGGTTTTTCCTTTTTCGAGGTAGTCCACGAAGAGTATGCCATGACAATCCCAGAAAACCGACGCCATAACCTTTCCGACCCATCGAGCCTCCCTTGGCCGCTTCGGAACACTCGTGCCGGCTTCAGTCCATTGCCGGGCACTTATTCTGTTCTCTGGTGTGTAATAGTGGATCCAAGTTTCATCAACAGTTACCAATCGACGCCAAAAGTCCGCCCGATTCCGAATCAGCAAGTCCAAACACTCCTTCGAAGTGCTCTCGCGTTCGGGTTTTTGGGCAGGAGTGAGCATGCACGTCACCCAGCGGCAGGATAACTTTTTCATATGTAGAATATTGCCCAAAATATGGCGTGTGCGCTCAGTACTAATCTTTGTGGTATCTGCTAGCTCGCGCACCTTCACTTTTCGGTCAGCCAACACCATTTCATGTATTTTTTTTGACATTGTCCTCTGTAACCGCATCGGAGGGCTTGCCGCTGCGGACTTGATCGGTAGTGGAGTTGCGGCCACCACGAAACTCTCGAAACCAATATTTGACAGTGTAATCTGACGGAGCATTAGCCCCATAATATTTATCCAACTTTTCTTTTGTTTGCTTCGCCGTTTTGCCTCTCCAAATGCCAAACACGTCAACAACAATCAGCTGTCAAAACAAAACTAAAGACAGTATCGCACTGAAATTTGGCATGTCTGCCTAAATATGAACGGACTTCAAGGCACCATAACCTTTCTTGCAGTAGCAGCGCATTCTGGCGGTCAAGGAGGTGACTTTTCACCCCACCTAGTAAGTGCCTGTCCACATTGGCGTGGGCAGGAAGATTGTCCGAAAGAGAGGGAAAGCTTTTTACTTAAGTGGAAATGAAAACGGTTACTTACGGGTGAGGCATGACGTTTACACCCATATCGTTCCATTTCTGACATGGTTGTGTCAAAATAGAGTAGAAATTTTAACTTGGGTCTTTGCGGACACCGAGTTGGAATTAAGTTGAACTGGAAGTTATGGAAAAAAAATTAATTGGTGTGCTCGTATCTAGAAATACCAACAAACAATAATTTAAATAGAATTGTAATTTAATTTCACGCAGTATTTTTTGAAATTTAAAGGATGATATTGCCGATACCATAAAGGATAATTAGTTGCAAATACTCGTACAAAATTAAAGATTCAAAAATCTAATAGAAAGAGAGCTAAATGGTTTCAGTTGCAAATTCATAAATTCGACTTTTAGATTTATGTAAGTCCTTATAGAAAAATTGCAGATCTACTAATAGAATTTTCTATTCTATATAAATATTCGTTTTTTTTTCGATTAAAAAACGTCCCCCGAAAATGTTACATAAGGAAATGTTTAGGAACATATGATTAATATTTACATTGTCAACGGCTTCACCACTTTGAAAGCATCGATTCCATTAGACCGCCGAAATCAAGCAGTGTTGGGCGCGGTTAGTACCTAGATGGTGGACCGCATGGGAACTCGGTATAAATACCGCGTGCTGTTGACAACGCTACATGGGCATAGTACCCCGGCGTAAGAAACCGGACTTTACAAATTTATTTGTATTGATCCTTTGAAAATAAAATAAATATAGGGCGTAGACATGAATAAAACGCAAAAAAAGTATTTTCTCTTATTTATTACAAAATGCCGAAACCGACCGACCGATATGAATGCTCGATTGACAATGCCTCCAACTTATCTACTCTTCGTTCTTTCTCTTTCGTTCAATCTTTCGTTCAATTTCACAGTATTGCCACAATTCGGCCATCCTGACCCGTAATCGTCCCGATTACCGCTTGCCTTATGAATATCCGATTTAAGCCATGGTTTCATATTGGCTGCTTCCCAAATACCCTCGTAGGGTATCTGACTAACCTGGAACCCTTCTACGTCTTTGATTACATATCTTCCATTTCCTAACACTTTTCTTACCTGGTATGGACCCTTGAACTTTGGTGCAACCTTTTTGGATGCTCCGGGTGTATTGATAAAGTTCTTGACCATTATGTAGTCACCTACGTTGTACTTCCTCGCGTCTTTACGATTTCTATCTATTTTCTTTTTATTATATTCTTGCAGTTTTTTCTGTTTTTCCACAGCTCTCGATCTCAAATTGTATAAGTCTCTTTCCGTTTCACTTTTGTTGTTTTCGTTTAAATATTCGGCTACGTGGTCACAAACCTTTCCCCTCTGTCTAACCCCGAACAAAAGTTGGCTAGGCGTTGTACCTATTGCGCGGTGCAAAGTATTATTTAGGGAGAACTCTATTTGTGGTAAGATTCTGTCCAGGCCACCTGCTGGATTACCACTACTCAATTTCGCTATCATTGGACCCAAATTTCTATTTATTCTTTCTACTTGACCGTTCGCTTGTGGCGAACCGGTAGCTATTTTTATGTGTCGAACATTGTTTATCTCGAGAAATGCTTCGAAATCATTTGAAGTAAAACTACTACCTCTATCGGATATCAAGACTTTCGGTCGACTGTACGTTTGAAAGTATAATTTCAATTGACTCACAACTTCTTTTGTGTTCGTGGTACGTACCGGAAACAACTTCACGAATTTCGTGAATGCGTCTACTACTAATAGGACATATTTCTTTTTCGAAATTCCTAACGACACGGGACCGTAATGGTCTATGTGAATGGTTTCGAATGGCAATTCGCCTTTTGGTATATTATTCAACTTGCCTTCTCTCCTACCCTCTTTCGAAGAAAATGCTAAGCATTTCAGGCAGTTATCTATGTGGATTTTTATTTTCGCCGAAAGTTTTGGAAACCAGTACGTTTTTGTTATAGCATCTAAAACTTTGTCACGACCGACATGCCCAAGCTCATCATGGTATTTACTTAGCACTCGACTTTCCATTTCTTCTGGTACATAAAACAGTATATTATCTTTAACTTTCCTATACACTACCCCGTTACGCATTTCATAAAACTTATTGTCCGATTTTTCTAACTGTTTTCGGATATTACATATATTCTGATCTCTATGCTGGCAAATAGAAAGATTTTGTTCGAATGTGTTTTCCTCCAATACTAATATATTTGTGGAGCGACTTAATGCATCGACATGTTGCATTTTTGTCCCGTTTCTATGTTCTAGTACGTAGTCGTAGTTTTGCATCTGTAGGACCCATCTAGCTATTCGGGGGTTTATGTCCCTTTTATTCATAGTAAGTGTCAATGAGTTGCAGTCCGTAATAATTTTGAATTTGATCCCTTGTAAGTATATCCTAAATCGCTCTAATGAATATACAATTGCTAGAGTCTCTAACTCGAAACTATGAAATTTCGATTCGCTCTCTGTTGTTCTTTTAGAGAAGTAAAATATTGGGTGGAATTTCCCATCGGACTTTCTCTGCATTAATATTGCCCCAAACCCAATAGAACTTGCATCGCAGTGCAATTCAGTTTCATCCCTAGGGTCGTAGAGGGACAAAATTGGAGTTTCAATCAATTTTTGTTTAAGAAGTTGAAAACAATTCAATTCGGTCTCACCAAACTTAAATTCCGACGTTTTCTTTATTAGGTTGTATAGTGGCTGAGCGATCACGGAGAAGTTCTTAACGAATCTTCGGAAGTAGGAACAAAGTCCTAAAAAACTATGAACTGCTTTAACGTTCTGGGGAACAGGGAAGTCGTTTATCGCTTTCACCCCCTTATCATCGGGACGTATGCCCTTTCCGGACACCGTATATCCTAGGTACTTTACTTCTGAATGCATGAATTTGCACTTATCTAACCTGAGTTCAAGATCGTTTTCAGCTAGCCTGCATAAAACTTCCCTTAAAACACAAAGATGTTCCTCCTCCTCAGCAGACGCAATCATAATGTCGTCCATGTACGCAGTTATTTTCCCTGAACCGATAAGATCACTAAAAATCATGTTTATGTACCTCTGGAACGTAGACGGAGCATTTTTTAGGCCAAAAGGCATTCGTAAGAACTCGTATTGACCTGTCGGTGTGACGAAAGATGTATACTTAACCGAATCTTCACTCATGTGCACATGATAAAACGCACTTCTCAGGTCTAGTAACGTAAAGAAACTCTTATTCGATAATCTGTCTAACAAATCGTCAATTAACGGCAGGGGGTAGTTATCCCTTAACGTAACTTTGTTCAGAGAACGGTAATCAACGCAAAATCGCAGTTCCCCCGATTTCTTTTTCACAAACAGAATCGGAGAAGCGTATTCCGAATCACTAGGTCTAATAATGTGCTTTTCTATTAATTCGTCTATTGTTTCCTGCAATCTAGCTTTCTCAAAATACGATAGTCTTCTCGGAGTACAATGAAATGGCTTTTCGTTGTTAAGAGATATCTTCATTTCATATTTCACATTCGGCAATCGGCGACGTTCACGGTTTACATAGCATGAATTATATATATCAATTATCTTTCGTCTAGTTATGTAGTTTAACTTATCATTTATATTTAGATCTAAATTATCCTGCTCAATCTCCATTAAGTTAAATTCGAACTCCTCATTTCCTACAATTTGATTCTTTTCATTGTCATTATTCCTAACATTATCTTCTTTTAAACATACTTTCAATCTTTGTAATCCTATTCCTGCTTTTGACAAAAAGTCTCTTCCTAACACTACGGGGTATACCATCGTCTCATCCGATACGACAATCATTTTCAAACAAAACATTTATTTCGGTACTACCATAAGTAACTAAATTAGTTTTATTAATCCCAAAATAATTCATTGTATTAGTTTTTAATTCAATAAAGTCCGGTACAAACTGCCGGCGAATGAGGCTGATGGGACTCCCCGTGTCAATCAAGCATTCTAACAAAAATAAGTTATTGTAATTTAATAAATTAAATCTTAAATGCAAATTTCTTACAAATTGGTTTTGATCATCATCATCTACGTAGTGAACTGTATTTTTCTTCTTTTTATAGGCTGAACATCCGGCTGCATAATGTCCAAACTGTCCGCAAGCATGACACGATCCGACTTCCCTCTTAGGTTTGACGCAATCTGAGGCAAAGTGCCCCAGGGAGTTACAGTTATAGCATCGAATCTGTAGTTTGTGCTCCCTTTCCTTGGCACCCTCGGTATTTCTATGACGCAGGCCAGACGTTGATGGCTTTGGAAGGGATACTCCCGAAAATGCTTCCAGAAGTTCGTTCTTATCCTGAAAGCGGTGCATTTTAGCTTGTGTACGTAGCTGTTGATCTGGAATGCCCTCGACGAGATAGTCAGTTAGTTCTTCCTCTCCTAGCTCGATATTACTGGCCAGAATTAGTTTGTCATGAAAGTAGTTTTGAAAATTTTCATGAGTCGACCATTTCCGCAACTCAAACTGCCGACGGATTTCTAATTTGCTGGTTCGATTATCGAAGAGTGTCTTCATCTCTTTTAGTAACATGTCAATTGATAACGTTGCGACGTCCGGCTTAGAGTGCAACCATTTCAGAGCTTTCCCCTTCAATTTAGTAGCTATCAAGGCTCGCATGTTGTTATCGTCCAAATTATACGCTGATTTTATGGTTTTGATTTGGGAATACCATAGTGGGAAATTGTCTCCCTCCCCAGCATAATCGGACACCAGTTCTTTCACCATACTTATATTTGTGTTGTTGTTTCCGTAGCGCTCATTTGATGGTTCACGCTCATCACTACACTTCGGTCCCTTTTCTTTCTGTCTACACATTTCGCTGTCAATTCCTGTCTCATTCTTTTTGTTACACTCTCTTTTTAGTCGATCGTTATGTTCGCGCTGCAATTGTATTTCATTTCTTAAATACACACACTCCTTGTTACTTTTTTCTAGTTCATTTATCAGTTCATTTTCTTCTCCTTTTCTCATCATTTTTAAACACTCATTTTCCTTTTTTAGCAGCTCCATTTCTTTTCGTTGCAGGTTCACTTCTCTCTTCATAAGCTGCATCTCCTTCATAATCATCATCAGGCTATGACTACTGTCTGTATGTTGTCCGTTGTTTCGTCGTTTGCTTTCGCTGCAACATCGTGGGCTTTGTGTTGATGTACACGTTTAAAGTCGTCGTCGTTCTTTTCTGCCATCATCGTTCTGGTGCCGTTAACTGTGCCATTGTGCTCATCATTGTCTTCGTTATTGATAGGATCGTCGTTCAAGTCGTCCGTTACTTCAATATATTTTCCTCCTTCTGAATCGTTGTCGCTTTCCTTGCCGTCGTTTGCGGTACCATATGCATTTTCAGCCGTGTTGGGTAGGTCGTATGATGTGTCCGTTAATTCTGGACAATTTCCCCGTTCGTTCTCTGGAATGGCACTCAAACGTAAAACTAAAGTTGCTTTGCTGCCGCTTGATTTTTTACCGAGCACTTTTAGCCACAGTTTTAGTTGCGCCGTTGATAACCCGTTTAAATTTTCGTCTACGCACATTGTGATGTTTTGTTTTTTTATTTGTATGTCCCGAATCCCACTTCTGAGTTTATAGGGCGTAGACATGAATAAAACGCAAAAAAAGTATTTTCTCTTATTTATTACAAAATGCCGAAACCGACCGACCGATATGAATGCTCGATTGACAATGCCTCCAACTTATCTACTCTTCGTTCTTTCTCTTTCGTTCAATCTTTCGTTCAATTTCACAGTATTGCCACATAAAATATGTATTAACATTTCGTCTCAATTTGTATGGAGTATCGGCGTATACAATAGAACCAAAAAACCCTTGTTTTCATTTATAACGAAGGTGGAAGTGAATTCATAAATATAAAAAAAATATTGAGAGCAATAAATGAACCCAAGAGTGGCTGATTTACCACGCTCCAAAGTAACAGTCGGCTAATCACAACCCCATAGAGCACTTGTGGGATTACTTGCAACGGCATACTAGAAAACATAAAATTAGTAACAAAAAATATCTCATAGGACCAGCACACACTGGGCTAGTAACCCCGGGGTACAAACCGGTACAAAAATATGTGATATGCTTATTAAACATTTTTTTGGAAAATAATTGAAATATCCTTATTATCAGTTTTTAGTTAAAAGTCTTAATTTAGAATTTTAGTGAAAATTTGCACTGCTCATCACTGTATGTCTGTATCTGTCAAATTTACTCGTACTTATGCAATGAGCGGCTGAGTTCGTTGTCCTTTACACCGCGTCTACACGAAACATCGCTGGTGTTAAGAAAATTTTCATGAAATCAAAAAGTCCATTGGAGACGGGTAGTTTGCAGACAAGAAATATTTCAAGAAATAAATGTCTGGTTTTAGCTTTGTTCAGTGAGGAAGAGCTAGAACAGAACAGCACAGATTTGTGAAAAACGTCAAATGAAATGAGAACAGAAAAGTAAAGCACATCTGATATTGTCATTTTTCACAATTGTGTTCTACTTCGAAAGTAGGTGCAAGATTTTCTGTTCCGAACAGATTGGAATAGCCTCACTGAAAACAGAGCAGAACAGATTCGGACAGGAATTTTACTCAATGAATGGGAAAGTTTGTACTTTCCTGTTCGGAACAGCCTTACTGAACAAATCTTTTTATTCAAGACATCTCTGTAGACATCAACCCTGAATTTTTTTTTGACAGAGCCTGTCAGTTTGACTTCGGAATATGAAAAAAAAAAAAACAAAGTGTGGCGAACTTCATACACCACAATGCTCTCTGTTCGTAAGCATTAGCAGTCAATATTTTATAGAATGTCATATATCATTCTATGAAAATTGCCTGTGGAAACTACTAATAGTATGAAAAATTGCATTCTATGTGCCTGTTTACATTGGCGACGGGATGAAAGTCCTCACCATGAACGTCGTGTTTACATTTTCATGGGGTTGAAAGACTTTTTGACAAGTGGAACACTTGAATCGGAGCATTTTTAGTTTTTAAATTTGAGCACCTTTTTTCCTATTCTTCACACTTCTTTGCTCATCACCGATCAAAACTAAAATGAAAAAATATGTCATATGAAAAAAAAGACGTGCTTCACCCGAAAATCCACTTTAGAAATGGATTTGAAATGGTGGAAGTAACCCTTCTTCTTCCCACATTAATAAAAAGCGTTCCCTCTCTTTCGGACAATCTTCCTGCCCGGGCCAATGTGAACAGGCACTATGGATTGCTTAGCATTCTATGAGCTGTCATTCCCATTGTAGTTTGACATTTGTGTTCATTTTTTTTCGCGACGGTCGAGTGGCTGAGACTGAAATAGTATGCTATGAAATGTCCACCCTTAATTTTATATAATTCTATCTATAATTCTATCTATGTAAAGTGAGAGATGGTATTCTATGTGTTGGTTATTTTCTTTAGAACTGTCCTTCTGTAATGCGCGTATTTTTACACGAAGGCTTTTTCCCATTCTTTGGTTTTTCATGTTATTTGACAGCTCTCTTTCATTTCATCTTTGGCACTCAGTGTTTCATAATTGAAAATGAGCCCGCTTGTGATCCATTTAAATTCATTCGCCATACTGAAATTTGCTCATTTATTTCCATAGTGGGTCTCAGGTTAATAAATTTGTTTTTTATTTTTTCTCTAAATTAAACCAATTCATTCTCTTGTTTGCAAGGATATAATTTTAAGTGACAGGATAACTCGAGTATGATGTGACTATAAGTCATAGTGATTATGATTTTGTTTAATAGCTTTTGATATAAAAAACCCAATAAGGTATGATGGCCAGTAAGTAACAGAGCCAAGGAAAATAATTCACAGTTGTAGTTGAGGCTTTTCTCGTTGGCCAGTATATAGTTGCTACATTAAAATCTTTTTTAAATTCGGAATTGGTATACTCGTACTACTCAAAGGGTCGAAGCTTTTTTAGGCTTATTCCAAACCGTATCTTTCTACTTTTATATTGTTGTGACTATTGTATGTATGTTTTTTATTCTGAAAACAGTTTTGAGTTACGTTTTTTTTCCACTTTTAACAAACAATGGATAATAAGCAAAGTGAAAGTTGTATTATTTTTATGTACATACATATGTCCAAAGGTTTGACAAGATTTCAATAGTAGAATAATATTGGTTTACGAAGTAGCTTAATTTTATTTTATACTGAGTATTGATTCATGTTGTAATTCTTTTCGACACTTTTTTATCGTTAAAAATGAGCATAAATAAATACATTGTCTTTGATTCCTCGTTGGTATTTTGGTTATTTTTTATAGGGATTGGACGACTTCTTGTGCATAGCATATTGAATGGAATTTTTTTGTTTTTTTTTAGGACTAAGTTTGCCAAAAAAATTTAATCCTGAGATTGTGATTTTTGGTGGTGCAATTTATCTGAAGCTTCAACTGGCATTTGTTTCTTAATTTTTCGTGTTTAGTGTTACTACTTTCTTTACACTTATTAGTTTTTCTTGGGTTGATGTAAAAGTTTGCTTTAGGTTTATCTGCTTCGATGTTTTCCAATTGAAGGAAAACAATTTCAAGCACAAGTTTTTTCTCCTTAGTTTGTTGGCTTTACTGTACAGACACTAAGCATAAAAAATTCACTTTGTTTTAAAATTGTTTGTTTGACATGGGCTGTTCTGTTAGTTTTCTTAATGCAGTGCTGATTTGCATTGTCGATCTTTTCATAGCTTCTGCTCTTGAGACTTCTACATTATTTGCCATCTGTTTTTTTTTCCAATTGTTAATATAAGTTTTAAGTTTTCTTTTGAAAATTTTAATGTTGTTGCTTAGCACAGATTCTACCAAAAAATTCACTCATTCATTCATCACTTATTGTTGGGGTGAGTAGTATCCCCCGCTGGTTTGCTCGTTGATTTGTGATTCGGCCGAAATTTATAAAACAGGTCTTTTCGTTGGATAACTCTTTAATTTTCTTTATATGAACAGGTCTTACCTCGATGAGGTCAAAATCAAGAAGCAGGAATATAGGCAATTACAAAAAGGTGGCTAAGCGGTTTCCGATCCCAAATAGCGACATCTAACTGAATTTCGGATATCACTTGCTGGATACATAATTAAAATTAGGTTTAAAGTAAAACAAAAAACAAGCTAAAACATTAGCGGGCAATATTTTCTTTAATCAGTGCAATATCTAACACCTTAAGGTCATATATCATACTCGTATATATGAAATTAACAATTGTATGCATTGTAGATAAATGAGTTCAATTTGAGAAGTTTAGTTAAGAGTGAGTCAATATGCACAATTTCTCAATTGGACGCGTGATGAATCCATTCTGAGTCCGCATATCGACCACTCGAACTCAACTATCGGAACCAGGGTAAACGTTATAATCCGTCCGAGACGCCATTCCACCTTTGATTGCAACCTAATTATAAGCAGCTAAATCTCGCACTGGGAACTTCCATTTGTATCTTTTTGAGATACTCAGCTTTCCATCGGCGATAAAATTGATGGTGAACTATTTTTACTCTCACCGAAAATGGAGCTTGAAGCTTTTAACTCCGGCTTCCCAGAGACCACCAATATGAGGCGCGCCAGGAGGAATAAACTTATACTCCAAATTCTGATCCATATATCTTTGAGATGCTTGAATGGAGATAGTTTGCATAAATTGCAATGAACCGACTGAAAGCTGCTAGGAATGACTGCCTTGATAGGTCACTAGTTGCCTCTAGGTGAATCGCCCTAGTAGCAAAACAAACAAATACAGAGCTTCATATAATAAAGGGATCCGCAAAATCGATGCCGGTATTGGTAAACAGTGATGACATTTGCGTTCTTCCTAATGTTAATGCACCCATTATCTGCGTTTGTATTTTTTTTTTTTAATTATACATATTTTACATGAACAGATGTGCTTTTTTACCAGGTACCGAACCAGGCAAACTACTAATTGCTTACCACCATGGATTAAAATGTCATGAACGAATTTTACCAAAAGGGCAGTAATATTTGCTCGATACGGAAGAATAATTGGGTATTTTTCGTTGATCGATAACATAGAACAGGTAAGCTTTCCACCTGACCGAATGATTTGGTTTTGGTCCAAAGTAGGATTTAAATTTGCCAATGGGCTTTTCCCTGAAATAAGATACTTTTCAGTATAGCTAGGTATTCGTTTTGAAAATAAAACATTCCAGTCAGCTCAATAACCGAGTTCTTGGCGTTAGAAATTTCCTTTTGATTTATAAGGCTGGTTTCGTAAAGGAAACAATTTCGAAACCTAGGACTTGTTCTGTGCCAAAGCCGTAAAATATGGCATATTACGTGCAATAATCTAGACCATGAGGAAAACCTTTCAACTATTGTTTCAATATTGGGCAAAATTGTAGTTATATTTATCTTTATGGATTTCATTTCGAGATATTTATCATCGGGTCGGTTTAAAATAGACTCCGGCCAAGAAGACTGTGGTTGGTAAAGCCTGGTAGGGCCGTGTCACCATAAATTGGTTGCCTCGAGGTCTGTTAGCGAAAGACCTCTAGTTGCTAAATCTGCTGGATTATCGGCAGATCTGATATGATTCTACTTGACATTTGTTACAAAAGATTGAATCTGTGAGACTCGGTTAACTATAAATGTTTTTCATGAGCTAGAAGGCTTATTTAACAATGCCAAAACTATTGAACTGTCTCTCCAAAGAAATAGTTCATAATTCGGGCAGTTAAGCTCAGCTATGAACTTTCGAAAAAAATTTGACAACAAAACAGCACCGCAAAGTTCTAATCTTGGTAAGAGCTTTTAGAGCACAAAATATGGGAAGAACAATTTCCAAAATCGTATTGAATTCGAAAATAAGAAGTGGCAGCATAAGCTCGCTCGGAAGCATGAATTTGTATAAAATCATTCGGATTGTAATGAATCCAGCGTGAAAACTGAATCTTTTGTATGTTAGGAAGTATGACAAGAACGTTTTCCAGCGACGACAGGTAAGTGACAAAAGAGTTCTGTCCCAAGACGTCCCATCAAGCCAGATTTGCTGCATAATGATCTTAGCAGTGGCCCAAGAGTTTTTGATATACTTTTATTTTAAAGTTTGAGAAAATCTTGGCTATAAAGATGAGAAACAGGGAATTCTTTAATCAAATCCAAACAATTGGAAGTCCATTTCCTGAAGGAAAATCCTGCTGAGTTTAAAGCATCTATCAGTTCTCTTTGCACCTGGATTGCTGTCTCAACATCATGGGCTCCTGAAAGCATATCGTCGACATAAAAGTCATTTTTGAGTATTGACGAGGCAATAGTAAAAGCTGATTGCACGTCATCTGCAAGACGTAGCAATGTACGTATTGCTAATTATGGAGCGCAGATCACGCCAAAGATCACTGTCTTTAACTCATAGTCAAGAAAAAACTTATAACTATTATCGGATTTCCAAAATAAGAGGAAATATTTCCTCAATTTCCCAAAATTTGGAAATTTGTTGGTCTACCGAAATTTCACAAAATTGAGATAGAAATGTCGGAAATAATTTTACACGCTCTTACAAAAGAGGTCTGGAGAGTAGCCATCTAAAAATGGTATTCTGGGCTACAAGAGATCCCAAAACATTGGACTTTAGTCCTTCCATTACAATGGAGGGATATAAGTCTGAACCAATCACCATATCTATCTTCGATCTTTCATAAAAGTGGGGATCTGCAAGTTCGAATTCCACAAGTGATGAAACTTCTTGTTTATGTATCACTCATGTTGGCAAATCACCTGTGATTCGTTTCAGAACAGTTGCAGTAACCACTGCGTTCATTCCAGATATCTGGGCTTGTATTGGCTTGACGGAGAGATTCAATTTTTTCTGCGCCTTTTCGGATATGAAGGTAAAATCTGAACCTGTATCTATGAGCGCACGTAGTGTAAATTTACTTCCTAAATGATGGACTACAATCAACGCCGTTGCTAAACAAAATTTTTTTGTTATTACGAGAGAAATGAGATTGAACTTGATAGGAATAGGAATTTGAGTTCTCAGTGCACTGCATAGTTTGAGGTTGGTGAACGGCTTGTAATGGACTCACCGTTCCTGAAGGTGAACGAACATTTTGAGATGTATTGATAAGGCATCACATGTAAAAGTGTATGGTGCTTTTGTTTGCACTGCATGTATGTCTGCACACTTTTGCAATCTTTTGTTAAATGCGTAGAAGAGAGGCAATTTTTGCAATACACTAACGAATTAACCTTAGAAATTCGATGCCTAATACACAATTGCAAAAAAGTTTGACATTGCCGGAGATAATGAGAACCATTGCAGAGTTTGCAAACAAACTTGTTTGATTTTTATGGTTTTCTTTATGGGAATAAAAATTTTGGTTTGTAGCTCGACCTTTTAGGTTTGATGTCGATTTGATGTCGGATAATGTTTCGAGCACACGATAACGGCTGAATAAAAACGAATTCATTTCACTCCATTTCGAAATGTCTCGTGGTTTCTGAATAGATTGGTCCCATAACGTAAGAGTATTTTCCGGTAATCGATTTGACCATAAATAAACAAGTATAGGATCCTTAGTAGTCGTAGCTACATTCTAGGCTTCGAGAATCGAGAATCGATAAGCAATCATTGATCTCCCGCTGGAGATCCTTAATATTTTTACCAGATGGCGTTTAAATTAAAAAGATTTTTTAACTGATTGTTCACTAAAGTTCTCGTATTCTCGTATTGATCCGACAACGCTTTCCACGCTAATTGAAAACTATCTGCTATTAGAGGAAACCTTGTAACAAGGTCATTTGTTTCATTCTTGGTTTTCGCACGAAAGTGAAATAACTTTTGAACTGCAAACAATTTCGGGTGGTTTACGTATACCGCGGTAAACATATCTCTAAACGACGGCCAAGTGAGATAATCGCCATAAAATATCTCAATGTCACAAGGTGAAAACTTTATGCGCTGCTCTGGATTTTGGATTAGATACGCTTAGAAGACCGTCTTCTTTGGTAGTATTTAGCTTCTTTGAAGTTTCAATAATTTCACTCAAGCAATCAATGTATCGGTTGTCTGATATTCAGTCTTTATTGCGTCAACATCGTCATCTATTTCGGAGCGCAAGTAATTGTTATAGCATTTTTTAATATCGCACCGTAGTTCTTTAGCTCGATTTTACGTGCTTCTAAAGAACTTAGTGCAAAGTCAGCCACCGGAATTCTACAAGCTGATCAGCTGCAGTGATAAAATTTTTTGCTGAGACAGTTGAAATTTTAGAGAAATATTGCCCCGAAAATGAATGGTAAAAAGGCAAAAACGTGTAAATACTGTGTTACAGACTAAAATAATGAATCACTCTTCACTTAAGCTGTAATAAAAGATTATATTTGTTCACATTCATGTACAATATGAAACTCAAATGGAATTTGGAACTATTATTCTTTTCTTAGATTCAATATTGCACTGATTATAATGACATATGCACTCACCTGTTTACAATTGGATCCTTTTGTTGATTTTGTTGATATTTTGTTCGTCTCGTTGATGGGTTCGTTTTTGGCTTCGGTTTTCAATTTGTTGTTTTCTTCACGTTACGCGTAGTGGCTCAGTGGTCTCTATGTGCTGATAAGCGATAAGAATGTTAACACAGCGACGAAGTTAACACCTCGTGGAATTGATTGGCGACTAAATTTCCTTTTACGTTACCTCGCAATGTTTAATGGAGAATACATTGAATACGATGGATGAGGCACAAATTTTGCGATTAAGTTATGGCGAATAGATAATTATAATTATTTCGGAGCACGAAAGAGAACGCCTTTTGTATGGATTGCTCGATGTGTGATTTAAGCTGTCGATGGATGGATCACATTGCAAGTCCCTTATATGCTGATCTTTTTTTAGACTTTGGACAATCAGTTGGAGTAAGATGCTGAAGATCTCCTATGTTGATGATGGCTCGGAGAGCGATTTGTTGCTACGATGGCGTTGAATAGCTGCAGAGATCATATATTCAACTTACAGACGGTGGATCTTCGACGAGTGCGACAAAGGCTGGATAGTATGATGTACACATTCGACGATCGATATACTTGTTTGTATATAGAAATTTTATTCTTTGCTACGATGCGGCCGATGTGCGAATGAAAATTTTGATGAGTATTTTAATTCTTATAAGTATTTTCTGGCTTGAAAGGACCAAATGAGTAGTATCCCCTACTGGTTTGCTCGTTGATTTGTGGTTCGACAGAAATTCATAAAATAGGTTTTTTCGTTGGATAACCCTTTAAATCTCTTTATATGAGCAGGTCTTACCTCGAGAGGTCAAAATCAAGAAGCAGGAACATAGGCAATTACAAAAAGATGACTAAGCGGTTTCGGATCCCAAATAGATTTGTATACCGACATCTACTCGTAACAATTCAAAGTAAAGTATCTAGAGTAATTTTAAGATACGTTCATTATCTTTAACTTGAATATTTTTAATATCATATTCTCCCAGGTAGATGTTAGTCACCGCTTAAAGCAGATAAATCTAAATTTTCGCTAGTTATAATAACATTGACATAGAATTTATAAAAGCCTTTGTTGTAAATACGAATCATCTAATGAATTTAAAACACAAACATACATACTCGTAATCCTAACCTCTTTACACAAAGGTGTCGAGGTTGTTTCCGTTGTTCCTCTCGTTTTTTTCTTGACGCATTTTCTCTATCTGGTTCTCTCTCTTGCTATTAGTTTTGCATTGCTCCAGGTCCTCTCGGCAGTTTTTAGAATTGTGTTGATTGTATGGTTCCAAGTGTTTTTAAGTTTTCCTCTTTTGTTTTTGCCTTCAGCCTTTGGCTATCAGATCTGTTTCAGTTGCCTGCTATCTTCCATCCTAATAAGGTGTCCCCATCATTTTAGCTTTTTATCTTCTAACATTTTTCTGGCTAGCTCTAATCTGATCTCAATTCTTATGTCCTTGTTTCGTTTTCTTCCTATTTTACTGACTGCTAATACTTCTCTGAAATATTTCAACTCCATCTCTCCTCCATGGAGTAATGTTTGGCACCACGATTCTAACTTTAATTTCTTCTTCTGTGTCGCACCTCCTGTTTATTACACTTCCTAAGTATTTGTATGAGGTCACCTGTTCTAATTTTGCTCCATTAATGTTCATGTCAATTCTTTTGGACTCAAATGATGTATTGTATTAGGTTTTGTGCAGCTAGTACATCTTCCCAAACTCTTATGTTTCTTTGTAGTGTTTTTCGGAATTTGCAAAGAGGATAGTATTGTTTGCAAAAGCGCAAGCATAAAGTTTGATGATTATATTGTAGTTGAGTGTAACCTACCGTACAACTCTTCATTTCTTCTATTTCTGCTCTGATAACTTCATCATTGTAGCATATACATATTTAGAGATTTTCATATGGCAGGATTGCGGAGTGAAAAAGGGACTGAAGGGACCAAAGGGCCAACAAGTTTTATTTTCCTATTTTTGTTATGAAATGCTTCGGCAATACCTTGGGACTTTGTTTCTTAAATAATTTAGCATTTAAATTGACTATGTCTACAAACATCAACGAAACATAGTTTAATTGTTGGTGAAGACGCTAGGTTTTTATAGATAAATATTAAGTATTTGCCAGTCTGTTTTTCTGCTATAGATAATAAAATCTTGCCAAATGTATTCGGACTTAAGTACTACATTATTATGTTAAAATTTATTTTCTCATATTTTTTCCAGAATATTCTTGATAATTCGTATGCATCAGTGGATAATTTTCGAGAATCATTTGCAAAAGAGTCTGATGTAGTGTCATATGAACTGCCGGACAACAATATCTATCCAATAAATGCGGACAATATGACCGGAAATCAAAGTACACCAAAGAAGACTATACACTTGTCTAAGGTAGAATTTTATATTGATTCATACTAACACCTCTTGTATGACTTCTTCTATTTCCCTTCATTGCATTTATTAACAAAATCTATAAAGTCAGATTTTTGTCTTGTATTACTTTGTAAATAAATAAATTGGCTACTATTATTTCAAATTAAAAATTGTGTAAATCGATACAAAAATATTGTCTGTTTACTTATATTTGAAATCGTGGTTCTACTATTTTGCTTGTTTTCTATGAAATATATTTCATTTATATAGTTTGATATGAAAGTGACGAGTGACGATGCGTTTGGTCAAACAACTAGTTGTCCGGCGACACCAGGATGGTTGTCAAATGATTCACACCATGTAACTCCGGCTGATGAATCATTAAGTTTATGTGAGGGATCAAATGCCATCAGTCAAAGAGCTACAGGGTCAAGTTTATGGAAATATCAAACCATCAAGAATAAATTCCACAAATCAATTCGTAAGGGTAGATGTTTTCTTAAAAACGAGAAAAAACGAATGTCGAGCGTATCGCATTTTCCAAAATCATTGCACATGTATAAATCCTGGGATGAGTCATCTTTATGCATTAAAAACTTATTTTCAATGGAAGATCAGACATCAGTAAAGGATCAATTAACACAAGCTGTGGGTTTGTGTAGACTTATTCCTGATTTAGAAGCCTCTCCTGAAATGGTTGAAGCTGAACGCCTTTTGTTAGTTTCAACTCTTAAAAATGATGGAAAAAAGTCTACCAAAACTGAATTTTCTAAAGAAAATGATTCAAAGGGTGCTATAACGTTAAACTCATTACGCTTACCAATAAAAACGAACAATGAGCAAGAGCTATTTTTTAACTATTACTATATTGGTGTGTTCTCCGACGGGAAACAGATAAAATCAACGCAAACAGCAGAATGCTCTAACGGAGAGGCAATATTTAGAAACTTTAACATCTTTTTTGATAAGTTAGACGCTGAATCAGAAATCCATTGCGATATATTTATGTTAAGATTAAGAAAGGTAATAAATACTAAATTTTCCTCATCAAAGAGAAAGGTAAGTTGATATTTAATTTTAAAATTAACTTAAAACCTTTATTTATTATTCTTCTAGAAAAATGTTTCAGCTTCAGCATCAACCTCCAGTGAAGAAATTTTATCTAGATTTCAACCCCATGCGTCTTTTGATGTGCGACCAAGTGATTTTGTGCCTTATCATCTGATTGAAAACTCTAGAAATGGAAGTGAAAACTATGTATGTTTACATGCTTCTAATAGTTATAAATTTCCTATAGTTCCGTTGACGCGAAGTACAAATCTACAGAACGAAGTACAATTATCATGTGAAGTGGAAATGATGTTTACAAAATTTCGTAAAACCGGCTTTTTGCACATTCAAGATATTGGAAAACAACACAATTGGAATCTCAGATGGTGTGAATTAGACTTCACGAAACTAAATATATGGACTAGTCCAAATGATGTGTCAATAAATGTACCAACATATATAATAGATCTATGCAAGTGTGTATCTACTCCCATTCAATGTGCATCAAGGGAAATGTGCGCTAGAACTAAATCCTTTTACTTGGAAATCGAGGATGCGGGGACACATTCAAAATTTTATTTTTCTGGCGATAGTCAAAACGATCTCAATTGTTGGATAAATGCCTTAAATGAAGTATTAGAGTTCATTGCTGGTTGGATGAAATGAATTTGCTGTGCAATAATAGTTATAAAGTAAAAAAGCCTTTTTTTGTGTATTTTATGTTTATATATTTTGTCACTTGTTATTTTTCAACTCTGTTATAAAATGAAAAATTAAATTTCGCAACATTCCTAAATATTATGTGTATCATTTACATATATTGAAATGGACCACAATTGGAAAGTGTGTATTTTAAAATTAATCTATGTTAGGTCTAATATTGCAAATAACATAAACATGATTTTTTTTTTTAATTGCATAAATACATATACGTTGACCTCATTAGTCTGCTTGAAATTGTGTAACATGGATGATGAAAAAAGAAAACATGCTCTAACAGTAAAGTCTTCATTCAAAGCACACTATATGCATAATGTTGTAAGTCATATAAACTTAATATCAACAAATTTCATTTTTAATAAGGGTTGCTGGTCGAATTTCCCAAAAGAACTATTTTTTCTAAAAATTATATAAAACATGTCGAAAGCATATTCAACAAAATATTTGTAATAACGTTCCAATATTTAGATTAATTTATTTAGTCGAATCTGAGTTATATTGGCTGAATGTTCAGAACTGGATGCCTTTCAGAAAATTGACTCTAATCTTGTACTGTTGTTCCTCTGTTAGTGTACGTCTTGTTATAATTTTTCTCGCGATCTCGAATTTATAAATATTTTTCTCTTTTTGTAATTGAATTTGTAATTTATTTTGGTTAACTACAATAGTATTAATTTTTATTTTACTCTTTCGTCTTTCAAACAATATGTTATTCTGGGCTACTTCTAATAATAGTAAAAACTAAAACAAATGAAGTTGACGTACTTATAAAAGATTTCTCTTATCATAAACAGTATAAGATATCAGCTTTGCAATTGTGGTTTACACTGGCACTTCCATTGCTTCTTGTTTCATGTTAATAAACTCAAATCTTTATCATCTGCATATAAAAGACATTCCGAACTCGTTATAAAAGATGGAAGGTCGTCAATGAATAAAAGAAACTGGAGTGGACCTATGCTTTCTTGAAGAACACTTGATTATTTAAAGATAAATTTTGAGAGCACAGGTCATATTTAACATATTGTACGAAGTCAGGATTGAATGCGCACAGTTTCAATACGATTTTCTGATCTACCGGTTAAAAACTTATGCTGAAACTGCAAAATATGGTTGCGAAGAGCGGAAAACAATTTTCTTTCTACAACATGATGCCTGCCTGACAGTCGTTGATATATTTTTAGCGAAGCAACGAAGTTGCGTGAGTGGATAAGCGCATTATCCATTACCGCATTCTGACATTATTATTCAAAGCCCTTCCCTCTGTGTCATCGGTCTTATTGACATTAGCACATCCACCGCCATCATTAATGTCTTCAGGTACGTTTGAACTGGCTAGTCCTTATTCCCATCTTGGCTTTTATTTTTATTTAGAACAAGAGCAGCTTGATTGGTTTGTTATATCGTGAATATAAAAATTCGTGAACAGCGCGGGAATGACCTATTCTGTTGCCTCCAAGATTTCCGGATTTTATTTTATTTCTGGAGACGGATTAAAACCATTATTTACAATATTGTGATAACCACTTAAATGTGAACAGCGACATCTAGATTCACAGAGCAGAAAATGTCGATACTCGAAAACCAGAAGATTTCGATACTTGAATAACAAAGTCCATTGATGACTGGAGAGTGGAATCGAATTTTCTAGCAAATTGGAAATTGTATGGGACGCTGGATGGCGAGGATTGTTCTCGAAGTATGTCATTCGAGTATAAATACTAGCATCCTCAAGGTATGCAAGTCAGATCATCAGTTGAATTTGAAGTGTTAATTAGGAGAAGTGATTAAGTGGTTTAAGTAAAAGATAAGAAAAGTATAAGCGGTTGAGAAATTGGATTGGATTGTAAATTGTAACTGGCTTGAATAAAGCGATTTCTATTGAAAAGAATAAGTTCTATCATTTGTACCCACACAAACATTTTACATTGGTGTCAGAAGTGGGATAGGACTTATTGTGTGTAAAAAAAAAAGTGTTTTTTTGACTATTTGAAAAAGCTAGAATGGGTCGAAAACTATTGCAGTTGACCCTCGTCCAACTCAAATCCCAGTTGAACAAGAGAAGCCTCAGCGCCAGTGGAGAAAAAAGTGACCTGGTGCTCCGACTTCAGGAGGCTTTGAACAACGAGGGACATGATCCTGATGCATACTCGTTTGATGTTGACGAGGATGAACGGACAAGTACCGGCAGTGACATGGCTGCGATGATGCAACTCCTCTTATTAAAAATGGACGAACAAAAGCTGGATGAACAAAAGAAAAATCTGGAAGAACAAAAGAACATTCTCCAGCAAAAGTTCGAAGAAATCGATGATAAATTTGATACAATAGAGAAGAATGTTGGTGAAAAATTCGAAGAAATGGACAGCAAAGTTCAGCAACTGGCAAAAGAGCTCGAGCACAGTGCGAAAACAGAAACTGCGAGAATGTTCTTTAAGTGGTCCAAGGAGAAAAGAGTTGAAGCCTCCCTCATTCGATGGCCAGACCTCATGGTCTACTTATAAGAAGCAGTTTGAAATGGCTGCCTGTGCAAACGACTGGGACAATGAGGAAAAGTGCTTTGCCCTAACAATGGCCTTGCACGGTCCTGCAGCAGAATTGTTGCAAACAATAGACATCGAAAAGCATAAAGATTATGTGATAGCCACATGCAGGAGGTCTACAAGGTCCAATTGCAAAGCCGAATGCAGCAACGAGGAGAAACACTTTAGCAGCTCCAAGCAGACGTGAGTAGACTGGCAAATCTGTCATACCCCACCGTAGGCCAGGAAATTATCGACGAAATGGCAAAAGATGCATTTATCAGGGGAATCGCAGATTCGAAGCTACAGTCAGCATTAAGGATGGCCGGGAAAGAACCCTTGCTGAAGCACTTGCCTTCGCTCTGGCGATGGAAGCAGCCAATCAGGCATCCAGAGGAACACATTTCGTCAGGGAAGTAGCATCTATCGAATGCTCCTGCACAAGAATTAGTGCCGAGGAACGAGATATTCGACGGGATAGACGAAGACGAAGGATACTTTCAAAGGCAGTGTAAAGAACCGGTGCGACGAAGAGACTGCCCTCACTGTGGTGACAAGCAAATAGAGGAAGAAACCCGCAGAAACAGCTATCAAGAAGCCGGTCAAGCTTCCCGAAGCCATCAGTCGGGAAATGCTTAAGCACCAACTTCGCGGGGCAGAAGTTGGTAGCAGGAGTCGACGGCCCCAGGACCATCATCCAAGTCTCGCTGGCAAACCGATGCAAAGAAAGCCTTCTACTAGAAGTAGTCAGCGGAAAAGAAAAATGGATGGCAACAATAGACACCGGTGCCTCAGCCTCAATCATCAGGAGGAATCTTGTGCAGAAGTCTTGACTACATAACAATAGCAGTTGCAGCTTTCGAACAGCTACAGGAGCAACGATTAAGGTATATGGTGAAGTTCGCATAAAAATCCAATTGGCCGGAATAAAATTTTCTCACGCGTTTCTGGTAGCTGACATATATGACGAGTGCATCATTGGTACAGACTTCATGAGAGAACATGGACTTGTAGTCGACTTGGGGGCACAAACCCTGAAATACGGAAATACGGAGATAAAAATGATACACGGAAATGCTTATACTTCAGTCTTAAATGTCGTCGCCTGCAGAAATCAGAGTCTAGAGCCTTCGTCGGAAGCAATTTTGTGGGCAAAAGTGGAAGGTGGTCCTGGTAGCTACCGATTCCATTTGATGGAGTCAGAAAATAGAAGAGACTTCATGGTGAGAAAGACCTTAGTGGAGCCAAAGAAGAACATGGTCCTTGTAAGGATTTTAAATCCAAAGACATTCAGTGTAAAGGTGGAAAAAGGGGAGATAGTGGGAAAATGCGTACCTGTTGAGGCTATATCGACCACAACGAAAAAAAGGGTGTAACACCGGTCACAAGAGTTCAGAGCATAAAACTCAAGAACAAAATTCTCAGCCTCTGTAATCTGGAGGAAGATCAGCGAATCCTGGCAGAAAAACTAATCGGTTAGTACGCTGATATATTTGCTACACAAGACGGAGAATATGGACGTACGCATATTGTACAACACCACGTTGACACCGGAGACCAATCCGTCAACCTTCAAGGCATCTTCCATCGGCAAAGCAAACAGATGTTGCCGAAATGGTGTCGAAGGTGAAAGCAGAGGGAGTTATTGAAGAATCGCAAAGTCCGCGGGCATCTCCAGTGGTCCTCGTGAAGAAGAAAGGTGGCAGCACGAGATTTTGTGTAGACTACCGACGTCTCAACGATGACACTAAAAAGGACAGCTACCCACTTCCGAGAATCGATGACACTTTGGATATGCTTTCTGGAGCGAAATGGTTTTCAACACTTGACTTGAAGAGCGGTTACTGGCAGGTAGAGATAAATCGTACGGACCGTGAGAAAACTGCCTTCACTACGGGAAGCGGTCTTTGGCAGTTTGCAGTGATGCCGTTTGGACTGTGCAACGCTCCGGCCACCTTCGAGCGACTAATGGAACGAACATTGCAAGGACTCACCTGGAAAACCTGCCTAGTATATTTGGACGACGTTATCGTCATAGGCAAGACGTACGAGGAGCACCGCGAAAATCTAAAAGAAGTGTTTGAGAGGCTACGAAGTGCTCATTTAAAGCTCAACCCGGAAAAGTGCGCCTTGTTTCGTCCGGAAGTAAAATATCTGGGTCACATTATATCAGCGGAAGGAGTAAGAACGGATCCTGACAAAATCGAAGCCGTGAAAAGTTGGCCTTCTCCAAAAGATAAACACCAACTGAGAAGCTTCTTGGGACTCGCCACGTATTACAGAAGGTTCGTAAAGGATTTTGCTGGCATTGCGAAGAGCCTGCATCAACTTACAGAAAAAGGCCGACAGTTCAGGTGGTCTGGAGAATGCGAAAAAGCATTTCAAGAACTGAAGCGACAGCTGTGCAATGCCCCCATCTTGGGTTACCCGACGACCGGAAAAATGTTCATCGTGGACGCAGACGCTAGCAATGTTGGGGTCGGAGCTGTGATTTCCCAGGTTCATGATGGTCAAGAGAAAGTGGTTCCATATTACAGTAAAGTACTCTCCAGACCTGAAAGGAACTACTGTGTAACCCGGCGCGAGCTTCTGGCTTTAATTCTCAGGTTTTTTTTTCAGTTTAAATGCAGTTTTATTTAACTAATTAATTTACTCTTACATGCAAGACAAAAAAATGCTTAAAAATTAGCCTAAATAACTTACAAATAATCTTATTTTAACTTACTGGCCCCATGCGGGCGCTCTAAGCTAAACCTAACACTTAAAGTATGTCTTTCGACGAATCTTACATTCTAACTTTATATTCAATTTAACATTACTTAATACTAGAACTAAGAAAATAATTTTTTTCTAAAAACTTAGTAAATGGACTGTTTTTTTATATTATAAAAACTTAAAACTAAAGGCTTATAGACTACCTAACCTACTTAACCTACTTACATCTAATACATACACATACATACATATACATATACATCCATAATACCTATATACTTAATATATAAGTATATGCATATATATATATATTTTTTTTTTTTTTAATTTTTCATTTTTATATTTTTTTTTTTCTTAAAAACTAACTTAATCCTACATAAAACTATGTAAGCCGGCCATGGCTAATAAAATAGTCAGACGACCGACTTTGCTTCCTATGGAGCTACCTAGTACTGGAGGAATTGGACGACGAAACTTCCCCTCCCTCAACCAGCCACCAAAATTGTTGGTGCTGTCGAGCAACATCCCTGATGTCGCGACTCCCTACCGCCCTACTGAACCGGAGACGCTCCGCACTGCCGTGTGCGACGTCTCTGTCGTAGTTGAGTCGCCTGTCCGCAGCTGTTCGAGCGACGTGGAAGATTAGCGGAACCGCCAATCTGTCCTGGACCAGACCTTTACTATCTAGATAGAGGAACGCTTCTGGAGGAATAAAGCCGTCAAAGCGAACTCTCTCGTGATACATATAATTGGGGTAGAAAGCCCCGGAGATCAGGTTGTTCGATGAGGTCATTGCTCTTGCAATGTGCCTTCGAGTTAACTTAATGACGAAATTGTCCACTCTTATTAGGTTCGCCTTATTGTATAGGACCTCATTAGGATAGAATTTTATGTACTCAGACTCTGGTGTTCTGTATAAGCGAAGACAAGTCCTAAGACAAGCCCTCTCAAACACCCGAATCTTTTCCAATAAACTTGCTCTCACGTTAAACCACACGGGACATCCAAATACAAGCATAAGCCGGATAAGGGCCATGTTGCAGATCACCTTCACCCTCGCATCGAGTTGGCTGTTATAAAACAGTCTCTTTGTAAGGGCAAAAGCACCTTTGGCTCTGGCCAGAGCAACATCTATATGTTTGTTAAAATACAGATATTGATCTAGCCAGATCCCAAGGTATCTGACTACATTTCGACAAGCAAGTGGCTGTCCGTGTTGTCCGACGATGTCCAGTGCACTGTTTCTTGCCTTTGTTCCATTGGATATCAGAAACCAGTTTAGACGCAGCATGAATGATATCATGCCCCGCATTGAAACCGAATTGATTATCCGGAACTATATGTTTGTCCTCAACCCACTTAGTCAGGACTCTATTGATCACCTTCTCGAAAACCTTACTGATGTTTGGAAGAAGACTAATCGAGCGGAGATGCGCCGGATTGGAAGTTTCTTTATCCCTTTTGGGGATCGGATGTACCACCGCAGTTTTCCAATGCGCTGGATAATGTGCATTATTCATTGCATTATTAAACAGGATGGTATAAATGTTCACCGCTTCTAGAGGGAGATGTCGAAGCACAATGTTCGGTATTTCATCGGTTCCCGCTGATTCCTTACTTCTAAGTGAATCGAAGATCATTTGGAGCCCCTCCTTCGAAATGAACGGGGGTAGTACCCTATCGTTGGCGATGGCATTATTTGCCATATTTTCGTCACTGAACTGGGTGAAACCCGAGCTCTCGAATCGCCAATTCGCAATTTCATTTCGAAGGTAGAAATTGTGCACAAGGACTCGATGCTCTGACATAACGTACACAATACAATCTAAACATAACAAGCGCGTACCTACTGTGAAATATACATACATATAATATACAACTCAATGCGATTGAAGCTAACAACACGTTCTCCTCCACCTCTACATCGAACACGTCTGCCTTAGTTTGTTGGAACCAATTTTATTTGTTGTACTATACTCGTACATAACTTGCATTTCTCTGCTCTGCTCCATAGGAAGTTTAATTTGTTAGTGTTTTCTGTGATTTCAGCTGGAAAAACTATGGCGTTATGGCGCAGAATTTGTGACGTATGAAGCGGCATGATACAACTGCTCCAGAAGCATATACAACAAAAAAGCCATGGATGGATATTAAGTTATAGCCCAGTTATAGGTTCGATAAAAGAGGGTATTTTTTTGGATGAACTCCAACTGCGTTACTATGCTGTTGAAGTTGCGTACAGAGTACAGACACAGGTACTGAGAAAGGCTGTATGTGATGTTAGGTATCAGTGTACATTTGGTGTGTGTATTATTAGCTTTGTTCAGTGAGGAAAAACTAGAACAGAACAGCACAGCTGATTTTGACATTTTTCACAATTGTGTTCTACTTCGAAAGTAGGTGCACAATTTTCTGTTCCGAACAGATTGGAACAGTCTCACTGAACACAGAGCAGAACAGATTCGGACAGAAATTTTTTTCACTGAACAGGAATGATTGTACTTTTCTGTTCGGAGCAGCCCGGAACAGCCTCACTGAACAAAGCTATTATTATGAGGATGTAAACTATGAAGTGTTGCCGCGTTGCGATTAGGTTAGTGGGAAAAATATTTTCTGTAATTTTGAAATGTATTTAAAAACGATGTTTGCAAAACACTATTTAACGAATCTATATAATCTTGCGCCCGGTGCGGCTGTTTTACTTGCTCCAATGCAAGGTCTGGCCCTGATTTTCGCAACCATCGATGGGAGAAACAACTTAAAGATTTATTTACGAAAACTTCTGTCCAGCCTCCAATTCTTCAAAAATTTCCGAAATAGTTAGCCTGTGAAATACGTACATACTTTTTAGAAAATTAATAAAAGGTAAATAGGTATAATACTGTAATATGTTTGGGTGGGTACAAATGATAGAACTTATTCTTTTCAATACAAATCCCTTTATTCAGTACAGTTACAATTCACTATTTAATTCTTTTTCTCAGTACAATTCAATTTCTCAACCACTTATACTTTTCTTATCTTTTACTTAAACCACTTAATCACTTCTTCTAATTAACACTTCAAATTCAACTTTGGAACTGATTTGCATACCTTTGGGATGCTGGTATTTATACTCGAATGACATACTTCGAGAACAATCCTCGCCATCCAGCGTCCCATACAATTTCCAATTTGCTAGAAAATTCGATTCTACTCTCCAGTTGCTAATCCAGTATCGAAACCTTCTAGTCTTCGAGTTTCCTGCTAGATGTCGCTGCTCACATTTGAGTGGTTATCACAATACTAATATAAAATGAACGAACAGCATGGAGTCCGTTTAAACAAACTTTGTCAAAAAACACAAACAACTTTTCCTTAATGCCAATAAGTTCACTTATTTGTACATATTACAATACTATAAAAATAAAGTAACGTTTTTGTAAAATAATCACTTTTGTACACTTTTGAAAATAATTATGGCATTTTATTGGCATTTTCAAAAATGCAAAGCCTACGCATATCTATTATTAATTTGAATTTTTTTTTAAATTTTAACCATTTCTGTAAAAAAGTGTGTGTAAAGGACGTCCGTTTTAACGGACCATATTCACTAATAGGTGCAAATTAAATAAAAATTTCAAGTTAATAAAGCGTATGCAGCGTCTTATAAGCGGATGATCGTAGAGTTCTTCCACTCTTGGCGTCTGGAAAGGACGGCGGATTGGCAACGTCAAATAGGATTTTAATTAAACCACTAAATTTTGTTTTCATGATTTACGACTTGATTCGGTCAAGTCTCTCTTAGGTCTATGAAGCCCTATTGTGATGCCCAAATTTTGAAATTGAGGAAGGGTAGGGTGAGGAATTTATTAACGGTATCCGCTTACGATAGTTCCGCTTCACGTTTCGTGTGGTTTGGCACCATAGATAAACTAAACTAGATGTCAAACTCTACTAATATTTTTGCAAACCCTTAACTTTCGCACAGACACACTGTAAGTGAATTCCAACACTTTTGCATCTCTATACCTTTGTCAAAATTTACTAGAATGAGAGCAATTTACAAGTAAAATTGCTAGAATGAGAGCGATTTGCACGAGTGGGCGTGGTTTGTTTAAAAAGGGAGATAAATTGCCATTGATCACAATTCACACGTATTCACGGACGGAGTCTCGGAGTGACGATCAGTAGAAAACCGGTTTTGATCTTCCAATATCTGGAAAGTTTGATATCTAGGTATAGTTAGTCTATGATTGGCACTCAGTCCTTGCGTAGTAAATGAAGCATCAGATAACTGTAAGTGAGTTTCAACACTTTTACATCTCCATAATCTTGTCAAAATTTGCTATAATGATTTGCACGAGTGTGTGTAATGTGGATGACGTTTTTTGATTGAAATGGGCGTGGTTTGTATAAAATGGGAGGGAAATTGCCATTGATGGCAATTCACACATATTCAAAGACATGGTCACACGGGGTAGGGGCGATAAGTAGAAAACCGGTTTCGATTTTCCAATATCTGGAAAGTTTGACATCTTATGTTATTAATGTTATTAATACTCTTAAAATGCCGGAGCGCGTGTTAAGTTTTTTTGGATTAGTGGATAGAGAGAGAGAGAGAAATATATTTGGGCTAAGTGGTTATTTTGCTTCATGGGTGCCATACAACATTCAATGAAAAGACTAGCTCAGCGAGTGGATTGGTCTCTTGAATATGACTGGTCGATATGATATGACAAATTTATCGGAAAAATAAGGGTTCTCTGTTACCAAATGTAGGAGAACCATTTTAGAGTATTTAAGCATGGAAGAGAATGCGTAGTGGAGTATACACGTATTTTTATCTTTTTGAATTTGGCAAGGTTATATAGAATGATAATTTCGTACAAACGATTACTTTTCAATTTTGTGTTGAAAAGAAAGAGGAATATTTCGTTTCATGAAATTGAGTTGAAAATTAAAGGAATTTATTTCGTTTTTGAGCGGAGAAACATATGTAACCCCTTAAGACTATGCTGAAAAAAATATAAATCACACGAAGTCCTTTGCATTACACCATTGGAACACCGAAATACTCCTGTAAAGGATATGATCGCTTATCAGTTTTACCGAAGATGAATTGAGGGATATGAACAAAATTACATTAAAACGCAAAAGATAAAATATCATCACATATATAATATATATACAAAACAAACAAATGGATTCGTAGCAAAACTATAAATAAATTTACAACACCCGCCATATGTACGAGGTCAATAGTCCGTGACTTTTTGAATTTCTGACCTCTTTACTGAAACAGCAACACTGCTCCTGTCAACAGGCATCTGTCAGTTGACTCCTGTCAAAATTTAAACTTGCTGCGTCAGTTAGTTTGTGTTTGACAGCTATTTTTATCAGACTACTCACTAATTTGAGGAGAAAATTTGGGGAGAAAAAAGACAATGCAAGGGTGCACACATGTGCAGTTGCCATGGCAAAAATCCATGAATTGGGCTATGAATTGCTCCCTCATCCACCCTATTCTCCAGATTTGGCTCCGAGCGACTACTTCTTGTTCCCAAACCTGAAGAAATGGCTTGGTGGAAAAAGATTTGACTCCAATGATGAAGTCACCTCGCAAACAAAGATCTATTTTGAGGACCTCGACAAATCATTTTTTTTGGAAGGGATAACAAAATTGGAGAAGCGTTGGACAAAGTGTATAGAGCTCAAGGGAGACTACGTTGAAAAATAAAATTATTTTTTTATCAAAAAATCTGTGTTTTATTCCAAAAGTCACGGACTTATTGACCCGCCCTCGTACCTTGTTGAAGATGAGGACAAGGCCATTTATTGACGAAACAGTAGTTTTATTACGTTGCGTCCAGATTCAAGTTTATCGATTAGGCATTCATTTGAGAAACAAATAAATATAAGGTACATATACGTATTAAATTGCATATTTATATTGTATAATTATTAATAGAATTGGAAACAAAAATATTGCAAAGAATACATCTTGAATTATGTAAAATGTCTTACAGTTTTGTAATTACGAGTACTTATAGTTTTAGTTTTATTTTTTTCTAAATACTCACTTGTTGATTGTTATGGATAATTTTTTATGGTTTCTGTTAAAGGGGAATATATAATGTAGTATGTATGAATATCCGTATATGCATTCCTATATACACACATTAGTCTGTGAGCTATGTATATTGTAACATATATCATAGAGTCATATGCTACATATTTCATTGTGATAATCACCAGATTTCGACCCAGATTGAAAACTAGAAGGGCATCTTAGACAAATTCGTTTGATCCACCATCCTGCGCAATTATTAGACGAAGTCTGGGTTTTTTAAGTCCTTCAGTACTTCCGTCGGTCCGGGTTTTTTAAGTCCTTCAGTACTTCCGTCGGTCCAAAACATTCCACTTAAATTGGAGCTGTGAATATATGATTTATCGATATCATTCACTTGGTACCCACTTTCACGAAATCTCCTTATTTGACGGATATATCTTAGTCTTTGAATTTTTACATTTGTCCTTTCACAGAGGATTTCCCTTTTGTCTTCGTTTTACGAAAAGCGAATCCTTTGCTTTTCAGAAGTCGCCAAAGCGGTTCTTGCTTATCCTCATTTGAAGTTCATCAGAGATATTTTCCCTAAACCCACTCAATTTTACCACATTCTTATCAAACTGATTTAAGGAGTATACCTACTCGTATGTAATCCTTTTGATAGCTTCAAAGTCAAAGCCGGCTCTCTCAGTGAGATAGCGTCGATGAGTAATCTTCTTGTTAGGTGATCGTAGTGTTACAATTTTACTGTGTTCTTTTATAATTTTGTATATTATTCTCCTCAAAATTCAAACAAATTCTGCCGTTTTTTTTTTTGCAGCTGATGCTCTAGGTGCTGTATCTCCATGGATTTTGCCGCAACTAATTATAATATTGGTTGTAAATTTTTGTATAAGCGCTTTTTTTCCCTGACGTATTAAAGCAATCCATTTTCAAAATATGTACATACTTTTCCTTGCTTTTGTTCCTTGATGCTTTGCGTATTTATTTACGTATTTATGATATACTCGTATTCTAAAAAATATTTGGTATATAAACTTTTTACCTAGTCCTTTCTCATAAAAGTCATAAAATAGCAACACTTTCCACCAATTAATCAGACTGATATAAACTAGTCACTACGTGACAACCCATAATGACAACTTGAATAAAAAAAATATATACTCGTATGCTTATGATAAAATATTCAAGGAAATAAAGAAAAGTTCAGTCGTTACGTAACTACCCGATTACATTCCATGTTCTCACTGCGCAACTTCCCAACTGCATAATGGTTTGCAACGCACTATACAGGGTGTCCTCTAATTCGTCAAGGAAAATTTGGGAAATGATTATTGGGTATATTCTAAGAAGAAAATCGTTTTGCAGTAAGCGTCTATCTCCAATGTTTCATCATTTATCGAAGATTTAGGAAATGGCTTACTTTGGTGTACCCTGACCCATGTTAGGGGAAACTACTCTGTTAATACTAGTGGTAGAAATTTAGTTTTAGACTTTATTTTTAGAGCAAATGCTAGCCTTTGTAATTGCGTTTAAGCCTGTTGCATTCTCTTGCCATGCTAATATTTGACTTTGAGGTCACTTTACTCCAGAATATGCGTAATAAACATAGGTTAGGTTAGGCTAAACGGAGGTATAATGGATACGTCATCACACAGACACCAGACACCAAAACGGATCCATTGCGGTCCCTGTGGAACCAGTTGAATTTGTCTTCAAATGACAAAATCCTAAATCCCTGGTGAAACACAAAATTTCTTTGCAAAAGCCAGGAAGGCCTTTGAAGTTCGTGCCGTCTATTTCCTTTTTCGAAAAAGTATTTCCCTAAAAATTTTCTTCGTCTACGTGATATTGCCTCGCATATACTGCGTGTTATGTCCTCAAAAGCTTGCAGATAATCGCAGAATCTGTAAATATCCATATCTGACAATTTGAGTCCCTTTGAGTGCCAGGATTCCTATTACTGTCCTAAACATATCCCTGTTTAGTTTTATTAACTTCCTAGATCTTTTGCCGTCAAAAAGCGGCCAAAGCGCCTTGGATACCCTGCGTCCTACAAGGCTTGACCACCTTAGGTTTGCAGTCTTTGTGATTTTTTCCTCGAGGGGCACTACCCCTCACTATGCAAAGGGGTGGTTAGATATTGGCAACCTCACTGTTGTCGAGTAGCCCTCATTTTCTTGCAAGCTCGTCCGCTTGTTCATTTCTTTTAATACCGCAGTGTCCTGGCACCCAGCACAGTCTTACCCGGTTCTGACTGCATAGTGCCTTAAGCGCTGTGCAACAGCCCTTGCTGCATTAGAGTTGACGTTGGTTGATTCCATTGCCTTGAGTGCGGCCTGGCTATCGATGTAGATAGCGATATATATTTCGGATACCGATCTCATCTGCATTAGCTCAGCCGCCCTGAGGACAGCCAGGACCTCTGATTGGAAGACGCTGCTTGCGACTAGTAGTCTTATAGACACTCTTAGTTCAGGGTCTTCTAAGAAGATACCAGAACCTGTTCCTTCCTCTGTTTTTGAGCTATCTGTGAAAATTGCAATTTCATTTGACCTAATTATTGCATTTTTTTCCCAGTCGTCCCTCTTCAGATAAATTATATCGTACGGAATGTCGAAGTTGACAAAGGAAGGAATTTCATCCGTTAGAATTGGATTGTTTGGTAGTAGCTCCGTTAGGACCGTGCCATATCCGAAACTACTGTTCTTGAAGTAACTCAGGTTTGTGAGTCGTATCGCACTATTGCCAGCCATTTTTTTTGAACTGTAAATAAGCGGTGTTAGAAGCAGAAAGGTGTCCAATGCTGCCGTAGGGATAGTACGGAGCGCACCTGTAATGGCTATGGAAGCCGTTATTTGAACTACCGCTAATTTTTCGTAAACCGTTTCCTTGTTTGTTGCTTTCCACCATACTAGTGCGCCGTATGTAAGTATGGGTCTTACCACCACCGTATACAGCCAGTACACCAAGCAGTTTTTGTTGTAACTCAGTCAAAAAGCCATTAGTGCATCTAGTCCTAATGTGAATCTCCAATAATCACTCTAGGATTTTAAGCATAAATTATGACAGACTTATTGATCTGACATCTTTTGCTATTATATGTCTCTGTTTGCCAGCTTTAGGTATTGTATAAAAACCACGTTTACTTGCCCCCACGCTATTGGTATGTACCCTATTTTAAGACTGTGTCTAAAAAATTTCCGAAATTTTTTCGTTTGCTACCTCCGGTGCTTTCTGTAACATAATCCGTAGAATACCATCCGGACCGGGAGATTTGAAAGGCTTAAAGGACTGAATTGCCCACCGTAATTTTTTCTTATTAATATTCTCAGTGTGCTGTAGCACGCCAGGGTCGCCTGATGCTGTGGATCCCGGAAAGTGTGTTTCCATTAGTGTTGCCAGAACCTCTTGGCACTTTCAGCCCAGGTTCCGTCACTTTTCTTGATGTAGCTAGGAACGCTAGCTTCCTTTGAAAGCACTTTGAGTAACTTCAAAACCTCCTCTGTTACCGCGATAGATTCGCAGTACATGAAGCCCTTTTTGACTTTTTAACTTGGTACTTGAATTATTTCTTACATTCGTAGTACTCATTCCATGTACTGTCGCTTCTGAAAAGCTTCGCCCTATTATAGAGTTTCCTGACTTCTTTCGTTTTTAAACCTATCTCCCTATTCCATTATTTTGGTTGAGCCCTTTTAGGTGTTCTGTTAGCCGGACAAGTTTTCTCGAACACCATTATTAGTGCCTTACTAATATTTTCTACCGCCGTATCTAAGTTAACAATATTATCGCAGGTGATTGATTGGGTATCCAGGTGTACTCGTATATTTACTACTTCTGTATACTTGACCCAATCAATCCTCCTAGGATTTCTTTGAAAACTACATACCCTGTTCTGAAAGTTCATCGGTGATCCGACATTGACGCTTCGGCGATTACTCTCCATTCCCTTAACCCGTCTGTATTTGTAGCAAGGGTGATATCTATCACCTCCTGCCTATTTATCACCACAAAGGTGGGTAAATTCACTCTATTACAAATATTAAGGTTGGACGATAAAAAGAAATCATACAAACACTCACCTCTTGGGTTGATATCACCACTTCCCCATTGTGTATGATGGGAGTTTGCGTCACAGCCCAGTACAATCGTCCAGTTTTTCTGCCTTGCCAAGTCCTTTAGCTTCTCCGAGATCACTACCTTGGAGTCATAGGGGAGGTAGGCCGAGATCAGAGTAGTTTGCCACACTCTTTTTCGCAGATTATCGCTGTCAGATCTACTGAGCTGTAATTATTCAAAAGAAATGCCTCTATTGGGTTTTTGATAAGATTGCAAGACCTTATCTTACCTAAGTTAGTTCATCCATGTAATCGCCCACATGCACGGAGTGAGTAAGAGAATGTGCATGTTCAAATTGGCGTAGCCATGAACACTAATGTTGGGAGCTATGGAATAAAAACAATCGACTTACTCTATTGTTGCAAAATATTCATTTATTCGATAGTTATCAAAAAATCGTTAAATTATAAATTTTTTTCAGAAATCATTCATACAAACCAGTCGAATTAAAAAACATTCAAACATTCAAATGTTCGATTGTTTTTCATATCAATGAATGTGGACTATCGGTTTAGGAGTAATATTACTTTGGCGTTCATATCGATGAATGATTTTTTAGACATTGGACAATCGGGGTTGGAAGAATATTTGAATGTTTTTCACATGAATGAATGTTTTTTTCATTCTTTGGACATTTAACTATCGGTTCGGTTAAAAAAATGTACCGATTGTTTGGACGTTGGACTATCGCGGTTGGAAAAAATATTCGAATGTTTTTCACATGAATGAATGATTTTTCTACTCGTTGGACTTTGGACTATCGCACACTGGCGAATTTTACCAAACACATGGCCAAAACAGTAAAAGAAGAAAATCCATGTTGTTGTATTTTTTGCATGCCAAATTGTTTACATACCACATTGATCAAAAGGTTCCCGGAATAACCACCGTTTGGCGCTCCCATTGTTCCGATTTGAGTTCTATTTTTTTGTTAAGTTGGTAAATCTGTTGTTGACACTCCCTCCAAATCTTAGCGTCATAGCTTGACATTTGCAAATGTGACGTAGCCAAGAGTGCACCTATCTATGTGTGTGCTGGCGATTTTTTACAATTTTAGAAATGGATTTAAATTTGCAATGAACTTGTATTAAATTTTGCGTAAAAAACGGATTTAATGGTGCGCGAATGTTGGAAAAGTGTTTCGGCAACAATTCTCTAAAGAAAACGGTCGTTTACCAGTAGCACGAGCAGTTCAAAAGTGGTCGTGAGTCAATCGAAGATGATGAACTCAGTGGCAGACCATCGACATTGAAAACCAACGAAAACATTGATGGAGTAAAAGAAATGTTGATCAATAACCGCAAATTAACCATCAGAGAGATAGCGGAGGACTTGAACATTGCCTATGGATCCGTCCAAGACATTTTGGTTAATGATTTGGGTTTCCGTCGTGTAGCAGCAAAGTTGGTGCCTCAATTTCATGCAAAATAGAGACCGTGTTGACGTCGCAAAAGAGATGATTTGCGAGGCTGAATCCGATCCTACATTCATCAAAAGGATCATTATTGGAGAAGAGACGTGGGTTTATGAATACGACACGCAATTCAGACATCAGGCAAGTGAATGGCGTTCACCAAATGAGCTGTTGTTGATTCAAATTAAAAAACAATAATTGAATTCTAAACTTATGTAATTATGTAAATTAAATATAACGTAACGTAACATAAAACAAATGTATAACAACTTAAAACATATGTATAACAAGTTAGAACAAATGTATAACACATTATAACAACATGTAATGTCAAAGCAAAAGCAAATCACTATTAAAGAGATTGTTAAACAGAAAGGTGTGAGATTAATTTTTTACAATAAAGAACCAGCAGAATTTAATTCACTGTGGAAAATACATTGGACCTTCGAGAATGAACATTTTAAACATTAAATACTTCAAATACTTTGTATTATAAAAGAGTGGAAGTTTCCATATAATCCAAACCCAAAAAAACACGTCGTTTTCAGTCAAAAAAGAAGGCAATATCACGGTTATCATGGATTACAACGGTGTAGTGCATCATGAATTTTTGCCAGAAGGTCAGACAGTAAACAAAGAGTATTATTTGGACGTTATGAGATGTTTTCGTGAAGCAATTCGCCGAAAGAGACCAGAATTGTGGGCAAAAAACTCGTGGATTTTGCACCATGATAAAGCACCGTCGCACAGTACTATCATTGTTCGTAATTTTTTGGCGAAAAATGCAACAAATACCATCCAACAGCCACCGAATTCACCTGATTTGGATTCCTGTGACTTCTTTCTGTTCAATGGAGTTATAAAACCACTATGGAGAACACGTTTCAGCAGCCAAGAGGAAGTAATGGAAAAATCGCAGGAAGAACTGGTCGACATACCGAAAACCGAATATAAAAAATGTTTCGAGGATTGGATCAAGCACTGGCATAAGTGTGTTGCAATCGATGGGGATTACTTTGAAGGAGACAATATACATAGGTTTGGATGAATAAACTTGTATTTTTAATTTTCTAAATAAATTTCGGGAACATTTTGATCAAAGAAGTATAATATGAGTACATGATCTGATTAATCCCCTATTTTTTTATGATCTGATTATTACCGTTTTGTCAGATAATGCGACTAAGGTGGAAACGTTTTTTTAAGATGCAGTACAAGATTTTGCTTCTGATAGAAGGTTAGTTTTCTTTTATTTTTTTTTTATTCACTGTGTAAAGTTTTGTTTATTAATCAATGTGGAATCTATTGCTTGTGGTAAGTTTAATGGGTTTTTCATTTGTGTAATTGGAACTCATTCAGAAAAATCTGCGTGTGAAGGCATAACAGTGACTTGGCTGTTATAGAGTTTCAAGCAGTAAACAAGCATGAAAATTGATAAACTTCGAATCATTCCGAGTGAAGAAGAAACTCTCCGTCCTATTCGGACTCCCACCCCCGGAGAGATAATATCGAAACCAAATATACCTGAGTTTCAAACCACTACATCACAACTATGTTTTCCTTTCTCATCCCTAGCAACAGTAAAAGGGTATCATAACCCCTTAGGCGCGCGTAAATTATAAAAAAAAAACCACGCGCGCGTTTGACAAAATATTGGGATAGTTGAAATCATTCAGTTACTAACTATCGATAGTCGAATTTATTCGATAGTTCGCATCACCAATGAACACAGTTGGTACACAATAAAAAGCTCCATTTGAATGAGCTTATTCTTATTGCCGTGGGATTGATTAAAGATTGTCCAAAAGAGAGGGAAAAAACCTCTATTCACCCTCGAGCATTTCCCTATACGGTGCAAAAGCTTAGAAACTAACGAAAACGGATGAAAATGCTCGGGCGCTTGAAGCGAACAATTTTTCTGACAATTTTCTGTTCCGTTTGCATCAATGGGAATAGAGAACACGTTTCAACAGCAAACCGTACGAGTTGTAAAGCGATGTCGACCTTTTCCGGAAAGCTCGGGCAACCCGGTTTAGATGCCTAGGTCACCTTGAACGCATGGACACCAGTACCCAGACCCGGAAAGTTTTCGACTTCAACCCAGGGGAACAACTCAGTATAGCACGCCTCCATCTTAGGTGGCCCACATAAGTGGAAGGGGACCTCAGCCAAATTCGTGTGCGTAACTGGAGGCAGCTTCTAAAAGACCGCGCTAATTCGAGAGACATGTAGCTGGAACCCGGTCCACCCCGGACTGTGGCGTCAGCTTAGTAACTAAAAGTACTTCTGAAAATTCTCCAACGGTGTCTGGTCGGATGATGAGATTAGATGATCGACAACAGCTTCGTCCACTCGAATAAGATGTCTGAATAGCGATATGTAAATTTAAGACCAATAATGCTGCAGGAGCAGAGGCCCGCCTGCAGAATTACATATTTTGAATTAGTAAATAGCAAACACCAAATTATTAAATACATGCAGTTTAGTTTTTTAGTTTTATATGCATTTTATTTTCTTAACACTAACTCTTACATTCTAACAAAAAATGCTTAAATGCTAGCTTACAATTACTTAATAATCTTACACTAACTTACTGGCCCCACACAGGCACTCTAAGCTACTCTAAATTCTTATAACTATGTCTTTCGACTTCATTTACATTTTCTTAAAACTATTTATTTTGTATACTTAAAGCTAAGAAAAAAATTTGTTAACAAAACTTAGCATATGGACATAATTTTTTATTTTTAATAAAAACTTAGTATCTAACTTAAAATAAACCTTAGCCTACCTAAACTAACTGTACAATACACACATAAACACACATAGACGTTATACACAATCATATACATATATCAGGATACACCTTTGTATACACTGATATACATATGTATATGTTTCTTAAATGTTAACCTAAACCTATGTAAGCCGGCCATCGCTGTTTACAGAGAAAACAGATTGGTCAGCTCTGCCTCATTAGTGAGGCTGGTCCGTAATTGACGGAAACGACGACGAATCATCTTCTCCATCATTCAACCACCAGAAATGCTGGTGCTGCCGATCGACATCCCTCTTATCGCGATTCCCCACCGCCCTACTGAACCTGAGGCGATCCACACTGCCGTGTGCGACGTCTCTGTCGTAGTTGAGTCGCCTGTCCCCAGCTGTCCGAGCGACATGGAAGATTAACGGCACCGCTAATCTATCCTGGATCAACCCTTTCTGATCTAGGTAGAGGAATGCTTCCGGTGGAACGAAGCCGTCAAAGCGCACACTCTCGTGGTAAAGGTAATTGGGGTAGTAAGCCCCAGATATCAGGTTATTCGTCGACGTCATTGCTCTTGCAATATGCCTTCGAGTCAGCTTAATTACGAAGTTGTCCACTCGTATTAGGTTCGCCCTGTTGTAAAGGACCTCATTAGGATACAATTTTTTGTACTCCGACTCTGGTGTTCTGTACAAGCGAAGACAGGCCCTAAGGCAAGCCCTCTCAAACACCCGAATCTTTTCCATTAAGCTTGCTCGTACATTGAACCACACGGGACAACCAAATACCAGCATGGGCCTGATAAGGGCCATGTAGCAGATTACCTTTACCCCGCATCGAGTTGGCTGCTATAAAACAGTCTCTTTGTAAGGGCAAAGGCACCTTTAGCTCTGGCCAGAGCAGCATCTACACTTTTGCCAAAATATAGAAACTGATCTAGCCAGATTCCAAGGTATCTGACTACATTTCGACAGGCAAGAGGCTGTCCGCGTTGTCCAATAATTGAGAACTTTCTCCAATTTTTTCTGGTATCCCTTGAGGCTCTAGACAACGGCGTCCTAAAGAGAATGGTTTCCGACTTCTGAAAGTTAATTTTCAACTTCCAGTCATCGCAAAATCGTCTTATCTTATCGAAGTCACGCTGCAAGAGAGTATTAATGACCTCGATTTTTGGACCTGTTCTGTACGCTATCAAATCGTCTGCGTACGCAATAGTATGGGGAAGTGAACCTATCAAGTCGCTTGTAAAAATGTTGAATAGGATCGGCGAATTGACCGCGCCTTGCTGAAGACCATTTTTAATTTGAAATATTCCAACAGAAGTCACATCACCATTCTTCACGATGAACTGTCTGTTGTGTAGCATATTATAAAGAATGTACAAGAGTGGTTTACTGATCCCCAGCCCAGTCAGCTTATAGAAAAGACCCTCTAACCATACGGTGTCGAAGGCCTTCTCCAAGTCAACAAGGCAGGCACCAGTGCATTGTTTTTTGCCTTTATTCCATTGGATATCAGAAACCAGTTTAGACGCGGCATGTGAGATATCATGTCCCGCCTTAAAACCGAATTGATTATCCGGAACTATATGTTTGTCCTCAACCCACCTAGACAGAGCTCTATTGATTACCTTTTCAAAAACCTTACTGATATTCGGAAGGAGACTTATCGACCGGAGATTCGCCGGATTGGATATATCCTTTCCCTTTTTGGGGATAGGTTGAACCACCGCCGTTTTCCAATGCGCTGGATAATGTGCATTATTCATTGCATTATTAAACAGGGTGGTGTAAATGTCCACCGCTTCTAGAGGAAGATGTCGAAGCACGATGTTCGGAATACCATCGGTCCCCACCGATTTCTTAGCCCTGATTGTGTCGAAGATCTCATGGAGTACTGCCTTCGAAATGAACGGGGGAAGGCCACCCTCTCTGGCAATGACGTTATTTGCCATATTTTCGTCGCTAAACCGGGTGAAACCAGAGCCCTCGGTTCGCCAGTTCCCTATTTCATTTCGAATGCAGAAGTCGTGCACCAAGACGCGATTGTCCAGGTCGTAATTAGGGCCAATGTTATCAATGGCCTTATATACTTCCTGGAAAGTGGCCCCTATGGCCTCAACCTTCTCCTGTGGATCCTCGATCACAAAAAAGTCGTCATCATCAGCGGCCTCAGTAACCGTCCGTTGTCTGTTGTCCGGGCTATTTTAAGACACGGAAGGTCGTTTTGATTTTTTCTCCGAAATAGTTTATTTATTTGCGGAAACATATTCGGGTTGCTGGTGTTTACAGCCCGAACCTTGTTATTCCAATACAAACTTACAGAAATTCTGTAATTTTCTTTTATTAGCGTTTGAATATTTTTAATCGACGACTTCAGTGTCCTAATCTCCGGGTCTTGTCGGTCAGTTAACTGTCTGTACAAGTTTTTAAGTCTGGTCAGAAGTCTACTTTTCTGTCGGTGCAGTGCGTCAATAGTAGGATTGCGGAACAGGTCTTCGTTAGTCGTACGTCGATACCGCGGTATTGTAGTGTCCATAGTTTGTTTAATTGTCTCGTCCATTTGTTTTAGGTAATTGTCGATCTCCTCGTTTGACAAATTCCTATTGGACGGTGGGTGGAGCGTGTTCGAGGAGAGCGCTCTAGTCAAGGTTGCGGAGAAGCGTGTCCATCGAGTCTTACTGTAGTTGTAAGAATATCTTTGGACAAACTCCTCCAATTCCGCAATTTCGTTGGGAACTGTAATTTCGGTGCTAAAACCGCAATGGTCGCTGTCATACACGAATGTGCGCAGACAGTTTAATGTTTGTAAATTCGTACCTGTCAGTCGTATACGTTCATCGTACAGCAGTAGATCCAAATAAGACCCGCCTCTGGGAAACGACGGGTTATCTGTCGCTTTAAGACCGAGTCTGTACATGACATCGTGCTGACCCCACCAATCGAGTAGTAGGTTCCCTCTAGTATTTGGCAAATTATTTCCCCAATCTCTATGTCTAGCGTTGAAATCCCCGCCGATTATAAAATAATTCTCCCCCGATTCCAGCCTCAGAAGTCGAAAAAGCGTGTCGAGCTCTGTAATGAATAGGGTGGATTGTGAAGCCTCAGGTGCATAAAAAGAGGCCAAGTACAGCCGCTTTCCACTGCGGAGCGGGATGTAAACGACGACTGCCTCCAACACCCGGAACCTGCGCAACACCCCCTTGTACACTCTGTGAAATTTTATACCCTCTTTAATGAAGATCGCGACACCGCCTCCACGTTTGGATCTGGGCCGGTTTCTTCTTCTAACAATATAATTATTGTACTCCAGTTTGTGCTTATCGGTTAGCTTGGTTTCGCTAGCGAAAAGCACATCAGGAGTTTGGTCTTGTAGCAATTTAAACATCGCGGCTCTTCGTTCGATCCTAATCAATGAATTCACATTCACCGCAAGGACCTTCAAAGTTTGCTCCACCATGTGCGTACCCATTACGGCATGTGTTGCGTTAGGCCCGGCAGCAACGCGTAGATCTGGTCCACCCGCTTGGCCTGTTCTTGAACCTGCTTTTGCAGCTGAGCCATCTGCCCTTGGATTGCGAGCAAGATGGCTAGCATGTTGGGTGCAGCTTCCGTTGTTCTCGGCATCGGAGCCGGAGAAGCAACAGTCGCTTGCTGTACCGTAGCCCCCCTACCTGACGCCATTTGGGCGTAGGAAATTTGGGGCGTGACGGCTGATGTTTGAAACCTCACAGGTGAACGTTTGACCTCCACCTTCTGCTGCCGAGCCAATTTTGCTTTTTTAATTTCGGTGAACTTAGGACAACCCCGATAGTTTGCGGTGTGTCCCACGTTCCCACATAATACGCACGAGAGCTGCGACCTATCGGATGCTCCGTCAACACCCAGAGCACACTCCTCGGAACTGTGGTTCTTTGCGCACTTCACGCATCGAGGCTGCATTTGGCAGTTCGACGCTCTGGCAGCGAACGCATTGTATAACGCCGTCGCTCCTTTTTAATTTTTCCCAGTGAACCACCTGGTAGTCTAGGACATTGATACGCCTTAGACTATCCAGACGGCTTTCGGGACTGAGCTGCACCAAGAAGAACGGCAGACTCCGTTTCTCCCGCCTAGCTCTGGCTGTGGTAAATGGCTTTACCCCCACAAACTTGAGTCCTTCGCACTCCTTCTCTTTGAGCAGTGCTAGGATCTCCTCAGGATCAGAAGACGGTTCCAACCCCTTCAACAGCATCGATTGCCGCTTTTCACACTTCGGTGTGTATGAGTAGTGCTCCGTCGTCGTTTCCTTTAGGAGCTCTTTAACTTTCGCGTAGCCCTCCACTGTATTACAGTGGATGGCATGGCGATCGTTCCCCAATCTCTTAATATTGAAATTATTACCAATGACCAACTTACACAGGTCCTTGGTTGCAATTACCTCCAATTTATAGGTGTTGATAGGAGGCACCTTCTCCTTCTTCTTCGTCTGCTGCTGCTGTTGTTGTTTTTGTTGTTGTTGCTGCTGCTGCTGTTTTAGCTGTTGCCGTTGTTGTGGCTGCTCTTGTTGTTGTTGTTTCTTTTGTTTTGCTTTTTGTTGTTGTAGCACTTGTGCTGACTGTATTTTTTGTTGCGACTGCTTTTGAGCAAGCTGCGACTGCTGTTGTTGTTGGGATAGCTCATGCTCTTCCCTCTTCCTTCTGACCATTTGCCGCTCTTTAATGGCCTGTAAACTCTGCTGCAGCATTTTGATGCTGTTACTTATGGACAAGATTTCCTCCTCTTCATCGTCCGATTCGCTTGCTGCCGCCAATGAAGCGAAATTGTTGAAGGTCCTCAATCCACCAAGCTTTTCAGTGGACGTTGGCAGGGTGGGACGCTGTAACGAGTTAGAGGTTGGCTTTAGCTTCCTCTTTCTCTTTGCCTTTGGCGTTTGGCTCGAACCACTCGAAGCCTCGCCTGGTATCTCCGCAGATCCCGCTATTGGCATAGCGGACCGCTCTCCACAATCCGTCAATTGATTTTTTGTTTTTGTTTTTTTCACTTCACTTATTATTTAACAAAAATTAGAACTAAAAATAGTTTGTCTCCCGATGGGAATCGAACCCAGGACTCGGGATCGTCGCACCAAATATGTTGTCGTCCAGGTCTTTACCACCTCGGCCACCGAGCACTTGTAAATTCACTGGCTAAAAGTATGCTTCTTATTTTTCCGCACTTTTTAAGCCGAAACAAAAATGACTTCTAATCTCCGTGGAGGTCTATGAACGACTGTTAAATACATGCAGTCGAATGGATGTATGCCCAGTGAACCGAATCTCAGAAACCTCTAGCTGATCCTCAAGAAGGCCGAGCTTCTAAACTACGCCAACTATACATAAATCAGTCTTCCTAACATCGCGCACAAGGGTTTATCTACCGCACTTTGTGAACATTTGAAATCCTGTATCAACATATGACAGGTCTTTTTCAGTCTAGTACATCAACCATCGACCAGATATTAATTTTGAAGAACGCTCACTGCTCAACAAAAAGAATGTATATGCTCTCGGCCAAAAAGGATACACAATATCAGCAGCTTGGACAGCACGCCACAGCAGGAAACTATAATTTTGAAGTAGTGAAAGACTTTATCTACCTGGCATTCCCTGCAGATTATTGTCCCACTTCTAGAGTTTTGCACGAAAGCATGGACAGTTTCTAAAACAGATGAAAATACCCCTATTTGCCTCAAGGGACAACGTTCTTCTGATTTTCGTCCCATCTGCATAAGTTGAATTTGGAGAATAAGGTAATATAACAATTAACTATATCGGCTATACAGCAACATTGACCTTTTCGACCGATGGCCGAGTCCGATGATGGCTAAGATATGTTGACCAAACGAATGTCATCATTTACACCCCGAGGAAATCCTCCCCTTAGTTGTGCAACTTAAGACGATTAGCTTAAGACAGCGTTAAATAGAGATTTGGTTAAGCGCCACCTAAAGGAGTGGCTTTGATGTTCGCATATTGTTCTAGATCCAACTCTATTATTCTATTACTTCTATTACAATATTTTCTACTACATAGGGTACTTCTGCTCTTGCTTTTGTTCCTTGCTCCATCCAATCGTATTCGTACATCATAAGGTCATCATTATCTTGTTGTTTACATTTCTTAGTTTCTGTCAATGCTAGAATATCCACACTCTTTCTGTTCAAGGACCCAATAACTAGTAGTTTCTTTCCCTTTCTCCCCCTTACATTCTTTGCTCATTATTCTTGGTGTTTTAATTTACGAATATTTTGCTTCCCCTATTCGAAAAATCCGCTTTTAACTTTTCCTTATTCTTATTTTTTACATCTTATGAGGGGCGTTCAATATATTCTCGGTATCGATATGAAGGAAAATGCGAATTCAATTTAAATTGTTTTTATTTTTCAATATAATCTCCCCTAACATCAATGCATTTGTTACATCTTGAGATAAGCTTTTTTAAACCCTCAAAAAAATAAATTTCCTCTTTCTCTGCAAAATACCCATTTATTGCCGACTTGAGTTCTTCATCATCCGAAAATCTTTTTCCACGAAGACATTCTTTCAAATCCGGAAACAGGAAATAATCACTAGGGGCAAGGTCTGGACTATAGGGTGGATGTTGGATTTCTTCGAAACCACAATCTCGCGCAGCAGCCTTGGAAACTCGCGCCGTGTGAACAGGAGCGTTGTCATGAAGAAGCAACACACCCGCTGGGAGTTTACCCCGTCTTTTCTTTTTAATTTCCTCCCGCAAATTATGCAAAGTGGAAGCGTAGGATGTGGCGTTGATGGTTTCACCTTTTTTTTTGTACTCAATGAGCAAGATTCCCTTTGAGTCCCAAAAAACTGTGGCCATGAGCTTCCCGGCAGACGGAGTGACTTTGAACTTCTTCGGGGGGTCTGTTCCTTTTTTATGCCACTGCATGGACTCACTCTTGTTTGCTTTCAGGGTCATAGTGGTGGACCCATGTTTCGTCCCCAGTAACAGTTCGATCCATAACACCGTCCGCGTTCTCACTACACATCTCCAAAAGCTCTCTACAGCATGCGATTCTCACTTTTTTCTGAGGCGCTGTGAGCATTCGTGGCACCCACCTTGCACTGACCTTTGAAAGGTTAAGATGGTCATGAAGAATGGTGTGAATGGTACCAATTGAAAGCTTGGTGATCTCTGCCATCATTTTCACCTTTATTCGGGAATCCTCAAGAACAAGTTTTCCGACTTCTTTGATGCTTTCTCCCGTACAAGCAGTAGCTGGGGCGCCGGAGCGGGGGTCGTCTTCAATGCTCTCTCTGCCTCTCTTGAACTCACTTGACCACTTTTGCACAGTTGATAATGAAGGTGCGGAACCCTGGTAAACAGCCACCATCTCTCCATGAATAGTTTTTTTACTTTTTCCTTGCTTAGTGAGAAATTTAATTACAGCGCGATGCTCAATTTTCACCATCATCGTCTCAGTTGCCATTATGATTCTGTTTAACTAGAGATAAAACGCGAATTAATAATCACATTTATATGAAATTTTACACGAATGCACTAAAATAATTGTATTACTTTATAAATAAGTCAATTTATATATACAACCACAGCTTCACCCCGATACCGAGAATATGTTGAACGCCCCTCGTACCATATTTTCGTGTATGGGCTTAACTTGTTATTTGTTCTCTTCTTGAGGATCAAGCATTTTTTTTTAATGTGATCAAAATGTTGCGATCATGTTTTGTTTAAAATGGTTCACTTAATATTAATAAATATTTTGCTATTAATATTGTAATGGATTAAGTTTTTAGTTTTTTTTTTTGTAATTTTTTGGTTTCTAGCACTTTAAGGCAAATTTCTATCATTGGCGTTTATATATTTTCAAAAATAATATCCCATACAGCTTTCTTTAAAATAAATAAGGTTTATTTGAAAATAATCAACCACAATATTAACATCGAATATAGCTTTGTTTTAACATATATGTATTGATTAGATAGATGTGCTATAATTTTATAATTATGTATTTGTTTATATGTATATCGTTGTAAGCTTATGTATCATAACTTACATTTTGATTCGGCTAAACTCTTACTCAATTTTGGAATAAGTGCTATAAAAACACAGTTTTCTTTTGCAAATCGTAAAATAAATTATAAAGTGTTGTTTTCTAAGCATTTATTTATATTTTTATAAAACTGTTTTAAACCTCTTGATATGGGCATGTTAAAAGGGCTATTTTTGGTATATTTCAGTTATTTGTAATGTGAGCTCATTTGTTTATACTAAAATAAACTTGTAAACTTTGTTTGTAGCTGGACTGTCACCGATTTCAGTGACATAGAGAGCTGTTCCGTTCGGACACACTGCCAGAGAATGAGGATTTTTAAAATCTCCCCAATGGCCGATAATAGTCTCTGAACCTGGATCAATAGTAAAACCACGCACTGGCAACATTGATGTAGGACCGTTAACAGCATAAACAATATTCCCATATGCTGCAACATCAAATACGCGGCCCAAATCTGGCTCCTGAATGGTGGCAGCAGGCTGGCCTTCGCCAAATGAAGACTGCAACCCGGCTCTGCAAAATTAAAATAAGAGTGCATTTTTTTTATTAATTTAGTTATAAATATATTGCAAAAGGTCGTTACTTTGGGCACACGACACGCATGTTTTCTCTATCAGCAATACAAAGCAAATCCAACTGCTCGAGGAGCGTTATACCATGTGGTACTTGTAGTGACATAAATTCTGGAAAATAAAACTTCCTGTATTTCAAATGTACATACATACTCATATGTAGGTATAAAATATTGTAATTTCCAATAATGTTTTTTTTTTTTTTTTAATAAATATTTTATATGACATTATCAGTTTTTTTTATTATATAGATATATACATATGTATGGAACAATCGAAATCAAAACGCGTTTTTAACATTGAAGTTCACATACATATTTATACGTTATAATAATGCGTAAATGTCAAATATATGTTGCAAATAATGTACATAAGAAGAAATATGATGGTAAGGTTAAGTAATTTTGAGATAATAATTAGTATCGAAAGTGCGAATATCTTTATATATTTACCTGGAGGTTGTGGAATTGTACGCAAAAGACGACCAGCTGCATTGAATTTTAGGATTCTTTGATTGCAATATCCGTCAGCAACGAAAAACTGTAAATTAAACAAACAAAATATATTTAGTTTAATATGCACACTTTAGTTTTACAAAACTATCTATGTACCTCGCCAGTACTGGAAACGGCTACATCAGTTGGCTTGCATAGGTGATTTAAGGAAGAACCTGGCTTAAATCGTTTGCCAATAACAATTTGAGGTGTTTCTTCGTATGGTTTAAACTGAATAAAATTTAATTCAATTTATTCAATAATAAAATAATTGTAATAATTACGGACATACCTTAAACACTTGATGCATAGCAACATCTGTTATCCAATAATTTCCATATGTGTCAATTGTCATGCCGTGTGGCATATAAAACAAAGATGCACCCCATCCTAATTGAATGCTTCCAGTCTTTGAATCAAGTACGTATATGGTGTTATCCTTGATTGGTCCATACTCAATTAGATAAAATATATTACTGTCGTTAAATGTACTAAAAAGAAGCAAAAGGACCGATTGTACGAAGTTCAAAAGTAACCTAATAAAATTACTTAGCATCCCAGTATCTATCACCACGATGAAAAACTACTGGATTACCATGTGGATCAATAGAAACCGCTGTTACTTGACCAAAAGAATGCTTTACTTGTGGCCAATTTTCTACAAGGATCGGAGTGGGCACTTTCTGTATTAGCTCCTCCTCAGATGTAAGTTCGGAAGCGCCTTTCTAAAAAAAATGTTTATATAAATTAGTATCATATGTATTTACATGCATATATACTCGTATATATTGCCCATATGTAGGTGCACAAGTAACTTACATTTTCCGTAAGACGTCTTTTTATCAGAGATCGTACATCATTGAAAAATTGGTCATTTAAGGACAAAACGTCACCGTTGACAATGTGTAGCCAAGACCAGAGGAAAAAAATATTTGTTAACCATTTTATCGGTCCCATATTGATTTTGTTCTTGAATTCTGAAATGATGTGTTCGATGAAATCAACAGTAGATATAAGTAAAAATGAAAATTCAATTGGCATATCTCTATTAAAATTGTAGATAGTACTTTGGTGAGTTTGCGTACAAGCAAATGGATGAAACGTTAACCGGTTTCTTTCTATGAGGCGCTGTGGGAAGTTAACTTGCTAAACCTATCGATTTTCCAACATGTTGCTTTCCCCAAACCCGAAAAATCATATCTCCGCGCCAAAATAAAAATCTTGTTGATGATTACCTAATTATGTTTATTGGGAAGATAATGCCAGTTTTATTTTTGTTAGAAATCTAGTAAAATTGAGCACTAGAATTTCTTTGGAACATCGGAGAACACATTAGAGAAATACGAGTATAAGCATGCAGCATATTTGTTTGTTTAAGTTTAACGAGAACGCTGTGCTTGATTTCTTATGGGCCCCAGTCCCACGTTGGTTGCGTCCATATGTAACCGGTATTAGTCATGGAGCAATAGGCGTTGTAATAACGACCCGGTGACCTATTAACGAAATGGGTGATTATTAAATTGCTTAAAGCATTACACGGTGCTACCCTTTTACATACCGACAATATGACCACTGTGGACACTTGCAGCGAAACATGTTTTGAAATTCCTCTTTGCACACTTCATTCCACCAGCAGGTACGCTGTAATTAAATACAAAATTGATTTGTTAGTATAATTTTTTGTTTATAAAAGGAAAAATAGAAAACAGTGTGCTCACCTCTGTCATGTAACCGTGAACGCTTTGGTCAGAATAACTTCGCTTTGTTATTCTGGAATGCGCCGTGTTAATCATCATAGTGCATGTGAAAATAGTTAAAAAAATCTAGGATAGATAAAATCCAAATGTACTCGTACTTTAAGATTCGAATTATTGCAGTTACCTTCTTCATTGCGTTGAGTATTTCGATACGATGTTCTGTGCTGCACTACTTAATTTCGTTCCAGAATACTTTTTCCTTGTGCGGTGAGCCAGTTCTATTCAAGCATAATTCTTTTATATGTTGAGTCGTTTGTTTATATCGTGTTAGTTGGCCGTTGTGGAGACCATTTTTACGTCATTGGAAGCCCTGAAAGAAAACAAGGAGTTAGTTAACCCTTGCATAGAATTCGTGGTGAGAAGTTCTAAGGGTTTGGTAAAGTTTAAGAAAAAAACAGTTAATAGCATCAAGTTGCGAGAGTTTTCTTTCAAGCAAAGTGGGGAAGTTGAGTGTAACTTTTTGAAAGACTAATCATGCGAAAAAAATATTGCCTATAAAAACCAAAATGTTTTACCATACTTGTATACCAATGTAAGTTTGAATTTTTGAATGTGGTTATTTGCATGCGATAATTGTTGAAAATAAGTGTGCGACTCAACTGCATGAGCTTTTGCTTTCAATTTGGTTCGAAATTGACTGCGAAACGGTCCCTTAAATATGAACAGCGTCATCTACATTTCAATAGGAGAAGATTTTGATATTTGAATAACAAAAGACTCAACCATTGTGGAATGGAGAATGGAATCGAATTTGCTAGCAAAATGGAAATTTGTGTGGACGCTGGATGGCACAAATTGTTCTCGAAATATGTCATTGGAATATAAATATAGGGTTTTCCAATAAGGACTTGACAACTTTTTTTTAAAATAAAACGCAAACCAGTTGAGATATTTCAAAAACATTTATGAATGGAACTCGACTTCGTTCATATGGCCACCGCGGGCATGTTTGCAGCAGTCGATTCGTTGGACCCAATTTTTAACGACTTGACCACACATTTCAATGTTGGCTCTGAGCTCCTCCAACGTCGTCGGAGTGTTGGCATAAACCAATGACTTAACGTAGCCCCACAGAAAATAGTCAAGCAGCGTGAAATAGCAGGAACGAGGCGCCAATCGACTGGCCCATTTCTTGAGATAACACGCTCACCATACTTGCTCTTCATTAAATCGATTGTAGCGTATGTTGTGTGGCTTGTGGCATGATCCTGTTGAAACCACATGTCGTCCAAATCCATATCTTCAAATTCGGGCCAAAAATAATCGGTGATCATGGCGCGATAACGCTGACTATTCACAGTAAAGTGACGATCGTTATCGTCGACAAAAAAATATGGCCCAATAACGCCGCCGGCATGCAAACCGCACCAAACAGTTATTTTTTGTGGATGAAGTGGTGATTCATGAAGCACATGTGGATTTTCACCCGACGAATAACGCATATTTTGCTTATTGACGAACCCATTGAGCCAAAAATGAGCTTCGTCACTGAAGATGATTTTGCGATGAAATTCATCATCTTGGCGCATCTTCTCCAGAACCCAATCGGAGAACGTACGTCGCTTCAAATGGTCCATCGGCTTCAATTCTTGAGTCAGCTTGATCTTGTATGGGTTCTTGAGAACGCCGTGGAATTGACTGATTTGGATCGTTTGCTACGGACGCCTGAACGGCAGCGATATTTTCGACACTTCGACCAACCCGTTGTCTCACTGACACGGCAACATCACATAACGAATATGTAGACTCAAATTTTTGCACTAAACTTGTTATTGCCTGTCTACTAGTGATGTGTCGGTCATGTACGAACTGAGTTAAATGAACGAATCACTTTAGTGACCGATGACCGATGGTTCAGTTGTTAAAAGAAATATCGGTCTTCGGTCACTAATATCAATACATTTTAAACATTCATTCATTCCTTTAATACAACACAAATACACAAGCCTTGTTATTGGAATAGTGCATTCAATAAAGAGAACAAATGCATGCAATCTCATTCAGAAAAATTTTGTTTGCGCCAACCCAATGAAAATCTTTAAAAGATGTGCGTACACTGCACAACCCAGTCATGTGTCTTGATCGTGAACGAACGAAATGAGTTAATTCATAACTGAACGACCTGAGTTAGGTGGGTTAATTAACCTACCGATCGATTGTTTACATTTCTGTTTGCAGCAACAGAAAGGGTTGCTTCCGGTGACGATTTCGAACGGGGTTTTTCCGTTGGTAAAGAAAACAACATTTTCTGTTGTTGATTCTGTTTCTGTTGCATATGCATGGGATTCTGTTTTTGTTATTTGTCACTTGACGTATTTGGTGTTTATGTTTTGTGAACGAACAAAGTTGAATGAAAGAACGAATTGTTGAATAAATATTGTGCAATATTGTTGTGTAAAATAGTTATTGTTTCTTTATTTTTAAACAATTATTGTTAAAGTTGAATGTAAGTATCTTCTTATACTCTATTCTATTCTATATTGTGAGTTACTATACTAGTGCGAATAAATTTAAGAAACTCGAAAGACTATATTTAAGAAAGAAATAAAAAAAACTTAATTTACATCTTATGCACTTACATATTTGTTTTAGAACGCAATGCCGAAAGATACTTTTGCAATTTCATCTCGAAAAACTAGCCAAATTTGGAATGTGTTTAGCTTAGTTAATGATAGGATTGCAAAATGCTCGTTCTGCTCGCAATCATTATCATATAAGGGTGGATCGACACAAAATTTAAAAAGGCATTTATTAGCTAAACATCCTGGAGTAAATGATTCCAGACTAAGCAGTTCAAGAGTTGAGGTTCCGGTTTTAATTTCTGATCCAGCTGCCGCCTCAACTTACACATCTGTACCAGTTTCAGTATCTAGCTCAATGGCACCATCAACTTCATCTTCAGCAAGAGCTACAGTTGCATCATCGCCTTCCTGCTCAACATCATCTGCAACATACGCGGAAGTTACCGACTCCACAAGCACATCTGCTTCTTCAACAATAAATGTAAGAAAAACGGCTCAACAATCTTCGGTGCTGGCTCATTTTAAGAAATCTTTGCCTATAAATCAATCAAAGTTAATTGATAGGCAGTTAATGAAAATGATTGCCAAAGAATATCAACCATTCTCAATTGTTGAAGATAAAGAGTTCAAGAAGTTATTGGAAATGCTAAACCCAGGGTACACACTTCCTAGCAGAAAAACTGTTTCCACTTCGCTGTTACCCCAGCTTTATAGCGAAGTTAAGGAAGGTATTGAGCTTGAAAGCAGATATTGTCGTAGCTTTAACAGTTGACGGTTGGACTTCAGTATCAAATCAAAGCTTTTTAGCTGTTACGTGCCACTACATAAACGACAACTGCGAACTGTATACTGAGTTAAACAAAGTTTTAAAGAATTGGAATTTGGAGAACAAAGTTGTTGCTATAGTAAGTGATCATGCTACTAATATTGTTGGAGCCATTCGTTTAGGTAAATGGTCTCATATAGGCTGTTTTGCAAATAAATTAAATTTAATTGTTCAAAATGCAATAGAGGGCGTCAGCAGCATTCGCAATAAAATTAAATCAATTGTAGAATATTTTAAACGAAGCCCCCACGCAACGAAAAAGCTTCAAGAGGTTCAAATTCAAATGGGCCTTACTGAAATTAAATTAAAGCAAGATGTGGTAACAAGATGGAACTCTACGCTCCACATGTTCTCGCGTTACCTACAGCTTAAAGATCCCATCGCTTATGTTTTACCACAACTGAACTCGGACTTGGATTTACCATCGCAATATGAATTGGAAGTAGTTAAGAAAGTTTGCGAAATTTTTCAAATTTTTGATGAAATAACAGTGGAACTTTCGAGCGAAAAAAATGTTTCTTTGTCAAAAATTAAAATATTCATAACTGCACTGAAAAAATTTATTTCAAATAAGCAAAACAAGTTAGAAGTATTGGAACATGAGATTGAAGCTATGCTAAAAAATATTTCAGACCAATTTCAGAAAAGATTCACAATAAGTAATATGCAATCAGCCCACCTACATTACGAATCAAGCCTATTAGACCCAAGATTAAAAAAACTGGCTTTTTCTTGAAACGAAAATTTCTCCAACATAGTTAATAATGCTGCTCAAAGAGCAACTAAATTTAATTTATGTCCAGCTCCGCAACCTTTACCTATTTCGTCATCAATAAATTCAACCTTAGTTTGGACAGAATTTGATCAAATGACAGCGAATTTTTCAAGTGTTCAAAATGTATCAGCTGGCCGGATAGAAATGAACCAATATTTGTTGGAACCAATTATTGACAGGAGCATGGATCCATTATTATGGTGGAAGCAGCGGAAAGAGTTGTATCCCCATCTTTTTCAACTTGCGAAACGAAGGCTGTGCATACCAGCAACATCTGTTCCATGTGAAAGAATATTTTCAAAGGCTGGTCAAACTATTACTAATAGACGAAATCAGTTGGGGGCAACAAAAGTTCAACAACTGCTATTTTTAAATAGTAACATGTAAATTCTTATTCCTTTATTTATTTTTTTCTTTTCGTTTTTCAAATGACTTATTACCTGTATTATATGTTATATTGTTTTTGTTAATGCATTTTAATAAATTATTAACTTAATTTATGTTAAAATAGAGATTTGTTTTATTTGCATCTACATATATGTATATGTATTTCACTTTTTAGGGACACATTCGTAAAATTTTCGAGGGAGGTTTTTGTTTTAAAATTACAAAATTCTTATTTGGAATTTTTAGAACATTTATTTGATTTATTTATTTTCTTTATTAAACAACTAAAAAATTAATTAAAATGTTCTTTTTGAATTCATTTTTGATTGTCAATAATGTAACTAAGCCCTAAATAGCATAGGCTAGTGCAGCTTCAACTTAACTTCGCCTTCAACTTTTCACTGCATTTTATATAGTTTTTATTCTCCTGAAAAATAAATATGAAGGTGTTTTTAGCTCATATTTTTGACTTGAATATTTACTTTTTTGCAAGTGACCGATTGACCGATATTTTAAACTCGTTCAACGCAAATGAACGATTCGGTCAGAACGGATCATTGAATTGACCGATTTCGCCCACCACTACTGTCTACTAGGGCGAGAATTACGACCGAAGATTGGAGTTAACGCTCTTAAAGTTGCAGTCACCGACTCCGAATTTCGGTAGAAAATGTTTATAATTTGCAGACGTTGCTCGTTCGTGTACTTTATCATGATGAAAATGTTAAGTTTACTGAATAAATTGACAGTGACAGTTTGATGATTAGTGAAAGAGTGCGTTCTTAAATTCAAAGTTGTCAAGTCTCTATTGGAAAACCCTTTATCAGCATCCCCAAGGTATGCAAGTCAGATATTAGATCAGTCTGAATTAAGGGAAGTGATTAAGTGGTGTAAGTAAAAGCTAAAAAAAGTATAAGCGGTTGATAAATTGGATTGTATTGAGACAAGCGATTAAATTGTGAATTGTAACTGTATTAAATAAAGCGATTTGTATTGAAAAGAATGTGTATTATTATTTGTACCCACACAAACATTTTACATTGGTGTCAGAACTGGCACTTAGTGAGTGTAAAAAACAAAAAACAGTGATTTGCGATTGTTTGAAAAACTACAATGGGTCGAAAACTATTGCAGTTGACCTTTGTCCAACTAAAATCCGAGATGAACAAGAGAACGCCAGTGTAGGAAAAAGTGACTTGGTGCTCCAACTTCAGGACGCTTTGAACAACGAGGGACAGGATCCAGATACATACTCCTTTGACGTTGACGAGGAAAAACAGATAAATATCGGCAATGACATGGCTACGATGATGCAACTCCTCTTGTTTAAAATGGATGAACAAAAGAATAGCTTCGAGCAAAAAATGGACGAACAGAAGAACAAAAGGAAAATCTAGAAGAACAGAAAAACAGCATTGAACAAAAATTCGACGAACAAGGTGCACGGTCTTCAAGAGAAAATGGATGAACAAAAGAATAATCTTCCAGAACAAAAGAACACTCTCAGCAAAAGTTTGAAGAAATCGATGAGAAATTTGATAGAATAGAGAAGAATGTTGATGACAAATTTGTTAGAATAGAAAAGAATGTTGATGAAAAATTCGAAAAAATGGAGCTTGAAAAACTGAAACTCCGAGAATTTTCTTTAAGTGGTCTAAGAGAAAAAATTTGAAGCCTCCTTCATTCGATGGCCAAACCTCATGGTCCACTTATAAGAAGCATTTCGAAATGGCTGCTTGTGCGAAGGACTGGGACAACGAGGAGAAGTGCTTTACCCTAACAATGGCTTTGCATGCTCCTGCAGCCGAATTGTTGCAAACAATAGACATCGAAAATCATAAAGCTTTAGAACAAGCTATTGAGAAACCGTTTGGGGATAGAAACATGCAGCAGGTGTACAAGGTCAAATTGGAAAGCCGAATGCAGCAACGAGGAGAAAGACTACAGCAGTTCCAAGCAGACGTCAGTAGACTGGCACATTTGTTATACCCCACCGCATGGCAAAGTACGAATTCATCAGGGGAATTGCAGATTTGAACCTACTGTCGGCAGTAAGGATGGTCGGGAAAAGAACCCTTGCTGAAGCTTCACTCTGGCGATGGAAGCAGCCAATCAGGCTTCCAAAGGAATACATTTCGTCAGGAGAACAGCATCTATTGAATGCTGCAATAAAATAGGACATTTTCAAAGGCATTGTAAAGAACCTGTGCGACGAAAAGCCTGCCCTCACTATGGTAACAAGCAAATGGAGAAAGAAACCGGCAGAAATTGCTATCGCGAAGCCGGCCAACCATCGCGAAGCCATCAGTCGGCAAATGCTCAAGCATCAGCTTCGCAAAGCAGAAGTTGATAGTAGGAGTCGACGACCCCAGGACCATCATCCAAGTCTCGTTAGCAAACCAATGCAATGAAAGCCTTCTAGTGGAAGGAGTCAACGGTGAGGAGAAATGGATGACAATAATAGCCACGGGTGCTATGGCCTCAATCATCAGGAGCGATCTGGTGCAGAAATCCTGGCTGCATAACCCCAGCGGTTACAGCTTGGGAACAGATACGGGAGAAACGGCTAAGATATATGGTGAAGCCCGCATAAAAATCCACCAGCCTTCACTCACGTTTTTCTAGCTGACATATTCGACAAGTTTATCATTGGCACAGATTTCGTGAAAGAACATGGACTAGTAGTGGACTTTGGGGCACAAAGCCTGAAATACGGAAACATGGAGATACCAATGATATACGGAAACACCAACACTTCAGTCTTCAAAGTCGTCATCTGCCGAAAATAGATTCTAGAGCCGGAATCGTCGTAAGCAGTTTTTTGGGCAAAAGTGGAAGTTGGTCCTGGTAGTTACCGATTCTATCTGATGGAGCCAGAAAATAGAAAAGATTTCATGGTGGGAATGACCTTACTGGAGCCAAAGAACAACATGTTTCCTGTAAGGATTCTAAATCCAAAGATATTCAGTGTAAAGGTGAACAATTGGGCATAATGGGACTCGCTTTTTGTTCAAGATGGATTGCTGAAGAGAAAATGGGAAAGTGCAGATGGGACAACATCTCGTATGCAGTACCACGGTCCAGAGTCAGCCAAGTACTCCATGAAATACATGACGGAATCTCTGGAGGCCATTTGGGAATAAACAAAATGTTGCAAAAAGTAAGGGAACGTTTCTATTGGCTAAGAGCTGAACAAGATGTCGAGAATTGGTGCAAAAAGTGCATGAGGTGTGCGACTACGAAGGGCCCAAGAGTACGAATGCAACAATACAATGTCGGAGCACCATTCGAACGAATAGCCATCGATATTGCTGTGCCGCTTCTCGAAACCTTTAATAGCAACTGATACACCGTCTTGGTCATGGGTTACTTCAAGTGGCCAGAAGTGTTTGCCATCCCAAACCAAGAGGCTAAGACCGTAGCAGAGGAGATAGTCAACAACTGGATGAGCGTATTTGGGATCCCAATGGAACTACACTCCGATCTAAGGGCGGAAATTTGAATTAAAAGTCTTCCAGTATGCGTGCCAATATCTGGGAATTAGGAAGACAAGGACACCCTCAATCTGATGGAACGGTTGAGCGATTCAATAGGACCTTGAATGAGCTTGTCCAAGGTTGTCGCCAACTGCCAGCAGGACTGGGATGGACAATTTCCCTCGGGACAAACAACTGTAGGGAGGGAGCAGTGTGATATCCGTTTGAATGTGAACAGCGCCATCTATATTTTTATAGCAGAAGATTTCGATACTTGAATAGCAGGAGCCTCAACCATTGGTGAATGTTAATTGGAATCGAGTTTTCTGGTAAAATGGAAATTGTTTGGAACGCTGGATGGCGCGGATTGTTCTCGAAATTTGTCATTGGAGTATAAACACCAGCATTAGTTCAGCAAGTTCAGTTCATCAGTTGAATTTGAAGTGTGAATTAAGAGAGTGATAAGAGGTAAAATTGTGAATTGTAATTGTATTGAGTAAAGCCATTGTATTGAAAGAATTATATATATATTATATGTAATATGTATAAGTATTCTATAATACGATAAGTAATATGTATAAGTATATTGTTTTGTACACTAACGGTGGAGTATCGGTATTGCGAGTAGACTAGATCATCTCCATAATTAATGAAAGTTTAAACTTAGGATCGTACACTTTTAATCCTCCCTTCCAAGACAAGTTAGCCAAAGAAATAAAGAAAATGAAAATCTCAATATTACAATAAATCAGAAAAAATTGCGCAGTGTTATTAAAGATGCAATATTTATTACAATTTCTTCCATATTAAAGGACTTATTCCTCGCCTTAGATTTGACCATATCTAGCTCAGATGTAAATGTGTTATTGCAAAAATCCAATTGCTTCTTAAAGTAAGATAATACCAAACAGGGAACTCTGTATTCGTATATTTTAAGCCGTGCCAATGGCGAAAGGCCGACGTGCATATATATAAAATATTGCGATACCCGTTTGAATGTGAACAGCGTCATCTATATTTGAGTAGTAGAAGATTTCCATATTTGAATAGCAGAAGACTGAACCATTGGAGAATGGAGAATGGCAACTTCATCGAATTGGCAACTTCAAAATGGAAAGTTGTCAAAATATTCTTGATAGATGTCAGGGAGGGGAGAATAAATATCAGCATCTCTCAAAAGATGCAAGTCAGTTCTAAAGTGGAATTTAAAATGTGAACTAAGAGAGTGATAAAGAGACAAAGAAAAGTAAAAGTGACTGAGAAAAGCGATTGAATTTTAAATTGTAATTGTATTGAATAAAGCGATTATATTAAAAGGAGTATGTTCAATCATTTGTACCCACACAAACATTTTACAATATATTCTCTTACATTCTGTAAATTCAGATGAAGTCGATATTATCATATTCTTGTCTCCCCTTAGTTTTGTACATTTCTTTTTTTTTTAAATAAAAATCACCATCTTATAAATTTTATAACTCCGAAGAAAATATTGCCGACAATCCTCTAAAAATAGTTACGTACAGATGTGTACAAATCCAAATCTTAACATTACTCACCGCGCTCGATGAAATTTTTTTTTGTGGAATATCCCATACGTTTTCCCACTCATACGTAGCCACTAACCTTCTTGAAATGATTGCCTTCATATGAGCAAATGTATGATATATTTTGCCTATAAACCGATGACGTATTGCTTTTAAAAATAATTCTATGTTTCTGTTTTTGTATTTCTTACAATATTTATTTTTATTTCTTGTTTCGCCGTTTGGAATTTAAATTTTGGCAACCAAAAATAATTTATTGTATGTATATAGTTCTAGTGCGCACTACTCGTAAAAACGCACTTTCGTGTTAGTTGTGAGCCAGTGTTGCACTAAAAGCTTGTCAGTGTATTTTATGTTTTCACTGGTTCTGTACCTTATTGGCACTAGGTTTGGACTACAGATAATAAAAAAGTGCTGCAAGTAGGTATGAATCAAATATATTTTGTTGTTTACATACTGGAATACGTTAAAAATATATTTTGAAATCAATAATAATCTGATATGTTGATATCTACTCGTATGTATTGAAATAAAAACAAAAACCAATCGTCGAACAGTAATTTATTCGTTACTTTTTTTTAACAGTTGTTAGGAGAAGAATTTTTCACTTTCTGTAAAAGCGGAAATAAATTTCATGTTACATATACTCGAATCTACCGTGAAGTAATGAAATGAATGAATGAAAGTGAAGTTTATACATTGATAGTTTGAAAGCACCTGTTTTGAAATATTCCGCAGGATTGTGCCATTCCTTTAATGATTTAGTATTTTTGAAACGAAACTGTTTGTTTTTTGATATCGCATATAATGCAATTGTCCGAACTGAATCTCAACTCTTTGTATTGCCGACAATAAACTAGATGTAACATATAGGTACATACTTGACGAAAGACGCGACAATATAAAATAAATAAAAAAGTCAAATGTTGGACTTCCTAGGCCTCTGGAGCAGTCTGGTAGAGTACCGAGCCGGGAGAAGGGAAGAGAAGAAGAAACAATAGGATAAATCGAACAATCGACTATATGAGTAAGTTGTTCAAGTCTTTGCGTTAAAAAAATCTTTAAAAGATCAAATTGATCAAAAGATCAATCCAATGAGTCTTTTTATAGATTTTAAGACTGCAAAGATAATTATGCAGTGCAAAACGTGAAAACAATCTGAAAATAATTAATAACAAAATTAAATATGTGATGTGGACAAGTAAAATATCAGCTGCTTATGATTTGGGGCAAAGTGTCACTGTCGACAGCTATAACTTTGAAGTACTTAGTTAAGAATTTCATCTATTTCGGAAACTATTAATACATTTTATACCATAGTGGAGATCAGATGAAAATTGACTTTAGCAAGCCATTATTAATTTTGCTTAATGAAACCACAAAGTCAAAAACTCCAAACTTAGAACACCAAGGAAATGTCTTCAAAGGCGAGATTCCACACTTCTGGAGTCGAGTTCAGTTTTGAAATACGAGTATAAGTAAAAATATAGTACTAATATAGGGGTTGTAAGAGTATAGGTTGTTTCGTTGTACACCAAGCCATATGGGCCAAGGGCCAATAAAAATGGAAGCATAACAATGAGTGGATATGTGTATTCGTATAAATGGTGGTCCAAGTACAAGTTGCTTTTTAAAAATGAATTAAAAAGAACAAAAGTCAATTATTTTCCAAATGTTATGACTTTTTTACCCGTAGAAAGAGCGAACGTTCCCATTAATTATGGAATACGATTTCATTTATGTGGCTGGTTCGGCTGGCTGCGGATCCTGTCAACCCAACTTTCCAAGACCTTGTTGAATGTTTCTGGCTCTATCTCATTAATGGCTCGGACGATATTCGCTTTAAGAGCTTGAAATGCTTCTGGATTGTCTGCATAACATCGATATTTATGGGCATCCCACAAAAAAAAAGTCCAACCGGGTGAAATCGCAGCTCCGAGGGGGTTGACATTGACAACACGGCTGATAACACGATTACGGAACTTAGCGCGCAAAAGATCGATTGTGTGATGGGCTGTGTAACATGGCCTCCAATCATGGCTCTATAACGCTCACCGTTGACCGAAATGGCGTTTCTAGCAACATTTTCGAAATAAAATGGGCCAATGATGCCACCACTCTCAATCTGTCAATCTCTGCGGATGCATTGGCCGTAATTTTATTTGTTAACGGCGACCGTTGTCTCACGAACTTTTTGCACAAACTTGTGTAAAGCAGCCGTAGTGTTTTTTTTTTGTTTTTTTTTAACTTAAAGCTCAAGTGGGTATGAATACACCCATAGATAAACTAACCTAGATGTCAAACTCTACTAATACTTAACTTTCGCACAGACACACTGTAAGCGAATTCCAACACTTTTACGTCTCTATAACTTTGTCAAAATTTGCTAAAATGAGAGCAATTTATAAGTAAAATTGTTAGAATGAGAGCGATTTGCACGAGTATGTGTAATGTGGATGACGTTTTTTGGTTAAAATGGGCGTGGTTTGTATAAAAAAGGAGGGAAATTGCCATTGATCACAATTCACACGTTATCACACATCGATCAGTAGAAAACCGGTTTTGATTTTCCAATATCTGGAAAGTTTGCCATCTAGGTTAGTTTATCTATGATAATGCCTCAGCATGTGTTAAGTTTTTTGGAAAATGGGATAAAGAAAGAAAGAAAGATGTTTGGCCTCAGTGGTTACTTCGATCCATGGGTGGCATCCAATATAAATTCTTAGTGGATTTTCGCTTATTGTTGATTTCTAGTCAACTACTCATCTTACTCGATTTTCGTTAACTGAAAAAATGAATGCCTTTCGGGCAAGGTTGGGATTTGAACACCGAACCTTACGAATTGGAAGCCAGTCCACTACCACTTGAGCCATGGCCACTCACAGGCAAAACTTCTTTTGAATTAACGCACTGTTTGAGCAACATAGCATTTACTTTTAAAATAAGTATAGGATTAAGAGTTGTCAGTATCAAAATATCATATGATTAAAAAAACAACTTGTATTTGTACCATCCGTTAATCCGTCGAGCGAATAGATGATACCGCTGAAGCTAAAGAGACTCCTCGAATTTCAGCCCCCTGTTTCCAGCCGTAAAAGAAGACCGTAATTAACAATTAATAATTTTGTTTTTTTCGCTTCAATGCGTGAAGTATGTACAATGTACATACGTATGTACTTTGCATAATACTGCACGAATGTTACATTTACTCATATATAATATACATGTTATAAGGTCAACATTTTAATTATATTGTATAAGTGTTAATTCAATAACAAAAGCATTTCTACTATAATTTACAAAAAAAAAGTCCATGTGCCTAAATGCATAGTGAAATTATTTGGGCGATTTTATTTGTTGGAATTAAAGTTTGTGATAAACTTATTCTACGAGCTTATGAATAACAAAGGTAAAAATACCCTATTTTTAAAATGTTGCGATAGAACAGATAGCGAACTCATCTCTTTTGTTTACGAATTCATAATTTAAGAATCAAAAACAAAATTAAAATCAACCATTTTCGTTTTATTTACCTGCCTGAGTGGAAAATTCAAATGTGAGTGATGGAATTAAAAATAGGATAAATCGAAATGCTCTACTCATAGTATATGCACCTTTGGATAGGAAAAAGCACATGCTTCGTGAGTTTCAATACACCATAGATTTTTGTAATATTTGCAAACCAAGTCGAAAGGTGGGCCCCAAGACACATCGATGAATAATTTTCCCATATGATGATTCTAAAATTAGAAATATTTATATTTTTTTATTTTTAGATTAAAACAGAAAGGATGGATATAAAAATGTGATCACTTAGATAATACACTCATTCGTTTCTCTAGCCTTAGCAAGTGCAGTGCTTATTCTATAGCGACTTAGTTATTCAAAAGGTATTCAAAGACAAAAACAAAACTTTTCAAAATAATAAACTTATTTGGTTATTTTGCAAAATTTAAGTGGTTATATTCAGTGTATTTCCATTAAATTTTGTTTCATTTTGTAGATGTCAGTAGTCCCCCTAATGTTTCGTGATTGGTGGGATGAGTTTGATATGCCACTGCGCACTTCACGCTTGCTGGACCAACATTTTGGAACCGGTTTAAAGTAATTAAATATATTTACATATATACAAGTGAAAGTCAATATAAAGTGCAATATAATAAAATTAAATATTTGTTTGTAATTTAGGCGTGAGGATCTTCTGTCATCACTTTGGAGTTCTAATCCAACAGTTTTACGACAGGGATATCTTCGACCATGGAGACGAAGCACAAATTTGCAGAAGCAAGAATCTGGATCAACTCTCAACATTGATAATGAAAAGTTCGAAGTTATCTTAGATGTTCAGCAATTTTCACCAAATGAAATAACCGTTAAAGTGACAGACAAATATGTTGTAGTTGAAGGAAAACATGAGGAAAGGCAGGATGAACATGGCTTTGTTGCTAGGCAGTTTTCACGGCGGTATTTACTACCAAGTCAGTTTTTAAGTGATACATTTTAATACTGACGTATAATATAAAAATGATTTATTTTCTTATTTTAGATGACGTTAACCCAGATAATGTTGCCTCCTCCTTGTCCTCAGACGGATTATTGACAATAACAGCTCCAATCAAGAAGCTTCCACCTCCAGCTAGTGAACGTGTGGTTCCCATTACACAAACAGGGCCTTCTAGTAAAGAAGACAATGCTAAGAAAGTAGAGATTACCAGTAATTGAATATGATATTAGACTGTTTATTATATATATTTTATTGTGAACCCTAAATTTTTTATAGTTTTTATATTTTGAATAAATATCTGTATAAAAATAAAGTATTAATTTAAAAATCAGTAAATATCATAAAATTTCAAATGCCTAAATTTTCATATATGAAGAAATTTCAACAATTTCTTAAACTTAGCTCAAAAAGTTCAAGTTATTTCCGTAAACGGCGAATTAAAAATTATGATACACAACACGATTCTGAACCCAAGTTGCTTGGTGTTGACATCTATTCTTTCATGCGGCCCTTTTGTTATCGCTTAAAATTCTCTTATAAATTTATGCTACTGTCAATGAATACAGTCGTCCAAGATCTTACCTTTTTACACTGAACCACATCATTGGTCTTATATGTTCATATGTTTATTATTTTATGTTTTCCTGTGCTATGTTTATTATGTTTATTGGATTATGTTGATGAATTTAATCGAATATTCTCAAGACGGCTTGGTGTGCATGATTAGCTTAGGAACTGATTGGTGTCAACATGGCGATTCTCAATGTCGCACTATGATTACATATGTATTTACTATGGGGATCGCTACATAAAAAATAAACAGCTTGGGTGCGGATTTGTTATAAGCTGCAGACTTCGACAAGAAGTCTCGAGGTTTTGATACCTAAGCGAATGCTTTATAATATGTTAATACTTTGGCGTCAAAATCGTATTAGTTGTTTTAACGTCAAAATAGGAACCCAGGAAGCCTGTATAACACCACGTTTCCAGACTTGATTAAGGGAATTGACTTTGCTGGGGAGCAGAACATCATTATAGCTAATACACGGCTTGTCAAACCGTTAACAAAATTGATCGACGCAAGACACTCTTCCAGTATTGTAGACTCGGACCACTACCTCGTTTCAGTCAAGGTACGCCTATAAATATCTCAGATGAGTTGTATTTGACAGCTCAATGTGCGTTGAAACAATTCGCATTGGTTCCATACCCTTATTTCTTATTTCTTTCTCTTCCCAAATATTTCGTTTGCAATCCCACATTTTAAATACACAACTGATTACTTGCCCGATAATGGAAGAATACATTCTTTTTATTTCTTTGCCTATCCAAATATTTCGTTTGCAACCCCATATTTTAAATACACAACTAATACCTGCCCGATGATGAAAGAATGATGACAGCGCGAGAGAGTAAAATGTTTCTATGCGATTTGAAAATGTTTATATGATATTTCAAAGCGGTTATAAATTTTCAATGCGTTTTATAAGCAGGAATGAACGTATGCGTGTTGAATATTTCAATGCGATTTGAAGTGGTGTTTATTTGAGTGTATTGAACCAATGCGGATTGCTTCAACGCACATTGAGCTGTCGGATAAATTGGGTAACAGACACCACAAAAACAAAGAAATACTGTTAAAATATTTAAAGATGAACGTTTGCAATTGCTAAAATCAATATCCTCAAACCTTTCGGTTCTAATCAGCCCTATTCTGCTATATGCCGGGGGAATGTTTATGTCAAATACGAGTTTTCCGATCCTGATATCCGTTCGAAGAGAATCATTCACTTGTCGGTAACGCAGGTCGGTATTCCACTATACGCACGAATCGAATGTCCTCATAAAAATGATTAGAATCTCTTGTTTCCGAGTGAAAATTGAAATTATCAAAAATCTTTTCAATATAAACATTTTAAGCATTCAACATATATCTCAGTAGTTCGTTAAATTTTATAAACAAACACTTCTATCAACTCTCCATTGATTTTTATAGTATGGTTAGAATACGTCCTTCGTTAACCTTCATATTCTCTTGATATAAAATTGTAAGTCAATGAATTATTAAATTAAATTCTGTTAAGATTCTGTGAAGTACAGTCGTGCCTTTTATTTTAGTTTTAGTATCAGTAGTTTTTCATTTGGTATTTCCCGATCGTTCTGGGTAGCATTCTATATTTTACATTTTGGTGCCGAAACCCGGGAAGCCAGTGAAAGTTCTGATCGAGAGCGGAAAGAAAAATAAAGAGAATTAGCTTCGCACTTTCTTTAGGAACATAATGGATCTGGCCAGTCGATCTTCCTACCGCGGTCAAGTAACAAAACTCATTAAAATTGCGAAAGAATATTTAATGTCTGACGAATCCAAAGTAAGGAATAATTTGGATAAGTTAGACGAAATTGAAGTTTTACTTGACCGATTAATATCGGCACATGAAAGTTTGATTTCACTAAAGAATCGGAAGCTGTTGCGGAATACAATGACAAGGCGATTGGCGTGATTACGCGCTTAAAACATCGATTAGGCAAAGTTCGGCAACAGCAAACTGGTTTAGCTATTGAGACGGGAGATGTCCCAGAAAATCCAGCAATATGCCGCATTCCATCGTCCCTCGCGGTGAAATTGCAGAAATTAAACCCGAAAAAATTCTCAGGTGACTATAAGGAATGGGTTCCCTTTTGGGAGCAATATCGCACCTTAATACATGAAAATGTTTCCTTGAGTACAATCGATAAGTTTAATTATCTGGAAACTGTAGGCAGAGCTGCTGAAACGCTTGCCGGTCTTACACTTACGGAAGATAATTACAACTCAGCGATCGTTGTGCTTAAAGATGAGTATGGGAACCATGAGAAGATTATTGATCATACAATACAGCGCTTATTATCTACACAACCGGTAAGTTCCAAAACAGATGCACATGAATTAAGACTCCTGTATACTTCTGTATTAACTTCTACTCGCTCGCTGACGTCGTTGGGCGTTCCCTCTTCGCATTACTTTGTGATGTTAAAAGGAGTTCTTTTCCGCGGCCTTCCCAATGAGCTACGTGTAGATTTTCATCGATTCTACAGTAATTTAGCTGACCATTTAGATGAAGGAAATCGAGAAAACAACTGCAATATCGATGAACCGGTCATTGTATCATCCGCCTCAGATATTTCATCCACGAAATCAATAGGTAATAAGCAGGTGAGGTCTTTATTAAAATTTCTGAAACGGGAGGTTGAAGCGCTAGAGACGGCAAACGAAGCAAAATCCAATTCGAAACATCAGCATGGTCATCATCAGCATAAAATAACAACATCAAAACCGATCAAAACCGCAGTTGGGTTATTCACAGCTGGGAATAAGGAAAATGTGTGTTTTTTCTACAAAGGTGAACGTCATGCAACGAAAGATTGTGATTGTGGTAGCAGTTTATCAGAGAAGAAGCAATTGTTGAAAACAGATGGTAGATGCTTCCGTTGTTGCAGAAAGGGACATAATTCAAAGATGTGTCGCATTACTAATATTGCTTGCAAGTCATGCAATGGTCGCCATGCAACCACTATGTGTGAGCCTTCATATGCAGTGACAAAAAAGAAGTCTAGCTTATCAGATAATGCTCACGATGATGTAATTATAACCGCGCCGGCATCAAGCTCATCAAAACAACCTGCGTATGCCACCTCGCCGCAACAAACGATGAATTTGTACACAACGCACGCACATCAACAAATCAGTAATGTTTACTTGCAGACAGCTTGCGCTTTCATTTCTAATACAAATTTTAATGGTGAGCTGTTCGTTCGTGTTGTTTTGGATGGCGGAAGCCAAATGTCATTTGTCAAATCATCTGTACCTCGTCGGCTAAATTTACCTTCCATCGGTTCGCATAATTTGAGTTTAATTCCTTTTGGATGTGATAAACCAAAACCTGATAAATTGTGCAACAAGGTTCGTTTTTATTTGCGCAGTCAATATAACAATCAAACTGTGGTCGTTGATGCGATTGAGGTGCCGGAGATTTGTTTTGACGTGCTAGCAGTGCCCAACAATGATATTGAGTCATCAATGAAAGGATTGTCTTTGGCTGATACTCGTGTTAGTGGACAAGCTCCAGAACAAGGAATAAGCATTCTTATAGGCGCTGATTCCTATTGGCAATTTGCGACAGGCAACCATAAGCGAATCACAGATAAATTAACAGCTATCGACACTGTTCTGGGATGGACAATTCAAGGCCCTTTTTTTGTGGGTCCGTCCAAATCTCTTGAAAACTGTTTCACATCTTTGAGTATCTGCGCCTGTGAAGAAGTTCGAAGCTTCTGGCAGCTGGAGACATTAGGCATCCTGCCACCCTCCTACAAAACCGTAAGTAAAGACCTAACGATGAATATTTACAGATCGAGCAACCGCTTTGAAGCTTCGCTTCCCTGGAAGAAAATGAGTGGTTTCCTCCACAGTAACTACTCAGGCGCCATTCAGAGAATGAAATCACTTGTTAGAAAGCTATGCTCAACTGAAAGGATGCTGGAATACGATGCTGTAATGCGAGAAATGCTTCTGAATGAAGTTGCGAAACCTGTTCCTGAAAAAGATAATGTAATATGTTTGTGTGGGTACAAATGATAGAACTTATTCTTTTCAATACAAATCCCTTTATTCAGTACAGTTACAATTCACTATTTAATTCTTTTTCTCAGTACAATTCAATTTCTCAACCACTTATACTTTTCTTATCTTTTACTTAAACCACTTAATCACTTCTTCTAATTAACACTTCAAATTCAACTTTGGAACTCATTTGCATACCTTTGGGATGCTGGTATTTATACTCGAATGACATACTTCGAGAACAATCCTCGCCATCCAGCGTCCCATACAATTTCCAATTTGCTAGAAAATTCGATTCTACTCTCCAGTTGCTAATCCAGTATCGAAACCTTCGAGTTTCGACATTTTCTGCTAGATGTCGCTGCTCACATTTGAGTGGTTATCACATTGCTCCCTCCCTACAGTTGTTCGTCCCGAACAACTTCGTCATTCAGCATCCCGTTGAAATGACACATTCTATCCAAATGGACCACTTTCAATTTTCCTCGATCCCCACGCTGGATCCGGTAGACAACGTCATTAATGCGGGTTATCACCTTGTATGGACCTTCCCAGTCCTGTTGCAATTTTGGTGATTTGCCTTTCTTACGCTGAGGATTATACAGCCAAACCAGATCTCCTTCGTTGAAACCGGAAGATTTCGCCTTGATATCGTACCTAGTTTTCATGCGGCTGCTTGCTAGCTTCATCTTTTCTCTGGTGTCTTCATGCAATTTACGAATCCTGCTGCGTAAGTCATTCACGTACTCGTTCACCTCTTTGGGCTCCGTCGGTGGGGATCCGAATTTTGCTTCACTTGGCAACCGAATTGTTTGACCAAATAAGATCTCGGATGGTGTGTGCCCTGTTGAGCTATGGACCGCGTTTCGGTAGGCCATTAAGAAGAGGGGTATGTGTCGATCCCAATCCCGCTGGCAGTTGCTGACAACCTTAGATAGATGCTCATTCAAGGTCCGATTGAATCGCTCAACCATTCCATCAGATTGAGGGTGTAGTGGCGTTGTCCTTGTCTTTCTTATTCCCAAATATTGGCATATTTCCTGGAAGACTTTTGATTCAAAGTTTCGCCCTTGATCAGAGTGCAGCTCCATTGGGACCCCAAATCTGCTCACCCAGTTGTTGACTATATGTTCGTCTACGGTCTTAGCCTCTTGATTTGGGATGGCAAACACTTCCGGCCACTTACTGAAGTAATCCATGACTACGAGAGTATATCGGTTTCCATTAAAGGTTTCGGGAAACGGCCCAGCGATGTCGATGGCTATTCGTTCGAAAGGTGCTCCGACATTGTATTGTTGCATTTGTCCATGTGGCTTTACTTTTGGGCCCTTGGTAGCCGCACATCTTATGCACTTTTTGCACCAATTCTCGACATCTTGTTTAGCGCTTAGCCAATAGAAACGTTCCCTTACCTTTTCCAACGTCTTATTTATTCCCAAATGGCCTCCTGAGATTCCGTCATGTATTTCATGGAGCACTTGGTTGACTCTGGACCGTGGCACAATTAGCTGCATACGAGATGTTGTCCCATCTGCACTTTCCCATTTTCTCTTCAGCAATCCATCTTGCACAAAAAGCGAGTCCCACTGTGCCCAGTATGCCTTCAGAGTTTGGCTCCGATCTGATATCTGCTGCCAGCTTGGTCTTTCCTCGTGCTCTTTCCAGGCCAATATTGGTTCGATGTCATTGTCTGCCTGTTGGGAGGAACGGATTTCGTCTATACTCCAACCCTCTATTGGCTCAGTCCTGATCATTTGGATAGCTGCCTGTTCTTTTGCTTCTTTACGATTGCAGTGTTCGCATATTACTCCGCATGGTCGACGAGAGAGAGCATCAGCATTTGAGTGGAGTGTTCCCTTGCGGTGTTGCACTTCAAAGTCGTAACCCTGCAACTGCTCGATCCATCTTGCAACTTGGCCTTCAGGGTTCTTAAATTGGAGTAGCCATTTCAGAGCTGCGTGGTCTGTCCGGAGAATGAACTTTTGTCCGTAGAGGTACTTATGGAAATGCTTCGTAGCCAGAATTAAAGCCAGAAGCTCGCGCCGGGTTACACAGTAGTTCCGTTCAGGTCTGAAGAGTACTTTGCTGTAATATGCGACCACTTTCTCTTGACCGTCATGAATTTGGGAGATCACAGCTCCGACCCCAACATTGCTAGCGTCTGCGTCCACGATGAACATTTTTCCGGGCGTCGGGTAACCCAAGATGGGGGCATTGCACAGCTGTCGCTTCAGTTCTTGAAATGCTTTTTCGCATTCTCCAGACCACCTGAACTGTCGGCCTTTTTCCGTAAGTTGATGCAGGCTCTTTGCAATGCCAGCAAAATCCTTTACGAACCTTCTGTAATACGTGGCGAGGCCCAAGAAGCTTCTCAGTTGGTGTTTATCTTTTGGAGAAGGCCAACTTTTCACGGCTTCGATTTTGTCAGGATCCGTTCTTACTCCTTCCGCTGATATAATGTGACCCAGATATTTTACTTCCGGACGAAACAAGGCACATTTTTCTGGGTTGAGCTTTAAATGAGCACTTCGTAGCCTCTCAAACACTTCTTTTAGATTTTCGCGGTGCTCCTCGTACGTCTTACCTATGATGATAACGTCGTCCAAATATACTAGGCAGGTTTTCCAGGTGAGTCCTTGCAATGTTCGTTCCATTAGTCGCTCGAAGGTGGCCGGAGCGTTGCACAGTCCAAACGGCATCACTGCAAACTGCCAAAGACCGCTTCCTGTAGTGAAGGCAGTTTTCTCACGATCCGCACGATTTATCTCTACCTGCCAGTAACCGCTCTTCAAGTCAAGTGTTGAAAACCATTTCGCTCCAGAAAGCATATCCAAAGTGTCATCGATTCTCGGAAGTGGGTAGCTGTCCTTTTTAGTGACATCATTGAGACGTCGGTAGTCTACACAAAATCTCGTGCTGCCATCTTTCTTCTTCACGAGGACCACTGGAGATGCCCACGGACTTTGCGATTCTTCAATCACTCCCTTAGCTTTCATCTTCGACATCATTTCGGCAACTTCTGTTTGCTTTGCCAATGGAAGACGCCTTGCAGGTTGACGGATTGGTCGAGCGTCTCCGGTGTCAATGTGGTGTTGAACAATATGCGTACGTCCATATTCTCCGTCTTGTGTAGCAAATATATCAGCGTACTCACCGATTAGTTTTTCTGCCAGGATTCGCTGATCTTCGTCCAGATTACAGAGGCTGAGAATTTTGTTCTTGATTTTTATGCTCTGAACTGTTGTGACCGGTTTTGCACCCTTTTTTTCCGTTGTAGTCGATATAGCCTCAACAGGTACACATTTTCCCACTATCTCCCCCTTTTTCACCTTTACACTGAATGTCTTTGGATTTAGAATCCTTACAGGGACCATGTTGTTCTTTGGCTCCACTAAGGTCTTTCCCACCATGAAGTCTCTTTTCTTTTCTGGCTCCATCAAATAGAATCGGTGGCTACCAGGACCACCTTCCACTTCTGCCCACAAAATTGCTTCTGACGAAGGCTCTAGACTCTGATTGCTGCAGATAACGACATTTGAGACTGTGGTATTGGCGTTTCCGTATATCATTGGTATCTCCATGTTTCCGTATTTCAGGGTTTGTGCCCCCAAGTCGACTACAAGTCCATGTTCTCTCATGAAGTCTGTACCAATGATGCACTCGTCACATATGTCAGCTACCAGAAACGCGTGAGTGAATGTTATTCCGGCCAGTTGGATTTTTATGCGGACTTCACCATATACCTTAATCGTTGCTCCTGTAGCTGTTCGCAAGCTGCAACTGCTAGTGTTATGCAGCCAAGACTTCTGCACAAGATTCCTCCTGATGATTGAGGCCGTGGCACCGGTGTCTATTGTTGCCATCCATTTTTCTTTTCCACTGACTACTTCTACTAGAAGGCTTTCGCTGCATCGTTTTGCCAGCGAGACTTGGGTGATGGTCCTGGGGCCGTCGACTCCTGCTACCAACTTCTGCCCCGCGAAGTTGGTGCTTAAGCATTTCCCGACTGATGATTTCGGGAAGGTTGACCGGCTTCTTGATAGCTGTTTCTGCGGGTTTCTTCCTCTATTTGTTTGTCACCACAGTGAGGGCAGTTTTTTCGTCGCACCGGTTCTTTACACTGCCTTTGAAGGTGTCCTATTTTATTGCAATTCCAGCAGCGCATTATTCGTCTATCCCGTCGAGTATCTCGTTCCTCGGCACTAATTCTAGTGCAGGAGCATTCGACCGATGCTACTTCCCTGACGAAATGTGTTCCCCTGGAAGCCTGATTGGCTGCTTCCATCGCCAGAGCGAAGGCAAGTGCTTCAGCAAGGGTTCTTTTCCCGGCCATCCTTACTGCTGACTGTAGCTTCGAATCTGCAATTCCCCTGATAAATGCATCTTTTGCCATTTCGTCGATAATTTCCTGGCCTGCGGTGGGGTATGACAGATGTGCCAGTCTACTCACGTCTGCTTGGAGCTGCTGAAGTGTTTCTCCTCGTTGCTGCGTTCGGCTTTGCAATTGGACCTTGTAGACCTCCTGCATGTGGCTATCCCCAAACCGTTTCTCGATAGCCTGTACTAAAGTCACATAATCTTTGTGCTTTTCGATATCTACTGTTTGCAACAATTCTGCTGCAGGACCGTGCAAGGCCATTGTTAGGGCAAAGCACTTTTCCTCATTGTCCCAGTCGTTTGCACAGGCAGCCATTTCAAACTGCTTCTTATAAGTAGACCATGAGGTCTGGCCATCGAATGAGGGAGGCTTCAAATCTTTTCTCCTTGGACCGCTTAAAGAACATTCTCGCAGTTTCTGTTTTCGCACTGTGTCGAGCTCTTTTGCCAGTTGCTGAACTTTGCTGTCCATTTCCTCGAATTTTTCGCCAACATTCTTCTCTATTCTATCAAATTTGTCATCAACGTTCTTCTCTATTCTTTCAAATTTGTCATCGATTTCTTCGAATTTTTGCTGGAGAATGTTCTTTTGTTCTTCCAGATTATTCTTTTGTTCATCCATTTTCTGTTGAAGACCGTGCAGATTGTTGGTTTGTTCGTTGAATTTTTGTTCAATGCTGCTCTTCTGCTCGTCCAATTTTTGTTCCAGACTGTTCTGGAGAATGTTCTTCTGTTCTTCCATATTTTTCTTTTGTTCGTCCAGCTTTTGTTCGAGGCTATTCTTTTGTTCTTCCAGATTTTTCTTTTGTTGGTCGAGACTGTTCTTCTGTTCGTCCATTTTTTTGTTTTGTTCGTCCATATTTAATAAGAGGAGTTGCATCATTGCAGCCATGTCATTGCCGGTACTTGTCTGTTCATCCTCGTCAACATCAAAGGAATATGCATCAGGATCATGTCCCTCGTTGTTCAAAGCCTCCTGAAGTCGGAGCACCAGGTCACTTTTTCCTCCACTGGCGCTGAGGCTTCTCTTGTTCAACTCGGATTTGAGTTGGACGAGGGTCAACTGCAATAGTTTTCGACCCATTCTAGCCTTTTCAAATAGTCAGAAAACACTTTTTTTTTTTTTTTTTTTACACACACAATAAGTCCTATCCCACTTCTGACACCAATGTAATATGTTTGTGTGGGTACAAATGATAGAACTTATTCTTTTCAATACAAATCCCTTTATTCAGTACAGTTACAATTCACTATTTAATTCTTTTTCTCAGTACAATTCAATTTCTCAACCACTTATACTTTTCTTATCTTTTACTTAAACCACTTAATCACTTCTTCTAATTAACACTTCAAATTCAACTTTGGAACTCATTTGCATACCTTTGGGATGCTGGTATTTATACTCGAATGACATACTTCGAGAACAATCCTCGCCATCCAGCGTCCCATACAATTTCCAATTTGCTAGAAAATTCGATTCTACTCTCCAGTTGCTAATCCAGTATCGAAACCTTCGAGTTTCGACATTTTCTGCTAGATGTCGCTGCTCACATTTGAGTGGTTATCACAATAATAAGCAAGAACGTATTGTGATAACCAGTCAAATGTGAGCAGCGACATCTAGCAGAAAATGTCGAAACTCGAAGACTCGAAGGTTTCGATACTGGATTAGCAGTCTCGACTGGAGAGTAGAATCGAATTTTCTAGCAAATTGGAAATTGTATGGGACACTGGGTGGCGAGGATTGTTCTCGAAGTATGTCATTCGAGTATAAATACCAGCATCCCCAAGGTATGCAAATCAGTTCCAAAGTTGAATTTGAAGTGTTAATTAGAAGAAGTGATTAAGTGGTTTAAGTAAAAGATAAGAAAAGTATATGTGGTTGAGAAATTGAATTGTACTGAGAGAAAGAATTAAATAGTGAATTGTAACTGTACTGAATAAAGGGATTTGTATTGAAAAGAATAAGTTCTATCATTTGTACCCACACAAACATTTTACATTGGTGTCAGAAGTGGGATAGGGCTTATTGTGTGTGTAAAAAAAAAAAGAAGAAAAAAAAAAAAAAAAAAAAAAAAAAAAAAGAGTTTTCTGACTATTTGAAAAGGCTAGAATGGGTCGAAAACTATTGCAGTTGACCCTCGTCCAACTCAAATCCGAGTTGAACAAGAGAAGCCTCAGCGCCAGTGGAGGAAAAAGTGACCTGGTGCTCCGACTTCAGGAGGCTTTGAACAACGAGGGACATGATCCTGATGCATATTCCTTTGATGTTGACGAGGATGAACAGACAAGTACCGGCAATGACATGGCTGCAATGATGCAACTTCTCTTATTAAAAATGGACGAACAGAAGAACAGTCTCGACCAACAAAAGAAAAATCTGGAAGAACAGAAGAACAGTCTGGAACAAAAAATGGACGAACAGAAGAACATTCTCCAGAACAGTCTGGAACAAAAAATGGACGAACAGAAGAACATTCTCCAGAACAGTCTGGAACAAAAAATGGACGAACAGAAGAGCAGCATTGAACAAAAATTCGACGACCAAAAGAATAGTCTAGAACAAAAACTGGAAGAACAAAATAACGTTCTACACCAAAAGTTCGAAGAAATAGATAACAAATTTGAAAGAATAGAGAAGAATGTTGGCGAAAAATTCGAACAAATGGACAACAAAGTTGAGCAACTGGCGAAAGAGCTCGACACAGTGCGAAAACAGAAACTGCGAGAATGTTCTTTAAGCGGTCCAAGGAGAAAAGATTTGAAACCTCCCTCATTCGATGGCCAGACCTCATGGTCTACTTATAAGAAGCAGTTTGAAATGGCTGCCTGTGCAAACGACTGGGACAATGAGGAAAAGTGCTTTGCCCTAACAATGGCCTTGCACGGTCCTGCAGCAGAATTGTTGCAAACAGTAGACATCGAAAAGCATAAAGATTATGTGACTTTAGTGCAGGCTATCGAGAAACGGTTTGGGGACAGCCACATGCAGGAGGTCTACAAGGTCCAATTGCAAAGCCGAACGCAGCAAAGAGGAGAAACACTGCAGCAGCTCCAAGCAGACGTGAGTAGACTTGCACATCTGTCATACCCCACCGCAGGCCAGGAAATTATCGACGAAATGGCAAAAGATGCATTTATCAGGGGGATTGCAGATTCGAAGCTACAGTCAGCAGTAAGGATGGCCGGGAAAAGAACCCTTGCTGAAGCACTTGCCTTCGCTCTGGCGATGGAAGCAGCCAATCAAGCTTCCAGGGGAACACATTTCGTCAGGGAAGTAGCATCTGTCGAATGTTCCTGCACAAGAATTAGTGCCGAGGAACGAGATACTCGACGGGATAGACGAATAATGCGCTGCTGGAATTGCAATAAAATAGGACACCTTCAAAGGCAGTGTAAAGAACCGGTGCGACGAAAAGACTGCCCTCACTGTGGTGACAAGCAAACAGGGGAAGAAACCCGCAGAAACAGCTATCAAGAAGCCGGTCAACCTTCCCGAAGCCATCAGTCGGGAAATGCTTAAGCACCAACTTCGCGGGGCAGAAGTTGGTAGCAGGAGTCGACGGCCCCAGGACCATCATCCAAGTCTCGCTGGCAAAACGACGCAGCGAAAGCCTTCTAGTAGAAGTAGTCAGTGGAAAAGAAAAATGGATGGCAACAATAGACACCGGTGCCACGGCCTCAATCATCAGGAGGAATCTTGTGCAGAAGTCTTGGCTGCATAACACTAGCAGCTGCAGCTTGCGAACAGCTACAGGAGCAACGTTTAAGGTATATGGTGAAGTCCGCATAAAAATCCAACTGGCCGGAATAACATTCACTCACGCGTTTCTGGTAGCTGACATATGTGACGAGTGCATCATTGGTACAGACTTCATGAGAGAACATGGACTTGTAGTCGACTTGGGGGCACAAACCCTGAAATATGGAAACATGGAGATACCAATGATATACGGAAACGCCAATACCACAGTCTCAAATGTCGTCATCTGCAGCAATCAGATTCTAGAGCCTTCGTCAGAAGCAATTTTGTGGGCAAAAGTGGAAGGTGGTCCTGGTAGCCACCGATTCTATTTGATGGAGCCAGAAAAGAAAAGAGACTTCATGGTGGGAAAGACCTTAGTGGAGCCAAAGAACAACATGGTCCCTGTAAGGATTCTAAATCCAAAGACATTCAGTGTAAAGGTGAAAAAGGGGAAGATAGTGGGAAAATGCGTACCTGTTGAGGCTATATCGACCACAACGGATAAAAAGGGTGCAACACCGGTCACAACAGTTCAGAGCATAAAAATCAAGAACAAAATTCTCAGCCTCTGTAATCTGGACGAAGATCAGCGAATCCTGGCAGAAAAACTAATCGGTGAGTACGCTGATATATTTGCTACACAAGACGGAGAATATGGACGTACACATATTGTTCAACACCACATTGACACCGGAGACGCTCGACCAATCCGTCAACCTGCAAGGCGTCTTCCATTGGCAAAGCAAACAGAAGTTGCCGAAATGATGTCGAAGATGAAAGCTGAGGGAGTGATTGAAGAATCGCAAAGTCCGTGGGCATCTCCAGTGGTCCTCGTGAAGAAGAAAGATGGCAGCACGAGATTTTGTGTGGACTACCGACGTCTCAATGATGTCACTAAAAAGGACAGCTACCCACTTCCGAGAATCGATGACACTTTGGATATGCTTTCTGGAGCGAAATGGTTTTCAACACTTGACTTGAAGAGCGGTTACTGGCAGGTAGAGATAAATCGTACGGACCGTGAGAAAACTGCCTTCACTACAGGAAGCGGTCTTTGGCAGTTTGCAGTGATGCCGTTTGGACTGTGCAACGCTCCGGCCACCTTCGAGCGACTAATGGAACGAACATTGCAAGGACTCACCTGGAAAACATGCCTAGTATATTTGGACGACGTTATCGTCATAGGTAAGACGTACGAGGAGCACCGCGAAAATCTAAAAGAAGTGTTTGAGAGGCTACGAAGTGCTCATTTAAAGCTCAACCCGGAAAAGTGCGCCTTGTTTCGTCCGGAAGTAAAATATCTGGGTCACATTATATCAGCGGAAGGAGTAAGAACGGATCCTGACAAAATCGAAGCCGTGAAAAGTTGGCCTTCTCCAAAAGATAAACACCAACTGAGAAGCTTCTTGGGACTCGCCACGTATTACAGAAGGTTCGTAAAGGATTTTGCTGGCATTGCAAAGAGCCTGCATCAACTTACGGAAAAAGGCCGACAGTTCAGGTGGTCTTGAGAATGCGAAAAAGCATTTCAAGAACTGAAGCGACAGCTGTGCAATGCCCCCATCTTGGGTTACCCGACGCCCGGAAAAATGTTCATCGTGGACGCAGACGCTAGCAATGTTGGGGTCGGAGCTGTGATTTCCCAGGTTCATGATGGTCAAGAGAAAGTGGTCGCATATTACAGTAAAGTACTCTCCAGACCTGAAAGGAACTACTGTGTAACCCGGCGCGAGCTTCTGGCTTTAATTCTGGCTACGAAGCATTTCCATAAGTACCTCTACGGACAAAAGTTCATTCTCCGGACAGACCACGCAGCTCTGAAATGGCTACTCCAATTTAAGAACCCTGAAGGCCAAGTTGCAAGATGGATCGAGCAGTTGCAGGGTTACGACTTTGAAGTGCAACACCGCAAGGGAACACTCCACTCAAATGCTGATGCTCTCTCTCGTCGACCATGCGGAGTAAAATGCGAACACTGCAATCGTAAAGAAGCAAAAGAACAGGCAGCTATCCAAATGATCAGGACTGAGCCAATAGAGGGTTGGAGTATAGACGAAATCCGTTCCTCCCAACAGGCAGACAATGACATCGAACCAATATTGGCCTGGAAAGAACACGAGGAAAGACCAAGCTGGCAGCAGATATCAGATCGGAGCCAAACTCTGAAGGCATACTGGGCACAGTGGGACTCGCTTTTTGTGCAAGATGGATTGCTGAAGAGAAAATGGGAAAGTGCAGATGGGACAACATCTCGTATGCAGCTAATTGTGCCACGATCCAGAGTCAACCAAGTGCTCCATGAAATACATGACGGAATCTCAGGAGGCCATTTGGGAATAAACAAGACGTTGGAAAAGGTAAGGGAACGTTTCTATTGGCTAAGCGCTAAACAAGATGTCGAGAATTGGTGCAAAAAGTGCATAAGATGTGCGGCTACCAAGGGTCCAAAAGTAAAGCCACATGGACAAATGCAACAATACAATGTCGGAGCACCTTTCGAACGAATAGCCATCGACATCGCTGGGCCGTTTCCCGAAACCTTTAATGGAAACCGATATACTCTCGTAGTCATGGATTACTTCAGTAAGTGGCCGGAAGTGTTTGCCATCCCAAATCAAGAGGCTAAGACCGTAGCCGAACAGATAGTCAACAACTGGGTGAGCAGATTTGGGGTCCCAATGGAGCTGCACTCTGATCAAGGGCGAAACTTTGAATCAAAAGTCTTCCAGGAAATATGTCAATATTTGGGAATAAGAAAGACAAGGACAACGCCACTACACCCTCAATCTGATGGAATGGTCGAGCGATTCAATCGGACTTTGAATGAGCATCTATCTAAGGTTGTCAGCAACTGCCAGCGGGATTGGGATCGACACATACCCCTCTTCTTAATGGCCTACCGAAACGCGGTCCATAGCTCAACAGGGCACACACCATCCGAGATCTTATTTGGTCAAACAATTCGGTTGCCAAGTGAAGCAAAATTCGGATCCCCACCGACAGAGCCCAAAGAGGTGAACGACTACGTGAATGACTTACGCAGCAGGATTCGTAAATTGCATGAAGACACCAGAGAAAAGATGAAGCTAGCAAGCAGCCGCATGAAAACTAGGTACGATTTCAAGGCGAAATCTTCCGGTTTCAACGAAGGAGATCTGGTTTGGCTGTATAATCCTCAGCGTAAGAAAGGCAAATCACCAAAATTGCAACAGGACTGGGAAGGTCCATACAAGGTGATAACCCGCATTAATGACGTTGTCTACCGGATCCAGCGTGGGGATCGAGGAAAATTGAAAGTGGTCCATTTGGATAGAATGTGTCATTTCAACGGGATGCTGAATGACGAAGTTGTTCGGGACGAACAACTGTAGGGAGGGAGCAATGTGATAACCACTCAAATGTGAGCAGCGACATCTAGCAGAAAATGTCGAAACTCGAAGACTCGAAGGTTTCGATACTGGATTAGTAGTCTCGACTGGAGAGTAGAATCGAATTTTCTAGCAAATTGGAAATTGTATGGGACGCTGGGTGGCGAGGATTGTTCTCGAAGTATGTCATTCGAGTATAAATACCAGCATCCCAAAGGTATGCAAATCAGTTCCAAAGTTGAATTTGAAGTGTTAATTAGAAGAAGTGATTAAGTGGTTTAAGTAAAAGATAAGAAAAGTATATGTGGTTGAGAAATTGAATTGTACTGAGAGAAAGAATTAAATAGTGAATTGTAACTGTACTGAATAAAGGGATTTGTATTGAAAAGAATAAGTTCTATCATTTGTACCCACACAAACATTTTACAGTATTTACTATTTACCTCACCGCCCAGTTTATAGAGACGATAAGGATACCACAAAGTTGCGCATCGTATTTGATGCTTCAGCACATACACCTAATTATACATCTCTTAACGACCACCTTAAAGTTGGCCATATGCTGCCGGATGTATTGACCTTTCTGTTAAATTTTAAAGTTGGTAAGATTGCGTTAACTGCTGATATTGAAAAGGCTTTCTTACAGATATTGCTGAATCAGAATGATCGTGACAGTCACCGATTTTTATGGTTTGCTGAACCCTTAAGCGATATCAAAGATCTTCCGGCTATAAAGACTTATCGCATGACTCGTGTAACATTTGGCGTAACCTGCAGTCCCTTCTTACTTGGAGCAACGATTCATAAAGCGATCGAAGAGGCCAACAGGCAATATCCCCAAACTTGTGATTTGTTACGAACGAGTTTCTATATGGATGATCTAGTGCTCAGCGTCGATAATGAGTCAACGGCATTGAATATATACAAAGAAGCAGATATCATCCTAAAGGGAGTCGCAATGACCCTTCGCAAATGGAACACTAATAGCACAGATAATAGATCTATACAGATGTCTCATTCATATGGGAAGTTTTGTCCTATGAAAATGAAATCGAACTAAAAAAAAAGCTGCAAAGAGCATAAAAATCATTTTATTTCTTTTCGCTTTTCGCTTTTTGCTCTTGCCACGTGAACGAAAGAAATAAATAAAAAAAACATACGTTGACGTTGCCCAGCATAACCGGTTTACTTGGGTTTATGTACGTGTGCTTGTTATTTTGTTTGTAACTTGTTATGCATTGTAAATTAAATGGGGGTAGGAATATAATTTTGAAGATCATGAGATCGATGGTCCTTGATGTGGTCGTGCTGGAGGGGGTGGGTATGACGTTGCACCACACTATAAAAGTGGTTGATATATGAAGCACGAGGTGTTAAGGGATAATACATGTTTAGGGTTGAAGATATACGTATGTACATGAGCCCTAGACCAATTTCCCGATTTTAATTTTGTGCTCAGGACATTAAGTACCTACAAAATTTGATAAATTTCCAAGCATTGAGCAACATCGAACTTATTCGGAAAATGTATGTAAATATATGTTATTTACGACTACATACGAGTATATTGTGGCCAGATCAGAAATATTTCTTACATCGTTTGAGGAAACCTAGATATTTCGCAGCATTTTTGGCGACATCAAATATGTGGTCATTCCAACCAAGGTTGTCATTGACACACATACCGAGAATGGAAAGTTTTTCGGTTTCGACCATGCAAGTGCCATTCATGGATAATGACTGGGTGTTTAAATTTCGCTTTAACGACAGCAGAAAGCATTGCGTTTTGGAAGCACTAAATTCCACTCTGCTGATAGTTCCCCAATTGGTTATGCTGTTAATATCGGAATTCAATCAGCTTAACATAAGCTGCCGTTCCCGTTCTACAGCTGTAGAGCAGGGACGAAACGAATTCCGGAAACGAATATGAAAAGCAGAGAGTGCTGTCGTCAGCAAAGGAATATATTGGATTAGAAGTTACAGACAAGAGATCATTGATAAAAATTAAAAAGAGTGTCGGCGACAGAACGGAGCCCTGGGGCACACCAGCATTATATCAGATTAGAAACCATCCAACACAACTTGAATGGAACGTTCCGAAACGTAGTTTCTAACCCATTAAAGAAGAGAGTCGTCGATCCCAAACGAAAGCATTTTCGACAAAAGAGCCTGTGACAGTAGTAACGAAAAAATGATTTTGCAAACATTTCTTAATGGTTTAGACGCGAACTTAGCGAGCATAATTCTACGTAGGTCATTAGAAAACCTAAGGGAAGCATTTTACGCATCATACTACTATCATAGTAACTATCAACAAGTACCTATCATAGAACAATAAACCAAGGTAGTGAGAATCGAAGATATAATAACAGGCAGAATACTAATCAAGAACAGCTCAGAAATTCTGATAGACCAAATATTAACAATAATACAGCTTCACCCCGATACCGAGAATATGTTGAACGCCCCTCGTATTTGCTCCCTTTTCTTTCAAGTTATGTAAAAGGGAGTTTTTAAAATTGTACGCAAAATATTTGTATGTTAAGATCGAAAATCTTCAATTCCGAGACTCGGGGACAACGCAGCAATGTACGGCCGTATATACGGGAGTTCGAACAAGTGGAATGGGATCTCAATCAACTTGGAGTGCAGCACCGCTGGAAACAGCTGGCGAACGATCGCGCCAGGTGGAAAGGCTTGTTGGTTGAGGTCCTGATCCACCCTGGACTGTAACGCCACCTAAGTAAGTAAGGAAAATATTGGAAATATTTTTCCGACAGTCATGAATGAGCCATATTTTAACTAGCAAAATCAATGTTCCTTGGAGTAGAGACTTTGGATCCAATTTGTTAAACCAGACTGAAGTAGCCCCCGTTGCCTAGGCTTATTCTAGTGGTAATCTTCGACAAGGTGTCATTTGTTCAGTTTGCATTAACTCAGAGGAAGAGCAACTCCTCTAAAGTTATGAGTGTTTACAGTGACAAATTGTACGATTTGGTAGACGACGGGGTTATCTTTGCTCAACAAAATGTATTTTACAATGGCGGTAGATTTTGGCCATCCTGAAGTGTCTATATCATGGACGTGTCCCAAAAGTCCTGACCTGACCCCGTGCTACTTTGTTTTGTTCCTCAAACTCAAAACGTACCTTATGAGTAAGGAACGCACGGTAGAAAATGTAGGTAGAAAAATGTAAAAAGCTACGATAAGGCTTTGAAGGCGATGTTACAAATTGCCAGCATTGCTACGAAGAGTGGCAGCACCGTTAGGATCGCTGTGTACGCTCTCAAAAGACCTACTTTGAAGGTGACAATTCATTTTATGTTTGATACATGTGTTTTAAAAAAATTATTCTCATTACTTTTGGGACACACCACGTATATATTCCAATATATGTACATAGTATTATCTATATATATACCTGTATAATAATTGATCACTGTTATTGGCCTATATATAACCATAACTTCTTTTTCTTTTGATGGTAATTTCGAGGTTATTTCCTTAGTTTCCTGCATAACATTTCTATTTAAGCCAGGGGACAGACTTTTAATTTTAATCCACCTGTGCAATGAAGATGGATGCGGCAGTGTATCTCAAGTTGATCCCACAAAAAGTTGTATCCGGCAGCTGAACGAAAAAAGATGCACTGCGAAATCCATTTCTCCTCTTTGGTGTATTCATTTTTACCCTGTGATAAGATGAGCTTCGAAAATGTCATAGCATTTTGATGAATACCAAGCAATGAATCGATTTTCCCTTGAATGTTTTGCTTTTCACGCACTTGTAGCCTTTTCTTGTCCTCTTTTAAACGACGAATTTTCTTTAATAAATTTGGTTTCGATTTTCGATTTGCTTTAATAGTTATTCTCAAGACATTGTTCAATTTCTTGAGCTTTTCCATTCTCCTAATGTAAAAAGATTGCCTTTTTACATGAGCCTCACAATTGGCGCAAGCAAATTTTGTCCTTAATAAATTTTTAGAAGCCAAATTTAGTTCCCCTATTGTAGGTTCACTCGAACTCAGTTTTAAATCTTTATAATTTTCAGAAGTAATCTTAGCTTTGACTGGATCAAAGCAAACAGAACCGTCTTCAGAGTTCGGAACACTCTCGCTTCGTTTTAAAAAGAGAGAGGGATCAGCGTTTGTTTTTAAATATTTTGTTCCCAAAAAGGCATTTTCAAATGTAAGGTTTTTTTAAGCATTTTATATGTTCACGAGACCCCTCCGTCAAAGCTAACCATTCATCATATTTAACAGTGCCTTTTTTAGGGAAACGAAACAATTTCATATCCGAAAACTTCATTTCATCACTTCAATTCAATTCAATTACTCATTATTTACATGCACTGCATATTAATAACACGAATAATATTTTGCTCGTCAAACTTCAATTACAAAATGTAAAGAAATATTCGACTTTTCCTTTGAATTGTTCTTTCTTACATACACACCCATACGCTCAAACAAAATACCAATTCATGAAAAATTACATAATTTCCTATTGCAGTCGAATGAAAACAAACAGCCAAGTCTTCATACCCCTTCCCGCAAACCCCTTGCAATTGTTTTTCATATTCCTTTTGCCACTGCCCTCAACTTGTGGTGAGAAACAAATCAAGAAAGAGCAAAAATAAAAAAGCTTTACATTATTCCGAAAGCTCGTGTCGGCTGGACGAGTGTCGGCTAGCCGACAAAAATTGAACCATTTTTTCCTACAGCGATGAGACATCTGTATAGATTTATTATCTGTGCTAATAGCTTAACTGTTCGAAGACAATTCGCTGAAGAGCAGAGATTATCGCAAACGCGGAAGGTGTTGGGGGTGCGTTGGGTCACCTCTACAGACGAGTTGATTGTCGATTTGGATGGAGTTTCCAGTCTGGTGAACTCAGAGGATCTACGAGCTACAAAACGCAACGTTCTAAAGGTAATGGCTAAAATATTTGACCCTTTAGGTTTTCTAGGACCTTGGACCGTACGACTAAAGATCCTTTTCCAATCTATATGGCTCAAGAAATTCGATTGGGACGAAACATTGCCTGATGATATGTTGAAAGTCTGGATCATCTGCTGTAAAGAAATAAGTGAACTCAAGGATATGGCAATACCTCGTCTTGCCTTTATTGGACAGGATAATGTTCAAATTCATGTTTTTGCCGATGCCAGCCAGCATGCCTTTGGGGCAGTAGCGTATGCCAGATGTTGCGATATTAATGGTAACATTTTCGTACGATTTATCTGCGCTAAGAATAGAGTAGCACCGCTCAACAGTCGGAACCAGAACGAATTAACCATTCCAAAGTTGGAACTGACAGCTGCTTTAGTTGCCGTACGTTTACATGATTACTTGCGAACGAAATTAAGGGTTCAGTTAATGGAGAATACGGAGGATCCGAAAAACGCTTGAAGCCGTATATCGAAAATAGAGTACGAGAAATAAGATCGCTATCGGATGTTTCAAATTGGAGGCATTGTCCGGGGTCGGACAATCCAGCAGACCTAGTAACCAGGGGGATCAGCGCAGCATCGCTTTTAAGTTCATCTCTTTGGATAACTGGACCAGATTGGCTGAAAGATGACACATATTTAAATGGCCTACATCAGATAAAATCAACGATGCAGCTTTTTCGGCCTGTTTAACGTGTGGAAATACCAGCGAGTTAGAACATACACCTGAATCGACTTCAATTAATAACAAACAACTCATAAAGTGTGAAGAATTTAGCGATTGGAATCGTCTTCTCCGTGTGACTGCTTACTTTCTTCGTGGTGTTCATTGCTTTAAAACAAAGACGACATTTCCTCCATTACTGTCAGCAGAAGATATAAATAGAGCGGAACAATATTGGATTAGCACCGTTGAACTGTTGTATTTCCCGAATGAAATTGCTGCACTTAGACAGAGAAAGGATATACCTTCGAACTCAAATTTACTAACGCTTACTCCTTTTTTAGATGAACTCGATGGGCTACTGAGAGTTGGTGGTCGGCTGCAGTTTACTAATTTGGAGACGTGTGAGGCACATCCCCTGATATTGCCGAAGTCATCGCATGTCACCAAATTGATTGTCGTTGATGTACATGCTAAACTGTTCCATGGTGAGATTAATGCAGTTGTATCTCAACTTCGTTCTAAATTTTGGGTGATTAAAACGCGGCAATTAGTAAAAACCATCATTAAAAATTGCATTTTATGCAAGGTGCTACGAGCGAAACCAACCTCACAGCCTTTTGCCCCACTTCCTCGGGACCGAGTTTTTTCATCACGGCCGTTTGAAGTTACTGGTATTGACTTTGCCGGTCCCTTGTACATCTCAGATAATGCAAATCAACGGAAAAAGGCATACATTATGCCATTAACTTGCGCCGCTGTACGGGCTGTACATCTAGAGGTCGTTTGGGATCTGACGACTGAAAGCTGTTTCCTGGCGCTGCGAAGTTGTATCGCTAAGCGAGGTGCTCCACATATTATCTATTCCGATAACGCGAAGACATTTAAAAAGGCTTCATCGGAATTAAACAAAATCTTCGATTTGAGTGATTGCGAAAGCTTTCAAGGATTTTTAAGTAATTATCGTATAAACTGGAAATTCATAGTGGAACGTGCTCCCTGGTGGGGAGGATTTTGGGAGCGATTGGTTGGAGTAGTAAAGTCATCATTACGAGCAGCCATTCGCAGAGCCATTTTGAATGCAGATCAGCTCATAACTTTGCTTTCGGAAGTTGAAAGTGTAGTCAATTCGCGACCACTTACCTATTCCAGCGATAACCCTGCTGACCTGGCCCCACTTACGCCGGCTCACAATCTTCATATTACTCAAGCATGTCCTAGCTTTTTTTTAAATGAAAGAATCCTTCAATTTTCAACAGGAAAACATCTCCGTAAGCAGTGGTTGGAACGACTGGGCCTTATTTCAACATTCAAGAAACGGTGGTTTCGGGAATATCTTCAGCAGCTGCGATCCTTGCACCATGCCAAACCTGTGCGAGCTACTTCTATATCCCCAGGAGATGTGGTCCTTCTGCAAGAATCTTCTTTGCCTTGAACGCTTTGGCAGTTAGCTATAATTCAAAAGGTGTTCCCAGGACGAGATGGTAAGGTTCGTGCTTGCGAGGTTCGCCTATCAAATGGTTCTATTCTTCGACGACCTGTACAACTACTATATCCTTTAGAAATAAGCAATTAATTGTCGGCCGGAGGATATCAAAAATCTTTTCAATATAAACATTTTAAGCATTCAACATATATCTCAGTAGTTCGTTAAATTTTATAAACAAACACTTCTATCAACTCTCCATTGATTTTTATATTTAATATGGTTAGAATACGTCCTTCGTATCGAATCTTCATATTCTCTTGATATAAAATTGTAAGTCAATGAATTATTAAATTAAATTCTGTTAAGATTCTGTGAAGTACAGTCGTGCCTTTTATTTTAGTTTTAGTATCAGTAGTTTTTCATTTGGTATTTCCCGATCGTTCTGGGTAGCATTTTATATTTTACAGAAATAAAGTGCTGCACTATCCATATTTGTTTTTCTTTCCACACAAATTACACAGTTGAAATGACACTTAAATTTCCAAACGGGTGACGTTCAAACTTTGAAATAGAAAACGGTGAGGCAGTTCACCCGCCTTATATCAGAATACCGATTCGAAGTGAAAGTGAATCGAATAGGTGAAGGGAATGTTCGAAGCGCACATATAGCAGAATAGGGGTGAATATCAAGATCAGTAGCATCGATCGAGCTATCAGAAACGCCTAATTTGATATGTTGCGTTTCACCCGACCACCTCCACGAGAACCATGACATCATGCAGAATTCAGGCAATCACCGCCTACGAAGCAGTACTGCATAGAAGAACGACGTCCGCTCATGAGCTTTACAAGCAAAAGAGGAAGGCCGAACATCGGCTTCTCCAGAAGAAAAAAAAAAGTATGAGAAGCGCGCGATAGCGGAAATAGAGATTTGTTACTCCAGGGAGAATGCTCTGAAGTTTTAGCAAAAAGTAAAAGAACGTTCCAAGGCAACAAGACCCCAGCAGAGGCCTGTAGAGATGAACAAGGAAACTATAGTAAAGTTACAGTCGGTTCTGAGGATTTGGAAAAATAAACTGGACGACGGAAGTAAAAAAATCCGCTCAGCCGGATAGCAATATCCAAGTTTAAGAACAAAAAGGCTGCTGGACCGGACAAGCTAGCCTACCCGATAAGCTATTTAAGACAGCGAGAGATGACTTGATAGGGTCAGGGAGCATGCCCTAACTCATTTTCAAGATTTGGTCAGCAGAAAGTGTGCTTGAAGAATGGAATCACAATCGAATAAATATTCACAGCACGCCAGATGCTGAAAATAATCAAGGAAGAAGAATAATTGCGCCACTTCTTTATCGTTTTCGAGACCGCCTATAACAGCAATTTTAGAGCTGTGTAGAGCCTTGGTATTTCTATCAAACTCGTTAGACTTTGCAGAATGACGGTGGAGATCGCTCGCTGCTACGTAAAGGTCGGAAATAAATTATCCGAGTTCTTTTATGTCAAAAATGGATTTAGTCAGAGAGAAAGAAGAATATTTTTAAAATTTGGATCTTGAAGTCGTTCCAGTACGGTTAGCTGATTATTATTAGTTAGTTGAAGACGGTTATTGGCTGACAGATAACATGATCCTAAAACGTGAGATACCGTGATAGTAGTGTTTCATTTCGGGCACATAGGGGGTGCTCCTTTTTTTAAAAGATACTGGTGAGTCAGTTGGGTGTGTCCTAAGCGTGAACTTGATTTTATCAAGTTTTTTTGATTTTATCAATTACTAGTCCGTTCAGATGAGGATTCTGCTTGAGGATTAGAACATAAGTGATGGCGAAATATGACATAGATTTGCAGCACGGTCAGCGAGTTCATTGCCTAAAACTCCAACGTGGCCTGGAACAAATATTAGCTTTATTTTCGTGGAAGTTTCTATTAGCGTGTCTCGAATTGGCAATTGTGGTGTTATCATTGTTTACGTTGAGAACAGCTTTTACAACAGAAAGACTGTCAGTGCAGATAGTCCATTTGCCGGCAGCATGAGCTTCTTCTGAAAAAATTGACACTGCACCTGAAAAAGTGCCTTGTGTGATAGTCGATCCATTGTGCGCTGTTAATGGGAATGAAGTGCTGTCGACGGTTTTCGAGCCATCTGTATATATAAACTTCCAGTTCTTTGAAGTAAAGTCACAGAAGATTTCGTGAAACATCTTCTTATATACCAGACTACAAGTATTGTCTTTGCGAAACTCGAGAAAATGCAGTATGATGGAAGACGAATTCAGGTACCAAGGTAGTGAAGATGGAGTGTATTTTGCAAATGGTTTAAATGGAATTTCCAAATTTTGTGCCGTTTTTATGGTGTTATGTATAGTAGAGGGGATTCTCTTTTGTCGTTTGTGTTTTAAAGCTAGGCTACATCGTTGTCAATAATTGAGTCCGTTTGAAAACATAATTTGGCAATCAACTTAAGTGACACTTCGAAATATCTTTCTTCAATGGATGGTAGGCCAGCTTCAGCTAAGATGTTTTGGATGGGGGTTGTGGGAAAAGCTCCTGTGCTTTTTCTTGCTGCTTGGTGGTAGATGGGTTTTATAATGTTTTTTCTAGATTTAGATTTAGGGTAAGAACCATAGATAATTAAAGAGTACTCTATCTTACTTAACACTAACATTTTAGTTAAATAACATAAAGTATTAATATGAGCGTTACTTTTTCTTGAGTACAAATACTTAATAATATTGAGCCTTGACGAAAGCGCTTTTTTAAGAGATATACAGTGATTTTTCCAATTATACCTAATTATACAAGAAGACCTAGAATAGTTAAATTAGATACATTTTCAATTGCTATGTTTAACAGATAAATTAAACTTTTGAAATTTTTTTTTTTCGACAAAGGTGAAGCGTTTTACATTTTTCAATAGAAAGCTTGGAACCGGATATATAGGGTTTTCCTATAAGGACTTGACAACTTTTTTTAAAATAAAACGCAAACTATTTGAGGTATTTCAAAAGCTTTATTATAGGCTTGAAGTACAATCAAAACATTTATGAATGGAGCTCGACTTCGTTCATATGGCCACTGCGGGCACGTTTGCAGCGGTCGATTCGTTGGACCCAATTTTCAAGGACTCGGCCACACATTTCGGCCGAAACGGCCGCTATTTCGCGTTCAATGTTGGCTCTGAGCTCTTCCAACGTCGTCGGCGTGTTGGCATAAACCAATGACTTAACGCAGCACCACAGAAAATAGTCAAGCGGCGTTAAATCGCACGAACGAGGCGGCCAATCGACTCACGCTCACCATACTTACTCTTCAATAAATCGATTGTAGCGTGTGCTGTGTGGCTTGTGGCATCATCCTGTTGAAACCACATATCGTCTAAGTCCATATCTTCCAATTCGGGCCAAAAATAATCGGTGATCATGGCGCGATAACGCTGACCATTCACATATGGTCCAATAACGCCACCGACATGCAAACTGCACCAATCAGTTATTTTTTGTAGATAAAGTGGTGATTCATGAAGCACATGTGGATTTTCACCCGACCAATAACGCATATTTTGCTTATTGACGAACCCCTTGAGCCCTAAATGAGCTTCGTCACTGAAGATGATTTTGCGATAAAATTCATCATCTTGGCGCATCCAATCGGAGAACGTACGTCGCTTCCATCGGCTTCAATTGTTGAGTCAACTTGATCTTGTATGGGTGTAACCCAAGATCCTTACGCAAAATACGAGATAATGTGGTCTGAGCGATGCCCAGTACTTGAGAACGCCGTGGAATTGACTGATTTGGATCGTTTGCTACGGACGCCTGAACGGCAGCGATATTTTCGACACTTCGACCAACCCGTTGTCTCACTGACACGGCAACATCACACAACGAATATGTAGACTCAAATTTTTGCACTAAACTTGTTATGACCTGTCTACTAGGGCGAGAATTACGACCGAAAATTGGAGTTAACGCTCTTAAAATTGCAGTCACCTACTCCGAATTTCGGTAGAAAATTTTTATAATTTGCAGACGTTGCTGGTTCGTGTACTTTATCATGATGAAAATGTTGAGTTTACTGAATAAATTGACAGTGACAGTTTGATGATTAGTGAAAGTGTGCGTTCACAAATTAAATTCAAAGTTGTGAAGTCACTATTGGTAAACCCTTTAGAAGACCCTTTAGTAAGTTAGAAAAAGTTGTTTTTGTTAGATTAAGGTCATTGTGTTTACATAAAATGCACGTGTCATCAGCGTATACCCAGTGATCTGATTTTTGTATTTGTATATTATAAGACTTAAATCTTCAAAGGTGATTGCGAAGAGAATTACCGAAACATGCAAACCTTGAGGAATTCTATTTTGTAGAGGTAGGACTCTTGAGAAGGTATTTCCAATTTTCACGCAAAATTTTCTTTTGCTTAGGAACAATTCAATGTAATTAAAAATGTTCCGACCAACTCCCCATTTGGAAAGTTTTTTTTAACACAGGATGAATACTTGAATGAATGAATGAAAATAGATACGTGGTTTCGAGATAAGAGAGCATTTGATATCACATAATCTAAGTGCAAAAGTGTATCTATACATAATTTTTTTGGTTGGTTTAATTTAGTTGTTGGTTTATGGATTGGGACAGTACAAGCTATTATCAAACTTTGGGGTATAATACCTTTCCGGAATATATTGTTGTAAAGTTCGATTAGTTTTATTTTTGCCGGAGTTATGAGGTTTTTGATTATTGAGTAGGAGGTCTTATCCCGCCCAGGTGTCTTACCTTTCATTCTTAGTAAGCAGGTTTCGAGTTCCACCAAGAAAACATCTTTTTCTATATGTTTTGCAGCTAGAGTTGTTGCAGGTTTCGGGGCTAATGAAAATGATTCCGATTTTCTCGTTACAAAAGTCGAAGAAAAGTGGGTGTCTTGTACAGCGTTAGACCAAGTATTAGCATAACAATCAGAAAAAAAGCAAAAAATACAGGACCACTTGGCGTTTGGATAGAAACTATATTTCTTAACTGTGTATTACCCGTTAGAGACCTAATATTGTGCCAAATTAAGCTCGTTGGTGTATTGGGCTTAATTTGAGCTGTGAAATTTGCAAAGCTTTCGAGTTTGCTGATTTTTAGAAATCTTCTTAAAGTAGCATTTGCTTTTTTATAGGCGAGCTGTTTAACTTGTGTAAGATCTTTTCTAAAATTGCTCCAAGTTAGGACTTTTTCGGCTCTAAGCCTACTGAGTTCCGGATTCCACCAAGGAACATTTCTTCTTGGATTTACAGAAGACTTTTGTGGAATGGAATCATTGGCAACCTTGCGTATACATTTAAGAATTACAGATTCTTTGTTTACACAGGCAAATGGTTGGCTTGGTAACAAAAGCACGACGTTGCTTGTGAACTTCACCCAGTAAGCTTTTTCGGTCTTAAAGCAAGAATTTGATTTAATGATATTTTTTTAAAAATAGGAAAATGGTCGCTGTTGATCTACACATCAAGAATGAACCACGATGTCCTTGGTAAAATTTCAGGTGAGATCTATGTGGGTAAATGTGCCATGTGTTGAAAAATAGGTCGGAGACCCATCGTTCAGAGTGGCGAGATCAGAATAAGTAATACATTCTTCTAAAACAGAACCTTGCTTATTGTTTTTTGGGGAATCCCAAAGTCTACTCTAGGAATTTACATCTCCAGTGAGAATATAGGGTGGGTCTATTTGCTGAATTATATTTTCAAGGTCGGTTTTATTAAATGTTTCGTCAGAAGGAATGTATAAGGATATTATATTTAACTTAATATCTGTGTGTATTTCTAAAGCTAAGGCTAGAATGTTTGATTTAATCGAAATCGGAGGTTTGAGTGTAATGTTATTTTTAATAAGAAAACCGACTCCATGCTTTGACGTAACTACTACTACTAGGTTACTAATATATTCTATGTAAAATTTGGGTAGTATGGGTGTCGTAATAGTTGAGAATGGAAGGTGGGTCTCTTGTAAAGAATAATATCAGGTTTATGCGTATTTATCAGCAGATTTTTGACTTTTGGCAAGTCGTCTCTGAGTTGTGAGATATTATCATACTCAGTACTGACTGAGTCGATAACTTTTCTTAATAAAAATATACTCACTGAGGTGATTGGTGAATTTTGATTTTTCGGTGAAATGACCAGGAATTTGGAGTTTTTGGTTAGAGTTGGTTGGCAAATCGGGAAACTCTTCAAAGTTAGAGAGCTTTGGTTTTTTTTTGCTCGCGGCTCTGATGATGTGTTACCACATAACACATCATAGTAGCCTACGGGCTTCTTCTTCGACCCCGGCGGTGGGCCCATGCCTACTTTTTAATTGAGACACTAGTTATTCTGAAGAAAAAATTTGTCACGCGGTTGTGAAAAAGGACAAGGAAAAATAAGATAGTAGGGTTAAAAGAGACAAATAATTTGTCAAAAGTACACTTCCGAAAGATCTCACAGCGAAATAAAAGAGATGTTTGCGCTTCAAAAGACAGACTGCGACTGAGGAAAGAGAGTTAGTCTTGCCATTGCTATGACTTCGGCTTAAAAAGGCAAATGGGAAACAAAACCTTTTCAAGAAATATTAAGGAGACTCTATATAAGACCTTCATCATCCTAGTCCTGTTTTATGATGTAGAAGCGGTTACGTTAACGAAGGTGGATGAAAATATCCTTGGTCGTTTCGAACTCAAAATTCTTCAAGTGATTATTGATCCTGTTTGGGTTGATGAGGCTTAGAGGAGGAGATCTACGGGGAACTCAACTAGCTACATATACCGTGATACTGACTTATGTAGAAAAGTGTATATCAGTTGTCTAAGATGGCTATGACATGTAGAGCGAATGAACACGAATGCTCGAGCCCGAAAAGTCTTCGATTCCATCCCTGAGAAACAACGCAGTAGGGGAAGGTCTCACATTAGGTGGCGTGAGCAAGTTCAGTTCAATTATTTTCATTATCCTAAACAAGATATAATAACTTAGTTCCTAACGACTTACGGATACAGAGAATAATTTTTACTTTTATGGAAAAAAAATAAACTCATGCCACATTTCATAAAAAAAATATTTTATTGTGGGGTGAACCATTTAAAACTTTAAAAATAAAAAAAAGATTACAAAAAAATATACAAATCAGTGATTGATACAATTTACAAAAATGAATTAGAGTATACTTAAACAATATAGCGCAGCAACATTTCAATTTCATTGACATTAAATTTAAACAGCCATGATTTCATACTTCTTAAAACGCACATCCTAATGATTCGTATATTTTCAGGTGTGACAACTGTGCTTGGGCTCTTAGTAAAACAAGTGTCTAACTGGTTGAATTTCCGTTAACTGCATGGAATGGGCAAAGAGCGCGGAATTAAAATTTTTTCCTTAAGACACATTTTTCATCAATTGATATGATTTATTTAGATAAGCACCTCAACAACAACAGATTCCATAAATTAATTTGGAATTAAATATTCCATAATATATTGATCTTAAAGTGTTATTAATTTAGGACAAATTTTTTTTAAGGCGGTAGAAACAGTGGATTGAACATAGCATCATAGATATTACTTTAAGTTTACCAAGTAGTTTGTCCAACTTAGCCTTGATCTATTATAACTCCCAGATATTTGAAATGTTGTATTGTTTCAATTTTAAAACATTTTGCACTGCAGGAGACATTTGAATTGAAGAAAAATTCCGAACCCGAACCTGTGTATTTATTGTTATATAAAAAGTGCCTAGTGCAATCTCAAACATGACACATAACATCTAAATCTGCAAGCACCTTTGCTTCAAGACTGAGCAACATTAATTTTGTTTTCTGATTTATGATAAGTTTATGATCTGCAAACCAGATTAACATCGTGTGTATTTCACATCCTAGATTTTAGTCACTAGTTTAATCATATGCAATTGCAAGGTTTTTTCTTAGCTTTAAGTATAGAAAATAAATATCCATAAAGAAAATGTAAATGAGGTCGAAAGACATAGTTATAAGAATTTAGAGTAGCTTAGAGTGCCTGTGTGGGGCCAATAAGTTAGTACAAGATTGTTAAGTAATTATAAGCTAGCATTTAAGCATTTTTTGTTAGTATGTAAGAGTTAGTGATTAAGAAAATAAAATGCATATAAAACTAAAACTATGCAATTGCAAGGTCATCTGCAAAAGCCTTGACTTTTTCTATAAACTGGTGTTCAAAGATGGAATTTACATGTATTAAAAATAGCATTGGGCCAAGAACTGAGCCTTGATTGAAGGAAATTTTTGATATAAGCCTCAAATCAGCTGTAAAGAAAGCCACGAAAACCAACATTATGCAAAAGAATGCTATGGTTTACCATATCAAAAGCCTTCGTTATGTCAACGAAAAGTGCATTTCAATTTTTTTTATTGTCTACACCTCTCTGTATAATGGAACAGAAATTCAGAAGAGCATCTTCGGTAGAGAGTCCAGTCCTAAAGCCAAATTGCAATAAACTAAGAAAATTTATTTTCTGCTAGTATTGTAGGGTTCTACTTTTAATTACTTTTTTAAATATTTTTGACATGGAGAATAATAACGAAATTGGCCTGTAATTAGTTTTGTTTTTTTGTTATCCTTTATAAAACATTCACACATTTTATTGTAGTTCTTCACTTATTCATTTATTCGATACTTTTTTAAAACAATATTGAAAATAATATCTTATTACCATAAGAATGAGGGTTCCTTAATTACTTAATTGTTCTGAAAAGATATGCTATAATACAAGAGATACAAGTAAAATAATTTTTTTTTTTATTAAGTATCATTTTTAAAAAATATTCACATACAAGCTTTGACAATAGAGAGTAATACAAAAAACCAAAATTGTTCATTATTGAGCTCGATACTGATCAAACTGTTCGAGGAAACTGTCTTACTGGCCCCACAAAACAGAGCCGACAACACTCCCTCGACCAGTTAGGTATTTTAAGATCTTAAATTTTAAATGAGCGTTAATTTGCATTCGATTGGGTTATGAGTGTTATAAATCGACGGTTGATGAGCTTGGTTAGTTAGGATGGTTAGTGATGTGTGGGATAATGGATACGGAATAGTATGATCTTAATGTGACTGGACGTAGGTATGGTATTCTGGACATTATTGGACATTCATCAATCATACAAGCGGAAATTTAACCCGCGCGCAACATAAAATAACTTAAAGCAGGAACCTATAGAGGTTAGCAACAAGTGAGCGTATTATAAAGATTAAAAAAGAGAGATACTTTCCCCGAGGATAAAACTGAGAAAAATTAAAAAAAAACAAGAAAATTTACTTATAACAGTTTAAATGCATTTGGAAGCAGGACTCGGGATGAGGGGGAAGGTGGATTGGATTTCCTGCATGCCCTCTCTATCAAAATCCACCGGATGAGAAACCACCTGGTGGCACCCGTCCTCGTTGTTCACTGTCATTGGACGAAGTTGAGTTGGTTGGTGATTTTTTGGCCTCCAGAGCTGGTGCAGCATCGGCCTTCTCCACTGGAGCAATATTCTCTTCAAGCAATTTCTCTACAACGATATTGGCATCGGTGGAATTCATGCATGCGTTTAGGTTTGAAGGGTTTTGCTAATTGTATTTTGGACGTGGTGCATTGACTTTCACATCGACTTCACCGAAAAGACTGGTATGACCACCACCTGGTGGCTTTAGAACACGACTCGATGGACGCGTAGAGGACGAGAGACCGATTTTGATGTCAGTTGATGTCATGTTTGCCAGAGTACGGTAGACTATTAGAGATCTGCTTCGAAGTTAATGGGAATTATCAGCTTCGGCCGGATTTTAAACGGAAGTTCCAAAAAAAGTCAGGATCTCGATTTAGAACAAACTAAACCACACCCAAGTATAATATAACGAATAAAAACTTGGCCCAAAAGCAAAATCTTCACTTGGTCGGAGCTGTCTGTGCTCTGCTCTTAACTGCGGTTATTTTAAATTGAGAAATCCGTCTAGTCAGGCCTGGGAGATAGTTGCTCGTAGCTGGTGCTTGTAATTGGAGTTGCAGACAACTTGAGATATGCTCAAAATAAAAGCTATTTCTATTAAAGGAACTGAGCCCGCAGCTACTACGGCAGCTATAAGACAAAGAGACATCAGATGGAAATGAGTTTTGACAAACAATAACAGAGTAATTGTTGAACTCACTTGCTATTACTCGTGGATCTGAAATACAATATCATCATTTTCACCGTATATATTGATCATTTTAAAGGGATTTATAACTTTTTTATTCACCAAGGCGTTTATGATCTCCCACTCTGCTTTTAAATCATCTAGTGGACTTCTAACTTTGTTATGATAGTAATTATCCGAACTGCCTTCTGAATGTAATTGCAGATTTTTTTAACGCAGTTTCTGAAATTAATGTTTTTGTGGATGTTGTGGTTGTAGGTGCTCACGTAACTTAGTTATTTATTTTTTTTTTATTTTTTACAATAAGTAAAGAGTGATTTATCCAAGGGCTTTTGACTTTGTCTCAGATCTTTTTTGAAAGACTGAAAGTAAGAATAAATCGTATGCCTTATATGGGTTTTCTTTAGCATAGACCTCTTCGTAATCAGCGAAAAGTAATTCGTTGTTTAATTTGTCGAAGTTAACAGTTGACAGTTCTCCGTTCTTCAATACGTGCATCTTGGTGTTTGCTGTTTAAGCTCTTAGAATTACTGCCAGTCATACTATGATCTGTAATTTGCAGGTGATAAGCAGTACCAAGACAAAGGTTATGCGATATTTTTAAGAAAAGTTCCAATAAAATGCAAAAGATGCATACACATGATCTGATGAAAGAACGTTGTAAGAATCTAACGCAGAATTTGAATTTAGTAGATCCAGATTTAAATCACCCAAGATGATATCATTCCCAGCTCGCTCATATTTTTAAATAGTTGTAAAACTCATCAAAAAACACTTGAATTGACTACGCGTGAAGTCTGTAAACACATAGTAAAACCAACTTTTCATTGCATAAAGTGCAAGAAATTTTATTAATATCCGCACTTGTCAGACTAACCTCGCAAAAAACTCTCACTCCGCCTACATAATACGAATAATTAGGATTATAGTTCTTAAGATAATGATGTTCAGCTTCGCAGTAAAAAATCCAAATTTCAGACACAAAGATCATATCAGGTAGACTTCCAAAAGAAATCAATAAATTGACATTCCTTGGCAGACTGCGAATGTTTTGATGTACTCGTATGATAAAATATTAAAAGGCTTGGGACTATTAGAAGATTTAAAAATTAGATTAGAATTACTTTTTACAGGTTAAATGGAAAGATCGTTGGTTTTATGATAACAATTATTGACTAAAATAAACATACAGATAAAAGAACTAGTTTTGAAGTTTAACTATATTATAAACCTCACCATTACCAACCTTTCTTAATAATAATTGAGAATTAAACAATAAAGCTCGGACATGTCTAGTACATATTATATAACAATTATTAATATAAATCTTTTTCTGATTATTGCCGGCGAATAGCGAAGTATGTATTTATCGTCTTCTTTCCATTTCTTTTGTTCTGTTTGATCTCAAGCAAATCGAGTTGAACGCAAACAATGTCTACCTGGGCGTTAGATTTCCCCTTTTTTAACATAGCAGTTTTTAAATTTTGTCGTCGTAGTACATACTATATTGTTTCACTTACATTTCAGTTTCATTTCTTCATCCTCCCACTTCACTTTCTTAACGACATTATTTGTGTAGATTCAAAATTCTCTACCTTTTTAACGAAGAGCTATCTACATCCTATAATACTAAATGCACTATAACTTCACCTTTTTTTAGGTTATCACTGTTAACCTTGATGAAACCCACTTCTTACTAGAACCTTTTATAAATCATACAATGCCAGTTGCTCCAACGAACACCAAAGTTCAAAAGTTAAAATTTTTAAACAGCAAAGCAGAATAATAGTTTCACTGTACATATAAGATTAATTTAATAAACATTTTAAAACATCTTCAAGGTAAATGCGTATTAGAATTTAACAAATCACTCTAATTTAAGAGTTAGAATATAATTTATAAAAAGAAATAAACTGTATTTAAAAACAAACAACCAAATATTACTTCCATACAATCAATTTTGCGTTAAAAGTTTTGACTTAATCGACAATCTACATTTTTCTATATTTGCGGTAAGAAACTATATCATCAATAGTCAAATTGAAAGCTTTCAAGTTGTCTTCAATCCACTCGTCGAATTTTTTAATCATTTTCTGTGGCATTTCATCCTTGTGGCTTCCAACAACACCTCTTCGTACAAATCTACTAACAAAAACATTTAAAAATTAATCACGCTAATTTCCACTTTCAATGAGTACCTGAATTCGTCGGCTTCAATTCCCGCAGCTTGCTTAATGCTTTGGAACTCCTTTTCATGATTACAAGAAGGATTACTTTTCATTTTATCAAATGAAAGATGGTCAATAAGTTGTTCCATTTGATCGCATTTAATATTTTTATTTAAAAATTGGCAAACATCGGATGCCACTCCATGAAGATCAAATTTCATACGTTCGTAGCTTGTGAAATAAATATTTGGCTGATCACGGAGGTGCCAAAAATCAAGAGTATGTGGCCAAAATGGATTAAAATTGACGTAACCATCCATGTAAGTTTGCATAAATTCTTCTTTGCTACCTTTGTAACCCATCATACCTCGCCAGTGATGAAAATATGAGACTGCTGCATCCTTTGGGTTCCGAAAGACATAAATAATCTACAAATAGGAGTTATAGTGATAAAAATAATTATATAATAAATTGTACGTAAGATTTATGCATGTTTTTAAAATATTTTATTGTATTTAATCGAAAGGATTTTTTTTTAATTCGTGACACATTCGTGTGAAGCATCCTTAATCTCACATCAATAATTCCATTCGAAACATTGATCGAAAAAAAGGCAAGTTCTCTTCTTTAAAATAGCAAATACATACATACTCGTACATATATGTACTTAGTACACTTCGCCGATAATAGAAATTAGATAAGGATATCAAGTTGTATTCTTATTTTAAATAAAATTTTAGGTTAACGCTAACCTGACACAATTTTTATTCTAAGTAAGCACTTCATAGGCAATTGGCTTGAAGGAAATATACTCATATTTCATTCCTTACTGTACGAGTACATCACTTGTAGTTAATAAATACAATATTATTTTCTGACCGATATTTAATATGGCAGATACCTATATTAAGTATAAATGAAAACTTCGAACTTGCAAAGGGAGATTCAATATTGATAAGAAAATGATATTTACTTTTTCATTTATTATATAAAATTAAGATACGCTAATTGCTGGCGATGAGCGTAAGCGTTATTTATTTTCGTCAGGGAAGGCTATGGATCCGTAGTTGCTAGCCTCGATCTGATTTTTTTTTATGGTTGTGAGGACGATGATGTCGTTGTTAATTCTGTGGTTCAAAATAATTCACTTAGTGTGTAGAAACCAAACGCGCTACATACACGTATCATATTCATATACTAGAAAATTTCTGCTTCGGAAGGGTACTGATTTCATTGATGATGAGAATTTTGCATATGAAGCATGTGTCTTCGAAAATGAGTAAGTTGTAAAAGTCCTGAGCAATGGCTGAAATAATTCACACAAATGTATGTTGGCTGATGGAATATTTTGCTGTTGAAAGATGATTTCACACGTTTTTTATTTCCTAAAAAAAATAATCAGAAGACGGGAGGAATATAAGGCGATTTGTACAAAAGCTATAAAAGCAGCAAGGTCACAGTGTTCCTGAGAACGGAACTGAGTTTTTCAATGATGAGATCAAAACATTTTTCAACGGCAGTTGAATCAGCGTGCGGTGCCTTATACGACTGCGTAAAACTGGTGTGATAAGTGGGGGATGCAGATGATTGTTGAAACTGCCAAAATATCTGAAAATAAATTTGAGACTGAGGTTTTAAATAAATCAGTTCATTTGTTAAATTGAACTGGTACAAATAACCATTCCGATAAGTCTCCATATGAGATCAATCAAAAGCTGAACATTTACTCATTTTTTGTTTGGAAGTTTTTATCCATATTCCAAAGGAAAAGCGTCAAAATTTTGACCAACAGGCAAATATTATAAATGGTCCGCCATCTAACGTTTTTTTGTTCAACTATTGCTTATTTCGTGAATGGTACTCGTAACACTTAGCTCATGTCTGATTCGACAGATAATTAGTTTTATACTTCCGGTTAATAATGGAAAATAATTTCATTCAAATGGCTGCCTCGGCTGGCCATGCAGTAGCCTACACGATCGGTCCAATTTTTAAGCGCATTATCGATTGTGTGCAGCTGTATTTCACCAATGGCTTCACGAATATTGTCCTTTAAAGCGTCAATTGTCTCTGGCTTGTCGGCGTAACACTTATCTTTTACGGCACCCCACAAATAATAGTCCAACGGTGTCAAATCGCAGCTCCGAGGTGGCCAAACGACATCAGCTCTGCGGCTGATAATGCGATCTTCAAAAACAGGGTGCAAAACATCGAGTGTAGCTTCGGCTGTGTGGCACGTAGCGCCGTCCTGTTGAAACCAAATGTTGCCAATATCCTCCTCTTCAATTTTTGTGAACAAAAATTCGTTCAACATGGCCCGATAACGATCGCCATTGACTGTAACGGCCACTCCTTGCTCATTTTCGAAGAAAAATGGCCCAAGTATGCCTCTGGACCAAAATCCGCACCAAACAGTGATTTGTTTTGTGTGTATCGGCTTTTCAATGTATGTGTGCGGGTTTTCTGTGCCTCAAATGCAACAATTTTGCTTGTTTACATACCCGCCAAGATCAAAATGGGCTTCATCTGAAAAGATGATTTTTTTGGCAAAATCGGCATCTTCTCTAAGTCGATCGCAGGCCCACTTAGCGAAGCGAAAACGCATTGGATGGTCAGTTCAGGCTTCAACTCCTGAACCAATTGGACTTTGTATGGCGTCATACCAAGGTCTTTATGCAAAATTCGTCTCAATGATGTCTCCGAAATGTTCAATTGTTGAGAAGCGACGCACACTTTCTGCCACAGCAGCAATATTCTCGGGTGTACGCACTGTTTTTGGCTTTTCACGCTTTGGTTTATCGATGAGGATGCCAGTTTCTTTCACTTTTTTCACAAGATAACGAACATACGGAGCTGACGGTGCTTCTCTTCTTCCAAAATCCGTACGCAATTTTCGCACACATTCTGCAACATTTCCATGATTTTCAAAGTAATGTCGCAATATTTCCCAGCGTTGTTCTAGCGTATACACAACCATATTCGTTCAGCGGAAGGATAAAACTAATTATCTGTCAAATCAGACATGATCTAAGTGTTACCATTCACGAAATAAGCACTAGTTGAAAAAAAAACGTTAGATGGCGGACCCTTTACATACTAGTATGTAAGTGCATGTATTGGGTCTGGAATTCCAAAACAAATAAGTTGCTCCGGACATTATTGTTCTGGTAGAGCAGTGAACGGCTGATTTTAATACTGGAGATGTAAAAACATAAAATCGATGAAGACTTGTTGTTCGAAAAAAATGCATTGGAAACGGATAGTGCTGGTGGTTTTTCATGCAAAGTTACCTAATATGGAGGCGCAAATTACACCTGAGTTCCTGAGCTCCAAATGTATAATGGCGCTGTTTGTAGTATTAAAATTAAAAATATAATTAAAGGATGGCTTCAAGACCGAATTAACGATGGAGTTTTTGAGCAGAAATATTTGTCAAGGAATGAACAGCTGGCGGGCATCATAACGAAACCGTTACCCAAAGCTAAACATCAGAGTTTATGTCTTTCAACCAACATTATGTGCATGCAATTTGAATATTAACTTTTGTAAGAAAATTTAAATATTGATGGTTTGTGAAACTTGTTGCTAAAAGTGGAAGTTTTAATATTATGTTTTGGCCCTTAAGGGAATTTAATTAAAGTTACTCACAATACAATGGTATTTTCTATTTTATGTTTATTATCATTTGTCTTGATATTTTTGAAATAACGGCTCACTCTGATGAACCTCTCAGTTAAAGCTGCAAATAAAATTGTTTCTCTTATTATTATTACAATAAAGGTTTTGAACTAATACAAAAGTCCAAGACATTGTTCGCCAGTACTCCATAGTAGCTACGAGTATCAACAGATTCTTTTTCAAACTTTTTGTGTATGTGCAACTTGAAAACAAAACCATATTTACACAAGGAATTAGAAACATAAAACCCGTTTGTACAGATATGGGAAAATTTCACAAAAAAATGCGTTCAGATATAAAAATTTAATGTCAATTGTTTTAAAGATGTTTCTAAATAAATTGAGAAACATTTTTTTAAAACTTTTCTGTTTCAAAACTTGTGCTACGTCAACGTAAAATCTACCATATATCGGATAATATAGCCACAAGAAACCAAGTGGTGAAATGTCGGAAAAAGGAGCCGATACTTGAACTTTCAAGCGACAGCGTTTAAAATGTATTATTAGGGAACAGAATTGCCATCGTCTTGACAGCTGACCTCCTAGATGCTACATCCCGCATTTAGGAAGTGAGCAATCAGAAAAAGGAATATTATAGCTCATGAAGAAACAAACTCGTCTTCAGAAGGTATACTACTCGTAAACTCATGTAAATCACATGGTCTAGTCATATTCAATGCACCAAATGCAGATAAATCATCAGTACAATAAATTTTTCAGTACAGTAAATTGACACAATTTAAACAAGAAAAGAGGCCAGATAGTTTGCGGTGAGTTTCGAAAATAATCCGTTATTTCTTCACAAAACGGTTTAGGAGTGTACTCCTTTATAAAAGAATAAATAAAAAAATATACATATATTAGGGTTATTAAACAAGAGGAGTCACCTTAAATCAGTACAAAACCGCAACATTTTTATGAATAGTGGTTATATTTTTATTTTAATCTAAAATAACTTTTAATAAAATAATACACTCTGAGGTTAGTAATGGAATACAACGTCTGCCAAATGTCCGCCTCAGCTCTGTCTGCAAATTGTCATTCTTTTGATGATTTCTTTCGCATAATTGCGACTGTATTTCGTGAATAACAGCACTGTCATTTTCTTGTAATGCATGAATCGCATTGCCGTAGACTTTATTTTTAACATAGTCCCAAGCAGTGTGGGCGCGGTAAGTACCTAGATGGGGGACCACATAGGAACTCGGTACTCCGCGTGCTGTTGACTAGCGCCACATGGGCATAGTACCCCGGCGTGAAAATTCCGGACTTTACAAATTCATTTGTAAAGATCCCTCGAAATAATAATAATAATAATAACATAGTCCCAAAGGAAAAAGTCTAATGGTGTTAAATCGAACGATGCGGCGGCCAATTGAAATTTTCATTTTCAATTTTCGATAAATCACTAGTCCAGGAAATTTATCACGCATTTGAGTGTTTGTTTCACCAGCAGTGTGCCATGTAGCGCCATCCTGCTGAAAATAAATGTCGCTCACGTCCATAGCATCAATTTCTCGATAAATTCGACCATGTCGTACAATGAAGGCAAATTCTATGCAACTACTTATGCATATGCCTGTTATATGATTGGTTAAACCAGTTTAATATTGGAATCCAAAGAAATTCAGTAATAAATGCCAAGTTTTGTAAATATGTACATACATATACTCGTATATGTATCTGCACAAAACATTAAACCGTCAACCATCTGAATACACACTGTTAGATGTGGAAATTCATTTTTATTTTTTCATGTACTTCACTGGTTTTTAATGTACGAGTATATAAAGTCAAAAGTTAAAGGGTTTGTTTAAAATCAAATCATCATGCAATATTTATATCTTCAGAAGCAGTTTACATTGCGAGATATGAGGAATCATAAATGATCAACAATTACGATCTATTCTATTTTTCTTACAAAATAATGAATTAACATTTTTTATAAGGTTATAAGGTTCTATAGCAAATATGAAACCAATACTTATCCTCCCTATAAACACAAAATAAGTGAGAAATAACTGTATGGTTTTGTAGGTTTTTGTATGGTTTTATTTGTACGCTTTGAAACCAAGAGAATGTAATTTCGGTTAAGAATTTATGCATTCAATTATTTGATTTTAGTAGATGCGTATAATATTAAGCTGGTTGAAATTGTGGCCAATAGGTCACGCTTAGAACTTCCTCATAAGTTCTCCAATGGTTTTTCAGGTTAGTTAAAAAAAATTATCGAAGCTGCATATATGGTATATGTATATTTTAATACGTATTTGGTGTACCAACTTCAGTTTGCTTTGGAACATTAGACCTTGGTTAGTTAGTGAAATTTATAGTCTTGCTTACAGAGGTTTTAGGTTTAAAAATAAAAGAACCGTTAGTTTAAGGTTTCAGTAATCAATCTCTTTTTATGAAGCATGGAGTTCTTATTCTATTATTCAATTTTGGTAAGAAGTCAAGGTCAGGTCTGGGACACTTTATATTAACAAAATGGTTGTACCACGGTTCTAAATTGCTACTATTCTTTGTATAACTCAGATGATTCTAGCCCAATTTGTTCGTTAATTGTGTGCTATGTTAATAGATTTCTATTAGTACAGCAAAAACGTTTAGCCCTGCTTAACATTATCGGTGTTTGTGTTTGCTTTTTTTTTTGTAATGGTTTATAAAATTCCAAGCAAGAGTGGACCTAGCAAATATTCGCGGGCTGAGAAGTAATCACTTCCCTGCGTACGTCCATGTCTGCAAATACAGGCCAGCTATTCTGGCACTTAGTGAAACACAGATCTCAGATCACAACGATCTAAAGCTCCACCACAATGTAACCCCTCTTCCAATCCGGAATTCAATTTCATGTGGTTAAAATTCCATCTCCGTAAGCAAATAGTCCCCTATTGCTTTATTTCCAGAAGCCTCAAACTGGACAGCAATTCACCCTTTAACGAGTTTGGTGCGCTGTCTGACCTCATACAAAGAATTGTACCCCTGTATCCTCATACTGAAATCGTCATTACGGGCGATTTCAATATATACAATTCTGGGTGGCTTCGACATTCTGGACAGAAAACACCCGAGGGTGTGTTGATAGTCATACCGCCAACACCCTGGACTTGTTTTTAACTTCTCACCCTGGCAAACACAAAATCACTGTGCTATCCCATCCAGGCTCTTCGGACACCGTGTCATATGAGCTAATTTCTCGTACACTGACCACATAGTTAGAGAAAAGGTTCCTAAAAGAACCGTATTTTTTTTTCATTAGGTTTTATGACTTGTACCGATACTTTTTACTGCTTTACTTACCGGGAATTTCCAAATGTACTTAGAGTTGAAAACTCTAGACATCCAACCAATTAACAATAATGACGGCCAACGACAATTATAAAAAACCGCAATAAAAAACTAACGATCTAACAAAAAAAATTCACACAAGTACTGTTGTGTAAATTTTACATAAAGGTACCAATTAAGGAATTTATTTGTACAGCCTTTTAGCGACATCTGTTCAAAAACATTTTACTAAAAACATAAATTTCTTATATGATTTTTACTTTGAGCCGAAGTTATTGTCCAATTAAAACAAATGGTATTGAAAAATATCAATTTGAATTTCAAAAATGTGTAAAATTTACACAAGGTACCGATGAAGGTTAAAGAACTTAACACTCAAGAGGGTATGACTACTCTTAAAATGCCGGAGCACGTGTTAAGTTTTTCGGAAAATTGGATAGAGAGAGAGAGAAAAATTGTTGGGCTCAGTGGTTATTAGCAATACGAGAAAGTCAATTGGAGCGGACAGCTTCTTTAGGAATTGTAACTGGTCGTTATGTTTCATCGACAACGACGTGAAATGACTTCAACGTCTTTCTTAAGCGTGTAAAATTTCAGCATGACCAAAAACTGTGGCAAAAAATGCTGCAATGTCGCAAACGTAGTAACAATTTTTGGTCGTTCGTCAAAAATATTAGAAATTCTGCCTCATCCACCATTCCAATGATCATTTACATTGACATTCCAGTTGTCAGCTTTTTAGACAAAGCCAACCTGCTAGCTGCATATTTTGCGGCCAGCTCAACACTCCCAGACTGTGCTTTGTCTCCGCCTACACTTGAGTGGGTCGAATCTTCAATGGGACAAATCCACTTTCGCACTCGTGCAGTAGCAAGAGTTCTTAAAGATCGCTGGTCCTTCTTCTGAAGCGGTGTTCTCCCACGCTGGCAAAACCACTGCGTAAGTTTTTAAATCAATCCTACTCCTTAGGCCTCTTTCCCAGCAGATGGAAAACTTAATTTGTACATCCCGTCCTTAAAAAAGGCGAATCTTTTTCCTCTTCTCCTACAGACCCATTTCACTTATGTCCCTTCTTTCCAAGGACATGAAAACGCTGATAAACCGTCAGCTCATGAAATATCTCGAAATGACCGTCAGTACGGTTTTCGTAGCAACGGGTCCATTGGTAATTTGATGGCATGTCCCACCGAAAAGTGGAACTAAAGCGTACATCAAAGACAAGTTAATTGCAGTTGATATTTCTAAGGCATTTGACAGAGTTTGGCATCAGGATCTTTTGTCGAAAATGCGTGCATTTGGGATCTATTTTCCAATGGATTGGAAACTACCTTTCAGAACGTTCAATTCAAGTTGTCTTGGATGGTTTCAAGTCGGATATTTACAAAACAAATGCTATTGTACCCTAGGGTTCCGTTCTGTCTCAGGCACTCTTTTCAATCTTCATTAATGATCTCTTGTCTGGTACTTCTAATCCAATATATTACTTTGCGGATAACAGTACTTTTTGCTTTTCATATTGATTCCCGGACCCACGTCCCTGCTCTTCGGCTAAAGAACGGAAGCGGCAGCGAATGTTAACCTTGACAGCGTAACCAATTATGTACAATCAACAGAGTTGAATTTAATACATCCAAAATACAATGCTCTCCGGTGTCGTTAAAGTGAAATTTAAATACTCAGCCATTATCCATGACTGGCACTTGCATCGTCGAAACCGAAAAACCTTCCAGGTATGGGTGTCAATGACAACTAACGTTGGAATGTCCACATATTCGATCTCACCAAAAATGCTACGAAATGCCTTAGTTTCCTTAAACTATTATTATGGTATTAAGAAATACCATACAACTCGCTTATTAAATGAACTGCCAAGCTCTCCATTTCCTAGTCATTGTAATATTCAGACATTTAAAACCAACGTATATCGGTATATCTCTTTCTTTCCTGTTCAATTTTTCTTTGCCGCGCTGTGTCCAAACATTTTAACGGTATTAATTACCCCTTAATTAATTTAAAAAAAATCAAAAGTCCCCAATTTTTAACAAAAATAAATTTTATTTTTATCTTCCTGATAGGGAATTTATTGCATATTTAGTTAGCTTAATTGACTACTTATTTCATAAGAAAAGAGATTGTTAACAATTTTTAATTCTTAGCCTAAGGTTTGCCTTAATCCCGTCCGCCAGATTGACATAATATAAATTTTCTGTTTGGTTAACCTTGTAAAGTAATTTAAATAACTTTAATAAATTTTTAGTTTATTATTAGAAGTTTTCGTCTATATGGATTTCAGCCTCGGTTGCCATTTAAGATGCTCATCATTCCTTTGAGGATGTGGCATATAGCGATGAAGTGGTTTTCAGGTATAGAGCTGATATTGACCGACTTTCTGTGGTCAGAGCTCGACAACATCGATATATCCGAGCATCCGAGCTGTTCGTACAAGGCAGCACTACATGCCATACAAGCGACGCTCGAAGTTGTGAAGCATCACAGTAGCAGAACAAAAACGGAGACCTGAGCCGAACGATGAACAATCAGACTCGAAACGGAGGCAGAAACCACTTTCATCTGATGGGAATGAAAAACCTCACAACAAGGCGACCACGCAGAGCGAGGAAAAAATTGCGAAAAGTCATAACCGACCAGACAAAATCTGACAAACAAATAAAAAAAAAAACGACCACAAGTGATGAAACCCACGTCATTACCAAAAAAAAAAAAAGTCAAGAGGCAAAGGCCCACCAAGAAGAAAAGTCGTAATATCATGTACGACGGAGTTCTTTAATTAACACTGGGTGGGTGGCCGTGGCTCAAGCGGTAATGTATTGACTTCCCATTCGGACGGTTCGGGGTTCAATACCAGCAGTGACCGAAAGACATTTTTTCAGACAACTGAAATCTCGTGAGGTGAATGGTTGCCTAACCTAAATACAACATCGAGTCAATTTACACTAATAATTTAGTCTCTCCATTATATCAAGGAAAAAGAACGAGCGACTTTAATGACCAGCTGGCAAGCTCGCTGAAACACTACTAGGAGGGACAGATGGACCTACAGATTCATCCCATTTATAGGCGTTTGGATAAACCGAAGGAATGGAAACGGTAACTATTATCTTCCGCAGTTCCTTATCCTTTTCGCCCAGAATGTCCAAATCAGGAGGAAGACAGAGCATGCAACAAACGTGCAATACCAGCTGCGAAGTGTCGAAAGAATATGATGTATGACGTGAAGATTCAGAAAGTATAGAAGATATATTTTGCTTGCCAGCTCTGCGAAGTAATACCTAACTTCAGTCCCGCTGGCATCCCGGGCTACTGGTATCTGTGAAAATCACAGACCCTTTGGTGCAACTAAGAATATATATTTTCTTAAAAACTGTCTAAAAACATTATATACCTACATCTTAAAACGTAAAGTTGTCACCAAATCTTCAATTTCGGTTTTCAGGGTGAATGCAAGAACTTTCCTATCAGGAAGTTAAAAACGCAATGGACATATTAGGTAGATAAAAGTCAACAAAAAATTTGTAAATAAACTACGAGAAAACAGTTGCAATTTGATTGTTTGTAAATCTATATATACGGGTACATATTGTATGTATAATATACATATCTATGCACATATGCATATAAATATCTTACTTACCTTGGACTTTTTAGACCAAAGATCTCTGGGTAAAAGTTGTATCGGTAAATGTGACTTAATCAAGCGAGGTGATTCCATTTTATCAGCTAGCTTCATCGTATCAAAGGATACATTAGACACCACTCCATTGAATCTTAAAAAAAAATATTTTATAATATATATTATGTTATGCATAATGAGCATATAAAGATCTTACTCTAAGAAAGGTGATCTTATTGTAAGATCTATTTCTTTTGCCTCCTTAAAATTAAACTCATTCATTATCAGCCAGGTCATTTCCTGGGCCCATGTTGTGCCGCATTTTGTGCTTGTGATAATCCATACGTCAGTATCTCTGACTTCAAAGTTGTGTACTCTATCCAAAATTGGAATAAATGAGTCAGCCAGAGTACAATATCGCTTTTTCCAATCACCGACGATTGGTACATTTGGAGGTTCTTCTGTAAACACTGATGCATATCCACCAGTTATTATCATCTTCGGTATAAGGTCGTTACAAACCGGCTCATTTCGAAAGAAAGATGATGGCATCTGAAAAGACAAATAAAGCGTACCTAAAACCAACTAAAGAAAACTTGTTTACAATCAACGTTTAAATATTTAACACGAACAAATAAAAAAGGAATATGGAATTGACCTCATTTGGTTTATCTCACTGAACACTGAAATGCATATTTTTGTTGTACATTTTTTATATATTTTTTAACTAAAATATACTTGTATAATATAATTTTTTTATTTTAATTGTAATTACTCATTTAGATTTACCGAACTCACTTCTGAAAACTTTTAAATGTTAAGTTTATTGGTGTAACCAGATTCGAATGAACTTGAACATTCAGTTGATATCAACTGACTGACGAAGTAACCGAAAAAGATAAAGAAGCCAAAGAGAAATTTTTTAAATGAAATTTTTTTATGTTTTGTTTTTGTGTCTCTCAAATATGAAGTACGTATCAGTTTAATCAACTTATAATATGTTAGCTAACAGGAGTATACTTTTCTCATATTTAAGTAGGGAATACAAAACAAAGTTCAACATTAAGGCTTGTCTTTTACCTAAATTATTAATCTGTTTATACAAACATATACATATTTTGTAGTTAAGAATCAATCAATCTGAATGAAGAAGTTTGAGAAGAAAGTTTGAACTACTCTCTTACATCTGGAGGTGTTAACACTATTACCCCCACTTTTGCACCCAAGAAATGACTTTCTTTTACGAATTTAAGTACTGAAATATAAGACAATAGTTGGAAGTGAATTTGGAAAAGATTTATACATATTTATTGGCATCCATCGATGGGAGTAAGAGTAAGACGAAAAGTTGGCTTTAGGTGAAAACAGGTTGATCTTACATAACTCATTTTAAATTTCAATTTAGTTCTTCCAATTTGTTTTACTTAATTGGATTTGAAATGAAAATATACAAAAAAAAAAAGGATTGTAATTTTAACCAAACACAAGTAGGTATGTGTAACAACTGAATTGTTAAGTGATTATTCGCAATGTACTTAACCAATTACCATATTTCTGTATAACATGAGGCTCATACCCGTGTTTTATTTTTGTTGCTACATATTTATATGGTAATTATTGTCGGAATTAAAAACGTATATGAAAGTGGGGAGATAATTAAATAAAGTAGTCAGCCATCTTCGAATAAGTACAAGAATACAATCAGTATATTTTTTTAAGCCAAACAATTAATCAGTAAAATACAAAAATATGTAGACATGTACGTGCAATATAATTCTCTATGTACTGTCTGTTGACAGGAAATTCTATTTTTAATCTTATTTAAAAGTTTATATTTGAGTTAACAATTTTAATTACTGATTTCGAAGCTATGATTACGATGCACGAAGCAGACTTCGTTTTGATTAATATATTATCTTCCACAGTGCTTGATGCAATTTTTGTAAAACATGCGTACAACTAAGAATTTGTTTTTGCCAGCTCAAAGCTTAAATTTTAAAGAATTTCGAAAACAATATGCCGAGTAAAATAAAGTGTTTATTGACGATTATGTCGATGCTATGCCATAGTCAGGCCGATTAGTATCATAAGCTTCGGAAAAGGGTTTGCAGTCCACAAAACAAGACTGGGATGGATTCTGTTTGGGTCAAACGAGGACAGCCATTCGGACATCGTTGTTGAAGAAAATCAATTATCAGATTTGCATCGGCAGGTAGCAGAATACTTCGCATTAGAAATTTTTTAAACTAGGGTACTTAAGCCAGTATTATCTGAGGATGACAGAAGCCGAGACTATTTTGAAAGAGACAACTAGAAAAGTGCATAGCCAATTTGAAACGGGGCTCTTGTGGAAAAGTGAAGTCATCAATTTTAACGATAGCTACAGCACGGCATTAAAGCGACTTGAAACAGTGGAGCGTAAAATGTTTAAGAATTTTGAATTTGCTGAATGGTATAAAGCTAAAATTAGAGAGTATTTAAAACAGAATTATGCTAGAAAGTTATTGCCAGAAGAAATCGCTAATACTTACCTTCCACATTTCGCTGTCTGCAACGTTAACAAAGGCAACAAGTTGCGCCTGGTGTTCGATGCTGCCGCTGAAGAGAATGGATATTCGCTAAGTTCAATGTTGTTAAAGGTCCTGAGAAATACCAACCGAAGTAATTATTAACAATTCTGTTCGGATTCCGGCAAAGACAGGTAGGAGTGTGCGGAGACATCCGTGAAATGTTTCTTCGTGTCAACATAAAAAAGGAAGATCAGAATGCGCAAAGGTTTTTATGGAGGGATGGGGATAGTAGCAAGCGGCCGGAGGCTTGATGAGTGCTATAGTATTCGGATCAAAGAGCTCACCATGCTCAGAACAATATATACATAAAGAATTTAAATGCCAGTAAGTTCGAAGGCACTCATCCGCGAGCTGTTAAGGCCATAACCGATTGTTACTATGTGGATGACTATGTAGATAGTTTTGAGTTTTGTTTTGTTAAAGAGGCAATTACAGTTGCCAAGGAAGTTAGGTACATTCACAGTTGTGCCGGTTTCGAAATAAGGGATTTTGCTTCTAATTCTCCAGTTTTTTTATATGCTATAAACAATTCTTTCGCTTCTAGTAAATTTCCAAATTTAACAAATATTTTCCAAAAGGACTTGCCGGCAGAGAAAATTCTTGGCATACAATGGGATGCTAAGACTGATATGTTTTGCTTCATTTTTAATTTTGGGAGGATGCCTAAAGCTGTTTTAGAAAGAGTAGTTCGTCCGACAAAGAGCAAGGTAGAGTAGAACCATGACAATATCTGACCCATTTGGTTACTTAGCTAGTATAACCATTTTGTCCAAACTTTTACTCCAAAGGCTATGGAAAGTTAGTATGGGGTGGAATGAACTAATCCCAGAAGACATTTACGACAAGTGGTATACGTGGTATAAACAACTCGACAGTGTAAAGGAACTCAAAGTCCCTCGATGATATCACGTGAATTTAACTAATCCAGACGCTGACGTTCAACTCCACATATTCGTCGATGGAAGTGAGGTTGACTTTTCTGCTGTTGGATATTGGCGCGTTCACTTCAAAAATGAGATGTCAGTGTAAGCTTTGTCATGGGTAAGACAAAATGCAGTCCTTTAAATGCGATATCGATTCCAAGGCTCGAACTTCAAGCAGCTGTGCTAGGCGTACGGTTGAAGGTGGCCATAGTGAGCAGCCATGAACTCAAGCCAAGTCAGATATTTCTATGGTCAGATTCAGATACGGTCATTCATTGCATTAGATCTGATAGTCGGCGCTATAAACAGTTTGTCGATCACCGTATTGCTGAGGTACTAGACAAAACCCAGCCGATGAAGCAACGAGGCCGCAAACAACATCAATGGCATTTAGCGGGTCGATAAGGACCCGCACATCATTTTTCAAAGGTCCCGAAAAGAATTGGCCTTACTTACCCGATGATATCCCGGCTTATGAAAAAATGGAAGAAAGACGCCAACATTTTATATTGTCGATTGATGAATATTCTTCAATAATTCCTTTTAAAAAATTATCAAGTTTCTATAGATTACTTAAGGTTGTGTGTTGGGTTAAGAGAGGTATCGAAAGTTCAAACATTTATCAGAAAAGAGGAACTATCTAAAATAATATCTTCAAATACGTCACTCGCCGATACAGAAATAAGGGAAGCGGAGTTATTACTTTGCCGACTAGCCCAGCAGACTATATATAAAGATGAAATGCGTCTTCTTTTATTGAAACGACCCATCCCGAAAAGAAGTCCGATCTTCAAATTAACACCAGAAATTGGGGAAGGCAATATCATTCGACTAGGTGGGCATATAGACAGTGCCGCACGTGTACCTTACAACACAAAAAGACCAACTATTCTATCAAAATATCACATATGTTATTTTCGAAATTATTAGTTAAACATTATCATGAAATTTACCGTCACCAAAATCAAGAAGCCATCGTATGTGCGATTCGTTCAAAGTTCTGGATCCCAGGTATATGTCAACGTGTAAGAAGCGCCAAATCATCTTGTCAACTTTGCAAAAATAAGTCATCAGTTCCAGTATATCCACAAATGGGTCAGTTGCCAATGGATCGCCTTACACCTTACGTTCGACCTTTTTCGTATACGGGCGTGGACTACATTGGACCGTTTCAGATCGCCATTGGCCGACGAAGAGAGAAAAGGTGGGTCGTAATATTTACATGTCTCTCTGTGAGGGCAATTCACTTGGAGGTAGCCAGGGATCTATCAAGTGATGCTGTTATATTATGTTTACGAAATTTTGTAAACCGACGCGGTATTCCCGTACGATTGTGAAGCGATTGCGGAACAAATTTTATTGGAGCCAGCAAGGAAGAGTGGATAGTAGTCGGAAATTCTCTAGAAAAGGAATGCACACGTCGAGGAATCGAATGGCTTTTCAACCCAGCAGGGTATCCAGCTGCCGGAGAAGTATGGGAGGGACTTGTACTATGTGTTGAGAACGTTTTACATTTCACTTTAAAGGAAAAGGCTTCGCAAATCGAACATTTTCAAAGCCTCTTGATCGAAGCGGAGAAATTGGTCTATTCACGTCCTCTTACACACTTGCCGCTAGAGAGTAATAAAGCTGAACCACTTACACCTAACCACTTTCTACTAGGGTGTCCTAATTACATTCAAACGCCAACAGTTTATAAAAAGGTGTGTCTACGTAAGCAATGGCATATGCTCCAACAATTGATGCAAACATTTTGGAGAAGGTGGGTTTTGGAGTATCTTCCGACGTTAACTCGACGTTAACTCGACGGACAAAACGGCATCAAACGATAAGGCCGCTTCAGGTGGGAGACTTTGTATTAATATACGATGATAATGAGAGCAGAGGCGAGTGGAAGCGTGGCAAGGTAATAGAAGTCTTTGCTGCACCAGATGGACAAATGCGACCGCCGCAGTTCCTAAGCCAGCGGAAAATATAGCTGCTATATAAAAGTACACATGGCATCTGTTTCCTTCTTTTTACTTGGTTAGGCGTCGTCGTGCTAACACAAATTGGTAAGTAAAATTTCTAATGTATTTTATAAATATGTAAAAATTTGAATTATATTACACAGAAAAATAAACGTAAACCTATCGTGAATCCGTTACCTTTTCAGCTCACGAAGATTCCGCCAAGCAACAACTTTTCTTTTCTTTATGTGCCTTCATTTTTGCTGTGTAGAGCGCAGCGAAAAGAAAAGTTATCAAGGCAAGAAAGCCAATGGATACAAGGTATTTTGAATCGGCATGACATTTTCAAAGGTATGCGAATGCTTTATCTTGATCTTGGTAAAAATTCCAATTAACTTTCCTCAGAGTCGGACGTCTATATATTTCGCTAATAATATACGCAGAAGCAGCACTGAAAGTCAATATTTAATATCTTTCCGCAACAATAGGTAGTACCTTGATTCTAGCTCTAGCACCGAAATCTGTCGTTACATTTTCTTATGGTATCCGGTGAAAGTAAGCCGTTAGAATGTAAACGGATAGGATTTTATAAGTTAAACTAATGTAGTAATCTAGGCCATATCACTGATCATTTAAAAACATCCCGTCAGTTCTCTTAATGAAAACGTCAACAAACATTCATGGTTTGGAGATGGAACTAACTTTCTCGTTAGTAACTAATGCTCGTCAGCGCATTCCATAAGAAAGAATCACGATATTTCAGAGAACGTTCGAAAGTGGTCTCGAGGGTATAACGATGAGCATTCATAGCGAGACGGGTGTTAAACTTGAAGGTTTGAAGAGGTGGAACGTTACTGGCAATTTCTACGGAGAACTGGTGATGAAAATAGCGATAAAACAAGGTGACGCTGCGCAATATTGGCGTCACCTATGAGTTTTAACGCACGCTTTTGTATCCTATCGAGCAGATGCAGAGGCGTCTTAGATGCACCTGTCCAGATGTTGGCTTTGTATACGTAACATATTCCAATTTTAGGTGGTTAAATTCTTTATACTTCGGGGCCGGATGAAAGAGGGTGAAGTGTTTCTACACCGCTTGAAGAAACCTATGCATTTCGCTGCATGTTTGACGATATCAGGCAAGAATTGTATGAGTTATTCAAGAAATAGCAACAATTGAAGAACCAATATCAATGCGGTATTAACTACGGATGCGTAAATACAGAGAGTTACATATCTGATCAGTCAAACTTTTATGGGTTATTTGTTTTGGTGGGACAAATATAAGGAAGTGCATAACATGGGGGCACTCGGCTCTGAGTAAGAGGAGGATGAAAACATTTCCATGACTTTTTAAGTTATTAAAAAAAAAACTATGTTCAGCTTAGATCTTTAATTACTTCGCGTGGCAGGTACCTTGGTGCGAGCGTTTCTTCAATGACGCCGGTGCGGAGGCTTAAGCCGCAAAGACTCAGCTGACTACAGTCGGTGAGAGCGACTTCACCGATGAGGAGGCTGGTACTGACACCGGTGATATACGGGGCAGGGCCTCGGGCGAAAGGGTAGTCAAGGCAGCTGGAACATCCCCTGCCAAAGCTACCTCCAAGAGGCAAAGAAAGAAGGGCAAGGCTGCGGTGGTAGAAAAAGTGGAAACAGCTGGCTCAGCTGCTGTGCCTGCTGCCTCCATCACCGCTGCTAAGAGTGTGAAGAACGCACACCAAAGGGTAAGGGTTTTGCTACGTAACGCTAGGCGTAAGGTAGCTAAATATGAATGCTGTGATCCAGCCTTTGAGAGAGTGATGGTCATCCTGGCCAACAAATCGTTTACTCAACAGGCGACAAGCAAGGGCGATGTAGCAGCAAAGGCGGGAGGGGAAATCGATCAGGTGCCCTCTACCTCCTACGCAGCTAAATTAAAAGAGGGGGCTAGCGTCCCTGAAAAGAAGGCAAATTTCAGCAGCAAGAGAAGAAGATCCGACGACGTCGTGGAGCCGAACGATGCATAAAGGTAAAGGCCGGTACTTCATCCGAACTGCGTCGTAAGCAAAGCGACCCGGAAGACGAGCTTCTCGTTGCTGTGATTAACGAGCTGGAGCCTTGCCGTCGTCTAACAATCGACCAGTTAAAAAACGTCGAGGAGAAGTTTCAAGACGTCTTGTGGAAGGAACTATCCACCACAGGAAACGGGGAGCTCCAATTCGATGGCGCTGGTTGCGAGGGCGGGCACAAAGTTGTAGCTTGTGGGAATAAGTCTTCTGTGGACTTCCTCAGACGCTTCATTTTGGAAGTATGCGATGCTTGGGAAAGCAAAAAGCTAAAATGTACGACAGTGGCAGGGTTGGTAAAGTACACTCTGCCAACAGCATTGGTATGCGTTCCGTGTCCCTACACGTACCCTGAGAAGCTCCTAGGACTACTCCATATGCAGAATTGGGAGCTAAAAACCGATACATGGAGAGTCCTTAAGACGGAGCCTAGAAGACAGCACGGGCAGCATTTTCTACTGTCCCTTAACAAGGACTGCTTACCATACCTCGAAAAATCGAAAGGTATGGTGAGGTACAGCATGGGTAGCCTGATGGTTAAGCCATCGATTAGGGAAAGGACGAGGAGGAACACCCCCACAGTAAGGTAGCAACGGCCTGTCTGGTGGAATACATCATCAGGCAGGACGTCACAGCCGTACTCATACAAGAGCCCTGGATCAATAAGGACAACAAGATTCAGGGTTTTGGGCTAAAAAATTACGAGTTGTTCTACAAGGCAGAAGGTAAGATCAGGACATGCATCCTTATCAAAAACCAAATAGTGGCATTTCTTTTGAATAATTACAGCTTAGGAGATCTGACAGCGGTAATCTGCGAAAGAGAGTGTGGCTGACCTGACTCTCTCTGACATCGGCCTATCTCCCCTATGACTCCGAGGTAGTGATATCGGAGAGGCTAAAGGACTTGGCAAGGCAGAAAAACTGGATGCTGGTACTGGGCTGTGACGCAAAAGCCCATCACACACAATCGGGAAGTGATGATATCAACCCAAGAGGTGAGCGTTTGTACGATTTTATTTTTATTATGATTGGGTCAAGTATACAGAAGTGGTAAATATACACCTAGATACCCAATTAATCACCTGCGATAATATTGTTAACTTAGATAGGGCTGTAGAAAATATTAATAAGGCACTAACAAAGGCGTTCGAGAAATCTTGATCGGCTAACAGAACAGATAAAAAGGCTCAACTGAAGCGAGAGTTCCTATCCACCTCAGGAAAAGTGACGGAACCCGGGCTGAAAGTAGCAAAGAGGTTCTGGCATTGGAAACCCACTTTCCGGAATCCACAGTATCAGGCGATCCTGGCATGCTACAGCACACTGAGAACACTGATCTCTCTCTCTCCGAAGAGGAAATAGATGTTCTTATTAATAGGAAAAAATTACGGTGGGCAATTAAGACCTTTAAACCGTACAAATCTCCCGGTCCGGATGGTATTCTACCGATTGTGCTACAGGAAGCACCGGAAGGTAGCAATTTCATTTCATTTTTATTTATTTATTTCGTGTGTACAAGTAAGACGTTGTCTTTTATACTACATAAATAACAAGAAAAGTAATATTAACAATTCTTAAATGTATATATATATATATGTAAAAAAAAAGAAGTAGAATAAGAAATAGTTAGACAGTAAAAGAAAGAAGAGCATAGTTAAAAGGGGGTGAGAAAGGAGGTTAGACCTATGAAAAAGGGAAAGTATAGTTGTTGCAGTCAGGAAAAGTGTTCTAATGCGGCAGTTTTGAACTTGTTAGCTTCCATTATTTGGTTTGTCGATGTTGGAAGAGAGTTCCAAAGTCTGGTGACGTGAACGAAGAAGAGGCGAGAGGAGTTTAAGTAGTTGAAACTAGGCATTATAAGAATCATTGTTCTGGTCGATTGCGCAAACTGAAGCTTATCAAATAGATATTTAGGCGATATTTTATACATAAGTTTGTGCATAAATTATCTTTAGAAATTGCTGAAACGTACACCCTAGAACCAATTTATGATGGTGAGATACATGGTCATAACGATTCAGCCCATACACATACTTAATCATAGCATTGAATGCAACAAGCAATTTGTGTTCTGATTGGGAGTCAAGCTTGCAGTAAACAGTCATGAAGTAATCAATAATGGGTACAAACAGGGTTTTTACAAGTCTAAGTTTGTGCATGTTGGGGTAAAACTGGAGGATAACCGGAGCTTACGCAGACCAGCATAGATTCGACCAATGGCATAATTTACGTGGTCATTGGAAGAGAGTAATCGATTCAACTTGAAACCAAGAATTTTTACAACGTTTACGAACTTGAGTTGCCTGTTATTTAAGAACACTGGTGGTAGTTCATCCGTATCGCACTGTTTTTTTAGAAATCAGTATCATCTGAGATTTGTCTGGATTCAAATTAAGCCCATTACATAGTGACCAGTTGTATATTTTTGACAGATCTTCATTTATTCTTACTATTGGATCCTCAATGAGACCAATCGACCGTGATAAATGAATTTGGGCATCATCAGCGTAAAGATGGATTGATACATTAGAGAATACTTTAGGAAGGTCATTGATAAACAAACAAAATAAGATTGGTCCTAGTATCGAACCTTGTGGCACTCCAGAAAGTAACACAGCAAATCTAGAGAATCGGCCATCATGTACAATTCTCTGGTATCTATTACCTAAGTAATTACTCATCAGGCACACTGATCTTTCGTTAAAACCAAAATACAGTCTGAGCTTCTGACATAATATTTTATGATCCACTCTGTCAAAAGCCTGTGAGAAGTGCAGCAAACAGAGTACCGTTAGATAATCCCTATCAAAGTTAATTCTAATATCATCCAGAATTTTAATCATGGCTGTGGGGCAGCTATGATGAGATTGAACTGGGGATAACAAGCAATGTTGATTGATGTGACTCGAGATTTGGTTTGCAAGAATTTTCCCCAAGACTTTCGACAGATACGGTAAAATGCTAATTGGGCGAAAGTCATTTGCCGATAAGGGTCGAGTCTTTTTCGGCACAGGGATGACTTTTGCCAACTTCCAGTTGTCTGGGAAAGAAGAGGTTGTGATACAATAATTTATAATGTGTGTGAGAGAACTCAAAATATGAGGTAAAACCATCTTCACAAACCGAATAGGTATCCCATCTTCACCTACAGCATTTGATTTAATTGAGCGAATGGTCTTAACGATATCAATTTCGGAGACGACTTCAAACTCAAAATCAAACTCAAACAACTGCTGATTTTCTGGAATAAAATTCGGGTTGTTTGTGGCACCGGAAAGAAATGCGCTGTTGAGATTATCAAGATCAAGTGTCGTTGTATCGACGGTAGAATTTTTCCCGACCCCAATTGAACGTAGATTGCTCAATAGTTTTTTTTGAGGATTGGTCAGTACTTAGCTTAGAAAGAAAATATCTTTTCTTGGCTCTTCGTGTTATAAAGGTTGCATGATTGCGTGCCCGACAAAATATTTCCCAGTTGACGATAGTTGGTCTTTATTTCCACCTAGAGTACAGCTTTTTACGGACTTTCATGGCATTTCGAACCTCCCACGTAAACCAAGGGCAATTCCCGTTTTGAACGGCAACTGTCTTTAATGGAACATGCTTATTAAAAAGGTCCACTAATAGACTTTGCAGATGATTAGCTTTATCGTTGACATTTGAGGCATAATAGGAATTACGCCATGGGAGCTGACTTGCCACCAATTGCAAGTTATAGTTGTCCACAGAAGAAAAATCTCTAAACTGGAACGACAATGGTAGCCGAGACCGAGAAAAGTGTTAAGTGAAAAATTAAATCATGGTCAGAAATCCCTGCTAGAGACAATTGATCCTGAAGTAGAACATTGTGACGATTGGACACCATAAGGACATCAATAAGACGGGGGGGAACATCGGGGGCAAAACGTGTAGCATAGGAATTAACTATCGACAAGCCACAAGCAGCAGCTGAATCTAAGAGCAATCCAAAAAATTATGGAAATTCTTATACAGTCTAAAAATAGGATACATACCAATAGCTTAGGGTGAAGTTAAGGTAGTTTTTATACATAAAGCTGGAAAAAAGGGGCATATAACAGCAAAAGATTTCAGACCAATAAGTCTGTCATCATTCATGCTTAAAACCCTAGAGCGACTATTGGATTTTCAGTAATAGCTTTTTGACTGAGTCACAGCATGCATACATAAAAGGAAAATCTGTAGAAACCACCCCGCACGAGGTGGTGGGGAAAATGGACAAGAGTCTACACTTCGGAGAGTTTGCAATGGTGGCCTTCTTCGATATTGAAGGAGCCTTCAATAATGTGGAGTGACCCAAAAAGCTTAGTACAATGCATATAAGTGCCACGGCATACGCAAATGACGTGGTCATAATAGTGCAGGGAAATTACTTAAATATTTTAAGCGAAATTATAGAGGTGGCCCTGAAGACGATCAGCACTTGGGCAAAAAGCTGTCGTCTCAATGCCAACCCTTCCAAAACGGAACTGGTTCTTTTCACGAGAAAGTACAAGATACCGCAATTCAAACTCCCAAAACTCAACGGAGTGGAACTGTCCCTTTCGGATAGCGCGGAGTATCTGGGTGTAATTCTCGACAAAAAGCTGAACTGGAATCTTAACGTAGCGGAAAGAATCAAAAAGGCATATAATGCTCTTTTTATCTGCAAAAGAACAGTAAGTAAAATTTGGGGCTTAAAACCTGCTATGGTGTATTGGGTGGATACGGTGGTGGTAAGACCCATACTTACATACGGCGCACTAGTATGGTGGAAAGCAACAAACAAGAAAAAGAATTACGGAAAATTAGCTGTGGTTCAAAGAACGGCCTCCATAGCCATTACAGGTGCGCTCCGTAACACCCCTACGGCAGCATTAGATACCTGTTTGCACTTAACACCGCTTTATTTACAGATCAAAAAACTGGCTGGCAACAGTGCGATACGACTCACTAATCTGGGTTACTTCGAGAGCAGTAGTTTCGGATATGGCATGGTACTAACGGAGCTACTGCTAGGCAATCCAATTCTAACGGATGAAATTCCTTTACTGGTCGACTTCGACATCCCGTACGATATAATTTCTCTGGAGAGGGAGAACTGGGAAAAGAATGCAATAATTAGGTCAAATGAAACTGCAATTTTCACAGATGGCTCAAAAACAGAGGAAGGAACAGGTTCTGGTATCTTCTCAGAAGACCCAGAACTAAGAGTGTCTATAAGACTGTCTGGCTGTCCTCAGCTAATGCAGATGAGATCAGTATCCGAAAGAGATATCGCTATCTAAATCTATAGCCAGGCCGTACTCAAGGCAATGGAATCAACTAACGTCAACTCTGATGCAGTCAGGGGCTGTCGCACAGTGCTCAAAGCACTATGCAGTCAGAACCGGGTACGACGGTGCTGGGTGCCAGAACACTGCAGTATTAAAGGAAATGAACAAGCGGACGAGCTTGCAAGAAAAGGAGGGCTACTCGACAATAGTGAGGTTGCCAATATCAAACCACCACTTTGCATAGTGAGGGGCACTATCGAGGAAAAAATCACAAAAACTGCCAACCTAAGGTGGTCAAGCCTTAAAGGACGCAGGGTATCCAAGGCTCTTTGGCCGCTTTTTGACGGCAAAAGATCTAGGAAGTTAATAAAACTAAACAGAGATAAGCTTAGGACAGTAATAGGAATCCTGACAGGACACTGTCTCCTGCGACAGCACGCAAAGAGACTCAAATTGGCAGATACGGATATCTGCAGATTTTGTGGTGATCTGCAAGCTGTTGAGGACACAACACACATACTGTATGAATGCGAGGCAATATCGCGGAGTCGAAGTAAAGTTTTAGGAAAATACTTTTTCGAAAACCTAGATGAAATAGACGGCACGAACTTCAAAGGCTTTCTTGGCTTTTGCAAGGAAATTGGGTGTTTCACCAGGGCGATTGTTTAAGCTTTTGCCATTTGAAGACAAGTTCAATTGATTCCACAGGGACCACGATGGGCCCGTTTTTGGTACCTAGTGTCTGTATGATGGCATATCTATCACACCACTGTTTAACCTAACCTAACCTAGATTTTAATTCAAGCTTTTGGTTAAAGTTCAGTAGCTTTGTTCCAATTCACTTCAAATTTATATTCAAGTGTTTCTTGCTCGGCGGAACGAGGAAACAAACCCCCAACTGCCACACTTTTTTTAGCTTTACCAAAACCTCTCAAGCTTAACCGGACTGGCTAAACCTGATTTTTGACCACTTTCGGATTAACTTATATTAAAGTTTAATTGGATATGAAATATCAACAACCATTGGGAAACACTACAAGTTTTCTTAATCGGGAAGTTATTGGCGTGACCCATCTGTCTCACCCACTTTGGTTAGCTTTTTTTCATTGGTGTTGTTTTCATTTTTCTTTTCAATCACACACTTAGAAATATATTTGGGTACGGTATTATATTTTTAACTTCCTCATAAAAAAGTTCTTGCATTCACCCCGAAAATCGAAAATTAAAATTTTGTGATAACTTTACGTTTCAAGTTGTCTATAATGTTTTTAATCAATTTTTAAAAAAAATATTTGTTTAAGAAAATTTATTTAGGAAAACATAGTAACATTTTTTATTTACAAAAATTTTATTTATTTAAGAAAATTTTCTACTGACCGCAAGATTTGGCCAATTATTGACTGAGAGTTTATTATACCAGTTCCCCTTCCCACAAAACGTATGCCGTTGAATGTTGCATGCTCTGTGTCCTCCTGTTCCTCCTGTTTTGGGCAGTCTGGGCGAAAAGGTGAGTTTTTTTTGCACTCAAGGAGGTTTGTGTACCCTTGAAATGTTTGTACACATCACGACGAGGGGCAGACATTTCCGATAACCACCGTGGCCAGATAGGAACTGCGTACAGTGGTAGTTACAGTTTCGATGCCTTCGGTTTGTCCAAACGTCTACGGATGAAATCAATCTGTAGGTTCATCTAGGCTTGGTAGTGGTGTTCTACCGAGCTTGCCTCTTGGTCATTGAAGTCGCTTATTCTTATTCCTTGATCCTTTTGACTAGTGTATCCTCTTAGTAACTAGAAGCTCTCCTATTATAGACTCTCTGTGCCTCGTCACTAAGAATATTGATTGGAATCAACCCAAGCAAAAGCTGCTTCGTCCGAAATTGTACTAAATTCTCTGATTAACTTTGATATGTTGATGTTGATGATAACTTGATGATAGATAGAAAGAAAGTTGAGAACTAGTCGTACCGGTCATTCAGGCAATTTTGTATAGCATTTTTCTGCTCACAAAGTTCCCTAAATATCTCGTGTTTCCTCTTAAACGCTGTCATAAGTGGCATTGAACATTCTACTCTTGAATTTTCATGTGAAAAGTGATTGAAGAACCGAAAAACGGAAAAAGAAAATACATGCAACTAAAGGGTTTTCCAATAGGGACTTGACAACTTTGATTTTAATTTGTGAATGCACTCTTTCACTTATCATCAAACTGTCACTGTTAATTTATTCAGTAAACTCAACATTTTCATCATGGTAAAGTACATGAACGAGCAACGTCTGCAAATTATAAAAATTTTCTACCGAAATTTGGAGTCGGTGACTGCAATTTTAAGAGCGTTAACTCCAATTTTCGGTAGTAATTCTCGCCCTAGTAGACAGGCAATAACAAGTTTAGTGCAAAAATTTGAGTCTACATATTCGTTGTGTGATGTTGCCGTGTCAGTGAGACAACGGGTTGGTCGAAGTGTCGAAAATATCGCTGCCGTTCAGGCGTCCAAATCAGTAAATTCCACGGCGTTCTCAAGAATTGGGCATCGCTCAGACCACATTATGTCGTATTTTGCGTAAGGATCTTGGTTTACACACATACAAGATCAAGCTGACTCAAGAATTGAAGCCGATGGATCATTTGAAGCGACGTACGTTCTCCGATTGGGTTCTGGAGAAGATGCGCCAAGATGATGAATTTCATCGCAAAATCATCTTCAGTGACGAAGCTCATTTTTGGCTCAATGGGTTCGTCAATAAGCAAAATATGCGTTATTGGTCGGGAGAAAATCCACATGTGCTTCATGAATCACCACTTCATCCACAAAAAATAACTGTTTGGTGCGGTTTGCATGCCGGTGGCGTTATTGGGCCATATTTTTCGCCGACGATAACGATCGTCACGTTACTGTGAATGGTCGGCGTTATCGCGCCATGATCACCGATTATTTTTGGCCCGAATTGATATGTACTTGGCCGACATGTGGTTTTAACAGGATGGTGCCACAAGCCACACAGCACACGCTACAATCTATTTATTGAAGAGTAAATATGGTGAGCGTGTTATCTCAAGACATGGCCAGTCGATTGGCCGCCTCGTTCCTGCGATTTAACGCCGCTTGACTATTTTCTGTGGGGCTACGTTAAGTTATTGGTTTACGCCAACACGCCGACGAAGTTGGAAGAGCTCAGAGCCAACATTGAACGCGAAATAGCGGCCGTTTCGGCCAAAATGTGTGGCCGAGTCATTGAAAATTGGATCCAACGAATGATCACTGCAAACGAGCCCGCGGTGGCCATATGAACGAAGTCGAGTTCCGTTCATAAATGTTTTGATTGTACTTCAAGCCGATAATTAAGTTTTTGAAATATATTAAATGGTTTGCGTTCTATTTAAAAAAAAAAAGTTGTCAAGTCCTTATTGGAAAACCCTATAAATTGTCTTTTTCAAACTCATGGTGTTGATCCCAATTTGTGCTTGTGCTTTGTGCTCTCTCAATATAACGTGCAAATGTCGACCCAAAGGGACCCGCCCTAAAATTCACCATTCCTCAAAGTAGCGAAAAAACGGATAGAGGTCAACAACAAAACTTGGGAAGACAAGATGGATGAATAATTAAGTAAACAAAGTGAGTTAATAATATCTCTGCTTTCGACCAAAATGGCTGAAAGCGAAACAAACATAAAACAAAAAATTGACGCACAACTTAGTGAAATAAAAAAAAACATCAATGAACAGGACAATAAAGTCAACAAAATTGAAACTTCACTGTCAAAGACAATTTGCGAATTCATAGCGATGAGAACAGAACTTTCCAGTGTACAATCGGCACTCTCTGACATAAACAAACAAGTCACATACATATATTACAACAGATCCCAACAACAAAAATATAGAACTCTCAGTTTTAAAGAACGCATTCGAGATCACCACTAAGTCCGCTTTGATACGTCGCAAGTTTCGAAAGATTCAAATGAGTGCAAAAGAGAGGGATAATGAAACAAAAAATACCCAATTAACCAAATTCCCACTGCATGTGGGTAGCAATTTCATTTCAAGTTTTTGACATTTCTTTTTCTCCTTCTTCTTTCTTTTTCGCATATGCTTCATTACTTCTTTCGCTGTGTACGAGCACAACATTTCAGTATGGCGGATGAACTGAAATGGACCAAAGAATTAACAAGGGGGCTCATTTTCAATTATGAAAGACTGAGCGGCAAAGATGAAATGAAAGAGAACTGTCAAATAACATGCAAACTCAAAGAAGGGCAAAGTCTTCATGTAGAGTTGCGCGCATCACTGAATGACAATTCAAAAGAAAATAACCAGAACATGCGCATTACACACTTGCGACGTACGCAAACTCCCAGCCTGAGGAGTTCACTGGAATTTCGGCCCGATCAATACTAACGATTATCAAGGAATACGAGGAGGAAAGTGTTACTAAATCACCAAATAAAAAAGTACCACACAAAAAAATGGAAAACTGCATTAAACGACTTTGACATCATAGCTATTCGGCGAATTATATACAACTTTCACCTTGAGGAAAAAATGATAATTACCTTAAAAATGTTCAGACAGGTTCAGGAAGATTTGGAGCTTAACGTAAGCATTATGTCGCTACACAGGATTCGAAGAAGAAATGAATTTTCCTATATAAAAACGAAGAACAACCGTAAACTTATGTGCGAAAAAAATTAAGTTAAACTTTTTCGAGTGAAATATCTGAGAAACGTGCGGGAATACACATCAAAAGGATATGAGATCCTTTATTTGGATGAAAGCTATATTCACAGCTCACACACAATTTCAAAGCGTCAGATGTTGATAATGGCGCATGCAGGCTCCGTAAATAATGTCTTGCTTTTATTTAAATCTGGCACTAAAACAGGAGATTATCACGATGAGATGAATTTTGAAAATTCATCCAAATGGATGACAGATCAAGTTTTGAATAACATAGAAGAACCTTCAGTTAATGTAGTGGACAACGCATCATATCGCAACAAGTGGGAAGACAAGCAAATCAGTTCTGCTTCCGGAAGATTTGGGATGTTACAAGGGCTTGATCACTACAATATACCACATAGTTCACAGATGCTCAAACTCGAACTTTATGAGCTTATAAAGGAACATCGAACTATAGACCATCCAAAGCATAAGATTGACGCTATAATTCACGGCGCGGGACACGAAGTACTACGATTGCCACCTTATCATCCAGATCTCAACGCTATTGAAAATATTTGGGAAACTGTCAAGGCAAGAGTGGGAAACCGAAAGACAACATTTAAATTATCGGATGTTCAGAAACTAACTGAAGAAGAATTTTCAAAAATTATAGTTGAAGATTGGCGCAAAGTTTGGCAAAAGTTATAAGGACAGAGGAGGAATACTTTTCTCATGAGCTGATGTGGGACACAATATCGGATGCAATAGTTATCAATCCAGGAGATGATTCCTCAACCGATTATGAAACTGATAGTTCTTCAAATTGAATTCAATATACCTAGTCCTGCTATAAGTTCTGTTATAAATATAAAACGCTATAAAAAAAAAACAGTGAACATATTGTATTCAAAATTGTTTCGTTTATTAGACCTCAATATTGATTATTAAAAAAATTGTATTGTATTGGTCAATATTGGCACCAAATATTTCGCCTTCTTCACAGAAATGGAGCTTTGCCAGCAATAATGATCTACGAAAACTGTATAGCTACATAGAAACACAATCAAACAATCAATTCATGCGAGACCTCTTGCTTCATTTATCCAATCGTCATTATAAGCAAATCCCATACAGAATCAACAAATATACTCGTTTTTTTTTATATTTTATCAGAATATAATTTTCTCGAAGTAAATTTGGCATATAAGAATCTACATTTCCTCTCCCACCAGGGATGTAATATTTTTTTGGAAAACTGGATATACACAATGATTATACCTCAGGTAGAAAATGGCCGTCCCATCAGTGCGCTCTCAACTTTAGTTTAATAGAAGGACAATATAGAAACCAATTAAACCGGTTTGCACCCCGGGGTTACTAGTCCAGTGTGCGCTGGCCCATTGACTGCATTAGCACATTAGAAGGAGTTGCCATACCAGAAAATGAACAAAACTAGAAGCCCATTTCCATCTTTTTTAACTCTGTTTTATATTTATTTGTATTTATTTCTTTTATTAAATAATATACGTGAATAACATATATTTACTATAAAATAAAAAATGTTAAAATTTACAAGCGAATAAGAGAAAAGCGAAGAGAAAATAATTTGTGAATACATAGTAATAAAAATAAAGAACACATACTGGTAATGAATGATAGTGAAGTATTGCGTACTATGATCAAAGTTTTAAGTAATCGAAAAAGTGGTGTTAAAGCGCCTTGTAAACGCTAAAACATGGTACTAGTAAACATGTAAAACAAACCGAGTTTTAGCTGATGTTGACCGTCTGCGGGCTGGTACGCGTACCAATTTTTTGGTCTTACTAAAATCAAAAGTGGTTTGATATTTGACAATGTTTGTGGGCGGAGTTTTGTGTTGCTGATACTATGTTTGAGTGTCTGCGCTCTCATCTGTCAACATTTACGCGAGCAAGCCATTTCATCAGTGAATTTCGTCGTGTGAACACACAAAGTAATCGGGAAAATACACACAAATACAGATGTTTGGAAAGAATTTTCCAAATTTTTTCAATTATGTTGGAGTAAATTGGTCTCAGCGTCTGCGGGTTTTAGTGGTACCATGTTTTAGCGATTACAGGCCGCTTAAGGTTTATAATATTAACGCACAAAGTTTAACTCCCAAAATTGACGAGTTTCGAGATCTATTTGAAGAGTCTAAAGTCCATGCAATTTGTGTCACCGAAACATGGCTGCCAGTAAACCTGAAAGAGAAGTTACGTGATTTAAATGGATACAAAATCCTTCGTTGTGATAGAAAGAGACGATTTGGTGGTGGTGTTGCAATGTATATTAGACAAGTTATCAAGTACAAAAAGAGATTAGAATCCCCTCCCGAAAGTGAAATTGAGTACCTTTTTGTTGATATAATAAGCGAAGAGAGTACGCTGCTCATTGGAACTGTATTATATGATAGAAATATCCCATTAAAGACGAAAAGTAATACACCCCAAAGAAAACCTTGGTTCTCTCCCCAGATTCGCTCACTAATGCAACTGCGCAATCAAGGTTATAACCGATGGAAACAATTTAGCCTCGAGGAACATCGTGCTATATACCGCTTACTCAGAATCGAGTTGTAATGGCAATACGATTTTCGAATCGTCTTAACCTTTCCCAGAACGGGCGGCAGCTATGGAAAAATCTTAGCCAAATTGGGATCGCTAATGGCGGAAGTAATTATGTAGGTCACATTGAGTGTGATGTGCTAAATCAACAATTTGTTTCTCTTCTTGTTCTCCCAGTTTCAAACTTTATAAAGTAACTTGAGAAAGTAATCTTTCTTGTCCTACTAGACTTCTCAAAAGCGTTTGATACAGTAGACCACTCTATCGTATGTGACAAACTTAAACGATTCTCTAATTTCACATCTTGCGCTGTAAAGCTTATTTGTTCTTAATAACTGTTTATCGAGTTTTCTGCCAATTACACGTGGTGTCTCCCAAGGAGATCTATTATTTTCCATATACGTGAATGAACTAGCCATCGTCACCAAACACTGCTCCCTACATATGTACGCTGATGATGTACAGTTGTGTATGATTTGCCAGCTTGGCCTAATCGAGCATTGCGTTAGTTGTATTAATGAGAAACTTGAAAATGTAGTAAATTGGTCACAGAAAAATGGCCTTTTATTGAACCCTAAGAAGTCCGTATCACTAGTGATTTCTAAAAACAATATCGACATTTCATACTTTCCTCCTATTATATTAAACAATGCCCCCATAGCTTATGTCGAAACGGCCAAAAGTCTTGGCGTAAGCTGACCTGGGGAGATCGTATTATCAACATTGTAGGAAGAATCTATGGTGTCCTAAGAACGTCATGGGCAACTCAATCGTTCACTCCCATCAGAACACGTTTCATGCTGGAAAAAATATTAGCCTTACCAACATTAGTCTATGGGTGTGAAATTTTTGCCAACTGTAATTCCTTCAGTAGAAGAACACTGAATGTTGCATTTAGTAATATAATTCGTTATATCTTTGGCCTGCGTATTTACGCTCCAATTGGTCCAACTACTCGGTTCGCGTGCTCGGTATGACATTTGATAATTTCCCCCAGTTTCACGTTTTAATTCAGCTTTCATATATTCTGTTAAACCAGCAACCACACTATCTTTATGAGAAAGTACGAACGGCATCTTCCCATAGATGTCGAATACTTATTCATCCGCATCATGTACCTCTTACATCTGAACGTCCATTTTTTTGTATTACATTTACATTATAATCCGCTGAAACTCAGAGAAATTGTGTATTTTGAACTACAGTAGACTTTCTTTAATTCGAAACCGTCGGGACCTAGACCTGTTCGAATAATCGAAAATTCTAATTATCGAGAATGCTTTCAAAATTTTCTAAGTCGTGGCAAATTCGAAGTTTTCATAACGTCTGCATACCAAACACTTACAGGCAAATTTATTTTTATGCAATCAACTTCCAGACTGTTCTTTGAAGCGATAGAAAAAAATAATTTAGTCGGATTTTTAGTTCCTAGTTTTTATTTATCGAGAATTAAAAACAACTTAAAATCTTATCCATAATTGGTAACTAAGTAAATAAATAAATGTGTGAAAATGACTTCATTTGGCAGTGCGAAATAATAAATAAGAAAATGTATATTTTGAAATAATTCTACATTGACTTTACAAAATAGTCGCCAACGTATGATTGTTTTTTGGCTTTTGTTTTGCCGCGTCAACAATTTCTGTCCGTAAATTCAGCAGCTTTGATACATGTAGATTCAGTACAAGATATTTTCAACATAGACAAACAAACGCGTATGTGTATTTGTTGATAATCCCGCCACAGGTTTTATTTTGATTCGTCATAAAAATCAGTCATGTTGTTTAACTAAAAGATAAAATAAATGACATCCATGTAACGTCTTCTTTTTCAAACGTAAAATATGGGATTAATATGAAGAATAAAAATGGTTCGCATTATCGATAGAAACCGTTCGAATTATCGAGCGAAAGAAGACGTTCGAATTATTGGAACATTCGAATTAACCCTCTAATTCCCATAGTCACGGTAATGGAAAATATGATTGTTTTTTAATCTAATTTGTATATTTATACTTTGTGTTATCTAAATAATTAAAAAAAAATATTATACACGCATTTTTTTTAAGAAGTGCTGTGACCTACAGGGGCCACTGGGCATTACTTTAAATAATTTCCCTGCATTTTATGTAAATTAAAAATCACTTTCAACTTAATATATATTTATTGCTTAAATATATTATATATATATAGTTACATTGTTATATATATATATATAATACATATGTTTGTATGTATGTATACAGGGTGTCCCAAAATTCAACGTCAAGCCGGAAACGGGTGATAGGTCAAGTGGTGTCGGTTATCACAAAATTATAAAAAAAAATCTAAGTCATGTACTTTTAAAATCATTGTCACTCAAAAACAATTTGAGAAATCTGACACCCTGTGACGATCTTTCAAGTGCTATGAGTGACGTAACACTGAGCAACTCTTCTGTAACTTTTTGTTCGAATAAGCGATATTTAGTTAAAACCAATATTTTAGTTAAAACCGATATAGTTACGTTTCAATTTTGGACCGTAAGTTACAGAAGAGTTGCTCAGTGTTACGTGACTCATAGCACTTGAAAGATCGTCACAGGGTGTCAGATTTCTCAAATTGTTTTTGAGTGACAATGATTTTAAAAGTACATGACTTAGATTTTTTTTTATAATTTTGTGATAACCGACACCACTTGACCTATCACCCGTTTCCGGCTTGACGTTGATTTTAGGGACACACTGTGTATGCATGTATGTGTGTTTATAAGTATTGATTCATGTAGAGTAATTTGTAAGCAAAAGGAAGAATTATTTGGTTGGAACTTGTAGCAACACTTTACATGTAATCCTATTTTACACTTAGAGCACATTTTCCGTGTGCGTTGGTGGCAGTATCCGCACCGTTTTTGTGAGCAGTCTGTTTCCAAGTGATCATCAGCGATACCCATCGACCTTCCCTCACTTAGCACTCTAATTCGCACAGGAAGAATAACGGCTTTGAGGTTTTCCATATTTTTGTAGATAGGTGGTCACTATATTAATTCGGAAATCACAATACGTCCAGTTGTTTTTTGGTTGCCTTTTTATAAGTCATGCATTTTGACACGCAGCATCAAGGCCAAAAGCAAACAAAGGGAACCACCACTTTTTGCCAAGAAATTCCAATCTCAAAGAGTCAACGTTTTCATCAAAACGGTCAACTTTACCCATGTATTTGTTATACATTTTGATAAAGGCCGGACAGTCAACTTGAATTTTTGATCGTTTTTTGTTGATAACTCCAATCCGATCCACTTTTGTGATGGGGTACAATTTGTCGCAGTTAGATGAAATTGTGACAATACTGTTGTCGTGCCACTTAGCCACAATGACTTCCGCAGATTTTTGATGACACCAATTACGCCTAGGCTTCTTTTTCATATCTTTGTAATTTAAAAGTTTTCAATTTTCCAGACGGTTTTCATGAATGTTGCTTGCTCTTCCAAATAGTTAAGCAATGGTAATCCGGTGAAAAAACTTTCAAAGTACAAATTGTACGGGTCTTGTTTTGGTGATAACCTGGAAATAGAGTTCCTGCGGCTCCCGAGCCATACTCTGATTGCATATTGAGGGTTGGGCCCGAAACACCTGGATATAGTTCACAGTTGACCCAATATCCGAAACGACCAAATTTTATACCCAAATCGTGTAGGTTTTCCATGAATATGCTGTTTTGTACCATGTTTACCAAAGTATGGAACTATAGTTTCGTCGATTGAAATGTGTGGCGAACCAGCTTTATTGAAATTCGCAGTAAAATTCTTGTTCAACCATGCTGGTATTTGGTTGTCCCGTGTGGTTCAATGTACGAGCAAGCTTAATGGAAAAGATTCGGGTGTTTGAGAGGTCTTGCCTTAGGGCTTGTCTTCGCTTGTACAGAACACCAGAGTCAGAGTACAAAAAATTGTATCCTAATAAGGTCTTTTACAACACAGCGAATCTAATATGATTGGACAACTTCGCTGACTCGAAGGCACATTGCAAGAGCAATGACCTCGACGAATAACCTGATATCTGGGGCTTACCACCCCAATTACCTTTACCACGAGAGTATGCGCTCTGACGCCTTCGTTCCACTGGAAGCATTCCTCTACCTGGATCAGATAGGGTTGATCCAGGATAGATCAGCGATTCCGTTAATCTTCCATGTCGCTCGGACAGCTGGGGAGAGGCGACTCAACTACAACAGAGACGTCGCACACGACAGTGTGGATCGTCTCAGGTTCAGTAGGGCGGTGGGGAATCGCGATAAGAAGGATGTCTTTCGGCAGCACCAGCATTTCTGGTGGTTGAATGATGGAGAAGATGTTTCGTCGTCGTTTCCGTCAATTACGGACCAGCCTCACTAATGAGGCAGAGCTGACCAATCTATTTGCTCTGTGAATAGCGATGGCCAGCTTATATAGGTTTAGGTTAGTACTTAAGAAATACATACATATATTAGTGTATACAAAGGATATATTCTAATATATGTATATAATTGTGTATATTCTTTATGTGTGTGTATGTGTGTATTGTGTATGTAGGATTAGGTAAACTAAGGTTTATTTTAAATTAGATATTAAGTTTTTATAAAAATTTTGTTGCAAAATTCCCGGAGGAGGAAAATTATTCCGCGTTGAAAACAAATTTTAACAATTTAAAAGGTGAAGAGTGCCGGGCTACCGGCAACCAGAACAAAACAAAGGAACAAAGTTATTACACGAGCAAGAGGGGAACCGCAACCACACGGATGGTGGTTGGTAGACGAGTGAAAGGAAATACGCAAAACTGAAAACAAGCCCAAAAGGGGATCGCGAGAAAACCGGAATTGCAACAAGCAGCTGGTTCCAAGCTGCGCACACCGGCTGCTCAGTACGGGGGGGTTCGACAAGGGGGAAACTGACTGTAAACAATGGATAATTGGACGCCACCCAATTTTTTTTGCGAAATTGGGAAAACAAAATAGAAATAAAACAAATAAATTTTTCCCTGATGGGGAATTTAAGTGCATATATTTTTTTGTAAACAAAGGGGGATAACAAAGGCCGTATATGGTAACGGACAAGTCACAATCGTGGGACACCAAAGGGGTTGCCCACCACAAGATTTAACTAACAGACTATTACACTAAATTCGACGGCCGACGGAAGGCCCACGATTCCGTACGATCACAAACGGGATGACTCACTAGGAGGTAACGGGGTCGCGAACGTTTTAAAGGTAACCGCTAAAGGGTTACGGGGTTTGCCGAGAAAACGGGAAAGAGCCTTACTCTACTACTTACAAATAACCCCAACTGGGGTAGATAACGCAAATAAAATGATATCAAAAGAATTAAGAGGGGTACTTATCTGTTTTCCTGCCTACTTGGGGTCGCTCCTATCTGTTTGTTAGGGTTGGTGAGGGGAGTGGGTACTTCCCGCCGCTGTCACTCTCGTCGTAGGTTTCGTCCGTTGGCTCCTTGTCGGTCGGGCTTCCGTCTTCCTTTATTGATCGGTTTTTTTGTTGTTGTTCGTTCGTGGTGTAGTTTTCCCTTAGTTTTCCTCCTTGTTGGTTTCTTTATGTTAGCTCGTTCGTCTTGTGGTTTTCCTTTAGTTTTTTTTTCGTGTTGGTTTTTTTTTGTTCGTTCGTTGGGTAGTTGTAATTTCTTGCTCTGTTTTAGTTATTTTTTTTTTTTTTTTTTGGCTATCGTCTTTGTCTCGATACTTTTCCTTTTTTTTTCAGGTCCTCTCCACTATGACGGCTAGATCTTAATTATCGCCTAGCCGCACATCTCGGCTAGTTGCCACCCACACACACACTCTCATGCATGGTTCCACTAATTCAGCTGTCAGAACAAAGGGACTCACTTCCAGAGCTCTGACAGCCTCCCTATGAAACCACCCAATCACGCCAGTCGATGTTTTGTCGTGTTCGTTCTGTTCGTTCTGTCTGTCGAGTGACTGCTTGGGTCCATATTACGCCCTCGGACCCGGAACACTTTTGGGTAACAATTAAGGGGAGCTCAAATGGTGACCGCCAAGTAGGGAGGAAACATTTATTAAAGAAAACTTTTACTGCGGGGCCCGTAAGTCTCCTTGCAGACACGAATGAGGGGAACGGATCGTGGGGAATCGTGAGCTTTCTTTCACAATTATTGTTTTTGCATTTGGGGTTTTGGGGGTCTTACAAATTTTGTGGCTGAAAGCAAACAATATATATATTAGGGTGGGCTCTCGGCCATTGCTGGGGTGTCGACCTCTTCGGGCATCAAGGGGGGGCAGACCGTCCGTCCGCTAGGGTCTCCAGGCCGTCCGCCTGGGTCTTCCAAGGGTACCTATATGGTCATCTCTGGAGCGGTAGGCCGGGGGAGGGAACTGGATCCAAAGGATCTAGTAAATCCCACCTGTGCCGTGGCGGGACGAAACAAGAAAAGGCAGGAGGGCAGAGGGTGAAACAGACAACAACAGGACCAAAGGGAATGGAGGATTTTTGGGGCGTGATTTGCACGTAACAAACCCCACCCTTACCTCCTGGGAAATGTGCCCTCACATTTCTGCTTGCGGGCCAGCTACCAAAACCAACGGTGGCCAAAGCCAATACAAAAGAGAGGGTAGAGACAACACAAAGGGGAGACTACTATCTAGGTTACTACTACTAGACACAATTTTTTTTTTTTTTGTTTTGCATCGGTTTTGCGATGCTCAAGCACATCATCGAGCGCACCTACGCTCTCTGCACCTCTTTGCATAGCGACCTCGCTTTGCTACGCGACTTAGGTCGTCTTGGGGTACCTCAGCCTCGTCCCGATACGGCTTGAGGTCTTTCACGTGCCACGTTCCTCGGTCCTTCCATGTGGCGTCCTCCAACTCGTACGTCCACGGTGAGACCCTTCTCCGGATGGTGAAAGGTCCGACGTATTTTGAGGCTAGTTTCGCAGCGTAGTAGTTCGCCGCGTCGGAGATCATAAAGTTCCTACGCCACACAACCTCGTTTGGTAAGTATTGAACGTCGCGTCGTCTGAGGTTATATGACTTAGAAGCCTTCATAGTCGCCGTTGCCAGCTTCCTACTTATGTCTTCCCTAAGCTTTTGGAATCGTATCCCTAGCTCAGTCATGTCAGTCGCCCTATTTGGTGAACCTAATTCCCTATCTATTGACCCCGTTTCCCTATCTTCTAAACCTATTTCCCTATCTCCTACGCTCACGCCGTCTTCTGGCGGAGTTGGTTCCCTACTCTTTATTTCCGTGATCATGTCCCGTCCGAAGTTCGCGTAATAAGGGGAGACACCTAACACATCATGTTGGGAGGTGCGGATACAACAGGCAACCTTCGCCAACTGAGAGTCCCAAGCCCTATGGTTTTCCGACACATAGGCCCTGAGGGTCGACTTAATAATTTGGTTTATCCGCTCAGCCGGATTAGCTTGCGGATGGTAATGCGCGGTAAAATTGAGACGAGATCCATATGCATTGCAGAGGTTTTTCAATTCCTTACTCCGGAATTGAGGACCGTTGTCACAGACAACTCTGCGGGGTACGCCGAATAAAAGAAAAACATTATCCTCGAGTTCCCTACAAACTGAGGAAGCAGTAGCCGACCTAAGGGGAAACAACAGAGGAAATTTGGTAAAATAATCCACGACGGTGAGGATATAAACGAAACCCTTACTCGATTTTGGAAGTGGACCAACCAAGTCAACGCAGATCATATCCCAGGGATTCGCAATCCCTCTCCTCTCCACCATCAAACCAGCTGGTTTGTCATTCACCGGCTTCACACTCTGGCAAGTCTTACAATTCCTAACATACCTAATTATATCTGACCTCATCTTCGGCCAGTAATACCTAGACCCTACTCTGGCATACGTCTTCCTAACACCCATATGCCCTGCTAATGGATTGTCATGACACTCTTTTAGTACCCTAACTCTATCTACTTTCGCTACTACCTCCTTCCATTCCGAACTATCGTCATGCACAATCACGTGTTTTGCCCTAACAAATTTAAACAAAGTTCCCTGTTCTACTCTCCAATCCGGATAGTCCAGCGGGTTCGACTCGACCTTGTTGATCATCTTAGCGATCCATGGATCCGGGACCTGCTCTTCCAGTTCAGCTACGACTGCAACATTCCTAGAAAGCATGTCCGGAACCACATGATCTTTGCCTTTGCGATGCACAATTTCGAAGTCGAACTGCTGCAACCTAACCGCCCACCTAGCTAACCTACCACACGGATCCTTGAGGTTACTCAGCCAAACCAGTGAGTAATGATCTGTCACGACCGTAAATCGAACGCCCTCAATGTACGGTCGCAACTTTTCAACAGCCCACAGTACGGCCAAGCACTCCTTTTCCGTGGTTGAATAGTTCCTCTCATTTCTATTCAACGACCTACTTAGGTAACTAATTACCTTTTCTCCTTCTTCAAATGTCTGAGTAAGCACTGCTCCGACCCCAAAGTCCGATGCGTCGGTTTGCACCACAAACGGCCGCTCAAAATCCGGACATGTCAGTATCGGGGCAGTCACCAAGCACTCTTTTGCTTTCTGGAAACTCCCCTCGCACTCCTCAGAAAAAATGAACTTACTCCCTTTCCTCAACAGGTCGGTCAACGGTTTTACCAAAACTGCGAAGTTTGGTACGAATCTCCTATACCAGGAAACCGTGCCGACAAAACTCCTAACCTCTTTTATGTTCTTTGGTGCAGGTATCCTAACCATACTCTCGACCTTTTCTGGGTCAACATGAAGACCATGCCTATCAACTACATATCCTAAAAATTTTAACGACGATCTACAGAAGTTGCACTTCTCTTCGCTAACCTTGAGGCCAGCCGCAGTCAATCTTTTGAAGACCTCTTCCAATATTTCCAGGTGTTGGCGGAAATTGTTGGTGACGATTATAATGTCATCCAGGTATACGAACACGTGCGGTTCCAGATCGGCACCAAGCACAGTGTCGATAAAACGCTGCCACGTCGCCGGCGCGTTATGTAACCCGAATGGCATTCTCTTGATTGAAAGAGGCCCCGATTGGGTACGGTGAAAGCCGTATAAGGCCGAGACTTCTCCTCAACGGGAATCTGCCAATACGCCGACTTGATGTCCAATGAGGACAAGAATTTGGCATCCCGGAGTTTGTCCAAGGTAGCTGAGATGTAGGGGAGAGGGTAAGCATCACGTTCCGTGACCTTATTCAACTTCCTGTAGTCGACGCAGAACCTAAACGAATCATCTTTCTTTTTAATCATTACAATGGGAGAAGCCCAAGGACTACTTGATTTTTCTATAATATCTTCTTTTAACATATCTTCTAATTCCCTATCTATATGACGCTGAACCGCCGGCGAGACTGGATAGTAACGCTGTTTTATCGGTTCAGACGTCGTCCTAATCTGCATCCTAATCCATCTGGCATGTTTTTGAAAACCCTAGCTATAACCCTACTTAATTCCCTATCCTGGTCTTCCTCTAACTCTAATCTCTCCTGAATTGCTGAAATCGATGCCACCTCTGCCTGGTTCGAAAAATTCCACACGCCTGATCTCAGATCCGGGACAATTCCCGTCCGGGCCCAAAAGTCGGCACCCAGTATCAAGACGTGTGGAAGATTTGGAATTACTAGACATTCCAGTAGGATCGATTTCCCCTGCACTGCTATTGGCAAGGACAAACAACCTGCAACCTCTATACCTGCACCGTCTGCTAAAGAAACCCTACTAATGCTTGCCTTTCCTAACTCTAACCCTAAACTCTTTAACACATGCCATCCATCCCTACAGATGATCGTACGCGAAGCCCCTGAATCCAATAATCCTAACATCCTAATTCCATAAATCCTAACTGCTAAATAAGGCCGTACGTCATCTTCCTGCGCCTCGAGTGTGAAACCTAAATGAACGACCTCTTCCGTCGTTCCTACCAGCCGGTTACCAGCAGGCAACCTTTCTAATTTTGTCGGCGCACTCGCCCTGCCGATGCGAGAGTCCGATTCCCATTTCCCGAACACGTTGGGCAATCCCTCCGTATAACTCCTACCTTCCCACAACCTACACAACGCCTAGGAGCGGAACAAGTATTCGAGAGATGCCCCTCGCGGTTACAATTGTAGCATCTCATCCGGCTGTTCGGTTGAGTGCTACTGCGGACCGTCGCGACTCGAGACTCCACCACCCTTGGTTCCTCGACCGCCACATAGGCCAAGTCTGGTTCCAGGAGGTTGCGGGTTCGTTGAGTTGGTGGTGGGACGAAGGAATCAACATTTGCTCGAACTGTTTCGAGCCTTCTACCCAACGCAACAAGGTCCTTGATGGATTTCGGATCCGTCAGGCCTAGTTGGGTTTGGTAGAATGGTGCCAGATTCCTCTGTACCATCCTCAACTTTCGACTCTCTGATAACGGCTCAGAGAGTCTACCAAACATGTTTTCCATGATGGCCACGTATACACCTATTGACTCTTCCTTCCCTTGGGTACGTCGCCTAATCTCTTCCAAGAGCAGATCATCATAATTTGGGGGAAGGAATTCCAACTTCAACTCTGACACCAATTCTTCCCATGAACCTACCAATCTCCTATTCGCCCTAAACCAAATGAGTGCCTTCCCCTCAAAGAGTTCCACCGCTGACCTGAAAAGCTGAGAAGAAGATACTCCCCTTGCTTCTCTTAGTTCCTCCACTCATTCCAAGAAGGAATTAAGAGAAGATCCGCAACGTTCGCCTGAAAATTTTAAACCCCACTTCTCGATGCGCTCCTGACATCGTTCTTGGATCGGCTCTTCCCGCTGTCTGGATTCCATTGGTGTCGTCCATTCTGTTTGTCTTGTCGTAGGTGTCGTCGGTAATCGGCCTACTCTAGTTATGCCTGAAACACTAGGGCGTATCTCCTCAACTACCTCTTCTACTTCCCTATCAGATAGGTCGGATAGAAGAATGAGCAGTTCCCCTTTCAGCTCATTCCTCTCCGCCGTCTGTTCCTTCGAGTCCGGTCGTGACCTATCTAATCTACCTATCGCCCACTCGATCTTCGTGAGAATCTTCAGGTACTCCGCCGATTTCGGATCATCTGGATGATTCTCGAGAAGATCTTCTATCTCTGTTATTTTTTTTCTTATTGCGTCAGCGTCCTCGTTAAAAGTAAAGGGGTAACTGTCGTTGACACCCATGGAACCCCGTCGTTCCAGTAGCCGTGCGGCACGAAGTGATTTCCGCATGCTGTCTACCGACGCCGTCTTCAATCCCCGAGCTGCCATCTCATAAGCGAGCTCCTCCTGGGATAACCTGTTAATTTCCATGCTTCAATATTGAGCTACGTATAGCAACACAAACGAAATTGGGTTAAAATCTTTTAGACCAAGGGAAAAAAAAATCTCAGTCACAAATCACCAAAAAAATAAAAAAAAATCAAATTCTTAAACTCTTAAAAAAACTCACTCAAAGGGAAATAACTCAACGCACCACGAAGAGTAAGAGAAATCGAAAACAATGATGGCACCAAATATATGTATATATGTATGTGAATAAATCAGAAAATTTAACAAAAAATAAATATGTCAAACGAAAGAAAAAAAATATCAAAAATAAATATATATCTATGTACCTATGTACATTTGTAGGTGTATATATGTACATATATGTATATGTAGGTATATATATATAAATATGTGTATGTTTATAACTATCTCAAAAACAATCAAAAATATCAAAGAGAAAAACCTACTTGTTTACCAGGGTACATACGACCTGGGATTTCAGCCTTCAATGGAGTATTCACTTCCCTCGATGGTAGTGCTGGTTTCTGGAACTCAACCTTCAGGTGATGAATACTTTGCCGCCACACTTCCCTTTTGTGATCTAAAAAAACGACACAGATTAACTGATCTTTTTTTTTTTTTTTATACGCACAACAGACATTTCCCACAACTAAACTTGGCACTTTATTTATGGAGCCCCACGCCTGGGCGTCAATTTCCTTTACCACAGGAAATAAAAGATATATTGTTTGACCATTGCTTAGTTGTTATATCTTCTTTTGTCTTTTCCTTGGTGCAGATACGATCATATTTTCTTTCTGTCATCCTTCTGTTCAGAAACAGAACGTCTATTTTGCACCTCTACTCTGGAGCGAAGCACGCGACTAGGAAGATGGAGAATATTTGTGTTATTTTCATTTCTGCTGTCTTCATCAGTCACCTCCCCATCATCCGGAGGGAACAGAACAATTTCTTCAAGGTTTTCTCCGGCTTCAAGTAATTCTACAATCCCGTCCACAGTCAACCTGTAGAACGCGAACAAGAAGTAAACATTGAATACAAATAAATTTTGCACAATGCGGCTAGTTTTGTTACAATACTGCCCAGTGTCACTTGCAGGTGACACTAAATAATTAAAGTGTTGTTGTACCCGACCAGCGTGAAATTTTTAAAATAAAATGCATCATTGTAATAGATAGGGAATTAATTTAGAAAATGCAACCAAAAAAAATCAATATTATGGTTTTTAAATTTTTCATTTGGATTTTAATAAAGCGAAACCCACAAATACCAGAAAACTTGAAAAGCGCGCACAAAAATTGAATGAAACTTACAGAATGTGTTTGAAAGCAAAAAATAACGGTAGCTACATTCGTCGATATTATGTTAGCAAATATGGAGTGTAAAATGTTGTGGTATTATAATTTAGAAAAATACTTAAACAGCTGTTACCTTTAGGTGACACTGGGAATTCACGGGTTAAAGGAAGACTACTGTAATATCTCTATTACTCTGTTAAACTGTCTTAAGCAGTATTTTTGAATTTAACGAGTTTGATGAGCTGTCTGACTCCACACAAAGAATTTGTATCCCTGAAATCGTGATTACGGGCAATTTCAATATACACAATTCTGGGTGGCTTCAACATTCTGGACGGACAACACCAGACTGACGTTGTGTTGAGATCTTCGCTGCGGAAAACAATTTGAAGCAGCTTGTAAATGAGCCCAGAACCAGACGTTGATAGTCATACCTGCAATACCTTTTAACTTCTCACTCTGATAAGTACATCGTTGATGTGCCCTCTCCTCTTGGATCGTCGGACCATTGTGACATATCAGCTAATTTCTCGTATACTGACCATACAGTTAGAGCAAAAATTCCTAAAAGAAGCGTATGACAATACGAGAAAACCTATTGGAACGGACCTAAAACCTTCGTTAGGAATTTCAACTGGATGCCGCTGCTGATACAATTATCTTTGGAATGAGATGCTTTATCCCTCATCGGATGAAGAGTATCAAAACAAAAGAAAAGGCATGGTAGGATGAAGAGTATCAAAACAAAAGTAAAGGCATGGTACGACACGAGCTGTAAAGAAGCTGTTAGGGTTAGAGTTGGTCCTACAAGACCAACCCGATAGAGGAAAACCGAAAAAAGTTCAAACGAGCCAGGAATATCTGCGTACGAAATTCAAATACGACCAAAAACTGAGGCATAAAATGCTCCCTTTATCCCCTAACACCGTCTACAGACGGTCATCGCTAAAATTCAAATATATTTAAAATTGAAAAAAGCATCGTCTTGATCCTGGAACTACGAGTTTAACGGTATCGGTTCGAACACACTCAGTTAAAGCCATTTCTGCCGAAAGTTGTAGTGATAGCAGACGCGAAAATTATCTCGTTTCGAGGCTAACCGACTTGAGAATTTTTTTGGTAAGTTGTTGGATATTATTTTTGATATTTTCTGCTAGTTTGATTTGTAAAAACACATAATTTGTGCAAAATATTAGTTTTAGTCAAGACCGCCTGTAGTCGGTCTTAGGCGATAAAGTGTTTTAATTCGAATCCTTTATTCCCCCAACGCGATTTCATTTTTGTGTTTTTAGCGGTATTTAGTCTTTTTTTGCGTGAATAAGTGTGTTCATTGTGAGCAAAGGTTTTTAAGTGTTTTATAGTAATTTGTTTTTAGAGGGGTTAGCGGATTAGTTTTTTTTTTATCTAAACCAAGAGCGTTTTTGGTTGGTTTTAGAAAATGTCACGACGAAACGCACCAAATAAGGGTTGCAATAGGCAGTGAAATCTTTCTTTAATGAGTGATGAGCAAATTGAAGATTTATTCAATTCAGTCGCATCATCAGATGAAGACTTCGATGACAGTGCTGAATATCCAGATTATGTTTGTGATGAACTCCAACCTGAAGATGATGTTTGGGTTTACTTGATTCTTCGTCGCACATGAATGTAGTTAATTTTTCGATGAATGTAAGCAGTTTAAGATTGACTTCATCACATGACATTTAAACTGTAGCTGCGAAGGAAAAGGTGAATTTAGCGACAGAATTGCAACAAGAAGCATCTACAGAAGTGCAACCAGAAGCGTCAACATCGTTCCGGCCAAAGAAAAGAGCTCGATCACGATCACGATCACGATTTAGAAGCTTCAGGACCAAAAGTGATCCCATCAGCTGGTGGCTTTACTGGTAGTGGTATCTAAACTGAATATCTAGATAGCATATTTTTGTATTTATTATTTCATTAGACTTGGCGAACATCGACAAAGATTCCAGTGAATTTAAAAACATTTTATGGCGAAAAAAGTCGATGGAATTGCACGTGAATGAAGTCGCGTTTAGAGGAAAAACAGATCTACCATCTAATGTTAAAAAACTTCGAGCACCCTACGAGTTTTTCTCTTACTGCTTTACCGATAATCTAATCGAATTAATAAGTCTGGTGACAAATCGATCTGTGATCACAGAAAACGTGAATACGCAATTTAAAGTCGATAAGCACGGTATTCGTCGATTCACTGGAGTTGTAATTTTAATGTCGATTTTCCGCTATCCAAACATAGAATCACACTGGAGCGAATACGGATCTCGGCACATTCCTGACTGTATGGCCAGAAACAAGTTTGAACAAATAAAAAATTATTTATCGTTGAACGATGAATCAAAACGTGTCCAAAAATGTCAACCAGGATATGACCCCATTTTTCGAGTCAGAAATGTTTCGGACTTTTTAATTGAACGCTTTGAATCCATTCCAAAAAATGCTCGTTTGTGTATTGACCAGCAAATGTGTTCGACTAAAATGATCCATTATTTGCGCCAGTATTTACCTGATAAACCACATAAATGGGGCGTAAAGTTCTTTGTTTTGTGCGACACCAATGGCTACTCGTATCGATTCGAAATAATTTTGATGACATAATTTTGCCTGGTACAACAAATATTGGATTTCTGTTGATCCATGTTGATCAATGTAGTAATACGGTAAAATATTTATTTTTATTTTTTATGTTAAGAAACAAAAAATTATTTTTCTTACATTGAAAATTGGTTTATTTCCTATTTTTACAAATCAGGTTGGCGCAAACAGTACCAAATTTTATGAATCATGTGTTGTACTTTGACAATTTTTATAAAAGTTTACCGCTTTTAGTTTACCTTAGAGCTCGTGGCATTCTTAGTCTTGGCACTGTTAGAGCAAATCACATTTCAAATAGCAAGTTACTACCAGAAAAAAGCGAAGAACTCAAAAAAGCGGATAGAGGGTATTCAGCAGAATTTATTGGAACCGCTTACGGTGTCTACATTTCCGCCGTATTGTGGAAAGACACAAACAATGTGAAGTTATGCTCAACATATGTCGGCATTAGGCCATTCTAGAGGGCGAATCCAAATTCTCAGCAATCTAAAATTGTTCGGTACAACCGAAAAGAAAGATCTTACATAGATATTGACTGTCCACAGATTATCCGTGAGTATAATGCGCACATGGGTGGAGTTGATCTCATGGACTCTTATATGGGTCGCAATGGACTTCAAAGTAAGACCCAAAAATATGGCTACAAGAATTTTTTACCATTTTCTTGATATGGCAATATCGAATGTATTTATCCTGCTGATGATTAAACAGCAAAAGATATGACAATGAATGAATTTCGCACAAGTCTTGCAAAAGAACTCTGTGCTTCTGTTTAAAAACGGCCTGTTGGCCGTCCATCATCTAGCATAAACGAAGAGGTAAGCACCAGCAATATTGGTAAAACAGCACCTCATCCGGTAGCAAGTGTGAGATTCGACCAATTAGGTCATTTTCCTGGGGATCCAAAAAATGTACAATTTATTCAAAACATCTGAAACACACACGTTTTGTACAAAATGCAATATTCGTTTTGTGTTTCTCCAAAGCAAAGAACTGCTTTAAACAGTATCATGTACAAGAATAAATTGAGCATTAATTTTGAATAGAAACGATTATTTTTTACTTGAATTTGTTTACTTATTTTTATTTTTTTTTCTACTTAACTACTAAGACCGTCTATAGACGGGCATTCATCTTTTCTATCTCACGCCCTCAGACACAATTTTTTCATTTTTCAACCCAAAATTATCCTAGAACCAAAATTATTATACTATAATTCCGCGTATTTCGATCTTGGGGGATAACGTGCTAAGGTACTTGCTAACACACCCTTTTTCATTTTATTTTTTGCTATAAACATTTTGTATTACAAATGTGTATGGTATTCATTTAATTGTAATACTCGTATGTATCAGTGGTGAGTTGGCAAAATTGCCATTACATTTTTAGGAGTCACCTAAAATCCTTCATTATTTGCAATGTCCAATGCAATTAGTGTAGATCTCTCAAAAAATTAATTTATTTTTAGTTTTCATTTTAAATTTGATAATAAAAAATTAAAAATTACATAAATAAATCACCGTAATAGCAAACTTATATTAAAATGTTTTTTTGCCAAACAAATTTGTATGATACCTTCGTCATTCTGGATAAATACTGCAATTCTATGCATGCCTAACTCTATTAGTGTTAGAAAGCATTCAAAAACGGCCAGTAAGTTGTCAGCTTTCTGTTAAAGGAAGGTAGCTTTTGACAGTACATGAAGCATGCCACTACATGGGTGCAATAAAACTAATTAAACTATCATATACCTATGCGTCATTTATGTGAAGGTGTAAGCTCCCAGCCTCTGTTCCTCTGGTATGGCACTGAAGCGGTGACTTTGCATGATATCTGTCTTTTAAATTTGGTCTTGTGGCTGTGTCACACTGCTTCGAAATACGAAATCGATTTTCGTGTCCTAAGTACCCGTCTCGGTCATAATTTAAGCCATGAAAGAAATGCAACAATGCTTTTTTTTTTTTTTAAAATTTGCACCAACGCAGGCAAATTAAATTAACATGTTTGAAGGTTATATTGACTTGGAAATAAGGAGCTCGGAAGGATATTCCATAATCGAGGGTTACGGCTTAGTAAAGAATCACGATATTTCAGAGTAAGCTCGAAATTTGGCTTGAGGGTAACATAAACCGATGAGCATTTATAGCGAGACGGACATTACGGTTTAAGATTTGAAGGGGCAACGACTTTTTGTGTGCTAAGGACTCGTTTCGGCCATAATCTAAACCATGAAAGGAATGTATTGTAGCAATGTGAACAAAGTAAGGCTTAAGTACTTACATCGAAGGATTGTCTTTGAATTAAAGGACGTTGCAGAAGCAAAAATATAATGTTGCAGAACGCAGAAAACTGCAATGAAATTTATATTTTCCGGCAGCTGAATCGGCAATTTTTCCAATTAGTAGTTACAAAAGGCACTTGTTTCGAAAATATAAAAATGGTTACCAATCGAATATTTCATTTGATTGACTGCTATTGCTTTAACATTGTCCAAATAGAAGACTTTATGTCTGAAGACAAATGACTATACCTGCGGACAATCGATCTGGCTGTTGCTACTGCCGATAATTAATGAAGGTAAATTCAGCGAAAAAAAATTTGCAAAGATTGCCAGGTTTATGGTCATCGGGTTCTAGAAATGACTAAGGACTAAGGAGTGTACAAAACAGTTGGTACAAATTTCAATATAAAGGTTTTAATACAACTAATAAAAAAACCATATTATGATAAACCTCACTTATTTTGTAAGCCGTATCATTGGCTTAGAGACCATGACTGCATTCATAAAAGGGTCTACCAAAGTAACCCAGATAACCTTTTTGTGACTTCAGATGGGACATACCAAGGATATAAATTCTCAGTTGATTCTCGTTCTATCATAACAGTTATTGATATAGATTTGTTTAATTGGATCGTGGAATCTAAATAGAGAGCATTAAAAAAAGAAACCATCCCTTTAAATCCAAAGATTATACTTCACGTTTACGGTGATCAAAATAAATTATTAATTTCATTTGATGTTGTTTTTCATGAAATTTATAAATACGAAATGTATAATAATATGGCTTAATTGAATCTATGTTGCATAACGGCATCCTGAGCACTAGTTACATGTCAATGGCCGGCGATTACGAACTGTATCATAAAGAAAACGGTTTCCGAAAGAGAAATCTAGCAGTAGAAGACACGAGTATACTAACCTCATGAAAATCACACGGTTTAGCCAAACCATATTACATAATTTAGTGGTGTAGCACTACCAAATCGGAAGCGTTTTTGATGAGACTGTCTGCGAAGAAACCGAAAAAGCCAACAAAAAACGGGACGGATGGTGGGACGATAAGACAAAAATGACGATAATAGACAAATGGGAAGCGTTTGAAGAATTGGTCAAATATGGTGAAAACAGTAAAACAGCGTTCTTGAGTTAGACTGCAAACGGTCTACTAAAGTAGAGGCGTTTTTAGGTGCACCCTCACGACGACAAGCAGTAGAAAAAAATTGAAACACCGAGTATTTTTAAGAATACGATACAACGAAGAAAAAAGTCGCTAGACACTCAATAGCAAAAATATATTTAAAACGAACAGCGGCGTTTGCTAACGGAGACAACGAAATCTGCAATATAACGAAATACTATTTTAACGCGTTAGCTTATATGCCGTCCAATATAGCGGTGGCGATTTAAAATCTTGGATTGAAATGACTCGTGATATTATTTAATAAAATGATAAGATGCAATCGGATGCCTAACCTGTGGAGGCAGTTTCCTTGTTCAACTGTATAAAACCGATAAAAAAACTGCTACAATTACCGCCCAGTGATTTTGGTAAAGCAAATGACGGACACCATGGAGACATACCGCGATGTTTTAAAAGGTTTGCATATTACTTACTTGAGATGAAATTACCTGACTTTTGTTTTGTTTAGTTTGTAAATACTAGGTACACGTTTCAAAGTTGCAAAAAGTGGGGGTATAATTAATTTTTACATTACATTTAATTTTAAATTAAAAAAAAAAACCTTTGTCAAATTAATTTTAGGGCAAAATTAACTTGGAAAGAATTATAGTACTAGCATAAATTTGCAAGATGTTCAATAGGAGTCAAAACATGGTAGCGTAAAGCTTAGCTTAAAACCTCTGTATCTCGCAGATGATCTATTTCTGACCCCTCGCCCACTAATACGATATTTTTCTCCAAATATGTCAAGGAATGTTCCCTTACACAATATCCGGAACACCATTTAATCTGTAATCCTGTAACCCAACGTTTTAAGTACTTCAGACTTACTCACTTACTTGGATAGCGCTGAAGACCATGATGAGCTTCAGTAGTAAATCTCTCCAGTTAATGATGTCGTTGGTCAACTGCGCCCAGGGTTGCACTCCAAGTTGGCACAGGTTTCTTTCCACCTGTGAGCGCCAACTAATTCCTTCTTAACTGTGTCGTCCATTCGGGATAGGAATCGAGCCTCTGGTTTTGGCTTTCGATATTCGCGCAATTTTCTCAAGTATGATGTAAAAAATTCACATGATAGTGCATCACCTTGTCGAAAGCCTTTTTTGACGCAAAGGTCTCAGTGAAATTGTTTCCGACATACACGGAGTATGAATAGTTTGTTCGAAATTCAGAAACTAGTCACGAGTCTGCATAGCTCTACAGATCTGATATGCAGCCTTGAAATCGATAAAGTGGTGGCGTGTATCGACTGAAATTTGTTGAATTGCCTTTAGGGTCTTTGACCATTTGTCGATTTCCTTGCTCATCTGTACAGGTCTCTGTTTGGGTTTTGTTAGCTTGGCACGGTCTTCTACCTCTCAGTAAAGAACATTGTTCGTGGAGTAGTAACTCCCACTTTTTTCGATCGGTCGTTTCTTATGCTTTGTTTTCCTCCCTGTAGAAATAGGTGCGTACGTATCGCCTTCCTCAATTGCGTCATTTCTGGTGGTTTCTTGACATCGATGCAATCGATCTTCAGCAGCTTTAAGGTTGTAAGGAAGCTGATGAGAAGTTCACGGCTCGCGATTGGAAAAGTTATAGTGGTTTATTGTTATTGCTCCCCTTTAATATTGATTCTCCTTCAAGTATTTATCTGTTGTTCTGGGGTCCAAGATGTCTATAGACATACCTCGGCTGCAACTAGATTGTAGTCCGTGTCTACATTGGAATATTCGGACATTAATAATATTGGAGAAGTGATTTGCATCGAATGAAATATGATCGATTTGGTTGAGTGTTTAATGATCTGATGTAAACATTGAGGTGAAGAAACTTTGTACTATCAGAAGTGACATTGAGTTCCGCAAAGAAGTTAATTAGCATTTGACCACTCACGGACGTGGTCTCATGTACGATATCAATTTCAATGGTGGGCGTAAGGCCTTATTTGACTTTCAAATAATTTAAAACCATTTTAACGTCAAGTTTATGTACAATTATTTTTTAAGAGGATTATCTTTTCTTTTTTTTGTAAGAGGTTATCCTGGCTGATGTTAGTGAACTTACCATTAAAGCAAATTGTTCCAATACGTCCGTTCACATTCTAAAACTATTACTTCTTACATTAATCTTCCGCTTACAACACTGTAATATATGTAAGCTTTCTATTCGCCTTTTGCTGGTTCATCTCACCATCCTGGCCTATTAATAAGTAAATAAGTAGTAAGGTGTAACCTTCTAAAGTATACATGTAAGAATGTGTCGATAAAGAAAGAAAAATATCTGCTTAACAACACAATATTTCTTATTTTCTTTTGCACAAAAATTTATTTCTTAACAATGATATGTTATAAATAATTACAGAAGTATACAGTTTTTTTCAATGTACATATATTTTGTTCTTATAGTTTTGTTATTGTATTAATAATAAATTTTTCTAAATAGGTACGTACTTGTTTATTTGTTGTTGTTTTTCTTTGTATATTCACTATACCTAAAGTTTTCTTTAAAATATAATAAGAAGACGCCATGACCAGCATAGCTGCACTTAAATGTAATTTGAATACGGTGAAGTCTATAGGTATTAAAAATGTATAGGTATATCTTTAATAAAAATTTACAATTGCGTTATGTATAAATTAACTAAGATTAGGTAATAAATGTCTATCCATATCCATTGAGACATCAAAGTCGAAATAAATTATAAATTATTGTTATGATAGTAAAAATATCGGGGAAAAAATGGTTCTTGTATTCAAAACAAATGTTTGTAAATATTTGAAACCTCTAGATATGTACTGAGCACAGAGAAGTTTTAAGATAGTTGTCACATTTAACACTAAACAGACAAACAACTTTTTTTTTTTAAATATATTTTTTAAATAACTACGCCTTTTCCAAATTTGTAATTTTATTCTACAAAATTTTCTTAGGAGTGCTTTTTCTTATTATTTTTTTTCTGTAAAAATTCTGTTATTATGTGGCTCTTGACGTTGACGAACAATTTACAATAATGTATTTTATTGCGCCACTTTAAAAGTTGAAGTATGTTTTCTCTAGCAAAATTCCTTTTTCCATTGTTCTTTATTATTTGCTCACATTTAAAACAGAGCAATGCGGCTGCACTTGTTGAGGCGTCAGCAATCCTGCAAACAGCCTTCGAAACGCCTTATGCTATTTATAACTACCCGGTTTAGGGACTATGGTTAGTTGCTTGGTCTTAATATCAGCCAGTGTGTGAACACCTTGCTCTTCAAATTTTTTCCATTGTGAATAATTGATCTGCATATGTGTAATAAGTTGTGGCATATCGATAAAACCTATAATGAATATTTAAAGAAATAACAATGATTATACGTTGTGTATGTATGATAGTAAAAACTTACTGTCCCATGCGTGAATCATATCCTGAATGATAAATTCAATAAAACCGATTTGACTTTTGGGTATACTACAAGTTGCCCGGTCGAACATGGGCATAACAATAGGCAATGCCTTAGCCTTTTCCTCATCAGTCTGGGTGAAGTATTCTTCAGCTATTCGACGAGCCCATTCCACACAGTAGTTGAGTGGCCTTGCAGGATTACTTACATCAGCTACCTTTATAATCATGCGTCTTATTAAAATTTGGCTATCATCTTCCGATTGTACTATCTAAAAATATACAAAATGGTGGTTGCAATTATTACCATAAATGTTTCTTAAGAATAAATTATTATTCAACAATTAAATACGATTATATTGCAATATCTATTACATGTACATTTTTTTATATGCTTGTGAATATAGAAAATTAAGTTTTGAATTAGCCATCAACATAAATAATGTTCTTAATGATTGCCTCCGAATACAAGAACTACTGCGGAAAATATTTTCTACGTTTTACTTCAGACTATTTGATTGAATATTTTTAAACCTTCATACATATGTAACATATGTACGATGTCATGAACATCACATCACATCATCCGGATCACAGAACAAGGCATAGTAGGTTACTTGACCCAGGGGGTAAATTCGCCAATTACTGAGCAAAACGGTCTGTGTTCAAATCTCGTCCAATAACGAAAAGCAAACAAAAGTATTATAATTCAATTTTCTCACCACTATTTCGGCGAGCAATGGCAAACCTTAGAAATTGAAATTTCTTCCATTGACCAATTCTCTCAGACGCCGTTCGGCGTCTGCAAGCTCAATGTTATATGGCGGAAGAAATTTTGTTTTTAATATGGCTATGGTCCAGACAGATTGCAATAAAGGTTTAATTTGCCTGAGATGGAATGGAAGGGGATTTTAATAATTTCGAGGCAGTTGACTAAGACGATACTAACTAGAGAGACTATTTACCCGAAACCTTGCTATCCTAATACAAGTCTTTTTCAGAATGCTCAATGTTAGATGACAGCAAAAAGATTTGTTTTTAATGTGGTTCAGATAGGTCATAATAGGATCGATGAGCATCCTCTGTATCGGTGATTTCGTATTTTAAAATCATTCAAAGTATTGTAATATTCAACACTCAGTATCGAGCAACAAATGACATAATACTGGTCATCGAATTCACGAATTCATATTCGGATTCATAAATTAATTATCATATTATCTGTTTTGTACAGTCATACAATTAGCATGCCATATGCACTCGTATGTGTACATACGAATTTACAAATTTACAGGACGTAAATTTGCCTATAGTACAATACAAACGAGTTTTGCTTTTGAGGTTTTGAGGCTGTCTTACTTATGCAGGGTGTTCCGCATAATGTGCTGAAGACTTTAAGGGGAGATTCCTTGATATATTTTGAGAAAAAAATCGTATAAACGGGGTCTCAGAAATGCATCTCTTCCGTGATAGAGATGTTTTAAGCAAAGCCTTACGCTACTCTGTTTTGACTCCTATTGAAAACAACATCTTTCAAATTTATGATTGTATGGTAACAAATAGGGTATCGCTGAACTCGTAATTATGAGTGCTTTAGTTCTTTCAAAGTTGTGAAAAGACCAAAATTCATTTTTTTTTTAAACTTTAAATTTTGATTTTGTCATCATTTTTGTGAGAAAAATATGTTTTTAACGTCCACCTTTTGCAACTTTGAAACGTGTCATAGTACAATATTTACAAACAAAAAAAAGTTAAAAGGTTCCTGCAACGGTAACAACGAACGAGCGAGATTGGATACACTGATAAGGCTGCCCCAAATGGCAGGGCATTTAGTATAACATTTTCCAGGTTGGGCGAGATTTAGCAGAAGGCGTTCGCAGCTACGAGAGCCATGTTTATTTACACAACCGCTTTTCGATAAAAAAAGTAATTTGCATGCAAATTACAACAATAACATAGAGATGTACGCTAAGTCAATTTATATGTGGTATCTATCTACTTAGCGGATATAAAATAGTGCTTTCAAATTCTACAATATTTTCTTCGCTTCAATAAGTTTTCAGAAATATCAAACATTTGAAAGCAAACAATTTTTCAAAACAAATTATTTACTAACCGAAAGATGAACTTCCGTTAAACGTCATAGATACCAAGGTTTTATGATGAACTCTTAAGCGAAGTTGGATCGCTTTTTATGACAATCGCTAACATGCGTGCACAAAAACACAAATGAAGACGTTTTACATTTCGTTAGAAACTAACAGTCTTAGGAAACTAAGCAGACATTTTAGTCCAAGCAGGACTTACATCTGGAGAGTTCTATATTGATATCGTGCATGCATTACATCATTCGAAACAAATTACCAGGACTATTAGGTGTTATATTGCACCACTGCAACAAAGAACGGTCATTGTGTACAGAGGAGTTAGAGAGTGATGAAAATTCGTGAATAGAGGAGGATTGATCCGTTATGTGGCCTGCAAGGTTTCTGGGCTTGACCCCAATGGACTTTTATCTATAAGGACGAATAAAGGACATTGTTTACTCATCAGGTAGCTATGAAATTCCAAGAAAAATTGAAAATAATAAGCAATGGTTTGCACTTTGAACAATTGATATGATACAAGATTTGATGAAAAAAATAAAAATGTGCATCCAATATTTGTATTTTTTTCCTAAAATTGTTAACAATTTTCAACTTAATATTTTTCTTATTTTAATAAGATGGTCGTATCTTGAAGGCTGGAATGACATGACTTCTTCTTTATTTGTAATAAGTACAGGTTTCAAAGTTGCGTAAAGGGGTTTTTTTATTTACCAACTGTTTCAAAAAAATGATAACAAATTCAAAATTATATGTTAAAAAAAATTTAAAGGTGATTCTTTAATACATTTGACGCATTAATTTTAGGGCCACGTTATCGTATCGCCATGATCCCACTTGTTACCACACACTCGTAAACTTGAAAGATGTTATTTTGCTTAAAACCTCTGTATTTCGAGGGAAATGCATTTCCGATCCCCCCATTCGTACATTTTTTTTCTCAAAATATGCCAAGGAATCTCGCCTTATAGTTTTCAACACATTTTCCGGAACACCCCACTTTCATTTGATCGCATTGCAGGTGCCCCATTTAGGTTAATGCGCCCTATTCAACTGCGCATGCTAGCTTAGAATGCTTTTGTGTTGCATCATTGTCATCCGTTCGCTACTCAATTACTTATCTGCTTGCCAAAAGTAATCGACAAGATTAAATCGTTTATGTTCTGCGTTGATATTGTTGTCACAGTAACTTGCGGAGCCTGAATAAATGATATCTTTTGCATCTAAGATCTATCACAAAATGAAGATTCATTAAGTAGTTGTGTGAAATGGCGTGATAGGAAGAGATCGTATTGTATACAGAATGCGACGTTTAGAATATTAACACCTCTATATTTTGCAAAATTTAAAGGATCTTCTTTTCCTGCAGATTGGATAAGCAATCCCCAGGATCCACTCATGAGATGAGTTGGTGTAGTTTTCGCAACACGTACTCTGATGGACTCTGTACCATCTCTAAAAAATTCGTTTTGCTCTTTTTGTTTTTCGAAATTCGTTTTCAAATCAGGATCATCGCTGTGGAAGTCTAAAGAAATGCAGTGTTGCCACTTCATATAATTGATGCTAACATATGGCTATACGAGAGGTAAAGAGATACATGCTTGACAAATTTACTTTCAGTTTCTTGCTATTAAAGCTGTCGACGTACACTATTGTATTTGGCAGTTGGTGATATTGTCATATCTGCTTTTGGCAAACGGCCACAACAATATGTATATAGGTCGTGAAAACAATATTTCTTAGATAATTTTTCTCTACGGGTTGAGAGCCATAAACCTAGGAAAAAACATCGAGTCAAGTCGGTTTTAGGTTTTGCCTCTAACCTGAGTTTTGTGCTAATGGAGAGCTGAAACTGAACAGTAAATGAGGCCCCAAGACAGTACACTTCTCATCTGAGAGAGGAACTTTGTCACTCCGATGAGCAAACTTTGACTAAGCTCGCACTGAAAACGTCACCTGTATTAACAAAATTTGTACAAGTGGCCAACCAATAATCGCCATTAAGAGGTAGTTAAGGCAATGGATCATGTACATGAAAATTACGTTTTGGCTGAATCCAAATTTTTGAACCTTCAGTAATTTACTCATAATTCAGATCCGTTGCATTTCCTGCCCACTTCATAAAAAACTTATTTAACATTAAAGATTCCAACAGAATCCACTCAATTTGTTTATATTTTGTAACCTTCTGAATGATATCTGACTAACACTGGTAGTTATTTTATAATCGTGTCAACTATTTTATGAGTATAATGAAAAAAATCTATTGTACAATATTAAAGCGCTCATTGGATTTTTGTTAAAGAAGTATTATTGAGATAGCAGTACATAGATTTTAGTACGAGTAAAACACGGATAAGTGCATCAGCGCAGTTATTCATCGTTGTAAGGTACGTATCCAGGTTTAGCAGTTATAAACATTATCTTACAGACTCTACGTGCGTATTTTCGTTAAGTAAAAACCTCAATTTTCGTAGAACTAATAACAAGAGAAAAAATAATTTATTCTTCATAAAAGATAAAAAGAAACCAAAACTAAGTAATTAACATAAATCCTTTAAGACTGCATTGCTATTGCCAATTACGGATTTCTGATATAAGTTATGGGATGATTTGTGGGTGGCCGTGCCTCATGTGGTAGTTCACTGGCGTCCAAATCGGAAGGTCCGATGTTCGAATCCCTAACGCGCCCGAAAGACATTAATTTTTTTCAGTTAGCACAAATCAAGTGAGATGAGTAGTTGACTAGAAATCAACAACAAACCAACTTCCAGTAAGAATTTAATCTTCCCATTAAATGTTGGATGCCACCCATGGAGCGAAATAACCACTGAGCCCAAATATCTTCCTTTCTCTCTCTATCCCATTTTCCAAAACACTTAATACATACATGCCAAGGCATTATAAGTGTATTCATACCCATTAGAGTGTTAAATTCTTAAAAAAAAACATAACATGCTTTCCGATTTGACTAAAGTTGATTTACGGTTAAAGTATTGTATAAAGCAAAATAATCCGTTATTTGTTTTGAAATTTACATATATGGTTGCTATTAACATTTCTTCCAGAATCTTGATTTCACCATTATCGATATTATGATGGGTTACGTATCTTTTAACGATCGTGAGCGCATTTAAGGTTTCAGTGAAACTAGATAGTTCCCCTATTATTACTTCACTTTCAGCAACGTCTTCCTCTTTTGATCTAAAAGCTTTAAATCGCATCAATTTGTTTGTTTTCACTAAAAGCATGCAATGAATTATACCTTGATCGAGAGGTTTCAAAATCAATGTAAACTTCACAAGCAAGAGCTCAATTTTTACATTTTCGAGATTTCCTTCCATTTTACTTTATAGTTATTGCGAAAAGTAAGGAAATAGGATTGCTTCCCAATTACGAAAAATATTTTGTACGAACAGTCAGCGTTACACAAGAAGAGAAGGATGAATTGAGCTTTGTCAGCTTTTCCATCTATTGTATTACATTACAACCTAAATCTGCGATAGCTTTGTAACATAGACGACTTTCATCAGTTTTGATTTGTTACGAGTATAATTCGTAGATCGTATAGCATTTTTGTTCTGTTTCAGTCACAATTTTCGTATATTTGCAGCTGTAGTTACCTTTTTTTTTTTAAAAAATCTGTGTGGTCAAGTTCAAGCCTGCTTTGCTTCGGTTTAAAGTCACGTTACGTAGCATTACATTCTCCATTACGAATGCCAAACGTAAGTTCGAAGCTCAAAGCGATATTGTGATAGAAAGCATTGAATTCCTATAGTTGAACTTGAAGCGAAGCCGAAGCAAAGGCGCAATTGTGCTTAGGGCATTGGTTCACAGTTATAGTGGGATTTAAAACAGAAAATTAAACTTTTCTTTACTCTCTCTGCAGGCGTTGGCCCAAGGCCAGTACTATTCAAAACAGTTGGCCAGTTTATTTGCCCTGACAAAAATATTTTTTTTTTTTTTAAGGTGACTTTTACAACGACAATCATACAAAAACTATCACTGAAAGATAAACCATGCATTTTCATTCTCTTACTCTCCCTGCACATGTGAGTTTAGACAGTAAACAACTTTTTAATCAGATTTACGAAAAAAATGATTTTCTGAGACGAATGTCTCTTTATTATGTTCAACTTAATTCTGATTACAATTTTAACTTATGGTTCTATCATATTTATTAAATAAAATTAAATTAAAAGGCAAACGTATAGAAATTTGAAACATTAACTTTACGCAGCAGAAGGCAAGCACATTCGGTGGATGTGGAAATCCGCGCGTGTTAATGTTGTTGGTTGAGTAAAAAGATTATTTATTTTATGATACGTCAAAATGCGTGCACTTTATTGATATTCTTAAGATCAACTACTACTCGTACGTAAGATCTTAATGCTATTTATACTATTGATGCGACAACTGTTATCACCATGGAATATTCCGTTGTTGGTTGTTTACTATTACTTGGGTAGTTAATTGTTTGTGTTGATAATGCATTTTAGGTGATATCGGTGGTAATGTTGTTTACATTCCTAAATGATGATGTAATCTGGTGTACGTGACTTGACTTGATAAGAATGACGTCCGAATTATGAATTATGTGTCCACTTTTACCTAAATTTCGTCTGGAAAATTCCATTTCGTATGTCCGCTTTTACACGGCGCATGAGTTTGATGCGCATTTTTTGGTTATTTTTTTTTTAACTGTCCTTCTGTAATGCGCGCATTTTTACACGAAGCTTTTTTCCCATTCTTTGGTTTTTCATGTTATTTTACAGCTCTCTTTCATTTCATCTTTGGCGCTCAGTGTTTAATAATTGAAAATAAGCCCGCTTGTTAATTCTTTGGTCCATTTAAATTCATCCGCTATACTGAAATGTTGTGCTCGTAACAACAGCCAAAAAGTAATGAAGCAAATGCGAAAAAGAAAGAAGAAGGAGAAAAAGAAATGTCAAAAAGGTGCAATGAAAATCTTACCCACATGCAGTGTGAATTTGGTTAATTGGGTATTTTTCGTTTCATTATCCCTCTCTTTTGCACTGAATCTTTCAAAACATTCGCCGTGTAAAAGCGAACTACATATATTTCATCGATTCTTTCTCTTCTTGCTCCAGCTTTCTGTACCTTGTAGCATTCGCAGACTTTGACTGTACCATAGATAAGTAATGCTAGTGAGCATAATCAAAGGATGCAATATTGGACTGGATGTTCTTTGATTGGATTGAATTAAAAATTACTAAATTTGTAATCAGCATTGGATTCGATGATGCGCATTACGTTTAGCTGTTCGTCATGTTGATTGTACAATATATGGCATCTTTGAATTCTTGTTGGTGGTTGAAGTATTGCTTTCCATCGATAGTTGTGGAGTAATTGAATTGTATTAATTTAGGTGCGTCAATTTTTACATTATTCCAGGTGTGTTCATAATCTATAATAATATTTCCGTTCCAAGTAACTGGAGTTGGGCGTTATTTTCATGTATCACTTCACATTTGGCTCGCTTATTTTCTAATATATTACTAGTACAATTGTCAGAATTTTTAATCTTACATATATAATTTTCAACATAGTTTTTACATTTTTCAATGGGTATAAATACATTGTTACATTTTGATATCTTAGAATCTATTAATATTTTTTGCATGCTTGTATGCAAGTGATATAAATAGTTACAATTGCTTGGTGAAAATAAAAAATATGTACGTCGGCATATTCTAATACATTTATTATAGGTGAATCTAATGCTTCATATCTTTTAAGGTTAGAGTTCCTGAATAGAAGTTTCCATTTTTGTAGTTCGTTGTATACATCGACAATTACTAAATGCTTTGATATAGTTTTAGGATCGAGTTAAGTGATCGTCTAACACTTGACTTGAGTGTCTCTATTTTGATTATTCTTGTTCTTGTTGTGCTTGTTCAGCCGAGTTCTGTTGTAAATTATATGCGGATCGTACTATTTTCTCATATGGTGTTAATATTTTTGAAAGGTTTGCTACATGGTATAAGAATGCGTTTTACTGATATATGTACGTATACCGGGTCTGTTTCTATCATTACATATATTTTCTCCTTTAAGTTAGTTAGGTTGTCGCAGAAAACGACGGAGATAAAAAATAAAATTATTATTCCTTGTACTCACATTATACTGTCTTTGTGTATAACTGCATCGCGATTTTTAAGTATTGTGTCACCTCAGTCTTCTTTTACTACGTGTATGGCGTATTTTCGTACGTTTTTGTTGCGACGGTGTGTTTTAGAGTATAGCTTAACACCAACAGATGAGGTAAACAAAACCAGCACGCGCAAAACCCAATTACAAGAAATGCTGACCACGCTTGCACGCGCGAACCCCAATAACTTGAAATGCTGACCAATTAGCTGGTGTAATCAATGCACATCGAACAATTTCCAAAACAGCAAACAACAGCAGAAGCTGAGTTAGGGAAATTAGATTGTAAATATAAGAAATTCAATAATTGTTAAGTTAGTTCTAAAGTACAGAGCAACAATAAAGGTCAATTTTTTTATAATAAAAGTGGAGCATTTTAATTAACCTATATAACGTCTCCTTTTTTGTATGTGATACTCTTACGATTTTTGTTCTGATATAAAAGCACTTTATTTTGATTTACCTCGATATTTTGTTTTATATCAGGATACCCTCCTCGATTGAAGAACACATCCTCGGGTTTGTCTCCTGTGACTGAGTGTATCTTTTTGTTGTATTATTATCGCATCGCGTTAAATATTTCGTCTCCTGGTGAAGAATTATTTTCCTATGCTATGACTTTAGCGAGTTCGATCAGCGTGCTGTGTATACGCTCGACTTGACCGTTGGTTGTGGAATGAAATGTCGGTGTTATTATATGTTCAATTTGTAGTTTTTCCTAAATTTGTTTCGCGCATTGTTGATTCATTGTCGGTCACAACGAACATTAATCGTTTGGGTAAATTTGTGATAATATTTCGTCAAGGTATTTGTATGTATTGTTTTTGCTCGGAATTTCTTGTATGTAGCAGTATTTTGAGTATTTATCAATTGTGCTGATGTACATATGTATTTCCGTTCATGTGAAATAAGTCTAAATGTATGTGTTCGCTTACATCATTTCGCCTTGATGCAGCTCCGATCGGTTGTTTGTTTGGTCTGCTTATTTGTTTGTTAGGCAGATTTCACACTCTGGCGTTTCTTTTTTGCACATTTGGCGTATATTTAGCCAAAAATATGTGGTCAGTATTTCCTGCGGTTCTATGTGCTCGTTTGTTTGGATTACAATTTCATTTTGCCTATCTATCTCTTCTGTCATTTTTAGAGCTAAAACAATTGATATATTTGGAAAGAAAGAAATGATGTTGTTTTCGACATGGAATAGAGTTTTTTCGTCTAATTTACCATTTAACATTTGTTACCTTTGGATTTATTATCCGTTTCAGTTTATCTAATAGTTCCCCTTTAGTCGAATAGAAAAGTGTATGTCGTGAATACGAAAAAATATTTTGCGAGGAGATTTCCAATAAGTTGATTGTGCTAAAGCTTATAATTATTTGATTTTTAAATGTATTTATTGGTTGTTTTACGCGTTTCAATTTCTCGGTTAATGAACTTTGAGCTGAGTGTTGTGAGTAACTCGAAGTATTCTTAATTTGGAATTGGACAATTCTTTATCGTTTGAATTTTATAAGGTTTAGTTATTTTATTATATTTTATTATACATATGTCCGAGGTATTCTACCGAATCCTGGAAAATGTGATTTCTCGCTTGAGATTTTCATATTGGCATTGCAAAATGCGTTTACTATTGTGTGAATATGCCCCATATGAGTACATCGTCAATATAAACGTATGCGAACTTGCCAATATGTGGACGTAGGATATCGTCTACTCATCGTTGAAATATAGAGGGTAGGTTTTTTTTAAACCGAATGATATTCTAAGGAATTCATATTTATAAATTCGTTATCTGCTATCGGACACGGGTACTATTTCGCCCAAATAGGATCTTCTGATTTTGTCCTAATTGTGGCTTGTCCTAGTCGTAAACGGCAAAATTTCGTTAGTTTCGGAATTTGTTCTCATGATATCTTCAAATTCAGTTTTATATGTATTGTTATTAATTGTATAATTTACTTTCAGTTCACTTCTTTCTTTTTATATTTATATGTGATTTATAAGGCCATGTTCACCCAAGAGCATGTCGAACTCCTCTAAAGCTTTAGTTTCAAAAAAATACTAAATTATAAAATAATGTAATAATTTCCTTAGCTTTAGTCAAAGAGTATCCATGAAGCATTTTAACCTTTGCTAGTTGTTTTCGGTAGATTCTTCTATTTTGCACTTAGAACTAATATAACTATTTGTAGCGCCTGTATCAATTAGATGTTTTTTGGCATCGTCTTTGGAGACATGGTAATCCGTTTTCTCTCCTAAAAAAGTACTTCCTGTTTCATAGGTGGTATCAGCATGTCGGACGAGTGATTGTAGATCTTCATATCTGGTCTGGTTTACTCGTTGTATCTTGTTTGTGTTGTAGTTTGTTGATGACATGATTAATTCACGTTTTGCTGCTTGTTGGTCTCCTCTGAATGGGTCATAGTGCTGTTGAGACGGTTGGGAGTTGTTCCTTGGAGGGGGTTGCGTACGAGTATTATGCTGTGATGGTGGCATGTATTGGCGAGAGTTATCCACTTCCATCGGTTCTTACCATGGTTGATGATTACATTGTACTTCTGTATTTGGATTATACCTCCTTCTATCCTCATAACTCTATGGTGAAGGATTTGGTCGTTGATTGTATCGTTGTGATGTAATTTGTGCGTCAAACTGCATATGCCGTTTCTAAATCTTTTGGGTGGTGACTGTATAATGTGCCAGTGGTATATTTGCTGTTAAGACTTGTGATAAATGTACGGAATGTTTCTTCATATGCCTCATATCCTTGTTCTTCTAAGATCTCTATCTTTGAGAGAACAAAGTTCAATGCTTTGCTGACTTCGCTGTGGAATTCTGATAGTGTGCGTCTTCCTTATGTGATTTTTTTTAATTTTTCGAGAAGTACATACAAGGGTTGTCTGAAAAGTTTCCGACCGAACAATGATGCAAGACATTTTTTCTCAAATTTTTTTTTTATTTTTCTACATAGTCTCCTTGTAACTCTACACACTTCTCGTAGCGATGCTCCCATCTCTCTAACCCGTCCAAATAGAACTTGGCGTTTTTCTCTTCAAAATAATTGTTCACGAACGTGATTGCCTTCTCATTTGACTAAAATTCTGTCCTTCGAGCGCAGTTTTTAGATGAGGGAACAAAAAGAAGTCGCTTGGGGCTAGATCTGGTGAATAAGGCAGACGGTCAAGCATTTCAAAGCGTAATTCATGGATATTCGCCATGGCAACCGCTGAGGTGTGAGACGGCGCGTTGTCTTGGTGAAACAGGATTTTCTTTCGAATACATTTTTGGTCTAACGTAAGCAAACGCGGCACCCAACACGTGGACAGCTTTCTCATGTCTAAATCTTGATTTAATATGTAACAAACACGTTCTTTTGACATTTTCATAACCTCTACTATCTCTCTCACTTTAACTCGTCGTCTAACACCATTTGGTGAACTTTAGCAATGTTATCGTCAGTGGTTGCAGTTTTTGGACGTCCCGAACATTCATCATCTTCCAAGCTCTTACGGCCACGTTTAAATTCAGGTGCCCAAAATTTCACTGTGATAAATGATGGTGCAGAGTCCCCATACACAGAGTCCAACTCATTTTTGGTTTGCGAGGTGTATTGCCTTTCAAAATCAAGAATTTAATGACAGCTCGATACTCAATTTTTTCCATTTTCATAAAAAAACACTCACATCGACTCACTCAAACGACTGTCAACTAAAAACTGCGCATCCAAAATGACTGAAACTTCGGTAAGTAACTGTCAAAAGATGCACAACTAACATTCACTAGCTTTTATTGACGAGTGCCGCTGTCTTTGCAGTGGTCGTTGGTCGGCATACGTGTAGTCAAGTCTGTGTGATGATTGAATAGAAGTTCAGCTTGGTGTTGTGGTTAATTAGTACGTATGCTGCTTCTCCAATAATTTTTGAATGAAGAATTGTAAAAGCTGTTTAGATGTTTAGAGAATTGCTTAATATTTTCCATAAATGTCCATGCCCTTTTCCTTCAGGATCTGTATTGATTCTTATCTCCACTGAAGCATGGTATGGCTTCGAAGGCTTTTAAATTTATTTAATTTGCATCTGTAATGTTTGGGGGTAAATTCTTCATGTTGATCTATCATATTGACTGTCTGGAAGGGTCGTTGCGCCTCCAGTATTTCTGCTTTTAATTGTGTACTCTGCAGACACTGTGTAAGTCCTTCTATCTGTGCTAGTAGGTTTGCGATGCCTTGAGCCATTGTATGGTCGTTGTTTAGTATTAAGCGTAGAGAATTGAATAATTTCCGACCTTTGTTTCGTGAGTCTAGTGTGAGGGGTTCTCTTTGTAGTCAGGAAGCTTTTGTTTCACCTTTATCTTTCACGATTTATCTTCTTTTTTTTTGACTACAGTAGGCAGCCAAGGTTTGCCCTTTTTAACAAGACTGGATTTAAATTGTTTATTTCACTTTTTCAGAAATTGGTTTTATGCTTTTTTCCAAAGCCATGGAATTTTTATTTTGTTATACTGTATTTCAAGGGTATTTGGCTGCAGTCAAGAGTTAGACCGGCTTGGGCCCCCAGTTAATGTTGGTGGTTGAGTAAAGATATTATTTATTTTATGCTACGCCAAAATGCGTGCTCTTTATTGATATTCTCAAGACTAACTACTATATAAGATCTAAATGTTACGAGTATCTATAGGTTTGTTGTTTACTATTATTTTGGTAGTTAATTGTTCGTGCTGATAATGCATTTTTCGATAATGCATTTTAGGTTATGTCGGTGGTAATGTTGTTTACATTCCTAAATGATGATGTAATCTGGTGTACGTCACTTGATAAGAATAAAGGAATAGGCAGACAGTGAAATTGCGGCATGAACTCGCGTGTTCTGAGTTCACACAAATATCTTGATAACTCTTCGCTCATTTAACCATGACACGCAGGTCAAAAGTTCAGCTATGTATATAGGTTGAGGGAAGAGGTTGAGGTTCCTTTTTGCATTATAATGATTATTAAGTATACAAAAGTATTTGAATTTAATGATAACTGGTTAACGATTGAAAATTTCTTTAATTGCTTAATGTTGTTTAATTGTAAATCGTGCAAAAAATTTAAATCTAATTGCATCTCGTTCAAAACTATATTTGGTTGTATTATAGGAGGCAAAATCTGGAACGTTTTAATCTCTCAGTTGGTTGTCGTTGATGGCTTTTGTATCGTGTCAAATTGTACTACAAATGTTCTACATAGTATCTTGGTTTCGTTTCCATGCCTTAGAGTTCCGTTGAAGTTGGTGAGAAATATTGTGTTCTCTGACAGAAGTTCCGTAATAAGTCTTTTGTATAATTGGAAGTCGCAACTTGCGTTTCTACTTTTAGCACTTGACTAATGCAATGCTCTGCTGGTAGTTTCTCGAGTTGACTGTCGCTGCAAAGAGTCATACCCTGCATATGGTTACATGTTCTCTTAATACCATGCATTTCGTCACGAGCTAACAGGAGTTCATTTGCTCCAAGGTGGATTCGCTTGTTGTTCTGATTGTAGCCCTGATCATCATATGGTTAAAGTCTTTAGCAAGAGAGATTCTTTCTTTAGCATGATGGGCTCCGCGTATTCTATCGCTTTTATCTCGTTACGTTACTATAAGAAAGGGTTTCTATTTGAGAGAGCACGTACTGAATTTCTTCTTTATTCAGCAGATAAGTTTTAACAATTCCTTTCTCCGCTAGTTGGGCCGCGGTGACTATTTCGTTTAGTCCGTCTTTGATTATTGTTAGCTTGTTTTATAACATCTGTTAATATTTGTCTACACTGGTGCTATCTATTCTCTTGATGACCTTGTTGTAAGTTTCGAGAATTATTTGTGTCACAGTTGTCGGGTGCTGGTTTATTTTGTATGATGATGTTTTGGGTTTTCAACAGATCGTCTCAATCTGTCGCATCAGTTGTGCCTGCTTCCACTTGCAATCCTGGCAAAGTCCCTTATGAATCGTTTTTTGTAGGAGGTGAGTCCAAGAAATCATTTTAGTTCTTTGGGGTTAGATTGCGAATGGCGACATTCTTAAGGTGTTCTTCCACATTTTTGCCAAATATTATTATGTGGTCGATGTAGACATAACATATTAAGCCGATGTAAGGTGTAAGGAACGTCATCTATATCTCTTTGGAAAATAGAGCCGGTGAGATTTTGAGTCCGAATGGGAGCCTAGTGAAATCATACTTCCAATTCATTGTAGCGGAGCCTACCTTCGGGATGTCTGCTTCCTTCATTCTTATTTGGTGGAAGCCCAAGGTCAGAGGTTGTGAAAAACTCAGCTTTTCTAAGACTGGTTATAGTGTTGTTTATATCGGGATTAGGGTATGTGTCTGACATTGTGACTGTGTTTAGTCTCTTGAAGTCTATTACCATCCTATATTTCCTCTCACTTCGACGTCTGACTTCTTGGGTACTATCCATAGCGGAGAATTGTATGGGCTCTTTGATGGCCTTATAATTCCATGCATCTTATAATTGTAGCATCTTTTCAATCTGCGATTCCACTTCCGACCTCAGATTTACTGGATACGGATAGGATTTCCTATATATAGCCTCGTCTCTTATGTTGGTATCTATGAACTCATCGTTGCTGATTAGGCCAAATACATTCTTATGTCTGCTAATTATGTTTTAAAGATGTTTCCTTGTCTCTTTGGATAGTTGTTCGTTCTTAATTTCGATGTTATTGTCTTGAACCGATTTCTTTTCCTCCAGAGAAATTCTGATAACTGGTTTTATTACTAAAATGTTGTTTTTTCTATCTACGATTGCTTCTAACTGCTTGAGAGTGTCATCACCAATAATACCATCAATTTAAGCCAGGTAAAATGAAGAAGTCCAAGATGGTCTCATTTCCTACATTCTTGAAAAATGGACCAGAGATTTTCCTTTCAACTCGAATTTCTCCTTCGGCTGATTGAATTTTGAAGGGTTTGTTAAATTGTTGGTTCTGTGTTGGTAGCAAGTCCGGGTCTCACAAAATGTTTATTAGCTCCTGTATCGATTAGAAATTTCAAAACGGAACCATCTTTGGTGAAATAATTCATATAGGGTATGCTGGAGAGACACGTATCATAAAATCTACTTTAGTGATCTCTTCCATCAATTGTTCTCTCGTGCCGGATCCTCTTTCTCGACTTCTTGTTCATATTCCTCGAAGTACCGTTCTATTTCTTAGGTTTCTGTGTTAAACAGTCTAGTCTTTGCCGCTTCGGTGGATATTAGTCCGAGCGTTTCCTCCTGGTCTGATTATGTGAATGGTAATTGCCATCTGTGTTGGAATTTGGCCGGTTTATATAATTGGCCTGTTTCGTTTGCATAGACACGGACATTGATGTTGCGGGTTTTGGAGGAGAATAATTCCCTAGTGGTCCTGGGGATTGATTTTGACTTTGATTATGTTGATTTTGCCGAAATTGGTTTTGCCAATGCTGATTTTGTTGATGCGGCTTATGCTGATGTTCTATGCAACAATTGTGGCAGTTTTATATGGCTCCTGTCTGGATGGTGTTGGTTTGTGGTTTATAGGGGCCTTCATGCTAAAGTTGTTTATACTGTGTATACCATGATCCTGTATTTCAAGTTCTGGACCTCTAAGCATAAGGCGTATACTTCGTGTAAGGTTTATGGCTTCTATGTTGTAGGAAATGAAGACAGCGTCAGTTCCACCTCGTATTTTCTGTCTTATACTTTGGAGTATAGTATAGAATATATTATATGGATTGGTTTATCTGTGACTATCTCGTAGTCTTTCAGAATAGATTCAACGTTATGAATCCAAGTCACGTATTGTAATGGATTTTAGTTTGGAGTACTGTTTAAATCAACGGTAGTGGACGTTGCTTCCATCGATATCATTCTACGCTCTAATTTTCTGATCTTTCAGATCTGGGCATTGACAGTTCCCGTAAGCTGCGTGATAGCGGTTTGAATCGCTTCCATATTTGTTTCTAAATTCGTTGTTTATATTGGATGAAAGAATGTTATCTTTCTTTGTTTTTTATTTTATTTATTTTTTTTAACACTATTAGCGTGCGAGTGTGTAACAATATTCTGTATAACACACAGATCACTTATACATATGCACATTACTTAAATACACGTATATACACATTATATAATATACGTACATATACCTATATTATTATAGCCATATTTTGAATATGAAATATATTATGTATCAGTATCACTCCGGACTTCATCGGGCTTACACTTCATTGAACTTAACACTATGTACCCAGTTGTTCACTATACCTACGAGTATGTTAGTTATTTCATAATATTTCCGTTAAAAAAAAAAACAATATTCTGTGTATGAAGTTATTCACTATACTTATATTAGTTTTTTCACAATTTTTTCATTACGATTCTTCTTTTACAGTTACTGGCTTTTTTGTGTTCTTTATTTATACCTACAAGTTTTTGTTTTTCTTGTAGTTGTTAGTATATTATCTGATAACATTTCGTGTTTACTTCGCATGTTTCTTTTTTCACAAGCAATAAGCCCACTTTTATAACAAAACACCGACAAGAAGTATTAGAGATATTACTCTTGTCTCTGACAGCATCACCCAAAGGCTAACAAACTGGATGGTATCGTCTGAACACTCCTTTTCAGACCATAGATACATCCAATTCAGTCTGAGTGATGCTCCCCTCCGCCAACCAGCTTTCCGGAACTACCGGAAAACTGATTGGACAAAATATAGAGGAATACTGTCGGAAACGATATCCTCTAAACTATCAAGTCCCCCGCGTGACACCAATGAGCTCGACATGAAAGTCAGGGAATTTACTCTGACTCTCAATAAGGCTATGGCCGCTTCCTGCCCTCTTATTCAACCAAGAGGCAAGAAAAAGCCACATTGGTGGACATCGGTACTGGGACAGCTCAGAAACACCTGCAGAAAACTTTTCAACGCAGCAAGAAAAGTGACCGACTGGGACTCATATAAAGAATCACTCAAATTATACAAAAAAGAACTGAGGAAGGCAAAGCGACAATCCTGGAGGTCATTCTGCGACAAAATTACAGAAACCTCTGAGGCATCGCGCCTAAGAAAAATCCTCTCCACAAATCCTATGATGCCCAGCTGTTTGAAAAAAACCGATGGCTCTTGGACAACCTCAAGTGATGAATCACTCAATCTGCTTCTGGACAGCTTGAAACCATACAAGTCTGCTGGTCCGGACGGTATTATACCTGCCGAGCTACAGAGATCCTCAGATATTATTCTACCAGTGTTGGAAAATATTATGAGGAGCTGTGTAGAACTTATGCACATTCCACTGTTATGGAGAGAAGTCAATGTAGTATTCATTCCCAAAGCTGGAAAATGTTCTCATGTAGTCCCAAAGGACCTCAGACCTATAAGTCTATCATCATTCCTTCTGAAAACTTTAGAACGACTGATTGATATCCATATTCGAGCTAAAGTTGATCCTAGACTTCTGTCTACGGCTCAACATGCCTACTGTAAAGGAAAGTCGGTGGAAACGGCCTTGCACTCTCTGACTAGCCACATCGAACGATCCCTACAATATAAGGAGTACACAATGGTTACTTTCCTAGACATAGAGGGCGCCTTTAACAACGTCAACACATCCGCAATCACGACTGCGCTGTCAACTCTGCAGGTAGACGGCTCACTTAGGGAGCTGATTAATCTAATGCTAACAAGCAGGATAATCAACTCCAACCTGGGTGAGACTTCTGCTAAAAGATATGTCAGTAGGGGTACGCCGCAAGGCGGTGTCCTCTCTCCCCTTCTCTGGAACTTAGTAGCTAACGAACTACTGATATACCTGGAAGCGGGTGGTAGCAGAGTGATTGCCTATGCGGATGACGTTGCCATAGCCGTCTCAGGAAAACATCTAAATACCATTAAAGAACTCCTCCAAGTAAATCTTAACAGATTAACCTGCTGGGCAGATCGCTGTGGATTGGGAATAAACCCCCATAAAACTGATCTTGTCCTCTTTTCTAGGAAATATAAAATTCCAATCATAGACCCTCCTTCAATAAACAGTACCAGTTTAGCTTTCTCCGATACAGCAAAATATCTGGGTCTCATTTTTGACAGGAAACTAAACTGGAAACCTAACATTCAAGAAAGAGTCAATAAAGCTACAATAGCTTTATTCTCTTGCAAGAAAGCCATTGGGAACAAATGGGGCCTTCAACCTCGCATAACCCACTGGCTATACATCTCGGTCATAAGACCGATACTTACTTACGGGGTGGTTGTCTGGTGGACGGCCTTGGAAAATGCAGTCAACCGCATTAAATTAAGCAGAGTCCAAAGAACGGCATGTCTATGCACAAGCGGAGCCTTGCGGTCTACCCCCTCTGCGGCATTAGATATTCTGTTTCACTTGACACCCCTCGACATTTTTAGCAAGCAAGTAGCTGCGACTGCAGCTATTCGCCTTAAAGCGACTAAACAGTGGACAAATAATTCATTTGGCACGCCAACATTCTTAATACATTAGGAATCCTCACAGAGAACACCGATTACACCATCCCTGAACTTTGGTTTGACAAAAACTTCCATGTAAGCTTCCCCTCTAGATCATTCTGTGAGGAGGATGCTTTAATGGAAGACAAGTCAATCCATCTCTACACAGATGGATCTAAAACCGACAGCGGAGTTGGTGGCGGTGTTTTCTCAGATAAGCTAAATCTAAGCCTCTCTTTCCGCCTTCCAAATCACTGTAGCGTGTTCCAGGCGGAAATTTTGGCGATTAAAGAAGCTCTGTCCTGGCTGAAGAAAAACGTGATATCTGCAAAGGATATCCGCATATTTTCGGATAGTCAGGCCGCCATCAAGTCCCTGGACTCGGTCTCATTGTGTTCTAAAACTGCCCTTGAATGCCGATCATCTCTCATGGAGATGGCAGAGCAGTTCAACATTCACCTTGCAGAGCCGATGAACTCGCCAAAATTGGAACCACTCTACCTATCCTACCGGACAAAGGTAGTATAGGTATACCAATCGCTACGTGCAAACTAACACTAAAGCTAGATGCCAATAAAAGAACGGACCTTAGGTGGACTGCTGGACAAACATGTCTAGCGACCAAAAAGATCTGGCCAAGGCTGGATCTGAGTCGATCTAAGTGTCTGATCCTTTTAGATAGGAAACATCTCAGCGCCATAATAGGTGTCATTACCGGACACTGCCTCATAGGCAAGCACGCAAGAAGGCTTGGCGCTTTTACTAACGATTTCTGTAGAAGCTGCATGGACGAGGAAGAGGAGGAGACAATCCCCCACCTACTCTGCACATGCCCAGCTCTCTCTCAGAGAAGGAAGCTTCATCTAGAAGCTTTCTTCTACAACGACCTAAACGATCTAGAAAAAATAGACGTTAACAGTCTCCTACGCTTTATTATAAGCTCAAACTGGTTCCAGTAGTAGGAAGATCATAGATCCACGTGGCATCACAATGGGCCAATAGGCCTAAGTGGGTTGGTATTTCCAACAGCCACTCTTACCTAACCTAACCTAAGCTATGTGTTTAATAATGGGATAATTGATGTTTTATGTGCCGTGGGAACTCGGTTATGTTAGAATCGTAAATGTGTGATAATTTGTTTAATTTAAGTTGTAGGAGAATTTTTCGGAGTGATAGGGAACGTAAGGAAGCAAGGGGGTTGCAATTTATATTTAAACGTGCTATAAGTTCAAAATTCTGAAGAAAAGAGATGTAGCAAATTATCGACTGATAAGAGACTTACCCGAAGGCTTCGCCTCGCAATACTCAAAAATCGTCATATGTGGTGATCTTAATCTTAATATTTTAGGAACAAAATAAAGCCTTCACGTAAATGGTCGATTCGTTGCATTTGAGCTTTGCTAGTCTTAATTAACCGACACATTTTGCCCCAGACCGCATACCAACACTACTTGATGTTGTTTTAGTATTCAGCCCTGACTTGATTATGTATTATGACTAGCACACGGTTTTTTTTTATCAATATATGATCTTCCTGACTGTACGAGTAGATGTATTTTCATCTGTTGAAATTGACACAAATTTCAAAACATACCAATATTCTTGAGTCAATTTAGAGCACCTTTTTAATGACTGTCAGAACTTGAATTGGTCTCCAATTTGTAATACGAATATCACTAGTTTCCAAGTTGCTTTCGTAAAAAACAAAACTATATCCCTTTTAAACAAACATGTGCCTATGCACGCATTTAAGAAGACCAAAACAAAATTGCCATGGTTCACGCAGGAAGTATATGAAACTATATACCAGATGAAGGTGTTACAAATGTATAGAAATTTACAGAGAGTTTAAAACTGTACGTAATGCTGTAACTCGTCTTATACGAAGAAATAAAACTTTCTTTTATAAAAACAAATTTGACTGCGACTTTTGGAGAAGTATTCGTCAGTTATTACTTAAATCAGAAGAAGCATCGTTTCCCAATTGCATGGATCTTGAAGAACTAAATGTAAACTTCGTTCCTGCTTGCAAAGAGTCCACGTCATTAAGCAATCTTAGTTCCTTGGATTTAATTAGCAGTGTTACCTATTCCGAATCAACCTTCTCACTTTCATGTTTTTTAGTGTATTGTACAGCCGTGACCGAAAGACTTTTTTTCAGGCTACTAAAATCTTTGGAGATGAATGGTTGCCTAAATACAATATCAAGTCAATTTAGACTCATAATTTAGTCTTCCGATTAAATGATGTATGCCACTCAATGAGCACAATAGCCACTGACATCTTTCTTTCTCTTTGTATCATATGTGTAGTTATACCGACTTGAGTGTTAAGTTCTAAAAAAATAAAGCCAAATGCAGTGAGTTCGGATAAGGTGGCTCCTAAACTTGTAAAAATTCTACTTCATATTATTTTCCATCAAAACTACTTTGGTTTTTCGGGAAAATTGGAAAACTGCGAAAGTTCTACCACTTCATAAATCACCGAACGGAGGTCGCGCAGAGTACCGACCTATTGCGATAATAGTAAGTCCTCAAAAAAAAAATCTAAATGCTAATAATATTATAACGAAATACCAGGCTGGCTTTAGTGCGAGGCTTAGTTGTACTTCAGCTCCTTTAAAAATCAGCGAAGATTTATGTACTGTCATATTGGAATTAATTGCTTTTTTAGATTTTCCGAAAGTTTTTGATTGCGTTAATCATATCTTCTTACTAAAAAAAACTCAACTATCAATACCCGTTTGATAACTCTTTATGTAAACTGTTGTTTCTTTACAATAGGTCGCAGCGTGTATTTTATAAGGTCGAGCACTCATTTATGGTTCCGATCATTCAGTACGGTTGTGAAATATTTGCAAATATTTTTTTTTTTTATAATTTACGCGTGCTCAAGGGGTTAGATACCCTTTTACTGTTGCGAGGGCGTGGGCGGAAAGGTAGAAGGAGGAGAAAGGAAAAATTGTTTTTTTGTAGTGGTTTGAAACTCAGGTGCATTTGGTTTCCATATTCCCTCTCCAGAGGTGGGAGTCCGAATAGGACGGAGAGTTTTTTCTTCACTCAGAGTGATTCGAAGGTTATAATTCGCACTAATTTTTTGTGCTTGAAACTCTACAATAGCCAAATCTACGTGTCATTGTTTTGCCTTCACACGCAGAATTTTTCTGTCTGAGTTCCAATTACACAAATGAAAAACTCGCAGGATTCGAACCTGGATCCTCCGAGTGAGAAGCGATTGCTAGTACCACTACATCACGGCCACATCACATGTCCGCCAGAAAGCTAAGAATTGCATATAATTACTGCGAGAGATAAATATTTAATATAAAAAGACACGAACACATTTCCGCCTATATGGTTGGTCCTATGAAATATCGAAATTATTACAGAAAATTCTAGAGAAGAAAGTACTATTTGAGAATGTAACATTATCAAGAAATCCAAGAACTTTATAACTGATAGCACCTACATATGTATGTAGCTGCAAGTATTTGATCACATCTTGGCGATTTTTTGTACATAGGATTTAACTTTGGGATCGGTTGTCCTTAATATCAGTAAGAACTCTATATATCCTTTCATTTAACCTTTCCAGTAAATGTTTTCGCTTGAAATTTTACAATTTCAGTATTTGCGTTATTATAAGTGTTATTTTAATTGGAAAATCCTTTTTTTAAAATAAACACATATCACATCCGCAGATTCGAAAAGGTGGCATATTCTGACAATTAACATTCTGACAAAGTTAAAAAGTCGAAGTGTATTTGAGTAAATTTATTACTTTTTACTTTTCGAGCCAATGTTCATAAAAGTAAGGATATTCAGTGAGAATTAAAGCAAGAAGAGTAGTTAAGTACAAGTGGGCTTTAATATGAACATTTCTTTATAAATATTTGGTTATAAAAACCAAGGGCATTATGCGGGTTGTGCACTTACTCATATGCGGCTTGTTCTTAAACGGATTTAACTGTATAAAATATCTTATTATTGTACTAAAAAAATTAAATTTTAGTAAATGAGAAAATATTGAATATATAAGACATATGTATACATGAAGCTATTCACTTCAAAATAATTTTGTAAATATTATAATATTAAAAACTTAAGTAAGATAATTTACATTGAAATTAAACTTACATCTCTTGGCTCTACATCTGTTCCAAATACACTAACAAACTTTGCTAAATTCTCAAAGTGCCGTGTCATCTCAGTAGCTAAGATCATATCAATGATTACGCTTCTAACGGACTTGTAAGTATCCTTGTCTAAATTCTTAAAAATATTTATTTTATCATCACCTAAAAAAATTTCAAATCCAATGTTAATAGATACATGTATGTATTTATATGTATATAATATATATATTTAAGATAAGTACCTAAAGTAAGCTTAAACGTAGTCGCTGCATGATGCGATTCCAAAACAGTTAAGTCATTATACATTATGGCCAGTGGACTATTTGAGTTGCAAAGAAAGGCTGATGATCTTCCTGGATGATCAATGTCATGGGCAGCTGACGCAATCAATGCTGTGGCTTCATCCATTCGATCCATTGCCATTTCTTTAGTAGCCAATTGGGTCAAAAATGCTCCAGTTGCCTTAAAAATTAAACAATTCTTGTAATTCAAAAATAAAAATTGCTTAAGTGTCATACTTACTTGCATAACATCAGCCGCATGTGTACTATTATGATATGTGTTTTGCGAATGATAGTGAGCCTCTATTACCGCCAGCCAGGTTTTGAACACATTTTCTTCAACATTAAATGTAGCGAACACGTCAAACCGTCGGAACATTTCCATTCCAAGATAAAGTAAGGGCCGGTGTTCCGTGATTTCTTCCAATTTGAAAATATCAAATTCCCACGAGAGAGATTCTTCGAGAAGTTCCATAATAAGAGGTGTAGCCTTTAAAATAAAGTTACGCTACAATATTGCATCAAAGTTAGGGTTTAAAAATCAACCTTCATTTTGGCTGGTAAAATGCCTGATGGTCGACTGCTTGAAGTCCTTATAATGGAATCATTTGAGCTTCTTCTTGACGAATATAAACTAGGACCCTGCAAATGCATGGTTATAATACATATACATATGCATATATATACTCAAAGGTAAAATTCGATTTTTTTACCGTTAATAATGCACCAATAAGATCTGTTGCAATAGGATCTTCGGTCCTTATTTCTTTCATCTGCGGACTATAGAGACCTTCACGTTTAAGAAATTCCATCACCTTATCTATAAGTTTGGCCTCGTCCGATGAGCAATTCTCCTGTACTTGGGAGAGGAGATTAATAATCTAAAGTTATCAGTAGGAGTAAAAAAGTGCAATTAGTAATTAGACCCTAGAGCGGGTAGTGCTGCATAGAATTTACTCCTACTTTTGTAATGGGTGCTTCTAATGGCAAAGATGTAAGCTTAGCCAAACTGGTTCGCCTTAGACCATCTGAGGCTACAGAGCGGACATCAAAACTCCCCCTTCGAATTGAATGAAGCGATCCCCGTGGTGCTTCCTTAGGCTGAGGCAACGACGCAATAAAATCTGTTTGCCCTCCAGGTACATCAAAATTAAAAACATAATGTGTTGGTTGCCTGCATAGTCAACACAACAACAACTATCAGTAAGGCAAAGCTAATACATATTAAGTGTTTCAGAAAAAACTCATGAACATGTTGCAAATGCTATGCTATGCGGATGCGATTCTTTAATGCTCACCTTCCTATGCACGCTACTGGCACAACCCGTACATGCATGGGTATGCCATCGTGTCCTTTTCTTCTTACCGTTAAGATTCCATCGAACTCTTTAATGTTTTTGCCATGTGTACTTATTGACGACACGTCCGAAACGAAAATTTCCGCCAGCGGTTTACTTATGATCTCATCCTTCAGAGGAACAAAGGAGTCAAAACATCCTTTTTTAGTTAGTAAACGTGAAAACACAGATAGGAGGAAATAAAACTCCAGTCGCTTATTTATTAGATGCTTACCAAACGCATGTTGAGCAGTCGTTCTGCCGATTTGTTAGCGTACTGTATTCTAAGGACATCGTCTGTAATAATCAGCACCTCCTTCAATCGATGCAAAGCGGTGTACAATGCCTGCAGGTTGAACGTATCAAACGATTAGTTAAAACAAAACACTCTCACACAGTAGTCAAATTCAATTTTCATGCTAAATGCCAAACTAAAAAAAAACAAAAACATTAATCCGATTATAAGCGAAACTTACAATTGCATTTATCATTTACGAAAGCTTTCAAAAAGTGTCAGACAATCAAAATAATGTAAATCGTCGAAAACTAATTACTATTTTACGAAGTAACTACGACACTCAGTTACAACAGACGAAACACAAAGGTAAATTGATTGCATGGCTAATAATAATTATTTAAAACTATCTTCATATTTATGTATATACATAATTGTGCGAAATTGTACGAAGAATTAGTTGAAATCCTTAGACAACCAACAACTTGAACTTTCAACAACTTGAAAGGACGTTCAACCAAGCTTTAAGCATCTATCAGAGAGTTATCCAACAGAGTCCGCAAATATTATTATTGTGCCCACCTCAGATGAACAAAATAAAGGGATGCAGCTTTTTTTCTGGCAAAAATATTATAGCAATTTGAATTCAGAATTTGATTAAATTGGAACAGTTTTTATCTCGTCATCATCCTTTCATGTTATGAGGTGCGATTTTCAACAATAACAACAATGATTTCAGGTTGAATTTTAATTTACCATTTAAGTAGAAATTCAGAATTTTATTTCCATAAGATGTTTGAAGACAGACAATGTATTCTTCAGCAGGACAGCGCATTCAATAGAACATTGTAAAAAATTAATGTGACAATTTTAGAATATAATTGAAAGTGTCTGGAAGCGGATATTTAAAATATGTTGGCGGAGAAAAGGCAATTTCATAACCACCAAAACGATCAAATATGCTTTTGACAAATTTCAAATACAATACTTAAAACAATTATTATAAATCTTTCCAAAATAGACTTTTTGAAATTGTAAAGATAGACGAATTAGAATCCAATAAACATTGCATAAACCGAATAACATTTGTTTATCGCGTTTATAGCTATGAGGGTGATAAAGTGACGGCTATTACTTAAATCAGAAAATAGCGGAAATCATATAATTTAATTCTTTTTACATTTCTGCTGTAGGATATCAGTTATATCACATATAACAAATGCATAGAAAAAAGTGACCATATTTTATTAAACGTTTCGTGGTTAAAAGATGAGTGTAACAGTGTATATTTGACCATATATGTTACATGCATTCATCTACTAGTTTTTAGATATACCAGTAGCTTTGCTTACTAGTTAAAACTGATTAAAAGTACTGCAGTCTAACACGGTCCATACGACACGATGTATTAAATTGATGGTTGTGCAAATCACATCTTAACCTTCCCATTAACAGTTTTATTTCGGTAATTTTATGATATCATATGTTTCAATTCAATTCAATTTCAATTTATTCAATTAGGGATGTACAAATAAGACTTAGTCTTTTATAGTACTTAATACGAGGGCGGGTCAATAATAATACGAGGCGGGTCAAAAGTCCGTGACTTTTGGAATAAAACACAGATTTTTTGATAAAAAAATAATTTTATTTTTCAACGTAGTCTCCCTTGAGCTCTATACACTTTGTCCAACGCTTCTCCAATTTTTTTATCCCTTCCAAAAAAAAATGATTTATCGAGGTCCTCAAAATAGGCCTTTGTTTGCGAGATGACTTCATCATTGGAGTCAAATCTTTTTCCACCAAGCCATTTCTTCAGGTTTGGGAACAAGAAGTAGTCGCTCGGAGCCAAATCTGGAGAATAGGGTGGATGAGGGAGCAATTCATAGCACAATTCATGGATTTTTGCCATGGCAACTGCACATGTGTGCACCCTTGCATTGTTTTGGTGGAAAAGAACTTTTTTCTTTTTTTTTAGTGAGTAGTCTGATAAAAATAGCTGTCAAACACAAACTAACTGACGCAGCAAGTTTAAATTTTGACAGGAGTCAACTGACAGATGCCTGTTGACAGGAGCAGTGTTGCTGTTTCAGTAAAGAGGTCAGAAATTCAAAAAGTCACGGACATATTAATAAATATGCAAAACAATATTGGACCTAGTATTTAGCCCTGTGGTACTCCTGCTTGTATATTCCTAATACGAGAGGATTTGTCACCAACCACAACCCTTTGACAACGATGACTTAAGTAATTTGTTACGAGACGCGCCCAACTTTCACTAAAACCAAAATACCTTCTTAGTTTCTCAGAAAGGGTTGAGTGATTGACTGTGTCGAAAGCTTTTGAAAAGTCAAGGAGGCAAAGTATAGTGAGGAAGTCCAAGTCATAGCTGATCCTTATGTCATTGAGAATTTTAACCATAGCTGTAGAGCAACTATGGTTGGCTCGAAAACCAGACTGGATCGAAGCAAGTAACTTATGATGATTTAGATGACTTGAGATTTGCTTGGCAAGGACTTTTTCCAAAACTTTTGAAAGGCAAGGTAATATACTGATGGGTCGAAAGTCTGCAGCCAAAGTCGGTTGAGGTTTTTCGGGACAGGAATTACTTTAGCCAGCTTCCATCTAGATGGAAATGATGATGACGTAATGCAGAAATTAATTACGTGAGTAATTACATGAATAATGTAAATTAATACTATTTTGACAAACCGGATAGGAACTCCATCCTCACCAACAGCATCTGATTTGAGTGATCGAATGATATTAATGACATCAATTTCCGATACAGCTTCGAATTCAAAAACTGTTGGTGTTTCAGAAAAATGTTGAAGGTTGGGTACAGAAGTTGTACTTTCTAATGAGATGGATAAGAAAGCATCATTAAGATCATCGAGATCGGGTAAGACGTCTACAACATGGTTTTTAGAAACACCAACCGAGCGTAAGTTGCTCCAGAGCTTTTTGGGATTTTGATCCGTTCCCAGCCTAGATAAAAAATATCTTTTCTTAGAGAGTCTCGTGATAGAAGTTGAGAAATTACGTGCTCGACAGAAGTTTACCCAATTCAGATTTGTTGAATTTCGCTTCCACTTCGAAAAGAGTTTCCTACGATCTTTAATGGCATTATGAACCTCAGACGTAAACCATGGACAAATTCTATTGCGCACCAACACTGTTTTTAAAAACACATGGTTATTGAATAGGTGAAGTACATGCGATTGCAATAGGTCAACTTTACCACATACATCTGAGACAAAATAACAACTATGCCAGGGGATTAAACTCGCCTCCACTTGCAGTGCGCAGTTATCTACTGAAGCGAAATCTCTGAATTATAAAGTTGATGGTATAGAGATAAGTCAATGTTATAGATGCAGAAAATTAGATCGTGGTCAGTGACACCTTCCAATGACAACTGGTCCTGCAGTAACACATTTGACCGATCAGATACCAACAAGAGGTCCAGAAGACTTGGAGAGCAGTTAGGTGCAAAGCGGGTAGCATATGCGTTAACAACAGCTAACGCGGAACTTGCAGCTAAATATAAGAGTTGGTGAGATCTACTGTCGTATTTGAAAAGGTCAGCATTAAAATCACAGCATAAAATTATGTGTTCATAATATGGGGAGACTTCTTGGAGTGCGGAGAACATAGGTTCAGGAGAACAGCTCCGGTTGGGACTATAAACAACGCCTATAATGCACTTGGTATTGCCATCCGTAACTTCTGCAAGAAGATACTCAGTAGCACTAGCATCGGATTTCACAATTGCACGGCAATTCAAGGAAATATTACAATAAAGAAATACTCCACCACCTATTGTACTCGTGATTCTATCGTTCCGAACTATTCTGTACCCCGGAATATGGTACAGGGATCTTCCAAATCAGACCTATCTGCTTTTCTTAAATCAGGCCTTAGCCATGTTTCTGTAACACAGATAACATCAACATCCGAATCATTAAAAATGTGACGTAAGTAATCTGCCTTAGAGATATTTAAACTACGTGCGTTGATATAACATATTTTGAACCCCTCACGCGCATTCGATAGAATATTTATCATTGAACGCACGGTAACTTCGGGATTGCCATCAGACGCATACGTGTTGTTATGAGCCATCATTATTAACAAAAACAAATAAAAGTAGCACAATATTGTTAATAAATCTACATTTAAAAACGCAACAGGAAGACGAAGACAGAAAAACATGAGGAGTTAAAATAGATGGAATAGGAAAGAAGGAGAAAAGGAGAAGGCAGGAATAAAAGTATATATAAGAGAACTTAATTATAAACATTTTCAGATATAAAATAATTTTAAAAAGAAACAAATTTAAAATTTTTTGTTATGAAACATACATATTTAAAATTCGCTCTAGATGAGCGGAATGTTGAAGATCCGGGTAAAGAACATTTTCAAGTCAGTATCGATGTTGATGAGATTTTTATTTCGTTATCATCTGCACTCTTTTTAACATAAATGAAACCATTACGAGTTTTAACAGAGAACAAAAGGCCTTCTTTGCGCAGACGAAGAGCATGTTTTAATAGAGAGCTATTCACTGGTGTAAGACTTTTGTTCATGTATATACGGGACGTGTTGGTGTTAGCATTGTTCTTGGTGGAACTGAAACTGCTGCAGTTGGGCGAGGTGTTGTTAATCTCCTTCTCCAGTTGCAAGAGTGTCAGGCCTTTGTTGGTGCGGAAAGCAGAAAGTAATGCTCTTTGTTCAGCATGGGATAAGAGTCGAATGAGTAACGGCCGATTTCTGCCAGTGGTTTGACTTCCTAAACGAAAAGCAGCTATGTAAGGGGAATATTGGTAATGTAATTTAATGGCAATATTCTTCGCAAGATCGACATTTTCTTTTGTTGTTTGTGTAATGTCATGTACAATTACATCACATAGACGCGTTTTACGTTGTATGTCAGCTAATTCCTCTCTTACTATTCTGTTGTCTTCCTGGAGTACTGCAATAACGCTCTCGCACTCTTACACCTTATTATTAAGAGCAGATAAAACTTCACTTATCTTGTTGTTAATTTCGGTTTTTGTTTCACTGATAAGCGATGAAATTATTTGCCATCATATTGACTTCCATATCGCGTAGCTGCTCAGATAGAGATAGTTTTTTTTAGCTTTTTTGTCAGATGGGTGAAGTAGATTTGTTTGACTTTTGATTGCGGGTGAATTAGATGGGGATATCACTACACATTTCTCTTTAAGGGCTTGTTGGCGAGTGGTTGACATGACAATTTTTTGTTTGTTTTTTCTTTTGTTTCGCATTTATCTGATTGGACTTTACAATCACCAGAACGCACTTATTTGAAAAGGAAATAAATGACTTAAAAATTCAAGGATAAATTAAATATTTTTGCTTGAATAACCGGTTAAAAACGATTTAATGTCAAGAGCGAATAATAAATACGTCATAAGAAAAAACTAATGTGGCCGTGGCATAAGTGATAGTGGACTGGCTTCCAAATCGGTGTTCGAATCCTAACTACTCTTGAAAGACATTCATTTTTTCAGTTAACAAAAACCAAGTAAGATGAGTAGTTGATTAGAAATTAAAGACATTCCGCTAAGAATTTAGTCTCCCCATTAAATGTTGGATGCCACCCATGGAACGAAATAAACACTGAGCCCAAACATCTTTCTTTTCCTCTTTATCCCGTTCTTCAAAAAAACTTAAGAGATGCTGAGGCATTATAAGTGTATTCATACCCCCTTGAGTGTTAAGTTTTTTTTTTGACAAAGAGATAATGATTTTGAATAAATAGCGTCATCTGTTCTCAACTAAGGACCTACTATGGAATTGCACCTCCTCTTCTGGGTGAAATTCTAAACCTGATCGCCTTAAATTAATAAAATAACATAGACCAATGAGCCTCCCAGTATTATTAGACACAGTAGTTTATTTTAAGCTAAATTTCTGGCAACTACGGAAGCGGCAGATAACACTGGTCAACTGGTCAATGAAATTAATTTTTTTGCCGTGGTTCGCAACTGGTGTTTTTTTCATACCTTGGTATTATAAAAAAAAATAACTAAGTTTTGAAGGCAATTAATTTTTACAAAATTCCTCTGAAGGCTTTTTTGTTGGTTTTGCTTGCATCTTATAATTGTATGACGGATAACATCGCTTTACTGCCCAATAAAAATCTACCAGCATTCTCGAAGACCATTTTCCTTGGTATCCTTTTGTCATTGCCATGATGTCTTGATGGAATCTCTCCCCGTGATCGTCGTTTACAGTACCTAGTCTAGATGGGAATCAGGGAAATGAATCTTCAAAGACATACTCGTATTATATCCCATCCCAAGACTCTATGATCCTGTAGTAGTTTAGAAATCATCTCCTTATAGTTTGCTGAGTTTTTACTTCCCAAAAAATGTTTCGCCACTTCAACAAATGAAAGCCATGCATTTTTTTTCTGTTTTTAATTGTGAAATAAAATTGGAATCCTTCATGACCTTCCTTATATCCTACAAATAACCCTACAAAGATTCTTTACTAACTTCGCTCAATCTAGGAAACAAAGTTTTCAAATACAGAAAAGCTTTTCCAGTTTTATCCATGCCTTTAACGAAGTTTTTCATGAGGCAAAATTTGATGTGAAATGATATTCTTTGGCTCTCCTAAGAAGTTTTCAGAAATATTTTTTGTCTATAAATGAAATTACCCCTTACTGGTAATTTTTTGTTTAATGTAGTGTTAACTTCTAGCTCTGTTATCCAGCTCGCACAAAAAACAACATTATTTCGTGTAGCCTCCGCGCAACTTTAAGATCTGCACATATTTTCCAAGAATGACGGTTGTACTAAATTTTCTCGAGCGGGTTTTTTATATTAGCATATGTTTCTTTTATATGGATGCCATGTGCTAAAAGTACAGATGAAAGATCATTGAAATTATGCTTACTGCTTTTAGACTTCATTTTGAAGAATTAATGAAGTCTCTATTGATCTGGTCAATAGTCAGTCATAAGCCCCTGAACATCACTGGAATGAATATGTAAAACCATTTTCATCTTTAAAAAAAATCAGCATCGCATTGTCGATACACTGAAACTTGTGTACTTTGATGAAGTAAGATCCATTGCTGAATTCTGGATCCCATAGTTCTTGAGCTTTAGACAAATTTAGGTCTCTAACTAAATCATTTAGTTCTCCTTGACGTACATATTAAATGCGATCTATTTTCATTTACTACAAAATCTTGCGACTGAGACGTGGTTTGTGTTGAAGATTCTACAATAATTCGATATCCCTTACGTTGTCGTCTGCATCTTTTTCCTTCATTGGAGGTTGCGGTTACAGATTCAACATCAGGATATAAAATGTTACCTCTTGTTTTATAAGAATGTCCCATTAGTTTCGTTAAACAGAAATAACAGTCATTCACATGATCTTTTTGTCCCCTCCAAATTACAGATTTAGAAAAGGACATTGATGGATGGGTACTTTAAACCATCCTCTTAAATAACGTACACGTTTAACAAAAACTTGGTGCCCAACCAAAATACAAATTGTAAATGTTTTTTAGTAATGGTGTAGGCCGTTCTCGTTTGGAAATTGAAATAATCCCCCATTTGACCATTTTCGATTCATATTGTAAACTATACATATGTATTGAGTATACTTCTTCAAAACCAAAATATATGTATGAAAATTAACAAAAAAAGACTTTCACAACTAACCCGTTGAAAAAAACACCAGAAATAGCACGCCGTTAACTGTAGTACGTGTTGCAGCAATTTAACCGTCAATAAACCAGCAATATCGTGTTGAAAATATACAGATATGAGGGTATACCCCTATATGTAAGAGCAATCTTGTTTTTATTAGCAAAGCCAGTTATAATACTTTTTTTCGACATACCGTCAAAAATTATGTACAAGATGTATAGATGTATAGCTTCCCATATACATATATGTATTTGAGGTTTTTTTTCGCTCTTTATGCTTTGAATATTGAAGTTTCAGAACTAACTGGCGGCGGAAGAATACAGAAGCTACCTTTATTCCTTTTTTAAGTTAAACGGTTAAACGGCCCTGAGTCGAGTAAAGTCTTTGGAAGGATTATGTATTAAGGAATTAGATTGAAACCAATTGTCAGGAAAGAAACCTTGTAATAATGAAGTACTAAATGAACTAAATAGAATGAGAAATATAAAAGCTAAAAACTTGAAAATAAAATAAGCAAACAATATTTTTTAAGTTAAACGGTTTTATTGAAAATAAATATAATAATGATTATATATTGTACTAAAAACTAAAAAAATAATTCAGTAGGTCCTAGGTACCAGTCATCACATCACTCCCTCATCCATCTAGGGAATTAATCAGACAAAAAAAATCGTGTATTGTATTGTTATTTTTCGTACAGGTATTAGTATGACGATGTATTTGATAACTTCTAATCAATTCGTGTATTTCTGAATTTTCAGAAGGAATGGCAGTACTACATAGTGAATCAATACGAGCTATTCCTTCAGATGTCTCCGCAGATGGGTGGTCTTCCACCCAAATAACCATATGCAGATGAGGACTTCCACTATTTTTAAATTCTATTCTCCACGAATGGTCTCTCACTCTACCGCCGAATATTTCAACATCGGTTTTAAGGAACTGCATTAGCGCATTTACATCTACCATAAAGTGCCTACTCGCAACAACGGGATACATCTCGATGAGCCGTTGAGTTTCGTGAATATGGTAAAAAAGGTCATATTCATTATTAGGGCACATTCGTCAAAGTCGTTTTCGATGTGATGCGCTTTGAATTAGGCAAAAATGATATCGCTGAATTTATCCACCACTGAAAACATGAACACAGTCCAAATTTGACATTTGTAGGTTCGCGCTCTAAGAATTTGTTGTATGTTTTCCATTTTTCTGCTCTCCCTGGTTATTTTGTGTTGAAGGTAAGTAAGGGATTTTTAAAGTCAATTTTATTGTATTAAATACATATTTCTGTGGCCCGATAGTATAATCTGTTTTGCATTTAAATATATAGTTAGAATTTTGATTAAAAGACTGTGATTAAAAGTGATATCAATTTGTACAAAGAAAAAAGATTTGAAAAGCACATTCGGCTGTGATGGATACCCCGAAAGTATAATACATGACATTATATGTTGGTAAACTTAAAATATATAACTGTTATTGTAATTTTCGTCTAGGTGCTTGCCCAAAAAGGACAAAGACGCGTTTCTCAGGTTTCATCCGCGGAACGTGGAACATTGGTAACCATTGTAGGTATTATAAATGCGACTGGAAACTATTTACTACCTGTCTACATATAAGTTAACAAATTATTCTACATAATCCAGAAAACCGCGCATCCAATTACTTTGCACGCGCATTCAACTTTCCCACACTATTCCCATGCTGCAATCCAACACCTGCAACCTGGACAAATCCAACAAACACCAGACACCTGCAAAGCGCAAAGCGCAAAGAAAAACAAAGATTAGAAGAAATGCACGCAGACGGGAAACTTCTTATGAATGATATTATGTAAGAATATGCAGTTCTTGGCGTTGATGTATTCTTGTAAGGTATAACCGAGTAAATACCTAGCATGCACTAACACATGGTCATATCTACGGATGCGGTGAATGTAGCGTACAGCATCATTGAAAGCGACTTGCACCTCATGTTGTGATAATGAGTCAAGATTACTGTAAACAACTTCAGCGTATGAAATAATTGGTAATACGAGTGTTAATACTAGCTTTTTTTCGTAGTTCCAAGTAAGTGCAATAAGCACTGTGCCAAAGTTTCCGAAGGCACGCATATATACGACCAATCACTAAGTTATTGTGGTTATAACCACTGAGAGAGCGATTAATAACATAGCCAAGAATGGTTACAATTTCAACAACTTCAATTTTGCTATTATTTAGATAAATATCTGGTAAAATATTTAAGTTAAAACTTTTCTTGGAAATAGGGATTATTTGAGTTTTAATCGGGTTCAAGTGTAATCCATTTGATACTGACCAATTATAAATATTTTTTCGCACCTCGTTTAAAACAAAAACAAGCTCTGCTAACTCCTTAAAGTTTTTAGCTCAATTAAGTTGTACGTCATCTGCATAGAGGTGTACTGAAGCATATTTGCACACAGATGGGAGGTCATTTATAAACATGCTAAATAATATAGGGCCCAAAATTGAATCCTGAGGAACGCCTTGCATCATTTCTTTAAGACATGAGCAATGTTCACCGCAACTGACCCTTTACGATCTACCAGAAAGAAAGCTACAAACTAGCTTACACGCCCTTTCGCTAAACCCAAAATTATTTCTCAGTTTCCAACGTAGGATTGAATGATTAACTTTATCAAAGGCCTTTGAGAAGTCTAGCAGGCAGGGGAGCGAAACAAACCCCTTGTCGAAATCCTGCCTTATTTCCTCCAGCAAGCTCACCATCGCGGTGGAACAGCTGTGTTAGCTCTAAAACCGGATTGCCGGGGGCTCAGCAGTTTGTGTAGTGATAAATGCATTGTTATCTGCACTGATATTATCTTCTCGAAGACCTTTGATAAGCACGGTAGGATACTAACAGGTCTAAAATCGGCAGGGGGATGATGAGTTAGTTTTCTTAAGTATTGGCAAGACTCTTGCAACTTTCCATCATTGTGGAAAGGTTGAGGTAGTAATACACCAGTTAATTACATGCGTGAGATGGGAGACAATTTGTGCTAATACAAGCTTAATGAATCGCATAGGTATTCCACCCTCACCCTTAGAGTCAGACTTGACCGCTGCCATGCATTCTTCAGTTGCTACTACAAAATCGTCCAACCTTGGAACAGTAAAGTTTTCATTTTGACTAAAGTTAAAGTTGCAATGACTGGGCCCTTCACCAAGAGAGAAATCGTTTAAATCATCCATCGGGATCAAGAGAGCGTTTGGAGTCACTGGTAGATTTAGTGGCACCGATTTCACGAATATTGTTCCAAAGTTTCTTAGCCGGGAGGGAAGTGTTCAATTTGGAAGCGTAATACTCGTAGTTTTTTTTTAGAAATTCTCACTATAGAAGTCGAGTTGTTACGTGCCGCCTTGTACTCAGACCAGTCAGTAGTAGATAGTCTATGCTTCCATTTTCTATACAACTTGTTTCGCGTTTTTATAGAGCGAACTACTTCAGGAGTATACCATGGACACACTTTATTTATAACTCTGACCGTCTTCGTTAGTACACACTGATCAAACAATTGAGTCAGAATTGTTTGCAGCACAAAGACTTTTTCATTTGGATCAGCGCTTAGACGGCATTGCTCCCAAGGGGCAGAAAAGGTAGCAGTCTGGAGAGCAAGTAGGTCAATTGAGCTAAAATCTTTATAGGTAAATGTATCAGGCACAACATTTTTCACCAAATTCACATCACAAGTACAGAAAAGTTGAACATGATCAGATATATCAAACGATAATTGATCAAACTGCAGGACAAGAGATGGATTAGCGACAATAAAAATATCGAGGAGGCTGGGTAGCCTATTTTCAGTGAAACGGGTAGCGTATGTAGTGTTGATAATTTTCATTTCTGCAGACGAAACTAAATCTTTCATTTGAAAACAAACTGAGTCTGCTTTTAATAAGTTAGCGTTAAAATCGACTCACATCCGCAATCACGACTGCGCTGTCAACTCTGCAGGTAGACGACTGACTTGGGGAGTTAATCGGTCTAATGCTAAAAAGCAGGATATCAACTCCAAACTGGGTGAGACTTCTGCTAAAAGATGTGTCAGCAGAGGTACGCCGCAAGGCTGTGTCCTCTCTCCCCTTCTCTGGAACTTAGTATTTAACGAACTACTGATATACCTGGAAGCGGGTGGTGGCAGAGTGATTGCATATGCGGATTACGTTGCCATAGCCGTCTCAGGAAAGCATCTCAATACCATTAAAGAAAAATTCCAATTATAGACCCTCCTTCAATAAATGGTACCAGTTTAGTTTTTTCCGATACAGCAAAATATCTGGGTCTTATTTTTGACAGGAAACTAAACTGGAAGCCTAACATTCAAGAAAAAGTCAATAAAGCTACAATAGCTTTATTCTCTTGCAAAAAAGCCATTGGGAATAAATGGAGCCTTCAACCTCGCATAACCCACTGGCTATACATCTCGGTCATAAGATCGATACTTACTTACGGGGTGGTTGTCTGGTGGACGGCCTTGGAAAATGCAGTCAACTGCATTAAACTAAGCAGAGTCCAAAGATCAGCATGTTTATGTACAAGCGGAGCCTTGCGGTCTACCCCCTCTGTGGCATTAGATATGCTGTTTCACTTGCCACCCCTCGAAATTTTTAGCAGGCAAGTAGCTGCGACCGCAGCTATTCGCCTTAAAACGACTAAACAGTGGACAAATAATTCATTTGGCCACGCCAACATTCTTAATACATTAGGAATCCTCACAGAGAACATCGATTACACCATACCTGAACTTTGGTTTGACAAAAACTTCCATGTAAGCTTCCCCTCTAGATCATTCTGGGAGGAAGATGCTTTCATGGAGGACAAGTCAATCCATCTGTACACAGATGGATATAAAACCGATAGCGGAGTTGTTGGCGGTGTTTTCTCAGATAAGCTAAATCTAAGCCTCTCTTTCCGTCTTCCAAATCACTGTAGCATGGTCCAGGCGGAAATTTTGGCGATTAAAGAAGCTCTGTCCTGGCTGAAGAAAAACGTGATATCTGCAAAGGAAGCCATCAAGTCCCTGGACTCGGTCTCATTATATTCTACAACCGCCCTTGAATGCCGATCATCTCCCATAGAGATGGCAGAGCAGTTCAACATTCACCTTTGTTGGGTGCCGGGCCACAGAGACATTCCAGGGAACTGCAGAGCCGATGAACTCGCCAAAATTGGAACCACTATCCTACCGGACAAAGGTGGTATAGGTATACCAATCGCTACGTGCAAACTAACACTAAAGCTGGATGCCAATAAAAGAACAGACCTTAGGTAGACTGCTGGGCAAACATGTCTAGCGACCAAACAGATCTGGCCAAGGCTGGATTTGAATCGCTCTAAATGTCTGATCCTTTTAAATAGGAAACATCTTAGCGCCATAATAGTTGTCATTACTGGACACTGCCTCATAGGCAAGCACGCTAGAAGGCTTGGCGCTTTTACAAATGATTTCTGTAGGAGCTGCATGGACGAGGTAGAGGAGGAGACAATCAGTTCAGTTTTCAGTTTTTATGCATTTTTATTTCTTAACTTAAATTACTCTTATATGCTAAACAAAAAAACGCTTAAAAATTAGCTTAAATTACTTACAAATAATCTTATTCTAACTTACTGGCCCCATGCGGGCACTCTAAGTTAAACCTAACACTTAAACTATGTCTTTCGACGAATCTTACATTATATTTTTATTTTAACATTACTTAATACTAGAACTAAGAAAATAAATTATAAGTAAAAAACTTAGTGAACGGACATTTTTAATTTTTTATAAAACTTAAAACTAAAAGCCTACAGACTACCTAAAAATAAATCTTAGTCTACTTAAACCTACTTACATATAATACGTACGCACACACATACATATATATATATATATATACATAATATATATATACTTAATATATAAATATATGTATATATATATATTTTGGTTTTTTTTTTCATTTTTTATTTTTATTAATTTTTTTTTTTTTTTTTGTTTTTTATAATTTTTTTTTCTTAAAACTAACTTAATCCTACCTAAAACTATGTAAGCCGGTCATGGCTAAAAAAAAAAATTAGGCTGACCCACTTTGCCTCAGATGAAGCTATCTATTAATGGAGGCATTCGACGACGAAGCATCCTCCCCTTCAACTAGCCACCAAAATTGCTGGTGCTGCTGAGCAACATCCCTCCTGTCGCGACTCCCTACCGCCCTACTGAACCGGAGACGCTCCGCACTGCCATGTGCGACGTCTCTGTCGTAGTTGAGTCGCCTATCCGCAGCTGTTCGAGCGACGTGGAAGATTAGCGGCACCGCCAATCTGTCCTGGATCAGACCTTTACTATCTAGATAGAGGAACGCTTCTGGAGGAATAAAACCGTCAAAGCGAACTCTCTCGTGATACATATAATTGGGGTAGAAAGACCCGGAGATCAGGTTGTTCGATGAGGTCATTGCTCTTGCAATGTGCCTTCGAGTCAACTTAATGACGAAATTGTCCACTCTTATTAGGTTCGCCCTATTGTACAAGACCTCATTGGGATAGAATTTGATGTACTGAGACTCTGGTGTTCTGTATAAGCGAAGACAAGTCCTAAGACAAGCCCTCTCAAACACCCGAATCTTTTCCAATAAACTTGCTCTCACGTTAAACCACACGGGACATCCAAATACAAGCATAGGCCGGATAAGGGCCATGTAGCAGATCACCTTCACCCTCGCATCGAGTTGGCTGTTATAAAACAGTCTCTTTGTAAGAGCAAAAGCACCTTTGGCTCTGGCCAGAGCAACATCTATATGTTTGTTAAAATACAGATATTGATCTAGCCAGATCCCAAGGTATCTGACTACATTTCGACATGCAAGTGGCTGCCCGTGCTGCCCCACGATCGAGAACTTTCGCCAATTCTTTCTGGTATCCCTAGAGGCCCCAGACAAAGGCGTCCTAAACAGAATGGTTTCCGACTTCTGAAAGTTGATTTTCAACTTCCAGTCATCGCAATATCGCTTAATTTTGTCGAAGTCACGTTGCAAAAGCATATTAATGACCTCAATCTTTGGACCCGATCTGTACGCGATTAAGTCGTCTGCGTACGCTATGGCATGGTGAAGTGAACCTATCAGATCACTTGTGTAAATGTTGAATAGGATCGGCGAATTTACCGCACCTTGTTGCAGACCGTTTTTAATGTTATAAGTTCCAGCAGAAGTCACATCGCCATTCTTCACGATGAACTGTCTACTGGAGAGCATATCAAAAAGAATATACAGCAGTGGTTTACTAATGCCCAGCCTGTCCAGCCTGAAAAAGAGTCCCTCTAACCATACGGTATCGAAGGCTTTCTCCAAGTCAATCAGGCAGGCACCAGTGCACTGTTTTTTGCCTTTGTTCCATTGGATATCAGAAACCAGTTTAGACGCAGCATGAATGATATCATGTCCCGCCTTGAAACCGAACTGATTATCCGGAACTATATGTTTGTCCTCAACCCACTTAGTCAGGACTCTATTGATAACCTTCTCGAAAACTTTACTGATGCTTGGAAGAAGACTGATCGAGCGGAGATTCGCCGGATTGGAAGTGTCTTTATCCCTTTTGGGGATAGGATGTACCACCGCAGTTTTCCAATGCGCTGGATAATGTGCATTATTCATTGCATTATTAAACAGGGTGGTATAAATGTTCACCGCTTCTAGAGGGAGATGTCGAAGCACAATGTTCGGTATTTCATCGGTTCCCACTGATTTCTTACTTCTAAGTGATTCGAAGATCGTTTGGAGCTCTTCCTTCGAAATGAACGGGGGTAGTACCCTATCGTTGGTGATGACATTATTTGCCATATTCTCGTCACTGAACTGTATGAATCCCGAGCTCTCGAATCGCCAATTCACTATTTCATTTCGAAGGCAGAAGTTGTGCACAAGGACTCGACCTTCCAGGTCGTGGTTCGGGCCAATGATGTCATTCGCCTTATATACTTCCTGGAAAGTCGCTCCTATAGCCTCTACCTTCTCCTGCGGATCCTCGATCACAAAGAAGTTGTCATCATCAACAGCCTCATTTGGATCTATGCCTGCTGCTATAAGTATGTTCTCGTTGTCCGTCGTTCGGGCGATTTTAAGACACGAGAGGTCGTTCTGATCTTTTCTCCGAAATATTTTATTTATTTGCGGGAACATATTCGGGTTGCTGGTGTTTACAGCTCGAATTTTGTTGTTCCAATACAAACTTACAGATGTTCTGTAATTTTCTTTTATTAATACTTGGAGGTTTTTTATCGACGACTTTAGCGTCATAATCTCCGGGTTATGTCTGTCAGTAAACTGTCTGTACAAGGTTTTCAGCCTTGACAGCAGTCTACTTTTATGTCGGTGCAGTGCGTCAATAGTTGCGTTGCGGAATAAGTCTTCGTCGTCAGTGTGTTGGTACCGAGGTATCGTTTTGTCCATTGTTCGTTTGATTGTCTCGTCCATTAGTCTTAGATACCTGTCAATCTCCTCGTTTGACAGATTTCTGTTGGACGGTGGGTAGAGCGAATTCGAGGAGAGTGCTCTATTCAGTGTTCTGGTGAAGTGTGTCCAACGCACTCTACTATAATTGTAGGAATGCCTTTGAACAAACTCATCCAATTCCGCAATTTCGTTGGGAACAGTTATTTCGGTGCTGAGACCGCAATGGTCACTGTCATACACGAAAGTGCGTAGACAGTTTGTAGTTTGTTGGTTAGTGCATGTCAGTTGTATTCGTGAGTCGAACAGCAGAAGATCCAAATAAGAACCGTGTCTGGGAAACGACGGACTATCCGTCGCCTTAAGCCCGAGTCGATACATCACATTGTGCTGACCCCACCAATTGAATAGTAGGTTCCCTCTAGTATTTGGTGTATTATTTCCCCAATCACTATGTTTGGCGTTGAAATCCCCGCCGATAATAAAATAGTTGTCTTCCAATTCCAGCCTCAGGAATCGAAAAAGCGTCTCGAGCTCTGAAATGAATAAAGTGGATTGAGTAGCCTTAGGTGCATAGACAGACACCATGTACAACCTCTTTCCACTACGGAGGGGGATATACACGATGCATGCTTCCAGAACCTGGAACCTACGTACTACACGACTGTATACTCTTTTAAACCGTACACCTTTTCGTACGAAAATTGCAACGCCACCTCCCTGAATGGAGTTGGGTCGGTTTCTCCGTACTATCTTGTATCTTCTGTGCCTCATTTTGTGTCTTTTGGTAAGCTTAGTTTCGCTAACCAAAAGCACATCAGGGGCTTGGTCTTTAAGCAATTTAAATAGTGCGGCTCGTCGTTCGAGCCTGATCAGTGAATTCACATTCACAGCAAGGACCTTCAGGGTTTGCTCCGCCACGTACGTACCCATTACGGCAAAAGGTGCGTTAGGCCAGGCAGCAGCGAGTATACTTGATCCACCCGCGCGGTCTGTTCAGTTAGATGACGTTGGAGCTGAGCCATCTGCCCCTGGATAGAGAGCAAGATAGCTAGCATGTCAGGTACTGGTTCCGGTGCTCTTGGCGCTGGGGCCTGAGAAGCAACCTTCACTTGCTGTACCGTATTTCCCCCACCTGCCGCCATTTGGGCGTAGGTAACATGGGGAGTAACGGCTGGAGTTTGCAAATGCACGGGTGGTCGTTTCACTTCCACTTTCTGCTGCCGGGCCAGATTTATTCTTTTGATGTACTGGAATTTGGGACAACCCCGATAATTTGCGGTGTGTCCCGTGTTCCTACATAAAGCACAAGAGAGTTGGCTTTTTTCAGACGCTCCGTCCTTACCCAGAGAGCATTCCTCGGACTTGTGGTTCTTTCCGCACTTCACGCATCGAGGCTGCATTTCGCAGTTCGACGCAGCGTGCCCGAACCTTTGGCAGCGAACACATTGTAAAATGTTTTCGCTCCTCTTTAATTTTTCCCAATGTACAACCTGGTAGTCCAGGACTTTAATATTCCTTAGACCATCCAGATTGCTGGTGGGACTTAGCTGGACCAGGAAAATCGGCAGTTGCCGCTTCTCCCTTTTGGCTCTGGCTGTGGTGAAAGGCTTGACCCCTACGAATTGGAGCCCTTCGCACTTCTTCTCTTTCAGCAGTGCAAGGAGCTCCTCCGGATCAGTCGACGGTTCCAATCCCCTCAGCAGCATTGTTTGCAGCTTGTCCCCCTTCGGGGTGTAGGAGAAGAACTCCGTCGTCGAATCCTTCAGTAAATTTTTGATTTTATAATAGCGCTCCACTGAATTGCAGTGGATCGCGTGTCTATCTAAAGATAACCTTTTTACAAAAAAATTGTTGCCTATGGCCGACTTACATAATTCGATAGTTTCCTTGAGTTCCATCTTGTAGGTATTTATGGGTGGAACTCTTTGCTTTACAATCTTGTCTTGTTTCGGCTGCTGTTGTTGTTGCTGGTGTTGCTTTTGCTGTTGGTGTTGCTGTGTTTGCTGCTGCTGCTGTTGTTTCTGGGGCTTGTGTTGTTGTTGTTGCTGCGGTTGAGATTTTTGTTGTTGTTGTTGTTGTTGTTGTTCCTTTTGCTTCTGTTGTGTCTGTACTTGTTTTCTCGTTTGCACATGTGTGGTTTTTTGTTGTGGTAGCGGCTGTTCCTTGTGCTTAGCCTCGCTATTTGTGAGCTGTTGCTTAGAGCTCTGGAGTTCTTGCTCCTTTTGCCTTCTCGCCACTTGTTTCTTTTTAATAGCCAGTACTTTCTGTTCCAGCTCTTTAATGCAGCTCTTAAGTGCATGCACCTCTTCCTCTTCATCCTCTGACTCAGTAGCCATCAGAGATTGGAAGATATTCTCACCACAATCAGACACGTATTGGTCTTCGTCTTGGTCCGCTGCCATCTTTGTTGACGTTGTTGGCGCCCCTTCCCTTACTCTACCTGTCAGCTTTTCAGTAGAAGTTGTTAGGGAGGGGCGCTTTACAAGTTTCGGAGATGAGTTCAGCCTCCTCCTCCTCTTCTTCGCACCATTTTCCGATGACAAGATTTCACATGCTGGTCCCGCTATTGGAGTAGCGGACCGCTTGCTATCACTCATCGTACGATCGCTCTTCCGTATATTTTTTTTTTCCACTATATTTTAAACTTTTAAAAATAAAAAGTTCAACGCGATTTCTTCGGGAATCGAACCCACGACCTCTGCTTTATCGGGCGGACACCACTACCACTAGGCCACCGATGCACTTGGGCAAAATGTTTCTAATTCACTTTTACTTTTTTTTTTTCTGATTTGCTTTTTCCACTTTGAAAGCCGAAACACGTCTATTCCTCACGGAGGTCTATGAACGACTGAGGAGGAGACAATCCTCCACCTGCTCTGCACATGTCCAGCTCTCTCCCAGAGAAGAAAGCTTCATCTAAGAGCTTTCTTCTACAACGGCCCAAACGATCTAGAAAACATAGACGTTAACATTCTCCTACGCTTTATTTAAGCTCAAACTGGTTCCATTAGTAAGAGCACTTTTAGTGGATGGATGCGAATTTAATTAACCAGGGCCGGTTCGATGAATTTAGGCGCCCGGCGCATAATAATAATAGCGCCCCTTAAAAATGTAGATTTAAACAATATGAGTAAATTTTAAAACCATCGCAAAATCGAAAATATTTAATTATGTATGCATACATTTCCACATCACCCAAGGAGGTAGAATACCAATGCGTTTTTTTGTGTCTTCCCCAGTAGGCCTATTCCTCTATACATATAAATACAAATCAAAAAAAAGCTCAATAACGAAAAAAAATTTTAGGAACTAATAAATATAAATTAAATAAATTAAATACGTTCACGCAACTATTGAATAAATAATAAACCATACACACATATTATTGCACTTGCGTGTTTTTTTGCCCAATAAAAGAAAAACGATGAACAAGTTTAAGGCTAAAACTAAATTACGTACGTTTTACAAGAATAAGGTTTCTTTAAAGAAGTCACAAAAAACATAAACTAAAGAACTAAAGTTAGGTATTTCCATAGGCAAGAAAGTTTAAAATTAAAAAGAGTGTTGCCTTATGGTGCGTTGAAAATGGTCTTATGGGCCTTTATTTTGGCAAAACCCTCCATTAGAAAATTACTATCAACCTCCTACATAATTTCTTTTTCAATTTATATGGTTGCCAAAGATACCTATCATTCCTGGGACATTGAGGAACGCAAGAAATTTTTTATAATATTAATATTATAATGATATTATATATTTTCCTGATGCTACAGTAACTGGTAAAGTTAAAACTATTCTTAGGGCTTTAACAGTATTTGGAAAAAGTCTTCATATTCCTGTTATGAATAAAATTAAAAATGTCTATCGCGGAATCATTTTCATTAATCAAAGTTGACAACATAATCATTTCTCGATAAAATTCTGAGCCACTTAAATCAGAACTGTCATTATAAGTTAACATTTTTTCTAATTTGGAGCAATCTTCAGTTGAAACTAAACTTGGATTTGATTTGAGCTTTCCAATATTATATACACATTGATATAATTCATTGTGCTCTTTTATCAGCTGAAAACTTTCAGAAATTGGTGAAATAGCTTTATCTAAAACTTTAAAATAAAATTCTACCTTAGGTCTTATTTGCGGTTCTATAACGGGCTCATCTCTTCCTTCGTAGGAAAACTGAGATGCCTTTCTGCAAGACTGTGATAACTGGAAAAGTGCAAAGAACTTCTAGATCAACAGCTATGATCCTAGCTTCCTCTAAAAACAAGGAGAATTTTTCATCATTTCTCAATTCTATGAGCAATTGTTTTGTCGAACACAAAATCTCAACTGCCAGCTTGAGGCACATATTCCGTTGTTGAAGGAACTTGCTAGAAATATTAATCCTATCTGAAATTGTGTGCCAAATTAAAGCGCAGCAAATAAATCTAAAATCAGTCACCTTGCCGTCAAGGGACTGGGCCATATTTTTGAATTTAGGGTCGTCAGTTCGTGATAGTTCAACAAGGGCTTCATAAACTTATATTAAGTATAGGTATAATGGGCTGATCGCATCTATTCTGCTCTCCCATCTGGTCATACATAGGGGCTTAGTGTCAAACTTATAGGATGTTTTTTCAGAACCAACCAGAGCTAGAGAAAAAAACATATAAACTCTCAACCTTGTCAAAAAATGCCATTGCGTCAAAAGAGTTGCAGAAAATTGCCTTTGTCTTGCTCGAATAAAACATCGGAGCTTCCTCTAAATGCTAAAGACTGTGTAGCAAGGAATTGCACGAGAATTATAAGCCGTTTCAGGACATTTCTCCAATGCTCAGTTTCCTTGGCCATCTGGTTCTGCTTTCTAGAGTCTATTGTTTTGCCTTTTTGCAAATCTAAATCTAAATCTCTCCAAGCCCGAAAAGATATCATATGTAAGGGACTTGTCTCATGCTCTTGAATAGCCCTTGATAAGTGACTCCAGTCATTATAGCCTGTGCTGTAAACTAACCATGCCCTTGATGTTTTTTCACCATTTTTTAAATCTCTTTGGTAAAAACGGGTACGAAATTTCCTGCTTTTAGTTACAGGGAAATCAAAATTTTCTACTTGAACAGGACCCTGCTCCACTAATAATTGAATAATTTGATCACTTAAATTTGGCTATAATTTAGGCTCTTCAAATGCTGGTAAAACTTTAATTGCACTACTTTCTTCAACATCATCTAACACATGTAAGGCTGATTCTGCCTGAACTGGCTCTGCAATATTTTCTGTAGGCAATAAATTATTGCAACTTAGACTTACCGTGTTGTAGGACACACAGCAGGGTATTTCCTGAACTACAGCGCCTGTTTTGTATTATCTGCCTCAATCGCCTTCTGTTTGCTCCTACTCTCACTACCTGATAGTTTTTTCTTTCCTGAATACATTTCTGAGTCCCGACCACAAGGCAACACTTTTTTTCAGTTGTATAACTTTTTTTTACGCTTTAGAAATAAACAATTACAAAAAAGAGACAATCTATTTACATATTATTTTAACACTAAATGGGTTTTCTAAATTCTCAAAATTAAAGCACAATTCTAAAATTATTCAAAAACAAATCTGTGCAAAAAAAAACATACTCTGAAATAAAAAACATACATAATACAATCTCAACAGAACAAGCGTGTACCCACTGTGAAATATACATACATACTCGTATAATATACAACTAAATGCGATTGAAGCTAACAACATGTTCTCTTCTACCTTCTATATCGAACACGTCTGCCTTAGTTTGTTGAACCAATTTTATTTGTTGTAAATAACTTGCATTTGGCGCAGATCCGAAACTCTGCTCCATAGGAAGTTTAATTTGTTAGTGTTTTCTGTGATTTCAGCAGGAAAAACTATGACGTATGACGCAGAAACTGTGATACAACTGCTCCAGAAGCACGTACAAAAAAAAGCCGTGGATATAAGTTATATGTAGGTTCGATGAAAAAGGGGATTTTTTGGATGAACTGCAACTGCGTTACTATGCTGTTGAAGTTGCGTTCTCGTAAAAGTTGATGTAACTTTGGAAAACGAAATAATGTGCATCATTCGAAATTTCACTATGCAATCCCACGTGGATGGTATTCGGAATATTGCAAAGCGAATACCGGATTTGCTTCGCCAACAACTTAAGAAGATCGTGCATATTAAGATCCATCCCTTCTAACAAACCAAAACACTAGGGGTTGTGTTTCAGTTCCATCACAAAAAAAATAGTATTTTAGGATCTGATGGCATACTTTAAAATGTAAGACATATAATTTATGCGACCAAAATGTACTTTTTTAAATTTGCTTGCCTATATCGTTAACAATTTGAAAAACAATATCTATTATTGATGATCTAAGGAAAATTAAGCTACTTAGTATTGGCTTAAATAATAGCCAAGTTTAAGTTTAAATTTGGCTGTGACAACGGTTTTTTTTGTTAAAAACAGTGTTAAAGCAACAGTTTCATACTATACACCAATAGCAATCTGTTATCGTCGGGAAAAAAATGGAAAAAGATAAGAGATTTTTTTACAAATTAATACACCTTTGAGTTTTTATTTATAAAGATATACAGAAGTATAGAGATATTGTATGCAAGAAACAAACAACTTTTTTTTTGTTGCAGTTAGATATGTAGTTATTTGTACGTATGAATATAGTGTACGTATTTTTCATCCTCCTCATTATCATTAATTTTTCTATGAATTTTCAGTTTAATTTTCAGTAAATAAAACATATGTATGAACTTTAAAAAAGAAAGCATCTTCAGTGAGCATTTTACCATATAAAATGTACTGTGTTTAAATTAGAAGTACCATAAACACGTAGATAGGACAAATAAAAAGATTTACTCTTTATAATAGAAAAATGTCAAGTTTATAAGAAAAGAGTTAATCTTGTTCCAACAAATTCCTTGGTTCGGGATATATATTCTTGATACTCATATAGCATACATATAAAAAAGATGAAAATATTCATGTTTAATATTTTTTCAATAATTTTTTTTACAAAGAAATACGAGTTCGACTATGTACACATACTCGTATGTATCTTTGAAATAAAAGAAGCCAACAAAAAGCATGTAAAGAATGTAGTGTAGCGAAATAATGGTTTTCATATTAAGCATAATATATATATCTATGTATGCATACGATACGATATTCATTATTTACAGTCCATATTAATATCTACATAAAATGTAGATTTCTGTTTTTGAACATGTATTCTTACAGCCATATGAGTATGTATACATCAATACAGATGTATGAGGCTACAACCGCTTAAATATTAAATGCAAAAAATTTATAAAAAGCAAATCAAATTCATGGTTAAGGTGAAATATGTACATTTATTTTGTGTAACTGCTTGTTTTGAAAAAGAAGTGCGTAAATATGTATATCATTCAAATACATATTTGATTAAATGCTATTTGCTATTCGATCTCGTATCATCGTAGTATATTTAATATTAATATCATATACTGTATGTATGTATAAGTATATTACTTTATTCGAGTATTTGTAAATATGATACCATAGACACAAGTTTCTATAAGTCTTTTAGTACAATGTACCCTCCCAAAGGTGCATGTACCCTTCCAAAGGTGCATGTATCCAATGATGTTTGGTGCCGAACTTTCCGATTTGAGTTGTTTTAAGAAGTTTTTATTTATTTTTGTGCCAGAGAATGTTGTATTTCATTTTATGAGAAACGTGATTTGAAATTCCTTTCAACTACTTTGCACTGCGGCTGCTGATTTCAATAGCAATGTATAATATTTGTAAATATACATATACTTAAAATCATTGCAAAGAATATCCATATTCATATGAGTACATAGCCCCAATCGATCATGCGTTCACGTTCTTGATAATTCATACGCATTAACATATATCACAGGTGATAACATATATCATCCCGTATACCAATATCCTTTGGAATAACTTTTTAGCATTTTTACAGACCTTTCGTCAAGATATTAGGCGTCCTCTAGATCTATATAGCAATGGTAAAGCCAATTCTGTTCAAGTGTCAGTTGTTTTGTTCATTACTCGTAGGTTCATATGACACTACTGCTTTCACCAGGCTAGAAAAAAAACAATCTGCCTTGGCTGCAAGGGGGCTTTCACGAATGACTGACTGCCTTCCAAATGGAGACATTTCGTACATAATCTGATAAAGTGAGCCAAGAATCTGCGTCTGCATTGCAACATCAGCCAAATGTTTAAGATCCTGTTGAAACACTACACCAATGTAAGTCTTCTTCGAACGCATTCGTGACTGGCTACTTGATCACAACAGGATCGTAGGAAACAAGATTGTCGATGAACTTGTTTGGCAAGGATCGTATGAGATTTTTTTATGACCTAACCTGCGTCTCAAAAAATGTAAACCAAAATTGAATCCTATGAATTTTAAAACTCTTTGTGTCAAGAGAACAGATCCCGTACTGAAAACTGAAAACATACATAGTAGAAGATTCACTAATTGCATTGTCAAGTAATCGAATGGAAACCCTCTATTCGATCGTTTATCTTTCATAACAACTCATCTCGAAAAAGGCCGGTATATATTTCTTAGTAGTAGAGATGCACGGTTTTAGTTAAAAAATTAAAAGTTCTCTGTCTCTATCATAGAAGCATGGAGGAAAAAAAGCAAATACCCAATCTCGAAAACTCTTGACTCCTATTGCGTACCCCAAATTAAAAGCAAACGTTAAAAAAATGATATTCAAGCCAAACTTAAAAAAAATACTAAAATAAATACGATTAAAAATAATAATAATTAGAACAAAATATTGTGCAATTCGAAGCGGAATAAACATGTCCTAATTAAGTGATAAATAGGCATGGGATATTTATAGCTCAAAAAATAGTTTTCTGGTGACTTATTAAAACGAATTAAAGAGAAATTCCTACAAACCAATTTATAAGGCCTAAAGGTAACTAAAGTAACATATTGTCTTTGCTATGATCTTTAAAATTTTCAGAAATTAAAGAACTACCCGCTTTTTATATAAAGTAGACTAAGTCTTAATTTTAGTTAATACCTGTTGTGTTGACATGACATTATGCGGTCTAACTATAGAATGTAGGATTTGCTTCATTTCTGTGCAGCAAATTGGCACACATGTTGTTTCAGATATGCACTGAAATAAAAATACTTATATTTTATAATAACTTTAAGTTTGTTTTGAACATACCCGATTTACGCCAGCGTCTAAGAGTGCAATTAAAGGTAATTCATCCTTGTCAAAAAAACTGGTAAAATAAATTTCATAAAAGAAACATAATTTTTAAATTTTGTGCAATGTTTTGCAAATAATTTTAAAATATATTTTGTAAAATAAACTTATTGATGCGTTTAAGTAAAATATAAAATAAAAATTGATTTAAAATTAACTAAATCAGACAATATAAATTTTAAAGATATACATGCATTCAATTTTTTTTCTTTGAATTAATATCTCAATGCATTGATAAGTATTGTATTTTATCTTTAATGGAATACTCGTATGCATTACCCTACCTCATATATGTATTTTGTACCTACACCGGAGGAGTAAATAGAAATGTACGAAGCAGGATCTCCAAATGGGTAGGAGGAGGAGTATATTGTATGTTTAAAACTAGGATTTTTTATAGCAATGTCAAATTAGCATGTCTGTATGGTATTTTAAGAACATCCAATGGTAAAACAAAAATCATTTGGTTTAATCGTGCAGCGAAGTGGCCGATGCAAGATATATTCTAATGCTGGACTAATACGAAATGCCAGCCAGGATTTGCAAAATGATTATTCACGAATCTGTAGTGAGTCAATTCCTATTCTGTGAAAATAAATTGCGGAACAGATAACACAGAATCCTAAAAAAAACAGGTCGAGCTAAAATAAGTTCTAAACAAGCAAATAAATGCAGCTTAAGTTAAGTAGTTTTTCAAATGAACAAATTTTAATAAATAAATAAAATTTCTTTATCGATTCAGTCATACCATATCTCAATTTTTAAAACAAATCGGTTCCATTATTGATTCATCCAATGTATTTACATATTGAATTTCATGTTTCTAATTTTTTTAAGCCATATGCATTATAAAAACTTAAACATTTGTTGTGAATTATTCACTTTTCCAAAAGTTTTTTTCTTTCTGTAAGTTCACCTCCTTAAATCATGTAATTGAACTAATTAATTTGAATATTATATAAAAGATGTCTAGATATCTAACTTTAATGTCTTACATATTGTCTACTTACAAAAAAAAATCACAAATTCGCTCATCATGTTTAAATTGCAAATATTATTTCTACTTATAAATTTGTTATTCTAATTGCCACATATACATTTATATACAGAAATATATTACAGCAATAATCATGATCTGTATTCTATAAATTAAAATGTACTACTCGTATTCTAAATTGGTAAATTTAGATTCAGGCTAAGAAAAACATTTATGATTTTTTATACAAAATTCTTCATACTTCAAAAATAATGAACACTTGTTTTGCGATTTTTTTTTTTAAAGAAAGACAAACAAATAAGCTACAAAACAAGTTTTTGCGTTTTTCTGTCTGAGATATGTACTAGTGCAGTACTTTTCCAGTTTTAATGCAACCTTAAAAAAAAGAAAGGTGTAATATTTGTCTTTATGCGCGAAATAATACAAAATACATATCAACAGTACTAAGCAGAATTTATTTAGCCCCTCTAAAATAAAAGTTTATAATTTTTCATAAATTGTTCATAATAATAATATAAACCGCCAAATATTAGTTACCTACTGTCAACTTTCAGAATTATATTATACAAAAACAAGTGACTTCTCTTGAACTTTAAGATTAATTATCCAGTTAGCAGTCAGCAACTTAATTTTAAACTCATTCGCAGTTGTAAGTCAGATTTCGCTGGAGAGCGTTTTATAATTCATTAAAGAAGATGTTTGTTTAACTGAGGCGACAAACCTCTCAAATATACTCATTAAAATAAGTTTTCCTAGGATTATTTCACATCTTTTAAATATGTATTAATCATATGCTTGCAATAAAAATCTATCGCCATCTAGACAGTTAATAAATTTTCATTATCCTGAGGCATCCCGTTAAGAAGTAAGGCACGCATAATTTCCCCAAAGTGCACATCACTGGTGTTCCAGATATGGTAGATGTATACCTTGTGCAACACTAGTAATTACGAGTAAATAAGCGAAAATTTACTGGCTAGGGTTAATCAAATTCGCCATCGAAATATGAAGCACGAATTCGGGATAGGTACGATGTTAATAATTTACGTCGATTCGGTGCATTTTCAACCTGTGAAATTACCTTTTTTTCACCACAGCAATTATTGTCGTAAAATGATAGCCAGTTGTATGCCGTATTGACCTGTATATAAAAAATATTGAATTCTGTTGAAAATATTACTTTAATTATTGTGCATATAAACTTCAAACCTTGTTATGTATTCAGCATCCAGGTACTTTGATGAGCGGGCGTCAATTATAATAAGGTGATAGTTGTCCGTGGCGGCATTATTCTGCAGTGTGTCAAGAGCTAATTCCTTCGACTTTACTAAGGTGACTTCCAATTGCTGTCGATGGCATGCCGTTGTAAAGACATCACACACGTTGTCTGTCTTGTGGAAAACTAATAAGGCCTGCATAAAATCATAAACGTAAGTTTCTTTATACATATGAATGTGTGAAAAGTAAAGCTTTTATGGATTCTTCTTGCCTTCAGTTGAGGATTCGGTGGTAATACAGTTGGGTATTTCAAATCCATAAGAGATTTCTAGAAAGAAAAAAAGTCAAATTATTTTTTCGTTTTTACGAGTAAAGGTACTTTTCAAAGGGGAAACTTTTTTGCATGAAATCTTTATATGCATACTTGGAACTGATGAAGTTGGTGGAAGAACATAAAAACGCTTTTCACCGTAAGACGATGATGTAAATAAGGTTTATTATGTTTTCGGCTGCGATTAAATTCAATGTCTCTTCAGAGCATCAGGCAACCCTTAGGGAAACATTTCAAGAAAATGCTCATCAATTTAGGTATTTATGTCAAAATAAATCCTGGGTGTTATAGTAAATTATTGCAAAACGAAACAAGGGTGAATTTATTCTTCTTATGCCGGGTTTTACTCACTTTTATAGTATGTCCATGTAGTTGTATTTCATAGTACATATATGCACTGGGATTCACATTTGTTTTCGCAAAATCTAAGCATTTGTATGTGTTTTTTTTTTTATTTTAGCGAACATTTCAAAATCTTTTTTTCTTTAAAGTGTTTGAGTTTCAATTTCTTAATTTCACGGTAATGACGATTTTTAGATAATAAAAGTCAAAATACATGTGAGAAAACGTAACTATATAACCATCTTTTTGATTCAATTGCAGACACTCTTATTAACATTGAACTAAAAAAATGTATATCGTGGTATGTTTAAAAATACTTAACCTTAATGCACCAGCATCGTTTGCCCGATCCATAGAAAAGGTGACTCTCTAAACTGTGGCGAGTATAGACACATCAGTTTTTCACATCATTTTTGTACAAGATCTTGTCTGCGGTATTGAACTCGCATTTGTCAACGATCTGAATGGCCGGAAGTTTTAAAGGTGCATTTACAAGTTTTTAAACAGAAGTGACAAGAAAGAGTAGTTTGTGAATAAGGGCAAATCCAGGTATACTTGTATGCTGCAAACAAGAATAGACACATAACATCGACAAATCGAACAAAGGATAAGAATAGACAAGCTATAATTTTACATAGTTAAGGATTTCGTTATTAACACACTACCAGAAATCAAATGAAGAGTTAAACTTGGCATTCGCTGTTTCTTTGATCTAAGAAGGCAATTGAATAATAACTATGCAGCTTTATAACCCACCAGTTACCTCTAATTGCACAACGCATGGATGTTAATGGCGGATGAACATATCCTTGGTCGTTTTGATAGGTTAACCTATCATCCTACATAACTAAATGTTTCCTTTTGTATCACGTTTTTGTTGTCTTATGTGTACATATGGAACCCTGTATAAAATATACCCATATAAATTATAATACTTAAATCTACCTTATTCCCATCTAAATTATGTTAGCCGGTCTTGGTTTAAAAAAATAAATTGCAAACCTGGCGTACCCCAAATGGGCTTACGAAGAAATTAAGTCACTAAGTCACCAAAATTCAGCATACCTTATATCTAGCCAGCCGCACTGCCGTGTGGAACGTCCCTTTAGTAGTTAAGTCGCCTAAACGCAGTTGTTTGAGCGGGGTGCATAATTATATCTAATTTTCTAATTTTCTCCAAAACAGCCCTTCATTAGTAAAAATGGAGTGCAGCTGGGAAAACTGAGATTTACAGTGTGCCCTATAATAGTACAAAGAACACTGAAAAAAATAACATTCCTTTGGTAGCAGTCCCGGGATTGCTTCTTACGGAAAGGCATCTAAAGAATCGTATTCAATTTACCAAGAAAAATCTTGAAAGAGTATGACCAAAACAAGTGACTTAATATTTCGTGGTCTATTGAAACGCAAATAAATTTAGTGGGATCGGGTGGTAAGAATTGTGGAATAGAATGCAAGCAGATTGCCACACTATTCGAGGCCTTGCCTAGAGTCTATGGAGTGATAGAAGATAAAAGTTATTGCACGACTTACCCAGTTTATTATAACAAAATTACAAAATTATAAAAAATTATTAACATTTTTGACCATTTTTTTTTATTGTTAAAATGTTATTAAAAATGAGTTTTTTGACATTCTATAGTCCTACTGTGGCGTTTATAACGATATGTAAAATGTACTGCATACCTTGTGTACAGATATTACAAATATTTATTGGACCATAAGTAATAAAATCCATTAAAATACTAAGACCATTTTTGGAATTTGGATGGATTTAAAAAAAAAAAAACATCGGCTGAGTTAAGAGTAACATTGTCTTTAATTCATCGTTCACTCAATTAGAAAACACATATACGAATTTAGAGACTTAATGTAAGATTTTCCATTACAAATATATACATGTTTTCGTACTGCATAATATCTATTAATACATTACATCTGCACATATAAACGATGGCATAAGGACGTCTGTGCGCGCATCACATGAAAATCGCTTAAAGGATTTGAATGAAACTTGACAGTTACCATAAAGTTCAACATCTATAAACGAGTATTTTATAGATTTATAGAGTTTATTTGGCTTTACTTCATTAAATTTGTGCTATTTGGTCGCAATTAGTAATTTTCGCAATAACAAGACTAGCTTAAACGCTTTAACTTCAAAACGATTTATCCTTATTATATATGAAACAATTTGCTTCCTTGTTAAGTGACGAAATTAGTTAACATTATATGTCATAGAAATAAATAGAAATTGTATGGCAGGTGGGGGTTTATTCTCACTCCATTGCAAGTTACAGTCCATCAAAGTGGGTGACAGGTACAAAAATAGTTTGGACAATTTTAGTAGTGCATACAAGTTTTAAATGCTTCGGGTACATCTGTGCAGCAACAAAATAGTTATGGCTAGTTAAACTCAAAATTATGAAAATTTGCTGTTCCATTTTTTTTTACTTAAAATGCGTTTTTCTTAAAAACTCTACTTAATAAATTTTCTGAAATTTTTATCCTTGCAAAATTTCCTAAAAATTATGTTTAGAAACTTTTTTACGTACGATCAACAGATTTTGCAGTAAATGCCATTTTTCGTCAAACAAAATTAAGTGAGAATAATAAACTAACGTACCTATGAGCAATGCAGTTAACAGTTAATTGTAGAATAGGGGAACAAAAATCGTAACACAGAATAATTCTTTGTTACTCTTTTTTTTCAATTGATAAAGTGATAAAGCTTTGCAAATGTACCGCAATTTTGTTTCAACTGATATACAATTGACATTTTGCTCAGTAAGTAAACAGCCGATTGATAAGTTGATCTCCACAAAATGTATTAAAAACGTGAATTCGCCGAACTAGTATTTACGGGTTCTGCAATAGAAAAGCTTTCCGGAACTACCGGAAAACTGATTGGCCAAAATACAGAGGAATACTGTTAGATACGCTATCCTCTGAACTATCAAGTCCCACGCGTGACACCAATGACTTGGCATGAAAGTCAAGGAATTTACTCTGGCTCTCAATCAGTCTATGACCGCTTCCTGCCCTCTTATTCAACCTAGAGGCAAGAAAAAGCCTCATTGTAGAAAACTTTTCAACGTAGCAAAAAGCACAAGAAAAGTGACTGACTGGGACTCATACAAAAAATCCCTCAAATTATACAAAAAAGAACTGAGGAAGGCAAAGCGACAATCCTGGAGGTCATTCTGTGACAAAATCACAGAAACCTCTAAGGCATCGCGGCTAAGAAAAATCCTCTCTACAAATCCTATGTTGCCTGGCTGTTTGAAAAAAAAAAACCATGGCTCTTGGAAGGCTCTCAAGTGATGAATCACTCAACCTGCTTCTGGACACCCATTCCCAACTCGCGGCCAGTAGCAGCCCAAACAGGTCTACTGCAACCGTGACCAAAATTCATGGTCTGATTACGAGAGACAAACTGCTTTGGGCGCTGCATAGCTTCAAACCATACAAGTCTGCTGGTCGGGACGGTATAATACCTGCCGAGCTACAGAGCTCCTCAGATATTATTCTGCCTGTGTTAGAAAATATTATGAGGAGCTGTGTAGAACTTATCCACATTCCACTGTTATGGAGAGATGTCAATGTAGTATTCATTCCCAAAGCCGAAAAACGTTTTCATGTTGTCCCAAAGGACATCAGACCTACAAGTCTATTATCTTTCCTTCTGAAAACTCTAGAATGACTGATTGATATCCATATTCGAGCTAAAGTAGATCCAAGACTTATGTCAACGGCTCAACATGCCTACTGTAAAGGAAAATCGGTGGAAACGGCTTTGCACTCTCTAACTAGCCACATCGAACGATCCCTACATAATAAAGAGTACACAATGGTTGCTTTCCTAGACATAGACGGCGCCTTTAACAACGTCAGCACAACCGCAATCACGACTGCGCTATCAACTCTGCAGGTAGACGCCTCACTTGGGGAGTTGATCGGTCTAATGCTAAAAAGCAGGATAATCAACTCCAAACTGGGTGAGGCTTCTGCTAAAAGATGTGTCAGCAGAGGTACGCCGCAAGGCGGTGTCCTCACTCCCCTTCTCTGGAACTTAGTAGTTAACGAACTACTCCAGGTATAGAAGCGGGTGGTGGCAGAGTGATTGCATATGCGGATTACGTTGCCATAGCCGTCTCAGGAAAGCATCTCAATACCATTAAAGAACTCCTTCAAGTGAATCTCAATAGAATAAACTGCTGGGCAGATCGCTGTGGACATAAAACTGTTCTTGTCCTCTTTTCCAGGAAATAAAAAATTCCAATTATAGACCCTCCTTCAATAAATGGTACCAGTTTAGTTTTTTCCGATACAGCAAAATATCTGGGTCTTATTTTTGACAGGAAACTGGAAGCCTAACATTCAAGAAAAAGTCAATAAAGCTACAATAGCTTTATTCTCTTGCAAAAAAGCCATAACCCACTGGCTATACATCTCGGTCATAAGATCGATACTTACTTACGGGGTGGTTGTCTGGTGGACGGCCTTGGAAAATGCAGTCAACTGCATTAAACTAAGCAGAGTCCAAAGATCAGCATGTTTATGCACAAGCGGAGCCTTGCGGTCTACCCCCTCTGCGGCATTAGATATGCTGTTTCACTTGCCACCCCTCGAAATTTTTAGCAGGCAAGTAGCTGCGACCGCAGCTATTCGCCTTAAAGCGACTAAACAGTGGACAAATAATTCATTTGGCCACGCCAACATTCTTAATACATTAGGAATCCTCACAGAGAACATCGATTACACCATACCTGAACTTTGGTTTGACAAAAACTTCCATGTAAGCTTCCCCTCTAGATCATTCTGGGAGGAAGATGCTTTCATGGAGGACAAGTCAATCCATCTCTACAGAGATGGATATAAAACCGATAGCGGAGTTGTTGGCGGTGTTTTCTCAGATAAGCTAAATCTAAGCCTCTCTTTCCGTCTTCCAAATCACTGTAGCGTGGTCCAGGCGGAAATTTTGGCGATTAAAGAAGCTCTGTCCTGGCTGAAGAAAAACGTGATATCTGCAAAGGATATCCGCATATTTTCGGATAGGCAGACCGCCATCAAGTCCCTGGACTCGGTCTCATTATATTCTAAAACCGCCCTTGAATGCCGATCATCTCCCATGGAGATGGCAGAGCAGTTCAACATTCACCTTGGTTGGGTGCCGGGCCATAGAGACATTCCAGGGAACTGCAGAGCCGATGAACTCGCCAAAATTGGAACCACTCTACCTATTCTACCGGAAAAGGGTAGTATAGGTAGCTGGATGCCAATAAAACAACAGACCTTAGGTGGACTGCTGGGCAAACATGTCTAGCGACCAAAAAGATCTGGCCAAAGCTGGAACTGAATCGCTCTAAGTGTCTGATCCTTTTAAATAGGAAACATCTCAGCGCCATAATAGGTGTCATCATTGGACGCTGCCTCATAAGCAAGCACGCAAGAAGGCTTGGCGCTTTTACAAATGATTTCTTTAGAAGCTGCATGGACGAGGAAGAACAGGAGACAATCCTCCACCTACTCTGTATATGTCCAGCTCTCTCCCAGAGAAGAAAGCCTAAGTGGGTTGGTATTTCCAACAGCCACTCTTACATAATCTAACCTAAGGGTCTGGGCTAGAAAATAAAATCGCCTAGGTTTAGTACTAATTCAACAATGCTAACTATCGGACAAAAATTTTCCTATTTCAATGCGTCCAGCGTAAAATTAAATAAAAAAAAAACTACAGCGTTATTAGCAGAGTTTGTTTATAAAAAATGGAGTTTGACAAAGCGAATTTTATGTTTTGAAAACAATATCATCTAAATGCCGTCCATTCCTCTCAACACACTCTTGCAATCGGTGTCGAGATTGTTCGTTCTCGCTAAGGTTTTTCGTAAAATATAGTCATTTTCGGTGAGAAACTACATGATTTGCATTATGTATGGATGAAACTTTAGTTTCTTTTCAAAATAACGTGCACTGTTAATCTTGTTATTCCAGTACAGGACCCAACCTTAGATTTATAATTTCGAGTCGAACTTAAGTCACATGTTCTGGCGTCGCTACTGACGTTGATGGTCCCGGAGGATTTTGGTTAACCGTTGTCCCTTTTTATCTAAGCCCCACGACCAGATAACCTGCGTGCTCTGCCCATCACTTACTCGTCGAATATTGAAGTGATTAAACACGCCACGAGTACGAACTAACGAATCACCGCACTTTAAATATTGCTCGACAGCAAAGGCGTGCGCTGCGCTCCCTACCAGTAACACATTGCGACTGACAAATCCGCAAATACTCCTATTTATACTCCTCTCACTTATATCACCCTGTTAGACAAAACACCCTTTATAGAATCATCCATCCAATAGAATGTAAGTTTATTCGAAACAATCTGCATTTTTCAGATTGAATATGTATTATATTGCATTTTTACTTTTATGCACCAATCGCCGCCGTGATTTAGGGGCCCAAAAACATTTGGGCAAAAGGACTAATGATATTCTCGCAAACTGGAAAGCAAATTGCATGCTGCTGCCCGTAGTTATTAAACTCTTTCGAATAAAACATCGCCTTAAAGACACTCATGATACCGAGCAGAGCAAACAGATACTATGTATTATTCGATCATATTATGTACTCGTACTTCTAATTACTGTGTTAGTAAGGTGTACAAATTATAGAAAAGATTATACTCTAACTCAAGCACACAAATTTCCACCCTGTGTTTCGCAACCTGTGGATCAGCATAGATCAGTGCGATGAAAATTGATCGCCACTTCACCTGCTTTTTGAAAAAAAGCAGAAAAAAAAATTGAAGTTAGTACCAAGACAACATAGGATAGATCAAAATATCAAGTTCTTCATAAACGATGCTGTCAAAAGAATTCGAAATCCAAAGTGGCATCGATACAGTGCTTACCGATGCGTTATGTGCACATCTTTACTTTTTCCTGTTTTTCATTAACAGTGGTTTTTGCACGCATGTTGAGGATTGTTACAAACAAACTGCCAATTCCGCTTAAGAGTTTATCATAAAAAATTTGTAGCATAGATATACATATGTATGTATGTATATATATGTATGTATACATATTTAAGGTGAACAAAATTAATTTAAAACGTTCTTGGCGAAGTCTGTCAGTTGTTGGCGAGATATGTTAAATATTCGACATTTCTAAAAATTCATTGCAACAACTTGTCGCAAACCTAAAACAGTACAAATTTGGAAGCACTATTTACTATCCGATAAATACACAGCGAATATAAATTGACTTAGCCCAAATCGCTATATTATTCTTGTATTTTATATATGCAAATTATTTTTTAGCGGAAAACAATCCTGTTGTTGGTCAAGATTTGAACCCAGGCCGTCTTGGGTAGTAGTAGTAGAGGAATCTACCCACAGCTCCACGCCACCACTACTAATGTATGTAGAAATATATTTATTTGTGCACTAAAAAAAGCAGCTGCTATAACTTATAATTTTACCCATACAATATCCAGTTATTATAAGAATTTACCCCAAACATTGTAATAAAATATAATAAACAAATATAAACGCGTACAAGCCCAACAAATAAATGAGAATCAAAATATAACATTCTTTCATAGCGGTATGCTTATCTTTCGCCAGCGTTGACGTCAATGTCATCTGACGATGGAATAATAGGTATATATGTATATGTTTGTACATATTATAGATATGGGGTAGATAAAACAAAACCAATTTAGCTGTCGGAAAAGTTTTCGGAAATGTAGATATGTAGTTTGCTTAAGAATTTTGATAGCGGCATCCCATATCAGCCACAGTGTATTAATACATACATACTTACGTATGTTTACATGTACATACATATGTATGAATGCGAGCATTTATGCATGCATACACACTTAAATACATAGAACTTTTCTTTTTTAAAGCCATTCGACTGTAGTTATCCTTTTCAACCGTACTTTTTACTTATTTTAAATTTTGCCTTTAAACTGTTAGAAATAGTTACATAGGTTGTTTATAATGAATTATGCTATTAAATGGCTAAGGCCTCAAGCATAAACTTAATAAATCGGTATAATTAAGATTAACTTAACGGTAAAAAAGACTACCTTTGATAAACAAAGAATCTTGTGTTCACTAGCAGAAAATGTAATTGCTCTAAATGCGTCATTAAAATACTTTGATTCAAGATGATTTTATCCAAGATGTCGTATTATTAAAATACATACATAGGTATATGAATGCATTGTGAACCAAATGTGGGCATCTTTACACATAACGCAGCTCATAGGCTCCTCTTTCTTGATTTTCCAAAATTTTCAACCTCGGCCATGTGTTTTTCATGCTCTTTCTTTTTTCATCTGAGAAGCCAACGTTCATGCTATCTGTTTTGTTCCTTCCGCCCACGAGCGAGATGAGTAGTTGACTAAAAATCAATAACAAGTCAACTTCCACTAAGAATTTAGTCTCCCCATTAAGTGTTAGATGCCATCCATGGAGCGAAATAACCGCCCACACATCTTTCTTTCTCTCTCTATCCCATTTTTCAAAAATCTTAACACATGCTGAGGCATTATAATTGTATTTATGCCCACTTGAGTGTTAAGTTCCTTAAAAAAATAAAAATGAAATCTCGTTGCGATGACCCACCCAGTACGTATATTAAATAATTGCATCTCTAATGGTTTTTTGGTACTTCAACTGGCTTTAAGTACTTGATACTAGAATTTCTTATGAGATTAAGGGTCAATGGATCGGCTAAGGCTCTGACGATCTATTTCGACAATAGCCGTTTGACGTCAATATTTCACAGTATTTTCTTGTATAATATATTCGCTATAACTGCAATATTCACAACTGTACCGTGGCTGGAACAAGGTGTTGGTCCGAGTCTATATTCGTCCTTTCATATATTCACACATCCCTTATAGAGGAGGAGTACCCTGCGAAAATCGCAAAGTGGGTCTTTCATGTCTCCTGGTGAATATTGTAGAAAGAGAAAGGTGAACGACAATTTTTCGCTTCGACACAATGTCTATTAGCCCGGATCCAATCATTTCAGGTCGTGCAGGTTATATTGTACTTTCCTTCATCGAAGTAAGTAAGCACCGATGCTTTCTGCATAAATACTCGTAAGCCATTCACCTTTATATTATTTTTAACATTTTAAGCTTCATTCTATGAATCTTCGCGACTTAAACAAGAATAGTTGAATATAGTGAATAAGTGATTTCAAAACTTATACCTAAGAACTAAACAAACTTAGATAAACAATCCTTCGAATATAAAAAATAATTTTAAATTCTGTATGTATTAATGTGTTAAATATAATTGGAAATATGTGTGTTTTTTAAGGATGGTTCTCCTGGAATTCCCTGTATCCCTGGACATGAGAGCGTTCATTAAAACATATTTTTCTCAACTTGTTTGCAGTAAATGCCCTAAACTGATTAGCAACGAGTTGCATGACACCTAAATAAAGTGTGTTTTTTTTAGAGGGTTGGTTTTTAAACTGGCAACACTGTTTCTACAAATTGTCAATTTGACAGTTGAAAGCTGATGTGTGGTTAGTATGTTTTTCCATTTTACGATGAATAGATTAACGCCAGAACAACGAGTGCAATTGCGCAAATTTATTTCGAAAATCATTGTTCGGTTCGCCAAACTAATCGTGCGCTACGTCCATTTTACGGTCGGCATATTCGTTTATTCGTCCATCTGAGCAAGTTATTCGGAACACGATCAATCGTTTTCCACAGACGACAAACAGTTATTGCCGTTGTGGAGCGCAGTGTTGAGGAGAATCCGAATGAGTCAAGTCGCCATCGTGCAGAGCAATTGAGCTATGTCCATCCACTTTGTGCAAGATTTTACGGAAAGATCTTGGCTTAAAAGGTTATAAGATCCAGCTTGTGCAAAATTTGAAACCGCGTGCCTATTATACGGCCGAAAATATGATTCAGCTTGATCATCATTTTCAACGCAAAATTTTGTTTTCTGATGAGGCCCATTTTTGGTTAAATGGATATGTACTATAAACAAGCAAAATTGCCGAATTTTGAGTGGATATAAACCCAGAAGCCTTAGTCAAGAACAACCATTAAAACTTTATGGGATGGTGGAATCATCGGTCCATATTTCTTTAAGGACGATGCCGGCCAGAATGTTACCGTCAATGGAGAGCGCTAGAGAAACATGATTTCTGACTTCTTCTTTCCTCAGTTGAATGGCATTGACGGAACAGAGCTTTGGTTTCAACAAATTGGCGCAACATGCCACACGGGACGCGACATCATCAATTTATTGCGGGGAACATTTGCTGAGCGCATAATTGCGCGTAATGGACCTGTGAACTGGCCTCCACGATGCTGTGATCTCACACCTTTAGATTACTTTCTTTGGGGGAATGTGAAGTCACTAGTCTATGCCGATAAACAAGAGACGTTGGACGATTTGGAAGTCAACATACACCGCGCCGTGTTATTGCTGACATACGGCCCCAGTTGCCCGATAAAGTTGTCGAAAATTAGACTTCCCGATTGCGTTTCATTCGAGCAGCCGTAGCGCGTAAATGCCCGATATCATATTTAAACACTATGCCATTAGTGGTAATAAAGCTAAATAAAGCTAATATCTAGACATTAATATTAGCTTCAAGTGTTTTATTTCATATTGAATTTGTATACTTCTAAAAAAGAACACCCTTTACAAACACTTCTATAGCAAATAACGAAATTATCGATATAAAATGTAAATAAGGTAAACGTTTTATTGATACATATTGGTAGTGTTTTGAAAGTGAATCCTTGATTATTTATTTTAAAGCTAGATATTAACAGCATCTTAATTTATAGATAAATGTAGATTATAAGCGAATGTTATGAATTCAACAATTATTACAAAATACAATATTTTTTCATAAGACTTAATATGTATATTCTAATATGTATATTATATTGTATTCCTTCTTCCGCAGTTGCGGAAAATAAGGCTCCAGTACGAGGGGCGTTCAACATATTCTCGGTATCGGGGTGAAGCTGTGGTTGTATATATAAATTAACTTATTTATCAAGTAATACTATTATTTTAGTGCATTCATATAAAATTTCATATAAATGTGATTATTAATTCGCGTTTTATCTCTAGTTAAACAGAATCATAATGGCAACTGAGACGATGATGGTGAAAATTGAGCATCGTGCTGTAATTAAATTTCTCACTAAGCAAGGAAAAAGTCAAAAAACTATTCGTGAAGAGATGGTGGCTGTTTACCAGGGTTCCGCACCTTAATTATCAACTGTGCAAAAGTGGTCAAGTGAGTTCAAGAGAGGCAGAGAGAGCATTGAAGACGACCCCCGCTCCGGCGCCCCGGCTACTGCTTGTACGGGAGAAAGCATCAAAGAAGTCGAAAAACTTGTTCTTGAGGATGCCCGAATAAAGGTGAAAATGATGGCAGAGATTACCAAGCTTTCAATTGGTACCATTCACACCATTCTTCATGACCATCTTAACCTTTCAAAGGTCAGTGCAAGGTGGGTGCCACGAATGCTCACAGCGCCTCAGAAAAAAGTGAGAATCGCATGCTGTAGAGAGCTTTTGGAGATGTGTAGTGAGAACGCGGACGGTGTTATGGATCGAATTGTTACTGGGGACGAAACATGGGTCCACCATAAAAAAGGAACAGACCCCCCGAAGAAGTTCCCGTCTGCCGGGAAGCTCATGGCCACAGTTTTTTGGGACTCAAAGGGAATCTTGCTCATTAAGTAAAAAAAAAAGATGAAGCCATCAACGCCACATCCTACGCTTCCACTTTGCATAATTTTCGGGAGGAAATTAAAAAGAAAAGACGGGGTAAACTCGCAGCGGGTGTGTTGCTTCTTTATGACAACGCTCCTGTTCACACGGCGCGAGTTTCCAAGGCTGCTGCGCGAGATTGTGGTTTCGAAGAAATCCAACACCCAGCCTATAGTCCAGACCTTGCCCCTAGTGATTATTTCCTGTTTCCGGATTTGAAAAAATGTCTTCGTGGAAAAAGATTTTCGGATGATGAAGAACTCAAGTCGGCAATAAATGGGTATTTTGCAGAGAAAGAGGAAATTTATTTTTTTGAGGGTTTAAAAAAGCTTATCTCAAGATGTAATAAATGCATTGATGTTAGGGAAGATTATATTGAAAAATAAAAACAATTTAAATTGAATTCGCATTTTTCTTCATATCGATACCGTGAATATATTGAACGCCCCTCGTAGAATATTCGAGTACGGGCTTTGGTCTGTTTATGATCGAACGCTTCGATCTTTTCATAAAAATTCTACAAAAAGCACTGTTTGAAGTTCGATTGATCATCACGCCACTAAAAGTTAATTTGTTTAAATACTCGTCAAGCTGTTTGCATCACTCTGGCAGATCGTGAAAAAAACTCAAGAACTCCAAATCGATAAGCATCATCTTTTCATCGTTTTGACAAAATTTATAGAGACGAACTATATATAGCCATGTCTAGTTTTGACATCCTTGCCAATCTCGTCAGTCTGTGCAGAATGTCGACTGAGAAGGTGGTCAGTAACAACTTAACCGAGAACTTCGATGTGAAAACAGGTTTTAGGCAAGGTTTTTTTTTTTTTTTTTTATAATTTACGCGCGCCTAAGGGGTTGATACCCTTTTACTGTTGCCAGGGCGCGGGCGGAAAGATAGAAGGAGGAGAAAGGAAAATTGTTTTTGTAGTGGTTTGAAACTCAGGTGTGTTTGGTTTCTATGTTTGCTCTCCAGGGGTGGGAGTCCGAATAGGACGGAGAGTTTTTCTTCACTCAGAGTGATTCGAGATATAATTCCCAGTATTTTTTTCATTGCTTGAAACTCTTATAACAGCCAAATCTACGTGTCAGTGTTATGCCTTCACACGCAGAATTTTTTTGTCTGAGTTCCAATTATACAATGAAAAACTGATTTTGCCATGGGCAGGATTCGAACCTGGACCCTCCGAGTGAGAAGTGTTTGCTACTACCACTACACCACGGACACCCCCCAGGTGACGCGGTGTCATGTGACTTCTCTAACACCATACTTGTAAGAATTGTGCGGAACTTACAAGCGAACACTGGACGCCCAATCTTTCAAAAGTTTGTCTTACTACGAGCGTACGCCAATGATATCGGCATAATTGTTAGAACACCGCAGACTGTCACCGGTGCGGTTACTAGTATTAAAACGGAGGCTGGCAAATAGGTTTAGTGATAAACGAGCGCAAAACCAAGTACATATATGCTATCAATATGAAGGGACACACAACATCGGCGAATTGGTCAGAACGTCACAAGCGAAAGCTATATTTTCGAGGTAGAAAAGAGACTCTATATAAGACCTTGATCATCCCTGTCCTACTTTATGGCGCTGAAGCATGGACTCTGTCGAATCGGTCGCATTTGCGTTGACAGGCTTTGGAGGAGAAGATTCAAAGACAAACTACACGAGCTGTACAGGCATATTGACCTAGTCAGAAAACGACGCATCAGTCGCATGTTTAAAAAATAAATCTTAGTTAAGAGCTATTTTTTTGAAGTCAATATTTTTTCAAACTAATGTAGAGCCAAAAGCTATTTTTATAAGTATCTCTGTACATAATTACTATATTTTGGAATATTGACAAGAAAGGATATTGTTAACAAGATTTTGTGGACATAATATCTTATTTAACCGACTGCTTCATATGATTCTCTATCGAATTACCGGTAATATATTAAGACTAGTAATTGATAAATCGTTACGAAAAAAATAATAAACAACGAAGCTTTCAAACAAACTTAGACACGGTAACCTAAAAGACGTAATGATTAAAAGTATGGATTTAGGCAAAATATATACATATGCTATAAAAGTATTAGGTGCTCTTATAGATAATGAACAAATTCTTGCTAACATATAATAAATATTCCGGTTAATTAAACAATCTAATTATTTGACATTAATACATGATACAATCAATAATTTTATTATTAGGTATTTGTTCTTCATACTTATAGAATAAACAATGGCCAATTAAACATGTACATATAATACTTTATAATATTTTAAATAAGGTGTCTTTTCGGTTATTTGGTTTAGTTTACTTATTTGATAAAATTTATGATGATCTATAATTATTTATAGGGGACATTTGTTTGTAGTACAGAACTTTGTTCGGCCTGAACCATGACGTTTTAACCGAAAAGATTGGTTATTTGAATAAAACTAAAAGTCAGTTTAAACTAAGTAAGGTAAATATTTGTGTGTTCAAATTATAAAATTTGATTTGCGTCCAAGAGAAATTGTATATTTACGAACATTTTTCATGTGTTATTGTACATCCATACGTATATTAGATTTTTGAACACATCGACTACTTATTGAAATAAAACAAATGTGATCTAAAATAAAGTTACGACAGTGGTTTGTTCGGCCTGAACCATGACGTTTTAACCGAAAAGATTGGTTATTTGAATAAAACTAAAAGTCAGTTTAAACAGTTTAAACTAAGTAAGGTAAATATTTGTGTGTTCAAATTATGCAATTTGATTTGAGAAATTTAATATTTACGAACATTTTGCAGGTGTTATTGTACATACATACGTATATTAGATTTTTGAACACAGCAACTACTTATTGAAATAAAAAAAATGTTATTTAAAATAAAGTTACGACAAATTTTAAATAAAATTTGCACACTTTTATTCCTTTTTCGTTTGAAAGGTTGTACAAAAATATTTATATGCAAATACGAGTGTAAAATATGAAATACAAACTAGTATTACAAATTTGTAACTTGATTAAATTACTTTACCTCATTATTGTTATCGCCAAGGTTTGTATTGACTGATAAATTTTCAATCTGTAATTGTAATTTAGATCCACTTGGTTGTCGGCGTTCTAATAGGCCAGTTGGACGTCGTTTAGGATAATTCGTCGAAAATGCTGATCTATTTGAATGCTTTACCTGCTTTCGGGTATTACGCTTTTTTAAAGACATATCAGATGCTTTTGTGAAACGTTTTATTAAATCAGTTTTATCTTCTATTGTCAGATTATTTAAACGTAATGCATGCTGGTCTAGGTCCCTAATGACTTCGGCAATTTCTGGTCGTACATTAGGAAATTGTTTTGAATTCGGAAGCGGTAGGGGTGTAGCGATATCTGCACCCTCCGCGAAGACATTTTTTTCATACTCAATTTCTTCTGGTGTCAAAGAACAGTTCCGTTCAGCAATATCAAATGGTCTTCGAATTTTTACTCTCAATTGCACAGAGTGACAGCTATCGTCACTGGAGGTGGCGGGTGAATCCATTGTTTTTTCGATTTCTGTGTTATCACACTTTGTCGATGTTATCGATTTATCGTTGTGTGTGACGCACTTGTTTATTGTATGATAAGACTTTTGACTTTTAATCATATTTTTTTGGTTACATCTGCCTGGATCCAAAACAGGGTTGGAAGAATTTTTATTAGATTTTTTTTCGAAAATACGTGATTCTGTTTGTTTGTCGGCCTTCAGTATTAAGTTAGCTTTATCATGATAATTTTTTTCATCAGAACCATGCTGTTGGTGATAAACTACCTTTAAAGAGGCCACAGAAGAGCTGTTTTCATCATAATCGTTTTCGATAATATCTGATTCCAATCGATGTTTAGATTTACTTCGGAATACACTAGTCAATTTCAAAAAACAGTCGCGCATTTTCAGTATCAGTTATATCAAACAGCGAGTGAAAAACACGTTTTGGCTAAAATTGTGGTTAATAATTTGCATTCCGATAACGATAACAAACTCAACGACGTACCACTAATTTTGAAGCGAATTAAATAAACATGGGCTTTTTTCCGATTTTCGGTTATTAGACTGACGTGCACTAACTGACTGACTTTAAAATGTTTGTAGTAAAGAAGAAAGGAAATTTATTGATTGATGATAAGACAAGCCTATCAACTCTTGATATAGTTATATCAGCGTTGCTATAACTTCTTGCATTTGGCTCATTTTTAAAACATTTTTTTTCTTGTTTTCTTAATAAAATGTAGCCCAAAATGAGATTGTAACGTAAAAGCGATAACGCTATGGTAATTTGTTCCGAAAACATTGTAAATTTCTTCAACTTAAAAAAAAATAAATATACGACTCTGATTATCTTTTTTGTTGTTGCTATATTAATAAGGAAATTTAAATTTTTATCAGTCTTTCTTGTCTAGTGAAGAAACCACTGGAAACTATTCAGCTTAAATATATACTATTGGAAAGTAAACACTTACACGTTAATACGAATAACAATTTAAATGGTTCAATTATTCTTACAGTAGAAGCCATTAAAATATCTTTTTTAAATTGTTGAGTTAAAAACAAAAATAATAATAATAATACTCGTAATTATTTTAATGAATGTTAGAAGAATTTATAAAAGCATAACCTAGCGGACGACGTGGGTATGGCATATAAATAGACGGATAGCGTACAGATATGTTTGTTTGCTGAGAATAAGAAATAAGTGGTTCCTCATTAAGAGCAGAAATAAAGGAAGCGAAATATGTAAGTCTAATTTATCTTACAAATCTTTTGTGAAAGCGTGAGTAGATACTATACATATTGTACATATAATCGGTTCTCTGACTTGAACCGTAGTGAGGCTGGCGCAAAGACTAAACTGATTTGCAAAGTGAATAAAACGTAATTTTATTCACACCTAAAGATAATCATTTTTTGAGTAAGATTATCGATGCTGAGCCATAGCTCTAGTAGGGACAGTCCTTTTGCAGTAACAAAAAAAAGGATACAAATTCTAGTGGGTTTAATATTTTTACAAATACATAATTGTAATTACGCTTTGATTTAAAGTTGTATATTGCATAATAGTAAAGTAAGAAAAAAATAGTTTTGTTCTGCCTGTACGTTGTACATGAACCAGTCGTCACTTCAAGTCGGTAGAGAAAAAAGAACCAATGTGAAGTGGTAGAGGATTGTGATTTTTGGCGGCGAAAAGAACAGCAGCATTAATATATAAGTTGCACAAATAAAGTATTTTTTTTTTAAAATTGAGAAAATAAACGTATTAAAACATTAGATGTCACACACAAAATAAAACAAAAATACTATGTGGATGACCCTTGATTGCGTATTAAAATCTGGATACTGGGGACACATTGTGCGATGAGCAACAAGCTAACGAAGGCGCAACTGCTGGAAGCACTTTCTGGTGCGAAGATAGAAGTGCTACCTTTTGCAATAGTGGCGCAGCTACGATCTCTCTATGAGCAGGAATTTTATCCACCAAGGGAGAAAATAACTTCTGAAGACTCCGGAGTTCTCATGGGCTCTGTCACTCTTTCGGGCTCAGACTTCAGGAACTTCCGAGACAAATACAACTTCGGCAAATTTAGTGCACATCACTGCTTCCGCAACTTCTGACACTGCCACCCTCAAATCTTCCGCTATTGGGCCTACAACTTTCGAGATGACATCCGAGACTTCCGCTAACAATGGCGCACATGTCGCACATGTCAGCACAACGACCAACTCCGATATCGAAGAGGAACAAGAGCTGGATCGCCTGGAATGGCGCATCGCTGACCATCGCCGAGAACTAGATGAATCCGAACCTGACATGCGGCCGCACAGAAGGGTTGACTTCACCGATATCGGGAACGCAGTCCAAACCTGGCGACAACTCCTACGGTGTGCGCAAATAGATTACAGACTACAAAGAGGCAACGTAGTCTATAGGGTGTGACGAAAAATGTAAGTACATCTGCGCATGTCGGCTGTTACAGGGAACCGCTAAATTATTGCTGCGAGCCGTTAGAGTCGACACATGGGATGCACATAATTGTCTATTCTATTACAGGAATTCGGTAAACAACTGACCCGCCAGGAAGTTTATCGACAATTGAGCCGCCGTACACGAAATCGAGAGGAGACACCCCTGCACTACATGTTTTCCAAGCAGGAAATCGCTGCACATGCCGATGTCGAAGAACCCGATCTAAGAGAATACATCATCGATGGGCTCTCAGATGGTTCAGCGAATGCATCCATCCTGTACTCAGCGAAGATACCTTCCGAACTCAAAAGTCTACTGCCACTCTACGAAAAAAGATCTTCAGTGGTACCTTCAACGACCATATCTAAGACTAACGTTCTTTGGCCTTCGGCAGCCCCAACTTCCGTAAAAAAGATCTCAGATGTTGGTGCTACCAACCAGATAAGATATTTCAATTACTCGACATACGGCCACATACCCAGCAATTGTCCAAAGGAAAAATACCACCAGTATCCTGTTTTCGCTGTGGCGGCAAATGTCACGTTTATAAGCAGTGTCCAAAAGCGCCAAGAAGACTTGTTGGTGTCATCCAAGGCACTTCCGGCCTCAGAAGTTAGGAGTACAAGACAACTTAAAGCCTTTATCTGGACCGAAAATAAGTGCACATAAATGTTATTCTCTTCTTGATACTGGCAGTCCGGTTAGTTTCATTAGCCGATCAATGTTGCTCGAAGTAATTCAAGTCGGTAATTTGTACTATTCAAACTACAAGGGATTGGGAAACCTCTATACATACGGTATTATGCTTTGTTGCCTTAAACTCGCAAAACAAATATGTATGTAAAGTTTCATTTATGATCATTCCTGATGGGGTCTCACTTATGCCGTTGTTAATTGCACGCAATATACTATCGATCTTTAATATAACTTTAAAATTTAATCTTACTCTTATAATATGTTTAATACTAATAAAAAATGTGAAGAATCAATATCAATTCGGCTGTACGAATACCTGTGCACTTATTTTCCATCTCAAGAATATAACAAAAGTACTAGTGAAACTCCAGTCTTCTGCCCACCCTGACGACCTTTTGCCGAAAAGCAGGAGATAGATAAAATTGTGAAAGACCTGTTAGATCGTCGAAACATAAAAACCAGTGAATCCCCGTTGCTTCTCCTATTGTTTTAACCAAGAAAAAATCTGATGGCATATAAATATAAATAAATAAACATACAATGGTCAGAAAAAGTATTTTGACAAAAAAAATCGCACATTTTTCTTTATATCTGTCTTTATTTATATCTAGGAATTCTGCAGAAAATTTTCTTTTTTGATGCAAATTCCAGAAGTTTGAGCTTATTTTTCTGTGAAATTTAAGATATTGGTTTTTTCTACATAAGTGGCAAAACTTTCCTCTTTTAAACGATTTCTTACTGTTCTTTCACAAATTTTAATATTATGCTGATCACTTAATTCAATTGCTGCAGCTTTTGGAGTTTTTAGCACATTATCTTTAAATTTTTCCTCTCTTTTGGTTGTCTTGCGTGGTCTACCTTAATGTGGCAAGTTACTTGTGGATTTATTTTTCTTTTGCTTATTTATTTGATAATAAGTTTGACGAGGCACTTTGTACAGCTTGCTTAAGTATTCCACTAAAATACCCGCATCATACTTGATCACCATCTCATTTCTTATAGCCCGGCTTATTTCCGACGTTTTTCCCATATTTACCAATTAAATGTTAGTGAATGTCATTAAAATTAATAAATTATACTAAAAAAACTATGTAATTAACAGAGCCCAGCTTTCATGGTACGCGAAAAGAAAAAATCTGAAAAGAATATGATGTCAAAATACTTTTTTCCAGTTTGTTTTAGTTCAGTTCTTACATTGCAGCTGACAATGAAATGAATGCGTAATGTAATAAAGAAAATATTTTGCGCTCTTAAGCCCAGTACTATGTTCGATTCCACGTGAAATTTCCCGAAAAACTCCATATAAAAAAAAACTGCTCGTGAAAAAATTGTCAAAATTTGCAAATACATATTTCCGCCAAAGTAGTACTCTTTCTCTCTCATGAAATTTTATCAACATGAATCTAAGCAGTTGCCTGCAACATTTTTTCACGCCAATTTAAATGCCTGTGCCATTTAAATGTACGTGAAAAGTGGCAGATAAAAGAAAAACGTCAAAGCTATCTGACAGTATCCGAGCTGAAGTCACAGAATTCCTTATTTGTTTGTGTATTCTCTTTATTCTTTGTATTTTTTTACTTGTTATATTTTTAACTTTCCGAAAAGACAGAATTGCCGTATCCAGAAATAGCAAAAAGAAAAATAATATTCAGATATCAGATGCCAGATGTACGAGTACCTATCTACTCCGCTGACTTTCCCCAGCAACATTTATTTTTGAAACATCATATTCCACGACTGTGAAATGTATGTTGCCAGCGGATTTTCACGTGAATGAACAGAGTACTAGCCTTTACAGTTAAAATCATATATATATTTTGTTTTGCTCATCAACAGAGACCCGTTAGTTCTCTCAATAGGAACTTAGGATCTTAGTATCCCCTGTTTCCACTCATCTCATCTCATCTATCACTCCAAATAGGCAGTACGAATTTTTGAGAATGCCCTTCGGACTTAAGAATGTACTCAGTGTATTTCAAAGTTTCATATCACACACCTTCCGAAAATTTACTGAATCTAAGGATATCGTCATATGTATGGATATATGGATTCATAGTCATAGTTAGCGATAACTTGCCCGACCACCTCTGACTGCTTGACGAAATTTTGCAGTGTCTTTCGAGGAACGGACTTGTACTGAAGTTGTCCAAATACCGTTTTGTATACTCCGTGATAGAGTACTTAGGGTACAGTGTGACGAAACAGGGAATTCAACCTAGTGACTCACATTTGAAGGCAATTCGGCGGTATCCTGCTCCGAAGAACGTTTCTTACGCCTTAGTTCACACAACCATGCTAGGGAAGTTTAGCGAACCGCTTCAACACGCTGATTAGGTGCGAATACTACGACAGATTGAGTATGCACTAAAAAATACGATACAAAGGTTCACTTGTACTACACCTAGTGGTAGACAAACTCACCGAGTTTCTGGAGGAGAAAGATTCATATACTTGCGAAATAGACCTAGATGAGATAAGGGAGAATGCATATCGGGAAATGCACAGAGTCCAGGAGTACAATCAGAAGTATTTCGAAGAACATAATACGTAGTGATAAAGAACGCTGACAATACTACTGGTTCGAATAAAAAACGTATCCCTAAATTGAAGGGATCCTACGTCGTGCACATAATTCTGCCTCATGATAGATATGTAGTCCGCAATATAGAAAATTGCCAAATTACGCGGTTACCGTATAATGGTGTTATTGAAGGCCGAAATATGCGCCTTTAGAAAGAATAGTAAAGAAAGAACTGTTGTTTTGGCTGGCGCCTAACATCGTAGGGTTACTTTAGTTTAATCATAAACCATTGTAGTGATCGAGGTTGATCAAAATGTCAGATTGGTCGAGATGTAGTAAAGTGAGAAAAAATTTGTTTTGTTCTGCCTGTACGTTGCTGATTTAATACGAACCAGGCCTCACTTCAAGTCGGTAGACAAAAAAGGACCAATGTGAAGGGAATTGTGTTTTGGCGGCAAACAGAGCAGCATCATTAAAATATAAGTTGTAAAATTAAAGTCATTTCCTAAAAAAGTTGAGAAAATAAACATATTAAAATATAGAATGAAATAAATTTTATGTATTTATTTATTTGGAACACTGACACATAGTATAAAATTACAACCCAGGGTATAGTAAGAACTGAACTAATATTTTAACTTCGCATAGATATTTGAGTGTAGAATAATTATCCCCAAAATATAGTCATTGATCACAAATGACTAGATGTTGACGATTTCAATTTGTTTCAAGCTTTAACTTTCAAAGGTATTTTTGGTGTATATAGCAGTGGAGATAGCTATAATCAATTTTCACTGTTTTATTAAATAATAGTGGCTGCAGTTTGGTCCGAAAGTGAATTCATTTACCTGATTGTTTGTATCCATCGATTCATCTTCCGGTGTCAGCGCAAGAGATGACTTTCTATGGCCTAGCCTGCCCGATGAACTTGATGTCCCAGTACCTGTAAAATAAAATAGGTTATCGTATTTCATATAAGATAGTAAATTCAATTTTATAACTAACTTTACTGGTTGTTTTAAAACAACAAAAAAAACCTTTTAATATTACATTCCCTTGTCATGCAATGTGTCAAATATGTTCTAGCAAGGCAATATACTGTAAAATGTTTGCGTGGGTACAAATGATAAAACTTATTCTTTTCAATACAAATCGCTTTATTCAATACAAGCCGTGTTATATTGGTAAGTGGGTACGCAACTCAGTAAAATATCCCTTGGCAAACAACAACAAAAACCGAAAAGTGGCGATAATTAGGTCAGTAAATAAGTGAGTATAAAAGTGAACATAAAACTTAGGAATTCTGAAATCCAGGGGTTGTAAAAAATTTTATTTCATGATGGTTGTCGACTTCCTTTATTTAAGGATGTATTCGTTGACTATTATTTTATATAATTTGTGTAAAGATGCATTTGAGTTGCAAAAAGAAAAGAAAAAAAAATTGGGTGAAGTCGTGGAGAAAATTGAGGGATGGACGTGGTTCATTTTCCTTTATTGCAAGAGAGCTGCAAATTGGTGACAAGAAATCTTTCTTCAGTTACTTAAGGATGAATAAGGAAACCTTAGAGTAGCTCCTTTTGATAATAAAAGACGATCTGCAGAAGAAAAAAAAAGCAGTAAACTGCTGAAAGTATCTACACGATATGCAGATACATTGGTACATGGATATGTCTTATAGGCATACGACGAAAAAACCTTAATTGTTTTACGAGTGAGGATAAATAGAATATAGTGTGGTTGGTCCCAAAAAGAGATGGTTTAAATTTTTACCCCAGTGTAAAAAAAAATCTCAAACCTTCACTGTTTGATAGTATTTTATCTACTGGCTGTAAGTTAAAAGATGTCCAAGCAACAAATACACTTAGCCCTTTGATTTCCTACTCCATGCACTGACAACAAAACTACCACATCTTTTCTTACAATTATTCTTTTTTCTATCCACCCCTGTTCCGGCAACCCATTGTACACACAACACAAAGTAGGAATGTACGATCAATCGAATAAAAGAAGAGAAGCAAAACAACTATGTATTGACTTTTATATGCCAACTACACAGAACCCTTAAACCACCTGCATTACACATAAACAGCGTATCATACTTCATATTTTCCCACAATTGGATGCTTCCTTCCTATCAACCCCTATTTCCAACAATATATCACCTTGTACGGATATTCCCAGTCCTGTTGCAATTTTGGTGATTTGCCTTTCTTACGCTGAAGATTATACAACCAGACCAGATCTCCTTCGTTGAAGCCGGAAGATTTCGCTTTGGTGTCGTACCTAGTCTTCATGCGGCTGCTCGCTAGCTTCATCTTTTCTCTGGTGTCTTCATGCAATTTACGAATCCCGCTGCGCAAGTCATCCACGTAGTCGTTCACCTCTTTGGGCTCCGTAGGTGGGGATCCGAATTTTGCTTCACTTGGCAACCGAACTGTTTGACCAAATAAGATCTCGGATGGTGTGTGTCCTGTTGAACTATGGACCGCGTTTCGATAGGCCATTAAGACGAGGGATATGCGTCGATCCCAATCCCGCTGACAGTTGCTGACGACCTTAGATAGATGCTCGTTCAAGGTCCGATTGAATTGCTCCACCATTCCATCAGATTGTGGGTGTAGTGGCGTTGTCCTTGTCTTCCTTATTCCCAAATATTGGCACACTTCCTGGAAGACTTTTGATTCAAAGTTTCGTCCCTGATCAGAGTGCAGCTACATGCATTTGGACCCCAAATCTGCTCACCCAGTTGTTAACTATCTGTTCGGCTACGGTCTTAGCCTCTTGAATTTGGGATGGCAAATACTTCCGGCCACTTACTGAAGTAATCCATGACCCCGAGGGTATATCAGTTACCTTTAAAGGTTTCGGGAAACGGCCCAGCGATGTCGATGGCTATTCGTTCGAAAGGTGCTCCGACATTGTATTGATGCATTTGTCCATGTGGCTTTTCTTTTGGACTCTTGAATGTGCGGCTAATCTTATGCACTTTTTGCACCAATTCTCGACATCTTGTTTAGCGCTTAGGCAATAGCAATGTTCCCTTACCTTTTCCAACGTCTTGTTTATTCCCAAATGGCCTCCTGAGATTCCATTATGTATTTCATGGAGTACTTGGCTGACTCTGGACCGTGGCACTATTAGCTGCATACGAGATGTTGTCCCATCTGCACTTTTCCACTTTCTCTTCAGCAATCCATCTTGCACACAAAGCGAGTCCCACTGTGCCCAGTATGCATTCAGAGTTTGGCTCTGGTCTGATATCTGCTGCCAGCTTGGTCTTTCCTCGTGTTCCTTCCAGGCCAATATTGGTTCGATGTCATTGTCTGCCTTTTGGGAGGAACGGATTTCGTCTATACTCCAACCCTCCATTGGCTCAGTCCTGATCATTTGGATAGTGGCCTGTTCTTTCGCCTCTTTACGGTTGCAGTGTTCGCATTTTACTCCGCACGGTCGACGAGAGAGAGCATCAGCATTTGAGTGGATTTTTCCCTTGCGGTGTTGCACTTCAAAGTTAAGCAACTGCTCGACCCATCTTGCAAATTGGCCTTCAGGGTTCTGAAATTGGAGTAGCCATTTCAGAGCTGCGTCGTCTGTTCGAAGAATGAACTTTTGTCCGTAGAGGTACTTATCGAATTGCTTCGTAGAAAGAAGCTCGCGCCAAGTTACGCAGTAGTTTTTTTCAGGTCTGGAGAGTACTTTGATGTAATATGCGACCACTTTCTCTGGACCATCATGAACTTGGGAGATCACAGCTCCGACTCCAACATTGCTAGCACCTTCCACTTTTGCCCAAACAACTGCTTCCGACGAAGGTTCTAGAATCTGATTTCTGCAAATGACGTTTAGAACGGAAGTATTGGCGTTTCCGTATATCATTGGTTTTCATGTTTTCGTACTTCAATGTTTGTGCCCCAAAGTCCACTACTAGTCCATGTTCTTTCATGAAATCTGTACCAATGATACACTCGTCGTATATGTCAGCCACCAGAAAAACGTGAGAGAAGACTATTCCGGTCAGGTAAATTTTTGTACGGACTTCACCATATACTGTTCTCAAGCTGCAACTGCTGGTGTTATGCAACCAAGACTTCCGCACAAGATCCCTCCTGATGATTGAGGCCGTGGCACCGATGTCTATTGTTGCCATCCATTTCTCTTTACCGCTGACTACTTCTACTAGAAGGCTTTCATTGCATCGTTTTGCAAGCGAGACTTGGATGATGGTCCTGGGGCCGTCGACTCCTGCTACAAACTTCTGTCCCGCGAAGTTGGTGCTTAAGCATTTCCCGACTGATGGCTTCGGGAAGCTTGACTCTACTTGTTTTTGACCACAACGAGGGCAGCCTTTTCGTCGCACCGGTTCTTTATACTGCCTTTGAAGGTGTCCTATTTTATCGCAATTACAGCAGCGCATTGTTCGTCTATCCCGTCGAGTATCTCGTTCATCGATACTAATTCTTGCGCAGGGGCATTCAATAGATGCTACTTCCCTGACGAAATGTGTTCCCTGGAAGTCTGATGGGCTGCTTCCATCGCCAGAGCGAAGGCAAGTGCTTCAGCAAGGCTTCTTTTCCTGGCCGTCCTTACTGCTGACTGTAGCTTTGAATCTGCAATTCCCCTGATAAATGCATCTTTTTACATTTCGTCTATAATTTCCTGGCCTGCGGTGGGGTATGATAAATGTGCCAGTCTACTCACGTCTGCTTGGAGCTGCTGCAGTGTCTCTCCTCGTTGCTGCGTTCGGCTTTGCAATTGGACCTTGTAAACCTCCTGCATGTGGCTATACTCGCTACCCTGTACTAAAGTCACATAATCTTTATGGTTTTCGATGTCTATTGTTTGCAACAATTCTGCTGCAGGACCGTGCAAGGCCATTGTCAGGGCAAAGCTCTTTTCCTCATTGTCCCAGTCGTTTGCACAGGCAGCCATTTCAAACTGCTTCTTATAAGTAGACTATGAGGTCTGGTTATCGAATGAGGGAGGGTTCAACTCTTTTCTCCTTGGACCACTTAAAGAACATTCTCGCAGTTTCTGTTTTCGCACCGTGTCAAGCTCTTTTGCTAGTTACTCGACTTTGCTGTCCATTTGTTCGAATTTATCGTCAACATTCTTCTTTATTCTATCAAATTTGTCATCAACATTCTTGTCTATTCTTTCAAATTTGTTATCGATTTCTTCGAACTTTTGGTGTAGAACGTTATTTTGTTCTTTCAGTTTTTGTTCTAGACTATTATTTTGTTTATCAAATTTTCATTCAATGCTGTTCTTCTGTTCGTCTAGATTTTTCTTTTGTTCGTACATTTTCTGTTCGAGGCTGTTCTTCTAGATTTTTCTTCTGTTCGTCCATATTTAACAAGAGGAATTGCATCATCGCAGCCATATGACTGGTGGCACTTATCTATTCATCCTCGTCAACGTCAAAGGAGTATGTATCAGGATCATATCCCTCGTTGTTCAAAGCCTCCTGAAGTCCGAGCACCAAGCCACTTTTTCCTCCACTGACGCTGAGGCTTCTCTTGTTCAACCCGGATTTGAGTTGGACGAGGGTCAACTGCAATAGTTTTCGACCTATTATAGCTTTTTCAAACAATCACAAAACACCCTTTTTTTTCTTTTACACACAATAAGTCCTATTCCACTTCTGAAACCAATGTAAAATGTTTTTGTGGGTACAAATGATAGAACTTATTCTTATTCAATACAAATCGCTGTATTCAAGCCAGTTACAATTCACAATCCAATCCAATTTCTCAACCGCTTATACTTTTCTTATCTTTTACTTAAACCACTTAATCACTTCTCCTAATTAACACTTCAAATTCAACTGATGATCTGACTTGCATACTTTGAGGATGCTAGTATTTATACTCGAATGACATATTTCGAGAACAATCCTCGCCATCCAGCGTCCCATGCAATTTCCAATTTGATGGAAAACTCGATTCCACTATCCAGTCATCAATGTTCGAGACTTTGTTATTCAAGTATCGAAATCTTCTGCTCTTCGAGTATCGACATCTTCTACTATGTAAATCTAGATGTCGCTGCTCATATTTACATAAGTGGTTATCACAATACTTTGTCTACCAAATTCTCTGTTTACCAAATTCACAAATATAGATTTTCGGCTTAGAAAACTAAGAGGCAAATACGACGATTAAAGTCGAACTTCATTGAAGGAAGAACATCTGAGAAGGAAGAACCACATCGCTATTTGGTCATCACTAAGCAAATAAGAAAATAATGTTAAAAGTGCTAGCACAGGAAAAACATTGGATTTCGTAAAGGAATGCAACATTGATTAACAATCTATTTACAGTTAATTACCCAGTTTATCCCACAACTCAATGTGCGTTCCGCATTGGTTCTATACGCTCATATAAACTCCACTTCAAACCGCATTGTAATATTCAACACGCATTCAAAATTGTTAACCGCTGAAATATAATATAAATATTTTCATACCGCATTGAAACATTTTACTCTCTCGCGCTCTCATCATTCCTTCATCATCGGGCAGGTATTAGTTGTGTATTTAAAATGTGGGATTGCAAACGAAATATTTGTAAAGACAAAGAAATAAGAACAATTTATCAGTGTTAGTGTCAAGTGTCCGTTCAATCAGCTGTTTGTTAAACTTCTCTCAATTTTCTCTCGCTCATTTTGGATAGTTTCATATAAACACCAGCCTTTCTACGGGTATTTAACCAATGCGAATTGCTTCAATGCACATTGAGCTGTCGGATAAACTGGGTAGTAATGATTGACTGTGTCTGCTCTGTTTGATGATAAGTACAGTGTGCATATGTATTTTCATTTCGCAGCCACCACAAATCATAATCCAAACGCGCCTAAATAAAGATTGCAGTTTTAGTCAACTTAACGATAAACGAAAAATGAGTTACTTTCACGGCACTATTTTAGGCGATTTAATACGTCTGAATCGTCATTTCGAGTGGGTTATTGGATTGTGGACGATATTCATATATCTGATCACTTGGATATCGGTTCGGTTTACAAAATTCATGGGATATAGCAGTATATACGAATTTATGCACGTTTACAATGTACTAGTACATATATGTTTACATACATATGTATGCATAAACTGAAATAAGGTACATACATATGTATGTATGTAAATGTTCATTCCTCAATGTTGCGTGTTATCAGAATGCAAAGTGATAGCCTAAAAATTGTTCATATATTCTACTCAATTGTGTTTATATTTTTGTGGGCTTGTGCAAAATAGGAGATTGATTCGAACTTTCGATACTTAGCAATCGGATGCTTCCAGGGTTAATGTCTCTTCTAAGTGCTAATGATTTGAATAATTGATCAATCATTCGTGAAATCCACTGCATTGGACGCATAAAGCAATTTACGAAGTGAATGAAAGTTACTACCCCACAAAAATCGAATGGAATATACCGCATACTTCAATATTGGTAGTCGATCCCTAATTCCTGTTAGGGTTGAACGCCAAGAGTGGGAAGATCTTTAATGGTTAGAGTTTTGATTTTTGGATGTTTGCCATGGTAAATAAATATAAAAAGTGATTACGATAGAAATAATTTGTTTGTTTTTTCTTTCGATGTATAGCCAATATCTATAAATAGACACAATGTCACTTCAGTGAATACCAGAGTCATGACGTGAAAACTGTGACTATGAAAATATGCTTTAATTTCTACGAATCGCATCATACATATGTATGTAATGTACTATACGTATACGAGTATATTATTTGTACCTACGAGTTTTTCATTGAAACTTTTGCAGTTAGGCAAAGACAATGCTTTTATATATGTATGTATGTATATCCCATAAACATATTTACATTATTTCTTGACAGTTTATAACACAATCTAAAGTGTTGGTGAATTTAAAAATAATATTTGACATTCAATGAGTCTATGTGAACAGATCATAGGTTTTAAACTCTGAGCGAGAAGATAGAAAGGATCGGATAGGATATAAAGAAGTTTCAATTTCGAAAGTTTGCTATTGCCTGCCAAAGGGTTGTAACTATTGTATAAAATTTCTGTATTTCGACGAACGCTCTGGGAATCGAATCAGCCTGAAGAAAAAGTAGGTAGTGACATTGGGCTTAATCGGTGTTATACGACCATAGAAATGTGGATCATATTTAGCAATTTGGGTCGTTACTTATTTTGGTGTAGCTGAAATATATTCAAATTATGGATGGAATAACTAGGCTGATATTGGATGCAACCCATTTCAAGACGAAACAACGTCTTCCCGTAGAGCGAATCTGATAAGTATTCAAGCAATTTTCTGCATTATTTTAGGAAATATTTTGCAATATTTATAGCTGATACTTACAAATATTGGCATTTCATAAGATTTTAAAACAGGAATATTTATTTGTGTCTTATAATCAGTTAAATAAAATTAAGTTCTTTTTTAAAACTTGTCTTGGTTACTTTAATTTGAAAATGAATTGAAGTTTGTTGATTCTCGCTTTTTTTAATGATAATTTTTTTTTCTTTTGACATTTAATAGCTGTAACTGAGCTTACTTTAGAAGCACATTGAGTTTAATTTTGTTTACATGTGTTAGTACAGTGTCAATTTTAACATGGACTGGAAAAACGAATATTTATAATGTTGACGCTTGACAGATCGCACGTTCTTTCTTGAAAATAATCATCACTGGTGGTTAAACAATCGTGGCCTAAGCCTGATAAACCAGTGCCAGTACAAACCCCATAGAAAGCTGAACTGCACCAAGAAAAGGTTATATTGACAATTTGATGATATTATTACAATATATGTATAGGTTCGTGTATTTTGAGCTCCTTCCAAGGAACCAAACGATCAATTCAGATGTTTACTGCCACCAATGAAACAGAGGAAGAAATCAAAGAAAAACGGGCAGAATTGGCAAATCGTAATGGAATTGTGTTCCACCATGATAACGCTAGACCACATATATTTTTGATAATTCGTGAAAGATTATTGAACCTTGGTTGGAAAGTGATCACACGTTAAAACTTTCAGCGATGATGATGACTTGAAATTGCACTATATACAAAACTGATTAAAGTTTATGATTTGTATACAAAAAGTTTGCCCCTCAATAAAAAAAACTGAAATTACTTCCTTGCCAACCCAATATTTCCTCTGTTACATAGTAAGTCAAAGAATTGAATTGAAGGGCAATTTCGAAATTTAATACCATCATATATATTTTTTTGAAAAACTATGAGTATGGATGTATATTTTTTTAATAAAACTAATATATTACCAACTGAATCCTGTTCCGTTGGAATAAGGTCACTTGCAGATTGTATCGAACCAAGCGTGTCGCTGCTGCTGGACTGCGAGTGCTCTCCGGTAACAATGATCATATTTGTTTGCTTATAGTTTTGAATCTTGCTCTTATAGTTTGCAATAATATTGTTATTAATTTTTACGAGACAATATAAATTATGCGCCGGCACCACGCTTCGCAATGATTTTTTCTTTGAAGCTTACATTTTAGTTCATTCATAGGAACTCGTACGAGTCTAATGAATATATACTTCGCGCACTGATATTATTAAGTACACTGAACTGAATTTCATTTAATTAATGACTAATAAAATTTCCAAAACTAACTGTTTGCTATTGTTGACTTACTTGCTATTACTTCTATGTCGTACAAAATTAAATTCGTTGTTTGTTGATTGTTGAGGTTTTCTTCTTATTTATTTTATGATTAAAAATCAAATAACATACAATGATGTGCTATCCGTAAAAACTTGATGCCACTTCTTTGGTTCATACGTGACATTCGGCGTGAACTTCGACTAATGTCCCCAGTCAAGAAAGAAGAGCTAGGTATATTTCGCATTTCAGCTATGACTGAAGGAACTATCTACATAGATAAGATAAAAATTATACACACAAAGGGATAAAGCCGAATAAAGGGGTGCAGCACAATCAATCCTTAATGACCTTTTTTGATAGGAGATGTAAAAACATTTGATAGATAAATTTGAATAAACAATACATGAACGCAACATAATGTATGTATGTGAAAACGTGTCTGTATAAACTATATAAAATGCCATGGGCGCTACTGTCACGTCTAAGGTAAAACATTTATTAATTTTATTATTAAAAAAATGTTGACCAACAGTCAGGGGTAGCGATGATTCATTACTCTAAAAGTAGAACATTTTGAAAATCAAAGTAAATCAGATTTTTACATCTTCGTTGTAAAAATCTACAAATTCCTGGCCTAGATTACAAAGAGTATATGGACCATCTTTTATTTTTATTTTATTTATTTCAATAATTGATAATTAAGATACAATATCTTATAAGATATATCGTAAGATATATTATAAGATACATCGTATAAGATATTGTCGTTTAGGCTTATGGATTTTATTTATAAATCGATAATTTTAGAACCAAATTATGTATATTAATATTTGGACTTATGTACATACATATATTTTAGACAATGATTTGTTTAATCCATTATTATATTTATATTAATATTTCGCTCTGATAAACAAAAAAATAAAAATAAAAAATAAAATAAAAGTAAAGGCAAAAGTTTAAAGTATAAGGCAATATTTTGACAGGTGAGTCCTCAATTCTCTCTGGAAACATCGCTTATCCCATATTGTTCTAAGATGATTTGTAAGCAGTTCCACAACCGGATAACATTGATAAAAAACTGGTGTACAAATGTACGGCAAGAATAGCTCGTATGCAAAAGGGGTCGCGATCTCATTGCCATGGATATTTCTATTTTATCAAAAAGACAACTAAGTGAATGTGTCTGCATGATGTTGAAAAGCATTATTAATGTGCAATATTGCATCAGGTTCTCGAAAGATAGATTGTGAATTTGTCTGGAAAAGGTAGATGTCCGGTCATGTCTCCGCAGGCCATAAATATATCGTGTGGTGTTATTATATGCAACATTAAGTTTTCTTCCACTAGAGTAACTACAATTTCCGAACACTTCACAACCGTATGTTAAGACTGGGACAAAAGGTGCTTTAGCTAGCATTAATCGTTGTTTTAAGGGCGTATAACGTTGTGTGACCCACAAGTTTCGAAGTATAAAGTACGATTTACCAATAATAGTTGTAATAGCCTTGTCCCAACTTAGAATCTTGTCAAACACTCAACATACTCTATTGGGAAATCTTGAAGTAGAAGTTGCGGAAAATACGAAGTTTCTAAAGCCTTCTGTGATATTACTATGCATTTTGACTTAAGGAGATTTAAGAAGAGCCCGTTTTCTGCTGACCTCTGTGAGGTTTTCCTTAAGTCCCCATTAATTTTATCTACACATTCTTCGATGAAACTAAGTGGGCCGTTTTATACAACTGGACATTGTCCGCATACATTAGAGACCTTGACTGTGTTATTGTCGAAGGAAGCTCATTTATGTACAATAAGAACAAATGTAGACCGAGAATCGACCCATGTGGAAAGAATTTATGTGCGAAAGAATTCTGAAATGCAATCATTAGCCAACACAGCCTGATTTCTACTGCATAACTAGGAAGATATTAACTTAACGGAGGCGAGCGAAAAATTCTACAACCATATGAGCTTCCCGCACAAATTATTGTGGTTTGTATTCAAGCTTAACCAGTCTACCATATAAAAACTGGAAGGAAATTTGTTTGTGATCCATAATCGGGGAAAATTACAAAATAAAAACGCATGCTTAAATAGGAGACTCGATATCTTGCAATATACTAGTTAAAATATTATCCACTAAACTCTTCTAACATCTCATCTTTTTCTGCAAAACTTTATCGTTACAAAACAGTGGGTTTGAACCTAGATAATCGATTATGGACAAAACTTTCCCTCAGGGACAAATATAAGAAATATAAATGATTTCAATTTGATAAAAATCACACTCCAGTGACTTTAAAGTTGCATATCAATGATTGCTTTTAAAAAAAAAAAACAGTTTAAGTGTGCCGTAACGCATCATAAAGTTGATAGCTGACTTTTTAAACACACATGAGGAACTGTGTTATTTGGAAACTCCCTATTAGAAATATTTTATTGTAGTATTATATTATAAAATTACATTATAAAATTGTTTAAAAATATTTCACGACTTAATTTGGCAAAGCCAACCTAATATACACCCTAACGAAAATGGAAGACACCGCCGAAGAAATTTAAATTACATAAAGAATTTGTATCCGCATACCAACTTGTGCATACCTTGTTCCCAAAGGCGTCGGGCGATATCCCTATCAATACAAGGCATAAATTATTTAATTTTTACCAAGTTTCACTCACATCAATTAATGGTACTCGTATTTATCAGTGAACAGAAAGAAGAAGTTTTTCCTTATTTTTCAAAGTACACTGTAATCCGTTCACTCTACTTTGAACGCGATAGATTCAGAATTCGGAGGTTTTTACAGGCAATTAAACGCTGTAACCATTCTTAAATAATGCCGTTTTCACTTCAATATCGCATTTAAAAAATTTTCTTATAGATTTATCTTATTCAATTATATATAAGGCTTTTATCAAATTAGCTTATTGATTTGAAAAACTTTAAAAAAACAAAGTCCTGATATTGTTCAGTCTGCGGATGATCATCTGGTTCTATCTGGCATTTAAGAAAAAAAATATATATACCTACATATACGAGTACATATATATAAAATTATTTCATCACTTATAATTTAATCTCATCATTAGATATCTCAGATTTCTGTACAGTGTACAGTGTCTGTACATGTACGTATGGATATCACATTTTGTCAACTTCACTCATGTTAACAATGTATAAGAGTATTTTCTGGATTTTTCGATTCAAAGACGTTGACTACTTGGTGTTAAATAGGTAAATTCTGTGAGTGTTTGTATTTCTTTTTTTTAACAACAAATTTGATTTTTTACACTGTAGTCTGAAGGTATTCTAAAATGTAACGACTAAATATTGTTATATTAAAATAAAATACCGGAATACTAGTCTAAGTTTAGAAAATGTCAAATAAGGCATTCAACACATTGAAATCCGCCGCTACTGATGTCACTGCTAGAAATTCTCTTTGCAGGTAATCATACCTCACAGCCATCTTCTATTACTGGGGCAGTAAATGATACAAATCGCAGGGCTAATACATCCCATTGGTTGCTGTTACGAAAAAGATAATTGATGGCTTGCGTCCTTCAATTTAGACGAGCACCGGTGGCATACCAGTATATCTAGCTATGTTGAAAAATGACAACGATTAACCGCTGTCAACATTAAAGAGAATCTTCATTACTAACTTGGCACTGAACTCTGCCGAAAGGTAGGAATGGATTTTATACCGAATATTGGCACACCCATTAGTCTGCCTTTCCTTCTACTGAAGAGTATGAAGAATATCTCCCTGGGTTAAGCTGTAAGTGCCCGGATAATAAATTTTCATTATCCTTCGAAAAAGAAAAGAATTTGAATGTCTCTCCAGGGCCATGAGTTTGATTTAAACTCTATATACATCCATAAACATACATACATTTGGGAATAGTGTAATCTTTATTGTTATTTAAATCATAACTCTAGCCTGTAAATGTGCAGTTATTAATACATACATAAACAAATTTTCGGTTGGATATTGACGGTGATGGTTATGGGTTGTTACGTACATATACAATCAATCCAATCTTGAATTACAGATTCTTTACAAATTCTTAAAGAAACTTTAAACGAAATATAACAAAATTTTGATATTATCACACACATACTCGTATGTATTCGTATATATGCTTAGGTCCTGAGAAATTGTAATGTACCACAAAAACAACAAAAAGGCTGATTAAAGGATACATTTTATATTGAATGCACGATAAGGTATTTTCATTGAATAAATTAAGCATGTTGTAGCCCTTAACTTGTGAAATATGTTTGTCACTATTGTGATGATATAATATTTCAGCAGGCTTTTAAAAATGCGAATTGCTAAGCACTACCCACAGTAGGCGAATAAATTATAACATATTAGAAGTGTTCACCCCTTGTGGTATCTATCCAACCTATTTATTAAATTTGTACACTTTTGTATAACAACTGAACCTTATTGTCTGTTGTATTATAGTGTAGAAGTGTGTGATTTAATTTTGTACACAAACGTGTAAATAATTTAAATAATAATTTCATAAACGAAACAATTTAAAATATTTAACGAAGTTAAAATTTTGGAGTGGAATATATTTTGATAAGTGCCTTCAGTACATATTTCTTTGTCGTTTTCCCATAAAATTTCCTTAAAATAAAAACAACAATCAGCTGATATTAAAAACTATGAAGGTGTACTCATAGCAACACTGTGAACTGTTGGAAGTTCGTTCAATCTTTCACTTACACAACAAAAAAATCATATGGCAGAGAAATGCTTTTTCAAACTATTTTAAGTTATACACGTCGAAGTGGGACACCACCATTTGAAAGGCATAATCACTTAAAAACTAAAATACAGCCTCTGAACTATAATAGCTAAAAAACCGGTAGCGTTCATTTTAGAAAACTTGTTTCAATGTTTCAGTAAAAATTCATTTTTCTCAAAATTGTTACTTCTTACAAAACGTTTTTAATAAAACGTTTGCCTTTGACAAATTCCCTATGAACAATGTTATACATATAACATTTTCACATACGATCAAAAGAAGAAGTTTTTAGTGAGACAAAACTGTTGTTATCTCTTGAAAATTTTTTTGTGGTCTTGAAAAGTAACAATCCGATATTAGTTAACAACCGATTAATAATATGATCTCTAAAACAATGAGTGTTCTGAATATAACGCAAGTAGATGTTAAGAATGGGATTTTGCTTGCTGTTAGAGTTCAGCCTTCAGTCAGCATACACATTTCTAGAACAAATATCCACAGAACTCTGTAAGATAATAGATTATACTCTTTGTATAGTATTTAACTGCAGTACATGATACTACCTGATGAAGGTCGCAATATTGCGTCAAAGCAAACGACGAGTTCTCAATCAAAAAGTTGTTGTGGATGGACGTATTGTATTTAACCAGAGATGAGTTAACTAATTTGAATTGTTGGTCAGACTCCGATCCTCATTGAATACGCACAGCAGCATTTCAAAGGTAAGGATTTAATAATTGTATGAATATAACTCTATCCAAATGCTGGGCTTATTTAAAAAAAAAAGATTTTCCCGTAGTAATAGAAAACAATTTAATATCCCCATACGTGCTCCACATATCCTTAATTCAAACTACTACTTTAATTGTCAGAAAGTTACTGGAGCTTCTTAAAAGAGTCTCTCTTATTTAGAAAAAAAGGAATTTTTGAACATGATGTAACACTTTGACTCAGTAGTGGTAGTGGTAGTGTAACTTGTAACTCCTAAACCAAAAGTTCGATGGGTGGTAAAATGACTGGAATGGGGAAACCTTTGGCCCTAAGATCGGCTGATTTATGATTTTATTTTCTATGAGCCCGTTAATCTACAATTCGAAGTGTAAGGGAAAGCATTTCATAAATTTGGTTCAAAAAACGATCCTTGTCAGGAGCAAAAACGAAATATTGTATGAAATATTATTTCGATAATCCAGCATATTTAATTTTTTTAGAACATCTTTGTCTCTTTTTCGTACCTCGGCTGAAATAAGAGTTTGATAACTTCCCGGATTAAATATCCTGATATTCTTCGTTGAACATAGCAATACTAATTGATGTTATAAGCCTACAATTAATAAAAATAAAAAAGCTATCTAAATATTTGATTTTGTCGCGAAAATAATACCTGTTCTTGCATTTGAAAACCTAAATATCATATATACTGATAAATGCAGCAAGAATGCTATTATTTTCATGTATTCATACATACGAGTATGTACATATGTATAGATTTATACAGATATTGACGTGATGTCAATTTCATATTGGTTACTAAAACATATTAGAGAACAAAACAAACTATAAATTACAGGTTTAAGAAGAAGATTACATTACTATGTTCGACGGCAAGACATTATAACAATATGTACATATATTCACATATGTATTTAATCAACAACTTTTGAGAAACAATCTTTTTTTTTAATACATACGTATAAAGTGTTTTTATAGTTCAATTATACCTACATATGTACTTATTTGAGTAATTATATATCTATTTAATTTTCGTTACCAAATATTATTTTGAAAACACTAACGTAATTCGACTTCAACTTAAGGTGCTTTCAAAATTTTTAAATATAGAAACACCTTAAGGCGCTTTGTGTTGCTTTAAACAATTAATTATATATAATTATATTAACACGTTTCAACTTACTAAGGTTGACGTCACAAACACGATTTCAGTGAAATGTAGAACAAATAAATATCTTGGGCAGATTATTTAATTTTAAAACTGAATGATACCTAACTGCTTACATTTAGTTAGCAAGAAAGTATTAGAAAATAAAATGCTACAAATAAAAACATTTGTACCATGGGTTCATTTTTTTAGCCATTTTATATAATCTAATAATTTTTATTTATTTTTTTTTATAAATTATGGTGTTGATGCTTAATACGTCGTTACTAAGACTCATTCTACTAATTTAAACTTGTTGGCTCTGAAATAATTTTGTTCAAAATTTAACAATAAATGCTGTTTTGAAGAGGTATGGGAATAAACAACCGAAGAGCAGTTAAGACAACAGTATACCAAGTATATACGACATACATATAAGAAACAAGATACGAATTGTTAGAATTGTTGACAAAAAAGAAGATTGCAAATAAAATTTGAGATTAATAAAATATGGGGAATGAGCAATTTAATTCGTATTTTAAATTTCTTGTACATCTCGGATTAACTACAAAAAAATAAGTTGGTAATAGTATTGAAAATCTAAATAAATTTACATCTACGCAGATTATAAAAATGCAACAAAGTATTTGAGCATTGCATAGTGTGTTATATAGAAAGACATGATAAGAAAATCACATTACTAAATTCTATAGATACATATTACAAATAAAGATGAACATCATCAAACGATTGAGCATTTTGTCCACCTGTTGACAATACAGTAGTTATTTCAATATATGTATAATACATGCATATGCCTATGTCATTAAAACGAGCATATATAAATTGAGCAAGATAAATTGAGGTTGGGATTACAAAAAAATGTATTTACTGTCCAGCATATATACGTACGAGTATGTTATATGCACATTTTAGAAGTTAATTTTGTCCAGAAGTGAAGTAATGGCTATAAGAATATGCCCTGCAATACAAGCATGTACAAGAGGGATTCTGGGAATATCGTTTAGTATTATTATTTAATCAAATAAATTGTTAGCAAGACCATGAAAATTATGTAAAATATACTAACTGAAATGCACACACTTTGTCGTAATTAGTTATTATCCCATTACTTACAAAACATGACACAATATTATTACGTGAAGTCAAGTACTATCACAATGAGCAAATTCTTCTCTATCATAACACTTCTAGTATCTTTATTACATTTTTTTTAACATATAATAGTTTACAGTTTAAAAATCAGATACTATACAAAAAATGTTTATTTTTAGTTAACAATAACAAAAAATCAAAAACAAATGAAAAAGGACGGAAACTTCGTTTTTAAGAAAGAGTTTACACATATAAAAATTGTAAATTTAAGTATTTTAAAAATTCAGGAGCTGTTAATATTTTCTACTATTTGGTGTGAACCCCGTTAGCATCAATTACTGCCTGAAGCCTACGTTCCATGGATTCAACTAGACTTTTAACATCATAGGTAGGAATATTTACCTTAATTTCCTTCTTAATGTATTGGACAAGTTTGTTTCGCTTTTTAGGGTTCCATTTTGCCACTCTTTTCTTTAAGCGTACCCATAAATTTTCAATAGCCTTCGCTCAAGACTGGTGTATACAGTACTTTGTTGCCATTTTATAGGAGCAATGTCTTGACCGTAGGTCTTTATCTTGGTGAAATTTGAATTCTATTTTTCCGCTGTCATCACCAAACCAAAACTTTTTGCACTACTGTGCAAACGAGCTTGCAAAATACGCAGACATTTCGTAGCGTCCAGTCCATGGTGTTAAAATAAAGGCTAAATATCCAACACCTTTGCTAGATACCTTCACCATCACAGATAATTTTGCAAAATTTACAGTTGGAATAATATTCCAAATCCAAATGGAACAATATTTTCCAACCGGTTTTAACGTTCTGCCCTATTTATGATGTTATAAATGGTTTTCTGTCTGTTGCAAATCAGAAAATAAAAAAGGCTTTGTTTTTTGTTGTGTTTGTGGTTGTTGCCAACTGCAATTAAGTATCTTTTGCATGCCATTAAATTTTTAAAATGTGAATTATTGCAAATTCAGAAAATGAAATCACTAGAAATGCATTTATTTGTTATGTAAAGGTAAAACCTGCTGTTTTTTTTACCTTGTGTAAATACTTTCTTGACAAACTATATGTATGCACATACATATGTATATGTTATAAGCAGTATAGTTATGATCATACTTGTAGCGCTAAAGAAGCCATTTGAAGACAGATTTTAGAAAATTTAGCAAAACAAGAAGTATATTCATGTCTAAGAAGATTCTATTAAAAAACATAGTTATTTAATTGAAATATATCTATCTCTTAATATCCCAGTCCTCTAACTTCAAAAATCTTCTCAGACACACTTGTACATTATTTAGGATGGTAAGAAGAAACCACTTCATCTCATGCGCATAGCGTATGAATAAGGCATTCGGATATGAATAAACCTTAATTTTTATGAATTCCGGGCCCTACGAGTTTCAAAGCTATCCTCATCAAATAACAACTTATTGAAAAAGATGAAAAATAAAATGTGTAAAAATATATACTCGTAACTATATAGGGTTTTCCAATAAGGACTTGACAACTTTTTTTTTAAATAAAACGCAAACCATTTGAGATATTTCGAAAACTTTATTATCGGGTTGAAGTACAATCAAAACATTTACGAATGGAACTCGACTTCGTTCATATGACCACCGCGGGCACGTTTGCAGCGGTCAATTCATTGGACCCAATTTTCAACGACTCGGCCACACATTTCGGCCGAAACGGCCGCTATTTCGCGTTCAATGTTGGCTCTGAGCTCTTCCAACGTCGTCGGCGTGTTGCCATAAACCAATGACTTAACGTAGCCCCACAGAAAATAGTCAAGCGGCGTTAAATCGCACGAATGAGGCGGCCAATCGACTGGCTCATTTCTTGAGATAACACGCTCACCATACTTACTCTTCAATAAATCGATTGTAGCGTGTGCTGTGTGGCTTGTGGCATCATCCTGTTGAAACCACATGTCGTTCAAGTCCATATCTTCCAATTCGGGCCAAAAATAATAGGTGATCATGGCGCGATAACGCTGACCATTCACAGTAACGTGACAATCGTTATCGTTGACGAAAAAATATTACCCAATAACGCCGCCGGCATGCAAACCCCACCAAACAGTTATTTTTTGTGGATGAAGTGGTGATTCATGAAGCACATGTGGATTTTCACCCGACCTATAACGCATATTTTGCTTATTGACGAACCCATCGAGCCAAAAATGAGCTTCGTCACTGAATATGATTTTGCGATGAAATTCATCATCTTGGCGCATCTTCTCTAGAACCCAATCGGAGAACGTACGTCGCTTCAAATGGTCCATCGGCTTCAATTCTTGAGTCAGCTTGATCTTGTATGGGTGTAAACCAAGATCCTTTCGCAAAATACGACATAATGTGGTCTGAGCGATGCCCAATTCTTGAGAACGCCGTGGAATTGACTGACTTGGATCGTTTTCTACGGACGCCTGAACAGCAGAGATATTTTCGACACTTCGACCAACCCGTTGTCTCACTGACACGGCAACATCACACAACGAATATGTAGACTCAAATTTTTGCACTAAACTTGTTATTGCCTGTCTACTAGGGCGAGAATTATGACCGAAAATTTGAGTTAACGCTCTTAAAGTTGCAGTCAGCGACTCTGAATTTCGGTAGAAAATTTTTATAATTTGCAGACGTTGTTCGTTCGTGTTCTTTACCATGATGAAAATGCTGAGTTTACTGAATAAATTGACAGTGACAGTTTGATGATTAGTGAAAGAGTGCGCTCACAAATTAAATTCAAAGTTGTCAAGTCCCTATTGGAAAACCCTTTACATTAATGTCAATCGTTTTAAATGTTTTAAAAATGAGTAATATTTTTGGGATTGTTTTTAAATTTATATTCAATGTATACGTAAATATAATCACACTCGTACTCGTACATAAGACAAGATCTTGATGAAATTTAAATTATTTTTATGTGGAATTCACTGTACATACATATATAGTTCTAATACTGTCTTTATGTAGTGATAAAATTACAAAAAATATAAAAAAATTAAATTATCATATGTAAAGAGTCTTTCACAAGTCGCGTGTAGATGTCAGTAGTGAACAATTTCTGAACGTTATCTTTTTTTTATGTCATGTTTAACATTTCTGAAGTAGACACATGTAAAATTTTAACCAGGAATAGAAGATAGAACAATGCATTGAAGTTATTCAAACTTATTATGAAAATGGTCGATCCTTAAAAAATATATATCTTAAAATTCGTGATTTTATTTCAAAGGTTAGTGACAAACTGGTTCTGTCGAGGATCGAAAAAGATCTGGTAGACCAAAAATTTGACGCTCTACTGAGAGCACTTCTGCTGTGGCACGAAGTGTCGCTGAAGAATCTTCAACATTGACATCAAAACGTTCTCGGGCATTAGGCATTCATCCATCGACTATTTGTCGTATTTTAAATAATGCATTTGCAGTTGCATCCTTAAAAAATCAAATTAACACAAGAATTGAAGCCAACAGATCATAATCAATTTTTGTCAATTGGTTGTTAGAACATGATGTTGGTTTTTCACGCAAAATCATCTTTCGTGATGAAGCTCAGTTCACATTGGATGGATTCGTCAACAAACAAAATTGTCGTATCTGGGAAGAAGAAAATCTGTGAATAATTTCAGAAAAATTATTATATCCACAGAAATGTACTGTTTGGTGTGATTTTTGGGCTAGTGAAATCATTGGTCCATTTTTCATCGAAGATGCAAATGAAAGAGCCGTTACTGTCAATGGAGAACGCTATAGACCAACGATTGAAGATTTTTTGTGGTCTTAAAAGGAATAGACATAGACGATCTTTATTTTCAACAGGATGGAGCTGCGAGTCATTCAACACCTGCAAACATTAGGCTACTGCGGCCTAAGTTTCCAGGTCGATTAATTTCACGCAATGGTGGCATAAACTGCCCACCTAGATCATGCGATTGAACACCATTAAATTACTTTCTTTGGGGTTTTTTGAAAGTGTGGATAAGCCAACTACCTAGTCCTGCCATAAGTTCGGTTACAAATATAAAATGCTATAAAAAAAAACAGTAAACATATTGTATTCAAAATTGTTTAATTTATTAGACCACAATATTGATTATTAAAAAAATGTAATTTACTCGAAATGACTGCCTCGTGGACGCTGCTCTGGTTAATGCTGTTTTAAGGCTTTCCAAATTTCTGTGGGGAGTCTTGCAGGCCATGTTCTCCAATTCTGACCACAAACCATTAATCCAGTGGATTGAGATCTGGACTCCCCGACGGCCAATCTTCTGCCAGGAATATTGACTCTCCTGCGTGGTTTTGGCTTTGTGCCCTGGAGCAGAGTCCTGTTGGAAGATCCATCTGTATCCACTGAAAAGGGTATTGGTCAAACCCTTCACAACACCCTCTAGCACATCTTTTTGGTAAACTTTTGCATCAGTTTTTACGCCTGTTTCACAGAAATGGAGGGATGTGACACCATGGTGAGACCACCCACCAAACCATTACGGAAGCGGGATGATGTCCACGTTGACCACTTGGAACAACTTTTTTCGTTTCCTTAGATGCAGTGGCATAAATTTTGTCATTTTGTTTCTTGAAAATTTCTTCCACGGTAAAAATTTTCTCATCCGTAAACAGAATGTTTTCATGGCCATTGTCTGCGTGCCACTGCAAAAGTCGCTTGCATCTTTCCAGCCTAATTTTTTTTAGTTGAGGATTTAAAAGATGTCCCGTGGACCGACGACAGGCTTTCATATGCAGATTATCCCGAATTAGACTAGACATAGATCTGGTTGATATATCCAATACCTTGGACATGATCTTCTGCTTCCTAAGGGGATTTCTCCGAATTCGTTCACGCACTGCTTTTACTACCGCATTCGTACGGACCGCCGAAGCGAGCAATAGCCCAATAAATGAATATTCTCGATATTCCGAGTGGTTTTAGCAACTCGAAAATTTGGCCAGCACTCTTTCCGCACTTATGCAACGCTATTACCGCAACTCGATTCTCTTTAACGCCCCACTCCATGTTAATAGTTTGCAAACTGAAACCAAACTAACTAGTATTCTTCACTAATCAGTGAATAAGTTCTGAAAAAAAAGTTAGCGGTTCTGAAAAATAACATTCGGACCGTAATTGTAATGTTGTAATGTGTGAGCGAGTAATTGAAAATTTTGTTGTTCGTATGAGAGCCTGTAGACGTGTGGTGGATATTTACATGGTGTTATTTTTCACACATAATTGTGAAGAGCCATATTTTTATAAGAATAAGAACACCAGCAAAAATCTAAATATTTACATATATGTTTTATTTAAAAAAAAACATCTTGACGCGATATTTGAAAAACCCTTTATAATTAACATTCTTACAAGTGTGCCTTTATTTTTGAAATACCTTAAATTAAATCTTCTGCGAAAATAGCAAAAACTGTTACCATATTGCAGTGAGTGGTCTGTAGGTAGTATATCGAAGTACAAAAGATTTGATTTTTGACGTCATTTCAGCAGATATCAGCAGACCTGGATATCTAAATCTCTGCCCATAATTCTCTCCCACACTGGTTATTCCCTCTCACCTGGCTTTAAAAGATTAATGTGAGCAACGCAATGAGTAGACTATTGTCCCACGTGGACTGTGGACACACTGCACATAATTTCTCCATTTATTGTTATATTTCTCTGGTTGTTTTTTTTTTCAGTATTTTGATACAACTGGCATGCATTGTATTTTATCAAGCATTAAGAAGCAATACAAAATGCGTACACACGAACGATTACGAAATCAGCTTCACATCGGTGATACTGGTCGTGCTGTAAGCGGCCAAATGACAGAAGGAAGGTCACCCAATTGACTACGAAATAGCAAACCATTTTAAATAGTAAACGATGTGCCTCTAACAGCGCACACAAACGAGACCAGAATCATCACAATAATTATCTAAATTAAATGATTCGGTCCTGATTAAGTGAACACATTTATGCAAATCGCTTCTTAAACAATGATACTCGTATTCTTACAACGATATAAGATGGGCCTATGTGCAACAAAGACATTGCTCCGTGCTGCTTGCCTTGGATCGTTAGTTGTACACATTGAAAGCTCATTCTCTGTTTTTGTTATGGCGGCTTATGGAGATGGTATTTAACCTACTTTTGTATTTAAGCACTAACATGAACTGCTTTTTGATAAGTGGATTTCGAACTGTTCAAGAACTGATCACAATTAAACATAGGAAAAGGGAGCACTTTGCGACCGCATGTTAGTAGGAGTTCAGGAATAACGTTTAATAAGAAACAAAATGTATTACAAGCATAAAGATGATGGAGTTTGCATTTTAAACATTTACATACGTGTACATATTGGTAAATAGGTATTTCTATGATTAACTTATTTATGGAATTTTTACATAAGCTGGCATTGAAAATGATTAAGATATAAAATATAAAAAAAATATGAAAGCTATCTATAGTACGTGACTGAGATACTCGTAAATATAGGACATAATCGTAGTTTTTTATTTATAAAGTCCCCATATTGTACATATTCTTAGGTTCAACTTTTAACCCGTTGAAAGCTGTAAGGAGGAAAAAAGTTGGGTGTAAACCTGGATTTTTTTTAGCTTTATCTCCAATTGAAAACATAATAATATCGTCTGACAACAAATTAGTTTTTATAATAATTTTGCTTCGTCATGATTTGACTGATTTCAAAAATGACACAGATAACGAGTAAAAATAGGTATGTAAAGAGAGGAGCAGTTTGTTATTATATCTTATATTGACAAAAATATATCATAAGAGAAGAAGCGTAATGTACTTAAATTTATATAAGCTCGGAAAAGGTTTCCTTTTTCATAATTTCCTTTCGATGAAATTATGCATACAATGACTAACCATTAATAACACCATTTTATTGAAGGTTATAGCGATTTTATAGCGAAAAATTAATATTTTAATCCGATCGAATGAAAATTGGCGCTAATTCAGAATAAACAGTTGGATATGCTTGTCAAACCTCGGTGTTCGCTTTGTATTTATGCATATGAACGTTGCTCGTTTTTCAGTAGCAGGCTTTTAAATAGGAACTAAATGCCGAATCAGCTGTCAAACTAAACTGTCAAACTTCATTTATCTTCAGTACAGTATGCCATTTCACCATGGAAAGATTTACGCCACAATTACGATTTCAAATCGTGGGAATTTATTTCCAAAATCGAAGCCCTGTTCGCAAAACTTATGGAATACTTCGTGAAACTTGAAGGCTTCATTGGTCATCTAAACGTGTTTTGTTATCGAATTTTTGACAAAATTTCATACCCAATTGACCCTATTAGATACTCATCTATCAACAAGAACGAGAACAAAGCGTTCGGAAGAAAATACTCGTATAGCTGATGTGGAAGCTTATGTTGAAAAGGATCCCAAGTTATCGATTCGTCATCGTTCGCAGCAACTTGGCCTTTGTCCATCCACTATTTTGAAAATTCTGCATAATGATTTTGATCTCAAGCCTTATAAGATTCAATTTGTGCAAGAGCTAAAGCCTCGTGATCATTTACTACTTCGGGTGTTCAGTGATTGAGTTTTAAATCAACTGGAAATTGATCCATTTTTTTAACGTACAATTTTGTTCAGTGATATTAAGTGTCTCATTAAACGGTAACGTAAACAAGCAGAATTGTCATGTTTAGAGTGAGGGCAATCCGCAAGAAGTTCACCAGGTACCATTGCTTTCAGCAAAATGTACCGCATGGTGCGGATTATACACCGGTGGCATCATCCATCCTTATTTCTTTAAAAATGAGGCCAAAGCGCAAGTTACTGCCAATAAACACCGATACAATGTGATGACCAATGATAATCTGTTCAAAAATGTAGTTGATATTAATGCGGAAAAACTGTGATTCCAACAGGATGTTGCTCCACCCCATACTACCAACGAAAACATCGCTTTATTGAAAATACGATTTGACGATATAGATATATAGAAATGGACCCATCAATTGGTCACTAAGATCGTGCGATTTCACTCCATTACATTATTTTCTGTAACAGTTACGACGGTTTGACGGTTTGAGGAAAAGCATTTATTTGATAAAAAAAAAATGTATGTCATTTTTATAATCGCCAAATGTATCTGGCCTCAATATTCGTGTGCTGATATAAAAGCCAATTAAATTTCTCATGAGGTCCAACTCGAAGGGTACTACCTCTCACTCTCTGAACTTTGAATTTTCACGGTTTAGAAAACCGTAGAGCTAGTTTGTCTGTATGTCATATTTCGGGTTACAATTCATGAAACGTGTACACATTTTAAATGAAGAAATAAAACAGTTTTTTGTATGGTATGAGCTGTACTTTTAAATTGAAAATTTGAATTAATAGAGTTATAATTATATAAAAAAAAAACTTCGGATATACGAGTATGTGCACCCATACCTGCTTTACAAATAGTAAAATAGTGATTGAAATGTTTGGTTACATTTTGGCGCATTTCTTGTGCAATCAGACAGATATCAGCTCGAACACTGGTTTTTAATGCTTCGATATTTTGGAAATCGTTGGCATAAACTCGATCCTTCAGAAAACCCCCAAAAAAAGGTCACACGATCTTGCAGGCCAACTCAAAATTTCCGAATTTTCTTTTTAAAAATTGATTGTTTGGTGCAAGGTATGTCATGTATCGCCATCTTATATGAATCAAATATCTCAAACCTATTTCAACCAATTCATTATAGCCATCGAGTTGGACTCTATTAATTCCATAGCTAAAGATCAAAAACTGTTAATTGATGAAGGGCCCAATCAATCAATCTTTCGTAATCCGTTGCCTTTAGATGTTGAGGTAATTTGATTTTATACGCATGAAGATTCAAATCAATCTTGCATAAGACAACTCCGACTTCTGTGACTTTTGGCGAATAGACACATTTGAATTTTGATAAGCATGGTGACTTAAAAATTAAATCCAAGGGCTAATTGGAGTTTATAGAATGATGTTCAAGTGATGGGAAAAGCAGACTTTGGGAAATTGTTTATCAATACTTTATGTAAATACCATTACAGTCAACTGCGTTTAGAAAACTAAGAGGACAATAAGTCTTTCAGAATCTTTTCACTTGACTAGACAAACTAAAAGGATTTTGAAAAAATAAGTGCGGATCAGTTTTTGCACTATATGCGTACACTATATGTGCTTAAATACTTGGCGTGAAAAAAATCTAAAAGAACAGGAAACATGTTCCAGTATTTAAATTATTGTCGTAATAATTTCTCAATAAGGGCATATTTATGTGTATACTCGTAGTATATAGGTAGAAGTATATGTTTATAAACAAGCGTATATACACCTTCTCATGCATACGTACAAATATGCAATGCATGTATGTATACTTATATTTTTTTTTCAAGTTTATAAGAACAGGTAGGCACCTCGTTAACTTCAAAATAATTCTTAATGTTTAATTTTTTAATTTCAAATTCGAAACTTTTGCCCTATCTTAGAGTATGTGTAACTACAGCATTTATAACAACCATTACAATAAAATACATAGCCCTAAGCTGATTTATACGGTGTATGTTCTCTATGAATCACTAATTATAAAAAGATATATATGGAAATAATTTCTTTGTGACCTCAACATTTGAAGTTTAAAAAAAACTAGCGCAGGATAATATTATCTATTTATAGGTATATGTACAAACGTACGTACTTAATTAACATTACTACAATATCCAGAATTGTATATATATAATGCCAATAATTCCCAATTGATAATTCATTAGGTGGACTAATACAGATTAAAATTAGCATGCTATTAAAATTACATTAATCTTTCTTTCTATGCTTCATGAAAAACACGTTTAAATCCAGTGGGAGTTTCGTTTAAAATTCCGTCAGTGAATAAATTTTTAAGATAAATCGTTTGGATACATTAATTGTTATCTACCCCAAAACTTCGTATTGACACACAAATTTGGTGAATCTAACGCAAAAATACGATTCACGTGAGCCTGGCCACGTCAGTTTCACAATCGCAAGTGTTTTCTTCACCTATCCAGGCATGTAGGTCACGGGTTATAAACGGATGAGTAAAAAAGAAAGAAAAATAAAAACCACTATGGCGTGTCTGGAAATTTTGAAAATAATTTATTGTGACGTCGAACACCAACTACAACGGTGAGTTCCGGAAGGGAGCCAAGAGTATTCGGAAAAGCCAATAAATATGATTCAATGAACGATATAGTTAGATGAATATTAATTTCAATTTCGAAATCAATCTCCATACAACCATTTCTTTATTTAAAACAATTTATACAGATAAGAGTCTTTTTGGAGTGGTTTCCAAATTAATTTCAAGTGTGTTTGGTTTATGTAGGCATATCTCTGAGCAAATAGATAGCTAGAGGAAATTTAAACTAACGCTTTACGTAAATAATGGCTATATATACAGTGGTGATCAAAATAATAACAGTAAATGGTGATATCATCGAAGCTTAAAATAAAAACCATCTGAACTACACATTCTCTTGTGGTAAACTAGGTTTAAGAGCTTAAACTGTCTTAATTTTCATAAGCATTTTTTTCAAATCAGTGTTTTTGTTTATTTCCGCAGCTTAGTTTTGCCCAGGACAAAATAAAACTAGAAGATTAAGTGTGTCATTTCAAGCCAAGTATCAGCTAGGTTAGGTTAGGTTAGGTAAGAGTGGCTGTTGGAAATACCAACCCACTTAGGCCTATTGGCTCATTGTGATGCCACGTGGATCTATGATCTTCTTACTACTGGAACCAGTTTGAGCTTATAATAAAGCGTAGGAGACTGTTAACGTCTATTTTTTCTAGATCGTTTAGGTCGTTGTAGAAGAAAGCTCCTAGATGAAGCTTCCTTCTCTGAGAGAGAGCTGGGCATGTGCAGAGTAGGTGGGGGATTGTCTCCTCCTCTTCCTCGTCCATGCAGCTTCTACAGAAATCGTTAGTAAAAGCGCCAAGCCTTCTTGCGTGCTTGCCTATGAGGCAGTGTCCGGTAATGATACCTATTATGGCGCTGAGATGTTTCCTATCTAAAAGAATAAGACACTTAGATCGACTCAGATCCAGCCTTGGCCAGATCTGTTTGGTCGATAGACATGTTTGTCCAGCAGTCCACCTAAGGTCCGTTCTTTTATTGGCATCTAGCTTTAGTGTTAGTTTGCACGTAGCGATTGGTATACCTATACTACCTTTGTCCGGTAGGATAGGTAGAGTGGTTCCAATTTTGGCGAGTTCATCGGCTCTGCAGTTCCCTGGAATGTCTCTGTGGCCCGGCACCCAACAGAGGTGAATGTTGAACTGCTCTGCCATCTCCATGAGAGATGACCGGCATTCAAGGGCAGTTTTAGAACACAATGAGACCGAGTCCAGGGACTTGATGGCGGCCTGACTATCCGAAAATATGCGGATATCCTTTGCAGATATCACGTTTTTCTTCAGCCAGGACAGAGCTTCTTTAATCGCCAAAATTTCCGCCTGGAACACGCTACAGTGATTTGGAAGGCGGAAAGAGAGGCTTAGATTTAGCTTATCTGAGAAAATACCGCCACCAACTCCGCTGTCGGTTTTAGATCCATCTGTGTAGAGATGGATTGACTTGTCCCCCATGAAAGCATCCTCCTCCCAGAATGATCTAGAGGGGAAGCTTACATGGAAGTTTTTGTCAAACCAAAGTTCAGGTATGGTGTAATCGGTGTTCTCTGTGAGGATTCCTTATGTATTAAGAATGTTGGCGTGGCCAAATGAATTATTTGTCCACTGTTTAGTCGCTTTAAGGCGAATAGCTGCAGTCGCAGCTACTTGCTTGCTAAAAATGTCGAGGGGTGTCAAGTGAAGCAGAATATCTAATGCTGCAGAGGGGGTAGACCGCAAGGCTCCGCTTGTGCATAGACATGCTGTTCTTTGGACTCTGCTTAATTTAATGCAGTTGACTGCATTTTCCAAGGCCGTCCACCAGACAACCACCCCGTAAGTAAGTATCGGTCTTATGACCGAGATATATAGCCAGTGGGTTATGCGGGGTTGAAGGCGCCATTTGTTACCAATGGCTTTCTTGCAAGAGAATAAAGCTATTGTAGCTTTATTGACTCTTTCTTGAATGTTAGGTTTCCAGTTTAGTTTCCTGTCAAAAATGAGACCCAGATATTTTGCTGTATCGGAAAAAGCTAAACTGGTACCGTTTATTGAAGGAGGGTCTATGATTGGAATTTTATATTTCCTAGAAAAGAGGACAAGATCAGTTTTATGGGGGTTTATTCCCAATCCGCAGCGATCTGCCCAGCAGGTTAATCTGTTAAGATTTACTTGGAGGAGTTCTTTAATGGTATTTAGATGTTTTCCTGAGACGGCTATGGCAACGTCATCCGCATAGGCAATCACTCTGCTACCACCCGCTTCCAGGTATATCAGTAGTTCGTTTACTACTAAGTTCCAGAGAAGGGGAGAGAGGACACCGCCTTGCGGCGTACCCCTACTGACATATCTTTTAGCAGAAGTCTCACCCAGTTTGGAGTTGATTATCCTGCTTGTTAGCATTAGATTAATCAGCTCCCCAAGTGAGCCGTCTACCTGCAGAGTTGACAGCGCAGTCGTGATTGCGGATGTGTTGACGTTGTTAAAGGCGCCCTCTATGTCTAGGAAAGCAACCATTGTGTACTCCTTATATTGTAGGGATCGTTCGATGTGGCTAGTCAGAGAGTGCAAAGCCGTTTCCACCGACTTTCCTTTACAGTAAGCATGTTGAGCCGTAGACAGAAGTCTTGGATCAACTTTAGCTCGAATATGGATATCAATCAGTCGTTCTAAAGTTTTCAGAAGGAATGATGATAGACTTATAGGTCTGAGGTCCTTTGGGACTACATGAGAACATTTTCCAGCTTTGGGAATGAATACTACATTGACTTCTCTCCATAACAGTGGAATGTGGATAAGTTCTACACAGCTCCTCATAATATTTTCCAAGACTGGTAGAATAATATCTGAGGATCTCTGTAGCTCGGCAGGTATAATACCGTCCGGACCAGCAGACTTGTATGGTTTGAAGCTATGCAGCGCCCAGAGCAGTTTGTCTCTCGTAATCAGACCATGAATTTTGGTCACGGTTGCAGTAGGCTTGTTTGGGCTGCTACTGGCCGCGAGTTGGGAGCTATCTGGAAAGTGGGTGTCCAGAAGCAGGTTGAGTGATTCATCACTTGAGGTTGTCCAAGAGCCATCAAGTATCAGCTAACACAAAAAAAAAAAAAACAATGGAGGAATGTCTTGTATAGCAGTTAACCTCAAAGATAAATTAGTTTAGATCTGATGGCACAAACCAAGAGCAGAATCCCAAACACAATCAAAACATCAAAACTTGGTGCTGTTGGTCCTATCTTTTGGATAAATCATAATATGGACAAAGAGTTCTACTTTAATATATTGGAAAATGCAATGCTTAATTTAGAGACGGCAAATTTTATTTGGGCCTTCCAGCATTATAGCGATCTCATATACACTGACAACTGGTGGGCTGGATGGATTTGACGACCATAATATTATAGGTCCTCGAAAATCTATGCAAATTCTGGGATTCTGGTTATAAAACAGCGTTATGTAAAGAAAGTGACATGGTATATCACACCTTTATAAAAATGATAAAAACTTATTAATTTTATGATAATACTAAGATAAAGTGAATCATTTCTATAAAAAAAAAAAAAAAAAAAAAAAAAAAAATATTGAATGTGCCAGGCGACTAAAAAGTTCCTTTTGTCTGCTTTGTTCCCAATAAAAATAGATTTTTTTTATTACTTTTTAAAGGAGCTACTTCATTATTATTATTTTAACCAGCACAATAGATCATTGGATCATTTCCTTAGAGAAATATCTTTAGCTTGAAATCATAAGTACACCTCATGGTGGTACTAATTATCTGGTTTCTTTATTATTATTTTGACCACTAGTGTACATATATGTTTGTATGGTTATTTAAAATTTCCGTTTTTTACAGACATTAAAAAAAATTAACGATGTTGTTTTCTGTTGGCATTAGGTTTTATATGAGTTACAATTAATTACGAATTCCAGTTAAAAAAACATAAGCGTTTTAAGTATATATATAATATTAACCATTTTTATACAATATATTCATTGTATGAATATAGTATTTTTCATTTAACCTATATACGCTTTAGATAAAAGATACTGAAATCTTTACATGAATGAAGTTGCTCATGAACTGAAAAGTTCAAAAATAAAAGGCTGGCCTAATACGACTTAAAAAATAGGAATATGTGCTCGGATATGGTGACTGTATCGGTAAACCAATTGATCTGGATAATAATAAAATAGTTTGATGAAAACCTATTAGGAGATTAATAGAGCAATCGAATTTGTTAATATGTTCAGTATACTGACAATTTAAAGTACTTAGAAGGTAGTGAAAGCAACAGCAAATCATTTTTTAATGTTAAAAATGTTGGAGGGCTTTACCCGAAAAAGGAAACATCGTTGTATAATACCTACACTAACTAGACGTAAACATGATACAAAGCAATTTTAAATAAGCTACTACTTAGGAAGGAAGTAATACTTTGATCGAAAAATAATGTTCTAAAAAATCAAAAGAAAGTTTAAAAAATTTCTTATCATCTCAAGATTAAGCCGCTACCAGTTTTATAAAAGCGCATTTTTGAGCACTAGAGCACAGTTTGGAAAAATGTATTCCCTTTTGTGGATTTAATATTTTCATGCATATATTGCATAATAATTTCATATATTGCTTTTTAATCAGTTGCAACTGGTTATGGAAATTTTAATATTAACAGGAAGGGGGTTTAGTAACAGAAAAAAAATCACTCCGGAACATTAATTCATCGAAGGATTATCGACTAACAGCAGATTGAAGATTTTTAGGGTTATATTATAATACATATAATACTCTGAAAATAGTTTTAAAGAGTTTAGTTATATTCGTAATTATACATATAAACATATTTATATGTAAACATATGATCATACTTAAAATTACAAGTTTAAATAGCAAAGCACATTTTTAAGATAACGCAGAATACATGTGTTTTCTTACAAACTCCGACAAACTATCATATCCATCATATTTTGTAATCGATTCTCTGTTACGGCAATCTTTAAAAAAGCTACTTCAAAATTGTTACTTCCCAAGGTAATAGTTAAGATAGCAGTTCTTATTTTGTACAGTAGATCATATGCAATATCTCTAAAGATATATACAACTTAGATTAATTGTTTTTTTTTTTTAAGACGTTGATTAACAAAATTAAAAGAGAAAGTGATATTAAATCAAAGTTGTTGGAGCGGATCATAAGATTAGACATTTTAAAGTTGTGTCTCCAATGTTTTAATATACATATCATGGAATTCATAGTACTTTTCTATGTAAGATCATAAAAGCTGTAGATAAATTGGAAATTAGTAAAGGAAAATTATCAAAAACATCCTCGTGTGCAAATTGTTATAAGTAGATTTAAGGAAGGCCAACACGCATTTAAATGGTCTGATTATCTCTCCACTAAATTTAAAATTAATTCTTGTTTTCAAATAATGGGTATTGGAAAATTAAATTTTCTTAAAAATTACAAAAATATCAAAATACGCTACCATTCAAACTATGTATCTAGAAAAACATGTATAAAAATGGAGATCAATTATCTTCTTTTACACACAGAATTACACAATGTAGTCATCTGAAAAGTAAAAAAGCTGGCGCAATTGAAACATATATTTTTTTCCTTACCCTGTCAGATTTAGTCCCACCTTTAAGTTTCAAAATGGGAGTCGAGTGTTCTATTTGATAGTTTTGACATGAAGAATACTATTGGCAAAAATTGGCAAAAAGTATGAAGAAGACAAATTCAATTTGGATAGATTGATAGTTTTTCTATTATTTTTACTTTAAAATCAGAATTTGAGGGAATTGACGCACAATGGCATTCTCGTCCCATAGCCGGCATAAGCTATTAAATCAGAGAAGAAACATGGACGACATTGAATACTGTCATCACAAGGAATATATTGAAAAATAAACAGCAGACAAGAGATAATTTATGCAAATCAAAAAAAAGGGAGATAGCACCCCAGCATTTAATTTCAGACAGTGAACTGTCCAAAACAGACTTGTGATGAACCTTTAAGAAACAAATGTTTAATACTTTGCAAATCTATAGTGCACGACCATGAGGATATATGAACATAACTAATAATTTGTCAGTATTGTTAGTACCTCGTCCCCATAAGGGACATACGTTTTTAATATTTTTCATTACGATAAACAGATGAACGTCAAAACTTGAACATTTTTAAAATTCCTTGGCTAAGAAAATAACGGAAACAGCGGAATCAATAAAACTCGGGATACGAACGGTGTAAAGCGATTGCCAAAATACATTCGGTAATCATAGACTTAATTTAGAAGAAGTGTGCTGCAACCGATTAATAGGCGACTAGCATCATATGAGATGCAATGTCGAATGGAGTAGAAGCAAACGTGCTTCGGTTCATCTAAAAGAGGGTTCTCGGCGGAAGATTTCAGGATGACTCTCACTTAATAAAGCTTCTTAAACATGTGTGGAGCTGAGGTTTATGGGAACTGAAGATGAAGACCCATTATATTCTTCTAGATCTTCTGACATTATTGCCAACGTACAACTGGGAAGCCTGCGGCGGTGCTACACGACTTCCACTGACGGACGGTTTTACGGTTAAAAATATCAGGGTTAAATCGGCCAAACTAAGCGACGCCACTTTAAATAGCAAGTTGTTAAGCTAGGCTGTGGAAGGACCCGATGATCAATGGCGACGACCTTGACCAAACGGGGTTTAGCGTTGATAATCGTTTGGTCTATGTATGCAAGGAAGGCATTCAAATAAGCATTAAACATGAGTCCTCTGTAAGGAATCGTCAATTTTAAAACTAAATTTAAAAACAATAAATCTGTAAGCATATCCATTTTAGTTAAAATAGATTAATTCCTTCTCTATCCCGACTTACTGCTACAGTTTTAGGAGTTTTTAAATAAGAAATACAGGCAAACAGTTCATATGTCGTTGGCGTCCATATCTCACCACAATACATTTCTACCAGAAGAACTCAATCAGCTAGCATGAACGACCAGAGCGAAGACAGGCGTTTATGATTGTGTAACACCATTTTGAGTTTGCTTGAGTTTAATATGAATTAAATGAGTTTCTATTTGATTTGAATTAAATTGCCAATTTTCAAGAATGTAACGAAGATAATACTTTAACATTAATTGTTCACAGCATATAGCACACATAAAGCAAACAGTGATGCCACCCTTGAATAAAAGCTGGAGAGTCGTCAACCAAAAATTATTTACAAATCACGGTTAATTCTCTTTTAATCCGCTTATCAATGTACGATAAATACTTCTAATCCCTATAGAAACCCCAGGAGAGTAGATTGGTAAATTGTAAGCTCCTCCAAAAACGACTGAGATGGAGAAGTGGACCCGTCAACACATATACGAGTATTAGGCGCTTTCAATAACTTCCACACTGAATGTCAGGTACTTGGGTATTCCTCTAACTTTTAAACGTTACTGTAAGCCAAATATCGAAAACTGGAACCATTGTGCAAAAGATAAGGACATCAACCACAAATGGTTCTCTAAATGCGCCCCGCCTTGGTATTCAATCGAAAGGCTCAATATGATATTTTTATGTGAACTGTAGAGCAGGAGCGCTGTCAATAGAATTTACAATTTACAAACCCCTAAATTATCCAGCATCTCTCAGAAGTCCTGACAATCAAAAATGTGAGAGAAAATTGAAACGAAATCAAAAAACAGGTATTTTAATTGACAGTCAGGATTCGATCACCTTTAAGCAAGACCCAGGCTAGTCGTCATTTTAAAATCACTCTCTCTCTCTGTGGTACCAAGTCATAGGAACATAAAAGGAAATAATGTCTAGGTGGAAGAATGTGGAAAATTATTTTCTTTGCAGCGAATTTGGCGCGAATGGACATAACAAGTACTGGCATCGTTAGACCAGTTTTACCACGGCAAATCGTCAAAAGGCACGCAAGAATACACCAAAAGAAACTGTTGTTTCACTTTTTTTGCGTTGACAAAAACCAGACGCCGGAAACCAGGCAAGATGATTTTATATTCAAAAATACATTTCAATAATAAAATTCAATATCATCATCGATATCTTCAACTTTACGTGCATATAAGACGTGCACTAAATGGCGCTGAAAAATTAGAACATCAAGGAAAGAGCACCATACAGGGGGAAAATAAAATAACGTACACTTATAACAAATCTTAGCAGTTGGCTACCCACTTTAAGGCCAACACCCTGGATATCTGTACTTTTAAGAAAATCTTGTCACCGATCCACATAGAATTGTATATGCATTAAAGCAGCATTTTCAGCAGCTTTCCAGTACGGAGGAAACCCATATCCAGATTTTTAAGAGGAAGTGGATTCCACACTGAAAAGGTTGAAGAGCATGCATTAATTTCTCAACCGAGTATTGAACAATGAATAAATTCACGCTCATTGAAAGATCAGCTTTAAATGTCAGATCTTCAAGAAAGTTCATTCTATGTCTTCCATGCATTGCTACTCTACGGTGCCGAGTGCTGGACGAAAACCAAAGTTGACAAGGCAAAATTGAAGTACGCAAGCTACGAATCATCGTCAACGCTTCAGCTAAAAAGGTCTTCGAATCCCAGATTCCCGATTAGATAGAACATTGAATCCCCCCGTTCATTTTACTGTAACAAAATGTAAACTATATGCTCGGGATCAAGATGTCTGAAAGGTCGCATTGAATCAATCATGGACAAACCTATAATGGGTCGGAAAACATTTTCGGTACGGAAAAAGGACTCGACAATATTGAATAGTTTTAACTGAATATTCTGCATAAGGACATTTTTATAAAATAAGTACACTGCCATGATTTATTATTTTTAGCATACATGTGTGTGTATACGGATAATACAATGTATGGATATGCTTAAGTCCATGTGTATGAACATATATAAATACATATACATACGTATATATACATAACATACATACATTCTATAGCAATACAATTCGCTAAGGTTCCAAATTACATATCAAAATTCTGGAAAAACATTGCAGCAATAAATATCCTACGTTTAAATGAAGAAAATCCTCTAAATATATTTTCGCAATAATAATGAGAAAAATAAATATGCAATATTCATATATTGCTTCTAACACAACAGAACAACATATTTCTGATAGTATGTACGAGTATTTAATTAAAAAATCTAGTTCCAGGAAGAGTAGTTTTTTTTTTTTTTTTAATTTTTACTTAACTATTTCACATGTATGAAATATTCGCGAGTTTGTACATATGTATGTAAATAATGGAAATTTTAAGTAACCATATGGTTAGTTTGGAAGCCTATGCTATTTTTACAAATCTATGAAAATTTTTCAAATCAATTAAAATTTGATATTTTTCTTTTTCAGAAAAAATTCAAATGTAGGTACATATGTTCGTACATTAAGTAAACAAACGGTCCAAGATTCAAACATTGTTGAATAGCTTGTGGATTGAATAAGCAAACATACAACTAGAGCTCTTCAGATAACTCCCTCTTATTCGTAAAATACACGTTGTTTGGAAGAGAAAATAAGTATAGCACAACACACATTCAAGTATGAATGGATGGGAATAGTTGTATTTACGCTTTAAACGTTATATACATATGGTATATACAAGCATTAATACTTTCAGATAATAGGTATGTAGGCATGTGAAATCATAGCGAATCTTATCAAATTAGTTTATCTCAATTTCTGGGTTAGATATTAGTTATTATTGTTTCGAATAAATAACCGCTCAGCTTGCTGTTATTTTTCCTCGTTTCCATACAAATTAATGTAAAAAAAATATACATATAAAAAAACAACAGAGTAGGTAGTGCCAGGGAGCACAAGGTGGATAGCTACTCGTAAAAGACAACACATCGCGTAATGATTACTATATCTGCACAGGCTACAAAAATATGGGAATTTGTTAGTTATATTTGTTTATACACAGGCATAAGATAGCGTAAACGCATTTTTTGGAAAGGCAACCGCACTAAGTGCCTAGATTTTAAAACGTCACAATACTAGGTACACACTGCTTAATATCTCAAAAAACTAAACTTTAGTTGTTTAATAATTGCATCGCCTACGAACTCTCATAGCACACGGTGAGCTAGATGAAAATAAGAAGAAAACCTCGCAGTAAGCAAGTTAACAACCACACATATTTAGGTACATATTTATAACAGTCATGTGAAGTGAACTTGTTTTCGCTTTTTGTCGTTTTTCTTGTCGGTGTCGTTCTCGTCGCCGTCTTCGCTCGGTCACCTTTCCTCTAACCACATACAGGCCAAAATATGACAGGTTATTAAATAAATTAGTCAATTTGTTTTGTTGGTTTTACTATCCAAAAGTATTATGTGAATTTGCTTTTAATCCAGAGTAAATCGAAATTATTTGAAATATTTGAAACAAAACACTGAATACGCGGGCACGTTCAATATTGTAACACAGTCGCGGACGGATTGTGCCATTCACTTGTTTTCCTCCTCCTTGCCGCGATCTAATTTTGATGTTTAAACGCAAATAAAGTGAAACGAATTCTTCAAAATTGCTTTATTCGTAAATCCACGCACGACGTTCTCTACGTAGGTACTTAAATCCGAAGTCATGACAAGTGAAATGATGTTATTAAGATCGGATCTCAGAAAAAGTGAGTTTTTAGGAACTAATATTTTTTTAGTAGTATTTATTTATTTATTTTAGTAGTGATACAGCTATAGCTGAACTGAACGAACGAAAGTACCTATAAGCTGACCTTTGCTTTGAACGATTCCCGATTCTCTCTTCACTACCGAACATCTACAGAAGCTACTATTAACTGACTGATCATATTCAGCGTCGCGATACGGAATGACTAACTAACTAGCCAGGCAGAGTCAGATAACCTGCTATTTGCTAGTGTAATCATGTTTGCACTGAGCGAAAGAGAGTATTATCGCATGACAGTCTTCCAACTCCAGTGGAGACCACGCTGGCGCAGGCTAGGCCAGACCAGGCCATGGTTAAGGCAATGATAGATAGGAAAACTTTATTCAGCTGCAAAAAATCTCTTATATGTAGGTACATACCCACATGTACATATGTATGTGCACACATATGATATGTGGACAATCGTATTTTACAACCTGCGTCACTTAGCAGCAAGTCGAGCAGATGTTATTGCCTCTGTGACAGCATGTGAAACACTTTGGAATTTTGATTGAAATTTTGGAGTTGCTCTATAGCCACAGCGACAGTCATCATACTCCTAGAATCAAAAAATCTAAGAGTAAATTATACATACAAACACTTCCATATGAATGTACATCCACACAAGTGTATGGATTGAGTGAAGTGACTGTTAACCAGCTTCGCAAACAAGTTTTGTTTAGACAATTTCTGTGCAAGCAAAGAGAACAGCAACAGAGCGCACAAAGGAGTAGCTCGTTTTGAGTGATCAACTTTTGAGTGACATACTGGCGCAGAGATAAAATTCCTCCAGATCGTTCACATGCAAGCATACATACATATATTATACATACATACACATAGTATATTGTTTTGGTTTTGGCCCATTTGGATTAAGTTAAACAGATGATATTTTGGAATCCGATCAGGATCGAGGAACGTTGACTTAGTCGACTTAGTAAACAGATGGTTCCCCGGTACAATTTCTGAGATACGTAATTCGACACTTCAGAGTTGGTTTTTTCATTTTATTTTTGCACTTCATTCCAGTATTCATTATGTTTATGCTATATGCATGCATACATATGTATGTATGTATGAACAAAAATTAAAAAAAGTAAAAAGTGAAAAAATATAAAAACATTCTGCACGAAAGTGACGGTGACATTCCACACGTACCTACATACCATAGTATGTAAATCTTTAATGAGATTTTTCAAACAAAAATACATACATAGATATATGTATGTATTTTTTAATATAATTTTTCTAAATCAATCAATGTAAATTGCGCTGCAGAATTTTTTTCATAGTAAACTGCCAATGTATTATGTACTAAGGTACTTAATATACTATGAATGTTCAAAAAATATATGTATTATATTCACATACATACCTACAAACAGTGTGCAGAAAAACTCTTGATACCCCAACATATTTTGTACTTGTCGAAGGAAATTATGTTTGTTTATAATTGTTTCCCACAGATCTGTTTCTTTGCAAATAAAAAATGTTTATTTGTACTTGCTTAAAGGCAAAAACAAAACTAATAATATTTCATTCGAAAAAAAAAAATACAATAAATAAAGATGTTTCGCTGCCTATAGAAAAAGTTTTAATAAAAGTTTAAAGAAAAGTGTTAGAAGTATTAGTTTATACCTGCATTAATTTTGCGGAAATAAGGCTAAGGTACCTATTGTACTTAACTTAGGTACTTTGTTGAGTACCCTTTAAGCCGGTCTGGCATGGAATGGGTCACCTTTTCCAGTATTCACTTGATATTTCCGCTAAAAGTAAGGCTTTTGAAAGAGGCTTTCATGTAATGACGAGTTTTCATAAGCGCTTGTCTAAATGATCTCAAAGGTGTTTTATTAAGTTAAGATCCGGGCTTTGTGGTGGTGTTACTAGCAAGGACCTTTTATTTACCAACCGCATCTTCCCAATTTGGTGATATGCTTGAGATCGTTACCCTGTTGGAAGTAAACATTTTTCGCACTTTGAGGGAAATTTTGCTGCAAAATATTTCAGTACCCTTCCTTTACATGATTGATTATGACTAAGCTACCAACCCCAAAAGTGGACATACAGCCACATATCAAAACACCACCACCTCAGTGCTTTACTATTTTACTGGTTTTTTTTTTTTGCTTAAAGTTTCATTTGGTCGTCTCCATACTTTCGAACGCCCATTTGAGCCAAAAATATTACATTTTGACTCGTCTGAGAAAGCTTAACTCTTTGGACTGCTTATAGCAGTCCTGTTCTTTTTATTTACTTCGCTGAAGAAAAGTTTTCTTCTAGCAGTACAGGATTTATACCCAACTACATAGTTGTATGCATCTACGTACTGTGTCAGCCTGTGTCACGAAAAATAGGTGAGGTGAATGATGTGTGTTTTTAAAAAACAAAAGCATAGAGAATGAATCTTGTGTTTATCGTTATTGCATTTAAATTGAACATCGCGATTTTTAGAGTACTAACTACATTGATTAAATCTGTTACTTCATTGAAATCAGAATTCAAACTGGCTTTTGAACTTTTTTACTTCTCGATAAAATTAAAAAGCAGAAACGGATTTTTCTAATAACTCCCTCTTTCATTTGTTTATCTCTAGCTGTTAAAATCCGAGGGCGCCCAGATCTTGACCTCTTTTCAATTGATTTCTCTGCTTTAAATCTACTTATTACTTTTTGAATAGTAGGTTCAGTTTTTCAAATTATTCCAGCAATTTTTGAATATGAATTTTCTTCTTCATGACACTTTATGATAATTTTTTTCTTTTTTCTTAGATTAATTCCTTTTTTTCCATTTTTCAAATCTACTATCTGTAGATAGTAGTAGTAGATTGCAATATGTGATTTTCTAGGTATTGCAGTAGACTATATTTGTAAAAGATGGAGGGAGAAAATGTGCGTACCTACTACCCTGGGCACGAGGCAATTCGCAACCGCAACTATGTTCGCTCAAAAAAGGGACCCTGGTGAGTGACACATTGTCCCCCGCTTCCTGTTTTCTTTCTCTTTTCAAGTTTTTCTGTAAAGAAGTACATTTTTTGAAGCGGCGAGTCAAGCAAGGAAAGGAATTAATTTTTTTGTGATAAAATTCTAAAAAATAAATAAAGAAATTAAAATTCTACAACTTCAGATGTGCGATAATCGGTTATAATGATTAAAATAAATAAAAGTCCATCGATGTCCAAAAATCAAGCGGATAAAAACCGCGTGAGAAACACTCAGAACACGCCTTCAGCTGGAGCCAGCGTATCATCCACCCTGATAAGAACCAGATCAGTGCAGAAGTCAACCGACAACCCTTCAGCTGACGAAACTTCCACTGCTACAGTTGAGCATACCTCCATGGAGCTCACCGTTGGAAACATAACCTCCACCAATAGAACTTCCGATGTGCTCACAACCGAACCTTCCGCCGTTAGTGCAAATGCCGCTCCCGAAGCAACTGATGACATCCCTCCGACTTTGGCAAGGAATACGTCCGACCCTTCAGGTAACAGCGCTTACGGTAACGCTCCACTTCAGGAAAATCAGATACCCTCCGAGATTGATGCAGAAGAAGAAAGAGAACTTCAGCGACTTAGAAGGAGCTAGCGGAGATAGAAACCCCGAGGCGGCAGGTCGATTTTTCCGACGTCGAAAACGCGATAACGGACTTTGAAGATGTGCTCTCCCCCTTGGATCCGATGAGCGATTCAAATATCTGGCAGCACGTCGGCTCTTGCAAGAAACCGCAAAGGTGCTACTAAGGACCGTTAGAGTGGATTCTTGGGACACTCTGAAGAAACTCTTGTGATCCGAATTTGACGTTCGTGTGAGCAGACACGAAATTTACCAGCAACTGGCCCAGCGATCCCGCCGGCGTGATGAATCCCTGCTGCATTACGTTCTTTCAATGCAGAAGATAAGTGCATATGGTGATATCGACGACGCTGAACTTCTGGAGTTTATAATTGATGGCCTCGGCGACACACAGTTAAATGTATCCATTTATTCCGCAAAGTTAATTGCCGAATTAAAACAACTTTTGCCGTGCTATGAAAAAAGGAGAGTGGCCAAACTAACAGCCGTTTTAAGAAATGCAGCGACATCAGGACGGAATGCTGTTACTACACCTACGGCCACCAGCATCAGACGTTTCAACTGCTCCGCATACGGCCACATTGCCGCAAGCTGCCCGAAGAAAAAACGCCCAATTGGCTCCTATTTCCGTTGCAGCGAAATGGGACACACTCTCAAGAACTGTACGTGAACATAGTGAGGACGATTACGAAATTGTAAGCAGACTTGATGCAGTACAAGTGGTGTTCACGTATTTCAGTTTTTTTTATTTCTTTATTTATTTTTTCCCATTAAGCAACAAGGTCTTAGACAAAATATATATTTACAAATTTACTGTATAAAAAACTTTAATCAACCGACTATAAAACGTGTTGTCGCCGTCACGATCAAAAAGGAAGTGAACGAGCGGCCAGAAGTTACTCTTTTACAAAAGAAAAAGATGGAGATAGCTGAAGTTGGTTGGGGTTTGTAAATATGCGATCTATGGATTTGTTCATGTTGCATTCTACTCGTCCATAGATGGCATTAACAACTGGTAAGCGTTGCCTTTGTTTTAAGTGGAGATAAGTGCACAAAATTTAATGAATTTTTATCTCTTTTGGATATTGGTAGTCCAACTAGTTTCATCCAGAAGTCCACAATACCCGAAATCTTCAAGAATATAGAAATTTAGTTTACTCAACTTACGAGTATAACGGCCTTGGCGATTTTAAAATATACACCTACGGTACGATAACATGTTATCTTAAACTTGCTTCTCAAGTAAAATTATGTTCCTTTCTAATCATTCCATATGGAATAACTCCTATGCTTGTACTAATTGGTCGAGATATACTTCAGATTTTCAACATTAGTTTACATGTAAATTCTAAACGCAATGAAGCAAATTTAAATAAAAATCTTTTTACTGATTCCAAGTTGTGCACTTACTTTCAAACTTATGTAGATAATAGAATGGTTTTCACTATTGATAAAGATTTCAAAGGGGGCAGTGAACCTTATAATGTTGATAATCCGATCGTGAGAAAAGTTAAGTTTAAAGATGAGATTTATTTAGAAAGTTCGTTGGTCCCTCCGATTGTATTTGATTGTGATTCTGGATTGAAATCCAGATTTATGAACGCGTAACGCGAACGACGACGAAATTTTAAAAATAGAGATAGAATCGGTAGATGGGGTTGAGATTAACCCAGAACTATACCTTATCCAACAAAACATGTCAGTACAGGGCTTATGGGAAAGTTTTTTTCTAAAAGTGGTGCCTGTAGGTGGACTCAATGGCATATTACCACTGAAACACAAACGAAGCCACTGAACTTTGTGTACAATTGTTGTTGTAATTATTTTCAGATTTAACCACAGCCACCCTATGACTTGCTTGCCCGATAGCCGTGGGCAGAATGATCATAAAATCACCATTCGCCATTATTGCTGGCTGTGCATTGAAAATAATCTCATCAAAGCAATGTTACCATTCTCAAATGTTAGCACATCGTTACTGATTTTTCAGTGTTATTGTTATTCGATTTGAAGCTTTTGAGAACACAAAAATGAATTTGTGTGTAATAATATGTCTGGTGGTGTTGTCATTTGCGTTTTTTTCTCCTCTTTTTGAGAAACCGTTCAAATGTAGTCAAACCATTTTTTTCGACTTTGTATTTTAAATTTTATTCGTGCGCTATTTTAATGCATTGCAACAAAGCAGTGCAATAAGTGACCATATTATTGTTGGACTATGTGCGTTTTAGTGATATTGCTTAATAATATTATTAAGATATTGATTAATAATAGTGGTTCAAATTACTCTGTTGTGTTTAAGAAAAAAAGGATTATTTTCACGGTGTTTCGAAACTAGAATTCATTGATTGTGCAATTAGTGATCATATTGTAATAACCACTTAAATGTGAGCAGCGACATCTAGATTTACAGAGCAGAAGATGTCGATACTCGAAGAGTAGAAGATGTCGATTCTTTAATAGCAAAGTCTCAACCATTGATGACTGGAGAGTGGAATCGAATTTTCTAGCAAAATGGAAATTATATGGGACTCTGGATGGCGAGGAAAAAGATAAATTAAATTTATATCGTTCAGCAATATTTTTATTTGTTTCTTTTAAATGGAGAGATGGTAACCCTAAGCGAAATGCTCTGTCTCTTTGTGGTGATTCATCATATACACCATGAGAGCTTTAAAGAGGGACACATTTATGCATGTTATTGCAACCAGACTAAGAGGCAAATGTCCTATCTTCACTGTACTGACATTTATTCTTGGATAAACTATAGATCGTTCTACAACAGACGATTGTCTTTCGCGGAAAAACAAGTAGTAAACGGGATTGTCAAGGACTTATTAATAAGAGGTATAATTAAGCCTAGCGACTCACCTTACGCGTCGCCCGTAGTTTTGTTTAAGAAAAAGTCAGGTGAGACTAGAATGTGCATTAACTATCGTGCTTTGAATAAGCATATCATTCGTGATAACTTCCCTCTCCCTCTTATTGAGGATTGTATCGAATACCTAGGATGAAAAAATGTTTTTTCTTTACTAGACCTTAATAGCGGATTCTACCAAGTGAGAATGTCCGCTCGTTTAACACGTTTTACCGCTTTCGTTACACCAGACGGACAGTATGAGTTTCTAAAAATGCCTTTTGGTCTGAAGAATGCATCTAGTGTCTTCCAACGTTTTATTACTCGCGTGCTCCGACAGTTCATTGAAGCCAATCTAATAATTGTATATATGGACGACATATTGATAGCCAGTGTAAATACATTAGCTGTATGTACAACAATTATTTATTATTTCACCTGAAATTGTATGTAAAGCTTCATTTTTATTCTGAAACTAAAAATTATATTATAAAAGTTTTACCAACATAAACAACTATGTTTTTTTTTTAAAGAACTTAACACTCGAAAGGGTGTGACTTCTCTTAAAATGCCGGAGCATTTTGTAAGGTAAACGACACAGGTTTTTCGGAAAATTGGATAGAGCGAGAGGGAAAGATGTTTGGGCTCAGTGGTTATTTCGTTCCATTGGTGGCATCCAACATTTGGAAGACAAAATTATTAGTGTAAATTGACTTGAAGTTGTATTTAGGCAACCATTCATCTCACGAAATTTTAGTTGCCTGAAAAAAAGTCTTTCGGTAAACCCCGAACCGACCGATTGGGAACCCAATACACTACCACTTGCGCCATGGCCACCATGTTGGAATCTTAAAATTTCCTTTAGAGGATATATTCTTAAAAGTATATATTTTGAAAATATGCAAAAAAAAAATTATTTTTTCAAAATTCTACGAGTAGACCAGAATACCCCCTTAAGTCAAGCTCATCTTTGAAACTTATCCAGTCGCAGTTTCTTTCACTCAGCAAGATGGAAACTTCGCATGTAATTCTAAATTCGAAGTTTCTGTGGTCTGCCCTCCGATATTACAGCATATAATGCTTTTAATATATTTGTTAGATAGCCATTAATTACTGTCTTACTTTTATGTCAAATGTTGGCTAAGAGCAAACATTGTTGACAACCAGTTCGAGGACAGTATGAGGTTCAGGAGATTGCCCTTCAAGTTGCATGTACTACTGCTAAAAAAGAGTATTATGGGTTGTAGCATCGCAGCATATAATAAGTCCATTTTCCTAAAAGCACAACATTCAACGACTAGAAATCTAAGTCTTGTGCAACTGACACAACGTCGACCTTCTGCTCGCTTCGTACCATTATTGAAGGAGAGTGCTACTTTTGACTTTTTAAGTGGAATATGACTGAATCAGCTTGTAATCTTAATAGCTGGAAACGAATTCAATAATTAACTTTTACTCAATTCATAACTTACGTCGTTTACCATACCTTACATATGGCCTTTTCTCAAACTCATCTTCGAGTGACATCGGATATCGGTAACATTTAGAATACATAATAATATGTAATATTATTTTGCAGGGTCCTTAAAAATTTAAGAAAATACGTATTAGTCGTTACCTTTTTAGTGATCCTACATTTTTGTACTGCCAAAAGTCCTTTATAATTGGCGTATAATACATTTAAATCGTCGCAATTGCTATAGTATGAATTTATTGGGAAAATAACTGTATGCCCTTAGTGCTAAAATATAATTTTGGGCATATGGTATTCGTGGCTGGCTGATCTGGCAATCTGAAAGACAATTTTTCTACCAGATTTTAGAGCAACTGGAGCCGTATATCGGCAATAACGTGGTGATTGTTGGATTCCAAACTGTCTATCATGCCTGGTCTATCGGCGTAAACGTCGCATATTCCCACAGAAAATTATCCAAATATGTTGAAATTGCACGATCTTGGAATTCAATTCGCAGGGTCATTACGCGAAATTATGCGCTCACCGAATGTGTTATTATGCCGACTGAAAAATGGACATAGAGCACGGTAAATTTTGCGACTTAACCCATGATTTTCGAAATACTTGACATCATTTACATGAGATTTTATGCTGAAATTACGAATCAAACTGAGCACAAATTAGCCGTCAGCATCCAATAGACGTAAATTCTGATCCCTGCTTTAGCACCAGCCAAGGGGCTGATTCCACTCTCGCCAATAATACACAATGCAATGCACTTTTGTGGGTTTAATTAGGTCTCTTCGGGATTTGCTCCACTCCAGAAACTTACATTCTATTTTTCAAACCAATTGCGTGGAATGTGATTCTCGTTAATACGCATGAATTTTTGATAAAAATAAAGGTCGACCCCAAGCTGCTCGAGAACTCAATTCGTGACTTCTCGTGGATTTAGTTACTGCACCGCATGGGTCCTATATACTCGTAGTTATATATAGGACGCACAAAGGTCACCGATCGCTCACCACGGCTGCAGTTTATTCTTAACTTTGCTAGCTTTCCTTCATGTAGAGTGATGTAGATTGATGAGAGATTTGTCCATAGAATGACGAAATTTATCGCTCAGTTTTCACTATTTAAAGATCTATCAGTAAAAAAAAAACACATACTATACTTTATGACTTTCTTGTACTAACTGTCTTATTTTTCTATCAGTAGAGCATCTGTCTGACTCAGTGAGTTATTTGATTGCCCAGCATGAAAATTCTTTGTCCATTTAATTCCAATTCTTTTTCAATTTTTTCAGAATCCGACCGAATATGAAATTAATTACAATATATACATATGTATGTTATCTATGTCTGTTGACACCAAAGCTGGAGGCATATTCTTTGTTGTGGTATCGACCAAGTCCCGGTAGAGTAGTGGATGTGGCAAATTCCGGGGAGAAAAAAAACTTAAATTTATTAAAATGGCAAATGCGGGGCTTTCGGCAAAACAACAAACTGTAAAAACGAGGGAGAAGAACGAACCGCAACCACACAGATGGTGGTTGATGAGCGAATGGAAAGGACTACACAAAAGCGAATGTGCAGTCTAAGAGGGAATCGCAACAAGCAGCTGTTGGTCAGCTGCACACGCAGGCTGCTCAGCAATGGGGGGGGGGGGTTCGGGATTATCGATAGACACAAAAACTGATAATCGAACACAGCAGGTAGGCGCCACCCAATTTTTAATGCAAAATTGGGAAAACAGATGAGAAAGAAAACACACGAATTGTCTTTTCCCTGATGGGGAATTTATACTTGTATAATTGCTCTTTTGGTTTAAGGAATCACAGGGTATGCCGAAGTTTTAGAAAACAAAGTTTTTTTTTAAATTTTAAATTAATTTTAATTTAACGGGTCGGCTAACGGAAGGCCCACAGTTCCGCGTTGTCGTACCGTTAAAGCTAGCGGGTCGCGCAATTAGAGAAATCTAACCGTCTTACGAACGATTTCAACGTAAAACGGTAAGAAGACTTACGGACGCGGTTTTATTGCACAAATATGTGTTATTTGAAAAGAGGGGGTACCTACTTAGCTGTTTTATGGGGTTTTCCTGCCATAAGCTCTCTAGCTGGGTCTTTGCTGGTAGAGGAGGGTAATCGTCTCCGCCACAATCACAGATTTTGTCCGGTCGTGTCCGTTGTGTGTTGTAATTTCATTGCCAGCTTGTCCTTTGGTGTGTTTGTCGTCCTCGATTTGTTTAAATTTTGTTGTTCCTGTCCTTGTTCTCGTTCTTGTTATTTTTATAGTTTTCTTGTTCGTTTTTTTTGTTCTCTTTGTCGTTGGTTTTTTTGTTTGTTCTTCGTTTCTTCTTTTTTTTCTTTCCTTTTTTTGGAGGCTCTGGCCAACAAGACGATAAGATACCGAATGAGCTTACCGCGCTTTTTGGCCATCGCCGCCATTCGTCCACACACACACACATGGGGTTCCGTCAATTTAGCTGTTAGAGCAAGGGAATCACATCCAGAGCTCCAACAACTTCTCACGAATCCCCAGCCAATCACAAATGTCGATATTCTATGTTTGTGGGTAATGTTTGTTCGTTCAGTTTGTTTTGTCGTCCAAATGATTGCTTTGGTTCGAAGCCAGCCCTCTGACCCGACCTTCCATTGAGACCGCCGGATAGGGAGGAAAATTTAACTTACTAGGGGTACAATGGGGGTCAGTAAACCTTATTGCATACATAGGGAACCGAGAATTGACCGCGGGGAATTGTGGGCTTTCCTTTACAATTTTTAACTTTTGTGGTGGTAGGGGGTTATACAAATTTATAGCGTTGGGGCAAACAATATCAGATATGGTGGGCTCGCGGCCATTGTTGATGGTGTTGACATCTCGGGGCATCAAGGGGCGGACCGTCCGTCGGCTAGAGTCTCCAGGCCGTCCACCTGACTCTATCAGGGGTACCTATGTGGTCATCTCTGAAGCCGTAGGCCGGGGGAGTGAACTGAATTCAGAGGATCCAGTGAATCCCGGACAGCACAAGAAGGGGAGGAGAAATGAAGAAGTCAACAGACCACAAGAGGGAAAACGAGTGGAGGATTTTTGGGGCGTGATTTTCACGCAACATGGACACCGTAACTATCGAGTCACTGATCAATTATATCAGATTGATAAAACCATCAGCAAACATAGCCCCTTCATTGAAGCTCTGTTCGTCCAACTTATTCAGCACGCAGCCAAGTGCAACCAGGTACGTAATCTAACGTCAGATCCTACCACTACACGTTTTACGATGACGTCTGCCTGCTTTCCAGCAAGATAATGGACTTACACCATTAACTTAGTCATTCATATAATTATTATTAATTAATATTAATTATCAATAATTAATTAATTTAAGCGTTATTGTTACCAGGAAAGCTTATTTTAATATTTTTTTTTGTTAATTTTCTTAAGTTGTTCTTTCCTAATTTTTAAAACATTTCGTATGGTTAACGTTAAATTGTAAGAATGTATGGAATGTAGACTTAATACATTTTTAATATAATTAAATAAATTTGTTAATTGATCTTTACTTACTTCCAGTTGTCCTTCGTACAACCGTGTGAATAGTATTGTACCCAGCTAAATTTCCTAGTGCTGCTACAGTGACTATGGAATCTTTCTTCCCACTACTCATCTGAAAATATGTAAAAACAAAAAAAAAGAAACTTTTATTGATACATGTGCATTGACATATTTCAAATAAAACAAAAACTTTGTTAAACAAATTATAAACATACATATGAATAAATAAAAATTAGCTGAAATTGTTTTTACGTTGAGTTAAGTTTAATCGTATCTAGCCTTCAATCAAATCTCGAACCGCCTCGTTAAAATTGAGAACTACGGACATTGATATTGACTCAATACGCTTTAAGCTGTCATATAAACTATGTATATGAGGTGTTAATCTGTCAGTGAAATATTTTCTTCACATTCTATGCAAAAACATTTTTGCCTCACATTGCGAAAATCCTTTCTTTTCCTTTCGTATGTAATATACATACATACATACCATACATGCAACCATTGTTCGAATATCATAAACGGGGACAACGTCAACGATATCCAGATCGACGACGAACGTAAGATATGAAATTAACTGGCAATATTTTGACATGAATTTGTTTATTCAAATAGAACACAAATGTGTTCTAGGTTTTCAAAAGAACGAACCTAAAATGGTATTATTCGATTTTATCTGTGGAGGATTTGTGGAAAAACAAAGTATTTGTCAAAGCCGAATTTATTTTTGAAGATTTACGCCATCGTAACTTGTGTGTAAAACATATATAGTTGAGAAAGATGTGTGGGTGTTTATGCATAGATGTTTTCAGTAGAACCCTAAAAAGTAATATTGTGTCACTTAAACCGCTTTCTAAATACATAATACTGTTTAGTAAGAAAAACATGAGAAATTTTAATTTTTATTTATTTTATTATATACCATAATACAAATGATATAATTCGAAATAAAACAATTTAACAGTTTATCCTTCATAATAATCCTTGCAATAAAATAAAAAGTCTTATGCAAATCCCCCAGCTTTATAGTCTTATGGTTTTAGAAGCCGATGAAGCATTACATTACATTTTTTTTCTATATACATACAATATTTGGAATTATCCTTGGAATTATCGAGGAAGTTTACATTTTATGATAATGCACAGTGTATGTTGATGTTAAAAAGAAAAAGTCGACCCAGTTATTCATCTGAAATTTTTTTATACTCGTATTGGCAATACAAAATTAAATACATTAGTAAGAAGGTAATACATAAAGAAACAGATAAATAACGGAACAAATTAGGAAAATAAATATATAAATATGTAAATATTGTAAAATGTTTGTGTGGGTACAAATGATAGAACTTATTTCCTTCAATACAATCGCTTTATTCAATACAATTATAATACAATTCGCAATCCAATCGGCCATCTCAACCACTTTCACTTTTCTTTACTTTTTACTGAAACCACTTAATCACTCTCTTAATTCACACTTCAAATTGATGAACCTACTTACATATTTTGGAATGCTGATATCTATACTCCTTGACATATTTCGGGAACAATTCGCGCCATCCAACGTGACATATAATTTTTCATTTTTGGTTTAGTCTTTTGCTATTCAAATATCGAAATGTTCTGTTATGGAAATATAGACGACGCTACTTACATTTAAATACATATCACAATATAATAGATAGGTTAGGCTAGGTTAGGTTAAAACAGGGGTGTGTCGGATATGACATCATACAAACACTAGGCACTAAAACGGGCGCATCGCGATCCCTGTGGAACTAGTTGAATTTGTATTCAAAGAGCAAAAACCTAAATAATCTCCCTGGTGAAACATCCAATTTCATTGCAAAAGCCAAGAAGGTCTTTGAAGTTTGTGCCGCCTATTTCCTCTAGGTTTTCGAAAAAGTATTTCCCTAAAAATTTTCTTCGACTATCCCATATTGTTCACAGTATGTTTGTTATGTCCTCAACAGATTGCAGATCACAACAGAATCTGCAAATATCCGTATTTGACAATTTGAGTCTCTGCGTGTTTCCGCAGGAAATGGTTTAATTTTATTAATTCCGTAGATCTTTTACCGTTAAAAAGTGGCCAGAGAGACAGAGATACCCTGTGTCCAAGTCTTGACCACCTTAGGTTGGCAGTCTTTAAGATTTTTTCCTCGATAGTGTTAGCGACCTCACTAGTATCGAGTAGCGTCTTCCTGCAAGCTCGTCCGCTTGTTCGTTTCCTTTAATACCGTAGTGTCCAATACAGTCTTACCCGGTTCTGACTGCATAATGCATTGAGCACTGTGCGACAGCCCTGACTGTATCAGAATTGATGTTGGTCGATTCCATTGCCTTTAGTGCGACCTGACTATCGATGTAGACAGCGATATCTCTTCTGGATACCGACCTCATCTGCATTGGCTCAGCCGCCCTAAGGACGGTCAGAACCTCTGATTGGACATTGCTTGCGTGCGGTAGTCTTATATACACACTTAGTTCTGGGTCATCTGAGAAAATACCTCTGTTTTCGAACCATCTGTGAGAATAGAAATTTCATTTCACCTGATTATTGCATTTTTTTTGCCAATCCTCCCTCTCCGGATATATTATTGTATATCATACGGAATGTCGAAGTAGACCACGGAAGAAATTTCATCCGTTAGAATTGGTAGTAACTCCGATAGGACTGTGCCTTGTCCGAAACTACTGCTCTTGAAATGACCCAAATTAGTAGTCAGTGCACCATAGCAGGTTTTAAGCCCGACATTTTTCCTACCGGTCTTTTGCAGAGGCATTATATGGCTTTTTTAATTATTTAGATTAAAATTTGTTTTTCTATTTTGTTTTTTGTCCGGAATTACACCCAAATACTTCGCGCTGAGTTCTGGGAGTTTGAATTGCGGTATCATGTATTTTCTGGTAAAAAGAAGCAGTTCCGTTTTGGAACGTTTGTCATTGAGACTACAGCGCTTTGCCCAAATTCTGATCGTTTTCAGGTCAACCTCCAATCTCTCGCTTAAAACATTTAAGTATTTTCCCTGCACTATTATGACCACGTCATCTGCGTATGCCGTGGTACTTATACACATTGTACTAAGCTTGGTCATATGATTCCCCTTGAGGGGTTCCCCTGGTTACAGATATTCTAAACGAGCTTTGTCCAATGGAACAGTTTATTTTCCTACTTGCAAGCATGTAGCAAACCAAATTTTTAATGTCATGTTCAATATTAGCGCCTACTAGAGCATTTTTTATGGCTTTAATAGACAAGAAAATAAATAAATATCTGATGTTTATCATCATACGAGTATGTATGTAATGAACAAAACAGTAGTTCATAGACCTCCGTGAGGAATAAACGTGCGTTTCGACTTTTGCCAGAGTGAAAAATATAGTGATTTCATATTAAACATAATTGGTTGCATTTTGCTAATTCAGGCGGTAGTCAAGCGGTTAGCGGCATCAACCGTCAAATTGTGAGACGCGGGTTCGATCCCGGTCTAAGTCCGGGACTTTTTTTTTTTTGTTTTTCTTAAATTCTGTGAATAGACTACATAGTGTTATAAGAAAAAACTAATCACGTGATGGATGGTGGAGAGCGTTCCGCTCTTCCCATAACGGGAGTTTCAAAAGGCAACAGTGGTGTTGCCGGTGCCGTGGCGAAAGCCTTTAAAAGGCGGAGGATGCTAAAAACTACTCCTACGAGTAATTTAACAAAAATGAAAAGGGGTGCTGCTTTAGCAGCTGAGACAGTAAAAACACGACAACAAACTAAAAAACAATCAGATGATGCGTCGATGTACATTTCTGATGAGGTGTATTATAAGGGAGGCAACAACAACTTTGCCTCTCTAGCGGCATCTGAGTCTGAAGATGAGGATGAAGAGTTAAAATACCTTACCAGCAGCATACAAAAGCTGAATGAAAAAGTGCTTGCTATTAAGCAAAGACAAATTGCACGCATTCAGAGGGAGCAACTAGAAGTAGAAAGCTCCCAACAAGAACAAAAACAACAAAACAAGCAGCAGCAGAAACAACAACTGCAGCAGCAGAAACAGCAACATCTGCAAAAACAACAACAGCTGAAAAAACAGCAGCAGCAACAACAACAACAACAGCAGCAGCAGCAGCAATATCAAAATCAACAACAGCAGCAGCAGAAGATGAAGAAGGAGAAGGTGCCTGCTATCAACACCTATAAATTAGAGGTAAATGCAACCCAGGACCTTTGTAAGTTGGCCATTGGTAATAATTTTAAAATTATGGGATTGGGGTACGATCGCCATGCCATCCACTGTAATACAGTGGAGGGCTACGCGAAAGTGAAAGAGCTCCTAAAGGAAACGACGACGGAGCACTACACATTCACACCAAAGTGTGAAAAGCGGCAATCGATGCTTCCTCTAAAAAGGAAAGCTGTCAAATATAATAACATCAAGTGGTTTACCTCTGATCATAAACTTCCAACCAAAACACTTTGGACAAAATTATGAGAATTAGGTGTAGGTAGTAATTTGAAGTCCATGGTAGACCAGGTCGATCCTAACGAACTAAACAAAGAATTCGCAAAAGTTCAAGCGATGTTGCGCCCAAATGGAAACAATATCCAAACGCCACACGCTGGCTTATTCAGCCGCTAATATCATACGGTCCTATCTGGTTGAAAGAAAACAATCAGTTCATGTAAGCAATGCTGTGTCAGATTATATTGCAATTTTAGTTGGTGTTCCACAAGGATCCATTTTGGGTCCTCTACTTTTCGCAATTTTTATTAACGATCTCCCTAAAAGCATTAAAAGTTCTAATTTTCACATGTTTTCTGACGATATCCAGCTCTATTGAAGCTTTGAGAATGATCTTATTGATCATGCTGCTTTGAAATTTAATGATGACCTAAAACGTATCCATTGCTGGGCAGATGAAAACCTTCTGCAGCTTAACTCAAGAAAAATGAAGTGTCTTCTCATAAATAGAAACCCTTCCTTCAGTATACCTTGGTAATGAACCTATCGAATTTGTAAACAAAGCCAAAAATCTTGGTATTTGGTTCAATACAAAATTAACCTGGGACGACCACGTTTGCTCAGTTGTGGGAAAAATATACGGATGTCTTAGAAATCTCTCCCAAACTCAAAGCTTCACACCAGTAAATACGAAGCTCATGTTGGTCAAGGCCGTGCTCATTCCTCTGATAACATATGGCTGCGAAGTTTTTTGTTGCACCGGCGCCTTTGCCAGACGTAAGCTTAACAATATTGTGCGATACATATACGGCCTAAATCGTTTTGCTCATGTGTCGGCTTATACCAAAAATATTCTTGGTTGCACACTTGACCGATATTTTGACTACTGCACAATCAAATATCTACACAGGATTATAATCAACCAACAGCCCCAATACTTATATGATAAACTAAGGTTTTCGCATTCAAATAGATCTTTAAGTTTAATTGTACCTCGTGTTGTTTATCAAGTTACCGAACGACAGTTTTTCGTTAACGCCATTCGCCTTTGGAACTCACTCCCCCTTAATATAAGACGCCTCTATAATACAAATAGCTTTAGTGAAACTTTCTTTCGACATATAGCAGACAACTAGCAGGAATACTGAACATAAATTTCACACCATACAAATATTTTATTTTAATTGCTCAAGAAAGCTTATAATTTTTTTTTTCTCTCTCTTTGTACTCAAATTTATTTTAATCAGATGTTAATATTTTTAAAGTTTACCTTATTGAGAAAGAATTATAATTTTAGTTTAATCTTAAATCACATATTAATTGTATCACATTTATAGCTTAAAGATCTGAATGGTCTATTATAAATGTCGTTGTTATACTGTAATAAAAATACTGAAATGCTGAAAAGGGGTTGGAACCGTCTTCTGATCCTGGCACTGCTCAAAGAGAAGGAGTGCGAAGGACTCAAGTTTGTGGGGGTAAAGCCGTTTACCACAGCTAGAGCCAGGCCGGAGAAACGGAGTCTGCCGTTCTTCCCGAAAGCTGTCTGGATAGTCCAAGGAGTATCAATATCCTAGACTACCAGGTGGTTCACTGGGAAAAACTAAAAAGGAGCGAAGGCGTTATCCAATGCGTTCGCTGCCAGAGGTTCGGCCACGCCGCGTCGAACTGTCAAATGCAGCCTCGATGTGTGAAGTGCGCTAAGAATCACAGTTCCGAGGAGTGTGCTCAGGGTGTTGACGGAGAATCCGATAGGTCGCAGCTCTCGTGCATGTTATGTGGAAACGTGGGACACACCGCAAACTATCGGGGTTGTCCTAAGTTCGCTGACATTAAGAAAGCAAAACTGGCTCGACAGCAGAAGGTGGAGGTCAAACGTTCACCTGTTAGGTTTCAAACACCAGCCGTCACGTCCCAGATTTCCTACGCCCAAATGGCGTCAGGTAGGGGGGCTACGGTACAGCAAGCGACTGTTGCTTCTCCGGCGCCAATGCCGAGAACAACGGAAGCTCCACCTAACATGCTGGCCATCTTGCTCGCAATCCAGGGGCAGATGGCTCAGCTGCAGCAGCAAGTACAAGAACAGGCCAAGCGGGTGGACCAGATCTACGCGCTACTGCCGGGCCTAACGCAACACATGTCTTAATGGGTACGCACATGGTGGAGCAAACTTTGAAGGTCCTTGCGGTGAATGTTAATTCACTGATTAGGATCGAACGAAGAGCAGCGATGTTCAAATTGCTACAAGACCAAACTCCTGACGTGCTTTTCGCTAGCGAAACCAAGCTAACCGATAAGCACGAACTGGAGTACAATAATTATATTGTTAGAAGAAGAAACCGGCCCAGATCCAAACGTGGAGGCGGTGTCGCGATCTTCATTAAAGAAGGTATAAAATTTCACAGAGTGTACAAGGGAGTGTTGCGCAGGTTCCGGGTGTTGGAGGCAGTCGTCATTTACATCCCGCTCCACAGTGGAAAGCGGCTGTACTTGGCCTCTGTTTATGCACCCGAGGCTTCACAATCCACCCTATTCATTACAGAGCTCGACACGCTTTTTCGATTTCTGAGGCTGGAATCGGGGGAGAATTATTTTATAATCGGCGGGGATTTCAACGCTAGACACAGAAACTGGGGAAATAATTTGCCAAATACTAGAGGGAACCTACTACTCGATTGGTGGGGTCAGCACGATGTCATGTACAGACCCGGTCTTAAAGCGACGGATAACCCGTCGTTTCCCAGAGGCGGGTCTTATTTGGATCTACTGCTGTACGACGAACGTATACGACTGACAGGTACGAATTTACAAACATTAAACTCTCTGCGCACATTCGTGTATGACAGCGACCATTGCGGTTTTAGCACCGAAATTACGGTTCCCAACGAAATTGCGGAATTGGAGGAGTTTGTCCAAAGATATACTTACAACTACAGTAAGACTCGATGGACACGCTTCTCCGCAATCTTGACTAGAGCGCTCTCCTCGAACACGCTCCACCCACCGTCCAATAGGAATTTGTCAAACGAGGAGATCGACAATTACCTAAAACAAATGGACGAGACAATTAAACAAACTATGGACACTACAATACCGCGGTATCAACGTACGACTAACGAAGACCTGTTCCGCAATCCTACTATTGACGCACTGCACCGACAGAAAAGTAGACTTCTGACAAGACTTAAAAACTTGTACAGACAGTTAACTGACCGACAAGACCCGGAGATTAGGACACTGAAATCGTCGATTAAAAATATCCAAACGCTAATAAAAGAAAATTACAGAATTTCTGTAACAACAAGGTTCGGGCTGTAAACACTAGCAACCCGAATATGTTTCCGCAAATAAATAAACTATTTCGGAGAAAAAATCAAAACGACCTTCAGTGTCTTAAAATAGACCGGACAACAGACAACGAACGGTTACTGACAATAGCAGGTATTGATCCAAATGAAGCCGATGATGATGACGACTTTTTTGTGATCGAGGATCCACAGGAGAAGGTTGAGGCCATAGGGGCGACTTTCCAGGAAGTATACAAGGCCACTGATACCATTGGCCCGAATTATGACCTGGACAATCGCGTCTTGGTGCACGACTTCTGCATTCGAAATGAAATAGGGAACTGGCGATCCGAGGGCTCTGGTTTCAACCAGTTTAACGACGAAAATATGGCAAATAACGTCACTGCCAGAGAGGGTGGCCTACCCCCGTTCATTTCGAAGGAAGGACTCCATGAGATCTTCGACACAATCAGAGTTAAGAAATCAGTGGGGACCGATGGTATTCCGAATATCGTGCTGCGACATCTTCCTCTAGAAGCGGTGGACATCTACACCACCCTGTTTAATAATGCAATGAATAATGTACATTATCCAGCGCATTGGAAAACGGCGGTGGTCCAACCTATCCCCAAAAAGGGGAAGGATATATCCAATCCGGCGAATCTCCAGTCGATAAGTCTCCTTCCGAATATCAGTAAGGCTTTTGAAAAAGTAATCAATAGAGCTCTGTCTAGGTGGGTTGAGGACAAACATATAGTTCCGGATAATCAATTCGGTTTTAAAGCGGGACATGATATCTCACATGCCGCGTCTAAACTGGTGTCCGATATCCAATGGAATAAAGGCAAAAAACAATGTACTGGTGCCTGCCTTGTTGACTTGGAGAAGGCCTTCGACACCGTATGGTTAGAGGGTCTTTTCTATAAGCTGACAAGGCTGGGGATCAGTAAAACACTCTTGTACATTCTTTATAATATGCTAACTAACAGGTTCATCGTGAAGAATGGTGATGTGACTTCTGTTGGAATATTTCAAATTAAAAATGGTCTTCAGCAAGGCGCAGTCAATTCGCCGATCCTGTTCAACATTTTTACAAGCAACTTGATAGGTTCACTTCCCCATACTATTGCATACGCAGACGATTTGGTAGCGTACAGAACAGGTCCAAAAATCGAGGTCATTAATACTCTCTTGCAGCATGACTTCGATAAGATAAGACGATTTTGCGATGACTGGAAGTTGAAAATCAACTTTCAGAAGTCGGAAACCATTCTCTTTAGGACGCCGTTGTCTGGAGCCTCTAGGGATACCAGAAAAAATTGGCGAAAGTTCTCTATCATTGGACAACACGGACAACCTCTTGCCTGTCGAAATGTAGTCAGATACCTTGGAATCTGGCTAGATCAGTTTCTATATTTTGGCAAAAATGTAGATGCTGTTCTGGCCAGAGCTAAAGGTGCTTTTGCCCTTACAAAGAGACTGTTTTATAGCAGCCAACTCGATGCGAGGGTAAAGGTAATCTGCTACATGGCCCTTATCAGGCCCATGCTGGTATTTGGTTGTCCCGTGTGATTCAATGTACGAGCAAGCTTAATGGAAAAGATTCGGGTGTTTGAGAGGGCTTGTCTTCGCTTGTACAGAAAACCAGAATCGGAGTACAAGAAATTTTATCCTAATGAGGTCCTTTACAACAGGGCGAACCTAATACGAGTGGACAACTTCGTAATTGAGCTGACTCGAAGGCACATTGCAAGAGCAATGACCTCGACGAATAACCTGATATCTGGGGCTTACTACCCCAATTACCTTTACCACGAGAGTGTGCGCTCTGACGGCTTCGTTCCACTGAAAGCATTCCTCTACCTAGATCAGATAGGGTTGATCCAGGATAGATCAGCGGTGCCGTTAATCTTCCATGTCGCTCGGACAGCTGGGGACAGGCGACTCAACTAAAACAGACGTCGCACACGGTAGCGTGGATCGCCTCAGGTTCAGTAGGGCGGTGATAAGAGGGATGTCGTTCGGCAGCACCAGGATTTCTGGTGGTTGAATGATGGGGAAGATATTTCGTCGTGGTTTCCGTCAATTACGGACCAACCTCACTAATGAGGCAGAGCTGACCAATCTGTTTTCTCTGTGAATATCGATGGCCAGCTTGCATAGGTTTAGGATAGCATTTAAGAAATATATACATATATCAGTGTATACAAAGGTTTATACTGATATATGTATATGATTGTGTATAATGCCTATGTGTGTTTATGTGTGTATTGTGCATTTAGGTTAGGTAGGCTAAGGTTTATTTTAAGTTAGATATTAAGTTTTTATAAAAAATAAAAAATTATGTCCATATGCTAAGTTTTTCTTAACAAATATTTTTTCTAAGCCTTAAGTATTCAAAATAAATAGTTCTAAGTGAAATGTAAATAAAGTCGAAAGACATAGTTATAAGAATTTAGAGTAGCTTAGAGCGGCTGTGTGGAGCCAGTAAGTTAGTATAAGATTGTTAAGTAATTTTAATCTAGCATTTAAGCATTTTTTGTTAGTATGGAAGAGATAATGATTAAGTAAATAAAATGCATTTAAAACTGAAACTGTAATGAACAAAACGATCAGCTTAATAATGTTAAAAAACATTTTTTTTAAAACACAAAATAAATACAATATATACACGTTTAAAAAATAAATGGAATATTTCTATACAGTGTGTCAGTTATTTGGTGGCATAAGTTTTCAAGTTAATACCTTAATGCTGGTGTTACTAGATCCAAAGCAACTGTTTTCCTGGGCGCTAGCAATTAGATACACTTTGTCCTAGTGGTTATGCACTTACTTTACTTTGATGTTCAAATTAGGAAGGTCATTGTTAAAGCCACCTTCTATTTAAAAGGAAATAGGTTTAGTGCAACTTAACTCTGTTTTGAAAAATAACAACTCTGAATACTTTCGAAATAAGTTTAGTTCACAAAGGAGTCGCCGATGGATAGCCCTATGATCTAACTAGACAATATTTTCAAAAAAGATTTTCACGACCGAAACCCGCGCTAGAGGTTTTCAGTGACAATTGCATGACTACAACTTTTGGCGACATGACTCTCCGGGATGAAGGCAAACCAAACGATCAGTTTCAGATATCTCCAAAAAGTCAACAGCATTTCTACAATACATACTGAGAATGGAAAGTTTTTTGCTTTCGACGATGCAAGTGCAATTCATTGGTAATGCCTGGGTGATTCGATTTCGCTTTAACGACAGCAAGCAGCATTATGTTTTGGAAGCATTAAATTCGACTCTATTGATAGTTCCCCAATTGGTTATGCTGTTAATATCGGAATTTAATGAGATTAACATACGCTGCTGTTTCCGTTCTACAGCCGAAGAGCAGGGATGTCAGTCCGGAAACTAATATGAAAAGCAGAGAGCACTGTCGTCAGGAAAGGAATATATTGGATTAGAAGTGGCAGACAAGAGATCATTGATAGAAATTAAAAAGAGTGTCGGGGACAGAACGGAGCCCTGGGCCACACCAGCATTTATTTTGTGAATATCGAACATCCAAGGCAACTTGAATTGAACGTTCCGAAAGATAGTTGGAGGAAACTGGATCTCGCTCCAAAGAGTATAGTGCTTGTCAGCACATGTCAGCAGCGGCACCCATGTCGTTATCGAGGAAACCTAACGACCAGTTAGAGTTTATAACTAAGTCCGCTCCAATTGGCTTTCTCGTATTGTCATACGGTTCTTTTAAGAATCCTTTCTCTAACTGTGTGGTCAGTGTACGAGAAATTAGCTGATATGACACATTGGTCCGACGAGCCTAGAGGGGAAAGCACATTGATCTTGTATTTGTGAGAAGTTAAAAACAAGTCCAGGATATTGGCGGTATGACTATCAACGCCTGGTAATTGTGTGGGCTCATTTCCAAGCTGGGTTAAGTTATTTTCCGCAGCGAAGGCACCCAGAATTGTGCAATGATGATTACGGTATGAGGGTAAAGGGATACAATTCTCTATATGGAGTCAGACAATGCATCAAACTTGTTAAAGGTCGAATTGCTGTCCAGTTTGGGGCTTCTGTAAATAAAGCAATAGTGGATAATTTGCTTACGGATATGGAATTTTGACCACATGAAGTTGAGTTCTGGATTAGAATAGAGACTACATTGTAATGGAGTTTGGTAAGCTGCATCACTACGCACGTAAATGGCGAGACTGCGGTAAGGGAAGAATAATGGCAGTAGTTCGTAGCCATTTAGCATCAGATCAGAGTGATCTGAGAGGTGTAGACGAGGATCTACCTGTATTTCACTGAGTGCCAACACAGCTGGTCTGTACTTACAGACGTGGACGTATGCAGAAAAGTGGTTACCGCGAATATGGGCTATATCCACTCTAAATTCCCGAGTCATTATAAAAAAGTCAAACACAAAAAACACAAACACCGAAGATACTAAGCACAGCTGTGAAGTAAAGATTCAGAATCGGTTTGCCGAATCAAATTGTTGTAGGTATTATGCCCTTAAAACAATAAAAAAAACAGTGCACCAAAAAAATTCTCACTTACAGCCCGCTATCCATCGGAGTGTTCTGCCCGACAAAAAAAAAAATTCAAATAACCACAAAACACATATTACAATAATATTTTTTCATCAAAGTTTTCTTACAACATTTCTGAAAAAAGAAAATTAATATGTATATAAATATATGTATATATACGTGGGTGGATCAATAAGTACCCGTCTTTGGGATGAAACCGCAAGTTTTTCATATTTCTTTATTTTTATTTTTCAATGTGATCTCCTCTCCTTTTCTTTCTGTCATTTTTCTAAACCGTTTAAAAGATATGATTTGTCAAACTTTCAAAACTGGTTTCTGTCTCGCAGACAACCCTGGGAACTCCTCATCCAAAACAGATGTACGGCCACATTTAAATTCGTTGAACCAACGTCTTCGTTCCATACAAAAATAAAAATTGAATTCTCTCTCCATTGTATGAAGAAACACCAAGCACTTTTAATGCAAATGGCTGTCAAATCAAAACTAATCTATGAAACCATCTGAAAATTTGTATAGCGTCGTTTTACGAGTAAGTATGGAAGTACTCGATGATGAAACTTACTTTACTAAGCACCACCATCTGTCTTTAATATCATCACCAGACTTTTCATTTGGTCAATGTTTGACTGGTTGGTCAATTTTAGGAGCTAGTATAAATACATGGGTCCGCAACATTGACCACCGACCAGTATTTTTATTGTTTTTTTTTTATTTAATTTCCTGAGTTCTATTTCTTAGGGTTCGTTTTCACTGCATGTTATAGTATCTGCATATGTTAAAAAAAATTTTACCTAGTTGTACTTTAGTTTCTAGATAACAATATGCCTCCTAAAGAAACAAATAAACCACGTAGGCGGTACAAGAGTGTTTCGGAAGACGTCATACGCGAAGTTATTGCAAAAATTGAACGAAAAGAGTTGTCCATTACAAAAGCTTCGAATCAATTTAATATAGCAAAGGGAACATTGATAAACAGATTTAAAAATTTACATCGTAAAAATGTCGGCTCTCCAACTGTTTTTAGCCCAATAGAGGAGAAATGCTTGGTTGAAGCTCTACTAATTGTAAGCGAGTGGGGATTTCCATTCACTAGCAAAATCTAGCAAAAATATTATTTAGATAATATGGGCAGAAATGTTACTTCGTTTGGAGATTTTAATTTACCCGGTAAGAAATGTCTTCAGGGGTTCTTACAACAAAACAAAGCCACGCTTACTTTGCGGGCTTGCCAAAATCTTAGCCAAACTTAGTAGAGATGATACGAAGAACTATTTCAAAAATTTGAAGACTTCTCTGTTAGACAAAAACAACAACTTTATTCCTGGCAATAGAATTTTCAACTGCGATGAAACTAACTTGTCAGATGACCCAGGTAATAGTAAGTGTGTTTTTAAAAGGGGTGTGAAATTACCTGAGCGTATTAGAGATAGTACAAAATCAAGTACGTCAATTATGTTCTGAGGTTCTGCTTCAGGCTTTATGATACCACCGTATGTGGTTTATAAATCAGAGCACCTTTGGGAAATATGAATACAAGGAGCTCCACCGAACACTCGGTATAACAGGAGTAAGTCTGGTTGGTTTGATGGAACAATATTTACGGATTGGTTTACAAACCACCTTTACCATTTACCAGACGATTTGAGGGAGAAAAGGTAATTACAGGAGATAACCTGGCTAGTCATTTTCCTCCTCAAGTAATTGAAGCTGCAGTAAAAATAGCATTCAATTTGCGTTCTTTTTGCCAAACTCGACTCATATTTGCCAGCTTTTAGATGTGGCTTTTTACGGCTCCCTAAAAAAGGTATGGAGAAAAGTATTAGATGAATGGAAGCAAACACAAAACCTGTCGAAAGAAGCATTTTCCTCGCTGTTAAAAAAGCTAGTAACTGAATGCGTTGATCAAAATGGTCGCTCAGGTTTTAAGAAGTATGGAGTTTTTCCTTTCAACCCAGAGGCAGTCCTGTCCAGAATGCCTACTGAAGAGGTTGAAAATTCAGAGTCGGATAATATCGCAATGAATGTTTCTTCCGCTGTTATTTCAATGTTGTAAGAAATGCGTTACGGGAAGGTAACCTCTGCACCTAAAAAAAAATAAACGAACGAAAGTTAACGTGGAACCAGGAAAGGGCATAACGATGGTTGAATTTGGTGGATCCTCTTCAGGAAGTTAGACACAAGTTCAAATCAAACACAAAGGTTCTTCAGAGGATTGTATTGAAGAAATTCATCAGCAGATATTATTAGAAAACGATGTCGAAATTGATAAGGATTGTCTTTCGCAGAACTCTGATCGATCTATTGAAGACCTTTTTCAATTAGTTTTGCAACCAAAGTAAACAAATTCTGTAAAAACTGTATAATAACTTTGGATTATTCTTTTGGAAACATCTGCTTCCTTTATTTTAATACTTATTTTAATGTTATTATTTTTTATTCAGCCTATATATTTCCTTCATTTTTAGAAAACATGAATTAATCTTTGTCTGTATATATTTTATTTCTGTATCTTATAGTAAGTTTAACGTTTCGTTTTATGTACGTATAAACATATATGAAGTAGTATTTATTATTTTGAAGCATAACTACTTGCGTACCTACATTCATACATATAACAGAGTTATTTTATTATATTTATTCTTCAAATAATGATAATAATAAAGTTGTAAAATTATAAAATAACGTAATGCTAGGGCTACCGAAGCCTAACATTGACCACTTACTATTTTTATCATAACTTCTTACCAAAATATTATTATTTTTAAAAAATGTAGATGTAATTAAAAAACTCAACAGTCCCCAATATATGCTTTTTACAGATAATCGTTAGAACAAACCACTATATTTTCATAACATTTCAAAACTCAAAAGTGGTCAATGTTAGGTCATTCTACGGTACTGGCCTTTTTCATGAGTATGTAAACTTGGGGGGAAATGATACTGCCTAAGAATACACAAGGGATTTATGCAAAGGTAAAATGTTAAATCATCAGACTTTTCTAATATGAAACTATTGAGAAATCATACTTCATTATTTGTCGGTGCCGACATCGTTAAAAATGTTAAGCATCAAAATTTAAATGTATCTTCTGACCTATCTAAGAGCAGCCAATAATTCTTGTTATGAGAACGACTTATACGAATATCAATCAAAATCCTTTCGTCTGTTCTGGACAGACAGGTGAAAATTTTAAAAACGTTTGTTTGTGGTAAGGTGTTATCTTTTAGGAAAAGGGTAAGAACTAGATATCGCAGAGAGCAACTTCAATTTGATTTATTATAACTATAAGTTATTGTATTTTGTTCAAGATTCGTATAACCCTCTTTTTAAAAAGAGACTTGAGATTTATACGTAATTAAATTCTAATTAAGTAAGAAAAAAAATCGCTTTGGACAGATAAGCAAATTACAGCGCAGAATGCAAAGATATAAGCATAAATGAATTTAAAGTATTATTGACCTCTTTTACTTTTAACTTCATTTTTATCACTTCCTTGTATAGTTATTAGCTACGAGTATTATTCTAGACATAATTGTTAAAATCTAAATCGAAAGAAGCCGTTCTTTGGAGAGAAGAGTGGATGGCGATATTGACATGCTGGAAAATCCACTATATGCCGAATCTGCTATCCCTAAATTTATATATAACTTCTTCCACAGGTCAATGTCGAAATTCAGCAAACAGGTGTTTTATCTTATCTTACATACATATCACAAAATGCTGCCCAAACCACTACCGATTCTCCTCCAAAATTTGTAATCCAAAAATTGCGGGTTATTCACGCAAGTTGTGGGGGCATTTGCGACTATCTTCAGTTCAAGTCATACATATGTTATGTATGTACAAATATATGATACTCGTATGTAAGTCAATTCTAGTGTTTTAGTTTTAATGATGTTCCTTCAGTGCAGGTTATGGCTGCTTTTTACCCGTTTTAGCATTTCATTGCTCCATCGACCCCTTGAGATGTAATCGGTAAATTTAAATCTTGGATATTGACTGAATTTAATTTTCTTTCGGAGACTTTTAGTCCGCTTCTTAAAGCATCATATATGTGTTAAATATCACTAGGATTGTTTAAAATGTTACTTTATTGGAAATGCAATAAAACCAGCATTTTAAAACTCAAGAACGTACCTGGTTTATTTCTATGTGTTCATATCGGTTGTCAGAAGCTGGATTCGTTTGGTATTATTGACATGTCATGATGGAGGAGAGTACTCATACATTATAATGATTTAGTTATAAGATGTTCGATGATATCTCTGCTATGATATATTGTGTATACGCTGGCTGTTTTTTTGTTCCAGACTTACACGAAGCTTTTTAATTTATTTGGAATTCAAAGCGAGTTACTTCTTGCATTCACCTCGAAAATCGAAAATGTAAATTTTGTGATATCTTTCCATTCTAAGGTGTCTACAGTGTTTTAAACAGTTTTTAACAAAATGGCTGTTTTGGTTGCGCCAACGGATGTGTAATCTTAAGGAGCCCAGGGTACCAGCATGCAGAATTCGCTAGCCTGACTGTTCGATTCTAGGAATACGCTACGCCACTAAACCGCACCCTACCCATTTCCGATTACTCTCCCGTTAGGTGTTACTTCGCGGTCTGGTAAACAATCTATTCTATATCTTCCACATTTGCTGCATCAGCACGTCTTATCTCGATCCTTCGCAACTCGTTTTGTTTTTTCTTCTGACCACAACATTTGGTCAATTATTGACTGCGGGTTTGGTATGTCAGTTCTCCATCCCAGAAAGTGAGTACAATGGAATATTGCATGCTCTGTGTCTTCCTCCTGATTTGAGAAGTCTGAGCAAAAAGGTGAGCTATCGTGCCTGGAACGTTGTAGATATTTTCGATATCCACCGTGACAAGATAGGAACTACGTAAGATGGTAGTTACAGTTTCCATGCCTTTGGATTGTCTAAACGTCTATGGATGGGATCAATCTGTAGATCCACTAGCTTGCCAGCAGGTCATTAAAGTCGCTCTTTTTTCTTCCTTGATCCTTTTGACGACTATCGCCTCTTGATTAATAGAAGATCTCCTATTATAGATTCTCTGCATCTCGTCCGCCAGGATATCGATGAGAATAATCTCGTCTATAACAAAAGCTGCTTCGTCCGAAATCGTTCTTAAACCACCGATTACTTCTGAGCGCCAAGTCGATATGTTGATGATAGCTTTCTCCTTGCTGTATTTGTCGCTAGGACCCCCACTCAAATTGGGGCAGCGTATAAAAGGATTACGTTTACTACCCTGGATATTAATATTCTTCTAGCATATCCGGGTCCACCGATTTTTGGCAGTATTCCAGAAAGTGCTGCCTGGAGCTTTTGTCCGAATAGTCGATGTGAGGCATAAAACTTAATCCATTGTCTAGTATTACTCCTAGGTATTTTATGTAATCCTTTGACTTCCCTGTCCCTTATGTCCACGAAATCCACATTTTTCCGGTTGGTTATTAGGACTGCTTGCGTTTTATCATATGCTAATTGTAGAACGGTGGATATTAGCCAGTATTTAATGAGATTGATTGCATCTCGCAAAAATTCTTTGCAACAGTTACAACGAAACCGATTACTTTTATTTTACTTTTGGTGGCAGCGTTAGTTGCAGAACTAAGTCGTACTTGACATTCCAGAGTAGGGTCCCCAGTTCCGATGCTTGTGCCACTTCTACGGAGATTTTATAGCACTCTTTTCCTTCGTCGGTTTCATATCTCATCTCAATCATCTATTGCTGAAGTAGCCGGATACAATCTTTCGCAAGTAGTATGGTGTATCCATTCCGGCTAGTGACCTTCTTATGAATGACCACTTTGCTGAGTTAAAGGCATTTTTGATGTCCAGTAGTAACTGCACAATATTAATTTGTTCCCCATCGCCAAAGGGAGAAACTTTATTGCTTCGGCTGCGATTTTCTAAATCCAAACTTTTAATGATAATGCTCCCATTTCTTCTGCCACAGTGAGCAATCTAATACATATATGATCCTTTCAAGTATTTCCTCAGTGTTTCCAGAAGAACAGATGCTGGTTCTCCAGATGGTTTGTTTCCCTTTGGTAAGAGTACCAAATGTTGCAGCTTCCACTGCTCTGAGAAAACCCCCTGTTCCAGACACTTTTGCATCGTTGTTATAAGCATGTCTGGTCTCTCTTGGACGGCGGCTTTCACTGACTTATTTGGGATGCCATCGGGTCCAGGCGCTTTCTTGAGCCTACCATGTTGCATGAGTTGAAAAGGACGTCTGGTATTATTATTGGAACTGCTTCTGTGGTGTCTTCCCTGAGTCGATGGACTTTGAGGGAATAGTTGCTCTACAATAGAATTTAGTTGGACTTAATAATTGTAGAGACCTACACCCCTACAGCCCAGTCATTACTCGTATCATTTTGTACGCCGTGTCCCAAGCATTTATGTCGGCATCGTCGCATAGGCGCTTGAAGCATCTTGCTTTACTTTCTTTTATCACTCTTTTTAGGTCCCTTCTTGCCAGTCGGAATAAAGGGGGGCGTCAGCCCCCACTAAATTAATTAAAATTTCCATTTTGGGTCCGCTAGCTTAGGGAATGGGATGATGGTCACTGTGGGTATATTCTTCGCTGACCCACCAGTCTATGTTGCGCAGTAGTGAATTACTCATGTACCATTGTTTGCAATGCTTACAACCGAGGATGGGAAGAGTATGCCGACGTACTAAACCACGCCGTGCACGCTTCAACTACTCTCCCCGCGGTACTCCCATTCCTCTGATTGTAATACATACATATATGTTTGACGAGGGACTGTGGTCTCGGTACGTTTCTTCTTCTTTCTGCAAAACGAATACAATAAAATCGTCGTCATTTGACCAATTTGGACACAAGGAAGAGTTATCATGTCCAAAGCGGTACAGATATTTACGGTACCTTCGTGACCGAACTGGAACTGCGTGCGGTGGTAGTTGGGGTTTCCATGCGTCCGGTTTACCCACACTTCTATAGACGGAATAAGCTTGTAGGTTCATCAGCCTTTTGTGGTGTTGTGCCAACAATTTTGCAAACTAGTTATTAAGGTCATCCTTTCCTCCTCTTTAATCATGCGTTTCTACAATACTAGGTGGCGCAAAAGCCATCACCCTATCGGAAGATACTATAATTTTTATAAATGGCGGCAAATGTCAATTCTACTTTGACATTTGTGAAGTAAACAGATATAAAATACACGTCAACAAGACATGAATCGCTATATTCCTAAAGAACGCGGAATAATTGTTACAATTTTTTTGTGGAATAATTCGTCGGTGGTGTTTGCGAAACGTGAATTTCGGCGCAGGTTTCCCGGTCGTCCGACACCAACTGGACAAACACTACGACGTTTAGCCGCTCGCTTAGAAGAGTATGGAACAACATAAGGTGCTGCTAGGTCTAGCCGGCCCCGGAGCAGCCGTTCTGCTGAGAATATCGCAGCTGTGGTTGAAAATGTCGCAGAGGACCCCGAAGTATCGACCAGATGACGTGCCACACAATTGGGCATCAATCAGCGGTCTTTACAGAGAATTTTGGTAAAAGACTGTTAGATGTTCCCTTATAAAATGTGGACAGTGCATCAGCTGTTAGCTGTTAACCGCCAAGCACGTATAACATACGCTCAAGCTATCCTGAATCTCGACCACGAGGGAATCAAATTTTCCTCTAAAATCATCATGAGCGATGAGGCCCATTTCCATCTCTGTGGTAATGTGAATAAACAAAATATCACTTCTGGATCACCGAAATTCCACGTATAACCCATGAAAAGTCATTACACCCGCTCAAATTTACTGCATGGTGTGCTGTTTACGCTGAAGGCGTCTACTGTGGCCGGCGAGCGCTACAGAGCCATGCTGAACGACTTTCTTCTTCTTTAATTGGATGAATTGGGAAAGGAGAACATGTGGTTCTAACAGGATGGAGCAACGGTGCATACTGCAGGACCCACAACGAAAATTCTGAGGGCTGCGTTTCCGGGTCGCCTAATCTCTCGTTTTGGCGATTTGCACTGGCCGGCAAGATCGCCTGATTTAACTGTTCCAGACTTCTTTTTGTTCTTTTTGTTCCAGCCTGAGACTGTTGAAACTCTCAAAGAGAATATCCGTCAAGAATGCGAGGACCTATCGTCGGAAGTTCTGGCAAGAGTGATGGAAAATGCCACAAATCGGGCCCAAATGGTCATCAATCCTGGCGGTGGCCACTTAGCCGATATCATTTTCTCGACTTAATGGAAAAAAATGTGAGTCATCAGATAAACATAATCCAAAAGCAGAACCAAAGTTTTTCATTCATAACAAAAATTGCTGCCAAAGAACATCGGGTGACAATTTTTGCGCAACCTTCATATTCCACGGTCTTACGACATGTTATTAAAATCGCCAGTTTTGTGGTCAGCAAGTTCAAATCCAGCTAGACATAGCCAATTTTTTATTTGCGCAATACTCGTAGCAGCATTTGTAGCAGATTGTACTTCGTGGATGTGTTTGGCCACCGTAACAATAGCATTGTCATCAGCGAAACCTATTGTGTAAACTCCTCATGGCAGCGTCAGTCGCAGTACTCAGTCGTACATAATATTCCACAATAATGGTCCTACTACTGATCCCTGTGGTACTCCTGCAGGGACACTGTAATATTTTATATCATCTTCTGTTTGACATTGGAGATGTCTATTCTTGAGGTGGCTTCTTACTATCTTAAGTAAATAGCGCGGTGTATCCATTCTAGAAAGTGCTCTTATTATGGATAACCAGCTTATATTCCTTTGTGCCTCGTCGCCATCTTTCCCCTTCTATCGCTTTAGACGCAATGTATACTACCGTTTTTAAGACATCTATGGTAGGCCGCGATTTTCTACAACCGAATTGACGATTTGATAAAGCTGCTTTTTCCTCAGCTACTGATAATAGTTTCTCGTAAATGAAATCTTGCCCAGGGTACCTAGAAAACATATTCGCTAATATGAAGATGGTTTACCTCACCTAGTGGCTTATTTCCCTTTGGCAGGAATACCAAATGCTATTTGTTCCATGGGTCAGGAAAAATTCCTTCCTTTAGGCATCTCTGGTATGTTGTTATGAACATGCCTGGTCTTTTCTGGACAACAGGCGGCTTGTTATCGTCTATTTTTCTGCATGCTTTGATCAGTTCGTCCGTTGGTATCTGTGGAATTTATACTTTTCTGTTCCTCGATATAATGCGTAAGAGAAAAGTAGAGCTGCTGTACAAGAGAAGCTAGCAGAGTGGGGCATGTTATTTGTGGAGCCCTATAGTCCTTTACTTTAGCCATTGCCATTTTATATACAGTACCCCCAAGGACCTAGATCAGCTTCGTTACACAGGCGCCTGAAGCATATCGCTTTACTTCCTTTGACCGCAGTTCTTAAGTGACGTCTTGCCTGTTTAAAAGAGTTAAGGTTTTCTTGAAAATCTGGCCTTCTAAATCGCTGCATTCTCCGACGAGGATATAGACACCACCTTGAACACCGACGTAATGTCTCCTCTCACACTTTGTTTTATCGCTATTTCGACCACCAGGTCTCCATTGAAATGGCCAGTAGCATATATAACATAAAAAGAATAAAACATTATTAGCATAACCAGTTTGTAGTTTTCAACCGAGATAAAATTTTAAAATAGTAGATGCATTAATTTCGTATAAAAAAATACATTAAGTATAAGGATACGATATTTTACAGTATAGGGATTTGATAGATTTATCTTTTCTCTAAAATATGATATTTTATTTAACCGGAATTAAAATAAGCTGATAATAAGATAATTTTTTAGGAGGAAAAACCGAGAAAAACTTCCATTTAAAAAAAAAAAAACTGGAGCAACATGCATACGTATGATACATATGTACAGTATATACGAGTATATACTCGTAGGTTTTAAATATTTTTTTTTAATAAAAAATAAATTGAAAACTAAATCACATAAGAAACAAATAAATAAATAAAAAAGTAAATATATAAATATATGAGCAAATAAGTAAATAAATACATATACTATATTCAATTGAGCTAATAGATAAATATTTGAGTAATAAATAAATAGGTAAAAATATGGACAAATAAGTAAACCAACAAGTATATGAATAAATAATTAAATAATAAATAAGTAAGAAATAGCCAAATGGATTATTCAATAAATAAATAACCCACATACAAAAAGAAAAAAGACAAAAAACAAAATGGTAAATATGTGTAAAGCGACATTATGACAAATAACAAATTAAAAAAAAAAAGAAAGATTATAAAGTATTTAGTTGAACTTAATTTTTTTTTAACTACCTAAAGAGTGGGTGTCAGCATTTCAGCAAGTTTACAGCGGTCTTAGAAATTTTCATTAAGTTTTTTTTTAATTCTAGGACAAATCAATTCGACGTTAGACGCAAGGTAATATTAGCATAATTTTTAGGATTTTGTCTTGACATGTTTACAGTTTCTTTAACTGTCTCCTCAAGCTTGGCATCTCACTAAGGCACTTTCTCCTGTTTCCGGGCGGCAGCGGACGAATCAACGGTGGCGTCTACAGTTCCAGATAGGTCGAACTAGTGTCATCTCTATATGAGCTGCTTCAACGTATTTGAATACAGGTCTATAGGGATCACCAACACTAAGTCAGGTTGTTGAAAAAGGTTTTGATGGCGGATGAGCCCTTAATAAGGGCCAACGGCAGAACTCATATCCCCAAGCGGGTTACTGGCTCTGGAATTTGGTCCGGCCCCTTTTGTCCTAGGGGTCCGAAAAAAGGGTCTGACCCACCAGGTTGGGAGTTGTGCATGGGGTTGACTGCCCAACCACGTCAAAAGAGTAATTGTTACGAAGCGGCCAATAGCCTCGGATAAGGACGGATTCACTGCTAACGACCCTGCAAAACGAACAAAGGACTACGACTTTCGGATCTGCACGTTTAATGTTCGGACCTTGAACGAGCCGCATGCAGCCGAACAATTAGCGCAGTCCCTAGACTGCTATAAGCAGATATCACCGCCATCCAGGAAGTGCGGTGGGGTGGACCCGGCAAAAGAAAGATAAAAAACTGTGATATTTACTACGATGATTGCTACAGGCAAGCGGCAGACCTAGGCAAGAAGTTTTGGGCTGTCGACAAGTGAGTGAACGCCTTATAACAATCCGTATCAAAGGTAAATTCGTTAACATCAGCCTTATATTCGCTCACGCCTCAACGGAGGAAAAGAACAATGCTACCAAAGAAAGTTTTTACGAGCTCCTCGACAAAACCTACGAGCAATATCCGATGTATGTTAAAATCATCCTAGGCGACTTTAATGCCAATAATTGGAAAAGAGGGCATCTTTAGTAGCACAATCGGAAGACATAGCCCACACGACACCACATATGGAAACGGACTTAGGCTAATCGATTTCGCTGCGGGACATAACGTTACTAATAACTATTGTAGTTGCAGCCAAGGTACGTCTACGGATATCTCAGACACCACAAGAACGGGGAAATACTATGGGGAGATTTAACTTTAAACGGTTGCAATCGCAACAAGCCGTCCGAACCTTTTCCGACCGTGTATCTCTCAAACTCTCGAGAAGTCATTTGCAGCCAGCATCAAGTGCTAAAGACCAGTGGCTTAGATGCCGAGAAGCTATCAGAAATGATTTCACGCGCCCACTACCACGAAATCCCTGGTTTGATGAAGAGTGGCGGCAAGCACATACAGCAAAACAACATGCCTACAAAGCGACGGCGCTGCATAAAAAGGCGAGAGCGGCTCGTGAGCTCTACGAGCAAAAGAGAAGAGAAGAACATCGGCTTCTCCGAAGAAAAAAAAAGAGAAGGGGAGAGAGAGATCGAGGAGATAGACAAGTGCTACTCCAGAACGGAAATAGAGATGAATAACAAAACCTTGTAGTAGAGTCACAGTAGGTGCAAGTCAATTCCGTCCACCCGACAAAAATGAAGTGAGGATAGCAATATCTAAACTGAAGTCGAACAAGGCTGCCGGGCCGGAAGGCCTACCCGCCAAACTATTTAAGGCAACAGATGGCTTGGTAAAGATTTGGTCGAATGAATGTATGCCTGATGAATGGAACCTCAGCATCGTTTGCCCGTTTCACAGGAAAGGAGACCCTCTAAAATACGCTAACTGTAGAGGTATCTGTCTCTTAAATATCGCATATAAGATCTTGTCTGCCGTATTGTGCGAGCGCCTGAAACCATTTGTCAACGATCTGATTGGACCCTATCAGTGCGGTTTTAGGTCCGGTAAGTCCACAATTGATCAAATATTTACAATACGGCAGGTCCTGGAGAAAACCCAAGAAGTTAAGATCGATACTCACCATCTTTTTATCGATTTTAAAGCCGCATACGAGAGCATCTACAGAGACGAGATATACAGATCGTAGAATCCCTGCTAAACTCGTCCGCTTGTGTAGGATGACTGTTGAAACTCTCAAAGAGAATATCCGTCAAGAATGCGAGGACCTATCGTCGGAAGTTCTGGCAAGAGTGATGGAAAATGCCACAAATCGGGCCCAAATGGTCATCAATCCTGGCGGTGGCCACTTAGCCGATATCATTTTCTCGACTTAATGGAAAAAAATGTGAGTCATCAGATAAACATAATCCAAAAGCAGAACCAAAGTTTTTCATTCATAACAAAAATTGCTGCCAAAGAACATCGGGTGACAATTTTTGCGCAACCTTCATATTCCACGGTCTTACGACATGTTATTAAAATCGCCAGTTTTGTGGTCAGCAAGTTCAAATCCAGCTAGACATAGCCAATTTTTTATTTGCGCAATACTCGTAGCAGCATTTGTAGCAGATTGTACTTCGTGGATGTGTTTGGCCACCGTAACAATAGCATTGTCATCAGCGAAACCTATTGTGTAAACTCCTCATGGCAGCGTCAGTCGCAGTACTCAGTCGTACATAATATTCCACAATAATGGTCCTACTACTGATCCCTGTGGTACTCCTGCAGGGACACTGTAATATTTTATATCATCTTCTGTTTGACATTGGAGATGTCTATTCTTGAGGTGGCTTCTTACTATCTTAAGTAAATAGCGCGGTGTATCCATTCTAGAAAGTGCTCTTATTATGGATAACCAGCTTATATTCCTTTGTGCCTCGTCGCCATCTTTCCCCTTCTATCGCTTTAGACGCAATGTATACTACCGTTTTTAAGACATCTATGGTAGGCCGCGATTTTCTACAACCGAATTGACGATTTGATAAAGCTGCTTTTTCCTCAGCTACTGATAATAGTTTCTCGTAAATGAAATCTTGCCCAGGGTACCTAGAAAACATATTCGCTAATATGAAGATGGTTTACCTCACCTAGTGGCTTATTTCCCTTTGGCAGGAATACCAAATGCTATTTGTTCCATGGGTCAGGAAAAATTCCTTCCTTTAGGCATCTCTGGTATGTTGTTATGAACATGCCTGGTCTTTTCTGGACAACAGGCGGCTTGTTATCGTCTATTTTTCTGCATGCTTTGATCAGTTCGTCCGTTGGTATCTGTGGAATTTATACTTTTCTGTTCCTCGATATAATGCGTAAGAGAAAAGTAGAGCTGCTGTACAAGAGAAGCTAGCAGAGTGGGGCATGTTATTTGTGGAGCCCTATAGTCCTTTACTTTAGCCATTGCCATTTTATATACAGTACCCCCAAGGACCTAGATCAGCTTCGTTACACAGGCGCCTGAAGCATATCGCTTTACTTCCTTTGACCGCAGTTCTTAAGTGACGTCTTGCCTGTTTAAAAGAGTTAAGGTTTTCTTGAAAATCTGGCCTTCTAAATCGCTGCATTCTCCGACGAGGATATAGACACCACCTTGAACACCGACGTAATGTCTCCTCTCACACTTTGTTTTATCGCTATTTCGACCACCAGGTCTCCATTGAAATGGCCAGTAGCATATATAACATAAAAAGAATAAAACATTATTAGCATAACCAGTTTGTAGTTTTCAACCGAGATAAAATTTTAAAATAGTAGATGCATTAATTTCGTATAAAAAAATACATTAAGTATAAGGATACGATATTTTACAGTATAGGGATTTGATAGATTTATCTTTTCTCTAAAATATGATATTTTATTTAACCGGAATTAAAATAAGCTGATAATAAGATAATTTTTTAGGAGGAAAAACCGAGAAAAACTTCCATTTAAAAAAAAAAAAACTGGAGCAACATGCATACGTATGATACATATGTACAGTATATACGAGTATATACTCGTAGGTTTTAAATATTTTTTTTTAATAAAAAATAAATTGAAAACTAAATCACATAAGAAACAAATAAATAAATAAAAAAGTAAATATATAAATATATGAGCAAATAAGTAAATAAATACATATACTATATTCAATTGAGCTAATAGATAAATATTTGAGTAATAAATAAATAGGTAAAAATATGGACAAATAAGTAAACCAACAAGTATATGAATAAATAATTAAATAATAAATAAGTAAGAAATAGCCAAATGGATTATTCAATAAATAAATAACCCACATACAAAAAGAAAAAAGACAAAAAACAAAATGGTAAATATGTGTAAAGCGACATTATGACAAATAACAAATTAAAAAAAAAAAGAAAGATTATAAAGTATTTAGTTGAACTTAATTTTTTTTTAACTACCTAAAGAGTGGGTGTCAGCATTTCAGCAAGTTTACAGCGGTCTTAGAAATTTTCATTAAGTTTTTTTTTAATTCTAGGACAAATCAATTCGACGTTAGACGCAAGGTAATATTAGCATAATTTTTAGGATTTTGTCTTGACATGTTTACAGTTTCTTTAACTGTCTCCTCAAGCTTGGCATCTCACTAAGGCACTTTCTCCTGTTTCCGGGCGGCAGCGGACGAATCAACGGTGGCGTCTACAGTTCCAGATAGGTCGAACTAGTGTCATCTCTATATGAGCTGCTTCAACGTATTTGAATACAGGTCTATAGGGATCACCAACACTAAGTCAGGTTGTTGAAAAAGGTTTTGATGGCGGATGAGCCCTTAATAAGGGCCAACGGCAGAACTCATATCCCCAAGCGGGTTACTGGCTCTGGAATTTGGTCCGGCCCCTTTTGTCCTAGGGGTCCGAAAAAAGGGTCTGACCCACCAGGTTGGGAGTTGTGCATGGGGTTGACTGCCCAACCACGTCAAAAGAGTAATTGTTACGAAGCGGCCAATAGCCTCGGATAAGGACGGATTCACTGCTAACGACCCTGCAAAACGAACAAAGGACTACGACTTTCGGATCTGCACGTTTAATGTTCGGACCTTGAACGAGCCGCATGCAGCCGAACAATTAGCGCAGTCCCTAGACTGCTATAAGCAGATATCACCGCCATCCAGGAAGTGCGGTGGGGTGGACCCGGCAAAAGAAAGATAAAAAACTGTGATATTTACTACGATGATTGCTACAGGCAAGCGGCAGACCTAGGCAAGAAGTTTTGGGCTGTCGACAAGTGAGTGAACGCCTTATAACAATCCGTATCAAAGGTAAATTCGTTAACATCAGCCTTATATTCGCTCACGCCTCAACGGAGGAAAAGAACAATGCTACCAAAGAAAGTTTTTACGAGCTCCTCGACAAAACCTACGAGCAATATCCGATGTATGTTAAAATCATCCTAGGCGACTTTAATGCCAATAATTGGAAAAGAGGGCATCTTTAGTAGCACAATCGGAAGACATAGCCCACACGACACCACATATGGAAACGGACTTAGGCTAATCGATTTCGCTGCGGGACATAACGTTACTAATAACTATTGTAGTTGCAGCCAAGGTACGTCTACGGATATCTCAGACACCACAAGAACGGGGAAATACTATGGGGAGATTTAACTTTAAACGGTTGCAATCGCAACAAGCCGTCCGAACCTTTTCCGACCGTGTATCTCTCAAACTCTCGAGAAGTCATTTGCAGCCAGCATCAAGTGCTAAAGACCAGTGGCTTAGATGCCGAGAAGCTATCAGAAATGATTTCACGCGCCCACTACCACGAAATCCCTGGTTTGATGAAGAGTGGCGGCAAGCACATACAGCAAAACAACATGCCTACAAAGCGACGGCGCTGCATAAAAAGGCGAGAGCGGCTCGTGAGCTCTACGAGCAAAAGAGAAGAGAAGAACATCGGCTTCTCCGAAGAAAAAAAAAGAGAAGGGGAGAGAGAGATCGAGGAGATAGACAAGTGCTACTCCAGAACGGAAATAGAGATGAATAACAAAACCTTGTAGTAGAGTCACAGTAGGTGCAAGTCAATTCCGTCCACCCGACAAAAATGAAGTGAGGATAGCAATATCTAAACTGAAGTCGAACAAGGCTGCCGGGCCGGAAGGCCTACCCGCCAAACTATTTAAGGCAACAGATGGCTTGGTAAAGATTTGGTCGAATGAATGTATGCCTGATGAATGGAACCTCAGCATCGTTTGCCCGTTTCACAGGAAAGGAGACCCTCTAAAATACGCTAACTGTAGAGGTATCTGTCTCTTAAATATCGCATATAAGATCTTGTCTGCCGTATTGTGCGAGCGCCTGAAACCATTTGTCAACGATCTGATTGGACCCTATCAGTGCGGTTTTAGGTCCGGTAAGTCCACAATTGATCAAATATTTACAATACGGCAGGTCCTGGAGAAAACCCAAGAAGTTAAGATCGATACTCACCATCTTTTTATCGATTTTAAAGCCGCATACGAGAGCATCTACAGAGACGAGATATACAGATCGTAGAATCCCTGCTAAACTCGTCCGCTTGTGTAGGATGACGACAGAGAAAGCTCGGTGCTGCATCAAGGTCGGTAACGACCTAACCGAGAACTTTGATGTAAAAAAAGGATGACGCGCTCTTATGTGACTTCTTTAACATCATACTTGAAAGAATTGTGCAAAACTCACAAGCCAACACATGAGGTAAGATCTTTCAAAAGTCTGTTCAATTGCTTGCATACGCCGACGATATTGATATTATTGGTAAAACACAGCTAGATGTCACTGGTGCGTTTGCTAGTATAGGAACAGAAGCGACAAAAATGGGTCTAGCAGTAAACGAGGGCAAAACAAAATGTATGCTGTCAACAAGAAAGGACACCCAAGATCGACGAATCGGCCAGAATGTCACAATCGATAGCTATAACTTTGAGGTAGTAAGGCACTTTGTCTACCTCGGCTCTGCCATCACATCTGAAAACAACATCTCTTCACGAAGAGAAGAATACGAAGAATAACGCTTGCTAATCGCTGCTTCTTTGGGCTGAGAAGGCAACCTTGTACTAAGGCCCTCTCCCGAATAACCAAAGAAACTCTATATTATAAGACCCTCGTAATCGACCTGGTCAAAAAACTACGCATTGGACGTTTGAGATGGCTGGGACATGTAGAGTACTTAGAGTACGCAACTGGATGCAGTTAGTCTGTTAGCCAAAGACCATGCTAATTGGAGAGGTTTATTGGTTGAGGCCTAGGTCCATCCCGGACTGTAGAGCCGCTTAACAGAAGAGAGACCTATATTCTTAATAAGGAGTGCCATCGAAAAAATTTACCCACACTCATTTCGAATTTACTTCCAAATGCTTCTTTTTTGTAATATTAGGAATGCTTCCATTATTTTTAAATTTTATGTCATTTCTGTTTGGTAGTTAAACTAATCAACATGGAGTCTGAATTGGATGTAAGAAAAAATATTATTAAGTGTCACCTAGCACACGCAGAGTGGACGTATACAAAAATCGCAAAGGCACTAAAAGTTAATAGGAAAACAGTTGCTACTACTAGTTTTAATAACAACATGTAAAGGCGAATGTTGAATTGTTCTTCGTATTAAAATTGCTACACCACCGCCAAGCTTCACTCTTCGATCGTTGTAATAGCACTTACAGTTTGGTGTGAATAAATTTAAATAAATTTAATTATTAAGCCACGTTTCAGTGACTAAAGCAATATCAATGTTACTTCTGTTTAAAAAATAAACGAATTCTAACATTTTACTACGTATTCCCCTCGCATTCCAAGTTATAATATTTAGGTATCTATCTGTCATATTACTTATCATTTGAGCATGCGAACTTAGTAGTTAAATGTACGATAACTTTAAATTATTCAGATTTATTTGTACATGTGGATAATTCGGTGATCATTTTAATTTTTTATAGGAGATAAACATGTAATATTCGAGGAACTTTTCGTTTAGAGACTGTTTTAAACTTTCCAGTTTCATTTTTTAATTCATTGTATTTTGTTCTGCTTTCATACTTGGGGTCGGTGGATTTGTGAGAACTGTTACAATTGGCACATTTAACCACATCAGCTTTGTCGCAATCTGCAGTCTTGTGCGAATCGGCGGCGCAGGAGGTGCCTTGATATGACAATTTCTCTCCCCATGGCCAAACATTTTACAATTTTGGCACTGAGTGAGCTTAACTTTAAACTATCTCTGGTAACTCCAATTAATTTGTGCTTGAAAGATTGGACGATACGGCCTTTTTAAGTCGGAAAGTTTTATAGAACCATTTTCTAAAAATATTCAATAAATACGAGTAGTGTCATTGTATTGTAGTATTGGTACTTTTTAGTGATTTTTTTTAAGAGTATTAGGGTCCATATTCTTCATACCATACAGTACTACTTTAAATGATCTAACACTTTTGAGGTCATGCGAGAACAAATTCCAATTTTCATTCTTTAGTTTTACGATCACACGATTCAATAGATTCACACATAATTTTAACGCCGATAGAAATCTTTTTTATGCAGTAGTCCACAATTTTTAAGACCGTAAGCATTTTGTGAACGAAGTGACTTGATTTATGAAGAAGTTTTATTGGGGCACATACGCGTTTTTCTTTTTAAATCACTTGAAACAATGAATGCTGAAAGGCAAGTAGATGTCCTCGGCCGATCTAACGCATTTAGGTATTTTGATTGATTTTTTTTTTTAATTACTGGGTATTTTACACGCAGATATCATGGGTAGACAAAACCTCCGGGTAGATATTGAGGTTTAATTCATAATATCCTCCATGATGGACTTTTAAAACAAGAATACGCAGACACGATTTATGTCTACGGTTTCTGCAACGGTAACCTTCAAGAAGCGAGATTGGAATATCTGAGACGATACTCTGATAGGACTGCAGGATATTTATAAGTTATTTCATTTTTCAGGTTAAGGGAGACATGAACTACGCGGAAATTGTCGAGAGACTCACATCCTGCTTCAGCAGAAGACGTTTTATATTACTTCAGAAACCATCCAAATCAGTCTTAGACAACTAAGCAGATGACATCTAGAGAATTCTACATTCAGAAGGCGTGAATGCATTCCATTATATGCCAGTACATGAGCTACAACACGGGTACTCAGAGAAGCGTTTGGAATTCTGCAATTACATTCTGGAAAGACAATATGTGGAAGAGAAATTTATTGGCCGGATTCTATGGGCGGATAAGTCCCAATTCATCAGGGATGGAATTACTAATTTCCACAATTTACATATATACCTACTCAGGGAGCAACCCCAACTCCATGAAACACAGAGCTTTTAGCATAAGCCAAATTCCAGTATTTGGCCTTATGTCGATTTGTGAACTTATTTTGAGACATAAGACCAAATAAGTTTCAATGTACTGTTAAGATATAGGCTCCTGCAAAATATATTTTGTACAACGCTAAAATTGAGATAAGAATAACACTCACCCCACAGACTCGCTTATAGGCGCCCACCTGACAGTTGTTGACATACCCTTAGCGGAGCGGCGAAGTCGGGTGAGCGGCTAAACCCTGTGAAGAAAAAGGTGAAGTCCTGCTAGCGAGTCACCCACCCCAAACAGTGGAAAGTGACATAAGGCCAAATGCAGTAATTTGCAAAATTTTAAAATTTGGCCTTATGTCGCTTGGCGTTATGTCACGGGAGCCCTTTCACAGCTGAAGGTAAACGACCAAAGACAATGACGTGCGTTCGCTGAATGGGCTCTGTAGCAGTTGGAAACTGACCCTCATATTCATCGAAAAATCATGTTTAGCGATGAGGCCCATTTCTGGATGAATGGGTACGTCAATAAACAAAATTTTCGAATTTGGGATGATACCAATCCACATGAGATCCAAGAGCGTCCAATGCATTCCGCAAAAGTCACTGTTTGGTGTGGATTTTGGGCTTGCGACCTCACCGGTCCATATTTATTTGAGAACGAGGTTGGCCAGGCCATCACCGTCAGGTGATAGGGCGCTATAGGTCGATGATTACCAACTTATTTTGACCTGAATTTGATGATATGGACACCAACGACATGTAGTTTCAACAGGACGGCGCTACGAGCCACACAGCTCACGCCTCATTGGAAATTCTGCACGAGCGATTCGAGGGCATGGTCAACTCATGTGGAGGTGATGTGAACTGGCCCCGTTTGTGCGATTTGACCCCGTTAGACTTTTTCTTGTGGGGTTTTCTGAAGTCGGAGGTCTATGCGAATAAGCCACAAAGCACAGCGGCCCTCAAAGCCAACATAACCCATGCCATCGGCCAAATTCAGCCTGATTTATGCGCCAGAGTCATGAAAAATTGGACATTTCGGATGCGCGCCACCCAGAGAAGCCGCGGCGGACATTTGAACGATGTTATATTCCATACATAATGACAACGCCTATCGATGTCATTATGTATGGAATATAACATCGAAACGAATTCAAACGAATAAAAAATTTCAATGATATCTTACACACGCTTTGTTTTATTTAAATTTAAAATAGCGCTTAATGAAAGACCCTTTATTAGTATAAGTTTTTAACAAAAATGAAGGGAGAAATCTGTTGTGGATAACTTGTACACTTCAGTCTAGGACATCCATCCGTTCCGTATTCAGAAGCAGTGAGACTTTTTCAATATTGTCTTACATATATATTTAAATTGCATCAGGTTTATCTTGGGCTCATAATGTATACATACGAGGGCGGGTCAATAAGTCCGTGACTTTTGGAATAAAACACAGATTTTTTGATAAAAAAATAATTTTATTTTTCAACGTAGTCTCCCTTGAGCTCTATACACTTTGTCCAACGCTTCTCCAATTTTTTTATCCCTTCCAAAAAAAATGATTTGTCGAGGTCCTCAAAATAGGCCTTTGTTTGCGAGATGACTTCATCATTGGATGAGGGAGCAATTCATAGCCCAATTCATGGATTTTTGCCATGGCAACTGCACATGTGTGCACCCTTGCATTGTCTTGGTTTTTTGGTTTTTTTTTCGCAAGAAATTAGTGAGTAGTCTGATAAAAATAGCTGTCAAACACAAACTAACTGACGCAGCAAGTTTAAATTTTGACAGGAGTCAACTGACAGATGCCTGTTGACAGGAGCAGTATTGCTGTTTCAGTAAAGAGGTCAGAAATTCAAAAAGCCACGGACTTATTGACCCGCCCTCGTACATGTGAAAAGGTCAAATAAACCAGGATAAGCATCTTGGCGGGGCGAGGCTTCTTGCACCTTCCTTATAAAAAAGTTGCTATGTAATTTCTCATATTCATAACTTTGGCGACATTATGAAAAAGTGTTATAAGTATGATATTTATTGTAGATGTAACGGTGGAAATTATTTTCAGTTTCCAAACGAAGTGTGTAGTTAGGTTTGCTATTTGGCAACCAAAATATATTTTCAGAAAGTAGCGGATAAGCTTTTTTTTCAACTTACTTTCAAAACAAAGTATATTTATTATAGTAGGAAGCGACACTCCGAAATTACTACTGCACATACGAGTACATATGTATTTGTAAGAAAAAAATAAGTAAATAGTTAAGCTCTATGTATTTTCTGCGGTAACACTTCTCGGCAACATTAAATGAATTGTAATAATTCCGAATTCTCAATTCAGAATTATGTGAAAACTGCTTTACCAAATTACCATTGTTGAAATTGCATTTAGAGAATCAATATCTCATGAGTACCTCTATGTTATGTATGCAAACAAACATTTGTGTAAAAATAAAATGTCCACCTATGTACTTATACCAAATGGAAACACATATACCCGGAACATACTCGTATGTATATATTTTATAGCAGTATACTAAAATAGGCTGGGAAATCTAAATCGAACCAAAATTGTTAAATAGATTTAGAAGGGTAGATATATAACATAATAATAATATATATGTACAAAAACATATGCATCGAAAAGGATTTGCCAAACTATATCAAAAACCTAATTTTTATATAAATAAATACTAACTAACGAACAGAAAGATAATACTGCACATTTTAACGAAGCGACGAAGGACATCTAAAATCGATCACTTTATTAATATACCACTATGACTTTAACTTGGAGTTTAGTAATTACCTTAGCAGTTTTTGAGATTAAAGCGCAGATTATATAAGATCTTTCCGGGCTCAGTCGAAAATTTTTCCGAGATTATCAAAGATGATATACAAATTTTTATTTCGGCTTCAAAATACGTATATGTACCCGTTTAAATGATCTGAACGATTTAAATTTTATGATACAATGAAAGCATACAAAAGGTTCAAAACCTAAAATCCAGTAAGTAAATTCGCTTCAATATCTAGTAATTTCGTTTCTTGGACAAAATTACATTGCTGTAATACATTTACTAAACCAAAAATCAGCTTGTCATTGTTATAGCATTCCAGCTTCATATACGTTGCTGCTGCATAAACAGACAAAAACCAACAATAAATAAAATATACATTAAGAAATATTTTTACAGACTAATTTAGGTTTATAAATTTTAAAAATAGATCGAAGTCATTTTCTATTTTAAATACTTTATTGAAAAATACTAGAAGGGATTACAGAAGCATTGTTATAATATTTCACTGGAATCCTATCCATTCGAGGAACTTTGTGGTTTTTCTTACTTTATAGAACTGTTTCCACCCCAATAAAAGCAATAGGTTTATTAGCAGTAACAGCTGAATAAGTCGGTAAGAGTCCGAGTGTCCTAACTGGCGAATTCAGTATGTTTTTGAGTTTATACAGATCGTGCATCGGAACTAGTTTTGTTAAAATAATTTATTATCTTTTTTGACATAATTTTTTTGTTACAGCAGTATATAGGGGCTTACGAATAAATAGAGAATAGAATTGTTATTTTGCCGAAGGAAATTGTTCTTTATGCATTCCTCGACAAAATTGCTACGATTACTTAGGTACGTTCCTGGGCAGCATTTCTTATATGCACTTTCAAATAAAATATTGAAAACGGAGCGTATTCACAGAGAGGGGGCAGAGAAAAAACATGTATCATTGCCCCCAAAAATGTATTGAAGTCGGCAAAATAAATTTTTCCGTCTTTCGTTATTGGCCGCCAATTGAACGCAGTTGGCAGAGTGGACGATGAATTCAACCACTACACTACCATCTAATTTAATCTAGTTTGCGCTTATATAATTCAATTTTTTGGTTATTTTATTTGAGTTAGTCGATTGCAGTGAAGCTATAGCTTTTCTTTTAAGTTTTTTAAATTCAAAAGTGTGACTGCTGATAAATGGAAGAACAGCTCCCTGTGGGCACTAGAAAATTATATACAATAGAACGTCAAACCATCGAGTTCTTCATCGAGTTCTTGTTACACAGTAGTTATTTATCAAACAATTTTCATAATTCACAAAAGTAAATTATAACTTCGAATGCCTTTACTGTCTGTTATGAATAAAACCTTACAACGATAGATTCACATGCTTCCATCTACATGCTTGCGTGACGTCTTATACAAGTATTAAAAAAATCATATATCTTTCTTACACTACAAAATGTTTAGGCAAATATGGGCTTAATAAGATGGAGTTTTTATAACCGCCTATTCTACCATTAAGGTGACTTAAAATTTTAACATCGCATTTACATGGCCGATCTCAATAATAACTACTAAATAGTCGCCCTATATAACAAGCAGAGAAAAACTATAAGGACATTTTCTTAACATTATGCCGTAACACAGTGGTACAATTTAAATTATATTTTTCCCAATTATTAAAAATCAAATCAAAGAAGATATTTTTTAAGCACGAATGATACTACATACAACTGATTACATTCTGATTTTACGAGTATTTCAGACGATCCCTTATTTAATTAGATTGCTTCATCCACCAAAAACCAATCTCTTCAGTCCACTTATTCATAAAGGTATTCTAGACAATTTCCATCAAAAGTTCGCCAGAATATGCTTACATACAATATAATGCATACACGTATATTCGTACATTCTTCATTCAGTTACTCTATATTGACCTAAACATTCTTTCCCACCACAAAATGAATAATATTGATCTTCTCCTTCATGAGGGTGCAATCGCAATTCTATTGGAAATATCTATGTCATGAATCAATACGTGTACTTATACTTTGTAGACAATGAAGGTGATGGTAGTGTGATGGGCTACACTGACTAATAAATAAGGGCTACCGCGTCCTGTGCTCACGACAAGTATTTCTAGTATTAGTATTTTCAATGTAGTCATTTTACCGATGGGCAGTCTAGTAATTGGAAGACTTTATTAATTTATCATGTGTGTATATGTTTATAGTAGGTGGCATTATAAAGTTATTTTTTAATCAATTTATTTTGCGGCTTGGTTCGTCTATACTGAATCACTTCAGGGAACTGTGTGTTGGATTTGGGGATCGAAGTGGAAGGCACTTACTTACAAACATTTAATTATTGAAAAGCTTCGTGTAGTATATTTTTTAACTGAATATCTGGGCAGTGTGTTTTTTGTACAGCAGAATAATGAAACCTGCCTGTGTTTATATGTATAGATATAATAAAATTCATTTAAAATATATATAAAATAGGTGTGCAATGTATATACGAGTACATATGTGCATATATGTATTTACATATTAATAATAGCTATTTTATTCTTCTTCAACTACCACTAGTTAAACCCTCTATAGCAACATTTTTATTAAAAGTATTGTTATCGAACATTTAGCCGCGATAAGTAACCCTATTGTAAAATTCGAACTTTCTAGGGAAAGGCTAATAGAATATTGCCGCAGTTTGTTCTTTATGTATTGTTAAAGGCGACTCTAGTGGGGAAAAATTATATTCAGGTAACTTAACACCACTGGATTTATCCTTGAACAAACATTTTTTATTCAGCATATTCAGCATATTCCGCTCAATTGTTTTGTGATAAAATAAACACTCTTACATTTCTTTACTTTTTTTTTTTTTTTTTTGTATAATAAGCATTTATGTATAAGTGCGATGAATAAGCCAAATAAGGCTCGTTTCACACTTATCCGGTTCCATTCGGTTCGGTCTATATTCGGTTTTCGTTAGACTCTTCACACATACACGGTTTATATCAGGTTTTTAATTCGGGAAAGGTATTCAATATAAAAACCAGTGGAATGGAGAGAAGTCGCATTAATGCAATGATGTTGCATTATTGCTATTTGGACGGTATTACGATTAGAATGCATTCCTCCTCCAGATACAAAGAAATGGGAATCAATTACCCAGAAATTTGAGACAAATGCCAACATCTCAAATTGCATCGGAGCCGTTGGCGATAAACACATAAGAATAGTTCATCTTCTCAACTCGATGCACATCAACTACAAGGGATATTCATCCATAGTTCTAATGGCTGTAGCTGATTCAGAGTACCGATTTATTTACGCTAACGTTGGAGCTTATGGAAAAGACTGCGACTCTAATGTTTCTCATAACTGTCAATTTCGGAGATCTATTGGGTTGCACCACATGAAATGTCCCATTTTCGTTCAGCCGTCAATAAGAAGTTCTCTGGTGAATATCTGTGCCAGAACGTAAAATTTTTCTTTTTTTATAAAATACGTGTGGTACGTGTGTTTGACGTGTGAGAATTTTAGGGTTCGTTGCAAGTACCATTATTTTATTTCTATGAATTATTTACCAACGACATCGGTGCGTGAGATTGCTTAAAGCAGGGGAGTATCCCCAATGACAATAAGTTGATACCTTTCTCTCATTGGAAAGGTAAAGACAATATTGGCTTTTAAATTTTTACTATAAATTTGCAGTCACAGCACTTGAAAGATCATCACAGAGTGTCAGATTTCTCAATTTTTTTTTGAGTGCCAATAATTTTAAAAGTACATGACTTAGATTTTTTTTTAAATTTTGTGATAACCGACACTACTTGACCTGTCACCCGTTTCCGGCTTGACGTTGATTTTTGGGACACCCTGTATTTAAGTTACTTATTCTTGAGAGTAAGAAATTGAATAGAATAAAGTAAAAGAAAAGAATATAGGAAAGTATAAAGTAAAAAACTATGTACAATTAAAGAGCTGGTGTATCCTCATAGAGATAAATTTTAGTTGAATTAACCAATTAATACATAACAAATAAATGGGGTAAATACATATAAGAAAAAAATTATAAATTTAAAAGCAGAAAGTAAAGAAAGGCTAATCTGAAAAATATACATCGACTGCCGGATAGTGTTAGAGAGTTGCAAACTTTAGACGAAAACCGGTAGTCTATTCAGGTATATTCCAAATAATAATGAGGCTCCTTGACGATCTTATACCCCTAAGCTCCAACAGAAAATGGATCACAGCGAGTTTAACATACAGAGTACGTTCAACTAAATTTTAAATTTTATGAAATTTTATAGGCGGGAAGGCACCAGATTCAGTTTTCTTGTTAACAATAGATTTAATTAATCCAATGATTGCATAGAAAGCTTCACGCTTAGATAAACCATTTACAATGCAATGCGCAGCCGGTAACATAGTTGTAAGCAAAATACAAATTGTCTGGGAAATTCTTCGAAAAATTTGGCAATAATACTGCATTAATATTTCGTGTTCTCATCGACGGCGACTCCTTAAAGGAGTTAAAAGTAGTAATATACCGCAAACGGAATACACTCACGCTTAGATGGGGTACCATAATAATTCCTCTGAAAGTATAGGTACATGAAAATCGCTCGCGATGATGAACTTTATGAACAAGTTAGATTAAAACTACAAAACATAATTGACAAATACGCGCCAAATTTGCGGACCAATTGATACGAGCGAAACGATTAAGCGATCGAATTGGAAATAAAAATGAATACAGATGAACATATATACGCAAAGAGCTACCCATACCCAGCGAACTCACACGATTGATGTTCGAACTTAGAAACGCCTCGGAAACCTTTCAGAGAATGATTGATGATCTCCTCAAAGAGTACATAGGCAAAAATTGTTAAGACTGTACAGAAGATATCATTGTCTTTGGTCGTGGTAAAGAGGATTATCTTACACTCATAAACGCTATCTTCACCAGACTATCGGAAGTGAACCTGAAGGTTAACTTGGAAAATCTCATTTCATGAGAACAGAGGTTTTCCGGTACCATGATTTCGTCACAGGCAGAGCGACAAAGGTATCAGTAATTCAAAAAATTACGTCCCCAAAAACTTGAAGGGTTTAAAGAGTTTTCTTTAAAAACAATGTAAAATACTAAGTGGTACTAAAAAAAGGATCGTTGAGCTTCATGGTTTATTACTTATTATTAGCGCTAGATTTAGCCGACTTTTAATATTAACTCATAAATACGTATGTATTTATGACATTATGACAAATATGACTTTTTAAGCATTAAGACAGTATCTTCGAATAATTTTTAATATACGTAAAATAATGGCTGATCTTTTACTAGTATTAGGAAGTGTTTCAATACCTGGTAAGGAGTATTAGTTTTGGCAATTATAGTTGAACACTTAGTTTATAGTAAATATGTGGTATTGTATAAATATATGTGGTAGATAGTAAAATTTCCACATACGTATTCAATCAATTAAATTTTCACTTAACAACCTTGAAAAAAAACTAAGACTGCCTTAAATTTGTTATAAGATGGTCTATTGGCTTAAAGCTGTGATACACTACAGTTATTTAACAAAAAAAAAATATAAAAAAAATATACGTATTTATGTATTCATATGAATGTATTGCACCTATATATACTCCTATAAATATTTATACGTTTTATATATATGAAATTTTCATGTTATTTCAACTTACCTTATCATAATCAGACTCATGTTTTATTTGTGTCGGGTTTAATAACGACTGATTGCATAAATTCGAATTATTTAAATCATCGGTGGTAATAACGTCATTTCCATTCTGAAGGCTACACCTTCTCCGTGTCCTTCTGAAGTTAATACAAAACAATATATTGCCATCCTTTTGGTCTGATAAAAAACTCGGCGCACAACCCATGACACTTCAATTGCAATGCTGCGGTAAGGACACTGCTATAACTGGGATTTTCTTGTTTATGCCCTTCGTCACTCTTTACACCTAATTTTCAACACAGTGATGATATTCCATTTCATAACATTTTTTTCTACTACGTCTTTGATGCCTTTTCCTCTTTGCCCGTTTCTACCAAGGCGGTTTCGTGTTCGTTGCTTTCATTTATTTTAGTACAAAATATTCTCTCTCACGTTTTTTTTCATTTACGTGCGTTAAATTGGCAAAAGAATGGATTTCACAATTTCCACTATGGAGGACATGGAATTTTCATTCATTTGACAGAAGCTTAAATGGGGTATCCGCGATATATTCCTATTGTGTGTAGTAAGTACATTGACACATGCATGTCGTGAAAAAATTGATTTCCATTTCTTCTTTCAGACTCATTATTCACAGTTTAATAAAAGGAATGTGCTGCTGGGTTGGTTGTATCAAGGAGGACAATTTTCAATGAACAAATCTTTCAAGCCAAGATGAATCTGAAAAGAATATAAGAAGAAAAAAGTGTCTATGAATAAAAAATCGTTCATTGATAGGATCATCGTTTTTAATTTGCATAAATCATATATGTTGAGAGTGAAAAGTTAATAGAAATAACATACAATGTTATTTTTTCTCCTTGCTTAATCGGTTACAAAATTGAGAAAGTTAATTAAAAAACCCATACAAAGAACACGGCATCCTGTGTGGAGTCAAGGGACTTTTATGAACTCATCTTCTATTATGGAGATTCGTATATTAATTAATTAACCACAATAAATGTGTTAAGACTTTTGTTATTTTCGTTAAAAATTGTAGTGTCTTATTTTGCATTGTTAAAAACATGCAATATATAGTTCTATATATTATTATATGAGTATGCTAACATATTTTATATTTTACACTTTTTATTAAAAACCAATCTTCGGCTTTGAACTATTTTTCCGCATTATGGTTAGCTTTTTTTAACAAATTCACTTTTTGCAACATATTCCAACGAAATATTTAAAATGCTTAGACAACATTAAAAACTGGCCAAAATTCTCTTGTGTGATTTATACCCAAATGCATAAATGTCCAATTTTTTTATATTTTTTTGATCAAAAAAGAACTAAAAATTTTTACAATAGTTAAAAAATTATAAAAGACAATTTGTAGTATAGTGCTATTCAAAACAGTTGACCTCGTATAATATTATATGATATATTCTATTAGCATTTTCGGTGAATTAATCTAAAAAAACCAAATATCGAATTAATAGCAGGCAGCACAGCATTTGCTATTCTAAAACTGTTACTATTTATTAAAAACCATAATTTTTCTTTAAATTTTTTTAATTTTTCTAAAATGTGTTCCAAGTCAAAATACTTCGACTAGTACTAACAACAAATCGAAAGAGTTGATGACTTTTTAGGATAAATAATTTTTATCTTACCTAAAAAGTTATCGTCAGATTTTGATTAAAATTAAATGATCGTTCAATGACACAAAGGTCCACCATTTGACAAAAATTCGAATAATTCGCAAATTTTTTTCGGAAATTATCATAAGCCAAAAATTTTACAGATTATGTCCGTACATGTACATTAGGGTGTTCCTTATTTGTATGAAAGAAAAAAAATTATTTTTTTGAGCAAAAGGATTCCACTATATTCAAAATATACATTCAAAAAGTGTACAAAAAAAATTAAAGAAAATCGGCTTGTATTAACACGTGCCGCAATAAGCCTGAAATCTTAAGAATTCTCTTCTAAGTGAAAAAAAAACAAACATCCAAATAATTTTAAATATTTATTTTTAAAGTGATATTTTCATAAATAATAATAAGCAGATGGCGATAATTTCTCACAGTCTGAAAATTTTAAATTTGAATAGATGTTATTTAAAATTTAAAGCATATTATTAAGATAATCTGTGAGTTCTTTTAAGCAAATGAAAACGGTACTCACTTGCAGTAGGAATTGCTTTTGATCTTCGTTTTTAGTGAGTTTGTTATTGAATTCTTCCATTAGTTTAACTCCACGTTCAGCTGTAGCATTGATTACTTTTAATGATCCGACTATTCCCTTTCCTCGCCTATAATCTGGTTGGTATTTCTAAACTGTTGGATCAATGTGCAAAAAGTCTGCAGATAAGCCAAATCTTTCGAAAACTTTCATAGATTTAGCTGACATTAGATCTGATGGAAGATTTTTGGTAATGAAGTATGAAACATCAGCTGGTTTCAGATGTAATTTATTCTCTACTTCGTTTTCCTTTTGGTCATCTCCTTCCAAAACTTTTAAAGCCATCTTTCACTTTTCTTCAACATTCAGCTTGTCATCGAAAAACGAAAACGCTGCACATTCCTCATTCAGGCACCATAAATGATTAAGGAACTTATTTATTGCAATTTCAACTATAGCTTTATCACCTCCTCTATAGGAATTGAGTCTTTTTAGAAAATGAATGTCATTTATTGGTGCTTGTACGACATATGACGCATAAAACCATGATTGTGTGTAGCATTTGATAATAAAGTAGCAAATAGTTGACAAAGCTCTTTTATCTTTTCCGTTCAGCACGATTTGTTGCTGAAATAATATTATTTTACGGCAATATACGAGTATTCCTTTTGGCATCCACCGAGCCAAATGATAAGGTCCTGGTGCCCGAAATTTAATGCCACTTGGAGGAGTTCCTCCCAAGTAAATAACTATCAGTTCTAGAAACTCCTTATAGTCATCCTGAGGGAAATTATCTTCTAGCCTTTTCATAGCAAATACCAAAATTTCTTCCCTCACATCTGCAAGGACGTTCACAGCCTTTTTATCCATGGACGATATGAAAATTTTACTCTTATCAATCGTTTTCCACTGAATTTTAAATCTTTTAAACAAAAGGATATCAGGTCCAGCATGTGGATCCAATTTAGATGCATTAAATACTCCTTGAAGAACAATTTCAAAAATGTGATGTCTGCAAGCTAGGTAGAGTATGTCTCGACCAATTTTATTCTCTAGCAGGACACAAGCTCCGTTCAAACACCCGGTGTTAGATGCAGTTGTATCAAAAACAAAAGCTTGCACTTTATCCATCAATGATCAATCTTCCAATACTTCATACACTGCAATATCAGTTCCAGCTGAAAGTTCCGGTATTCCAAGGAGTTGTTCAATTTTTGGAGCTGTTGCAATAAATGCAAGTCTGTAAACTTTAGCTTGGCCAGTTATATCAGGAAGGAGATTGGAGTCCCAGTGTATTACGGCAAAGTTTAAATTCAAGTTGGCAAATTTTGTTTTACTTGCTGTAGCTGTTTGTTCGCGAAAATATTGACAAGAAAGCCTTATAGAGGTGCGGTTAATCACAAATTTTAAAAGGATCCAAAGAAGTGGCTTCAATACAGGCTGTCAAGAGGTGAACAGCATCTCTGTCACTCTTTTTACATTTATCGATCACTACCGATAGCCTGGAAGTTAAAATACATATCTACTCTAGCCCTTTTCAAGCCTGACGGCCCTGGCACTGGCGATTCAGAGTTAGAATTCGGAGATAGAATTTTTCCAACTTCAAGCTCCTCTTCTTCAGAAAAAAAAGTAGTATCTAATTCTAGTAGCAAAACAATTTGTTCATTCAAATATTTAAACATAAGAAAACCACTACCTACCTTCGTGATAATTGAATGAACTTTGATCTTCAACTCGTTGTTTGGTTCTCTTCTCACGATCCTCGTTTCTTTTTTCCATAGCTGCAAGCTTGTAGTCCGTTCCAAGCATACACATAGGTCGACCTTTCTATCTTTGTAAAAGCAAAAACTTTTTATCCTCTTCAACTTTCATGTTTTTACTTTTTCTCAATATTTCGTAGGTCTTCGTAAAGTTTTGACATGGATATGACTTACCGCTTGTCTTTCTGAAAAATGTGTCCGTCACGAAATGTGTCCCATTTTTGCTTTCCTTCTACCGTTCAGTGATCGTACTCGTGTGCGTATTATCGTGAATGAGATAATGGAGAACAGCCAGTGCATGGATGAATCGTCGTCGCTCTGTTTCTCGACGTTTTGTGTGTGTTACAAATATACGTTTCATCCTTTGTACATATTTGTTTTCTTTTTCCTCCTTTAGCCTTTTGCCCAATGCTGGTACTGCCAACGACACCGACACCGCTGCCGCTACTTTGGCTGTTCTTATATTAATTCATTCTTATATTAATTCATTCATTTATTTTCATTAATTTTGCTGACGACATTTTTTAAAGATTTAGTCTGATGAAATTATATCAAAACATGGCAATTCCCTTAAATCCTTTCATTAATATTTGAAACTCTATCATTCTTAATAAATTGAGATTTTGATATAACAATTTCTTAAAAAAAGACACAAACGCAATTAAACAATTTTACTTAAAAAGATTGCTCTGGAAACTGTCTACAATAGTTGGTAGTAGTATTTTAAAGTCTTCATCAACGGTTTTAAAATAAACTAATTTTGATGTTTGAATATTGAATATGTACCTACATATGTAAAATACTCGTATGTATATCCTCGTATAAGCCTCTTTTCTTTGAGCATGCTCTTAAGTGATACGATGGAAGATTTCATGGTTACTTATCCTTGCCTACAGCAATAATTCCCTTTTTATGAAGATTCATTACTTATTATTGTATGTAGTAGGTACTCGTACTTCTGTATTAGAAGCAATGATATATGTATGTACATATTTCACAACAACTAAAATTACATTTTCAAACCAATTATACTCTTATACTCTACATATAATACTATAATACTTTTTCTTCTTTGAAGACATATGAGTATTGTCGTTAATCTAGTATTTACGCAATACTATTCAATTGAGAAAATAATATGAGATTGTTCAAGATCTAACATGTTATACGCGTAAATCTAAGTATACTCGTACATGTACAAATACTCGTATTGTGTTAAGATGACATTGATGAGATCATGAAATTGGCCATAGAATGAAAATGCAACTTTATTGTGAAAAAATGGTTACAAATCAGATTATTCAAAGTATTGCCCATCGCAAGCTACTCGTACAACTTTTTCCCATCTTTCTGGCAGAGCTCGAATACCGTTACGGTAAAAGTGTTCATCTTTTGAAGCTATCCACGAATCAAGCAATTTCTTGATGTATTCATATGAGTGGAACTGCTGATCAGCCAGACCATGTGCCATCGAACGGAAGAAGTAATAATCGGACGGCGCAATATCTGGGGAATATGGCGGGTGGGGTAGGACTTCCCATTTACTGTAGAATCACTTTTTCGTGTCTTTGTTCGTATTTTGGCCCTTTTTTGCTCAGTGCTCGCCTCAATCGCTTCAATTGAAGTCGATACCGTTCCCCAGTGATGATTTCGTTGGATTTAAGCAGTTCATAATAAATAACACCGACCTGGTCTCACCAAATACACAGCATAACCTTCGCAGCGCGAATATTCGGCCGAGCCGACGACATAGAGGTATGACCGGGCATTCTCCATGACTTTCTTCTCTTTGAGTTGCTGTAATGAATCCAGTCACGATGCGATGAAGAAAACCTTTCCTTTTTTGCCGCTGAAGCAGTTTTTCACGGGCGAAAAAACGACACTCATCGTCCCTTCACTTCAAATCATACGCAACCCAAGTTCCTCATTTTTGAATCATTCCCAACACATGCAATAGCTTGGAAATGGCTCTTCTTGCATTTGGTACGGATCCTCATCGAGCAATGCCTCCAATTCAGTGTCTTCGAAGAATTTTGGCCTTCCTTTCGCCAACATCGAAATCACCGTCTTTCAGTATAAGTATATGACGCCAAAATAAAATCACTAATGTGTCAAAACGGTTTGCTTACCATATGTCTAAGCTTGGTTCAGGACGACCAGCACTTACACCTGGAGTCATTTATTGAGAACTTAGTTGCGCACCTAATATTAATTTGTTATCTAGAAGTTAACATACTCGTATGTATAAAGGGCAGAAGCACCTTAGTATACTTCTGCGTGTTTGCATATTTTCTCACTATCTGAGTACATCAATTTATCCTACTACTTGCTCTGTTGATTGCATCCCAACAAATTATTGTAATTCTATCTGAATTACAATACTACAAAGCAATGCTGTAACATAAGTCAATAGAGTGGAATGTATTGAAAATACAAACGCGATCCAATGCTCAAACTATGTTCGCATGGTATTTTCTATATTCAAACCAACAATATTTTTAATACCCTAAATATACAAAAGAGAAAGACGATCGATCTATAGGCCCATAAAAAACGAATAAAAAAAAATAAATAAATAGGAGATAAGTTTTTGGTAGAGAGATGAGCTCTAACAGGGAATTCGAAAATTTACTGAACTCGCTGTGTTAGCTTCCAATACCCGGCACCTGGCTTTGTAAATGATGTATTTAACAGGTCGATAATGCATCTTGTGGTTAGAGACACTCTGGTGTGCTCGAGTTGATCCTGCAAAGAGATCTCTCCCTCCCATATAATTCTCAAGGTTCATCAAACATTAGTGCTCCTGCCCCTGAAACAATTTTAGCTAAAATTGTGTGCAAAGTGAATAATGTGAGCAATGACGTAGAGCATCTCATTTACGTCTCGACGACATTGCTGACGATATCTGACCGACGTTCAACAAAATTAATGATCTCCCCATACAACTACAGCCTTAATCTAGCGCAATGTAGCGCTGTTAGCTGAAAAGCTTGAGAATGTTGTAATCATTCCTCAAGAGACTCATTTACCGCCACCTCGCTCTCTATCACCAACATCATTAGCCGCAGTTATTACACCACCTCCTGAACCGAAAATCTCTCGATTTGGTACTTATTCAACTTCTTCGATAAACTAAATACCAACAACACACCTTACTGTGCCACCTTTACCATCGAAAGTACATCAGATCACATCGACACAAACTGACTTGAAGAGTTTTTTAAACGTAAATTTAAAATCGCTATTTTCAACTGCCAGAAAATCACCTTGGCCAAAACATCGAAGTCTTGTAGCTTCAAATTTAGCATTCCAACGAAATACGAGTGACTTTTTCGCAACCCCTCCACAACTAGGCAAATTTAAACTAAGAAAAGTAAACCAGAAGAGAACTAAAGAGCGACACAAGCCAAATGTCAAGCCTAGTATTAATCCTAAAAAATTAATCCGAATAGGACGGAGAGTTTTTTCTTCACTCAGAGTGATTCGAGGTATAATTCACAGTATTTTTTTCTGTGCTTGAAACTCTACAACAGCCAAATCTACGTGTCAGTGTTATGCCTTCACACGCAGAATTTTTCTGTCTGAGTTCCAATTACACAAATGAAAAACTGACTTGCCATGGGCAGGATTCGAACCTGGACCCTCCGATTGAGAAGCGATTGCTAGTACCAATACACCACGGCCACCCCTAAGCATAGATAAGCATAGAGTCACTATATCGATGGTACAACTCGAATAAACATTATGGTTTCAATCCCACAAGGAGCATTCGACAAATTTTCGTGAATTTCATAAACACTTCAACATCTCCCTCACAGATGTTGCTAACGACTTCTCCTCATATGCTTTCCATGTCTCTTCTACACCTTACGCCTGCAAAAAACTGTTCTAGCTTTAAAAAATATCATCGTTCCTAACCCACTCATCAATAACGTACCCAAACCCTGTGCACAAAAACAACTTCTATCTATCTTAACTCCCAAGAGCTTTCATATGATATCTTTGCTTTGACCGAAACGTATCTAATATCTGATATCAAATATTCAGAACAGTTTGCACCAGAATTTAGAGTGTTTCGTGATGACGGCTGTAAGAACGATGAATCTTCTGTAGCTCTAGATGATTCACGATAGTTATGACAGTCAACTCGTTAAAAATTCGGTAACAACGAAATTCGAATTTATTGGTGCTAAAGTTACCGTCTCCAAGCGCAGATATTCTGTTGATACATTCGCTCCTCCTAACCAACACGTGGCTACCAGTTTGCGACTAATGTGGTTGGCTCCCTTTTTCATAACGTTGACCCCTGTGACAATATCATGATTCTTGGCGATTTTACTTTCCCTCATCTCCTATGGACTCAGTCGGATGATGAATCTTATCTCGTTGCCACAAATGCTGTCTCCTATAAGGAAATCCTCTTTATTGACTGCCTTTTTCAAATAAATTTCCGTCGTATTTCTAACGACATGGGTAGACTAGACCTGATCTTTACATCTGATCCTATAAATTGGGTTGGCCGTGAGTGTGAAATTGTTCTCTCTACATTAGACCATCTACATCGTGACCTGCTTCTTATTTTCTCATATGACATCAACAATTCTGTTACGCCCTCAGAAACTTCCTTCCACTTCAGCTTCTGTAAAACAAATTACACTAAAGATAAAAACATTCTCAATAGTGTTAACTTTAGTTGTATACTCGACAAAAGGACCTCTGTTGACTCCGTCATGGAAATCTTCAACGAAAAGATCTTCCACTGTATTACACGAGCTATTCCCCAACACCGAAAGAGAAATCCTTCATCGTCTCCTCCATGATTAACAAACAACTACGTGCACTTCACAACAAGAGAAATAAATTACGGCACATGTACATACATTAAATCAGGTTCTGAATTTGACTATCGAAATTACTTCCAAACTCACCACTACTTCTCCCAACTTTGTGATATTCGCTATAAGAGATACCTCAGCCGAATGCAATCTAACCTTATTTCTGACCCTTTCGATTTATTAATGTGAAACAAACATCCGAAATGAAATGTTCGATGCAGATTGCGCTTAAGCTGTCATATAACCTAGGTAATAGTCAGAAGACTGCGCATTAGCCGTAGAGCAAATGGACACCAATGCTCCGTCCCGCAAAGAACACAGAGGCCAACTAGGCTCCATCAAAATCAGATCATGTATGTATGTAAGTTAAATATTTATTTATTTATTTGTCATAACAAAAACACTTTTTTATTTTACGGCTAAATGCCAACTTTATTATGACAACTTTAAAAAGTAGCTTAACACTACGTGAAGACTAAATTAGAACTCAACTACTTATTTCTAATTACTCCTATTTATATGGTGCGAAATAATGTTTGCTCAGGTGCAGACATAGCGTGAACTATGTGCGATGATACTAGGTGTCTGATAACGGCATGTGCAGTGCAGCCGGCATTTGCATGAATTTTCGTGGGAATGGAATTTTGGCAAAATAAACTTGTAAGGTGATAAATCTTCCCTCCTTAAATGGAAATGTCCTCATTTTCAGAAGGGTATTTCACTGGCCCTGATGAATTCTTGCGATGACATTGGTGACCTTGTTTGGTAATCTGGTCTCACAACATCGATCATCGGAATTTCTTTTGCTTCTATGACCGTAGTACTGCTTATTGATTGGTTTTTGCAGAGTGTTAACGACCGCATGATCATAAGTCCTATCAAAAGGATTATCGTCATGGTGGTAAGCTCAAAGTTTATGATTAAGCTAGATTGATTTTGATCTTCGATCAGATTTATGTGTTCGGTATTGTTAAGGTGTAATTCCTTCATAGTTTGAAGCGTTAAGATTTCTTCGTATGGTCCCGAGATGCGATCTGGGTGCAAGATTGGAGGAAGTGGCTGAGTACTTGTAATTTCGTTAAAGGTGTAGGATTGATGGTTATTGTTGTATTGCGAAATTGTATAATGAAGCTGCCGATCAGATTTGTTGGTTCACTATTGACGAATATCGTTCCATTGAATTGGTTTAATAGTAATGTCCCTGGGAAAAGTTCTTCTACTGTTGCAATATGTTGATTACTTATTTCTGTGCAGTTAGACGGTCGGCCCTGAGCAAATTAGGTATACAATTAGATTTGTCTAAATCTACAATTTGATTTTTTTTTACATATACTTAATTTATTATTAGAATTACATTTTTGTCTTATTCCATATAACTTAGTACTACATTGTAAATTGTTTTCATATATTATTTTTGAGACAATTTTACCTCGTTTTACGGGTTTTATTAATATATTTTTACATGATTCCTTTTCTGTATTCGGTAAACTTATAACATAAAGTATTGTATAATTATTGGGTGCTATTTTTAATTCAGCAAAATTAAGTGCATCTTCTATATTTATATAAGCTACATAATTTTTTTTAAAAAAAGATCTTTTATTACATTTATTTCGTTGAGTGATAAAATAAAAGAATTTATTATTCCGGATTTTGTCCAATGTAAGGCATATTCTATGTTTACAATTTCTTCCTTAATTAGTTCTAGCTTAAATTTAATATACGAGTAATTGACAATGTTATCTTTTTCATTTATTTGATAATTTTTAACAATTTGATTTGTAATATTGGTAATTTCGTTTATCCTCTCAATTTATTACTACTTGTTTATTACTGTTTTCCAGAACATTATTAATTTTTGATTTAATTATTTCGAAATCGTCGTGGTCAGGATTTCCTTCAACCCATTTCCACGCGTTTCCAATAAAATTTAAAGATTTTTTTTTCTAGTGTGGGGTTTCAATTGATTAATAAGGGATAAGGTTTTATTGATTTCGTGAAATAGGAATGGGTAAATTGGATGGCTTGGATCGACCTCGTGCTGAGTTTTCCGTTGTAGATTGTAAATAGTTTCTTTATAAGTTTCCAGATTGATTACGTGAATAATTTTGAGTGTTCCTGTTTGAATTTATTGATGTTTTTGGGGGTCTACAAAGGGCATCTATTCACCTATATTCACCTTACCTGGTTTGAACTTAAGCTCGTGATTGTACTCTTCCAGTATGGCTTTCCACCTTTTAAGCTTGCTGTTGTTATTCTTGTTACTTAGAGCATAAGTTAGCGGTTGGTGATCCGTGAATATTTGAACTTTTGCTGTACTATATAGATAGTCCCTCAGCGTATTTAAGGCCAAAATAATGGCTAGCATTTCTCGTTCTTTTGTAGCATAATGCTCTTCTGTTTTATTCAAAGGGAGATAAAGGTTATCGGTCGGTCGTTCTGCGCCAATACAGCTCCGATCGCGTAATTGGACCCATCGGTTGTAAGTTGAAATTGCTTTTTAAAATCAGGATAAATTAAGAGCAAGTCGTTTGATATAAGTGAACTTTTAATTTTTTGGAATGCGTTGGCTGCGTCGTCGTTTAGACAGATTTGAGTTTTACTTGAAGAATTGTTCGAAATTCGTCCTCCTTCCGCTCTTAAAAGGGATGTATGGTGTTTCGCCATATTTACGTATCCCTTGATAAAGCGGCGATATCACCCTGAAAGACCGAGAAATTAGCGGAGACCTTTCAATGTTTTTGGGCAAGGGAAATCCATTATCGCTTTTACCTTTACTGGATTCGTTTTTATTCCGTTCGCGGAAATAACGAATCCTAAAAATTCTACTTCTTCTCTAAAGAATGAACATTTATCCAACTGGACCTTTAAGCTCGCATTTCATAGCGTTTCAAAAACTTTCCTTAAGTTTTTAAAGTGCGTAGCTTCATCTTCTCCGACGACTACAATGTCATCAATATAAACCTTTTACAGTGGTAGTGAATGTTAGTTTCTCATCCGGTTCTGTGAACAAATTCGGAAATTCCTGAACTAACGGATTGAATTTGTTTTTCTGCTCAACATTCATGTAGTCCGTTCTTATATTAATTTTGTTGACTGCCGTGTAGGCTTGTTGCTTTACTCTAATTTTAAACCTGTCTTTTATTATCATGAAATTTTCATCAGTATGGATTATTGCAGAGAGTTCCTTTAAGGTATCGTTTCCTAAGATAGCGTGGATAGATTTATGTGTGGGTAAGAGGAAAAATTTAATGTTCGTATCCTTAAGACCAAATAAGTTCACCATCGCGTGGTGACTGATTTTAATATTACCGCCTATAGAATTAGCGTAGAAGGGTTTTTCATTAGGAAGGGGTTTCGATATAAGTGCCGATTGAATATAGTTTTTGTTGGAGCCAGTGTCTATTAAGATTTTCAAAATGCCTCCACTCTTCGTCCTGCACTCGAAGTAGGGCAGTGAAGAGCGATTCAGTATAAAAAATTGATCTCTGTGTAGTCTATTAGTTATTCTTGACTGTCATTAGGATTTCCATATCACTCCATGTACTGCGTTAGTGTCTGGTTGTATTGGTTTTCGGTGTTGTTGTTAAGTTGTTCATAATTCGGGGTATCGCTTTTTTCCCGTTCGATATGTAAGTATGCTTGTCCTTGTTGATATGTGTTGGGTGTTTGTGGATATTGGTTTTGGGGTTGTTGAACTTCAGTCTCCTGGGATTGGATATGGAAGTTTGCACGCTGACATCCATTGGGACTGGTCGTAGTTGTGGCTTAGGTGCCATTGGACGCGGTGGCATTGGTTGCTGAAAGTTATTATTAAATTGATTGAAGTGAGGTCCTTGTCGATGTCCGAAATGGTTTTGGTTGAATTGTTGCGGGATATAGGCTAACTGGGGATAAAAAGGAGGTTTATTACCTAGAGGGTTTTTAAGAGAAAAATGTTTTTGTGGAGGGATGGGGGGTTGTTGAGATCCACGAGATGGTCTGGCGTGGGTAATCGGGTGCTGAGTCCTAAAATTTTGGTTATCAATCTTTAGACAGAGGTGTAAAGCTTGGGGAAGGTCAGTCGGTTCTCTTATACCAAGAAGTCTTGGCAGATCAACTCTCAAACCTCTGACAAAGGTGTCTAATGGCTTGTCTCGGTAAGTTTGAGTGAGAACGTTAAGCGATTCGTTTCCGATTCCCATACATCTTATTTAAAATTAAAGATATGTGTGAATAAACAACGTGGTAAAATTCTTGCGTCGAAAGATTTCCGTGGACTAAGCACGTCATCTGGCACTCGAGTGTAGACAGATCCTGTTTGTCACCATAGTGCATTGTCAAACAACGAGCTATGCATTGTCAGTCCAACGGAGTATTGTACGATTCCGATACTATGTCAGCCTGGCCTACTATTTTATTACCAATCATGTTCAGGATCCCGAAATATTTTGGTGTTCCCCTAATGCTTTCGTAGATTTGCAGAATTCGGTCTACGCTTTTCTTCCAGAAGTTGAATTCTCCTGGTTGACCGTTGAACTCCTTAAGAAAACGAACAACATCGGGTATTTTATCTAAATCCGAAATATTCTGCTTAAATTCTGGATTAATGGTTTGGCCTACTCCAGAGAAATGATCAGAGTAGGGGTTTACACAGATTGGATAAGTCGACGTCCCTCGTTTTGAAGAACGCGAGTTACCACACCTGTAATGAGGGCTTCCAGAGCCTCATTTGTGACAACTACACCGATATTAGCCACAGATAGTCGTGGGGTTTGAGGATTCGAGGTAGGAACAGGAGCTCTGATTACATTGTTGGGATTTTCCATGTTTCAATAAATTTGACTCGAAAAAAGAAAGCAAAGAAATAATAAAGAGAATAAAGATTACCAAATATTAACACTTCTTAAATTTAATTAATTAGGGTTAGTTCTACGTTCTAAAACACTTAATTTTATTTTTTTTTAATCCTTAAATTCCTAAGCACTTCACACAATTACTTATTATCTAGTCTTATTTGTATACAATTTATTTGATTATTATGTAAAAATTTAGGAAGATGGTTTTTGTTTAATGGTAAATTTCTTTTATAATTTCTTTAATTATTTTTAACTTGTTTGGTTTAAGAACCTTCTTTAATGTTTCGATTTATTTAAATTGTTTCTTAAAACTAAACACATAGAAGGCCGGAGGCCTTCTGTCGACTATCCGACTATAATTCTTGTCGCACAATACGTAGGTTTGTATGGAAGTGTATGCATAATTTGAAGCTCGCATACCATAGATACAAATTAGTATTTTTTTTTCGTAATTTGGCCGAATAGCATCACCATGGTAAAAGTGAAGCATTTGTTAACCCTTTAATGCATACTGTTGCATATCTGTGCTTTTTTTCAAGGTTGTCAATGCCGTATTTTTTCTCATAACCGGACTCCTCTCATAAGCGGACAAATTTCTTGGTACCGTCAGTGTCCGCTTATGAGAGAGTTCACTGTATATGTATGTATGTATGTATGAGTTGATCTCATCATAAGTTCTGTTACCTATTTAAAAAAGCAGTAAACTGCTGAAAGTACATATCTACGCGACATGCAGCTACATTGGTAGGTACATGGATAAGTCTTATAGGCATACTACGAAAAAACCTTAATTGTTTTACGAGTGAAGATAAATATAATATCGGGTGGTTGTGCAAAAAAAGAGATGGTTTAAAGTTTTACCCAGGTGTAAAAAAAACAGTTTTTTTTTTTGAAAAAATGAGTTTAGTTCCAATATAGACATCACTTGTTCTACTCAAATTGTAGAACTCGATGTTATAGACAATAATGTGCGGTGTGTACCCAAAGTAGGAAATATAGTGGCGTGTTTCAAGATTATCAATGTGTCGGGAGAAGATGGCATCAATGCAGGTTGAATTACGAGTTGTTGAGATGGCAAGATTGTTGTTCATTTCTAAACTAAGTTCGTTATGCATAAATTCTACAAACTTGGCACCATCAGGACTACGTAGATCTAAATTGAGATCACCACTGAGAATTATCGGCATATTGTAATAATGATGCTGTTCTAGATTCTCTAACAAACCCCTAAACTTCGGACTATAGACGAGCAAATTCAGAATAAAAACTACCACATCCTTTCTTATTATTATTTTTTTTTCTATCCACCCCTGTTCCGGCAACCCATCATACACACAACACAAGGTAGGAATGTACGATCAATCGAATAAAAGAAAAGAAGCAAAACAACTATATATTGAATTGTATGATTCAAGTGAATTGGTCTCAGCGTCTGCGCGTTTTAGTGGTACCATGTTTTAGCGTTTATAGGGCGCTTTACACATAAACAGCGCATCATACTACATCTTTTCCCACAATTGGATGCTTCTTTCCTATCAACCCCTGTTTCTAACAATAAATCGGTGTAAAAGACAAACTTACCCGCACACAGAGTACGATCACTGAACGATTCATGTGTTCATGTATAGGCTGTTCTCCATTATCCCATTCCTTTGCACAGTTGGTTCGTTGTGAAGCACACGATCCCAACAACAACACCAAATACGCACACAGAGTACGATCATTGAACGGTAGAAGGAAAGCAAAAAATGGGACACAATTTGTGACGGACACATTTTTCAGAAAGACAAGCGGTTAGACACATATATGTCAAAAATTACATTGCTATCAAAATTCAGAGTCAATAATAACTATGTAATAGGTTAATTTTACAATATTTTCCTATTTGTACTTGGATACATCCAATGGATAATTACTTTTCACTACTTTGTTCCTATGCATATACGAGTATGTAAGAGGTAAAGGGATTTTTTTACATGTTTGCACATATTAATACAGCATTCACATATATAATCGATTATGTATTCCCATGTGTCTTCGCTCTCGTCTTTAAATTGTTGAAGATATTTTTTCTCAATCTGCTCTTCCGCATAGATAGTTGTATTCACGTATGCTCAGAAACGTAGTTTGACATCATTCCCCGAACTGAAAATTTATGTTATATACATATGTATGTTATCGAGCTCTGTGTCGCTATGCAATATAGATATCTGCTTTGTAAAAAAAACACACTGTACTCTTGTGCTGTGTCACAGTTTCATATTTTATCTGCCCTAAAGCACTATAGGAGGCGCTACATGGCGTGAAACAATTCAACAAAAATGTTTGCACTTGCATTTTTTGGGGGTTGGATTTTATATACCATCTCTTATAAGAATTCTATAGTATCTGATTAAAATGGACAAAACCTCGAAAAAAATTCCACCACGGTGGATGGATTTCTGTGGAGGTTTTTATTTTGATGCCCTAAACATATTAGCATTTAATTTCAGACATGAATTTTTTTAGACGTTGAATTCTAGTTTTTTTGCAAATACATATCTTAAAAATGATTACCTTAAAGTTTTAATGTTGCGACGAAACCATAGATGTACCTTCCATTTTCTCCATAAATCAATATCATTTCAATTTTCTCTTGAATTGAAATAGCCTGCATTATTAATCTGGAAAACGTTACTAATAAGAATCAGTTCCTCAAAACAAATATCGAACTTCTAAATGAAGTACAGTTCCGTTCAAGTAGAAAAAAAGGGTAGAGTGCACATCATACACTCTCAGATAAGTTTAGGACAATTTGTCTCTATCTGAAATTTCTTTAAGTTTTAACTTCACTCGAGGCAATAATGACTTCCTCAAAGCAAATCTCGACCTTCTAACACCCTAACAACGTTGGAAACCGATTAATGATTTAGGCGTGCCAGTGCAGTGGTATCTAGCACTGAATGAATAAGACCTTTGAGACAAAGTCGTGTGCCCCATTGAGGAATACGACTGAGCAATGAAAATCAGGAATTATCATTTGAAAAATCGAAAGTGATCTTCGTTTGACCTTGAAAATGGGTCTCAAGGTCAAACTCGTGGTCACAATCTTATGTCCCCTTCAGAACCTCGTGACTTTTGTCTGAAACATTTTTCGCGATATTTCGTACTTTTCGAGTAATTTGGATGTCTCAAGTTAAAAAACTCACCCTGTATAATACATATTTTTTTAGTATTGCACGTATTATACTTTTGTCCACACCATCGCGGAGTGAGTATTGAGCGCGTGTTTTTGTTAAAGTTATGTAGTTGGTACCTACATTATTGTTTAGATTACCAAGTACATATATAGTTCAGGTTTATACGAATTATTACCTCCAAAGACCTTTTCTGAGCGCGTTGTTCTTCTTTCTTTCCATTTTTTCATAACAATTTCTTAAATTAGTATCATACTCTGTATGACAAAGCAAATAGTTTTGTATAGTAGTTAGCTGTGTGAATTTACTTGATACTACTCGTACATATGTACAATTTTTCTCCCATATTTTAATTTTATCAACATGTTCATTTTACGGGAAAAGTGTTGCGCGTGCAAGTTCTGGATGGATGGAATGTGTTGCACATGGATATGTAATATGTCGCATTGTCATGGGAACCTTATAATTATTCTTTGCGCTTTTGCGTTGTTAACTTATATTTTATCAGAAATATTTTGATAATATTGTACAATACTAAACACGTCCGATATGATTACTATGAAAACTTTTTAAAGACTCCAGAATGCAAGCATCTGTGTAGCTCTAACATAAAATTGATAATAAATTTCTGTGTGCGCCAGCAATCTGTCCCCAACTTCACATGATGCTTCAAACGCTGAACTGAACTGAACAGAACAATCGAACCTGCACAAACACAACTGCTTATGCACGATTTAGATAATAAATATAATACGGACGTTTGGATGAAGGAACTTCAAATATGGAGTCAACCCATGCGTCAGACCCAGCGATCTAGCTACTTTCATGGGTACTTTCATGATATGCTTAGTGCTCGTACATCAAAACAAAAATTTCCGCGAAAATCTATCTTGGTTGGAATTTTTGCGAGGTCAAAGTCTAATTTTGCTGGATTATTCTAAGTCAAGTTTCATATTCTTTATGTTAAGATTTTATTACTTATTACTCTAAGTTGTTGGAAACTATTTTAAGAACCGAAACATCAGTATTGGACCTTAAATGAAAAGCCAGTCCTTTCTTATTTCAATTAATGTTTTATTTTTATGTAGAAATCTACCGTGGCAGTACATGGTACTGAGGTACAATTGAAATTTGATATCATCAGGGTGTGATTTATCGAACTCTGAGACATGCACACATACATAAGAGTATGTATTAGAGCCCTGCATGAGTGGAGTCAAAGTACTGTGCACAGTAGTCAACTCATTCACACTGATTCAGATTCATGAATCCTACCACAGTAAAATATGAAATTTTGAGTTAATGAATCATATAGTGTGCTATGAACACAAATCACTCATTGCTTATGAATGAATCCGAATGAATCATTAGTTTCCTATGACTCGTGTTGATCATGTTTCATGATCTAGAATGTGCGGTATCAATTCACTCACAGTAAATCATGTACTATTGAAAAAGGGTTTTTTGTATTTTTTTTTTTGATTTTGATTGTTCTCTACGTGTTGCAGCATTTTATTTGAAAGCAACATATGTACATATGTATGTATGTATATGTTACATATTAATTTATTAAGAAGGCACAAACTTAACGAAAATGTATTTTTTGCGATATTTCACTAGAAACGAGAACGGATTAATTGTGAGTATTTACTATGTATATATACTCGTAGAAGGAAACCGCTGATATTTTTGGAATTTCCTTTTTATTAATTGTTGCGCTTTATTACAACAGTTTTTTTTTATTGTTTATTACTTCCGGAAGCGAAAAATGATTTTTTAGTTTAAGATTTTGGAAGCTAGGATATATTGAATTTAATATTATGTGTTTTATTACATTATAATTAAAGGATAATGATTAGACGAGTTAATTATATTTTCTTCCACTTATAAAAATATGAAGGAACGAATGAGGATTTGGCAATTAGGTCGTAAAATTCAAAAAACTTCATTCAGGAATTCTAGGAAACTTTCATTTTTTGTAAATGAAGTAAGAAGTAGAAAAAAGTGTCATGCAAAAATTAACCCGGAGATTCTGTATTGTTATTTTTTATTGCAATTCTTAATTAGTGTATTTTCTTTTCATATAAATGAAAATAACTTGTTATGAAAATGTTAACTGAATACACGCAGAAAATCCTTTTTATTGCATTATACCTACACTCAAAACTTTTACGATAAAAAAAGTTTCAGAGCATAAGCACCAAATTAATCCCCACAAAAAAAAAACAACAACTACAAATTATTGTTCATTCATGAAATCACGCTCTAAAAACAAGAGCGTAAGTTTTTTTATTATGTGTTTTTTCTTTGTTAAACTCTTAAAATTGCAAGTTTTCTGTATTAAAATTAAACATCTATTTAATGAGATGTTACTTTTCTTAAATTATTTTTTTTAAGTAAACATATTCCTTAAGAATATGTACATATATTCATTACGTGCTGCATATTTTCCATTCCCACTTATTATTTTCTCCAACCGTATTTCAAAACAAGGAATCAAATGCAATCACAGTGAATCACACCACTCACAACACACGAAAAATAACTCCTTACTGCAGTTACGGTTCGAATCACAAACTGTGAGGTATGAAAGACATAAAAATGAATCTGAATGAGACTGAATCATTTCAAATCACACGATTCATTCGGTCTCATAAAATGAGACATATGATTCATTCAGAGTCATTTTTAAATGAGATGAGTTATTTGAAGTTTGACTCCACTCATGCAGGGCTCTAGTATGTATGTATATGTAGGTAAATTGTTTCCTTTCTTTCTTTCTGCCAAAATCCGATTGTGGTTCATTATCAAAATTTGTGCAATTTATGAAAATATGTAAATATTTTATTTATTATTTGTTACTGTTTAAAAATTTGCTCACTAGCGGAGCATATTCCTGCAAGGGTCGCCACCAAAATAAATCGCAAACAATATGCTCCTAATTAAGCTTAAGCAATATGCTTCTTGTTGTAAAGCCTTTTTTATTTTTCTTAAAATGAAATATAAAACAACCACTTTTAAATACCATATAATTATGAATAACCATGCTTTTCTTCGTGTTTGTTAAATTAAATTTATTTAGGGGCACTCTGAAAGTTTCATCGTTATTTTGGGTGTTTGGATTGACTCGAAGCGTATTAAATTTTAAGCAAAATATGGCTTTTAATTATGCCTGGAACTTATTTCCGGACAGCGAGATTCTCTTTAAATGCAAAATAACCGCATAAAGTATCCATCCTGCCTTAAAGTTAAATGAAATTGTTACTGCACAATGCACACCGAGTTCCAATATGAATATAAATTAAGACTTTATATATTGTACATATGTAGATATGTACGAGTATATGTACATATATGTATTTACCCTCCCTTAAATGAAAATTAAAAACGAATCACTATGTTACTACAATATTATTATTTTCCAGAAATGTGTATGAATTCTCCAGTTGGCTTTTGATATTGTGTATAATCGATGGAGCTACAACAATTTCGCAAATGTAGGTACATATCTTAGAATACACGTTTATGGAGGTTTCTCAAGAAAATACTCCCTTTATGCGGTATTTTAAGAGAATCGATTTTATTTTGAAATGAATATTGTTTAATATTAAAGTGTGTAATGATAAGATTCGCATGTGTACTCGTATTTTCCTCAAATTGGAAAGCGAACCATTCTTAAAGATACTAAAATATGTATATACATACCTACCTATATACACTAGATGCATTTTCCCATACATATACATCCCATACCTATTGAATGTATATACAGTACAGATGTATATACATGTATGTTATATAGATGCCTAGGTATATATTATATAGAAATTAATTTTCTTAGTGTACCTAAGTTATACTTTAATTAAAAAATTGATTTGCTGTTAGGTACATTACATTGAAAGACATACGATGTACATAGAGTAAGTGTTAGGTTTAAGCTAGTACTATGGTACCAATGTTAAAACAAGTTGATTGATTTTGCTGGGGTAATTTTTAAAAATTATTTATGTAACTTTTAAGTAGGGTAAGGCGAGGAGGATTTGACACAAAAATATTGTTTCACACTTCGGAACCAGCATTGACCGGATAGCTTACAATTTCATAGTAGGAGATGTTCCTTAGTTATTTGACTTGAAGATTGTCTATATTATAATAATATAATAAAAAAGGATTTTATTATATGAAGCTCAAAACCAATATTAAGCAAGTGACAAATCCTCCTACTGACTAAAAAAACCAATGGCTCCAGGCGTGGCACCTTTCATGAACAAAGGATTTGACTTCTTTCAAGGGCATACATGGACAGGAGGCGTATGATCTCCAGCTGCATTAACGATTGCAACCATTGTCACTAAAAAGTCCCTTTCACCATGACCGTTGTAAGTCCAGAAATATATTTTCGAGCTTAAAGGAATGTTTTAAAAGCAGACCCTTAACCCTTATAGACGGATTTCGCCTCATGAACCCTAACAGCCAATTTTTTCTAGTTGCTTGCTCCCTATCCCAGGAAGAAGGAATTTTTTTTTTTGTTTTTTATGTCATAGTCATAAACAAATCGTTTTGCCATATCAAACATCAGCTCGTAGTGTAGATTTGAGCATTTCTTAAAATATTCCGTCAGCTCTGTTTCTTCTGAAATCGTAAGGATCTGGCCGATAGCATACATATTTACTGCTAGCCTTGCCTTTAAGCTCGATTGGAACACGCTTCTCCGACAAAAGTTTACGGCGGTATATAATTGTTGTTCGGTTAATATTATATTTCCAAGCGGCACATGTTGACGTTTCAATCTTGGTCTGAATGTCCTTCAATGATTTTTTTCGAGCCTCTTCATCAAAAACCCTATCAGGATGTTTTCTTTTATATATATTCGGCATATTTTCCTAAATAATTATGTCCAAATGTAATTCTTTAACTAATTATCTACTGAAAATATCGTTAAAAAAAAAACTGTTAGGTAGGAGGATTTGTCATTTTGTCAAACCATCCTATTTTTCAATTGTCAAAACCTCCTTTGTCACATTGAATTTTATTTTTCAACTTACCAAATTTCTGTAACAAACTCTACTAAACCGTATAATTCTGGACACTTGTTTATTGATATAACTTTTCGTATAATGAAGAAGCTTGGCACTGAAAAATTGTATCCGAACAGAAAAAACACCATCAACAAAAATCACGTGTGTTTACTAACACAGAAGATCACAAGAGACATTTTCATATGAGTGAGTCATAAACACACCAGGCACTCTTTGTTTTGATTTTTGTGCTCTTTGCGCAAAATGTGTGACAGGATATTTGGAAATGACAAATCTTCCTTTCGTCAAATCCTCCTCGCCTTACCCTAGGTATTGTGAATTATGTTTAAAAAAATGCATTTTAATTTAAAACCAATAGGCCAAATAGCACAAGAGTAGAGAACGTAAAAATAATACAAAAATAAAGGCGAAAAGAAAGAAGCAAACGGCAATTTAAGGGAACTACCAGTGAAAAAGGGTATTCGCAGCCAGTTTGCATCAAACAGTGTACGAAATATTTTGTAATTAAATTAAAAGTACATAAGTCTATTAAAATCACCAGAAGTGGAATTATGTATTAAAATATGTACATACATATGTATACTCGGCGCCGCAATTGAAGGAAAAGCTGGCAAAACTGAAACGCAAAACAATGGGCAACAAAAGAAAGCTATTGTTGCTACTTTTATCTGTGCCAGATAAGGAGGGTAATAGTAAATGCGCAGCGGCGACGCAGATGGGCAGACAGCAGATGGTGAATCGTCAGATGATTACGAGGACAGTAACGCGCAATGTGGAAGATAACGATCGAGACGACGAACGATGGATGAAAACCACGACGAGTGTTAAAATGAGTGGCAGTTAAGACATCTGTACTGTTATAAAGTTTTAAGAATATTCTTCGAAAATTCCGGTTTTTACGATGTTAGATTTCATGAAAGTCATAATTTGCGCGTCAACACAAGAAACTTCGTAACTACTCCAACTATTTTCAAAACACACTTTTCACGTTTCTATTTTATTACCGCTCCTCGACCGCTGCTTATAATTCTTTACCAGAAAACCTTAGATGTGAGAGGAAGAAAACTGTATTTTTAAAAAGTATTAAAAAATGGCTTTTCACTTTTGACTATAATGATATACTATACATAGATACATTTTTTAATCCAGTGATATCAATTATTATTGCTTTACTTTTTTTCTTTTTATTCTTTAAACTAGATTTTTCGCATTGTATTATCCCCATCAATAGTTTTTTTTTATTATTATTATGGTTTAATCTAAATTTTTGAAATTACCTACATACATATGTACATATATGTAGAACTTTCGCCACTTGGCATAGGCAACATAGCTATTTCTTAGTTAAATAAGTAATTGAAGTATTATAATTTTAAATTAATATTTATAATTTATCAAGAAATTAAGAAAAAAAAAACAGATGCAGAAGGTAAAGAAGAGTGATAAATATAAAAAAACAGTAAACTGCTAAAAGTATCTACACGACATGCAAATACATTGGTACATGGATATGTCTTATAGGCATACGACGAAAAATCCTTAATTGTTTTGCGAGTGAAGATATCTAGAATATAGGGTGGTTGTACAAAAAAAAAGATATGGTTTAAAGTTTTATCCAGGTGTAAAAAAAACACAAGTTTTTTAAGTTATGTTATGGTATTACCTGTATGAAAAAATAAGTTTAGTTCCAGTATAGACATCACTTGTTCTACTCAAATTGTAGAACTCGATGTTATAGACAATAATGGGCGGTGTGTACGCAAAGTCGTAAATATAGTTGCGTGTTTCAAGATTATCAATGTGTCGGGAGAAGATGGCATTAATACAGGTTGAATTGCGAGTTGTTGAGATGGCAAGATTGTTGTTCATTTCTAAACTAAGTTCGTTGTGCATAAATTCTACAAACTTGGCACCATCAGGACTACGTAGATCTAAATTGAGATCACCACTGAGAATTATCGGCATATTGTAATAATGATGCTGTTCTAGATTTTCTAACAAACCCCTAAAATTTTTTTTGTTTCTATCCACCCCTGTTCCGGCAACCCATTGTACACACAACACAAGGTAGGAATATACGACCAATCGAATAAAAGAAGAGAATTAAAACAACTATGTATTGACTTTTATGAGTCAACTACACACAACCCTTAACCCACCTGCATTACACATAAACAGCGCATCATACTACAAGTTAATGCACAAAAAATTAAACTTCTAACTTCTGAAGTTTCCCATCATCCTCAAATGGCATTCCAGTGTATGAACATCCGACTGCAGACACGAGTGTGCAAATAATCCGACACCTGTGCAAAAGTGTGCAAGCAAGTTGATTAGTATTTAAGGTAGCGTAAGTGAATTTGTAATTTAGTCTTAAGTGAAGTGTAAGGGCAACCTATGCCCAAATGAATAATTTTTTTTTAATAAATAACATCATAGTTATTTAATTTACATCTTTTCCCACAATTAGATGTTTCCTTTCTATCAACCCCTGTTTCCAACAATAAATCGGTATAAAAGAAAAACTTATCCGCACACAGAGTACGATCACTGAACGGTAGAAGGAAAGCAAAATATGTATCTGGGAAAAATCCAGCACCATCACTTCCCACCAACCAATAAAACGATATAAGAACCTAAGAACCGCCAAAGTAGCGGCAGTGGTGCCGGTGGAAGTACCAACATTGGGCAAAAGGCTAAAGGAGGCAAAAGAAAACAATTACATATGTACAAAGGATGAAACGTACATATATTTGTAACACACACAAAAAATCGAGACTGTTCTTCCATATCCCACTCCTTTGCACAGTTGATTCGTTGTGAAGCACACAAACCCAAAAACAACACCAAATATGCCCACGAGTACGATCACTGAACGGTAGAATGAAAAATGGGACACATTTTGTGACGGACACATTTTTCAGAAAGACAAGCGGTTAGACATATCCATGTCAAAATGGAAAGAAGGAAGCACACTGGGGCAGAATGGCCCAATTGTTGGCAATAAATCAAAAAATGAAGCTCTAGTATGGGTCCGTTTATATTTTTCATTATTGGTCAAATACCCCACGGTCAATAATGTAACAGTCCTAAGCCGTTATCATAAACACAATTAGCAAAAAATGCATTGGCGCGAGCCAGTTTTGATCACTGATAGCTAGAGTTTGTTACGAAGCAGTTTAGAAGTGTTTTTTGGTTGCATTAAAAGTTATTACGGTTATAAAAAATTTTAATTTTCGGTATGAAGTCCTCAAATTCTGGTATGTGTAAAGCTATTTAAGAGTTTTTTTTGGCGGAGGGTGCTACTATTTTTATAAAACGGTAATAATCATCAAAACCCTTTAATGCTTATGTTTTGCTTTTGCCTCCACATGTTGGTCGGTAAAGTTGTGTTCCAAAGTCGTCCAAAGCTTAAAACTATTTTTTGTTGGTAGCTCGTTTTATTGTTTTTAAAGAACTGTAATAATATTTTGCGAATATTTGCGAATTCGTTTGTAATTTTTTTTTAAATGAGCTTTCTAACAAAAAAAAGTGGTGAATTTGAATTTTGGTGGTAAACTTTTTAAAGACATGTTTAACCTTTAGAAACAAGTTCAAATGTGATGTTTATGACTCGAAGGGAGCTAATTAATATCATGCGGTCAGCAGAAAACAATAATTTAGAAAAACAGCTTAATTTTCTAGCTGAGGAGTTAAAAAAAAGAACTCGAAACTACGATTTTAAAATATTATTTAAAATATTATTGTATTTTAAGTCACAATATAAGTCTCGGTGGGAAAAGGTTTACAGAAAACTCGATTTATTCCCAAATACAAATAATTCTTGGCTTGAGATATCTGTTTCTTTTGTCTGTTGCTATGAACAAAAGCGTGGTCGACCAAGTATTACTTTTGATGAAAGCACTGAACGAACAAAAAGAATGAAAACTGCAAAATTGAGAGAGTCCACATCAGTTTCCATTTTGAGTTATGCTACTCAAATGAGCTTGAGAGCAGCAGGACAAGTAAATGCCAGTGAAGTCTTAAAAGAAATAACGACAACAACCCCCGATCGAGCAAAGAAGTATAGAAAATCTTATAAGAACGCACTTGAAGCAACAAGTTTAAAAATATCAGGTCAATAAGCAGTAGGGTTTACAGCTGAAGAGCAACTATCTCGACACCAATATGATATTCTATAAAAGAGTGCACCAGAAAATTTTTTTGCATATAAGCTCGTACAAGCTGCAAAATACTGTCCACCCTCCGAGCACACGAAAGTTACCCAAACTTCACGCACTGCTGGATCTGACAACAAAGCGTTTGCTAGAATCGCAGAAGGAAGTTAACAATTGACTAACAAGTGAAGAAATAGAAAACTTGTGTTTATTTTCCAGTGCAGATTTGACGGAAGTTTAGGACACAACTCCTACAAACAAGCTTTCCATGGCCTTGATGCTTCTGATCTATCAGTTTTTATAACTTAAGTTGTTCTGCTTAGAGTTTATGCTAATTCTAAAGTTGTGTGTCGAAATCCACGCCCGGCCTCTACAATATACTGCAGGCCATTAAAAATAGAGTTTGTAAAAGACTCTACAGAAATGTCTATAGCAGAAAAAAATAAAGTAGACAAGGAAATAAATAAATTACAAAAGACAGCAATGCTAGTTTAAGGAACACAGGTACAATTTTGTCAAACCCTACTTCTTACCATGGTTGACGGAAAAGTATGCAAAAGTAATGCAAAGTGTTTTATATGTGGTGCATCTTTTAAAAACTTCAACGATATCGAAGATATGATGACAAGGGAGGTTAAAACCGAGAACTTGCAGTTTGGTCTATCCGTTCTTCATGGATGGACACGTTTTTTCGAAAACTTACTCCACATGTCCTACAAATTACCTCTAAGGAAGTGGCAAGCTCGAGGTTATCATGATAAGTATATTGTTGCGGAAAACAAAAATAGGATACACAAATAATTTAAGGATCGTTGTGGTAGTAGAAAAACCAAAACCCGGGTTTGGTAATTCAAATGACGGTAACACGGCCAGACGTATAATTTCCGCAGAAATTAAATAGTGGCTATGAACTTGATGTAGAGAAATTCAGGAAATTTGCAATTGATACTGCCAAATATTATGTTGAAAATTATCCGTGGAATCACATGTCACCCACCCTTCATAAATATTTTATTCAAGGACCGGAAATAACAGCCCATGCTCTATTACCGATTGGTCAACTTACGGAGGAAGCTCAAGACTCACGGAACAAGGACTTCAAAAACTATAGAGAGAATCATTCTCGAAAATCAAGCAGGAAAAATACTAATATAGATATTTTTAACTCTTTTTTTATTCTGTTCTGACCCCATATTAACATGAGGAAGCTGCCTGTAAAAAGAACAACTCCTGCCCGTTGAAGCACTGGATTTGAATTAGTGATTCTGACGAAGATAGAACACGTGCAGACAGAACTAGTAAAGATTTTGTTTTAAATTAAATCGAAATCAATTGGAAATCAAGTATTTTTTTAAATAATTTTCATATTAAAAATTGTTCGCTGTTCTGTTCTGCCAAATCTACGTGTCAGTGTTATGCCTTCACACGCAGAATTTTTCTGTCTGAGTTCCTATTACACAAATGAGAAACTTGAAAAACTTGTCAATGGGTAGGATTCGAACCTTGACCCTCCGAGTGAGAAGCGATTGCTAGTACCACTACACCACGGCCACCCCGTGTGTATATTATATTAATGATTCAACTTTTTTTTTGAGTACAAAAAAGTGGGCGTTTTGGTGGGTGTGTCTATTATTAGACTTAAATATATCAATAGCTTAGTTATAACAGCATTTGCCGATTTTCCACCACCGATTCCCACCTGCATTACACATAAACAGCGCATCATACTACAAGTTAATGCACAAAAAATTAAACTTCTAACTTCTGAAGTTTCCCATCATCCTCAAATGGCATTCCAGTGTATGAACATCCGACTGCAGACACGAGTGTGCAAATAATCCGACACCTGTGCAAAAGTGTGCAAGCAAGTTGATTAGTATTTAAGGTAGCGTAAGTGAATTTGTAATTTAGTCTTAAGTGAAGTGTAAGGGCAACCTATGCCCAAATGAATAATTTTTTTTTAATAAATAACATCATAGTTATTTAATTTACATCTTTTCCCACAATTAGATGTTTCCTTTCTATCAACCCCTGTTTCCAACAATAAATCGGTATAAAAGAAAAACTTATCCGCACACAGAGTACGATCACTGAACGGTAGAAGGAAAGCAAAATATGTATCTGGGAAAAATCCAGCACCATCACTTCCCACCAACCAATAAAACGATATAAGAACCTAAGAACCGCCAAAGTAGCGGCAGTGGTGCCGGTGGAAGTACCAACATTGGGCAAAAGGCTAAAGGAGGCAAAAGAAAACAATTACATATGTACAAAGGATGAAACGTACATATATTTGTAACACACACAAAAAATCGAGACTGTTCTTCCATATCCCACTCCTTTGCACAGTTGATTCGTTGTGAAGCACACAAACCCAAAAACAACACCAAATATGCCCACGAGTACGATCACTGAACGGTAGAATGAAAAATGGGACACATTTTGTGACGGACACATTTTTCAGAAAGACAAGCGGTTAGACATATCCATGTCAAAATGGAAAGAAGGAAGCACACTGGGGCAGAATGGCCCAATTGTTGGCAATAAATCAAAAAATGAAGCTCTAGTATGGGTCCGTTTATATTTTTCATTATTGGTCAAATACCCCACGGTCAATAATGTAACAGTCCTAAGCCGTTATCATAAACACAATTAGCAAAAAATGCATTGGCGCGAGCCAGTTTTGATCACTGATAGCTAGAGTTTGTTACGAAGCAGTTTAGAAGTGTTTTTTGGTTGCATTAAAAGTTATTACGGTTATAAAAAATTTTAATTTTCGGTATGAAGTCCTCAAATTCTGGTATGTGTAAAGCTATTTAAGAGTTTTTTTTGGCGGAGGGTGCTACTATTTTTATAAAACGGTAATAATCATCAAAACCCTTTAATGCTTATGTTTTGCTTTTGCCTCCACATGTTGGTCGGTAAAGTTGTGTTCCAAAGTCGTCCAAAGCTTAAAACTATTTTTTGTTGGTAGCTCGTTTTATTGTTTTTAAAGAACTGTAATAATATTTTGCGAATATTTGCGAATTCGTTTGTAATTTTTTTTTAAATGAGCTTTCTAACAAAAAAAAGTGGTGAATTTGAATTTTGGTGGTAAACTTTTTAAAGACATGTTTAACCTTTAGAAACAAGTTCAAATGTGATGTTTATGACTCGAAGGGAGCTAATTAATATCATGCGGTCAGCAGAAAACAATAATTTAGAAAAACAGCTTAATTTTCTAGCTGAGGAGTTAAAAAAAAGAACTCGAAACTACGATTTTAAAATATTATTTAAAATATTATTGTATTTTAAGTCACAATATAAGTCTCGGTGGGAAAAGGTTTACAGAAAACTCGATTTATTCCCAAATACAAATAATTCTTGGCTTGAGATATCTGTTTCTTTTGTCTGTTGCTATGAACAAAAGCGTGGTCGACCAAGTATTACTTTTGATGAAAGCACTGAACGAACAAAAAGAATGAAAACTGCAAAATTGAGAGAGTCCACATCAGTTTCCATTTTGAGTTATGCTACTCAAATGAGCTTGAGAGCAGCAGGACAAGTAAATGCCAGTGAAGTCTTAAAAGAAATAACGACAACAACCCCCGATCGAGCAAAGAAGTATAGAAAATCTTATAAGAACTCACTTGAAGCAACAAGTTTAAAAATATCAGGTCAATAAGCAGTAGGGTTTACAGCTGAAGAGCAACTATCTCGACACCAATATGATATTCTATAAAAGAGTGCACCAGAAAATTTTTTTGCATATAAGCTCGTACAAGCTGCAAAATACTGTCCACCCTCCGAGCACACGAAAGTTACCCAAACTTCACGCACTGCTGGATCTGACAACAAAGCGTTTGCTAGAATCGCAGAAGGAAGTTAACAATTGACTAACAAGTGAAGAAATAGAAAACTTGTGTTTATTTTCCAGTGCAGATTTGACGGAAGTTTAGGACACAACTCCTACAAACAAGCTTTCCATGGCCTTGATGCTTCTGATCTATCAGTTTTTATAACTTAAGTTGTTCTGCTTAGAGTTTATGCTAATTCTAAAGTTGTGTGTCGAAATCCACGCCCGGCCTCTACAATATACTGCAGGCCATTAAAAATAGAGTTTGTAAAAGACTCTACAGAAATGTCTATAGCAGAAAAAAATAAAGTAGACAAGGAAATAAATAAATTACAAAAGACAGCAATGCTAGTTTAAGGAACACAGGTACAATTTTGTCAAACCCTACTTCTTACCATGGTTGACGGAAAAGTATGCAAAAGTAATGCAAAGTGTTTTATATGTGGTGCATCTTTTAAAAACTTCAACGATATCGAAGATATGATGACAAGGGAGGTTAAAACCGAGAACTTGCAGTTTGGTCTATCCGTTCTTCATGGATGGACACGTTTTTTCGAAAACTTACTCCACATGTCCTACAAATTACCTCTAAGGAAGTGGCAAGCTCGAGGTTATCATGATAAGTATATTGTTGCGGAAAACAAAAATAGGATACACAAATAATTTAAGGATCGTTGTGGTAGTAGAAAAACCAAAACCCGGGTTTGGTAATTCAAATGACGGTAACACGGCCAGACGTATAATTTCCGCAGAAATTAAATAGTGGCTATGAACTTGATGTAGAGAAATTCAGGAAATTTGCAATTGATACTGCCAAATATTATGTTGAAAATTATCCGTGGAATCACATGTCACCCACCCTTCATAAATATTTTATTCAAGGACCGGAAATAACAGCCCATGCTCTATTACCGATTGGTCAACTTACGGAGGAAGCTCAAGACTCACGGAACAAGGACTTCAAAAACTATAGAGAGAATCATTCTCGAAAATCAAGCAGGAAAAATACTAATATAGATATTTTTAACTCTTTTTTTATTCTGTTCTGACCCCATATTAACATGAGGAAGCTGCCTGTAAAAAGAACAACTCCTGCCCGTTGAAGCACTGGATTTGAATTAGTGATTCTGACGAAGATAGAACACGTGCAGACAGAACTAGTAAAGATTTTGTTTTAAATTAAATCGAAATCAATTGGAAATCAAGTATTTTTTTAAATAATTTTCATATTAAAAATTGTTCGCTGTTCTGTTCTGCCAAATCTACGTGTCAGTGTTATGCCTTCACACGCAGAATTTTTCTGTCTGAGTTCCTATTACACAAATGAGAAACTTGAAAAACTTGTCAATGGGTAGGATTCGAACCTTGACCCTCCGAGTGAGAAGCGATTGCTAGTACCACTACACCACGGCCACCCCGTGTGTATATTATATTAATGATTCAACTTTTTTTTTGAGTACAAAAAAGTGGGCGTTTTGGTGGGTGTGTCTATTATTAGACTTAAATATATCAATAGCTTAGTTATAACAGCATTTGCCGATTTTCGGATTCGTAGCTATGTATATTGGATGATTTATTGCCACCAATTGGGCAATTCTGCCCCAGTGTGCGACGAGTGGAAGATGAAGAAGAGAGAAGTGGAACTAATGCGTAACACCGCGTCTCCACGAGACATCGCTGGTGTTAAGAAAATTTTCATGACATCAAAATGTCCAGTGGAGACGGGTAGTTTGCAGACAAGAAATATTTCAAGAAATAAATGTCTGGTCTGGTTAATGTCTTCAGAGAGACATCAACCCTGAAATTTTTTTTGACAGTGCTTGTCAGTTTGACTTCGGAATATGAAAAAAAAAAGAAAACAAAGTGTGGCGAACATCATACACCACAATGCTATCTGTTGGTAAGAAAGAACAAGAAATCTACATCTGCGCCGCCATTTTTCTACCATAATGTAGATGCTTACCAACCAATTTACACTCACAGAATGAAATGTCATGCAATAATTTGCCCAACTAAGTTAAAAGAAAAAATGTCAGACGAAATATCTGAAACATCATTGAAGACACCTATGATCGTGAATATATTGGCGTGTACCACATGAAATGTGGTTTTCGATCATTCGGAAATAAGAAGTTCTCGAGTGAATATCTGTGCCAGAACGTCAAATTTTCTTTTTTTGTAAAATAATGTGGAAAGTGTGCTTGACGTGTGAGAATTTTAGGGTTCGTTACAAGTACCGTTATTTTTTTCCCCGAAATTATTTACCATGTTGTCGGCAGTTCAAATTCGAACGCTCTTCCTTTACGAATTTAAAATGGGACATAATGCGTCATTGGCAATGAAAAACATTAATGACGCATTTGAGGATGTAGGGGTAAATGAACGCACCATACGTTTGGAGGGTTACGTTCGGGAGATTTCAGCTTCGAAAATAAACCATATGGGAACTCGACACCTTTCTCTTATAGGACAGGTAAAGAAACTCGATAAGTGAGTACCCCATGAACTGAACGAATCCCAAAAACTACGGCGTCTGGAAATCTGGGCATCGCTTACATTAAGAAACCAAACTGAACCGTTTTTGCACTGGATATTCACCTGTGATGAAAAGTGGATACTGTATGATAATCATAAAATATCTGGGCAGTCGTTAGATGCAAATGAAAGACCAAAACACACCCCCAAACCCGATCTTAACCCAAAAAAGGTTATGGATACAATTTGATGGACATCGAAAGGACCAATCCACTTTTCATTTCTTCAACCAGGAGAAACGATATCTAACGCTATATAACGCTATCAAATATTGTGAGGGAATCGACATCGACCTCACAAGTAACGGGGCAAAAACTTTTGCAGTTGGGATTTGAAATTCTTTCGCATCCACCGTACTCTCCTAATATTTCTTCAACGGATTACCATCTGTATCGAAACAATCATTTAGAAAGCAAACATAATTTGCCAATTTTATAACTTATTTTAAATTGTAATTTGCATTTTTTAAGTCATTCATTCGTTAATTCATTAGTCGTGACTCACTGTATGTATTCACATTATATACATTAACTTAACCGCACAATGTACACGTTAATAGTTTTCCTTAGCAAAGCGTTTTAATTAAATACTACTTATCGTTTGCTTTTTTCGAGTGAAAACACATTCGTTGTCTTCTCAATTCAATAAAATTTGTTAATCGCCTCATGTTCATAGTTCTTTTTTTATTTTTCGCTAAACATTGAACACCATCTTTTCCGCAATCTGGATTCATTTTGCCGGCAGCAGGTCTTCCGGAAGCGAGCAGAGGTCATAAAAGCCTTTGAAGATTTCATTGCCTCAAAAAGTCAGCACTTCTACGAAAAAGGAATATTTGACCTTGTATCACGTTGGAAGAATGTCAGAAGATAATATTGGCTTTTCAATTTTTACTATAAAATCAGACATGTGGTACAACCCAATATACGAGTATGTATGAAATTTTATATTATGTAGATTATATTGTATTATATTATATTATATATATTATACTATATTATATTATATTATATTTATTATACTATATTATATTATATTATATTATATTACAATATATTATATTATATATTATATTGCAAGTGTGGATCATAGATTGCAAACTTTCTAGATATTGGAAATCCAAAACCCGCTTTCACTGATTCAAACCCATTTTACACCAAACCCGCCCATTTCCTTCAAAAAAAGTCATCCACATTACACATACCTACATAGTGAATTTACGTGCAAATAACTCTCGTTCTAGCAACTTTACTTATAAATTGTTCTCATTCTAGCAGACAAAGTGTTGGTAACTTACTTACAGTGTGTGCGAAGTTTAAGTATTAGTACATACAGTCTGCATCAACCAGCGAATGAAAAAAGTTGCAGTTCTTAAAGAATAAATATAGCGATTTAAAAGTGGAAAGGGTGTTTTATTATTTTGTACCTAATTAAATTAGAAGTAAGACTATTAAGATCTACTCTTATATAAACTATTCTGAAGAATGTAGTTTATTTTGGTTTCACCCTACACGTAGGAGAATGTTATTCAAACAATTAGTTGTGTAGCAATGGTTTAATTGGAATAAAAAAAAAACGTTTAAATGCTATATAAGTACATAAGTGTATTCTTCTGAGTTTTAGTTTTCAAATCAGAATATGCCAATTTATCGCAACTCTAATTCTGGCATTTCTATTGAATTATTGATGTAGAACACTTTTTGAAGTAGCTAAAGTAAAACTTTCCAATAATTTTAACTCGTTAGGTCTCGGTGATTGTTAGTATAATTTTGTATTTTAAGAAACAATTTCGACCATAACACGGTCACTGTGTCACAAGCTGTTGGACACTTAATATTTTCTGATCATAACCAAATTCCTACAAAATTAAATAAAATAAGTCAAATCGAACAAAAAAAATATTGTTTTATTGGCGTTCCATATTCATCACTATTCATTCCCTAACGTACTAACGTTATAGGCTTACATTCGAAGAAGAACTGTTTAAAAAATGTGTTCACACTAAAGAGCCCCTTGTCGTGGTTGCACTGGGCTTCTTTGCTAATTCTAAAGGACAATGAAAAATGTAAAATAAGAAAAAACTTAGCATTATATACTGGTTAGCCATTCAAACTCATACTTCGAAGACGGAAATTGAGAAGAAGTAAAATGGGAGAGGACTGAATTCTGTTCACAGCTCATTTAAGAAATACATATTTTCTATACTGAATTACGTACTTCTGTGGCGAACTCAAAATTCAAAAAGATGATTATCTATGCAGGAATTATCACTATCGTTAGTGAGCCAGCACTCATTTTTGTAAACTTCGGGAAAATATCAAAGATACTCAGGACAAAACGGTATCACGTAAAAAAAGAATTCAGCTCTGATTGTTAAAATACGTTGTGAGCATTTTACAAGGGATTTTCAAATGACGTGTACAATGTGGACTTAAAAGCTTCGCGACATGACGAAGATAGATATAAATAATAAATCTTAAAAGCGCAGATTATGCATGACAAAGAAAGATAAATTGAAAAGGGTGTTTTGCACAATAATATGTCTCAGATTTAGCAGAGAGTTTCCTCTGTCGGAAATGAATCACCACCAAGCTACAAAGATTTGAAACAAGGCTTTACACTGCCCTGTTTTGAGTGTTATTGAAATATAACATCTTTCAAATCTATGCCTGTATGCCTGTAACAAATGAGGTACCGTTGAACTCAGAATCATGAGTACTTTAAGTGTTTCATAGTAAGTGTTGCAATAAAATTAATATGTCAAAAGTTATTGAAGATCAAGTGATTTTTTTTTGAAAGCTTAAAATTTTGATTTCGTAGTCATTTCTTCCGGAAAAATATAAAAAAAAAATATTTACAAATAAAAAAGGAGTCAGTAGTTTTCAAGATACGACTCAACTTCTTCAAACTATAGAACTCAAAAATGGGGTATTCATTTACAAAAGCCTTATAAAATTAACTAATAACAGTTGCTTTGGGATTTTTTTTATAGTTTTACGTAAAAAAAAGTTTATTATTGCGTAATGTAAAGCCAATCAAACTTTTCTTAAAAAAGGTTCGTTTTATGACCCCTAAAAGGGAAAAATGGATCACCTCGGGTAGGTCACGTCCATTTCCTGAAGTCAAACAAAAAATTACAGTCCTTTCTTTTCCAAAACAAAAACTTAAGCAGATCTCTTTCAATGAATGCATAAAAAGTTTGCAGTTTTTAACCGAGATTTTGACGTTTAATTAATTTAATTTAATTAATATCCCCGATGAAGGACTTTCAACACAAAAATACGCAGAGGCGGTCGTCAAAAAACTCACATAACCAGAAGGCGTTTGCTGCTACGAAGACAGAAATCATCCAAATAACAGCCTTAGGCAACTAAGCAAATATTTTAATCCAAGCTGGACCTACATCAGAAGGCATGCATACATTCTATCAAATATGTTGCCAGTATAGGAGCTACAACCCAGGGACTCAGAGAAGCATTTGGAATTCTGTAACTACATTCTGGAAACACACTTTGTGGAAGACAGCTTTATTGCCGGGATTCTTTGCACAGATGGATCACAATTCACCAGGAATGTAAACACTAATTTCCAAAATTTACATACCTGAGCAGAAAGCAACCCCCATTCCACGGAACTCGGAGCTTTTCAACATAAGTTTAACGTCAATGAGTAAGAAGGCATATTGAGTAACGAGCTGATCGAACCCAATCGTCCTCTTCCAAGATTTAATTCGAATCTCTGCCTGGAATTTTTGAAACAAATTATCAGAACTATTATGTGATATACCATTGCAAAGAAGAACTACTGTGCACCATCAGGATGGCGTCCCAACACACTATGGCCATGAAGGTAAAAAGTGGTTAGATCGCGTGTATGAAAATTCGTGGATGGTTGGTCGGGATGGGCCAATGCTATGGCCTCCATGGACTCCGGACTTGACTCCAATAGACTTTTGTTTATGAGCACCTATGTTGGACATTATTTATTTATCAGAAACAATAACATTGCATGACTTGAACGAGAGGATTTACCAGACAGCTTGGAAATTCTGAGAAGAATTGGAAAGAATGGACATTGTTATAGTTTTTCGAAGACGAGCTCTGGTGTGCATACAAAGCAATGGCTTGCACTTTGAACAATTGACATAATGAAAAAAATAAATATAGAAATGAGCAATCAATATTTGTATCGTTTTTCCTAAACTTTTTCAATTAGTTGGGTAATATCTTAAAAACTACTGAGTTGAGTTGAAATGACCTGAGGTTTTTTTATTTGTAAATTCAAGTTACACGTCTCAAAGTTACAAAAAGAAAAAAAATTATGAAAAAAATTTTAAGTTATAAAAAAAAATAATTTTCGATTTTCTATAACATCAAATTTAGAGCAACGTTTACTTTGAAGCAATTAAAGTACTCATAATTACAAGTTTAACGGTACCCAATTTTTTACCATACACACAAAAATTTGAATGATGTTATTTTCAAATTAGTCGAAACAGGGCACCGCAAGTCTTTGCTTAAAGCCTGGGTACACCATCCATAAGAATTTTTCTCAAAATATGTGAAGAAAACTTTCCTTCCAGTTTCCAAAACATTATTCGAAACATACTGTATAGTACTCGTATATATTATATAGATGGCAACGTTCGGAACTCTAAACCAAAAATAAATCAGGGAATTCTACGACTGGATGATATAACCAGAAACATAATTGGAAATTGAAAATATTAGACTTATACACTTAAAGTCTAAACGTTATGGTAAAATAAGCTTTTTAAATAAGCAACATGGTAATAAATGCTAAATATTGTTTGTTGGCAAATCTATTTGAACGGCGATTCAAAGAAAACCTGCAATATCGTGATGCGATATATTACAATTTCTCTGTATTACAAGTATCTTTATTTATGTGGAAAATCGAAAAGAAACTACGTTATCAAAAATTGGTGTTTGAAAAAGTGTGTCCTCACCAAAACACAATTCTTGAAAGTCTTTTTTGAAATATTTAAAATTAGTGACAGAAATATTTTAGAAAATTATGTTTTTCAAATATTAAAAAAAAAAAAAAAAAAAAAAAAAAAAAAAAACAGTTTGTGACTTGTTTGTGTCGCAATAATACTTTAGGAATGAACGCTGTCAACAACGATGTCTTTTCGCTACACACGCATGCATGATTCTACAAGCATTAAGGGGTAGTTTTCCGAAAGTTTATTGTAATATTTTTATTGTATTGGCAATTAGAAGATATGTAGGTATGTTTGAATTTTTGCCATAACATTTCGTGAAAGAAAAACAAAACAAACAAACTTTGAACTCCTCACAAAGAAGCTTTTATTGCAGAGACATGCGCGTATTTCCATAATTTCTTTGAAAAAATAAAACATCGCAATGTATGATATATGCATTTTATTTTTCAAATCTAAAGGACTATATAATTTTCTGTTGAGCAATATGGAAAGGAATATTTATTTATTTATTTATTATGCACATGACCTTATATTTTAAACACAACGCGCATGCAGTTGGTTGAAATTTCCGCCATTCTTTCGAGAATCTACGAGTATTTCTATCTCACCAATAACGCGCTGAATATTGGCACCCAACTCACTAATCGAGACTAAACACGATTTTTCGAAAAAAAGCTTCTCAAGAGCCCAATCCACGAACTTCCGTTTCAACTCATGATAGGTAATTCACCAGCCAGATTTTATAGGGCTGAAGACCGAGATCTTTTCGAAAAATTCTTCACATAGTAAAGGGTATTTAAAATATAAGTTTCATTTTGAATCATATCTTATTTTAGCACTGACAGGTCAGTATCATATCTCCGCAGAACGAAATGAATCGCTTTACGCTTGAATAATGTTGGGAAACATTGTGGACTTGTTTCAAAATTGAGTGCTGTGTTGTCCAAACAGTGCGTTTATTGAAAAGAAAAAAAACTTATTTTCAGTGAAGTTCGTGAGACTGGCTTGCTGGTGGACAACATTCACGGTCCCCGAGAATGGACGTCGAATTTGGCCGAAGAATCATTTTATCTGACGAGGTGCATTTTCATCTCAATCAAAAGATTATGGATTCCGCATTTAGTATTGGTGGCCCATTGGTCCATTTTGGTTCCAAAATGCTGCTGGAAACGCCAATTCAGTCAAATCTGAGCGGTACAGAACCTTGATTACAGAATTCTTGTGGCCCGAAATTGAAGACACGGACTTGAACGATATTTGGTTTCAGGACGATGTTGCACCTGTGTGGCATGGCCCATCAAACAATATATTTTTTGTGCAGTAATCGGGTTACCAGCCGCCTCAGCGATGTCAATTGGTCGCCTCGGTGCTACATACTTAGCTCGTTTGGTCGGTTATGAGGAACAAACAAATTACGTTATCTTCCATATGTTTCGAAAATTTAAGATCGTTTTGAAGTTTGAATGATACGAAAACGTTCCTCTGGTATAAGTTACCAAAATGGTAGTTATTTATTTATTTATTTTCGCGGTCACCTGGTTTTTTAGCCATAAAAAATCGAAAAATGGATGCATGTCAATTATTTTTTTTCAAATATTCCTTTTTACGGCGGATTTATGACAAAAAATTTCAGAATTTCAGAAATTCAAGATTTCTAACAGTTCCATAGCTTTAAATGCTAAAAAAAAACTTTTTTCGATTTCCATTGGGTGGGCCGGCAGAGACCTATATCTACAATACACTTATGAATCAAACCACAATGTCATTGTCATGTCTTCTGTAGCATGCATCATCTTTGTATGAAATCGAAAAATGGATGAATCTTCACATTTGCTTTTTAAATTTTTTTTATGTAGATTACAAAAACAAATATTAAAGTAAAAAAATTTACGCAAGAATTATAATTCATTTTTTCTGTGATTTTTATCATAAACGAAACGCCATCAAAACGAACAATTTGGAAAAAAAAATCTTTTAAAGTTAATTTTTCAATTTTATATAATATAACCAAAAACAAGGTGAAAGGAGATAATAACCAAAATATAAAAATTGTATTCGACTAGCAGTAAAAGATTACATGATTTTAGCGGTTTACTTGATATATCAGGTTCACATTTTGTGGTTACAAAAAGAAGGTGCTAATTGGATATTTTTTGAAGAAAGCCTAACGAAATCAAATTTTTTTTTTTTTTGGGAAAAAATTATTTCAAAGTAGAACAACTTTTAATGCAATGACAACAAAGAAGTCCCGTAGCCAGGATTTTGTTTCGAAAGACGGTGGGGAGGGGGGCTGCTTGGCTTGTTAAATTTCGAAGACGAATTCTGTATACAAAAATTAGAAAAAAACATGAATATTTTATTTTTATTTGTATTTTTTTATAAATTAAATTTAATAAATAATAATTCTTTATAAATATTGTTTTTTTTACGGCAATAAACGCTTTGTCTTTTTTTTAAATATAATATCGATCACATCTGGATCCGCATGAATACCTGAGTGAACAGACAGCATTGCAAGTGCGCTAAGTCTTAGATGGCCCATGACGCTTCGGGATACTGTTTTGATCCTTTTCGTCGTTGAAAAGTTGTTGAATACCATAAATCTGTCCGTAAAATTTTGTATTAGAGAATCTAGACAGGGAATAAGTATAGAAACTCTAAAATAATCTTCAGGACATGATGTTCCTGGATTGGAGCGTATTGTTTGTTTCAAAGAAATCCTCGGAACTGTTGTGTTAACTTCAAAGAAATCCTTGGCAATTTGTGATGCGGATTGAAAAGCGTCTCTGAAAAAATCTCCGGCATTTTTTCTTATGTTTTTAAGAGATTTTAAGACTTGTTTTGTGTGATTCATTGCAGATACGAAATTAAAAGATTCATTTTGTAGAAAAATTGATAAGAGTAGCGTTAAACTAAAAAGTTTTTCGCATACCATAAGGCTTACCAGGAAATCACTTTTTTGAATTACTGACCAGAGAGTTGATGCTTTTGAAGACATCGCCCACGTCTTGATGGATATTTCTGCAAGACTAATCGCAATACATGTGAAGAGCTCTACAAATGAGATAATGCTGTCATGCCTTTCAATAAACCTTGTTTCACAAAGGCGCAAAAGTCGTTTTTTTCTGCTTTCTGGTGCGTGTTTTTGTTTTGGAAAGTCTTATTTGCATTTGAATGGTTTCGGAAGAAATTGGCTATTTCACTTACTACACCAAGACAATTGCACAGTGAACATATCTGGCATTTGGACAATGTAAAAATAAACGAAATGTATTCATAAGGATATAATTAATAACCTGAACTTAATTCAAATATTTTCTTTCAGAGATATCATATTTGTTACAGTTTATGTATATTCCAATTCAAATTCCAAAGATGGCATGTCCAATAAGAAGCAAGCAATGCAAGAAAGTACACTGATAAAAATATGTATATGTTTACGTATACGTAATACGTATTATATCATATGTTAAAGTTTACAACACTGTAAGAGTATATTGATTTTCAAACAATTCATGCAATTTGAAGATTAAAAGTGGACATTTACACTGTTATAAGTAGTTTTGTAAATCAAATTGAATGCAAAATATTTTCTTTCTCTCAATCGAAAGAAAAAATTTATATATTAAGGATTATATTTATACTGCAACAAGTTATGTTAGAACAAGCTTTTGATTTGAGTTTGTTGAATGAAAACTGGTTGAAAACAGTTTACATAACATATACATTTTAAATTTTATAAACGATTATTTTTATTTTGAGTAGTCCTCCATTTGAGGTGAATCAAACATAGCTACACATGCATGATCTAAAGCAAAACTACATTCTTTCACCGGGGGAGTCTTAATTTGCAAAAATTTACACATCCCTTATAAATTCAAACGTACATCCAAACATGTACCACACGTACATATGCATATAGAAACATTTATATGCAGTTGCAATTTAGATTCTGTCCTTCAAAGTTTATGTTTTGTTTAAATGAAATGTCTGGCGCAACGTCATGGATGGTCTTTATTAACATTCTTCTACAACGTACGTGTAGAAGGAACGAATAAAGTTTGTGAACGATTTTAATTTAAAACAGAAACACATGATTTAATTGAATTCTTTATACACGGGTATATACAAACGAGTGGAATATGATTTAAAGCCAAACTTTCTCATCACGGCATTTAAACATATACAGGGTGTCAAAGACTTTAAGGGGAGATTCCTTGACAAATTTTGAGAAAAAAAATCGTAGAAGTGAGGGCGGTCAGAAATGTATTCCCTCCGAGATGCAGAGGTTTTGAGCAAAGCCACACGCTCTGTCCGGTTTTGACCCCTATTGAAAATAACATCTTTCAAATTTATGTGTGAATATAGTAACAAATGGGGTATCCCTCAGAATATGTCACAGAATCTCCCCTTAAAGTTTTCGACATATTATCCAGAACACCCTGTATATAATATTCATATGCAATATTAACCTCAACCAAAAAATAACGACAATATAACGTTTTGCATAATATATACATATGTAAATGTATATTTAAATAAAACTATTAACGGAGCTTTAAAATTATCACTATAAAAATTTAAAATATATGTTAAACACGGAATTTTTATTATGCGCCTACAAAATCGAACTGCACATACATCCCATACATATGTCTGTTACTTGATGATGAACCCAATAAGCCTAATGAATGATCCTAATGAAAAAAGACGACAGGCCGTTTTTTGCTTACGACTATCGACTATCGCTGCCTTTACGTAACGCAGACGCATTTATTTAGGTACAACACTAACTCAACTTAATTGGAAGCATAGTATGCCCGAATATATAAAGGGTTTTCCAATAGGGACTTGACAACTTTGAATTTAATTTATGAACGCACTCTTTCACTAATCATCAAACTGTCACTGTCAATTTATTCAGTAAACTCAACATTTTTATCATGATAAAGTACACGAACGAGCAACATCTGCAATTTATAAAAATTTTCTACCGAAATTCGGAGTCGGTGACTGCAACTTTAAGAGTGTTAGCTCCAATTTTCGGTCGTAATTCTCGCCCTAGTAGACAGGCAATAACAAGTTTAGTGCAAAAATTTGAGTCTACATATTCGTTGTGTGATGTTGCCGTGAGTGAGACAACGGGTTGGTCGATCTATCGAAAATATCGCTGCCGTTCAGGCGTCCGTAGCAAACGATCCAAACCAGTCAATTCCACGGCGTTCTCAAGAATTGGGCATCGCTCAGACCACATTATGGCGTATTTTGAGTAAGGATCTTGGTTTACACCCATACAAGATCAAGCTGACTCAAGAATTGAAGCCGATGGACCATTTGAAGCGACGTACGTTCTCTGATTGGGTTCTGGAGAAGATGCGCCAAGATGATGAATTTCATCGCAAAATCATCTTCAGTGACGAAGCTCATTTTTGGCTCAATGGGTTCGTCAATAAGCAAAATATGTGTTATTGGTCGGGTGAAAATCCACATGTGCTTCATGAATCACCACTTCATCCACAAAAACACAAAAAATAACTGTTTGGTGCGGTTTGCATGCCGGCGGCGTTATTGGGCCATATTTTTTCGTCGACGATAACGATCTTCACGTTACTGTGAATGGTCAGCGTTATCGCGCCATGATCACCGATTATTTTTGGCTCGAATTGGAAGATATGGACTTGGACAACATGTGGTTTCAAGAGGATGATGCCACACAGCACACGCTACAATCGATTTATTGAAGAGTAAGTATGATGAGCGTGTTATCTCAAGAAATGTGCCAGTCGATTGGCCGCCTCGTTCGTGCGATTTAACACCGCTTGACTATTTTCTGTGGGGCTACGTTAAGTCATTGGTCTATGCCAACACGCCGACGACGTTGGAAGAGCGGCCGTTTCGGCTGAAATGTGTGGCCGAGTCGTTAAAAATTGGGTCCAACGAATCGACTGCTGCAAACGCGCCCGCGGTGGCAATATGAACGAAGTCGACTTCCATTCATAAATGTTTTCATTGTACTTCAAGCCGATAATAAAGTTTTTGAAATATCTCAAATGGTTTGCGTTTAATTTAAAAAAAAAAAAAAACTTCTCAAGTCCTTATTGGAAAACCTTATATTTTATAAAACATCATCGACTTCGGGGAGAAGAATGAAGGACACATTACATAATAAGCCCAATATGTGATTCTGAGTGAAGCCACGATATTTCGATATTTGTGTTAAATATTTCATGTTATCGGCATTCATAATTGTATAGTATAATACATGTACATATTCATGTACCTATATTTGGTTCATATTTGTTGGTTTGTTGGTTAAGTTGGCATTGAATAATATTAGGTTGTACCTATCACACAAAATGTCAGATTTTTAAAGTTAAAATCCTCCGGAAAAGAAGTCAGCGGAACAATAAATAAATTAATAAAAGAAAAGTGCATCCGGGAAACGAGGCCCCGTAGTATCCCGCCAGAGCAAGTAAACCCGAAACACGCACTGTCTCATCCACCTAGGATGTTCATCATTCTACTGTAAGCTTAGTTGAAGTTTTATTTTATACAACCAAATAATATTATAAAGAAAGTAACTACAATACAGTTTCCATGTTCCGAAATTTAAATTAAAACTAAAAACAATTTTAATGAAATTTTATGATTTATAATTTAAAAATTAAAATCATAAAAAAAAGTAAATAAAAGAAGTGAATAAATAAAGAAAAAAAAAACAAGCAAAAGAAGAAATAAAGCAACAATTTTTACTAAAACTAGAATTTATTAAAATAATTTATTATTACAATAAAACAAGAATTAATAGATTCTAGAATTTTATTACCAATAAAATTTTAACTGAGTTATTAAGTGAATTGGTAAATTTTTATTACACAATTTATAGACTTACTTATATTATACAATATCTATATATATATAAAGAATATATATTTTATACAATTTTTACTGGAACTTAAAGAAACATGTCTACCATAAGATCAGGATCTGATTCCATTCCTCAACCTCAATCAACCGAATCCACCACCCAAATTTCTTCGGTTGAAAATATTCCTATCACTAATCACTCCACCAACATCTGTGCCTGATTCTGAAAATGAATCAGACAATAGTTTGGACTTTGGGTTCTCTTAGAAACTACATTTACGGTCCCGCCAAGGTAAAAATAATAACAGACCACTAGCCTTTAACATTCACCCTTAGTAATAAAAATGTTAGTAATAGTAAAATGAATCGGTGGAAATCGTTCCTAGAAGAATACAACTATGAGTTGTTATACAAACCTGAGAAAACAAACGTTATCGCTGATGCCCTCTAAATACAACACAATGGAGAAAGTTCAACCAATGAACTTATTTCTTTCGTTGAAGCCCCCATAAATGCTTTTAAGATTCAATTAATTCTATCCGTAGGCCCCGAAACCAACTATCAATTAGAAAAACCCTTTCCAAATTATTTTTGACATACCTTCACTCAACCCACATATAGTAAAGAAAATATTATTACCATTTTGTATTGTAATAAATGATCTTATGACAACTGAACTCAACAAGTTATGGGACAAATTCAGTAAATATACGTTCTGTGTTTAAAAAAAATTCAAAGTAAGGTTTACCCAAACCAAGGTTGAAGATGAGGAATAAATATGATACACACCAGGACAAATTCTTCATATACGCATACCATATACTCGTACATATATGACTGAAAATCACTTAGTACTAACAGCTATTGATAAATTCTATAATAATATTATTATAATAATATTCGCAAGCGAGTATCCTTAAATCTAAAGCAACCGAGGATATAAGACAACCACTGAGAGATTTTCTATCTTCCCTTGGGCTCCCACAAATGATTGTGGTCGACACCGAAAAGCGTTTAACTTCTGAATCCATAAAGTTCATGGTACAAAACCAACAAGGGATCCAAATCTATAAAACTCCGCCTTATACTAGCTGAGACAAAATGGGATTCTACCCTCTTCGAGATAATGCGCTGTCTCAAAACAGATCGCACTCATCGAAATTTTCAAGAACTTCTGGAACGCATATCTGCGAGTACAGTTTATCTATACATTCCCCCACAGAAAAAACCAAACAAAAGTATTTTTCGGAAGAAATGTAAGTACAGACCCGAGTTTATTATAAAGACTCACAAAGGAAAACTTTGAAAAACTTAGAAAAAATCAAGAAACCGAAGAAACCGATATGAAAAATCATAACAAAAAAACTTCTCAAGGCGAAGAAATTTTGAATTACACCCAAGCAATGGCAGTACGGACAGGAACTGCATGATTGCAGACAGGCATATACAGTTGATTCATGAGGTTGATTTGGAAATCTGCCAGAAACTAGTTGACGAAATATCAGAATTAACAAAAATTAGTGAAGGAGAGGAGACGTCTTCCTCGTTTCCTTCAAGTTCTAAGTAGCCTTTTGAGTGCGAAGTCGGTTTACTTGATATTCAAGATGTGGCCGGCTTACATAATGTAGGTAGAATTAGGGTAGTTTTTAAGGGAAAATGAAAAAATATTAAAACAAAACAAATAAAGAAAATGTTTAAAAGAACTTCTAGTAGATACCTATAGAAAAAAATATTTTATATAGTAAACTAGTTTATAAGTAGGTTAGGTTTGTTTTTAAGATAGTTTGTAAGTTTTATCTACATAAAAAAATGCAAAAAGTCCATTCATTAAGTTTTTTATAAGTTATTTTCTTGTAGGAAATGTCGAATGACATAGTATAAGTGTTAGATTTAACTTAGAGCACTCGCATGGGGCCAGTAAGTTATTGCAAGATAGTATAAGTTGATTAAGCTAATGTTTAAGCAGTTTTTTGTTTAGCTGTAAATGTAAATGAATTTAATTTAATAAAAATGCATATAATGCATATAATGAAATCTTAAAGGGCTTAAATATCATAGTGTGATAAACTTTAATATCATAGTGTGAATACATATATATATACATGTAAATTGCTAGAACTATCGAAGAAATCGCAATGACTTTATCATGTATAGAGTCGGCGTGGTGTGGCTTAAATTGCGCGCTAGCTCTGCAGTATTTTGTTACATGAATACTATGCAGTCATGCGTCCTGTTCGACGCTGAACAATAAATAAAGGTGTAAGGAAAAAGCGGTAGCAACGGAAACGGAAAATGTTGCAAATGTCGGCGGGTGTAACAAAACCTGATTTAATTAGAAACAATCACCAGCGACAGTTTGCTGTATTTTGCTAACGATGTCAATGTCATCAACGTACACAAGTGGCAGAAACTTTAGGAAAATTGTGTCTCTGGTGTTGTTGTATGAGTTTCGTACAATTTTCTCGAGTATGATAATAAAGAAGTCGCATGACTGCACATCTATCTATATATTTTTTGATATATTCTTCCGACTTTTGCATAAATCTGGCACTGTCAATCGCTATTCTGCATAATCTACGATTTTGTCAGATATACCAAAATTAGACACGGTTAGTAAAGCTTATCTCTATACTTATGGAGGTTCTAAATCGATAAAGAGGTAGTGGGATTGATGTGGAAATCTTGTGTTAACTCCAGGATCTGCCATAGTGGGAATATTTAACCTTTCTCAATTGGTTTTAGGCGTTCGCATAATGAGGCAGACAAGAGGTTAAGGAGTCTCTTGAATACCTATAATCTTGGAGGGTTATCATCAGCATCTATTTTAATAAACATAATAAACATATAGCTGTTGGTCTGGTCAGAACCAAAGGTGATTTGCAATTATAAAGAGACTATTTTATAGCAGCGACTTCGATTTGAATAGGAAAGCAATTCTCCAGCATATGCTTGTATTGTTTGTATGTTCCCTGTGGTTCAACGTAAAAGCAAGTTTAATGGAATTGTTCCAAGATAGACTAGCAGTGTCACTAATCTTCCATGTCGGACAGCTAGAGAATAGCGACTCAACTAAACAGTGACTCGAATACGCCAGTGCGGAGCGTGTACGGTGCTACTCGATACAGTTTACAGTTCTCGATTTGCGAAGCTTCAGACAATTTTATACAGTTAGGATGAATCAGCATTTCAGCATATATCCGTTTCCAAGCGTGGTGTCACGTAGGCTGTTTTTCTACTGTTTTTCTCCTCAGTTTAAAGATTTTATATTCATACTTAACACATTGCTTGAAGGTTTTGTCGAAAGGCTTGTAGAAACACTCTAAGTTTTTTTTTTTTGTTGTGAGGGCGAGGGAGCATGTCAGACAGAACCTAACCTAGATGGGGATTATTAATTTTCCCCAAGCCTCTCGTCTACGTCTGCAACTTCAAATAAACGGCACACAAACAGACACTGATACTATTTTCTGTAGCAATCTCCAGTAAATACCACCATTTTTTATCTTTCTCTCATTTAGCCAATCCCACTGTATTTTCTGGATGCTACTTTGTTGCAATAGATAATTGCACTCTAAAACCCATCTTCCATTCAAAAATATGTATGTGATATTTGATACATCTTGCATTTCAGTTTCAATGACATTGCGCGCAAACTATCTTTTGACTCTAATATTCTTGACTGCGCTTGATGTGAGAATCCCTTTTTTGGTTTACTCAGTTAAAATCTAAGGACGGAAAGGGATATAGTATAATCTACATAATTTACCCGGATGCTGTGGAAAATTTAAACTTATATTTCATTATTATTATCTATTATTATACTTATAATTTTGTTCTTGAAATTCAGATCGACTTATTATTGTGAACTACACTTTTCATGCATACATATATATTTGAAGTTTCATACATTATGGACATATGATTAAGTGCCGTTGCTGAGCAAATTTTCATTTCATTTTTTTCTACAAAAACAGGTTAACACTTGTATTAAGTGTCAGTCTTTTCTCCTAAACATAACGCAATTGTCAGAACTAATAAATAAATATAACGTGTAATAGTCAAACGTAGTCGAAACATCGTGCGACTTATCGAGGACAGGTAACGCGTATTATTAAAAGTTTACTAGATTACATGGAATCTGCCGAATATAAGCCTACATCCAAGAATGTTGAAGAATCCGTTTTCTTGGAACGACTAAAGACTGCGTATGAAGGTTTGAAGAAAGCTGATACCGAATTCTGCCAAACAACCAAACCAGAAGATCATCAAAAGGAATGCGAATCATCGGTTGATTATGAAGATAAAGCTGTTGGGACGATTACGAGATTGAATCAACGACTGAGTAAGTTAAAACGGTGCAAAACCTTGAAAATTCTAATCAAATACCGGCAAATGTAAAGTTGAATGCTGTAAAGCTACCTATCACTATCATTCTCAGGTGATTTTAAAGAATGGCTTCCATTCTAGGAGCAATTTAAAACCATAGTGCATGATAATGATTCTTTGTCCGGAACAGTTAAATTTAATTATTTGTCATCATTAAGGGGCAAGCCGCTGAAGCAATAGAAGGATTTACGCCAAGTGGTACTTGCTATGACACTGCGATCGCATTACTTCATGATGAGTTTGGCAACTTAGATAAATTAATCGATAGCAATATTAATCAGTTGATGACAATTCCCCATGTAAACTCTAAATCAGATGTTAAAGGTCTTCGAAGAATTTACAATACTGTCATGACATGTACTAGGTCACTGACTGCTCTGGGAATTCCATCTATTAATTACACTACGAGGATTATGTTAAAATCAAAATTATTACGATGCTTGCCAAACGATTTGCGCACAGATTACGCTTGAAAAAGAATGAGTGCTTTTCAGAAGATGAAGAAAATGCGCTTGTTGAAGATATCGATTCTCATTCTGCATCGACAAGGGAAATTTCATTTGGAGATAAACATATGCATATAGTAAAGGGATTGTTAAGGTTTATTAAAAGAGAAACAGCCGCCTTAGAGAATTCATTTGAAGAACGAGACTCGCGTAGGACTGCCAGACGTCCCGATTTTGGCGGGACAGTCCCGACATTTGAACCCTGTCGGGTTCAAACAATTAGGAGATTGAAATTGTGGCTCTGAATTCATAGAATTCATAGATTAGAATTCAGAAATCACTCCCACGCCCAATGTCATTTCAAAATTTTGTGTCAAATGCTACTTGACAGCGTCCGAAAGAAAGTACATAAACAGAGTTAAATTAATTTCAAACTCATTAAAACAAAAGCCAAGTTCACGAACAGCTAAGTTATTTTCAAATTCAAACAATCTATTAAGTGTCTTGCATTTGTATTCTGATTTATATAGATAATATGTGATGTGTTAGATCTAACGAATAGTGTGGTTTTCGAGTAAGTAATTCTCTAAAAATGCATTAATATCTTTATCTGGCTCATCTAAACATTGTAAATCAGTCTCCGCGAAAAGATTAATTTCTTGCAATAAACAGTGGGAAAAAGTCTATCCATGGCTAAGGAGAGTTATAAACGTTCATAAAACGATGTGCAAATTATACTCAGCAGAATTTTTTATATCTCATTCTGGAGTTGGAGGTATAAAAACACATTTGAACACCATCGGCACCATCCCAAAGCGTTTCAATACGAATTCGGAGAAGACCTCAAGTTTAAGATCAATTTCCGACGCGACATTTACTTACCATATGGTGAAACATTCGCAGTCGTATAACTCGGTGTCGTGTTCTTCTCAACTTTTTAAAGATTTATTCCCAGACTCTGTGTTTGCCAAATCATTTCCATGATCCAGAACAAAATGCACAAAAATCGCGGTCAATGTAATCGCTCCTGCTATAAAGACGGTAAAACATGATTTGGGTGGCCTTGTCTTTAATGTACTTAGCTACAGATGTTTCAAATAAAGGAAACGTTAAAGCATGTACCTCCAAGATGGCTTTCTCTAATACCAGTAATAGAACGGCTTCTGAAGCGGTTAAAATTTATTTTACAGAAATTGACAATGGGGATCTATGTACGTTCGGAAGTTTTTTAATTCAGAGTTAGCGGAGGCTTATCTTGGGTTTTTACTGGATGTGGGTACTATTTTCCAAAATGAGGTCACTCAATTGGAGTCTACCGATTCAACAGTATTGGATATGTATAATTTACTCAACAATATTCAAATTTAACTCAAATCCAAGTTAGATGAAAAAATTGTATGGCAGTATTGCACGGATAGCATTACAGCAATGTGAGGATAGTGGGCTAAGGACAAGATTTAAAAGAGAGGCACAAACTTTTTTGGAAATTGCAATAAAATATTTGCAGGAGCATTATGATTTTAATAACAAATTTAAGTTACTGTTACCATTAGGCTTGGAAACAATTCAAACATTCGGCGAACTCTCCGAAATTGTTGATAGTTTCAAGATTAAGGACATTGATATTGATATGTTATTTCAAGAATAGACTGACGAAACTTCACATGTTAAAAAATGGGTCACTTTCTTCAATTTACATGATGCCCCAAATTTACAAAAAATAAAATATGTGAGTTTGCATTTTCCTTGCCTGCTTCCAATGCTATGTGCGAAAGAGTATTTAGTTTAATGACAGCAGCATGACGAAGGGATAGGAATTGTGTGTCTATTGACACATTAGAAGCAGAACTTCTTATTAAAATGAATTGTAATTGTAGTTGTAAGGAGTTTTGTAGATTTTTAAAGGAATATATGGTTGGTCAGACAATCATTTCCAAAATTTCAATTAACAAATATGTTTAACATGTAGTTTAACTCCCTTTTTATTCTTAAAGATTTCATGTATGAGATGAATTTTCAAAGTTCCTGAAGTGTTTGTTTTTTGTGATAGAAGTGCAACTACGTACTTTAATAAAAATTATTGGATGTTACTTAATTGTGTTTTATGTTTTAATTTTATGATTTGTAGATTTCCAATCTGTCCCGATTTCGGATACTTTGTGTCCCGCTTTTACTAAAATTCTATCTGGCAGCCCTAGACTCGCGGCGTCCACAGAAAATGCATGTAACAGTAGCAGAATTATTTACCTGCCCATGGCAAAATCAGTTTTTCATTGTATAATTGGAACTCAGACAAAAAAATTCTGCGTGTGAAGGCATAACACTGACACGTAGATTTGGCTGTTATAAGAGTTTCAAGCAATGAAAAAAATACTGGGAATTATATCTCGAATCACTCTGAGTGAAGAAAAAACTCTCCGTCCTATTCGGACTCCCACCCCTGGAGAGCAAACATAGAAACCAAACACACCTGAGTTTCAAACCACTACAAAAACAATTTTCCTTTCTCCTCCTTCTATCTTTCCGCCCGCGCCCTGGCAACAGTAAAAGGGTATCAACCCCTTAGGCGCGCGTAAATTATAAAAAAAAAAAAAAAAAACCTCCACCATCAAAGAATCATGCTTTTTCTGTAAGGCTGCACTTCACAACACAAAAGATTGCAATGGGCGGCACATACTCATTGAGCGAAAAAATATGCTGAACGGAGATAACAGATGCTTTCGCTGTACATATCGAGGACACTTGTTAAAAAGATGTAATTTGAAACAATTACGCTGCAAAAAATGTCAAGGCTAGCATGCCCAAGCAGGTTGTGACCCAAGCATAAAAGCAAAACTAAATTCACATAATAAAATTTCTAACTCGGAAAATCCTAATTTGGTAAATAAACCACGCTTACCGCTTAAAGTGTGTGCAGCAGGTAGCAATAAAGTCGAAGACGTATTTTTACAAACGGCATCTGTGTTCGCAATAAATTCCAAAACCAACAAAAGTGCTTATGTCCGCATAATAATGGACGGCGGGGGCCAGATGACCTTTATAAAAGAAACCTTAGAAAAAAAAACTCGGTTTACCTGTAACGTTAATACGTAAACTTAGCATTGTACCATTCGGGAGTGAAACCCATCTACCAGCACGAGAATGTAATAGTGTATGGTAACATGGTAACATTAAAAAGTCAATATAACCAAAGTTCTGTGGAGTTTGAAGCTGTGTCAGTTCCTGAGATTTGCATTGTTGTTCTAGGCATCCTTGCTACAAATATAACTGATTCATGCCGATTAACTCTTGCGGACGCACGACCGTTTGTGTATCAACCTGAGGATCGAATTTCTCTTCTTATTGGAGCTGACGTTTATTAGAAATGTGTTACGGGAAATATAGAATGATTCTCCGATCGATTAACTGCTGTGGAAACTCTGTTTGGTTGGACATTGCAAGGGCCAGTTCCGATAAGTGTGCAGAGCATGCAGTCTGGATTAGTCAACGTAAATATTTTGCAAGTGAACGCGGTTGAGCAGTTAAACGGAAGCATATTTTGGGGTCTGGAATTTATTGGCATTAAACCCGAGGAAAAACAAGCTGATAATTTCACATAGGATTTTATAACTAAGTCTATTACAAAGGAAATTGATCGAAATCAGGTATGTTTGCCTTGGAAAAATGAAAATGCTTAGCTTGATACCAATAAAGTAGGCGCCATTTTTCGTTTCAATTCACTAACACGTAAACTTACCAGGTCACTCGAAGCAATTCTTAGATATGATAAAGCTATGTGGGAGTTAATAGATGGCGGGATTACTGAAGCAGTACGTGATGAGAAGGAGAGGTCACGAAAGTATTACATGCCCCATCGCCCTGTGTATCGGAATGAAAAGCCTACGTCTAAGTTACGCATTGTTTTTGATGCATCGGCCCACTCTCAATTTTGTCAATCTTTAAACGTGTTATTGTTTTGTGGATCCAATCTACTATTGGGCATTCTTAAAATTCTTCTTAATTTTCGATTGGGTCTCATTGGATTAGTAGCAGACATCGAAAAGGCATTTCTTCAAGTTTCTCTCCAGCCGAAAGACCGTGACGTTCACCGATTGTTCTGGTATTCTATAGAGCTAGAGGACATTTCTGATCTTCCTGAAATTCAAATCTATAGAATGACTCGAGTAACATTCGGAGTCACATCGAGTCCCTTTTTATTGGGAGCTATGCTGAAGAAGCATATTCAAACTAAAGCTGAGAACTTTTGAAAAACTTGCGCTGTTCTTAATGAAAGCCTCTATATGGACGACCGTTGTGTGCCGTACGAATAATGAAACAGAAGCCATCGAATTTTACCGGCAATTAACGCTCATTTTAAAACGTATTATGATGAATTTACGACATGGAACTGTAACAAATTGGCGGTAAGAAATGTATTCAACGACGATTGCGGTAGTACACAGAAGGTACTGGGAATGTTGTGGTATGTTATTTCCGACGAGCTAGCTGCTGACATCCGATCAGTAGAAGATTATGTACGTCATATGGAGATAACGGCGGCAAAGCGTTCTGTGCCCTTGGTAATTTCTCGTTTTTTTTGATCCGTTGGGGTTTTTTGGCCCCTTTATATTAAATTTTAAAATTTTGCTTCAAACAATTTGGAAGCAAAAATTGGCATAGGATGAACAACTCCCTAACGATCTCATGAAATCCTGGAATTCATTTTGCGTTGATATTGCACAGCTCAAACAGTTTTCAGTACCCTGAAGTATTTGGAGTTTTTCGAATCTGAATCATTTGGAGCTAAATATATTTGCGGACGCGAGCCCTATTGGATATGGAACTGTGGCGTATATAAAGGCTTTTAATGCAAGCAGTGAAACTTCTGTGAAATTTCTTTGCGCAAAAAATAGAGTTGCACCATTGAAGAGTTTTCAAACGAAGTGTGACATTACTTTACGCCGATTGGAATTAACAGCTGCCCTTATTGCTGATAGGCTTTGCTTTTATTTAAAATCGAATCTCAAATTTAATTTCAATAATATTTATCTTTGGATAGACTCAAAAATTACCCTTTATTGGATTACAAGTCTAGGAAAGAAGTGAAAATCGTATGTCGCTAATAGAGTTCAGGAGATTACGAAGCTCACGGAAAATTATATTGGGAGATATTGCCCGGGCAAGGACAATCCTGCCGATTTGCTCACCACAGGGATATCCGCTAAGCTCTTAATAAAGTCAGATCTTTGGACGCGTGGTCCTTGTTGGTTGCTTTCAGGCCACAAAAGCTGGCCTGCCAGGAACTCCTTCAGTTTCCATCCACTTGAATAGAGTTTTCTTTGATCGCCAATGCGACAAGCAAGGTCTCGTGAAGCATATGGAATGGCTTTCCACGTGGATGGAAACTGAAGGAGTTCCTGGCATAAGTGGTATTGACACTCGTGCATTGACCAAAAAAATTCGAGAACATGGATCAATATTGGGTCGAATTATGTATGGAGTTCCTATCAACCCGAACAGTTTCATCTTGCAACATCCAAATGAAAGGAATCTAGTTCCAGAGTGTTCGGTTAAAATCCCGATGGTGTTTAATGAGTCCGGTACACCGAGAATTTGCGCTATTGATTGTGGTCTGAAGCTGAATCAGATAAGGTTCTTCGTGTCACGTGGGGCTAGAGAAGAGTCTATAAAAAGCGATTCGAACATGTTTGCTTCATGAAAAAAGTTGATTAGTAAATTGTAACCTGATGTGCTTGACATTGCCAATAGAAATAAAAATTTCATTCTTTGGTATCTGGAATCCGGTGGACATCATCGCCTTAAGAAACGTCTCATAACGATTATCTCCAAAGCAAGCAACTTCTCCTGTAGATGACATTTCAACACCTAACTGCACATCAGCTCCAGCCAAACGTGCAAAGCTAAACTGCGGCACCTTAACACACACCTTTCCTATGCCATGCAACACATCGACCGGGTCAACAGTCATACCTATGGTTGCTCTCGTAGCTGTGGCCACAGAGTCATGGATCAGTCTCTTCGATATAAATGGGAACGATCTTGACACCCTAACATTACATTCGATTATTTTCAGTTCGTTATTTTTGTCTATCAGTTGCATGTTAAAAGGTCCTGTAACATCTAACAAACCAGCCAAATCGTTTGCAATGCGTTTGATATTCTCGAGCGTTTCGGAATTCAAGTCCTGTGGAGGTGTAACGAGTGTAGCATCTCCTGAATGCACACCGGCATTTTCGGCATTTCCTTGGCCTCAGTAAGGAACTTAGATATGACCACTGAATTTTCTTTGCTTACTAAGGAGGCAGCATTTAGATAGGCTTCCAGATCCTGATTTGAGTATGCCACATAGCAGCACCTGAAAGCACATACGATGGTCGTACCAGGCATGGATAGCCTACTTCTTCACAAAAAGCGATAGCCGATTGAAGATTTGTCAATTCTTTCCAGCGAGGCTGAAGGATTCCCTTTCGACCTAACATGCGCGAGAACTTGAATAGATTTTCAGCACTATCAATATACTCTGGGTCCAGGTCCATAGCAATGTTGTTGGGTAGTTGACCACCCATTGAGAGTATTATACCTTCGGAGTTTTCCAACTCATAAATGTCCATGACCACTTCAAAGGATATCTCCTCAAAGTAAAGCCGGTCGCACATGTTTTTTTTTTTTTTTTTTTTTTTTTTTTTTTTTATAATCAGCGCGCGCTCAAGGGGTTTGTGTACCCTTAAGGTGATTGTACATACATAGTCTGCCGAAACAGTTTCGCGATTATAATTTATCATATGGTAATTGTAGATTTTTCTAGATTTCGCAGCTCTCGCAGACAACCTACAGCACACCAATCAAATTCGACTGACGATCCAATTCGATAAGCTCCAGGTGAGATAGAGGTAATTTGTAGCAGCTGGCCATTCTCCTGCCACGGTATCGATCTGTTTCACGTAGGGGAATATACTCAACTTCTGGCGCTGTTTTCGAGCAGCCAATTCGGTGCTCTTGGTTGCACTAAGGACATTACAAAGGCGTTGAATGCGAGCACAGACAGTAAAACATAGTTACCACCCCACCAACCCCTCTAACGGCAGTTTTCGTGTGTTGTGCTTTTGTTATTATTAATATTTTGTTACTTCGAAAGCTGAAAATCATTTCGGTTATGACTGCATTTAGGGCCTTAAGCTTGGAACAAAGCCATAAACCACTTGTCTATGCAACTTTGACTTGATTGATTGACTACTGATCGCTCTGACCACTGACAGCTCTACTAAACTTGCGCGCGATTTTTTTTTTCGGTTATAAATATTAAGAACGCATTTATGAAAATCAAGTTTATTTGTTTAATATTATTATTATTATTATTATTATGTAATGAATATGTATAATATATAACGCAATAGTTATTTATTAGTTATTACAGTTGCATTATGTTTATTTATTAAAGTAAAGTAAGAAAATAATAATGGGATACTGTAATAAGCGAAAAGAAAGTGTTTACGTTTTGAAAAGACACGCTTCTTGGCAGTAAGCCACAATGACGAACTCTAATTAAACAACCAATCTTGACAACTGTCGCGGCGATACGACTACCAAATTTTGTATGAGATTAGACCTTCTGCATACTTCTGATTGTGCTTAGCAATCTTATGCTTGTTCTCCATGAAAATCTTCATGCGGAACTTTTCTTAGGTGTTTCACTTTTGTATTTCTTGCATGCCATTTCTCTATAACGATATCAACAAATGAGACTGCGCTCGCAACGGCTAGGAAACCGACCAATACAACTAAAGCACGCATGGCATATAGGTTGAGATCAAATTTTTATCTTTATAAAGTAAGGAAAATACGGCACACTAATACTATTTTACAAACTAAAACTGTTAATTATAGACACAAATAAATAACGGTTTTTCTTTTCTAAACAACACCGACGGAGAAGAACTGTCGTACTTCCCGACATTTTTAAAAAGTCAAATTCATTCTTGCAGTCCGTCAGCAAGAAAGACTACAGACTCCTTAGAGTTTCATTAATGGGCCCTAAATGTTTGCTTTACACCTTAATGTTCTAGGTGCAAGCGACACCACCTTATATGGTGTTTGCTGTGAGGGTGAATCACTTCATATGTTAGTGTCTGGTTTACGCCCACAAAATTGGTGGCCGTGGCTCAAGTGGTAGTGGACTGGCTTCCAAATCGGAAGATTCGGTGTTCGAATCCCAGCCTCGTCCGAAAGACATTCATTTTTCCAGTTAACGAAAATCAAGTAAGATGAGTAGTTGACTAGAAATCAACAACAAGCCAACTTCCACTAAGAATTTAGCCTCCCCATTAAATGTTGGATGCCACCCATGGAGCGAAATTAAACACTCAAGCAATATTTATACAATATGTAAGACATTTATATTAAAGGGAACACATAAAAAGTGCAACGGTGTAGTCCAATGTGCAAATGCAACAATTCCTTACGATCTATTTAACCACCTTAGTGATAAAAGGCTAAAATTCAATTTATGCTGAGTAAAATCTTGCAGCTGTGGTTACAGAAATTTAATTAATTTGTGCATGTGTTTACTGCTCACAGTTTACCATTAAAACACTTAAAACGTTTGCAGAAAGCACATTTTTTTATTGGGTTTAATGTGGAATATGTTTTCTGGAATATGCCATACACTGGCGGTCAATCGTTTACCCTCATTTTCGATTTGTGTATAAATCGTAAAATAGGAGTCCCTTTTTTATGGATTTGTAGTCGTAGTTCTGTAGCAGAAATTTAGATAAAAAAAACATTAATGTTTACGTATAAAGTTTCTCTATCTCTGTTTCGATGCTTGGGAGATTACTAGATTACCAACGTTAATATGCTTTGTTAATTCATTGTAAATTTTCGGTGTTTCAAAACAAAATTAATTACTTTTTCGCCTTTTTTCACTTTAATTGACTGAGTTAAAAATACAATATGATTAAGAGATATAAGAAAATCGAGATATAAATATCGACAAAGCACGAGAACGAAGCCCAATTTTGTAGAAAGCATTCAATTCTTTTACAAGTGGGACTCGTGTAGACTATTTTTGCTGTCGATTTCAATATTAGCCGAAGTGGAATTGAAACAAAATTGCATACAGAGGCTTTTAATGCTGCATTACTAAACAAGGTGCAATTGCGCAGTAACGATAAAATAATAATTACTCATATCTTGGAAGAACCAGAGATATTAATTATTATTATTATTATAACTTTATTAATCAGTAATAAATTACATGATTAATGATATACATGATACATGATATTACAGCTTTATGAAAAAGAGCATTTTTGATAAATTTTAACTCCATCTCTGTTTAGAATAGAATATATTTATACATCAGAATCAGAACTTCATTCAAGTATATTGATTCTCACCTTGTGTTACCGTATGACAATCGATGAACGTACATGTAACCTCAGTGTACTTTCAAATAACTCCTTTCGTGGGTGGGAGGCATCGATCCATACTCGATCTGTTATTGGAATGAAAAAGTTCAACAAGAATTTGCTCTATTCTGATATTAGAATTTATAATAGTCAGCATTAAACAATTTATGTGTATGGAATCGAAGCCTATTGGAGATAAATTGATGGCACAAAAGATACTTAAGTAATTTTTTCGGATTGACTCGTATCTACTCGTATTATATTTTGCTTTTTATTCTTCTGCAATATGCAGCATATGTTTAGTACTGAAAAGTAATAGTTTTACTATACATAAATAATAAATATTAATACAAATTATTATAAGTTACTTATCCATCATATGTATTTATATGAGAGAAATGGATAACAAAACAAATCTAAAACAATCGTCGAATTTATTAGGAAATACATATGTTGCCCTTGTCAATGTGATTTAGGGTGAAGTCAATACAATCTCTATGTTTGTGTATTCTTAAAATTGCTATTGCCGAAGCAAAACTTTTAGAATTGGATTTGTTTAATATGTGCATACTTGAGCACGTGTTATTAAAAAAAAAAAAACCTTACCAATTGCACATGTTAAAAATATAAAAAAACACGCATATTTTACAAATTATCATTTTTTATGAGTAACCTTCACTATGCGTATTATTAAACACAATGTCATGATAAAAATAACCCATAACTACGAGTACTTTGCCTTTCATTGATACTTTTAGTCTTTAACGATCTGTATGAAATTTTAACGAGCCGATATATACATACAATACATTTAAAAATACTTTCTAAAGGTCTCCAATAAATCCGTTTTAGTATTTAAATGCTATTCATACAACCGATCAAGGTAATTTAGTTATCCGCTTACAGTATAAGGCTCATCATTTGCATTGCCACTTCCCTAAGTCATTGAACAACTTAAAAACCTCTTTAAAACTTCATAAAAGCATGCGAAAGATAATTTCAAAAAAGATTTGATAACTACCTTAAAATGTGGTCATGATATGAATCGAGTATGACTTGCATACTCAACTATTGTAGTTAATTGCCATTCAGTTTGGTTTCTTAATTGTTTTATTTTTGGCATTCATCTTTAATAATAATTCAAATGATCGTTCTTGAACTAGAAAAAACAAAACAAATAAAATGTTTTTGCAGTGTAAGCTCTATAACTGGCGTTCGGCCAATTTTTCAAGGAATTTTCTTTCTTAATGTTGGCGATTAGTTTGCATACAATCTTAGAATATATGCTCAATGAAAACGTATACAAATGTAAACGCGTCAGAAGAGCTTATATTTTTATTAAATGTTACTTTCACATAAATAAACAAATTTTACAAATTTGAATGGCGCAGTTTATGCTTTTATATTTCTTCGAAATTTCGAAATCATCTGGCAATACATCGAAAAAAATGCGAAAAAATTAAACAATTTTAATTATTTCTCAAATGTTAATAGCGTTGTTTACTGGAGATGTTTATAGCACTCTCACACTTGGGGATATTACCTGATTTTAAGTTATAAAAAAAATGTACAAATTGTAGCCAACGTGCGATACAAAATGATTTGCATTTTGCGTAGATTAAGAAATAAAAAATATTTATTTATAAATCAAATTTTAACATTCTAAGTATAAATGCTTTTGATTTTTTTTGATGGAAAATTAGGTAGGTACTTAGATAAACAATTTCACTGGAAATAAAGAAAATTAAATAAATGGATGATAAAATTCACGAGTGGCTTTTTATACAATAAAAACAAGTGCGTTAGAATAACTTTATGGAAACAAGCCTAATTATTATTTTTTTTAAAGATATGGTATGTGATATGATACAATTTTTACAGTTACAATGAGCTATCATTAACCCGCGATATTTTCATGAAAACTCTTTACCTCATGTAGTCCTGATTACGAATAAGGATGAAATCACAAAAATTATGAGAAAAAAGACCAATTTTCAAAGTTTTTTTCCCGAAGACTTGCGAATTTGCAAGAAAACTATAAATAGCGATACTCTTCTAAGATAAATATAGACACCGGTTATCATTTTCATCCAAGAAAGGCCGCGGAAATCTAAAAGGCGAAGAATGTCATTGTTCCTAACAACGGGGCCCCCGCCCAATTATCAAGGCTTCCCCCTTTAATGACGTTGTCTAATAATGAACGGGGGCAGAGCAAAGTACTGGTCTTATCGTAAACATTTTCAGATGACGCTACCGAAGGTTGCTACGATTCGATCAGTCACAAATTGCCGGTCATAGGTCTTGTTGGCGGCTGGACCACCGGTAGTCCCTACCAGGACTTAAATCACGGTACTATGGGAGTCAGGAGCCCCCCGGATCTCGATCCGGGCCTGACTTGTTAAAGGTAGGCCCCTTGTGGGAGCGTCATGGTGGCTGTGGTTTAAACCCAAAATCGCGGGAAGAGTCTTCCTTTGGTTTGACCCAATGTAGAGTTGCAACAAGTACTGGGTGCTGCGACCCTAAGACCAGTAAGAGGTTTTAGGTCGGCCGCGACTCATACCAATCGTTGAGCTTGTGCCGGCAACATAGTTCCGAATTGGTATCAATGGATTGACGGAGAGCGATGGCAAGGCGTATCCTTGCTTCCATGGATGTACGGGCATCCCGTATGATAAGGCCGTAATGGCAGGAGTCCACGTTAACACAAGAGACGTTCCGTTCCTAACAACGACCTGAAAAACCGCGTCCTTCTGCACAATTCCTACCTTCGAAATGAACTGGAGAACTGACGATTTGAGAACTCTGGGTTCACTGAGTTCAAAGAGGAAAATATGGCAAATAAAAATTCATTTCGAAGGAAGAGCTCCAAACGATATTCGAATCACTGAGAAGTAAGAAATCAGTGGGTACCGATGGGATACTAAACATTGTGCTTCGACATCTCCCACTAGAAGGAGTGGACATTTACACCTCACTTTTGAATGCATCCAATGCATTCATCCAATTCCCAAAAGGGATAAAGTCATATCCAATCCGGCGAAACTTCGGTCGATAAATGTCACGTGTCTCCTCCCGAATACCAGTAAGTTATTCGAAAAGATCATGAATAGAGTCTTGGCTAAGTGGGTTGAGTACAAAAATATAGTCCCGGATAATCAATTCGCTTTCAAGACGGAACATGATATACCGCGTCTAAACTGGTATCTGATATCCAATGGCGCAAAAGCAAGAAACAAGGCACGGGTGCCTGTTTGATTGATTTGGTAATGGCTTTTGACACCGTGCGGTTAGATGGCCTCTTCTTCAGGTTGAACAGGCTGGGCATAAGTAAACCACTGCCGTATATTTTTTTTGATATGCTCACCAGTAGACAGTTCATCGTGAAAAATGGCGATGCGAGTTCCGCTGGAATATGTGACATTAAAAATGGTCTGCAACAACGTTCTGTTAATTCGCCGATTCTATTTAACATCTACACAAGAGATCTTGGTAGTTCACTTTACCATGCCATAGCGTACGCATACGATTTGATCGCGTACAAATCAGGTCTAAAAATCGTTGTCATCAGTATACTTTTACAAAGCGACTTAAGCAATATTGCGATGACCTAAAGTTAAAGATCAACTTCCAGAAGTTAAAAACCATCCTTTTTAGGACGCCTTTGTCTGTTGCCTCTTCGGATACCAGAAAGAATTTTTTTTCATAATCTACGCGCGTTCAAGGGATTTATGTACCCATAAAATGTTTGCACCTGAAAGAATTGGCGAAAGTTTTCAATCGTGGGGCAACACAGGCAACCAATTGCTTGTCCAAATGTAGTCAGATACCTTGGGATCTGGCTAGATCAATATGTATATTTTAACTAACATATAGATGTTGCTCTGGCCAGAGCCAAAGTTGCTTTTGCCTTTACAAAGAAAGTATTTTATAACAGCCAACTGGAAGCGAGAGTGAAAGTTATCTGCTACATGACCCTTATCCGACCTGTGCTTGTATTTGGATGTCCCGTTTGGTTCAATGTGAGAGCCAGCTTAACGGAAAAGGGGGCTTGTCTTAGAATTTTTCTTCGTTTGCACAAAACACCGGAGTCGGAGTACATACAATATTATCCTAACGAGGTCTTGTACAGCAGAGCGAACCTAATACTCGTAAGGGTTGATAATTTCATCATTAGACAGACTCGAAGGCATATTGCTATATCAACGACCTTGACGAAAAACCTGATCCATAGGGCCTATTACCCCAATTATCTTTATTACGAGAGTGTGCGCTTTAACGGCTTCATTCTCCCAGAGGCGTTCCTCTATTATAATAAGAAAGGACCGATCCAGGACAAATTAGCGGTGTCGCTAATTTTCCACGTCGCTCGAACAGCTGAGGACAGGCGACTTAACTACGACAGAGACGTCGTACATGGCAGTTAGGAACCTACCCGGTTCAGTAGGGTGGAAGGGAGTAGAGTCATAATGGATGTTTCTCGGCAGCACCATGAATTTTGGTGGCTAAGTTAAGGAGAGTAAAATCCCTCGCCGATTCCTTCAAGTTTGAGGTAGCCCCGCGAGAGCGAAGTCAGTGTACCTGATATTCTAGCCATGGCTGGTTTAAATAATATAGGTAGAATTCGAGTAGTTTTTAAGATAAAAAAAATATTACAAAAAAACAAAAAAGGACAAAATCAGAAAAAAAAAAAACATAAAAAAGAACAAGAATAGGGTAACAATTTCTAATACATATACAAGAAAAAATATTTTTATACAACAAGCTAGTTTAAGTAGGTTAAGATTTGTTTTAAGGATAGTTTGGAAGTTTTAGTTTTAAGTTTTATTATATAGTAAAAAGAAGCCCATTTACTAAATTTTTAATTCTAAAAAATTTTTTCTTAGTTATAATTATAATAAATATAACAATAATAATAAATACATATGTGCCGTAAGAAAGGTCGAAGGGCATAGTTTAAGCATTAAGCAACTTAGAGTGCCCGCATGGGGCCAGCAAGTTAGAATAAGATAGTTTTAAGTTATTTAAACAAATTTTTAAGCGTTCTTTTGAATAGCATGTAAGAGTCAATTTATGAATTTAAATAAAAACGCATTTAAAATGAATGAAAATGAAATGTAGCTATACTCGTATATGATAATTTGAAACATTATGTGTCTTTTGTATCGAATAAAAATGATAAAGCTCTCACCAGCTCCAATTGAATGTAAGTATGTATGGTCCTCTGAGAGACTAAGAACAACCGAAAGAGAAGAAGCGCAAATATAATAGCTGGAACAAAAGGACGAAATTACGATATCTATTGCGGTGACAGCAGCCAGCAAAAGAAAATTTTTTTGAGGCATTTTTTTAACGTGTAGCTTACACGTTGTCAACTTCGACAACGAATTAAGGGTAACTGGCTTCAGAAGTGTTAACAATTTGTAATAGCAATATAATGTTTTCCGATCGTTATATATACCCAAGAACTCAAAGATATCTGAAACAATCCTATGCCAATCAGATTGATCATCACCAGACCGACTTAAGGCACTCTCCTCATATTTTTGGATGTTCGGAATTTCAGAAGGATAAGCACTCATTTGGATATTGTAACCGATTGACATACAGTCTTCCAGTTTTTCAGCATTATACTTCAAAACGTCATATGACCTCTTCGATAATTGCTGATCGTTTGCTTTTTAATGAATCTAGAGAAGTGTCGCTCTCTCTTTATCCCCCTTTTCACACTTATTCCTTCCAACGCCTGTGATGCCAACATTTATGAACTCTATTAAGGAACATTCTCTTGTTCGTTCGTTTATAAACAATTACATTGTTGAACGCCCCATCTAAAATTAGTTCTCAATCTTATCATCCACATATTATGTACAATATTTGATACAAGTCAAAAATATCCGCCATAGCAACAAAATTGGACCATTGACTTTGACAACCGTATAGAATAGAGGTATAAATCAGTGCCGGTGAAAAGGAAAAAATAATTAATATTTTTGAGACAATTTTCCTAAGCAACTACACTTTTATGTTTCAGGTAGTTGTAAGAGCGAAAGAGAAAGCAAAAATGGATTTGAAGTGCAGCTCCTGTAAAAAGAGTAGACGTGCTGCTGAGACAATACTTTGTCAAGGTGGCTGTGGTTATACGAGGGCGGGTCAATAAGTCAGTCTTTTTGAATTTCTGACCTCTTTATTGAAACAGCAATACTGCTCCTGTCAACAGGCATCTGTCAGTTGACTCCTGTCAAAATTTAAACTTGCTGCGTCAGTTAGTTTGTGTTTGACAGCTATTTTTATCAGACTACTCACTAATTTGAGGAGAAAATGGAAAAAAGTGAAAATCGTGTAACAACGTCACAGGAAGGTTTGGCGTTGTTTAATCGCAATATGGAGGAGTTTTTGCGCCGTTTTGTAACCGTGGACGAAACATGGATCCATCACAACACACCAGAGAACAAACAACAGTCAAAACAGTGGGTTTCTAAGGGCGAATCGGCGCCGAAGAAGGCCAAGGTGGGTTTGTCAGCCAATAAAGTTATGGCGACTGATTTTTGGGATGCACGCGAGATAATCCACATTGACTACCTTCAAAAGGGAAGAACAATCAATGGGGAATATTATGCCAACTTATTGGACCGATTTAATGACGATTTGAAAAAAAACCGACCTCATTTGGCCAAGAAAAAAGTTCTTTTCCACCAAGACAATGCAAGGGTGCACACATGTGCAGTTGCCATGGCCTGAAGAAATGGCTTGGTGGAAAAAGATTTGACTCCAATGATGAAGTCATCTCGCAAACAAAGGCCTATTTTGAGGACCTCGACAAATCATTTTTTTTGGAAGGGATAAAAAAATTGGAAAGCGTTGGACAAAGTGTATAGAGCTCAAGGGAGACTACGTTGAAAAATAAAATTATTTTTTTGTCAAAAAATCTGTGTTTTATTCCAAAAGTCACGGACTTATTGACCCGCCCTCGTATCTTTCATCCAAAGTGTATTAAACTTCCTGACTATGATAAATGTGTCGTGGGAAACTAGTTTCATTAGGACATATTGAGGATAATGTTATAATTCATTAATATATTAAAAGAAAATTTTGAAAAAACTTTTCAAAATGAAATGACTTAAAACAAAACAAATTCATTATAAAGGAAATAAAGAAAACTATCCGTAGAAGTGCGAAAGTTGTATTAGAGCCGAAAAATAATCAAAGTGCAGATTGGACAAAATCAGAATTAAAATCAAGTGTAGATCCCTGCCATTCGGGTATAAACAAATTTAACATCGGCGCGGTATAAGTATCGTGCGAAAACGAAAAGTCATTGGAAGTGCTAAAGGATAATGTAAAGGAAAAGCTTGGAAAGGATTATAAAGTGAACGTGCAAGAATTTAAGGCTATGTGGAAAAATAAAAATAAGAAGTCAGAGTCTTATAGTGCAGTGATTGGTTTGGAAGTGAAAACTTTTAATGAAATATTTAAAGCAGTAAAATAAGCTATGGCTGGAATAAATGTCCTGTAACGGAAGCAATTTATGTGAGAAGGTGTTACAAATGTCTGGCCTTCAATCATGTATGCAAGTAAGGCTTGCGAATGCAAAGTATGTTTTAGGTGTGGTGGAATACATATGGCGAGTGAATGTAAATCTAATTGTTTGAATTGTGTGAATTGTGTGAGGATTAATAATAACTTGAAATTGAATCTAGACGTGAACCACAACACATTTGATTACAAATGTGATATTTATAGACGGAAAATTAATATAGAAAAAAATAGATATATATAGCAACCATCTTTTACGCCGAAAATATTAGCATATTATTTAAATATTCAGAGTTTGCTGTCAAATAAGAGTGAGATCAAGTTATTCTTACAACGACATGTTTCTGAAATATTATTACTGTCTGAGACGTACATAACAGGTGAAATTGAAGAATCTGAGCTTGAAATTAACAATTACAATGGTGTAAATTGTATAAGTTATAAAAGAAAAATACGTAGTACTATAACTGATCAAGGGCTTATTCAAATAATTAACAAATATACCAGAATCGTCAGTTCGGCTCGGACTTTAATTAAATATGTACTAGTAAAAACAGATATTCGTGAAGTATTTTGTGCAATGGTAAGCGAATTAGATAAAATAATGAAACATGAAACGACAAAAGTCGAGATTACGTGTATAAATCACATAAAGGACACTAAGCGATTTAAATGTTTAAATACTCAAACGATCAATTTGATAATAATTTAATGAGTACAGGCTTCTCAAACTTGTACCATGTAGAAAGTTTTAATGAAGTAATAACACTACTCGATGATAAAATTAAAAAATGTTGTGCGAAAATTGAAAGGGTAATCAATAAATCAATAAAACTGTTTACATCGGATTTACAGCGAATTAAAAAAAAAAAGTTATGGCGTTTAGAATGATAATATATGATAAATCCGAAACAAATATTCGAACCATTTATAAAAATAACGTAGTTAATGCTAAAAACGACTATATAGTTTCACGAATTCGAAAATGTGATTACGATCAAAAAACATTTGGTCTACGCTACAATGTTTAATATTAAAAAATAATAAAAATAAAGAATTATTAAGTGTAAATTTTAATCAAAATACGTTGTACGTAACAGCCCAAATAGCGAACCGGATAAATTCACACTTTATAATTAGTATATATGAAATAAATATGTCGATCCTAATTATAGAATACATTTCTCCCAATATTACTGTCAATATTTTTAAATTCCAATACTGTGATGAAAGCTCATTATTTGATATACGAGTAATTAAAAAGTGCAACCATAAAAAAGATCTTAACGGGATTGATAATAACATGATTTTGAATTCAATAGTATTAATGAAAATAAATACGAGTCACTACAATCTGGATTATTTGCTTATAATTGGAAACAATCAGTAATCATACCGGTAGAGAAAGTATGCAACACAATCAACTGTGAATTTGAAAAGATACTATACTGGAGCGACTGGTAGCAAGCCAGTTTCAACATTATAGCTTTGTTCAGTGAGGAAAAACTAGAACAGAACAGCACAGAAAAACGTCGAAGCAAATGAGAACAGAAAAGTACATTTTTCAAAATTGTGTTCTACTTCGAAAGTATGTGCAAGATTTTCTGTTCCGAACAGATTGGAACAGCCTCACTGAACACAACAGAACAGATTCGGACAGAAATTTTTCTCACTGAACAGGAAAGATTGTACTTTTGTGTTCGGAACAGTCCGGAACAGCCTCACTGAACAAAGCTTTTATAGAAGAAAATGGACTAATAATCAAGGATTTAGAGGAAAACATTCATGAGAGACAGATTTAAGTTGGTGAATTTGTGAGTGGAAAGATATTCTGGAAATTCAATGATCGTGGTGTTCGGTGATCGGGTTCGGTGATTTTGATACAAAAACTAGAAATGTATGATGTGAAAGGTACAAAACTTGGGTGGTTTTGTCTCAAAGAACAAAATTGAATGGGCTGTTGTCGAGTTTATTGAATGTAGAAATAGGTGTGCCACAAGGTTCGGTATTGGAAGTTATTCTCTTTCTTCTATATATTAATGACATTAAATGTTGTGTTCAATTTTGTAAGATAATTTTGTTTGCTGATGATACTTTGATTTACATAAGTGGTAAGAATGTTGAGAATATGTATGAGAAGCTGAATGCGGATTCGGAAAATGTAAGTGAGTGGCTTAAAATGAACAAGTTGAAATTGAATGTAAAAATGTATGCAATTTAAAATTGTTCATCCTTCGGTTACAAATGTAACAGCAACAGAGCTCAGTATTCCATTATGTACAGGGGGATTGAACTTTTTTTTAACAGCGAAATAAATTCTGAATCGAAATTTTTTGTGTTTAAAAATAAGATAGTTCAGTTTGTAAAAAATAATTATTATTGCTTTTTATATAGCATATATGTAGGATAATTTAGTTTTAAGTTATGCTTTTATATTTCTTTATTTTCATCACTTGTATTAATTTTAAAATTGTAATTTGTTATTGTAAAGTTATTTTAACTAATTAATTTACTCAACTCCGAAGAGCTAGAAGCTGGTCTTAAGCAGCTCCAACAGAGAATAATCTCTTGGCTTACCAAGGATAGGTGAGTCCCATCTGGGATGATTTGAGTAACTCTCTGCTCTACTATCTTCCATAGAGGAATGAACAAGAGGACAGACCTCTTTTTAACAAATCAAAATAAATTGAGTCGGTTCTAAATCTGCACAGAACACAGCCTTGAGCTATTTTAAAAGAAATGCTGTTTTAAAAGACAAAAACCTTGCAAACTGCCCGTTTCCGTAGAGATCTCTTCAAACAGTACTCAAATTATCTCTTCCTGCTTTTAAAAACAGATGGTAACTCAACCAGCAACCATAAGGACAGCCTGCAAAGCAAACTTTTATCGAGATATGTATCTATGTATACCTAATTCAAACTACGTTACCTGCGGTGGTTGTATTTATTAATCCTGCAGTTGAACCAACGACCTTTTTACTCAGCAGATAAAATTAAATAGGCAATTGGATCATTTTAACCACTCAAGACTGTATGGAGGAAGTCTTCTTTCCTTCATCCAAAATGGTCTCACCTAAATTATCTCGCCTCTGGTAGCGTTGACCCTGGAGATATATACAAGAAAGTAAGCAAGATTTTCATTCTAAATCCTAAAATTCCACCAGCTTGACGTCTTTTTTTAAAACCATGCCTCGTAAGAGACATTCTTGAAAGAAACATTGCAGTGCTTTCTAATAAATATGCATATTATTACCGCAAAGGCCGATATACTAGAGGGTACTCTAAACTATTTCATGAGCTAATAAAAGAGACCTTCATCTAACAAGATCTCGATCTGTGCTTTCCTCGATTTTAAGGGAGTTTTTAATTTTATAAATCAGCTTATAATTCAGTCAAAAATATTTTAACACGCAGAACATAACATCATCCAACTGTATCGATGCTGGAAAGCCAAACAATAACAACTAAAGGGTCCGCCATCTAATGTTTTTTTTTTCAACTAACGAAATTCCTAAATAATGGATTCCAAGAAATTTTTTTTTTTAAAGAACCCTTAAAATATTTGTACACAGCGCGGCCGAAGGAAAATTAGGGAGGGAAGAAAGATAGGTACCGATGTACGTTGGTGTTAAATGTCTAAATATTATAATGACTAGGAAATAGAGAGCTCGGCAGGACATTCCACAGGCGATTTGTTTGGCTTAGGAATGAATCATGATATTTTAGAGTACGTCCGAAAGTGGGCTTGAGGGTATACTGATGAAAATTCATCAAGAAACGGGTGTTACGGATAAAGGTTTGAAGGGGCGGAATGCTACTGGCGATTTCAATGGAGCACTGATGGTGGTAATAGCGATAAAACAAAGTGAGACATGAGACATTTCGTCGGTGTTCGAGGGTGTCCATTGACTGAGTGATGTTAGCATCACCTATGAGTTGTTTCGCACGAAGTTGGATCCTATCTAGCAAGTGCAAAGAGGTCTTAGGGGCACCTGGCCAGATGCAGGCGTTGTACTCCAGTTTTGGGCAGATAAACGGCTTATATATTGAAGCCAGGTCAGAGGGGATGAAATATTATTTGCATCGCTTGAGGAAATCTAGACATTTGAGGATGGAAATTTGTCGGTTTCGACGATGCAAATGCCAATCATGGATAATGGCAGGGTGTTTAAATTTCGCTTTAACGAAAGCAGACAGCATTGTGTTCTCGAAGCATTAAATTCCACTCTGTTGATAGTTACCCAATTGGTTATGTTGTCAATATCGGAATTTAATGAGCTTAACATACGCTGCCGTTCCCGTTCTACATCCGAAGAGCAGGGACGTGAGTCCGGAAACGAATATGAAAAGCAGAGAGTACTGTCGTCAGCAAAGGAATATATTGGATTAGAAGTGGCAGACAAGAGATCATTGATAAAAATTAAAAACAGTGCCGGAGACGGAACGGAGCCCTGGGGCACACTAGCATTTATTTTGTTAATATCAGACTTGAAACCATCGAAGACAACTTGAACTAAACGTTCAGAAAGGTAGTTTCTAATCCATTAAAGAGAGACGTCGATCCCAAATGCACGGATTTTCGACAATAGAGCCTGATGCCAAATTCTGTCAAATGCCCTAGAAATGTCAAGTGCAATTATCCTGCTTTCGCCAGATTGATGTACATTTTGGTTCCACTTTTCAGTGAGATCAGTGGACCTGCTGCTACGAAAACCGTAGTTTTTTTTTAGAAGTTTTCGTGTTTCGTGATATTTCATGAGCAGCGTTTCCATGACCACCCCGAAAAGAAGGGACGTAAGTGCAATGCGCCTGTAGGAGGGCGAGAAGATGATTTGCCTTTTTTAGGGACGGGCTGGACAAATGCTGTTTTCCATCTGTTCGGGAGGAGTCCTAAAGACTAGGATTGATGAAAAAGCTTACGCAGTGGTTTTGCCAGCGTGGAAGAACACCTCTTCAGAAGAAGGGGAGATATGCCATCTGGACCAGCGAGATCTTTAAGTACTCTTGCTACTACACTAGATTCTACTACACTGCTAGATTCGTCCCATTGAAGATTCGACGCATTCAAGTGTAGGCGGAGATAAAGCACAATATGGGAATTTTGAACTGGCACCAAAGTGTGCAGCAAGCAGATTGGCCTTATCTAAAGAGCTGACAGCTGGAATGTCATGGTTAATGAGTGTTGGGATGGAGGATGAGGCAGAATTTCTGTTGTTTTTGGTGTGGTCTTATCAAAAACTCAGTACTTAAGAGCTCGTGTGGTATTTAATACTCATATATGTAAACCAAAGTAATTAAATTGCTAAATACCGTTAATTATTTCCTTATGTTTATTTTATTTTCAAAATGTGAATTTAAAATATAAGAAAATTTAATAAATAATCTGAAACTTAACATTGCAAAGGCTCTATTAATGGATAAAAAGAAAAATTGAAAAAAATGGGTTCTTAAGACGATTTAAAAAGAATAGTTCAACAAATAGTGCAATAAAAGTATATATTGAAATACTAAAACCTCATTTTGAGTACTGTTTATCAATTCCGTTTGTATATTTTGAACATACTTTTCCGAAACAAAGCTCTGAGGTCTATAACTATATTTTATATTTACACCTCTATTGTACATCGTCAGCGTAAAAAGTATAACTATAGTTAAATGCGAAGCAAAGAATTCAGATGAATGTCTGAATGTTTGTTTTCAAAACAAAAAGTCATTGTCTGCCTATTTATTTATCTTGTCATCAACAATAAAATAAACACAGCAACTAATGTCTTATGGGTATTACCCCGCATATATATTAAAAATTACGATTCGGTTACGATTATAGTTCGGTTATTATTACTATGTCTAGGCATCACAGGAACCTCCGAGCCTTTCTCCATATATGGTATTTATAGGAAAAAGTCAGCAGAGAACTACTCTATTAGATTATCAGTTTACTTTACAAATGTCTCAAACTTTCATAAGCTAGAAATTATCGACACGATATTCGACATCATGCCTCATATGTTTAGGTAGAAACTGAGGATCCTTTGGTAAACTGTAAAGGCCTGACGTAATATAATGATGGGTTTGGCCTTAGTGCTTGAATATTTGATTTAAATCACATAGCCTGGAAGTCACTAGGTTTGTGTTCAACTGTTTTCAGGTTAAGTTATTTATATATACATACAAAAATAAATATCCCTGACCTAACTAACATCCAGAAGTTAATGAATTGTTTTAATTAAAAATTTTGTAGTACACATAGAATATAGCATACATAGCATAGTAAATAGCTAACGTAAAAATAATTCATTCGCCTTGTATATAATTTTTTCAAGATTTAAGTGTTTCACTCTTCCTTAAGTTGATATACGTATATGTATTACCAAAACATGTATGTATATGTTATCAAAACCGTAAACGTGCCAGGACCAAACTTAAAATCTGTTAGACCCAAAGCCGAATTGAAACATGTGTACTCGGAATCACTGAGTAATGTCCAATTTATTCTAAACGCTATAGAACTAAGAATACTTTGCAAGTGTATGTAACATTTTCTCGTATTTATGTGTATTTTTTTGCTTGGGGGCAATTTAGTTTGTTTATATAGTTCCATAAAATATATACATAAATATATATTACTCGTAGTTTTTGGAAAAAGTAGGTATGTAAGGATTTTGTTCACTCTATGCCCTAGAAGATATCAGATATTGATATTTATTCGTTATGCTATTTTACTTAAAATTCTCAAAAAATTTGGTAAAATGTTGTATATTACTTTCATTTCAGTGAACTTTGAATTGTTAATTGTTAGCTGCACCTTATTACAACTGCGTGATCAAATTACCAAATTAGGTATTTAATATTGATGTCTCTGGCAGCCAGAGCCGACATTTTTCTTTCGAATTTCAGCATGAAATTGGATGTAAGAATTCCTTATATGACGTGTATGTTATATGTATATGTAATATGACGAAAAAAAGTCAAGGTTTTTGACACAACTTCGTATGTAGTTTTCCATGAAATAAATAGAAAAAATAGAATAACCAAATATTGTACATTTAATAAAATGCTAGAAAGGACTAGGATTTAAGTGTCTTCTCAGAGTTTGGTATGTATCATTAAATGTATTTAGACGCGATACATATTTCAACGATTTAAAAAAAAAGAGAGAGACGGGAGATGATATACAAAGATAAAAATGGCATCATACTAAGCCACAAAATAACAAACATAAACTCCCAGGTAGGTTGGCTTGTGCAGATATTTTGAGAATTTATAATACGATTTTAAGAAATTCTGAGTGGTGGAGATAACCAAAACCCCGTTGTCCGATTGCAATGAATCCTTTCTAAAATGAAAAGGAATAAAATGATATCAAGATACCGATACATATTAGTATCCATAGACTTGCATTGAAAGTAGTTCACTTGACTTATCATTCTCATCACATATTTTTGGGAAAAACCAAGACATTAAAACATTGTCTTGCGACAATTAACATGTAACCCTTAACAGTAATGGTAATTCATTTCACTCCTTTGCTCAAAGTGTTTTTAAGCAGCTGTAGTCCTTCTTTGCAGCGTCGCCTTGTATACCTCTAGTTTTGTTTTGGTTCTTAACCATTTCAGAATCATTAACAATTTTGCAGGATTTTTGCAAAACATGGTAGTAAAATAGGAAAATATGTTACCTCTAATAATATCAGAATTATTTTTGTGGAATATTTGGGCCTGATGATTGGTCTTTTATCATAAATAGGTACTCTCATTTCATCTTTTATATTTATCAGTCTATCATTTTTATTTATCTTAATATTGAAAAACAAACCTCAAATAAATGGGATGTTAAAAATATTATTTAGAAAAACGCAATAAATACAATCACGTATCGTATGACGTGCTACTTCTGACTGATTTTCACCTTGAGTGTCCCGGTTGACATGCTTTTTTCCACCCAGGTTTAGCGTGCGTAGCATGACATGGAGTTAAGTTGTCGCCTTTTCGAAAGGTATATCCAACCCTTGTATCGAAATATACATACAGCACTTTGACCAATGAGAAATCATGAGTTTCAAGTTGGAAATGCGATTTGGGTCAAAATTCCTTAAAATATGAAGTAGATACCTTTTCAAAACTGTTTGCAGCATATTCTTAATAGTGGCAGAAATTTTCCAAATGTTGCACCCATAAAGCAATAATCCTGTCTCGTACAATAAAGAGGATACACAAGACGTTTATCATCCCTCTTCTATTCTATTAATCGTCGAGATGCAGATTAATAGAAATTCGCCAGAGTTATTAAGGGCTTACTCGCAGCTTTCTTTGAATTCATGCCGATGGGGCACGGAAATTAAGGAAGCTCTTAATGGTAGAAGGATGATTTTAACCAACACGGCAACCATAGGTTAAGATAGTTAGCAAGTGATCGACCTAGTTAGAAAAACATACTGTATAGTACAATCGATTTTCTTTTGTTTGAGAAACAGTTTTGTGCTGCTTAAATCTTTAGATTTCATTTGATTTAAAAAAAAATCTTGAAGATGTTTCTAAAACAACTTCAGATATTCATTTTGAATGAAATCGTTGGTAAAGACGCTAGCTTGAGTGACAGCATTTAAAAACATTTATTCTTACACTTATAAGGCACATATACTCGTACATATGTACATGCCCTCAAACAAAAATCTTACAGCATGCAGAGGTCAGTTAATATAAAAATTTATTTAAATCTTAAATTCAAATCTTCGCAGACTTGAATAACTTTACTTGGAAAGAAAAATCACACAGATACAATACTATTATACATGTAATTTTAAGAAAAATTGTGAAAAACTTCCATGTATATTTATTATTTCATCGCTCGGAAAGATAATGAATGTGACTTTATTAATAAAAAAAAACGTTTTGCTGTTAGCTATAAAGAAATTCAAATTAACCAAATAAATAGTTAAACAAAGTCCTCAGACTAATAAACCCTCAAAGAGGTAATTTTTTGTTCGTTCGTTTGCTTAACGCGGGTGCTTACAATGAGTAAAGTTATTATTGGATACACAACGAACATAAAAGTCGAATGCTTGCTAAGGGTTGGCGAATATCAATGTGCATCTAATTTCGTATATCTAAAACATACATTTGAGAAAAACCCTTATACACAATCAAACAGCGACAGCATATTCTACGCAAATATCGAAATCCTTGAGAAACATTTCTTCATGTTGGCACAGACAGTTTATGGTTATCTGGGTGGGGACAAGTAAGGAGTTTGTCTTAAATTTCTGCCTGTATTCTTGTTATTAGGATTATTTAACTAAAACAGTAAAATAAAAGTATTTTGGCATAAAATGTAAACGAATATTTAAAAGCTAAATTTTTATGTAAACAAAAATCCAAATTAATAATATTTTAAGAGCACCCATTGAAAAGTAGATACATTCATTTATAGGAGTACATATTTCTCAGGTACGGAGTGCTAGCTTATAGAAATACTTCCAAAAGTCTCCTAGATTCTATTTTAAACATTCAACAACGTCTACTTAAAATCATAAATAATAACAATACTCAATTTTGAGCATTGGATGCCCGAAGTTTATCTCAAATGACGATACTAATCGAATATTACGATGACAACAATTAAAACACACGAAAATATGAGTCAAACAACTACTTGATCACTCCGCCGATCAATAGCAACTACGGACGAAGACAACTAGACCATTTGATTCAAATACTTTTTATTTCAATACCAGTAACCCTAAAAAATATCAAGAATTTTGAATAGTGTAAAAATTTTCTTAAATTTTATGTCTTGGATGTAAATTCTATTACGTATTTTTATTAGCACAAACCTTGTTTTTGTATTGTTTTTCTTAATATAATTTTATCCTAAAGAAAGTACCTAAATTATGTCAGTTCAGTTTTTTCAACTTAAATTACTTTTATATGCTAAACAAACAACGCTTAAAAATTAGCTTAAATTACTTACAAGTAACCGTATTCTAACTGACTGGCCCCATGCGGGCACTCTAAGTTAAACCTAACACTTAAACTATGTCCTTCGACGAATCTTACAGTCTACTTTTATTTCTATTTTTACATTTATTACTACTAAAACTAAGAAAATAAATTTTAAGCAAAAACTTAGTATATGGAACTTTTTTTAATTTTTTATAAAACTTAAAACTAAAAGCCTAAAACTACCTAAAAATAAATCTTAATCTACTTAACCTACTTACATCTAACACAAACATAGCCATACATAAATATATATATATACATAATATTTATATACATATATATAAAACATGTATATATTTTTTTTCATAATTTTTTTTTATTTATATTTTTTTTTTTGGTTTTTATATATTTTTTTTTCTTAAAACTAACTTAATCCTACCTAAAACTATGTAAGCCGGCCATGTCTAAAAAAAAATTAGGCTGACCCGCTTTGCCTCAGATGAAGCTATCTATTACTTTATAACTTTAGGCATTCGGCGACGAAGCATCCTCTCTTTCAACTAGCCACCAAAAGCGTTGGTGCTGCCGAGCAACATCCCTTATGTCGCGACTCCCTACCGACCTACTGAACCGGAGACGCTCCGCACTGCCATGTGCGACGTCTCTGTCGTAGTTGAGTCACCTGTCCGCAGCTGTTCGAGCGACGTGGAAGATTAGAGTCACCGCCAATCTGTCCTGGATCAGACCTTTACTATCTAGATAGAGGAACGCTTCTGGAGGAATAAAGCCGTCAAAGCGAACTCTCTCGTGATACATATAATTGGGGTAGAAACCCCGGAGATCAGGTTGTTCGATGAGGTTGCTCTTGCAATGTGCCCTCGAGTCAACTTAATGACGAAATTGTCCACTCTTATTAGGTTTGCCCTATTGTACAAGACCTCATTGGGATAGAATTTTTACTGAAACTCTGGTGTTCTGTATAAGCGAAGACAAGCCCTCTCAAACACCCGAATCTTTTTCAATAAACTTGCTCTCACGTTGAACCACACGGAACATTCAAATACAAGCATGGGCCTGATAAGGCCTAGAGCAACATCTATATGTTTGTTAAAATACAGAAATTGATCTAGCCAGATCCCAAGGTATCTGACTACATTTCGACAAGCAAGTGGCTGCCCGTGCTGCCCCACGATCGAGAACTTTCGCCAATTCTTTCTGGTATCCCTAGAGGCCCCAGACAAAGGCGTCCTAAACAGAATGGTTTCGGACTTCTGAAAGTTGATTTTCAGCTTCCAGTCATCGCAATATCGCTTAATTTTGTCGAAGTCACGTTGCAAAAGCATATTAATGACCTCAATCTTTGGACCCGATCTGTACGCGATTAAGTCGTCTGCGTACGCTATGGCATGGTGAAGTGAACCTATCAGATCACTTGGGTAAATGTTGAACAGGATCGGCGAATTTACCGCACCCTGTTGCAGACCGTTTTTAATGTTAAATGTTCCAGCAGAAGTCACATCGCCATTCTTCACGATGAACTGTCTACTGGAGAGCATATCGAAAAGTATATACAGCAGTGGTTTACTAATGCCCAAACTGTCCAGCTTGAAAAAGAGTCTCTCTAACCATACGGTATCAAAGGCCTTCTCCAAGTCAATCAGGCAGGCACCAATGCACTGTTTCTTGCCTTTGTTCCATTGGATATCAGAAACCAGTTTCGACGCAGCATGAATAATACTCGTATCATGCCCCGCCTTGAAACCGAATTGATTATCCGGAACTATATTTTTGTCCTCAACCCACTTAGTCAGGACTCTATTGATCACCTTCTCGAACACCTTACTGATGTTTGGAAGAAGACTAATCGAGCGGAGATTCGTCGGATTGGAAGTTTCTTTATCTCTTTTGGGGATGGGATGTACCACCGAAGTTTTCCAATGCGCTGGATAATGTGCACTATTCATTGCATTATTAAACAGGGTGGTATAAATGTTCACCGCTTCTAGAGGGAGATGCCGAAGCACAATGTTCGGTATTTCATCGGTTCCCACTGATTTCTTACTTCTAAGTGATGATAAGAGATCGTTTGGAGCTCTTCCTTCGAAATGAACGTGGGTAGTACCATATCGTTGGTGATGACATTATTTGCCATATTCTCGTCATTGAACTGGGTGGAACCCGAGCTCTCGAATCGCCAATTCACAATTTCATTTCGAAGGTAGAAATTGTGCACAAGGACTCGATTCTCCAGATTCGGGAAAATGATAACATTCTCCTTGTACACTTCCTGGAAAGTCGCTCCTATAGCCTCTACCTGCTCCTGCGGATCCTCAATCACAAAGAAGTTGTCATCATCAACAGCCTCATTTGGATCTATGCCTGCTGCTACCAGTATTTGTTCGTTGTTCGTCGTTCGAGCGATTTTAAGACATGAAAGGTCGTTCTGATTATTTCTCCGAAAGATTTTATTTATTTGCTGGAACATATTCGGGTTGCTGGTGTTTACAGCCCGAATTTTATTGTTCCAATACAAACTTACAGAATTTCTGTAATTTTCCGTTATTAATGTTTGGAGGTTTTTAATCGACGACTTCAGTGTCTTAATCTCCGTGTTATGTCTATCAGTAAACCGTCTGTACAAGGTGTTTAGTCTTAACAGCAGTCCATTTTTATGTCGGTGCAGTGCGTCAATAGTTGCGTTGCGGAATAGGTCTCCTTCATCAGTGTGTTGGTATCGAGGTATCGTTTTGTCCATTTTTCGTTTGATTTTCTTGTCCATTAGTCTTAGATACCTGTCAATCTCCTCGTTTGACAGATTCCTGTTGGACGGTGGGTAGGGCGAATTCGAGGAGAGTACTCTAGTCAGTGTTCTGGTGAAGTGTGTCCAACGCACCCTACTATAATTGTAGGAATGCCTTTGAACAAACTCATCCAATTCCGCAATTTCGTTTGGAACAGTTATTTCGGTGCTGAGACCGCAATGGTCACTGTCATACACGAAAGTGCGTAGACAGTTTGTGGTTTGTTGGTTAGTGCATGTCAGTTGAATTCGTGAGTCGAACAGCAGAAGATCCAAATATGACCCGTGTCTGGGAAACGACGGACTATCCGTCGCCTTAAGCCCGAGTCGATACATTATACTGTGCTGACTCCACCAATTGAATAGTAGGTTCCCTCTAGTATTTGGTATATTACTTCCCCAATCACTATGTTTGGCGTTGAAATCTCCGCCGATAATAAAATAGTTGTTTTCCAATTCCAGCCTCAGAAATCGAAAAAGTGTCCCGAGCTCTGAGATAAATAAGGTGGATTGAGTAGCCTTAGGTGCATAGACAGACACCATGTACAACCGCTTTCCACTACGGAGAGGGATATACACGATGCATGCTTCCAGCACCTGGAACCTACGTACTACACGGCTGTATACTCTTTTGAAACGTAGTCGTTTTCTTACAAAGATCGCTACGCCTCCTCCCTGAATGGAGTTGGGTCGGTTTCTCCGTACTATTTTATATTTTTTGTGCCTCATTTTGTGTCTTTTGGTAAGCTTAGTTTCGCTAACCAACAGCACATCAGGGGCTTGGTCTTTAAGCAACTTAAATAGTGTGGCTCGTCGTTCGAACCTAATCAGTGAATTCACATTCACAGCAAGGACCTTCAGAGTCTGCTCCGCCACGTACGTACCCATTACGGCAAAAGGTGCATTAGGCCAGGCAGCAGTACGTACACTTGATCCACCCGCGCGGTCTGTTCAGTCAAATGACGTTGTAGCTGAGCCATCTGTGCCTGAGAAGCAACCCTAGTTTGCTGTACCGTATTTCCCCTACCTACCATTTGGGCGTAGGTAACATGGGGAGTAACGGCTGGAGTTTGCAACTGCACGGGTGGACGTTTAACTTCCACTTTCTGCTGCCGGGCCAGATTTATTCTTTTGATGTACTGGAATTTGGGACAACCCCGATAATTTCCGGTGTGTCCCGTGTTCCTACATAAAGCACAAGAGAGTTGACTTTTTTCAGACGCTCCGTCCTTACCCAGAGCGCATTCCTCGGACTTGTGGTTCTTTCCGCACTTCACGCATCGAGGCTGCATTTCGCAGTTCGACGCGGCGTGCCCGAACCTTTGGCAGCGAACACATTGTAAAATGTTTTCGCTCCTCTTTAATTTCTCCCAATGTATAACCTGGTAGTCCAGGACTTTAATACTCCTTAGACCATCCAGATTGCTGGTCAAGGAAAATCGGCAGTTGCCGCTTCTCCCTTTTGGCTCTGGCTATGGTGAAAGGCTTGATCCCCACGAATTAGAGTCATTCGCACTTCTTCTCATTCAGCAGTGCAAGGAGCTCCTCCGGATCAGTCGACGGTTCTAATGCCCTCAGCAGCATTGTTTGCAGCTTCTCCCCGTTCGGGGTGTAGGAGAGGAACTCCGTCGACGTGTCCTTCCTCCTTTAACTTTGTGGTAGCAGCGCTCCACTGTATTGCAGTGGATCGCGTGACAATCTAAACTTAGTTTTTTAATAAAGAAATTGTTGCCTATGGCCGACTTACATAACTAACTCTATTGTATCCTTCAATTCCATTTTGTAGGTATTAATTGGAGGCACCCTTTGCTTAGTTGATTTCGGCTGCTAATATTGCTGATATTGCTGTTTCTGTTGCTGTTGTGCTTGATGTTGTTGCTGTTTTTGCTGCTGGTGTGGTTGCTGTTCTTGTTGTTGCTGCTGCTGCTGCTGTTTTTGTTGGTTTTTTTGTGGTTGTACTTTCTGTTTGTTCAGCTTTTGTTGCGCAGTAGTATTGTTTTCTGGCTGAGACATATTCTGTTGTCTCAGTGTTTGTTTTTGTTGTTGCTGTGTTTCAGACTGGTTTTTATTTGTCTGCTGTTGTTCTTGTTGAGAATTTTGGGTCTCTTGCTGTTCCCTCGTCCTTCTCGCTATTTGCTTGGCTTTAATTACCACTCGTCACTCGTTCTTGCATTTGCTTAATGCTGCTGGTAAGGGAATTAACTTGTTCTTTTTCGTCCGCTGATTCCGAAGCCATCAGAGAGGCGAAGCTATTATTTGATCCGAAGTGGTGCCCTTCCCCACCATCGGAGTCACTACCGTGTTTTTTATGTTTTTCCCCTGCTGTTTTGGCCTCTTTCCTTACATAAACCCGCATCCCCGCGGGCGAAGCAGATAGGGCGATGCGTTTGGCCCTTGTTTCACGTGCCGAGTTTCCCGAAATAACTGCTTCATCGGCTGATGTTTTTGCGTCATCCGCTGATCCCGTTATTGGGGGAGCGGAGCGCTCACTTTTATCCATCGCCTGATGTTATCTGTCTTATTAATACTTTTATTACACGTGTTTTATTAGATAACAAAAAAAAAAGAAAAAAGTCTTTTCCACGACGGGACTCGAACTCGCACCACTTTAGTTGCGATCAAACACCACTTCCACTGACTGACCCTTTATAAAGTTTTGTCAAATACTGTTTTGCATGTAATATATGTATTTTTTTTTTCTCGAAAAAAGCCGAAACACGTTTATACTCCACGAAGGTCTGTGAGCGACTAACCTAAATTATGTATACGTACATATTTTCACCACCAGTGCTCCACCAAAATTGCCAATAGCATTAAGCGCCTTCAAACTTTTAACCGTAACACCCGTCTTGCTATGAATGCTCAAGAGTACACCCCCAAGTCCACCTTCGGACGTATTCTGAAATATCGTGATTCTTTCCTAAGCAGTACAACTCGCTTATGGAATGCCCTGCTGAGTTCTTTGTTTCCTAGCCACTAAAACTATGTGCAAATGGTGGAATTGGCAGTATTTTGATTTCTTGATTAAGTTATTGATTCATACGTAACGCCTCATTGCTTAGAGAAAATTATCTGAATCTTCAGTTTTCAGTTTGTTATTTTTTCCACCTATCTATTGTACTATGTTCATATGAATATGATCTTGGGGGTGGTCCAAAGAATAGAATCACGCATACATACCACCGAGATTTCTTTCATTATTAATGTGGTAACTTACCATGACAGATTGAGGGCCCATACGTGTATTGAATATATTTTGATGACTGAATTCTTTCTCATTGGTTCTTTATTGAATGGCAATCTTCAAAATATCCATTCATTTTTCAGTAGTTCGAGATTTTACTTCCTTTCAAATTGCTTGCCCTTTCATCAATTTCGAGAAAACATATTTTTAGTCATCCTTTGCTGACAAAGGTATTCTCTGCTTTTCATATTCGTTTCCAAACTCACGTCTCTGGTTTTCGACTGTAGAACGAGAAGCTCATTAAATTCCGATATTAGCAACATAACCAATTGGGGAACTATCAACAGAGTTGCATTTAATTTAATGGAATAAACAAAATGCTGCCTGATGTCATTACAACGAAATTTAAATACCCAGCCTTTATCCATCCCCCTTGCATCGTCGAAACCGAAAAACTTTCAATTCTCGATATGTGTCAATGACACCCTACATTGGAATGACCACATATTCCATGTCGTGCAAAATGCTGCGAGATGTCTAGTTTTCCTCAAGCGATGTAAGAAATACTTCACCCCTTCTGACCAGGGCTCAATTTACAAGGCATTTATCCACCCAAAATTGGAATACAATGCCCACATCTGGTTAGGTGCATTTAAGACCAATGTTTGCAAACATTTTAAGGGTATAATAACCCCTTCTGCAGACAGAATTGACTCATTTGTGCAAAAGATTGTGAATTCGGATAAATAAGCAAATTCACCTTTTCTTTTTAACTTTTTTTTCAATTACCAATAACCAATATAGTGCAATATTATAACAAATAGTGCAAGCAAAAATCAACAATGATTAAGTGCAAAGTGTATAAGTAAATGAAAAAAAAAAAGACAAAAGTTACACGATAAAAATAGAAACATGGAGAACTTCAGAATATGCACATAACAACACAAACAACTCAAGTAAATTTCAGCAAAGAGACCGTACTTCAGGTAAGACAACATAATTTAGGTCCAAATCACAGTCAGATCATATGTCAATTAACAATATAGAGGACACGACAAATAACGAACAAGTTAACAATTCGGAAGGACCAGGCAATATCTCAGGAAACCTCTGTTCATTTTCGGGCAAAAACAGAAGACAACTGGGCATAGAGAGATTACAGTTTACGAAAAAGTTAACAACCAAGTTCAGAAAAACATTCCAGAATTTTTTATGAGCTAGCCTCAAGCGACCTACCTCGAATTAAGAAATCAATTTACAATATTCTAAGACAGATACAGATTCAACTTTCAGTATGATTGATGATAGACTCTTTGAATTTAAGAAAAAGAGCATTAAACCAATACACTTCTCTACAGTGACAGGTGGCTATACCGCATTAATTCGATGGAAAGTTAAAATGCTCTCCAATAGAGAAAACCAATTTTTAATTGGCATAGATCTATACTAAAATGAAGTAATTAATATGAATGAAGGAACTACAATATTAACATAAACAATCAAAATTTGACATTAATTAATTTTCCTAACAAAATATTTTTTTAGAGCCATACAAAACACTAAATATATACAAATGGATCATCTTAACACTGAGAATACCAGGAAGAAGAAAAGCTACTAAAAAGATTCGGAAGATTACTTTTTAAAGAAGATAACCTGACGAGTACACATGAACAACATGATACAAAGTGAAATAATTACGATAACCGATCAAGAAGTACGAAGTACAGCATTCAAAATTTACAGTTTTCAGTAACCCAGACTCAAATTAAATGTTTTCTAGGTAAAACAGGGTACTATAAAAAATTTATTCGCGACTATGCAAAAGTCGCACAACCTACTCGGATTACTATGTTAAGTATTTAAAAAAGGGTGCAAAAATAAACAAAAATGATCCAAACTACTTGAAGCATTTGAAAAGTTAAAAGCTTTAATCAGTAGTCATCCAATTCTCAAATAGCCTAATTTTTAAAACACTTTACTCTAACGACTAATGGATCAAACTATGCTGTACGAGCAGTTCTTTCTCAAGAAGGGCATCCTATGTGTTTTGCATCAAGAACTTTAAACAATCATGAAAAGAATTATTTGGCAACAGATAAAAAGTTCCTTGAGATAATGTAGTCAAAAAATTATTTCAGACCTTAATTTTACGGTAATAAGTTTAAAATTTTCACTGATCACCATCCAATAAAATATCTTCACGCTAAGTATGGAAGAAAAGATTTTTCGCCAAGGCATCAAAGGTGATTGCTAAAATTAGGAGAATAAATAGGGTAGCTGACGTTAAATCTAAGGAAGGAGAGGATGTAGACCTCCCATACACCGAAAATTGTTCGCTTAAAAATTTCGATCGCAATAATACTTTCAGCGGAAGAAGAACTAAGTGATCGCAATCCGATTATTGAAGAAATTGTTAATAAATATAATTTTAACAAGTAACAAGATAAAGGAAATAGAAATTCTGCACGGGAAAACAATAATTTTTATCCCGGAGAATGAGATATACTTAGACGATTTACAAAGAAAGGAACGATTGGTATATACATATACAGAACTCAACGAATATAAATATATATATATAAATATATAAATATAAATATACATATATACATACACTCAAAGAAAAAATAAGAGAAATGTATTCGAACGATAACAGTATCAAATTTATTAAATGTTCATATATCCGTTTATCACGTGAGAGAAAGTCAACACTCCGGAATACAAGAAACATATAAACATATAAAACTGATGGATAGCGGATTGTGAGTAAGAATTTTGTTGGTGCACTGTTTTCTATTGTTGTAAGGACATAATACCTACAACAATTTAATTCGGTAAACCAATTCTGAACTTTTACTTCACAGCTGCGCTTAGTATCGTCGGTGTTTGTGTTTGACTTTTTTTATAATGACGCGGTAATTTAGAGTGGATATAGCCAATATTCGGGGGCTTAAAAGCAACCACTTTTCTGCGTACGTCCACGTATGTAAATACTGACCAGCTGTTTTGGCACTTAGTGAAACACATTAGATCCCCACCCACATCTCTCAGACTACTCTGATCTGAAGCTACTTTTAACAAGTTTGATGCGCTGTCTGACTCCATTCAAAGAATTGTATCCCTGTATCCTCGTACTGAAATCGTTATTACGGGCGATTTCAATATACACAATTCTGGGTGACTTCGACGTTCTGGACAGACAACACCCGATGGACGGTGTGTTGAGATCTTCGCTACCTAAAAATAACTTAACCCAGCTTGTAAAAATGAGCCCACGCAAATACCGGACGTAGATAGTCATACCGCCAACACCCTGGACTTGTTTTTAACTTCTCACCCTGATAAGTACACCATTGCTGTGCTCTCCCCTCTAAGCTCGTCGATCCATTGTGTCATATCAGCTAATTTCTCGTACACCGACCACACATTTAGGGAAAAAATTCCAAAAAGAACCGTACGGCAATACGAGAAAGCCAACTCGAGCGGTATAAACAGGAGCCAGCAATGACTGCATCGTCTTTCTTAAGCATGTGAAATTTCAGTACGACCAAAAGTTGAGACAAAAAATACTACAATGTCCCAAAGGTAGTTAAAGCTTTTGGTCGTTTGACAAAAACATCAGAAATTCTGCTTCATTCTCCACCCCAACGCTCATTCACAATGAGATTTTAGCTGTCAGCTCTTTAGACAAGACCAATCTGCTTGCTGCACACTTTGCGGCCAGTTCAACACTCCCAGATTGTGCTTTGTCTCCTCCTACACTTGAGTGCGTCGAATCTTCAATGGGACGTATCTACTTTCGCACTCGTGTAGTAGCAAGAGTACTTAAAGATCTCCGCATACATAAATCCGCTGGTCCAGATGGTATATCTCCCCTTCTTCTGAAGAAGTCTTCTTCCACGCTGGCAAAACCACTGCGTAAGCTTTTTCATCAATCAATTACTTACGTCCCTTCTTTCCAAGGCCATGGAGACGCTGATAAATCGTCAGCGCACGAAAACTTCTCAATGACCGGCATGTCTCACCGTACATCAATCTGGCGAAAGCAAGATAGTTGCACTTGATATTTCTAAGGCATTTGACAGAGTTTGGCATCAGGCCCTTTTGTCGAAAATCCGTGCATTTGGGATCGACGACTCTCTTCTCCAATGGATTAGAAATTACCTTTCGGAACGTTCAATTCAAGTTGTCTTGGATCGTTTCAAGTCTGATATTCACAAAATAAATGCTGGTGTGCCCCAGGGCTCCGCTCTGTCTCCAACACTCTTTTTAATTTTCATCAACGACCTCTTGTCTGTTACTTCTAATCTAATATATTCCATTGCTGACGATAGTACTCTCTGCTTTTCATATTCGTTCCCGGACTAATGTCCCTGCTCTTCGGCTGTAGAACGAGAACGGCAGCGTATGCTAAGCTCATTAAATTCCGATATAAACTGTAACCAATTGGGGAACTATCAACAGAGTGAAATTTAATGCTTCCAGAACACAATGCTGTCTGCTATCGTTAAAGCGAAATTTAAACACCCAGCCATTATCCAAGAATGGCACTTGCATCGTACAAACTGAAATACTTTACATTCTCAGTATGAGTGTCAATGACAATTTACGATGGAATGACCACATATTCGATGTCGCCAAAAATGCTGCGAAATGTTTAGGTTTCCTTAAGCAATGTAAGAAATACTTTTCCCCTTCTGAGTTATACTCGATATATAAGGCATTCATCCTCCCAAAATTGGAGTAAAATGCATACATCTTGTCAGGTGCACCTAAAACATCTCTGCACCTGCTAGATAAGGTTCAAAACCGTGCGATAAAACTCATGGGTGATGCTAACATCTTCCAGTCAATTGACACCCTCGAACAATGACGAAATGTCTCGTGTCTCATTTTGTTTCATCGCTATTACCACCATCAGTACTCCATTGAAATCGCTAGTAGCATTCCGCCTCTTCAAACCTCTAAACGTAACACCCGTCTCGCTATGAATGCTCATCAGTATACTCTCAAGCCCACTTTCGGACGTACTCTGAAATATCGTGATTCATTCCTAAGCCGAACAACTCGCTTGTGGAATCCCCTGCCGAGCTTTCTATTTCCTAGTCATTATAATATTTAGACATTTATAACCAACGTACATCGGTATCTATCTGTCTCCCTAATTTTCCTTCGCTATGTGTAAACATTTTAAGGGTACCTTAACCCCTTGATCGCGCGCTACATTATAAAAAAAAAGAAAAAAAAAAAAAAAAAAACACTAAACATTATGGGAAGCGCACAAAAATTATTATTGTGGACCATGGATGACGAAGACCGACAGCCAATAGAAGAACATTTAGATAATATAACGAAGAATAATCATAATCCATTCATAATTTTAAATAAACAAATAAATATCAATGAATTCTTTAATAATGCATTTTAAAATTTTATAAACCACTATAAGTAAATACGGTTAAATACATAGAATCAAGGTTATAACACATTTAGGACAAACATTTTTCAGCCAGAAATAATATAATACATCCAAACTTTTTTACAATTAGTGAAATTGAAACATATAGAATATATTTCCTTAAACTTAAGCAAATAAGTTTAAGAGCCGCAAATTATCAGGACAGTATATTAGTTTTTGGAATTAAAATCCCTAGAAATTATGTAACATTGCCATTTAAACTTTTAACCTCAGTTCCTAATAAAGGACGTTTCGAAATAGATGCGGAACGAGAATTTATTATATAGTATAAAACTCTTAAATATGAGCAAAACAAAGCATTAAATAAATTAGTTATTAGTAAACATTGCATTATAAGTCAAAATTGTAAACTATTTAAAAATAAAGAAACCGAAATTGGAAAAATAGATGATGAATCTATATTTTTAAAAAACAGCACCGCTGTTCTGGGTCAACACTTTTTTATCAAAACAGAAGATAGTCTCTAATGAAACGAAGCCGTTAGAGCGCACAGTCTTGTGATAAAGATAATTTGGATAATAAGCTCCATATATCAGGTCGTTCGTCGAGGTCATTGCAATGCGGCTTCGAGTCAGCTTGATGACGAAATTATACACTCTTATTAAGTTCGCCCTGTTATTCTAGATCTCTATAGAATAATATTTTATGTACTATTTTTTTTTTTTAAATTGATCGAAAACTTTCAGTAATTCCCTCTAGTATACGAAGAGGCCACAGACAAAGGCACCCTAAAAAAAATAGTTTCCGATTTCTGAAAGTTGATCTTCAACTTCCAGTGGTCCCAATACCGAAATCACAGTGCAAGAGCACATTAATGACCTCGATGTCTGGACCTGATATGTATGCGATTAGATTAAGTACAGGTGAGCTCGTGTTTGTATTCACTACATTTTAAGCTTATCACGTATATATTTTCCTATAGTACTTCAGGTTCATATTTCTTTTTACTCAATTGTCCCTTCCTATTTTCTGTGAATGACATGCTGAATACCAATATTTCATATTTCTGTTTGCATTATCAGTTAATTGTCCGTTAAACAGTTGTTGCTTTCTGAGACACTTGTGATATTATCAACGAGTTCCGCTAACAAGATAATATAATAGCAACTACGTTGCTATTTAACTCTATCCCGCAACAAAATCTTTGCGAATGCTCGCTCTTAAAAATCCACCTATTGATCTGATCTTACATGAAATTTCTGTTTGCCCCAGGATCTTACCACCATCGTTCCGTATGGATCAGGATTTTTTTAATAATTAATTTGTACATAAAGAACTGGAAGTATGTTTTGGATAATAGGATGGGATGGCCGTGGTGTTGTGGTACAAGCAATCGCTCCTCACTCGGAGGGTCAAGGTTCGAATCCTACCCATGACAAGTTTCTCATTTGTAATTGGAACTCAGTCAGAAAAATTCTGTGTGTGAAGGCATAACACTGACACGTAGATTTGGCTTTTGCAGAGTTTTCAAGCACAAAAAACAAGTGTGAATTATAACCTTCGGATCACTCAAAGTGAAGAAAATTAAGAAAAAACTCTCCGTCTTATTCTGACTCCCACCCCTGGAGAGATAATATCGAAACCAAATACACCTGAGTTTCAAACCACTACAAAACAATTTTCTTTTCTCCTCCTTATACCTTTCCGCCCTCGGCAACAGTAAATATAAATTATAAAAAAAAATGGATGCTTATATAGATCGTCCTAACTACGAGTATCTTCAGAGATTAAGTGATTACATGTCAGATTTTCATAATTGGTTTAGCTTTTATGGATAATAATATATTTCACAAAAAATCGAAATTAATGAATATTAAAGCAGCTATGGTAAAATACAGCGAGCACTAAAATTGTTCACGGTATGTTTTATAAATATCCCTTTTATAGAAGAAAATTGTGTTTTTATTATAACTTGAATTATAATAATAATAACTTGAAACTTGAAGAACATATGTTTATATACAATACATATATAAGTTAACGAAATATTATACAAAAGTCAGCAACACGCGCACACAATTTCGTATCACGCGCAGTTCTCATGATGTCACCAGATACCTGCACATCAAACACATTCAGCCAGTGCAGACGATAATCCCAACACGCGCAGTCTATTTCCCGTTAATGTCACCAGATACCTGCATACCAAGCACCTGCAACCAATGCACAAAACACCTTTGCTGTGGGAACCAACAACTTGCAGAATCAGCTAATTGTTACTATTTAAGGTATTACTGTTTGTTAGGAAAGCTCAGTTGTATTTTGAATGGACAGAATCGCTGTCCGAAAAATAAAGTTTTTTTTTATGATTTAAAAATATAAATCTTTAATTGGCGCCCGAGCAGGGACCGCGGTCCAGTAGCTGGTATAACAATAAGCCCTAAAGTAGTGCAAGTTTGTGACTTTAAAGTTTGTATCTGTAAAAAAGCCCTTAAGTAGTGCATACAGTGAAACCCGGTGTAAAGTGCAAACCTACCAGTGAAAACCGTGGTCCCAAAAGACCCTGTAAAGCCCTCAAGTAGTGCTAAAGTGCCCTCAAGTAGTGCCCAGAAAAGGTCGAAAAAATTAACGAAGTCCCTCAAGTAGTGACAAATAAAATAAAGCCCTCAAGTAGTGCTAAAGTGCCCTCAAGTAGTGCCCAGAAAAGGTCGAAAAAATAACGACAAATAAAATAAAGCCCTCAAGTAGTGCTAAAAGTGCCCTCAAGTAGTGCAACGTCAGCCAGGGAAAAGAGGCCCCTAAGTAGCTTGCGACAAAAGCAAAAAGGAGACACATCAGTCAGCCGCCCTGCATCCAGAATGAAGATTCTGATTTTTATGTAAGCATAGTAATAAGATTTTAATAAAAAAAAGAGAAAAAATCAATTAAGTGTGAACAGAAATTATATCTAATATTTTGACAATTTATAATCTTACGAATTAGAATAAGATTTTAATAAAAAAACGAATTGTAAATCAATTAAGTGTGAACAGAAATATTTTGACAATTTATAATTGAACATATTTACGAATTACAAAATACCTTAGAATACGAGTGTATAAAAATTATTTCTAATTGGAAAGTAAATAATTTATAATTAAGAATTTTTTTTTTCCTCATAACTCTTATAATATCTTAATTGTGTTGGAACAATTAAAAAAACACACAAATTACAATTTAAACTTATATCTTTATTCATATTCATATATTACCTGTAACCTGTTAAACAATTACTTAGCATTATTATACCTTAGTCTTTGATCTTTGAACAAAAAACTAAAGATGGCTAACAATAATATCTTACGACCATCCGTGCTTAATCCTTCTGCCGAATCCAACCCTTCCCAAGATAACCCAAGTACCTCTCATCAAAGGACAAGAATTGATGCAACCCCAGTATCAACTCCTGCCCTTCAGACCCTTATCGCTACGATGATCTATGATGTTCTACGGACCGAAGGTAGATCAATAATTCACTCGATCATGAATCCGCACGCGGATCAGTTTACGGGAAATGATCAATCTATACTACCTGAACAAATTAATAACATTAACGAACTGGACAAAATTCCCGACGTAGTGCGTAGCCTACGTGAATTCTCCGGGCAACCGGGCGAATTCAGCTCTTGGCGTAAGAGCGTGGAAAGGATTTTGAAAATTTACGATCCAATGAAAGGATCACCCAAATACTTTGGCATTTTGAATGTCATCAGAAACAAGATAGTAGGAAACGCGGACCATGTCCTTGAGTCGTACAACACTCCTCTGGACTGGGACTGCATTTCTCGATGCTTGACGCTGCATTACGCAGACAAGCGAGATCTAGGTACCTTAGAGTACCAAATGACCTCGCTCGTTCAAGGCCAAATGACTATACAAGAGTTCTACCAAGCGGTTTACGCTCATTTATCTTTAATACTAAATAAAATATCCTGTATGGACGTGACTAACGAGTCCCTTAGCTTGCTAATGCAAACCTATCGAGATAAGGCTCTCGATACGTTTATAAGAGGCCTTAAAGGTGATCTCCCCAGACTCCTCGGGATCCGAGAGCCTGTGGACTTACCTCAAGCTCTTCACTTGTGCCTAAAGCTAGAAAATCAAAGCTATAGATCACAATATGCAATGGCTAATAACAACTCCAGTAAGAGACTTCACCATCCAGAGCCACCGCAACTTCCACAAAGACGAGTAAGCCACAATAATCACTCCGCACCAAATCGTCAACCATTTTACCCCGAATTAACTCACCTTCAGAGAACAGCCCATCAGCAATACGCCAATCAGAGGTCAGCACCACATCAAGGAACTCAAAGACAACCGAACAACCAAAACCAATTCCAGCAATATCAGAAACAAAGCATTCCGCAAAATCAGCATTTTTCTACAAATCAAGCTCCACGACAACCTCCTCCAGAGCCAATGGATGCGTCGACAATCCGAACAAATGTAAACCAACCACAGCGTGGCAACTGGCCACCAGCTCCCAAAAGGCCATCGATGCCGCCATCACAACAGGTGCATCCTTCAAAACTACAAAGAAATTACCACGTTGATACCCAGTCGGTATCAACAGAAGAAGAAGTACGATATGAAATGGAACAATACGCGCAAACTATAGCAAATGACGTCCAAGGAAACGGCGAGACGCTTCAAGAGTACGTTGAGCAGTCACAACAACGCTATGACGAGACGGAACAGTTAGCTGAACTGAGCGATATACATTTTTTAGACTAACCGACTCCTCGCTGCCATACTTCGAGTGTGCAACGAAGGAGGGAAAAATCTTAAAAATTCTTATTGATACGGGTTCGAATAAGAATTACATTCAATCTTCTCTCATTAAAAATTCTTTTCCCAATGAAACCCCTTTTTACGCCAATTCCGTTGGTGGTAATATCTTGATAAGCCACCACACCTTTGTTAACCTATTCGGATTGAAAGATGTAAAACTTAAGTTTTTTCTCATGCCTCAACTCAAATCGTTTCACGCCATACTGGGAAACGATAGCCTGAAAAGCCTGTCTGCAGTAATCCATACACAGAAAAACTATATGGTCATCAGAGACAAAGCCAAAATACGCATTAAACAACTAATCTCCCAATCCGTCAATGCGATCAATATTCGAACTGATCACATGTCCCCAACGCAAAAATCCTCAATAGACAAAATCATCCACGATTTCCCGAACCTTTTTGACGATCCGGATGAAAAACTAACTCATTCAACCGTCGTCAAAGGAGAAATAAAAACAACGGTCGATTCACCGGTATACTCCAAATTTTACCCTTACCCCATGTCCCTCAAAGACGAAGTTGAAAATCAAGTAAAAACGCTTCTGAACAATGGCATCATTAGACCTTCACGGTCCCCATACAATTCACCCGTGTGGATTGTTCCTAAAAAAGCCGATGCTTCCGGCGAAAAAAAATATAGGCTTGTAATTGACTATAGGAAGTTAAATAGTATAACTGTGGCCGATCGATATCCGATCCCACAAATAAATGAGGTCCTCTCACAGCTTGGCCAGAATAAATGGTTCACTGTCATCGACCTAAAAAGCGGTTTTCATCAGATCCCCTTGAAAGAATCTGATATTGGAAAAACGGCCTTCTCGGTCAATAATGGCAAGTACGAGTTCACGAGATTGCCATTCTGACTCAAGAATGCTCCATCAATATTTCAGAGAGCACTCGACGACATCCTTCGCGAGCATATTGGCAAGATATGCTACGTTTATATAGATGACATTATCATCTTTAGTCGAGACGAAGCAACACACGAGCAAAACGTCCGAACAATTTTCCGCACTTTGCAAAGCGCAAACATGAAGGTACAACTTGATAAGTGCGAGTTCTACAAACAAGATGTAGAATTTTTGGGATTTGTTATCTCATCTCAGGGAATAAAGACCAACCCGGAGAAAGTAAAGGCGATACAAAATGTACCATATCCACAAACCCTGAAAGAACTTCGCTCCTTTCTCGGACTATCAGGGTATTATCGCCGATTCATTAGGGATTATGCCAAACTGGCGAAACCCCTAACAACACTTCTAAGAGGAGAAGATGGACGTTTGTCCAAAAACCTTTCGAGTAAAAAACCCATCCATCTTAACGATGAAGCCAAGGAAGCATTCCAAAAACTCAAGAACTCTCTAACCTCAGAAGACACCATACTAATGTACCCAGATTTCAGAAAAGACTTCGAATTGGTGACAGACGCCTCAAATTATGCCATAGGCGCTGTTTTAGCCCAGGACAACAAGCCGATAATGTTCATTTCAAGAACATTAAACAAAACTGAAGAAGGTTACGCGGCGAACGAGAAAGAAATGCTCGCCATCGTTTGGGCTCTTAATACGCTGAGGAATTACCTTTACGGTTCAGCGAAAGTCATCATATACACTGATCACCAACCCCTTACCTACTCCTTAAGCAACAAGAATAGCAATACAAAATTAAAAAGGTGGAAAGCGCTTTTGGAAGAATACAATCATGAGATTAGGTATAAACCAGGCAAAATGAATGTCGTTGCCGATGCACTTTCCAGACCTCCAATACGTTCAGGAATAAATAGTCTTACACCAACAATACACAGTGATGAAAGTTCATCTGAGAACTTAATATTCAGTGTGGATTGTCCCATAAACGTTTTCAAAAACCAAATTATCCTTAACACCGGAGATAACCCTAGCCAACAATTTCAAATAGTATTCCCTTCCTACCACCGCCATATAATTACAGAACGTTTCTACACTAATAATAACTTGATCGAAATTTTAAAGGCACGTCTAAACCCAGCAGTAACTAACTGTATTAAAACAGAAGAACGAGTAATGGGTTTGATTCAGGAAATCTATAAAGAATATTTCACTAAATATCGCATAAGATTTTCCCGAACTTTAGTTGAAGACGTTGTAGATGACCAGAGACAGGAAGAAATAATAATAAATACCCACCAACGTGCTCATAGAAACGAGCGTGAAAATAAAGTGCAGATTCTCGAAAAATTTTATTTTCCAGCCATGTCACGTAAAATCAAAAGAATAGCAAAACTTTGCTCGATCTGTAAAGAGAACAAATATAACCGTCATCCAGACAAGATCGAGATTCAGGCCACGCCAATACCAGAGTATCCAGGCCAAATAATACATGTGGACATTTTCTCCACTGAAGGCAACCTAGCGTTGACTTCAGTAGACAAATTCTCTAAATACGCTCAGGTAAAGAAAATCCAATCAAAAGCCGTTGAAGACATTAGACAACCGCTGAGAGACATAATTTTCGCATATGGTATTCCAAAAACCATAGTATTTGACAATGAAAAATCGTTTAATTCTATCCCGATATCTTTTATGCTTGAAAATGAGTTTGGTATACAGATACATAAAACACCTCCCTATACGAGCTCATCAAATGGCCAAGTAGAGCGATTTCACTCGACTCTTGCTGAAATCATGCGATGCTTGAAAAAGGAACAGATACACAAATCCTTCACGGAATTATTAGAAGCAGGCGTAAATGCATATAACTTTTCGGTTCACTCCGTCACAAAAAGGAGACCAGCTGATCTATTCTTTAGCAGAAACATCGGTTCCGACCACTCCCAAATAGAAAAATCCCGCTCAGAGAACAAAAAGAGATTGAAGGCAAAGCAAGAAAAAGACTTGGCTTATCATAACAAAGGTAAACCTCCAATTAGAACCTACTCACCTGGTGACATAATCTATGTCAAGAAAAACAAAAGGTTAGGTTCTAAACTCACCCCCCAGTATACCCGAGAAACCGTAAAGATAAATAAGAAGACAACAGTGCTCACCGAATCGGGTAGAGAAGTCCATAAATCGCATATAAAGGTCTAACGTACACTCCATTCTTTCCTCTCTCTTCCAGATACCTTATACCTGTCTACCTAGCTAACGTACAAATACTGGACTATACTAACTCTCGACTACTGACAATAAATACTGGAACAACCCGACTACAGACAGGAACGTTCAAACTAGTACACGAGATCGATCTTTCCAAATACATACAAGTCATAGACGCCATAGAATCATCTGTGAAAGCGAATTTCCAAACCTCGAATTCCAATTTCTACCTCCTTTCCGAAGAAATATCCTTTATCAGATCCCACATAAAACGGCTTATTCCCGATCATCCAAAAAGTAAAAGATCAATAGATTTTATAGGAAATGCCTGGAAGTGGATATCTGGAAACCCAGATAGCCATGACTTCCAGATTATACAAGAAAAAATGAATAATGCGTTAGAAAACAATAACAGGCAAGTCATTATAAATAAATTAATAATAGATAAGATAAATGAGGTAACAAAGGAAACAAATGAGATAAACAAACATATAAAAACTAATGAAAAAATATTAGAAGAATTATTATTTAGTATCAAATATAAACTAGACCTAATAAAAGATGAAATTACAAATATTGGATATGCTTTGCACTGGGCAAAGGCCAATATAATTAATTCCTACATTCTATCAAATATGGAAATAAATAAAATTAAAGAAATCATAGAAAATAAGCAAATACCTTTTAAAAATATAGAAGAAGCAATAGAATTCTCGGAAGTTAAAATCGCATTCAATAATTATACATTAATTTATATTGTAAGTCTACCGATTGTAAATGAGGAAATTTGTGAAAAAAACATAATAAAAGCAATAAAGCAAAACGAAACTATAATAAAAGCAGACTATAACGAAATAGTAAAATGTAAAAGCGAAATTTTTGGTATAAGTACCCCATGTAAAACAATTAACAAACTGTCTATTTGTTCATATTCTAACATTGTTAACATAAGCAACACAAAATGTATTCCTAACTTAGTAAGAAGCCTTCAAGCAAGCTGTAATGTCATCAATAGCCAGCACATACAACCAGTTGAAGAAATAGCAGCCGACATTCTATTCCTCAACCAATACCATGGGCTTATAACAATCAATGGAGATCAGGTGTCATTAAACGGAACATTTCTTATAAAGTATCATAACGCTAGCATTAAAATTGGGAAAACAACATTCAAATCAGTTGAAGTTACAGACTTTGCTCCACTACCGGCAATCCACCAACCTACCTCAATAAACCCCGAAATGGAAGAACTGCTCTCATTAGAGATGATTAAGCAGTTGCACACTCATAACACCCAGCACATCCAGCTGCTAAAGAGAAACATCAAAACCAGCACGATGTTATTTTTGGGCTCGGCTCTTAGCTTTGTAGTTATCATATTGGTCATTCTCAAGAAAACAATGAGTAAAATTAGGCCAGTGAGCAATAATAACATAAAAGACGAAAAGATTACAGAACCAATAGAAGTAGTCAAAAGCTCTCCATCGCAATCAAGGCCAGCAACATCCCGCATAAACCAGATTCCATTTTTCTAAGTGAACGAGGACGTTCACATTTAAGGGTGGAGGAGTTAACGAAATATTATACAAAAGTCAGCAACACGCGCACACAATTTCGTATCACGCGCAGTTCTCATGATGTCACCAGATACCTGCACATCAAACACATTCAGCCAGTGCAGACGATAATCCCAACACGCGCAGTCTATTTCCCGTTAATGTCACCAGATACCTGCATACCAAGCACCTGCAACCAATGCACAAAACACCTTTGCTGTGGGAACCAACAACTTGCAGAATCAGCTAATTGTTACTATTTAAGGTATTACTGTTTGTTAGGAAAGCTCAGTTGTATTTTGAATGGACAGAATCGCTGTCCGAAAAATAAAGTTTTTTTTTATGATTTAAAAATATAAATCTTTAATTTATATGCACGTACAGTGTATAGTGGCTTTTAGTTTTTAGAAATTGTAAACCTCCCTGATCTTACCAAAATAAAATTGCAGGGTTAATAGTTTTAAGTAAGAGGTAAGAAAACCTGTGTAAATTAGGTATATCTCAAAACCTCTTGTTATTTTAGAAATTTCACTAAAAATGCATTTCCCAATTGACGGATTTTGAATTATATTTAAATTTTACTGTAACATTTCATGTATATGTTGGATGAATGAATGGATGAATTAACATCAGATTTTTGCAACATTTCTTAAAAAATTTTATATGCAGGAATATAAATTTCAATGTGTTTATATCTTTATGTAATCTTCAAAAAGTTTTTTCAACAGGAAAAGACGGAATTTTTAAATATAAAGCGCCTTTGTAAATAATTTTGTATCAACGACAAAATAACACATATGGTATGTACGTATCATACATAAGCTAATTCACAATACTTCATCTTAAAAGCCCAAGCTTTATTGAAATAATATAAAGTTATTCCATTTATGTGCAAAGAGACATATAAAGACTAATTTCGAAAGAAAAAGTAATAGCCATAGTCAGGAAAATATCTGTGTCCATTCCCAAGGTATACATATTGTGTATTCTATACTCTTATACTCATTTAGTATACACTTCTTGCTTCATTAGGACCATTAGGGGTGGGGTACAAATCATTTTAAGACAATTTGAAGAGTTCTCTTCAAGGTTTTCTACCTATAGGTACATCCATATCTAAGAATAAATACCTACATACATATTCGTATACTTATATAATAAAGATCTTACTTATACATATTAGACCTTTGTAGATAGAGCAAGAGAGTTAATAATTTGTTTTCGCTGTTGACTTCAAGAACCTGGTAGCGTTTATTAAGGCGGAAAGTTGTTTGATAAGTGTCCTCGTAAACTAGTCAAAGTGTATGCAAAAATCAAACTTTTCACTCGAGTCGTCTCCGTTGATTTTATGTAAAAGTGTTTTCAAGTTGTGGCTGGTGGTGTTTGGTAGTCGATAAGTGAAAGAATTTAATACTTTAAAGTGCTCAAGAATGCGACAAATAATTTTTAAGCAAATTTGCATTATTTAATGATGACTTTTTGCATGCGATTTACTAATTTTCAACCAATTGGTTAAATCTAAATATATAAGATATTTTCAAAATTATATTATAAAGCGAATATATGAACTGAGTACAAATTACCACATATCAGACACCTTAATTAAAAAAAAAAAAATCATATATTGCTTATTGAACATAGCACAAGTAGTTAAAAATGCTAAAGCCCATTGCACAAAATCAAAAAAAGAACTCTCAAAGTGGAGCAAAGACATTAAACCTGAAAGCAACAATATAGGACAATATATTCACTTTTGAAAGTCTTTGTCGTCATCATGCTAGAAAGACCTTCCAAATGTATGAATATGAACACACGGTACATTTTATGTTTCGAGCCGACTTTGTCTTTTGTTGACTTGACTGTCATCCGTCAGTTTACATTTGAGGGAGTGGTCGATAACAGTTTATTATTTCTTGAGGTCATTAAAATTTTTTATTCGAGTACTGTTGGTGATTTTTTATGAATTTGTAATGAATGATCTTTAAAATGTGCATGCATTAAAAGATAAAGCAAATTCTGGGCGATAATTTAGCCAACATACCCCAAAAAAATATTGACGCTGCGATTTTCTTCGCATATTCACATTTGGGCAATTATTTGAATAGCGTTTTTTAACATCAACATGCTGTTACGGTTTTAGATGCTTCTTAATAATTGCTAGTGGGCTTCGCTTAAATATGAACTTATAAGTGACAGTAAATCCAAAGCGACAGCTAAATAAAATCAAACTGAAACATAAAGTGTACCCTTTATACATTTGCACACATGTACATAGTAGGGGTATACTGCATAGATTGCGTCCCATTCTGTTTTCTAAATAAAAAAAACATGTGTTTAAGGTATCAATGGAATTTCATTTTGGAATACAATTTTTTGATACCATTAATTATGAAATAGCCATCATTTAAATGCCCTCCACATAACTGCTTGCATAAGGTATGGCTCCCCATTAAATGTTGGATGCCACCCATGGGGAGAAATAACCACCAAGCCCAAACACCTTTCTATCTCATTTTCCAAAAAACTTAACACATGCTGAGGCATTATAAGTGTATTCATACCCACTTGAGTGTTAAGGTTCCTAAAAAAATATTAATAACAAACACACAGGAAATTTCTTAACAACTATTTAAAAATATTATAAACACCCTAAAACGTAAAGATATCACCAAATTTTAATTTTCGATTTTCGGGGAGCTTCCCTATCAAGAAGTTACAAAATCCTTAACATACCACATCATGACAAAAACTTAACACTAGCTCTCGAAATTGTCGAAAGATATCGGGCAATGGAATCGATTTGGATTTTTTCGTCGATTTTTCGTCGTATGCCTATAGACATATCCATGTACCTACCAATGTATTTGCATGTCGTGTAGATACTTTCAGCAGTTTACTGATTTTTACTGTGGATTACTTCTTTAACTGTATCTGGAACCTTTACATCTGATTATGTATATGCACCTTAGGTATAATTCTTAATTTGTTTTCTGTAAACAACACTATTTTATTCGTACCAACATACTTTAAGTAATCACATATGTACATGTAATACGCTCTAAGTTTTCTTAACTCTAGTACTCAAACTGCTATTTTATAAGACACCTGACAAATTTTTCATCATTGCACTATATTTTTTTAAACCAGCGTATTTATGTCTCCATTTAGCCATTGTTTACTGCGTCCTAGATTTCTTATCTTGTTTTGGTTTTTGTTATGATGTCAATTTCCTTTTAAACAAATCCCGTTACAAAGATGTTTTGATCAGGAAAATGGATTCAGTTTACACGTTGCATATTTCTAAGCCAGTGACAAAATGAATATTTTTTTTTTTTTTTTTGTCAAGAAATGCCTCACGGAAAAATGTTGATAGTGCTGAAAAAAGACAAAATATTGCCTATTCAACGAAAAGTTATATTTGAACAATATTTTAAAAAAGGATAGGCGAAGTCGTTGCGCAGTACCTACGCGACTGCTATGACGCCATAAAAATGTCTGGAAGAAAATGGAAGCTCCCTGAGAGATACCTAGTTTATATGACAGCTTAATGTGCATTGACGCAATGCGCATTGGTTAAATAAACACTACTTCAAACCGCATTGAAATATTTCAAATCGCATTGAAATATTTTACTCTCGCGTTCTCATCATTCTTTCATCATCGGGCAGTTAATTAGTTGTGTATTCAAAATGTGGGATTACAAACGAAATATTTGGAAAGACAAATAAATAAGAGCAATGTATCAGTGTCAGTGTCAAGTGTCAGTTGAATCAGCTGTTTGTTAAACTCTCTCAATTTTCTCTCGCTCATTTTGGATTTGGTTTTGAATAATTTCATATAAACACTACCATTTCTTCGGGTATTGAACCAATGCGGATTGACTAAATGCACATTGAGCTCTCATATAAACTGGGTAAGAGAGATAAAAGGAAATTTGCTAAAGCAGCAAGTAATTCCAGTAAAAGTTGCAGTGCGCCTCATTAAGAGTCATAAGATAGCCAGGCTGGAATATGCCAGAATTCATGTGGCCATGGACTGGAGTCTAGCGAGTCCAAAAAAACAATTAAAACTATTTCGGGCCATATTTATTTTATATATTTATATGGTCCGAATGGAGAGTTTTAAGAAAATATCCTCAAGAAGCTTAAAAGAAGCTTTGGAGGGATTCCGTCTTATGATAGTTTTCGTATACGGGATGCTTAGATTTGCAATTTACTTCATCAAAAATGAAGAGTTACGACTATACAAATGTTCTTCTAGCGTATCTTTTATCATTTCTGGAACAAAGTCGTAAAAGACGCTAGATTTTTCGTAAGATAATGTTCGAATACCCGCAAGCGCTGAGACAATGAAGTGGTTTGAGGAACATTGCAATGATGTAATGTAGTTTTATGGCTGAGTGCTCTGTTCGACAGAAAAAAAGAAAATGTAATACATATATTGGCCGGCGTGTTCTCTAGACGTGAACCCAATTGAGAATCGTTGGCGTACATTAGTTCGTCTGGTTTACGGAGAAAATCGTTAGTTTCAGACACTGGAGGGGTTACAACGGACTATCCTCGATGAAAGGACAAAAATGGATCTTAATTAAGTAAACACTTTAACTCATTCAATGAATAAAATAATTTTCGATTCAATCACGGCCCACTGAAGTCAAATCGATAAAAATTAAATTATATGGGGTTATAAGCTGCAATACTCTGTGTCTTATAAATATGAAACTATGTAAAATACAATATTTAAGTGAATTTATTTTTAATTAAAGAAAAAATTGTGTTTAATTAATTTTTGTTCGAAAGACTTAATATTTTATTATTTTCTAAATATTTTGAATAAAAACGTGTCAATATTAATAACACATTATAGTTCTTTACCAGAAATTTAAAGTGTCTTATAAATTTGAAACAGACCTAATATTAAAAAAGATTATCTTAAGCCCTCTTTGACGTCGGGGGACCTACATGGCGATTGATCGGGAAACTACTGACTGCCCAAAACATGGATTGAGCCAGTAGCGCAACAATCAAGTTCGTAATGTAGTGCTTGTTTTACCTCCTCGTGGTGGTCCCCGGGCACCTGCATGTATAAATCCTCGGATAAGGACTGATAAATCGTTGACGACTTTGGGCTCTCGTACCCGGACAAAGATTGATTTCTGGAATGTGAAGACGCTCCTAGACTCACAGAGTGAAGCACCACAGAACGCCAGATTCCTTCAACTTGAACATGAGTTCATGCGATATAGGCTGGACATATTAGGAGTAAGCGAGATAAGATGGTTAGATCCGGGTGAGTACCATTTCCAACGCGTACCACTGTATTACTCCACTCCGGAAGACCAACCGGAAGCCCCCGTGGATATGGAGTTGACTGCTGTCAACACCCATAGCACGCAGAGACCTAATCACCGGGCAACCTCACGGTGATAGGATTTTAACGGCCAAATTCCGGACTAGAGTACGTCGCGTAACAATTATACAGTGTTACCCCCCTACGAATGGTTCGTCTGAGGTTCTACAACCAGTTGGGAGCTGTATTTAATGCAATACCCAACGGCGACATGGTCATAGTGATGGGGGACCTGAATTCAAAGGTAGGCAGCGACAACGAATGGCTCAAACATGTGATGGGACGTCACGGACTAGGCAATCGCAATAATAACGGCGAAAGATTCGAAGACTTTCGCAATGCCTTGTCATAGGCGGCACCATGTTTGAGCACAAAGTCTGCCATAAAATCAGTTGGGTGTCAACTGACAGGCAAGCAACCTCCAACCAAATTGACCATTTTGCCATCAGTAGCCGTTTTAGAAGCTATTTTCTAGACGACAGAAACAGAATAGGAGCGGACATGGGGTTGGTACGAGATCACCATCTTATGGTAGCGACTGTCCAATTACGCACTGCTGCCGTTCGAAGTTCTAACGACAAGAGAATGCCCAGGTTCAACACCGACAGACTAAGAGATCCCACAGTGCGCCCATAACTAAGGGACCTTATCTCTCGTGGAGTGGAAACAATCAGCAGCTCACTGCCCACCACCATACAAGATCATTGGTATGCTATAAAAACTATTTTCACATCAAGTGCAAAAAGGATTGTCGGTCGATCGCAGGAAAGTCATAGGGTGTGGCTTTCCGAGGATACCTGGAGAAGGGTCGACGAACGTAAACAGCTTAGAACCCGAATTGCAGCAACTCCAGTAGCAGGGAGGATCGAGTTAGAGTCCCTATATCGCATGATATGATGAGAGAAGTACAGCGTAGCGTGCGGCGTGACAAGCGCAATTACATCAATGCGTTGTCTACAGAAGCAGAAGAAGCAGCAGCTAGGTGCGACAGCAGAACCGTTTACAGAGCTAATAGGTGGCCGAAACTCTACTCAACACCCAGTGAAAGGCCTAGACGGTTCGTTGCTCTTATCGGATGAGGATCAGGTCAAGAGATGGAAGGAGCATTTTTCCTCGGTTTTGAACCGAGTATTAGCCAGCAATATGCACCCAAGTCAGACTGAGTGAGGAGTCTGTGGAAAGAAATGTCCGAATTCGCATCACTACCCCCGGTAAGGAAGAGATCATTACCGCGATCAAAGCACTGAAAACCAATAAGGCGGTAGGACTTGATGGCATACTCGCAGAGCTTTTTCGAGCTGCGCCAACTACATCGGTTGAGCTACTGCTCCCACTTTTTGGGAGAACCTGTGAGGCCGAGAGTTTTCCGGATGAGTGGAATGATCGTCAAGCTCCCTAAAAAGGCAACCTAATGCAGTGCGAAAACTGGAGAGGCATATGCGTGCTGCCTGCTGTGGCTAAGATAATAGCTAGAATTATTCTGGAGCGAATTAAAGAACACCTTGAAGACACACTCGACGCCGAACAAGCAGGTTTCCACTCTGGATCCTCCTGTGTCGACCACATCAACACCCTGCGGATCATCATCGAGCAGTGTGTTGAATATCGATCGCCGCTCCACCTGCTGTTCATCGATTTCGAAAAGGCGTTTGATCGGTAATTAATTTGGCGTGCCTTGCGCAGGAGAGGTATCCCAGATAAATTAATAGCAATTATTAAGGCTACGTACGATGGGTCCACATGTCACGTTTTGCACAGAGGAAAGCTGTCTGAGGAATCCGAAGTCCAAAGTAGAGTTCGGCAAGGATGCGGCTTTATCGATGGGAAATGGAGGAATTCGATGGACTCTTACATCTGAACTCAAACACCTTGACTACGCTGACGATGTATGCCTATGGACCTTCACCAAATGACAGCAAATGTGGAGAGGGAAGCAAACGTCGTTGGGTTGAAAATTCACTCGGCAAAAAAAAAAACGATCAGCCTGGGACCGAACTCACCAACTCATACTCGTATATGCATTGCTGGGCAAACGGTTAAGAGAGAGTAGAGAGTTTCCAATACCTTGGGAGTATTGTCTCAACTGATGGCGGAACCGAACTGGATATAGCCAGCCGAATAGGTAAAACGAAGTCTGCGTTGGGGATGGTATCTAAAATTTGGCGAAGTAATGCAATTAGATTAAACACCAAGCTACGACTGTTTCGTTCCAACGTTGAGTCCGTGCTACTATATGAATGTTGTACTTGGAGAGTGACCACTACTATCACAAGAAGGCTGCAAACGTTCGTTAATAGGTGTCTGCGTAATATCGTAAGGATTTTCTGGCCAAACCGTATCTCGAACGAACAACTTTATGAGAGAACCGGCCATGAACCTATTGGCACAACCATACAACGACGGAAGTGGCAGTGGATTAGTCACACTTTCCGAAAAGGTGACAAGTCCATAGCTAAACACGTGATGCAATGGAATCCGCTTACTCAGGATGGCAGGATACGCGGCGGTCCTAGAAGTACATGGCGTAGAACAGTCGAGAAGGAAGCACGGCAACTCGGAAAGAGTTATGGAGAGCTGAGGCACATTGCCAGAAACCGCACACGATGGCGCGTAGGCGTTGTAGAGGCCCTAGGACCCTCAAGGGGATATAGGACATAAGTAAGTAAGTCTTTGACGTCGTCGTCTGGGTGAAGTGAGCTTCCGAAATAATCTTTGAAAATTTGTTAATAGATGGACGAGGCAGTTAACATTAACTTGTTCAGATGAAAATGGAAACATTTACTAGGATCAAAGCAGGAGCTGGAAGTGTGAAAAAAACTCTTGCGCAGACTATTTAACAAATATGAGAATCCTGCTGTTAGTACAATAGATTGCTCCATATACACCAAGCGACAACAGCCACGACTCCTTCGTAGGATAGCAATATCTAATCTCAAGTAAGTAAGGCTGCTGCATTGTCAGCGCAATCGTAAGAAAGTACAACGTCTCTACTGTTCCAACAACGAAAGCATGAAATCCATTTAAATCGTATATATGTTAATATCTTGTTTCCCATAATGTGTGAACAGCTTACAACTTTTGTGAGTACCCTAATTGGACCATATCGGTTTATTTTAGTTCAGTAAATTTAACAATATATCGATAAAAATGAAAATAATGATGACGCATAGTCGTAAATCCCCGAAGTCTTTAATTAATAAAATGAGGAAAGGCGATCGAATGCTTTAGTAGAAGAAGTGACTTCTTGCTCCATTGCACAAAGACAAAAACGACACAAAAGAATGGAACAATTACCGATCGATGAAGCTTATGTCGAATGTTACAAAAAAAGAGAACGGTATAGATAGCCGGCAGCTATCTATATATTAAACTCCATTGCAGCCAATGCGATTTTGTGGAAGGTAGGTCGACATACGACGTAGTGTTTACGTATAATGATGGAGAAGCATCGCCTCGCTTTGAAAGATCTGCAAATCGTATTCATCGATTTAGAAAATGCATTCGATAGAAGTAAGATTTCAAAATGATCCCGAAATATATAATACATAAATATATAAGAATGGTACTCTATATGGTAAGTACGACGAAAAACGAAAGGTAAATGCAAGCAAGAATATCCAGAGAATTCGAAGTTAAGGTTTAAATTCAATCAATTATTATACTCTTATCTCTGGAGGATTCATGGTACCGAAATGCAGAAAATTCAAATATATACTTAAGCTTTATCGCAAACTATCTAATATATGCTATAACTGCTATGCGACGCATACATAACGCGAGCGACAAAGCGTGATCTAATAAAAAGTACGCCTCTCCGTGAAAATCTTCACATTAAGAAACCTTTTGGAGTGAGCAAGTTCAGTGTTTTACAGTGCTCCACGAAGGTCGCCGTAGAATCCGGGTTGCACAAATGCAAACAAATCAGCAAACTCAATGGGAGAAGTATATAGCACAGGTTTATGTACACGCTTTATATACCACCTTGATCAAAATGTTCCCGGAATTTATTTAGAAAATTAAAAATACAAGTCTATTCATCTAAATCTATACATAAGCACATAATATTACCATCCAGTGTTTTCCTTCGAATATATTTGCGATCAGCTCTCTAGTATTTAGATTTACTATCAGAAATACATACGTACATACATACATGAAAATCGTATTGCAGTTTCTTAATTATAGACTAAGTAGCGAAGTTATTAATTTTATTACAAATACGTTTGTATTATATATCAATATTAGATTTATGTACACATATAAGACATTGTGTCTAGTATCTGCCATTCCAGAAAATTAAAGAAAACGTTATTTCATATTTCGTACTAAAAATAATTATATGGTAGGTACCGATTTTAAAAAACTTTCTGCCATACAAATATTTTCAAATAAATCTTTTTTATATTGCACTTAGTCATATCATATTTTTCTTTTACTGCATATTGCATTTGTCGATTGCCTATATTTAATTGTCCTCCAAGCTTAGGTAATAAAACAATATACATATACAATGTACATATATTTATTTTCTATTTTTTTGGTATTTTTACTCAGTTGTAATATGATATATTATACGAGTACTTACATATTTCATCGAAGCTAATTATTCGGAAACATATGACGACTGAAGAAATACAAGAATTTTAAATTGGATACCCATACATACACTAGCAATAGAGCTGTATTTATTTTTTAAAGGGATGCAAGTATTTTACGATTAATTGAAACCACAAGAATACGAGTAATTTGACTTTATGTCTTAATTAATTCGCCTAAGCTTAGTACTCGTATAATACTTATGAAAAATAATGGAATACGAGTACTCATATGATGCCCACATAAATTCGGAAGACATTTAAATCTGATAAAAATCAGGGAAAGTTAAAGTAAATGGTAAAGTGTATCAAATAAACTTTAGTATAGTCAATTGGTAAACAAGTATTTATAAAGAAGCGGATTTGAACTATGTATTAACGCTTATGAGAAAAACTTAGAAGTGGTGGTATTAATGAAAGTTCTAAAAATTGTGAAAATCATGTATTGTGTTCATGTTACAAAAAATAGTTTGGGTCTGTAAAAAAAAAACGAACAAGGTAGTAGCTCACTACTTTCTGTAAACAAAGAGCTACCAACGGATTGATGTACTTTAATTATTATCATACTTTTAGTCACCTTGGAGCAAATCAGTCACATAGGGTGTTGAAGCTGCAAACACCAGTTTTTGGATAGCTTTACAAACGCAGTTACATATTAATTTCCAGCTTACACATACAAAATTTTTAGCAAAAACTTAGCCTGCTAATACCGATTAGATACTATTTATTCCTATCCAAAATATTTATAAAGGAGGCGGATCATAACTTGATTACAGTTTACCAATTATACAATAAACCTGAACATTTTCGACAGTTAAAAGACTCAAAAATTAGTCTAGGCAACATATGTCTAGCATTGCGAGTATAAACAAACATACTGCCTCTTTGCTTATACAAATCATTTACATGTTAAAACTAAGAAAATAAAAAAAATACGTTTCTGGACTCGCTATTTTTATACAATAGATGAAATTTAATACAACTTTAAAATATATTTTGGCTTACTTAAACAATCTCACACAATTAATATCGTACGTAATTAAATACGTTCTTATATAAATACGTACCCCAGAGCACAGCATATCTGCCCTGCATAAATCCTTTCATATTAAAATAAAAGAACGCTGAGCAGTCGAAACCATTAGAATGCACACACAACATAACGATATAATTCCTTCGAGTCAGCTCAATAGGTAATCTGTTGTACAAAGATCTGTTGTACAAGACCTTATTAGGATAGAATTTGATATACTTCGTCTCTAGCTACAATATGCCACGAACAGCAAGCCCCCTGCTTGTCGCTCAGTTTCCGCCTCTTAATTTTTTATACTGCTGTTGAACCATCCTGGCTTACATTAAAACTTTTGTTGTTATAGATTTAACCATCCGCAACATCTCCCATATAGAATAATCCCCCGTGCTGAATGATCAGTAGTATGTGTACGATATTGATATCCAAAAGAGTCATGAAAATAAAAAATTATGAAGAAGAGGGCAACAAAAATATAAATATTTTACGGATGAAAAACGTGGCTAAATGAGGAGTAAAATACATATATGGATATGAACCTACTCAGCTAACGCAACACCACTGCAGTCTTTATATGCAGGACTATCAACTATCTACTATCCACAGCATTCGTTCAATTTGTAATTTTTTTTGGCCTACGATAACTCGCGAACGAATAGTGCTATAGATTTGAGTTTTTATCGTATGATGGGTCTTCATAGTGCTGATAACTTTTTAAATTATTTCCTTGAAAATATATTTATTTTATTGAAAATAGAGGAGAATACTTCAAGTTCTCTTTATATTGTTATATTTTACTGCGTTTAATTAAATAAAGGAAATAAAAAAAATTTATCATATACAATTTTTTGTATTTTTTTAAAAACGAAATATCATCAAGATAGAGAGTGGGCAACCCTACGGTTATTGCCTCCAGATATTCACCGCGGTAAATGTACATATATATAAATGTGAATGGCCATGGCTTAAGTGGTAGTGTATTGGTGTCCGTCATTAAGTTGACTCTAAGAGGCACATTACTAGAGCAATGGCCTCTTCGAACAACCTTATCTCCGGGGCTTAATACCTCAATTATATGCATCCTGAGAGTGTACGCTTCTATACCTGGGCATGAAAGGTCTGATCCAGGACAGATTAGCGACAGGCGACTCAACTACTACCGAGACGTCGCACATAGCAGTGCGGAGCGTCTCCGGTTCAGTAGGGCGGTAATGTCGCGACATGAGGGATGTTGCTCGGCAGCACCAACAATTTTGGTGGCTTGTTGAAGGAGAAGAAGCTTCATCGTCGAATTCCTCCAGCACTAGGTAGCTCCATAGAAAGCAAAGTTGGTCAGCCTAATTTTTTAGCCGTCGCCGGCTTACATAGATTTAGATAGAATTAGGTTAGATTTAAAAAAATATATAACAAATCGAAGAAAAATACGAGTATGTCATATACTCGTATATAAAAAATAAAAAAAATAAATTATAAAAGAACAAAAGAAATGGGTGACGACTTTTCTAAAAAAAAAAGGCATAATCCATACAAGAAAAACAATTGTATTGTATCATACATGTGTGTTTACAATAAGAATAAGTAGGTTAAGATTTATTTTGATTTTATGTAGTTTATAAGTTTTAGTTTTATTTTTTTTTTACAAGAAAGTCCATGTACACGAAAGACATACTCGTAGTTTAAGTGTTAGGTTAGTAATTTAGAATAAGATAATTTTGAAGTTATTTAAGCTAATTCTTAAGGGTTTTTTTCTCTAGCATGTAAGAGTTAATTAATAATTGAAAATAAAAATGCTTTGAAAATTAATAATTGAAAATAAAAATGCATTGAAAATTAATAATTGAAAATAAAAATGCATTGAAAATGAATGAATGAAAAAAGTGTATTGACTTCGCAATTGGACGGTTCGGGGTTCAATACCATCCGTGCCCGAAAGACTTTTTTTCTGGCAACTAAAATCTCGTGAGATGAACGGTTGCCTAAATACAACATCAAGTCAATTAACACTAAATCAACAAAAACTAAACAACTAAAATCTCGTGAGATGAACGATTGACTAAATACAACAACAAGTCAATGTAGTCTCTGCATTAAATGTTGGATGCCACCCATGGAGCGAAATAACTACTTAACCCAAACATCTTTCTTCATTTCTCTATCTTTCTCTATCCAATTTTCCGGAAAACTTAACTCGTGCTCCGGCATTTCGTTAATCAGACTTCATCAAATGTGTGTGATACATAGAGATGCATTTTTACTAATTCATGTAAGCGATTGACGTCAATCGATTGTCAATCCGGTAAGGGCCACTTAAATCTACTACTTGATAGCCAAGGTTGAAAAAATACATATACGGGTAAAATTTTCTTAATAAACGATTGAGATCAGATAGGGATGCGATCCTCTACATCATAGAGAAGAGCAAAAAAAAAATCATTAAAGTATTCCAAAATGGAGTACTTCTCCTTTACAACAAAAAGCTCCAAATAATGCAGCTTGGTGGGGTTGAACCATCAATTGGCTTGGATCAGCTTGTTGAAGAGTAAGACTGCGATCAGTTCATGCTCTTGTAGTTAAGCGGTGAAGCCATATTCATCTTGGCTATAGGCAAAGCGAGAAAACTGAAACTTTCTGGTTCAGCTCAGTCCCAACCACAAACTGGATGATCTAAAGCAGCGGAAAGTGTCATCGTATCTCATAGCTCGAGACGCTTTTTAATTCTTAAGATTGGAATATGTAGTAGAGCCATTATTTGATTATTGAAGGAGACTTAAACGCCAAACATAAAGATTGGCGGAATTTCATATATAGGATAAGCGCAGAATAAGGCACCGACTCGGTTTAAAAACGAGCGATAGCTAGTCGATTCTCAGATGCGGCTCTTATCTGGATCTCCTGATGTTCGTCGTAGGGTACAACTGCTCATCAAAAGCGAACGATTTTTTAATTTTCTTTTTCTTTTATAATTTACGCGCACCTAAGGGGTTATGATTCCCCTTTTTACTATTACCTAAGCGCAGTCGGAAAGATAGAAGAAGGAGAAAGGAAAACGATGTTATGAAGTGGTTTGAAACTCAGGTATATACTTGATCAAAAGTTTATTGAGAAAATTAAAGATACAAGTTTATTCATCCAAATCTATATAGTCCCCTTCAAAACAATCCCCATCGACTGCAACACACTTATGCCAGCGCTTGATTCAATCCTCGAAACATTTTTTACATATATTCAGTTTTCGGTATGTCCATCAGAGCTTCCTGTGATTTTTCTATTACTTCCTCTCGGCTGCTGAAACGCGTTCCCCGTAGTGGTTTTTGAACTCGATTGAACAGAAAGAAGTCACTGGGAGCCAAATCAGGTGAATTCGGTGGCTGTTGGATGGTATTTGTTGCATTTTTCTTCAAAAAATTACGAATAATTTTGGCGCTGTGCGACGGTGCGTTATCATGGTGCAAAATCCACGAGTTTTCTGCCCACAATTCAGGTCTCTTTCGGCAAATTGCTTCACGCAAACATGTCATAACTTCCAAATAATACTCTTTGTTTACTGTCCGGTCTTCTGGCAAAAATTCATGATGCACTACAGCGTTGTAATTCATGATAACCGTGAGCATTGCCTTCTTTTTTGACTGAAAACGACGTGGTTTTTTTGGTATCGGCTCATTTGGTGAACGCCATTCACTTGCCTGATGCCTGGATTGCGTGTGGTTTTCGATTTGTCAATTGATGAATGTAGGATCGGATTCAACTTCGCAAATCATCTCTTTTGTGACGTCAACACGGTCTCATTTTTGCATGAAATTGAGGTCTTTTGGCACCAACTTTGCTGCTACATGACGGAAACCCAAATCATTAACCAAAATGCCTTGGATGAATCCATCCAATGTTCAAGTCCTCCGCTATCTCTCTGATGATTAATTTGAGGTTATTGACCAACATGTCTTTTACTCCATCAATGTTTTCTTCGGTTTTCGATATCGATGGTCTGCCACTCCGTTGATCATCTTCGATTGACTCACGACCACTTTTGAACCGCTCGTGCCACTGGTAATCGACCGTTTTCTATAGAAAACCGTTGACGAAACACTTTTCCAACATTTCCAACGTTCGCGCACCATTAAATCCGTTTTTTACGCAAAATTTAATACAAGTTCGTTGTTGCAAATTCAAATGAATTTCTAAAATTGTAAAATATCGCCAACACATACAGAGATACCTTGGCCATCCGAGTGAGAAGCGATTGCTAGTACCACTACACCACGGCCACCCCTTAACTTAATTCTGAAAATGAGAGAGTTTATTCAAACGTACTCCTACAAAAAAAAGGCAGGGCGCATTCGACTCACTTTTTAACTAGCATCTAACAGGATTCTCATTCTGATTCAAGGAGATTGAAAGGTACCTAAAAAATTAGCGATCATTTTTGATTGTGGGACAACACGAAGACGGTTCTTGCCAAAATTTAGTCAGATAACTTGGGACTGTACTCAATTATACCATCGTCAGGTCTTATGGAACATGACGAAGCTAATAACAGTAAGCATTTTAGTTTTCATGTGATCAGCATGATATTATCGGAAGTTCGTAATAAAAGATTTAAAATCCTCGAGGCCAAAAATTTAATCAAAAAAGAAAGAACAAAAAGTAATGATGGTCAATTAGCATCAAGAAATATAAAATTATCGCTTTTTATGCTCACTTTTCAGAATCAAGAAGATGTCGAAAAGATTTACTCCATTAAATCAAAGCAAATGATGCCAAGCTTTTGGGAATACCCAAGCATATTGCAGAAGAGACTTTGCTTGCGTTAAATGTGAAGGAAAACATCCAACGAATTGCTGTCCACAAACGGAGAACCAAAAAGCTAGCTGTATTAATTGTCATGGCGGTCACCCTGCAAATTAGAGAGGTTATCCGATTGCAATAGAATGCCTAGTGAAGAAAAGAAAATCTGCAAGTAGTCACCAGCAGAAACCATCTAAAACTATACCGCAAGTAAATAAGCTGTAAATAAACCACTGGGCAAACAAAGATGCCAGTTGTAGTTGAGTAAATCGTATCAAATTATTAAGAATACATGTAAAGAAGAAGAGGCTTCTGTGAAGGAAATGCTTGCTACCATTTCCAAAGATTGGATAACCAGGACAAAATAATTAAATTACTTAGTAAAGAAATCTGCACGAAAAACAATGAACAATGATTAATCCCCTAAAAGTTGCAACCTGAAATGCATAAAGTCTTCTCCAACATTTACCTGAATTACAGGTGTTTCTATGCAATGAAAATATTGCTGTTTGTCTAATTACTGAGACTCACTTCAAACAGGGAAAGAAAATTATATTTAAAATATTAAAATCCCTGACTGGCTTTGCTCCCACTCTCCCCATCCGGTTGACTGTGCGAGGGGAGGTAGTGCTGTTATTGTATAGAGTATATTGGGATCTTATGAATTGCCTGAAATAGGTAAGCAATTGATGCAGGTATTCGCCTTCAGATGAAGATCTCAGTTCCTGTTTAAAAGCCACCTTCTGGGGGTCAAAATAACAACGTCATAAGGCGTGAAGCTCTACAAAGCAGGAACAAATTTCAATTGCGAATTTATATCGCCTGGATGCCCAACTAACCCAAATAAAATACTTGATGTAATTGGCTTCTTCATAACGAAAGGAATTTACAGCAAAAAAAGTTTCAACTTATTCCAACTTATTGGACATCTAACCCAAATAAAATACCTGATGTAATTGGCTTCTTCATAACGAAAGAATTAACAGCAATGAAGTCGAAGTCAAAAGCAGCGAAGACCTGTCCTCGGATCATACTCATGTGTTCTTAACAGTCAATGGCATACCAGTAGAACAGACAAATAATGCAAGACTTACAAACAAAAAAATTAACTGGTATGTATGCAATTACAGAATTAATCGAAGGATTTATTGACCTTAGATCCCCACTGGCCACAACAAACCATATTGATATTGAGGTAGAGCAATTCATTGCTGATATACAACAGGCAGCCGAAGATAGTGTACCGACCTATCAACAGAAAAGACAAGGCATATTGGATTTACAATCCAACGTTCGCAGATTGAGAAGAACAAATCCTTACGAACGCATGTGAAAATTATGAGAATTTGTATTCAAATTGTAATACCTTCTCCAAAAGCGATTTCTTTTTTCAAACTGAAATAAATATCATTTTTCGAGCTTTCATCGATCGGTTATGATTCAGGGGGTTGCGAATCCCATAGTGTCTTTCGAGATTACCACCTTCATTACTAAAAAAAAAAACTAATTTGTGATTAAGTTGACTGCAAGGCATGTGTAAGTTATTACTCTAACTATATACTCTATAAAAGGGCGTGCTTTAAGAGCTTCAATCGCGCTAAGCTATTCCTCTATTTTGAGGAATGTTGCCCGGAATTTTATTGGCTTGTTGCAGGAGAGGATACTCGTTGGTCGTCCCACACCTACATATACTCGTATGTATATAAGAGTGAATATTTGATCTGTTTACTTTCTTTAAGCCATGGTCGGCTAATATGTTATAATAATATAATATAATATATATATGGACAGTACAAAAATTAAAACAAAAAGAAAAAGAATCCTTATTCCTTTCAAAACAAAAACATATAAAATTGTGCGTTTTTAAATACTTAATTGGAATGAAAATGTGCATATTAAGTTAGTTTCAGTAAGTTTTAAAATTTTAAAAATTTAAAAATTATTGTAAATATTATACCATATATTCAAAAAAAAAGTGCCCCAGTCACTTAGTTTTCAAAAAAAAAAACAAAAAAAATGAAAACAAATAAAAATTCGTTTTCTTGTTTTCTCACATGTGAATAATGGCGACCGCTTGTTGCTTGGTTGAATAAATCCATTTCGAACGAAGAATCATTCTGTAAAAGAATCATTCTTTCTTCATGTTGACTTTCGGGGATACCCTGCACATCAACACACTATTCGAAAGGCTTAAATGATTACTATGGCGTATTTCACATACAGGCTTCCATCTTAATAATGTAAAGTTCACAAATAATCGATTAAAATATTTTTGCTTAATTCGAGGGTGGTTTTATATAATTTTTCCGGATACAAAACAAATGTCTGTAATTGCCACCAAACAGGAAGATAATTCATTGTCCAAATTAAATAGTTTTGCGTACCCAAAAACTCAATATAAATTATTAGATCATCTCATTAGGTCGTCTCATTTCTCTGCACACCCCAATTATGCAAACAATTTTAAATATTGTAGCTTTGACTATCAACAATTAATTATTATTTTATTTTATAAGAATACAGACCTAACCGGGTTATCATACATCAGTGTTCATTTTGATCGAATCAGTAATAATTTTTAACCTTGATTTTTTTTTATTTGACAAAACCAAACACTGAAACAACCTTTCTGGAATTAAAAATCAAATATTTTCAAAAACTACCTAGAAACTACTGTTTATAATACTCGTGCGCTGGAACTATGCGACGGGATAAATGGTTTTCCTCAAACTACCTTTAAAAAAATTAAAAAACTCTTATTTTTCAGTTTAGAATCAGACTCTGGGATTGAAGACGACATGCTTTTTTTTTTTTTTTTTTAAGAACTTAACACTGAAGTGGGTATGAATACACTAAAATGAATCAGCATTTAGTTTTTTGCAAAACGGGATATAAAGAGAAGAAAGATATTTGGGCTCAGTGGTTATTTCGCTCCATGCTCCATGGGTGGCATCCAACATTTAATGGGTAGACTAAATTGTTAATGGAAACTGGCTTGTGGTTGCTTTCTAGTCATCTACTGATCTTACTTGATTGAATGAAAATGAATGTCGTTCGGGCGCGGTTGGATTTCGAACACCGAACCTTTCGATTTGGAAGCCAATTGAGCCACGGCCACTCACGTACACAGAAAATCACTAAAAATTAGAGCTCGTATTACGAGGGCGGGTCAATAAGTCCGTGACTTTTTGAATTTCTGACCTCTTTACTGAAACAGCAACACTGCTCCTGTCAACAGGCATCTGTCAAAATTTAAACTTGCTGCGTCAGTTAGTTTGTGTTTGACAGCTATTTTTATCAGACTACTCACTAATTTCTTGCAAAAAAAAACCAAAAATCCATGAATTGGGCTATGAATTGCTCCCTCATCCACCCTATTCTCCAGATTTGGCTCCGAGCGACTACTTCTTGTTCCCAAACCTGAAGAAATGGCTTGGTGGAAAAAGATTTGACTCCAATGATGAAGTCGTCTCGCAAACAAAGGGCTATTTTGAGGACCTCGACAAATCATTTGTTTTGGAAGGGATAAAAAAATTGGAGAAGCGTTGGACAAAGTGTATAGAGCTCAAGGGAGACTACGTTGAAAAATAAAATTATTTTTTTATCAAAAAATCTGTGTTTTATTCCAAAAGTCACGGACTTATTGACCCGCCCTCGTATTATCAGAGCCTTTTACGGAAGAAGATTATAATTTGAATATCTTACGCCGCTACGATATTATCAAGTCCGTTTGTAAAATGCAAAACACACCTGTTACGCCAAATTAGACTACAAAATTTTGTTGCTACGAAGACTCAACAACGTGTCCACCTTTTAACCTATTCAATTTGTAAAATTGATTCAGTGTTGATAAGTGAAAGGTTACTTACTATTTCTGAGAATTTTCAATTCAAGCCGAGAGCTTGTAAACACACTCTACATTCTAAATGAATTCGTCCTCATATGCAACTACTTTATGATAAACCTGCGGAAATCAAATAATTCTCTTTGATCATATATGGGGATAAAGAGTGGTATTGAAAACTAACTTTAAAGTAAAAATCAATTAATATAAAAATAAATAATAACAACGTTTTTCTTTTTTCAGCTTTTACTCAATACATATTTTCATTTATCGAATTATGTATAACACTTACAATTATCTATCGGAATTACCAGAAGTTGATAAGAATAGACAATTTTACAAGAAAAGGGCAAAACCCCTGGACAAATGATTTGAAAATTAATTGACATCTAACTTATGAGCAAAATAAATAAAAGTATATTATTTCAAAAGAGTATATAAATATAAAATCCATTTAAAGGAAAATATATTTTTTATTATTTTCAGACATATTTCAGACACGTAAAATTCTTCAAAGTAATTATCAAATCTAACCTATCACTATTCACCGAGTCTTTAAACAATCTCAACATTTTATCATCTTCGTGTGAAGATGACCTGCACATTAAACAGCCTCAAATTGGGTTTATCTCCATAAACAGATTTTCATTATACTCGTATGTGCCCCATTTTTCCATTAGGGATTATCTGAAATCACGCATTCATCTTTGACAGATGTCATACTTGTGTTTCAGATTGTTTACCATTTAATTATAGTAAGGTATGCGCTTTTTAGGGTTTACAAGGCATTTACATTTTTTATTCAAATTCTTGGTCAGACCAACTGTCGGTCGTTATAATCGTCCAGATAAATGAACAATTTTAAGTCTAGTGAAAAAAATCGAATCGACTTATTCACCCCATAATGCTGTGCCAGTGAGACAGCTAAAGGCCAGGAGTAAATGAATATTGATACGCGAGTCAGTAAGTGAAGACCGCAATCAATCGATTCTCTTGGTTAAACATCCGCATAACATCATATTGACGCTATTTGGGTTCTATTGTAGATAGAAGAATTTGGATTTTCATTGAAAAATAATCCTTAATAACGTAGGACATTTTGGCCTAAATGGCTTTGTTAATAAGCAAAATTTGCAGTTTTCGATCAACCAAATATACGGAGTTGTTCCAATAGCAGTCAATGTCGGAAATCTTCATCAAAAAATAATGTTTTGAATCATTCCTCATAATGAATAAAGATTGATCAAACCCAGTTCCATCCCTAATGGTTTAAAAGCGAAGTTCTATACCTTTAAAAAAAAAACACCTTTTACAAAGAAGACTTTCCAGATTTGGGACCCTCTAAAACCGATTTTCCATTGATTACCTCAAATCTTGTAATCACCTATCTGCGAAAATGCGTGAATTGTCAACAACGTCAATGCCAATGACGCACGAGCTTTAACACGGATAAGCGGATTTTTTTCCATCCGACGTGAAATTGTATATGTTCATTATACACATCAGTATTGCATGGTAGTTCGAAATTGATATTATTTAAATTATTTGTCTTTTATACTGTGTTGTAAGGAAATGAAAAAATAAGAAAACTCAAAGAAGGCTTTGGTAAGTGGGTATTTACTAGCGATGAACATTTCACAGGGCATTGTTATATGAAACATCTTAACATTTTTTAATTACCTCCGAATATTTAGGAAATCGAAATCGAAGGTGAAATTAAAATTTCGCGAAATGATACCACCAGGAGACTGAATAAATGCTGCTTTACGGTAAGAATATAATATTATAATATAAATTAAGATGCTAACCTTCTAAAGGAACTTCATTTATCTAAAAAAATTCAAAAAATATAAAAATATACGTAGGTACGAAAGGGTACGTATGTATTTGAAAAAAAAAATCCCTGTTGCTGAATGTATTTTGAGGAATGAGTCCATTAAGAGTGTAAGGAACTATACCACACTCACAGTGGTTAAGACGATAAGCTTTGATAATTAGTAGGCTGTTGACAATTTATGAGTTGTCGAGTTGTGAGTTGATCGGCATATTCGTTTATGAAAGATGCTCTGTTTACTTTCCTTCCGTCCCTTTTCTTTTGGATTTTGAAATCTGACAGGAAAATGATTCGTTATTAATATCTTAATACACAATGCATATGAAATTATTTATGATATATAAAAATAAACATATTTTAAAATATTTATGTGGGAACAAATGATAGAACCTATTTCTTTTAATACAATCGCTTCATTCAATATAAATACAATTCACAATTTAATCGCTTATCTCAACCACTTATACTTTTCTTATATTTTACTTAAATCACTTCTATTAATTCACGCTTCAAATTCAACTGATGAACTGAGGTGCATATTTTGGGATGCTGATAATTATAGTCTTGACATATTTCGAGAACAATCCGCGCCATCCAGGGTCCCATACAAATTTCAAGTCTGCCAGAAAACTCGATTCCATTCTCCATTCACTTATGGTTGAGGCTTCTGCTATTCAAATAACGAAATCTTTTGCTATGGAACTATAGATGAGGCTGCTCACATTTAAATGGTTAAAGATGAAATCTTCCAGAAATTATCCAATATCATAGAATTATAGTCTTTGAAAAAATTGCCCGATGCTTAACAAGAATTATTTTATGACGATAATTTTATGTCCGTCATTTTGGAATATGATAAAATAATTATTGAAGCATTGTGATTTGAAATGTCTACCGACCAGAAAGTTTTGAAAATATATATTTTTACAATGGATGTCAATATTAATTTTGAAAGGATATTAATGGAGGTGAAGAAGAAGCCAGAGCGATATCCCATCGGCTACGAAAAATATAAAGACCAACAGAGGAAAAAGAAATAGTGACTGAAAGTCTGTCGCTTTTTGATCAGAGATTTTGATTTAACAGAAGACAACATAAAACATATGCGAGTAATTGGCACGAGCGTTGAGTATTTCGCAAATGTGAATTGACCGGTTTGATGTAGATCATGTAGTGCAACATATTCGAGGCCTAGGACGAACAACGTTATGTAGGACACAACAGACTCTCACAATGATATTTGCGAAGTCTATACTTGCGTTTTATAGCCTATGAAATATTCGAAACTTATATTAAAGTATTCAAAATGAACATTCGATATATTGTCGAGCTAATGATAAACTCAAATTGAAAATTCTTATAGAACAACATTTTTCTTAAAATGATTGATCTAAAAACGGTTCTAAGTTGCTAATACTAGGGGTTTGATGAATCACACAGCGCCAAAGATTTGAGCTTACAACAATACTCTTAGTATTTAAATTACATTTTTTTCCCAATGTCGAATTAAACAAATTTGTAGTTAGAGTCTGCTTCAGCCAGTAATGCAATGAAGTATTACTTCATGCAGTTGTAGCATTAGCATGGTTTTATTACACGTATGTTTTTGCCATTAATAGTGCTGATACAGTGTTGATATGCGCCCGTGCTTTCAATCGTTTCGCAATTTTAGGCCACTTTTCTTCTTGAGCATTAGGAGACATTCATTCCTCATTACTTTCTATACAATTCCACGCACTGTACAATACATTTCGGCAATATCACTCAAACTGTTCTCAGAAGCTTAATAACGAAAGTAAATAAGAGTATTGTAAAATGTTTTTGTGGGTACAAATGGACTTATTCCTTTCAATCACTTTAAATCATACAATTGCAATTTAGAATTCAATCGCTTTTCTTAACCCTTTTTACTTTACTTTATCTTTTACTTAAACCACTTTATCATTATTCCTAATTCACATTTCAAATTCCACTTTAAAACTGACTTGCACTTCTGGTGGGATATCGGTATTTATTCTCCCCTGACATCTTTCGAAAACAATCAGAATATTCGCTAAAATTTTCCATTCGCAATTGGTTGAGTCTTCTGCTATTCAAATGTAGATGACGCTGTTCGCATTTTGTATCATTTGATACTGATTTGATATTGAGATATGAATTTAAAGTGAGCGGCGTCATCTATATTTCCATAGCAAACGATTTTGATATTTGAATATCAGGATCCTCAATCGCTGGTGAATGGAATCGAATTTTCTAGCAAAATGGAAATTGTATGAGACGCTGGATGGCGAGAATTGTTCTCGAAATACGTCAGGGAGTTTAAATATCAACACCTCACTATATGCAACTCAATTCATCAGTTGAACTTGGAACGTGAATTAATAGCAGTGATTACTCGTAAGTCGTTTAAGTAACAGATAAGAAATTTGTAAGTGGTTGAGATAAGCGATTAAATTGTGAATCATATTGTATTGAATAAAGCAATTGTATTGAAAGAAGTAAGTTCTATCACATGTACCCAGAAAAACATTTTACATAGGTGTCAAAAGTTTGATAGGACTTATTTTTGTGTAAAAAAAAGTGTTTTGCGATTGTTTTAAAATTGTCGAAAACTATTGCAATTGACCCTCGTCCAACTCACATCTGAGTTAAACAAGAGAAACCTCAGCGCCAGTGGAGGAAAAAGTGACTTGGTGGTTCAACTTCTGGACGCTTTGAACAACGAGGGACATGATATATACATACTAATTTGACGTTGACGAGGAAGATCATATGAGTACTGGCAACGATATGGCTACGATGATGCAACTAATCTTGTCGAAAATGGAAGAACAGCATTGAACAAAAAAAGAATAGCCACGAACAAAAAATGTACGAACAGAAGAACTGTCTCGACGACCAAAAGAAAAATCTGGAAGAACAAAAGAATAGCCTGCAGGGCCTTCAACAGAAAATAGATGAACAAAAAAATAATCTGGAAGAACGAAAGAACATTCTCCAGCAAAAGTTAGAAGAAATCGATGACAAATTTGAAGGAATAGAGAAGAATGTTGTGGAAAAATTTGAGCAAGTGTACAGCCAAGTTGAGCACACAGTGCGAAAACAGAAAATGCGAGAATGTTCTTTAAGCGGTCCAAGGAGAAAAGAGTTGAAGCCTCCCTCATTCGATGGCCAGACCTCATAGTCTACTTATAAGTAGCAGTTTGAAATGGCTGCTTGTGCAGACGGTTGGGACAATGAGGAGGTGTTTTGCCCTTACAATGGCCTTACACGGTCCTGCAGCAGAATTGTTGCAAACAATAGACGTCGAAAAGCATAAAGATTATATGGCTTTAGTATTATACATGCTATCGAGAAACGGTTTGGGGATAGCCACATGCAGGAGGATTACAAGGTCTAATTGCAAAGCCGAATTCAATAACGAGGAGAAACACTGCAGCAGCTCCAATCAGACCTGAGTAGACTGGCACATTCTCATACCCCACCGCAGGCCGGGAAATTATCGACGTAATGACAAAGGACGAATTCAGCAGGGGAACTGCAGATTCGAAGCTACAGTCAGCAGTAAGGATGGCAGGGAAAGGAACCATTGCTGAAGCACTTGCCTTCGCTCTAACGATGGATGCAGCCAATCAGTCTTCCAAGGAACACATTTCGTCAGGGAAGTAGCATCGGTTGAATGCTCCTGCGCAAAACTTAGTGCCGAAGAATGAGATACTTCACGGGATACACGAAGAATGCGCTGCTGGCACTGCAATAAAATATGACAGTGTTAAGAACCAGAGGAAGAAACCGACAGAAACGGGTATCAAGAAGCCGGTCAATCTTCCCGAACGCATCAGTCAGGAAATGCTTAAGCACCAACGTTTTTAAAAAATTTAATAATTTAGTCTCACCATTAAATGTCGGATGCCACCCGTGGAGCGAAATAGCCACTAAGCCCAAACATCTTTCTGTCCCGTTTTCTAAAACACTTACACATGCTTTGCCAACACAAGTGTAGTCATACACAATTGAGTGTTAAGTTTTTAAAAAAGAAAAAAAAGTGTCGGTAATTCACTTACAGTGTATTTGTAAGGAGGTTAAGGGATTGCAAAAGTCAGCGGTAAGGAAAAATGGATTGCAACAATAGTCATCGGTGCAACGAACTCAATCATATAGAGGGATCTTGTGCAGAAACCCTGGTTACATAACATCAACAGTTTCAGCTTGGGAAAAGCTACGGGAGAAACGGCTAAGGTATCTGGTGAAGTCCGCATAAAAATCCATCTGGCCGGAATAGCCTTCTCTCACGTTTTTCTGGTGGCTGACATATGGGACGAGTGTATCATTGGTATAGATTTCACGAAAGAACATGTACTAGTAGTGGGCTTTGGGGCACAAACCTTGAAATACGGAAACATGGAGATACTAATGATAGACGGAAACGCCAAGACTTCCATCTTAAAAGTCGTTATCTGCAGAAATGTGAGCCTTCTGTGGAGCCAGAAAATAGGAGAGACTTCATGATGGGAAAGACTTTAGTCAACCAAACAACAACAGAGTTCCTGTAAGGATTCTAAATCAAATCAAATACATTCAGTGTTAAGGTTAAAAAGGGGGAGATTTTGGGGAAATGTGCTCCTATTGAGGCTATATCAACCACAACGGAAACGAGTCGCGCAACACCGGTCGCAAGTGTTCAGACTATGAAAATCAAAACAAAATTCTCAGCCTCTGTAATCTGGATCAAAAGCAGCAAAGTCTAATCGGTGAGTACGCTATTATATTTGCTACACAAGACGGAGAGTATGGACGTACGCAACTTTTTCAACACCACAGATGCGCGACCTATCCGTCAACCTACAAGGCGTTTTCCATTGGCAAAGCAAACAGAAATTGCCGAAATCGTGTCAAAGATGAAAGTTGAATGGCTGATTGAATAATCGTAGAGTCCGTGGGCTTCTTCAGTGGTCCTCGTGAAAAAGAACGACGGCAGCACGAGGTTTTGTGTAGACTACCGACGTCTCAACGATTTCACTAAAACTGCCAGCTACCCACTTCCGAGATTCGATGACACTTTGGATATGCTTTATGGAGCAAAATGGTTTTCAACTCTTGACTTAGGTAGGTAGAGATAAACTGTGAGAAAACTGCCTTCACAACAGGCAGTGGTCTCCGGCACTTTACAGTGATGCCGGTTGGACTGTGCAACGCGCCGGCTACCTATGGGCGACTAATGGAACGAACATTGCAAGGACTCAGGTGGAAAACCTGTCCAGTGTATTTGGACGAAGTTATCGTCATAGGCAAGACGTTCGAGGAGCATCGCGAAAATCTAAAAAAAGTGTTTAACAGGCTGCGAAGTGCTCATTTGAAGCTGGACCCAGATAATTGTGCCTTGTTCCATCCGGAAGTAAAATATCTTTCTCACATTATATCAGCGGAAAAAATAAGGACGGATCCTGACAAAATCGAAGCCGTGAAAAGTCCCTGTCCCAAAAGATAAACACCGACTGAGAATTGTCTTTCGACTTGCCACGTTCTACACGCAGTTCGTAAAGGATTTTTTCTGGTATTGCAAAGAGCCTGCATCAACTTACAGAAAATGGCCGACAGTTCAGGTGGTTTGGAGAGTGTGAAAAAACATTTGCAAAAATGAAGCAACAGCTGTGTAACACCCCCATTTTGTTTTACCCACACCCTGGAAAATGTTTATCGTGGACGCAGACGCTAGCAATTTTGGGGAGCTGTGATCTTCCAAGTTCATGATGGTTAAGAGAAAGTGGTCGCATATTACAGCAAGGTACTCTCCAGACCTGAATCGAACTACTGCGTAACTCGGCGTGCGCCTCTAGCTTTATTTCTGGCTACGAAGCATTTCCATAAGTACCTCTATGGACAAAAGTTCATTCTTCGGAGAGACCACGCAATTCTGAAATGGCTACTTCAATTTAAGAACCCTGAAGGCCTAGTTGCAAGATGGATTGAGCAGTTCCAGGGTTCCAGGATTTTGAAGTGCAACACCGCAAGGGAAAACTCCACTCAAATGGTGATGCTCTCTCTCGTCGACCGTGCGGAATAAAATGTGAACACTGCAATCGTAAAGAAGCGAAAGAACAGGCCACTATCCAAATGATCAGGACAATAGAGGGTTGGAGTATAGACGAAATCCGTTCCTCCCAACAGGTAGACAATGACATCGAACCAATATTGGCCTGGAAGGAACACGAGGAAAAACCAAGCTGGCAGCAGATATCAGACCGGAGCCAAACTCTGAAGGCATACTGGGCACAGTGGGACTCGCTTTGTGTGCAAGATGGGTTGCTGAAGAGAAAATGGGAAAGTGTAGATGGGACAAAATCTCGTATGCAACTAATTGTGCCACGGTCCAGAATCAGCCAGACGTTGGAAAAGTATTGGCTAAACGCTAAACAAGATGTTGAGAATTGATGCAAAAAGTGCATAAGATGTGCGGCTACCAAGGGCCCAAAAGTAAAGCCACATGGACAAATGCAACAATATAATGCAACAATATAATTCTAACGAATAGCCATCGACATCGCTGGGCCGTTTCCCGAAACCTTTAATGGTAACCGATACACCCTCGTGGTCATGGATTATTTCAGTAAGTGGCCGGAAGTATTTGCCATCCCAAATCAAAAGGCTAAGACCGTAGCCGAACAGATAGTTAACAACTGGGTGAGCAGATTGGGGGTCCCAATGGAGCTACACACTGATCAAGGTCGGAAATTTGAATCAAAAGTCTTCCAGTATGTGTGCCAATATCTGGTAATTAGGAAGACAAGGACAACGTCACTACACCCTCAGGTTGTCAGCAACTGATCGACACATATCCCTAGTCATAACGGCCAAACCGAAACGATGTCCATAGTTCAAGAGGACACACACCATCCGAGATCTTATTTGGTCAAACAGTTTGTAAGGTTACCAAGTGAAACGAAATTCGGATCCCCTCCTACGGAGCCTAAGGAGGTGAGCAACTATGTGGATGTCTTGCGCCGCAGGATTCGTAAATTGCATGAAGATATGACAAGCGAGTAGCCGCGTGAAGACTAGGTACTACATCAAGGTGAAATCTTCCGGCTTCAACGAAGGAGATCTGGTCTGGTTACATAATCCTCAGCGTAAGAAAGGCAAATCAAATTGCAACAGGACTGGTAAGGTCCATACAAGGTGATAACCCGCATTAATGACGTTGTCTACTGGATCCAGCGTGGGGATCGAGGAAAATTTAAGGTCCATTTGGATAGAATGTGTCATTTCAACGGAATGATGAATGACGAAGTTGTTCGGGACGAACATTCTATAATATTATATATATGTGTATATTGACTTCCACTGCAAGAAAATAACGACTTGTACACGAAAAAAATTACGATCCTACAAAAATTTTTTATTATGTAAAAATTCCAACAATAAATAAAAATAATTTTCAAGCAGAATGTTTCAATTTCAAATGACTCGCGTACACATCCAGCATTGCCGCTCATGGAGTTTAATGAGCGCGCTCCAAGGAAGGATGACAGCGTGTCAACCTATACGCGCGTCCACAGTAACTGCCTTTTGGTTACTGACTTTCATGTGTCATATTCAAATTCACATTTATGAAATAGTTTACGTGTGAGGTAGACACACGATATTAAAAGTACGAATAAAGTTTGCCGCATGCGCGCGGATTATTAAATGTTGCTTTGATAAGATCATAGTCGAAATTAAACGTATTTAAGCATTAATTATTTCTTTCTTTAAGTATTTTCTTTCTCCAATATTAGTGAAACAACTTTTTTCAACTTAATGAAATTAATTACTTCATAAAAGGGTCTTAAAATTCATTAAAATTAACACTTCATATTCGTTTTCCGCTATTATCGAATCGAAGAAAAATAATTGATAATTTGGGACTTTTGTAGGGTCATACCCAACACCTCCCCACCTAAGCGTACTATAAATCGCCTTACGAATTGGCATGTGTGTAGATGCCTTCAGTCTATGTAATAAAAGCAATATCTTTTGCATTACATATTACGTTTGCGTATATCTTAAAAGGAAAACATTTCAAAGGAAAAAAAAGTCGAAATGTGTGTCATATAATAATTTTTTTAAAAGCAAATCATATTCTCTGAGCACAAATGTCTAACATATATGTATCTAAATGCTCCATATGTGTTATACAATATGTATGTACATTTAATGTTATAATGAGCAAAATAAAAAATATAACCCATATTTATGAATACGAACATGAGATTTAGGAGCATTCAGCAATGATTTAAAAAAATTTCTTAAGTTTATTTGCATATTTTTACCGATTTTTGTGAGTGACGTTGCTTTAATTTTATTCTGCCAGTATAGTTACCTGATTCGACCACAATTGTATAAACCTAGATAAAGGATAAAACATTATCTGTTGCCCTTGTCATTTCACGGAGAAACATTTCCAAAATTGTACATTGGATGTACCATTTTGTATTTAAGCTTTTACATGATGCCTAAAAAAGCAACAAGGAATCAAAGATAACTTTGTATGGACTGAGGGAAAGCCAAATGCTTATTATTCCAAGCACTTTAATGTAATTATCTTCAAGTGGGATTCACTTGCTCCGGTATTTTTATTTATATCTCTAGATGGATGCTTAATACTTATTACGATTACATTGTACTCCTTGTATGTTTCTTTTGCAGCAAGCGTGGCAGAATGTTGTGTCAGCATAGTGCTCAATTACAATGCCAATTAGCAGTCTACACTTTTTTCTACTGAGGGACAGCAGGATAATCACTGATTTTTTGGAGACATCGGCAAGTATTCGTTTGATCTGCCGGCATTCTAAAGAGTCATGCCATCTACTCACAACCTTACTGTCAATGGAAACCTTAAGCAAGAACGCAGACGGTCCTGAGAAACCTCCTCTAAGCCTTGCCTAGAATGTTCATCAAGGAGCTCACTTCCACCGATCCCATTATAAACTCGGACTGAAGCAAGACTCAATAAATTCTGCCTTCCGACTGAATATTAGAAATTCTTTCATTCTGAAATTAGCTTAAAATCGATAAGAGGGTTCAGCAAGTTCAGATGCAGATACTTTGCCCCCAAATACCGTTTTATCAAAAGATGCAGATACTTTGCCCCCAATACCGTTTTATCAAAAGATAGGTCATTGCCACCAGGATTGTGTGTATCTCCGCTATTACCACAGGTGTCAACTTTGCTAATAAGGAGTTATAATCCACCGTTATCGTCCTTCAAAGACACCAGCTCCGCATCCTAGATTGGTTTTTGAAAAAAATCTATTAAAACCCGGCTGCAGTAAATTTCTGGCTCAGATTCTTGCTGATTTCGCACCGAAGACCACTACTTTTAAACGAAAGATGGCTTTGATAAGGCAGCTTATGATAGGAACAAAGATTCATCATTGCGTCTAGAGCAGAGCCGGGCATGTTAGCGTAGACAGCCAATAAGCCAATAAGCGACTACATAGATTGACGAAAATACCCAGCGCTGATCAGGTTACCTGGGAAACGAGTCTTCGTAAAATACACGAATAAGCTACTTATTTATATACTATATATTTTTCTAGTCTTGAGACTTTTTGTCCCAATTGACCTATTTGAAAGTTTTCAGGTTTCTCTACTTAGTCACTGCAAATCTGGGTTACACCCTGGAATGGGCAGTAGCTTACATGCGTACACTCCAGGCCAAAAGTTTGAGGCCTACGTAGACAACTTCATGCATGGAAACTGAATTTTATGAATTACATTGGGCTTTTTAACCTATTGTACTCGTATATTTTCTATCTAAACAATACACAGCACATTCATATGTTACTACAATATAATGTCTGCAGTAGTTGGTTGCGAAATTCCCCAAATTTAGATGGTGAAAGTGAATTCGGAATAAAAGACAAGTTCACAGTGAAGTCCAGATCGCACGTCATATAGTGTTGCTAAGTCCTTTAAATATCTGGAACCATAGATGCGTTTTTTCAACAACAATCTTTACTGAATTGATATGATGCGAGGTTTTGTATTCAATACTGAAATCCCCCTACATAGTGTTGCGAATGCAGACTTTTCTCCAAAGATTAATCTGAGTAAATATAAAAGATAAGCACTGGTAAAGTCATCTGTTGTCACCATTCGTTTGGAAATAGAACGGAAATAAACCCTTCCAAGGTGCAAATAGGAACGTGAGTGATACATACATACCTACGAGTAGATTGAATCTTTTAAGGTCTGTTTAAGCCCACAAGAAGATAATGGACTTCATTGTTTCCCCGATTTTTAATCTTGCTTTGATTTTCCACTTATCTGTGAAGAGTCCAGCACATTTTTCGTTACCCTGAGACGTCACGGAATCCAGAAGATGAAGCGCATCTGCTGCGATAGCCTCAGAAGTCTTAATTTCCAGGGGCAATCGATACAGACATTCAAGAGGTTGTTGGTTGCTTTCATTACTGTTGGTGACTAGATTTAAAAAAAATCATTTGTATCTATGTACATACATATGTACATATGTACACATGTACATATACAAACTTTGAACGATGATTACAAGAATTAATAGCAAAATTTACGTTATCTACAGGTCTAAAAGAACAAACAGTGTTTGGAAAATCATTCAATGGTTTTTCTCCTTTTTTTTAATTCAGTGTAGGTAATTTTCAATGTGATACTCTTAAATAGCTTATTTACTTACTCATGAACCCATGTAGTTATGTTGATTCTTGAAATGGTTAATGCCCTACGACATGAACCCAAGGTACTAATACTTATGACTCGATAATATTTTAGCTAAAGTAATGGGCTTAAAACATAAGCATTATATAGGAGGAGTACACCAAGGTACAAGCGTAAAAACATTCGTACGTGCATTTATACATATGTACATAAATATACAAATGTGATATACGTTTCTACACGTACGTACACGAGAGATAGTACATGCATACATATGACATCCCATTGTGGCTTTTGAACGTACATTTTTACTTGTACTCGTTCAAAACTGTCACTTAATTCTCACCTTAAATTTATTTGAATCAATTCGAATCTACCCTGCTTCAACGGGATTTATGTAGAATGTAGAGATTGCGTCTCTAGAACTTTACGTACATACATATATAATAATCGTAGTCGCTTCTGCTCCCACAATTGCCGCTGTCGTCAAAGATAGCTTAGTTACGTAGTAGACGACGCAGGGGCGCTGGTCTCTTTCAGCACAGCTGCCTTTACCGCTGTCGTTGTTATCTTCTTTAATATATACTAAACTACAGACGCGCTGTGTGTACTAACGCCTTTTTGTCTGTACTGGTTGCTCAAGGTAGATAATGAACAATTAAGTACATACTCGTATATCTAGCTTGGATATATCTAGTGATAAAAACGCTATTACATTACCATTGAATCTGTTTAGCCACTTGTTGAATTCACTACACGTTGCTGCGCTGCCTTGTATTTGGAAAACAACAGAGAATTACAAACATATTAATAACAACTGAATACTCTGAGTCTACACTATTCATCTACGCGAATACAAACGCGAATACCCCACAATTGCTGCTACTTTGTATTCAAAGTGCGCACTGATCACTCAATGAGATTTCACTGCGATTTCAATGCAATAGCTAGTGACTACCAGATACCACTCGCCGAAAACTGTACGTAACGCCGGAGAAAATTTCGAAAAAAAAAACTGCGACCCGCCGATTCACGATTTAATTATTATTTTCATATTTTTTATTTTTTATGTAGGTATTTCAAGTTGTAAATCTTTTTTCGTTTTCTTTAATTGCCAACCGACGCACGCTTGACTTTGATTGCACTCCCAAGCATCTATGCATCTATACATACATACATACGTTGACAGCGAATCTTTTCAAAGGTAGCTAATTGTTGACAATACCGCCAAGAAAAACAAAAAACATGAGCATGGGAAGGTGCCTTATCATGTTATTTTGCAAGCGCATCCCCCCAGAGCGCCTGCTAACACCGTCGAACCACAGCAAACTGAACTTTTGGCACTGAAATCGAAATCACTCTCACAATCGTCGGCAGAACACAGAATCAACGCGAAGAAAAAACTGTTACACTTTATCGATGCGAGAAAACGTCCATACATACATATGTACATATGTACATGCATATATGAGATGAAATTAATTTCGTAAAAATTTATAGACTCTTAATTAAATTATTCTTCTTTTGATTTTGATTTAATTGTTTAATAAATTTTCTTGCATATATGAATCGCTTTAACTGACTTTTGTTTTTTTGTGTATTGGCTACCGCGCACCGTGTTTCACATACGAAAAATATCCAAGTGAATCTGTTTATCTATCTGTTGATTCAGAATCCCAACTGATGGGTGAAGTACGATGCGATGGTATACCATAGGTATACCTCGTGCGTATTCGCACGAAAGTTACTCCCCCAGGCAAGGAATTTGTATCCCCATTTTGCTCTCAATCTCAGTCAACGCCGCGTCTCTCACTTACATATACTAAAATAAAGTATTGCAGCAGCAGACAGCAGACAGCAGATACGTAATACAATAATTATCCTCCTCTTCTGCGGTGTTCGTATCTGTTTTTGCATCTGTGTTTGAATTCTACAGACGCAATTGCTGAATGCTAAGCCCAAGAGTTGCGTGCCCACTACACGTACTGTCTCATATACTCGTAAGTATGTTCTTGACTTCTGTGTCATAGGATTGCATATGTGTCTGTGAGAAAAAAACACATACACAATCCCCACCCACTGTAATGATAAGACGCATACCAATATTTTATCAGCAGCGAGCGAGCTAAATTAGAAACCGAATATTTGGGCATATGCTTTTTCCAAAAAAAAAAGCTCGCTGGTCACGTAACAAACAATCGCACATTGGTTCAATTTGATTGAGATATTTTCACTTATTTCTTACACGTTACACATTTTACCCATCATTGTTGAGTACCTGGACAGACGTTAAGGTTTTTGGTAAAACACTAAGTGCGGGAAAACTATTATTATTATGTTTTTTATAATAATTTTATTTATCTTTCCGCTGGGAATCTCTTATATAACGAGAAGTATAAACTCTGTATAGTGTGTATTTTAAATTAAATAGTAAATTGTAAACCAAATTCAAAATTAAAATAATTTGTAAAACAAATACAAAATGTTCCTCTTTGTAGTTAAGGCAACGGTTTTTTACACCTTCAACAATTTAGTGCTTTTCTGTTTTTTCGGTTTTGTTTTCTTTTTATTTGATGTGAACAGTTTGAAGTTAAATATTACTTGGCATTAATTTGTTTCCCACAAACAGAAGAAAATTTTAGAACAAAAGCATTATGCACTAAGCATAAATCTCCACAAACTCGGGAAGTTTATTTGTTATGTTGCAACGGTGTTAAAATTATTATTATTATTATTATTTTGTTTGAAATGGTTAACAGTTAAGAAATATGTAAATGAATTAAACGTGCTGGTTTTTGATTAGATACTCAATATTTTTCAATAAATTTAATCTGAGTAATATAAATTATATAAATGAAAGAAAGAAAGATTTGGACACATATTTTGACAAACAAAAAACTTTTGAACTTCAAACATTTAGAGTGTATTAAGTTGAATATGGTATATCGTTATGTGATTTTTTCTGTTAAGGAAAATACATGCAGCATTTCTACTTTACAATATCGTGTCATAAAATTAATTTAAAAAATCGAAGATAATGCAACATCATATGCAAAATTTATAAATGACTAAAGATTGCTTTTAATTAATTAGTTGATTAGCTGTTAAATCAGTTTTTGGGAACGATTATATAAATTGTGTAATTCTTAATGATAGTAAATGTCTCACTCATGTTTTCTCCTTTCGTCACAGATATTTATTGCTGGAAATAAATAGGCATATAAATACAATAGCAATGAAAGAAACTATTATTAATATTATTTATCAGCATGATGTGTACGGAAACTCTAAACAGAACAGGACAGTACTTCTCTCTTCCAGCCAGTTGGATACTATGTATACTATTTATTAGGGAAAGAATTTACGAGGGCTTGAATGTCTTAACAGATACGAGTAGTACTGAGCACAATAATATGGTGCGCTCATCGGATGGGTATACCGAAATTGGCGGTGAAAATAAGTGTGTTGTAATGCGTTCTTGCTACGGACATCAACCTTGCAAAGAATTTAATTTGTGTTGAAGATTTTGAAGATTAAATGTGCAAACATGTCCTTTTTGTTTTCCTTTAATTGAATAATAAAAAATAATTATTACATCCGCACCGAATACACCCAAAAAATTACACTTTGTAAAATCAGTTCATAAATTACATTTAGTGTCCATTTAGAGATAAAAATTCAAGCTAACCTTAAAAATAATTTAAGTCATCGATAATAATACATAAGTTCAAATTTTTTATCAAATGTACTTACACATGTCCATTTGGTATGTGTTTATGTACACTGTATAATTCAAGTTAAAGTTAATTGGCTGATTAACTGTGTAGTAACTTGAAGCATGGGATTACAGAAAGCAATCAAAACACTAATTACTGAAAGGCTTTGTAAATAAAATCAAAAATAAATAAACAAATATAGTAATTAATACTAGAACAACTTGTGTCTTATCAATCACTCAAAATCAAATATAAAAGCCTTTGCTAATATTATTTTGATTGAGTGACTACGATTTGTGCCTTATTTGACTACTTCTATTTTTGAATATATTCTTTTATCGAATAAAAATATAATATAACCCAATGCAATTAATTTAATTAACTCAAGACTAATAAATGCATAAAACTCAGTTATTATTTCGCTAATATTTGTAAATTATAGGGTATACAACTGGGTCTTAACTTTAAACTCAGCTGAAAATCCAAGTCTAATTGACTGATGGTTAATGCGTTTAACTTTTGCGATTTCAATCATTTATAAAGATTTTTATTTTTACGCGATTAAAAATTGCACAAGACAGACCATGTTATCGCAACCTATAATTCCTCATTGATGTATAGTGTTCACGTAAGAATGTATTATTAAATATGTTTATTTGTTATAATATAAATTTAAAAAAAATGTTATTAGTACTAAAAACGTTTTTTACATTAACTTGAACACAAAAACTTCCATTATTTTATTATGTACTTTTAAAAACTCAAATCGTTTTCGAGTAAATTTAAAAACTAATTTTAAGAAAATATACCAGTACGTTAATCTAAATTTTTATACAAAATTGTTAAGTGCCGAAAATCGAGAATACCATATCGTCCTAGCAGTTGTCAAACTCAACATATCCCTTGTTCGAAATTGTTGATAAAATTTTCGTGCGCTAATATAGGTACTGTGAATACAATACAAATTTTATGTTTTGAATATTTTCAAAATTATGTAAGTAAGTTTTGTAAAATTGTTAGGAGATATTACATATTTTGTATACGTTCCGATGATAAATATTATTAATTACCTTATTATTATTTTTTTTATATTTTATACTTTAAATTTAATTTATTTATGAAAATTATATTTGCTTAATTTTTCTTTATGTATATACTTATAAATATTGTTCAATGCTCTTCTTACAAATCTTTGAAAGTATTTTAATACTTTTGTATAATTACCTTTTAAAGTATGTATGTATCCCTAATATTGCCCCATTTTCTTAATATGTACCATATTTGCGTGTTTTAAGATTAGCGTCCCGTTGAGATGTGCAGTAAAATTTAAAACCACGTGTTTAATTAATTAAGAAATCATAAACATAAGGATATAAAGTAAATTAATATCCAAGATTTCAGTCAAGGGTAAGAAACACTGGAAATAAAAATTCATTGAATAAAAATTGAAAACCATTAAAATGGAATACAAGAAGAATATGAACTGTATGGTAAGTTGTGCGCAGGTTTATATGTGAGAAGATGGTAGAAAATAGTATTTCCGATACCGCTTTTTATCGTCCGTTGGATGATATTTGCTTGAGTATTCTGCACCTGAAGAAAAGTAAGCGGATGTGTAAGACACAATGCATCGGCGTGCTCAACAAAAGGAATTCCATGCATTTTTCCTTTTGTTCAATTTTCGCCAAACTAAAAGTAGGTCAACTTATCTTTAACGATGATGTGGTATTTATAGAGGACACTTTGCTTTCAAAAATGTGCGCGAATTAGTTAATAGCATCCGAGTAAAAGACACACTTGATTGTTCATGTATTGGAAAAGTTTTCCATGTTAATTTTGTATGTCTATCACCAATCTACTGCGAATTTTTAAAAAAAATATTAAAAACTGCTTCGCCAATGCATTTTATTTGCGACCTAATGCGACTTTTAAATAACGCGTTTCTTCTTACATATTCAACTGAAAACAGCAACAAATATTGTTTTGAGTATGCTTTCATCAACACAGCGTGAGTAACTAGTTATAAAAATAAAAAACAAAAAAGAATTACGATATAGTTTCAGTTCATCATCATCAAATCAAATTTTGAAATTTATATTGTTATAAATATTTCTTCCTGCCAATGCTTATCTGAGGTAGGTACATCTGTTCATCTGAATGTATGTTATATACCTTAAGGAGTAAAATAACAAAAAAGTTTAATGAACATTAGAAAAGTTGCATTATTCTAGTCGAAGTGCTGAGGTCATTCAAAAGCAATAAACAAAAAACATTATTTATATATTAATAGGTAAATTTAAGTTTTTCTATATCTGCAAGCCGTAAGATACAGAAAGGAATATCCATGTGAATAACAATTATAACAAAACCCTGACATAATGAAACCAAAATACAATTTATTTTTATCTACAACAAAAAGATTTAAAATGTGGATGAGTTAATCAACTTCTTCTTTTGTAAAACAAAAATTTTAATTTTTGTTCTATTGTACTTTCAAAATCCGTAAAAATCTCAGCAGTGATTTTTTTTGTTTTATATGTTAATAAGATAAAAAAAATCTGTAGTTAAAAAAAAATATTGAAATGTAATAAAAAATAAAAATTATTGCACCCATCCGAGTCAAGATAACTGTATACGATTTTTTATAATCTTGGTCCATTTTAATTTTTTAAACGATAAAGATTTACCCTATTTCTTAACTACACCAATGTAGCCGATTTATTTAAAAACATCAGCGTTACAGAAGTAACTGCTTGCGTTTTAGTCTCATCAATTTAACCCCGTTGGAACAATTTAACTTGGACTTGGATTAAATGCTCATCTACCATCAATTGTTTATTTAGTAATAATCGGGGTGTACGATGGACATTGAATGATTATCTGACACCAAATTTGGCAAATAAAACGATACAGTATTCTAAATTCGTAAGGTGAACTATTCGCCATCCTATCATTTGGAATTAGAAGATATTATATTATAGATAAAAGCTCAACGTCCTAAATGCTGCCACTGTCTGAGAGGCATTGCGGATATGCTCTAGGGTGGCATTGTGCCAAGCGATTTCATTACTTAATTGTCTGTGATTTACTAATTCACAATCTTGTGTAGACAAATCTAAGTGTTTTATATATATATATATATTGTAATCGTTTTTCAATTTAATTAAAAGAAATTCAATAAAAGACCTATTTATGTTCATACATATGTACGAGTATGTAAATGCATACATTTAAATATTATTGCCAGCAAAGTGATTTGTACTCGTATGTACAAATTTTATCAAGGAGATATTTGCTTCCATCTCATGAATCGCATCTGTAGCTAAAATCAAGACTATACAGAATAAAACATTCTGTAGTGTAAAACAACACAGATCTCGCGCACTTCTCTATATATATATCAATTATACATGTATATATGTACATACGTATGTTTGTTGCAAATCAGCGAATGCGCATTCTAGAATTCTCCTTCCTGAACTACGAACGTTTTCTTTTTTTTTGCAGATTTTAAAATATATTCGAAGCATCATCTTTAAAGCATCAGTCAGCCTGGAGTAATAACCACATTGTATGATAATTATTGGTACTACTCGTATGTGTGTTTATATAAATCAGTTCCTAATTTTTATTTAACACATGATGGTTTGAAAAATTATTAATTACAATTACTGGTGATTTCGGTATTATCTAGGAATGAATTTAGTAACGTTGTCCTCTTCCATTGGAACTATGCAAGTGCAGACAGATATGTACATATTTCTTGTATTGGCATTCGGCATAAACAAATACTTCGTTGGGGTTAGGTGTGGGTATGCAATAAGATTCATATCAACCTAGTTTAATGTAGTTGTTATTTCATCAACACCAACATCTACTACTATGACCTAAAAGTATATCCCTAAAAAGACATTGCTGACGTCGAAACTCTTCGACAATGACAAGTTATTTGGTAAGGTGGGCGAAAAATATGTGAAAGGATTCATTATATCAGACGCGTGCAGTTATACGTACATACGAGTAAATACGTACGTACACATAGGTATGCACATATAATACATGCTTATGCTTTATTCTATTCTGACTAGTTATTTATTCTCGTAAAATCTTAGGTGAATTACTGTTAAGGTAAAATACATATATGTATATTATAAAACAATATAAACATAAATAAATACGAGTAATTTTTTCAATTTTTTTGTCCTTTTTATTCGGCTCATGCTTACAAGGCAAAAGGAAATTTCGGCTTGACTACTTCTTCGGTATGGCTTTTTTTTCTGTAAATTCTATAGATTAAAATAAATATCAACTATCGACGAATTGATGCAGTGCATCAAGTTTTATTTGAAACAAATATGGTTAATGTACAAGCATACTGGGTAAGTACACCCTTTCGGAACGCATCGGGGGAGTACCCTTGTACAAATATAGGTTTTTGAATTCTGACTATTCCCGCCGTCTGCAATGTTTGGATAGGGGAACATTTTCTTAAGGTTCATAGTGATAACACAATTATTTTCTAATACAACAGCTATATTATTCCCAAATTAACTTATAAATAGCTGCATACAATCACTGCCGATTGAAAGTCTAATTGGGATTGCGAAACCTTTGTATTTCCACACTTGCAAATTTAAGGCAAACTTATGTTATCTGTCAGACTAACTTGTGGTGCTATATGCTTTGTTCGTTATGATTTGGACTCATGGGGAGTTGCAATTGGTATTTTGGATCTGAAATCTAGAATCTCATGTAGTTTGAGAGAGTAAATGGAAATACAGTGTTAGAATATAATGTCGTATTAATGATTCCCTCAAAGTAAACCTATAGTTATAGATTTCAATTTTAGGTATTTCCTTAATTTACGAAAAAAAAATCCAACGAATCGGAACAATGTTAAAATACAAATACACAGAAAAGGATAGATTAAATTAATGTCGAATTTTTTACGTTTTTTAGACGTAAGGTCAAGCTCCATGCGGTCTATATGAATAATCGGAGTATAAAAACCCACGCAATGGAAAAAATAGTTTACGTAAATTAGGAATTTCGAACTTTTCGAGAAATGGTTGTTGTCTTTTTCCTCACATACGAATTATAAAAAGTTTTACTTGGTTTAACTTTTCGGCGAAGTTTAAATTTCTGCTGAGGCCAAAAAAAAAAATAGCTCGCTTTATGCAAGATTAACGTAAATAAGGAATTATCTATTCACTTGTAGGGTTACTTTTTCTATTTTCATAAATCTTATTGGTCTAGGTTTATTAGCATGATTTTCTTTCATAAACTCAAATGACATAACCTTTAACTGATGTTGATCTGCTTGTAAAAAGTATTCATGAGGTTATTTCATTTGACATCGGAATATGATGATAGAATTCCTCTTCTTTCTTTCCTTTTTTTATAATTGACGGGCTCAAAGTTTTTTGATTTCGACGATGGCTGGGTGCTTAAATTTCGGTTTAATGACATCAGACAACATTTTATTTTGGAAGCATTAAATTCCATTCTGTTGGTGGTTCCTCATTTAGTAATGCTCTTAACAGCGGAATTTAATAGCTTAACATGCCGTTCTCGTTCTATAACCGAAGATCAGGGACGCGTGTCCCTGACAACCCACTCTTTTCTTTATTATCTGTATTTATACTTTAATTTACATGCGATTAAACATAATTCCAAGAACGAAAAGTGTTTATAAGACATTAGCTCAGCTAAATGTATTTATGTTTTTTCAGTAATTGGTTATTGATATTAGCTCAACTAAATACATTTAGGTCAGTTCGATGAAATTGGTTATTTGAAAAAACAATTAAAAAGAAAAGGGAAAATTGGAATCAATGCCCTATTCACCAGCATTGCTTTAATTCGCATAACTAGTGATTGGTCTGCGCCGTGATGTCTAACCGAACTCCACATGCCGTCAAAAATTGTGTTGTTGAAAATACCCTCAATGTCGATCAAAACGCCCAGCGCATATTCCTTCTTGTCGAGTGAGCTTCAATTCCGCCTACTAGACTTTGAGCGCACTATCGCGAGATTATCATGTTGCATCTCAGACAGAGGATACACTCGAAAGGCAGTTTTCCGCACATGGAGCTCGCACATGCTCTTCTTTTCCAATTTCCTGTACAAAGGCTAGAATCTGCCAGTACTAGGCTAGCAGTAAAGGTACTCTTCAGAGTTGCCAGCTGCTGGTCTATACTTTTTCGTAATGCTCCTATGATCGCTTCAGGCGATGATTGCCTCTCACGTTGCATTTGCTACTGCCCCAAAAAGTATTCTGAACATTATCATCGCAGCATATAAAAAGTCCCATTTTCCTGGAATCACAATTTTCAATGGGTTCGGCTAACGCCTTCGGCGGTAATGGTAATATTCGTTATAGGGAAAATAAACAGACGAATTTGTGCCATTCTCCGTTCGTTTCGTGGCTTTGTTTGGACTTAGTGGTTATTTCGCTTCATGGGTGGCGTCCAAAATTTAATCGGGACACTAAATTATAAGTGTAATTTGACTTGTTGTTGTATTCTCAGCAACTACTTATTATATATGATTTTAGGTGACAGAAAAAAATTAATGTCTTTCGGACCTTCTTGGTACCTTATTAAACGCCGAACTGTCCGATAAAGAAGCCAGTACACTACCACTTGATTGTCCCTCTACATTGCAATTTATTTCCTTTAATACCAATCCTCGCCATCTTAGGTCAATACCTATTTCACCTTAACATTTGCCGCTTCAATCATTGTATTAACAAACCTACATATGTATATCTCCCATGCTAACTCGATTCACTCTTTCTATTTCTATTTGCAGCTATGCTTTTGTCCTTTTAGGCTTAGCTAAAGCCTTAAGGCTAGAGTTTTAAGACCAACTTATAATTCCTTTTCAAGCAACCGATCTCTTCAATTCAGACTAGATGACATCTCTCTAATTCAATTGGTTCAAGAAAAAATATCCTCTCAACCAACTATTGTATGTAGTAAAGCAAAGTTGTTTTGAAAACAAGAAAAAGCAAAGAAAAAACTTACAAAAACAAAACGATGCCTTTTGAACAAATTCTAGTAAAAAATTACTCAATGTGCTATTGGGCCATATTTGTCAGATAGCTAAAAAATAATTCACAGTATTTAGTTTAGCAAGTCAAATGAGAAATTAATCAACTTCCGAAGTCTACTAATAAAGAGAAAATACAAAGATTCAAACCATTCAAATCTGAGGATTCAGACGGCACAATACCAATCGAATTACAAAAGACTTATGATATCATACTGCAAATGCTGGATGTATTGTTGTGTTAATGTACCCAATCTGATCAATATTACTTCTTACGTAAGACAGAAAGATCTCGCACTATTAACCTATTGTCATTCATTTTAAAAATCTTAGAATGACTGATCGATATCCACACACTCAATAATATTGGTACGCAACTTCTCTCTGTTGTTCAAGGCCCTTTTTGGAAAAGGAATACCGGTGGAAACACCATAAGAGTATATAAACTAGTACTCCCTTGGCCATAAGGAGAATACAATTAGAACTTTTTTAGACATAGAAGATACTTTAACAAGGTCACCAAATCTGAAACCGCAAATGCATTTCGAATTGCAAAGCTCGATAGCTTACTCGGTGAATTGATTATTTCCCTATTTACTAACCGAATGAGCTTTGCGTTCTATTCCCCACCACCAAGTTGGTGGTTAACTGAGAATTAAACTGGGAAACTGAGAGTTAAATGAAATTAATCAAAATAATTTAAATACAAAGTAAACTTCAAATCGTTTCAAAATGGCTGATATTTCCGTACTAGAAGAAGTTGCTATTTCCGTCCCAGAAAGACTCACAAAGAAGAAATGCGTAATACCAGAACCATCCTTGTTCCTATTCGAACCAGCCGACACACAGCCTCCATGAGACGTCTTTTGATAGCTCTTCCAACATTCGTTGGGTAGTGAACTAATGTGTGAAGCAAATCAATTCCTCAGCTACGATGATACAATGCATTCAAAACTCATCACTTAAAATCATCCAGCGAGAGAATTGGAGAATGGTCATGGAAAAACCCCGTGAAAACTATGAGGCGGGACAGCTCGATGCTATACACAAGTGCACTCCACTCCACTACACTACTGCAACGAGGGAGCAAACACAGAAATCCCACTTGTTGTGCATTAAGACCGGTATACCGGACCATTACTTTTTGATGAGATCATAGAGGTGAATAGGAATACACATCCGGATGAAGATTGCGGTTTTGGGGCCCCAAAAAAAATTAATACAAATGAAAAAATCACAAACATCAGAAAACCGATTAAAAATACTGAAGATAAGTTATCAGAATCTGACTCATTAACTCTAAATCCTTTCCGGAACAGCACAATGCTCATGCAATCACCACTAAGAGTGACAACAGAGAAGGCACATCAAAAGCTCCAAAAACAATGAAGAAGGAAATCGAAATCCTGAAGAAAGGAACGGCAGATAACAGCAGTCAGCAATAATGGAATATTTGAAAATGATCCTCTTACGATCCTAGGCAGAAGACTTGATAAGCTTATACAAAGGCAAGAATAATCTTCATCATGAGATCAAAATACTGACCAGCCTGACTCGATTAGCTTACAACAAGTTAGTCGGTAACGCAAGCATAAAACCCACGACGGAGGAAAAACACTGAAACAACTCCCAGCAAATGTCAGTAGGCTGGCACATTTGTCATACTAACGCAGAGCAAGAAATCATCGATGAAATGGAAAAGGACGTATTCGTAAGGGGAATAGGAGATTCGCATCTACAGTCAGCATTAAGGATGGCCGAGAAAAGAACCCTTGCTGAAGCACTTGAATTCACTCTTGTGATGGAAGCAGCCAATCAGGCTTCCAAAGAAACAAATTCAGTTAGGAAGGTAGCATCTGCTGAATGCTAAAAAAAAACTAAAACTTGGAGCGATGAAGAAGACACATCATGATCATTTCTGACTGCTGTAATACGTTGTGGTGCTTGAGAACTATCGCAGCTATTAGCAGCCTCAGATGAAGTCAATGGAGGAAACCTATCAATAAATACAAAATATTTATTAAAATAATTGTCAAAAGGTTGGATCGTTGAAAATAATACACTGGCAAGTTGATTGTAGAATGTATTTTATTTCTATTAAAGGAAATATAGTAGTGAATATGTCTTTTTAATGGAAAGTTCTTACCGCAATTTGTGATCCATCCAATTGCTCTTTTGACGTTGAAATGACGCCATATTCGCATTCCGTTGGATGGAAACACTAATTGCCGGAAAGAGAAAGGAAAGTGAATAGGCTATATTATTCATTGAGCATTCGTGGCGTTTCTTCTATTCAGTCTGAGATGGCGCACTTCGCACAGAGTGTGTTCGGCAACATCCCCTCCCCCGTGAATTAATCCGATTCACCATCCGCCACGCTCAGGGGGGCCAACCTTGAGACCGGACGGCGCAACACTCCTGTGGCGGTGCGCACATCAGCCCGTCTAGCCACTCCATCAGTTCCGGTGTAAACGCGCAATATTCTTCCTCCACACCAATGTTTTCTCGGAATGCTAGGGTCGCAGATGAAGACTAGGTCACCTTCCGCAAGCGGCTTCGTTCTTTCGCACCATTTCGCCCGGCGCGTCAAAGTCGGCAAGTACTCGGCTATCCAACGTTTCCAGAACCTGTCTTTCAATTGGCGGGCGATCCTCCACTGTTTACGCAAACTGCAAAGCTGCTTCGAGGGATCACTGGAGTCTGGCGTCTGGGCATTATTGGCAGTCCCTATCAGAAAGTGGTTCGGCGTGAGCGGTTCCTCCTGGTCAACGGTAATTGGCAGATGCGTCAATGGGCGTGAGTTCACTATATTTTCGGCTTTAATGAGTAGACACTGTAGCGTGTGCTCACGCGGAGAAATCTCTTTAAGTGTGTGTCGGAGCACCCTTTTCACGCACTGCACCATCCTTTCCCATACGCCTCCTTCGGATGGATTGTTCGGACAATTGAAGACCCATTCGACTCCCTTTGCTGACATTTCGCTCTGAATACGCTCACAATCAAAAACTTCTGGAAAACGCTTCGCTTCCCGGTTGGCACCGAGGAAGTTCTTCCCGTTGTCGCTGCGTATTCTCACGGGGACCCCCCGACGATTGATGAAGTTACGTATCGTCAGAATGCAGGCATCAGTCGATAAGTCGCTAGCAACTTCTAGGTGTATCGCTCGCACGGTAAGACAGGTGAATATGGCGACCCATCGCTTCTCCAAGCGACGACCATTGGTTACCGTAAGTGGGCCAAAGTAGTCCAGGCCAGTATACGAAAAGGGCCTCACAAACGGCGTTAAGCGATCCTCCGGCAGCTGACCCATCATTGGTGTGACAGGCTTAACGCGTTCTTTCTTGCATGTGTAACAGCTTCCAACCACATGCCGCAAAAGCCATCTCAAGCGAGGGATCCAGTACTTCTGACGTATTTCACAAATCGTCATCTCGATGTTTTGATGCTTCGTTTGGCAATGATAATGCATCACAATCAACTTCGTGAATGCGTGTTCTGGTGGTAGAATGATGGGGCGTCTTGTGTCATATGGCAACCAGCCAGCGTTGTCGATGCGGCCATAAGCTCGTAGGATACCCTTGGTGTCGATATACGGCATAAGCTGGCATAAGCTACTCCCTTTGGCCAGATTGTTACCGTCCCTTATCAAGCTTAGTTCAGGGCCATAGCTTTCTTTCTGAGCTTGGCGGCATAGAAGACACTCAGCGGCATCTAACTCAGTAACTGTAAGGCCATTATCCTCTTTTGAATCGGTTAGATGGCGGCATCGATTCACAAATCGGATGAGCCATGCTGCTGCTCGTCTCAGTCTGGCGAAGGAAGAAAATCGGGAAAAATTTATGAATTTGTAACTTACTGCAAAGAGCGCGAACTTCGGGCGGAGCTCTTCTTGATCCTCTTGTTGTCGTTCTTCCTTGGCAAACTCAGCAGGCCACACCTCCTCCTCGTGCCACAAGAATGTTGGTCCGTTGAACCACCTTGATGAATCTCTGAAGTCGACTTGATATTTCATTCGTGTGGCCTCATCCGCGACGTTGTCCTCAGTGGGTATCCACCTCCAATAATATGGTTCCGTGGCAGCGAGGATTTCCGCAATCCTATGTGCGACAAAGGGCTTATAACGGCGATTTTGCGATCTGATCCATTTGATCACCGTTTTGGAATCACTCCAGAGGATTCGGCGGTTGATTTTAACAGAGTGATCCGTTGTAATTGCCTGCATGAGTCGCGTTCCAAGGACGGCTGCTTGGAGCTCGACTCGTGGGATCGTCATTGGCTTCAGTGGTGAGCATTTCGTTTTGGCGCATACAAAAGTAACTACTACGTCCCCATTTGCTCTGACCACCCTCCAGTACGCAACTGCGGCAAAGGCTTCCTCGCTTGCGTCGACGAACACGTGCAGCTGGACGTCCTTCGGCGTAGAACTGAACGAGTAGTGACGTGGGATTCGGATCTGAACCACTTCACCAATCTTCTGACACCACTTCTTCCACGTCATGTTAATATTCACGGGCAGCGGCTCGTCCCATCCAATGTTATGTCTCCATACCTCGCGCATTATAAGTTTTGCACCAATTAAGAAGTGGCTTAAAAATCCTAGTGGGTCGAACACCGACATAACCACACTAAGAAACTCTCTCTTGCTAGGGCATTTGGTTCCAGCAATTATCTCTGGATCCACACGGTCGAATTTCAATTGATACCTAAAGCAATCGGTCGAAGGCTGCCAATACATTCCAAGTATCTTCTCGGTAGACAGGCTTTCTGTGGTATGTCCGCTTTCTTCCTTTGAACACGTCCCTACAGTAGCCAAGGCACCAGTAACTCTGCTTGAATTAGAGATGAAGCCACGCATTTCGAAACCGGCTCCTTGGTGGATCTCACGTACACGTTCGGCAATAGCAATGGCCTGTTCTTCTGTCTCGAAACTGTCCACAAAGTCGTCGACATAATGATATTGCGTGATCGACTTAACGGCCCGAGGATGCTGGGCTTGATGTTCCAAAGCATTCGTAGTTTTCACGTACTCAGCAGCACATGGCGAGCAAGCGGCTCCGAACGTCATCACCAACATTTCGTATACATCGGGCGGTCGGCTGTCATCACCAGAGCGCCAGAGGAACCGTTGTGCGGGCCTGTCCTCGGGCCGTACTAACACCTGGTGGAACATCTCGCGAATGTCTCCGCAAACGGCTATGGCACCCAATCGGAAATTAAACAACACCGACGGCATCGACTGGTACTGTTGTGGTCCCTTCAGCAGACATGAGTTCAGCGAGACTCCTTCAAATGTGGCGGCAGCGTCGAAAACTAAGCGCATCTTTCCAGGCTTGTTTGGATTTATAGTGGCGAAGTGTGGTAGATACCAAGTCCTAGGGCCAACCAGACGGGCTTCTGCAGGCTCCAGCTTGCGAGCGTAGCCTTTGCTAACGTAACTTTGGATTATTTCTTCGTAAGCAGTGGCGAAAGCAGTGTCACGCTTCATCTTCTTCTCCAGACCTACCAGTCTTTTCTTAGCCATGACGTAGTTGTTTGGCAGATCTAGAGTATCGCTCTTCCACAAAAGACCAGTCTGGAATCGGCCATTCACCTTGATTGTGGTCGATTGAAGTATGCTACGGGCGCGAATGTCATCTTCAGATACCACCATCGGGGCAGAGCGAACTCCAAAGCTTTCGGTGTCGAAATAGTCTCTGACCAATTTGTGTATGTCGTCTTCAACCAACAGGCAGGAGTGGCTGGGGACGACTGATGACTCGACACCATTGCTTGGGCCAAATACGACCCATCCGGGTTTGGTCTTGGTGGCATATGGACCCTTCTCTTTGAGTCGTACTGTCTCGCTCGGCAGACCTAGGTGACAGTGGTCTAACCCGATGAGAACCTTCGGCTTGACGTCTGAGTAGGCTTCAATTGGTAAGTGATTCAGTCTGGCACAGTCCCCAATCAACTCACTTTTATGCAAAGTCTGCACCGGCAGTCGAAGGTCAGTAACAGCGTACACGTTATGGAGCATGAACTTTCTCTTTTGTCCCACACCGCACATTTGCACTTTAACAATAGTCGTGTCCTCTTGAGCTTTTCTCCCGCCAAGCCACTGAATATTCAACTCGCCTTTGCGGCCGTCCAATCCCAGTTCATCCACTAGGCTACGATCCATCATTGTAACTGATGAACCCTCATCAAGCAGAGCGTACACTTCAATGCGTTTTTTTGGTCCAAATAATTGAACTGGTAAAATTCTAAAGAGCAGCTTTGAGTTTTGATTTGACTTGGCTACGCAATTCAAAACTGAGCCTCCCATATTCTTTGGCGAATGTTCGATAGGACTTCTCGGTTCGTGCAACAGCTTGTGATGGCTTCTTTGACATCCCTCGACGTCACATGGTCTTCGACGGCGGCAGGTTCGTGATGAGTGTCCGGGTTGCAAGCAGGTGAAGCATAACCTTAGGCGTTTAACATCGCTCCATCGGTCATTCAAACTACTCTCACGAAACCGCTTGCATTCCGTGATCTTATGTCTGGCATGGCATATTGGACATTCTGGGGTATAGTTGTCGTTGGCTGCATGCAACACTAACCTTCGATGTTTAGGCTCCACTGTTGTATTCTTTAAAGTACAAATAACACTTGCTAATTTATTCAACCAGTTGCTGAAATCGATTATCGTAGGGTATGGTTGTATTGGTGTTGCATACGTAGCCCAGTCGATTCGCTTGCTCATCGGGAGTTTGTCTATGAGCTCGTCTAAAAGCGTTGGATTGCACAGGTGTTGTTGTCCATTAACCGACTGCAAGAATACTGCGAGATTGTTCACTTTGGTGGCAAACGGGATCAGCTTTTCAACAGACGCTTCCATGATAGGGGCAATTCCCTTGACGACTTGCAGTTGACTGCGAATTAATTGTTCCGGGCGGCCAAATCGTGAACGTAGCTGTTCTATGACTGCATTTACGTTGTCTGGGTGTATAAGTAGTGACTGTACTGTTTCCCTTGCTTCAGATTTCAGACATCTTTGAAGGCGTTGACTATTTTCTAGGTTGGTATAGTTGTACGCGGCTGTGGACTCGGCGTATGCTGTCGCGAACATGGGCCAGTCCTCCGGGCGACCGCTGAATTCTGGCAGGTCTTGTATTTTGCGCGGTGCTACTGGTGCCGTCAGATTGCTAGCAGGAGAAAACTGCACCGGCAGCTGGGTATGGCTATAGACGGTATTTAGATTTGGGGCAGAACGTTGTTCGACAAACGGCACATAGCTTACTGTTGGAAAAGATGAAACTGGGCGTTGTTCGGCGAATAAAGTTGATGATGATGGCGTGTAGTTTACAGTTGACGGCAGTGCAACTGTAACGGGTGGTACCGTTGGCAACGGTGGTTGGTGCTTTCATCTGGCTTGCTTTTAACTGTGCTTCTAGGGCGGCAATTCGTTTTTGCATTTCTTGCAGCAAACTATCTTGCTGCACTGTGGCGACAATGCTGGCGTGAGCTGGAGCTGTAGGTGCATTTTTATTTGTGTTGGCGGTGGATTCTTCTGAAGCTAGTGGAAAGTTTTCCATTGGTCCGACAGATGTGGTGGCGGAGGTAGCAGCTGCGATTTCACTTGGATAGACGGCGGGGCTTTCAATTGTGACGGTGGTGGCGACAGTGGCAGAAGTTTCTCGATTGTCTTCAGCGTTGGCGGCAGCTGTGTCTGCTGAGAGTAGACGTGGGCTTTTCCTCGTTGGAGTACGTTTCATTACGGCAAATTCCTCATGCAAATGGCGGGTTATCGGCGTGCAGTTATGCTTCACGGCTTGGAAGCATAAATTGCGAAATAAAAAATGTCAAAAGGTTGGATCGTTGAAAATAATACACTGGCAAGTTGATTGTAGAATGTATTTTATTTCTATTAAAGGAAATATAGTAGTGAATATGTCTTTTTAATGGAAAGTTCTTACCGCAATTTGTGATCCATCCAATTGCTCTTTTGACGTTGAAATGACGCCATATTCGCATTCCGTTGAATGGAAACACTAATTGCCGGAAAGAGAAAGGAAAGTGAATAGGCTATATTATTCATTGAGCATTCGTGGCGTTTCTTCTATTCAGTCTGAGATGGCGCACTTCGCACAGAGTGTGTTCGGCAACAATAATTAAAATTATTTTGTTCCACTTTGTAGCTAGTGTAACGATGGCGTAACTGGTTTCTGTGTTTTTGCTTCAAATTATTTTTACCGTCAAAGTCGAACATAACTAAATAGTTGACGTTTCCCAAATTTTGTTTTATTGTCCCAGGTAACATGATGAAATTACATGATAGGGACATCTGAAGAAAAAAAATTGAATTGAAAATTATTGTCCCAGGAACCCAGAACATCTTATACCTTCCTTAAAATGTACTGGTTCTACAAGATCGACGTTGCGATGTTTTGCACTGTTTCTCGTGTTAAAATATTGCATTCTTCCATGGGGCCGTTCCGCCTTGTAGGTGTTGTGTTAGGCTTCATTAGTAATTAACTTAAATTTGTGGTAATTTTTCTACCGATGAAAATCTCCGGCGTTGTCTTCCCATCTAGAGTATTTCGATTCGGTGTTGACCGATAAGAGAGTAGGAATTCTTGAAGGTGTTCGATATCCGTACCTTCTTCGTATTTCACCAATGCTCTTCACGGTGTCAACGAATCGTTCTGCTTGCCAATTTGACTGTGGGTGGAACGGGGCAGATCGTGTATGCTTGATACCACGAGATGAACAAAAACATTAGAACTGTGCACTAACAAATTGTGTGCCATTATCAGAAACAATCTCTTGCGGCTGACCAAAGTGAAAAGAATTTGGATAATTTTTGAATAATAGCGCTAGACGTGATAGAGTCTTTGAAATATTTTTGGATACTTGGAAAATGCGTCGAAAATAACGAAATAATATTTTGACATTACTTGTCTCGCGATGTCAGTGTGAATGCATTCCATCGGAAATGTCGCGAGCATTTTTTTTTTTATAATTTACGCGCACCTAAGGGGTTAGATACCCTTTTACTGTTGCGTGGGATCGGGCGGAAAGGCAGAAGGAGAAGAGAGGAATTGTTTTGTAGTGGTTTGAAACTCAGGTGTATTTGGTTTCGATATTAGCTCTCCAGGGGGGGGGGGGGGGGGGGGGGAGTCCGAATAGGATAGAGAGTTTTTTTCTTCACTCAGAGTGATTCTCGAAGGTTATAATTCACACATGTTTCTTGTGCTTGAAACTCTACAACAGCCATATCTACGTGTCAGTGTTATGCAGAATTTTCCTGTCTGAGTTCCAATTACACAAATGAAAAACTTGAAAGACTTGTCATGTGTAGGATTGGAACCTTGACCCCCCGAGTGAGAAGCGATTGCTAGTACCACTACACCACGGACACTCCTGAGCATGAGCCGAAAATCGCGAGTAGTGCTTGTGGTCAGTCTGAAGTTTGAACTCTCTCCCATAGATCATGCAGTGGAACTTCTTAACGGCATAAATTAAAGAGGTGCCTTCTTTTTCGATCTGGCTATAATTCTTCTCAGCCGCGGTGAGTGATTGTGAGGCGTGATAAATCAAATTTTCAGTTCCATCGCCCATTATGTGAAAAATGCGAGCACCAATACCCACAATGGATACGTCTTCTGCTACCACAATTGGTAATGATGGATTGTAATGTGTGATTACTAGGTCTGACGACAGCACTGATTTTAATTTGATTTTTTAATGCTCGTGAGCACCTCGCACGGACTTAAATTTGTACAGATATCATCTGGTATTGGAAGTAAGTGGTTGTGAGCCACCAATAAGGAATTTAGACCGTTTGAGTAATCTGCAAAAATGCGAATTTTCCTGTTAGCTCGCTTAACCACGACGATTGGGGCTGCCCACTGAGAAAAGTTGACTTGTGTGAAGATACCAGCTTCTTCTAAGCGATGTAAATTCTTCTCGACTGCATCTCTTGCGGACTAAGCCACGGAACGTTTTAGGCACACACATTGGTTTCGCATTTGGTTTGAATTGCGGCCTGATTTTAAATTTGTTGAAATGTCCTGGACCATCTTGGAACACTTGTGGAAACTCCTTTTGGAGCGATGCTAAGATTACCTCAATGTCACAAAAATTGATTGTCCTGCAAAAAGAATTAATTGGTTTTTCCACAAAGATTAAACTTTTACATTAAATCGACTCCAAAAATATTGAGTGCTTCAATGACGGAGACGAAAATTGTGCTACGGACGGTTTCCATTAAAGTCGATGTTTGCTTCGAACTGGCCGATGTTTGGAACTTGATTTGATGATAGCAGCAGGGCCGGATCTTGCATTAGAGCACATGGAACAGCCGCACCGAACGCAAGATTATATTGATTCGTTAAATACTGCTTTGCAAACATCGTTTTTAAATTAATTTCAAAATTAAGAGAAAATATTTTTACCACTAACCTAATCGCAACGCGGCAACACTTCATAGTTTACATCCTCATAATAATAATACACACACCAAATGTACACTGATATATTATACATAACATCAGCTTACAGCCTTTTCCAGTGCCTGTGGCTGTACTCTGTACGCAACTTAAACAGCATAGTAACGCAGTTGCAGTTCATCCAAAAAAAAATACCATCTTTCAACGAACCTATGTACTCGTTATAACTTAATATACACGGCTTTTCTGTTGTATGTGCTTCTGGAGCAGTTGTATCATGCCGCGCCACACGTCACAAATTCTGCGCCATAACGCCATAATTTTTCCAGCTGAAATCACAGAAAACACTATCAAATTAAACTTCCTATGGAGCAGAGTTTCGGATCTGCGCCAAATGCAAGTTATTTACAACAAATAAAATTGGTCCCAACAAACTAAGGCATACGTGTTCGATGTAGAAGGTAGAAGAGAACTTGTTAGCTTCAATTGCATTGAGTTGGATATTATATGTGTATATGTATATTTCATTATGTCAGAGCAGAGCATGTTTTTTTGGCACAGATTTTTTTTTGATAATTTTAGAATTGTGCTTTAATTTTGAGAATTTAGAAAACCCAGCCAGTGTTAAAATAATATGTAAATAGATTGTCTCTTTTTTGTAATTGTTTATTTCTAAAGTAAAAAAAAGTTTCTGTATCCAACTGAGTGAAGTCGGTTAAAAAATATTTTCAAAAAAAGTGTTGCCTTGTGGCCGGGACTCAGAAATGTATTCAGGAAAGAAAAAACTATCAGGTAGTGAGTGTATGAGCAAACGGAAGGCAATTGAGGCAGACAATACAAAACAGGAGCTGCAGTTCAAGAAATACCTTGCTGTGTGTCCTTCAACATCGGTAAGTCCAAGCTCCAATAATTTATTGCCTACAGAAAATATTGCAGAGCAAGTTCAAGCAGAATTAACCTTACATGTGTAATTAATGTTTTAACAGCATTTGAAGATCCCAAATTTTGGCAAAATTTAAGTGATCAAGTTATTCCATTATAAGTGGAGCAACGTCCTGTTTAAGTAGAAAATTTTGATTTCCATGTAACTAAATGCATGAAGTTTAGTACCCGTTTTTACCAAAGAGATTTAAAAAATTGTGAGAAAACATCAATGGCATGGTTAGTATACTCGAAATCTTCGGACTCTGTCTTTTGCTTCTGCTGTCTCTTATTTTCGCCAGCGAAAAGGAGTGTCGCTTTATCGAGCACAGGCTATAGTGACTGGAGTCACTTGTCAAAGGCTATTCAAGAGCATGAGACAAGTCCCTTACATAAAACAGATTTTCGGGCTTGGAAAGATTTTGATTTAGGTTTGCAAAAAAGCAAAACAATAGACTCTGGAATGCAAAACCAGATGGCCAAGGAAACTGAGAATTGGAGAAATGTCCTGAAACGGCTTATAATTTTCGTCCTATTCTTTGCTACACAGTCTTTAGCATTTAGAGGTAATTTTCTGCAACTCGTGCAAGCTGTAAGTCAAGTCGACATGGTTCCAGCAAAACACCTACTCAGAATCCATTATCATGAGACGAAGCACATATACCTAAGTAAGGGTATTTAAAATGAGCTCATAGAACTTTTGGCAGGCGAAGTTAGAAAAGCTATTTTAGCTAAAATAAAGCGAGCTAAATGTTCTTCGATAATTGTAGATTAAACGCCTGATATTACTAGGAAGGAACAGCTAACTTCGGTAGTTACAATAGTTGACCATAAAAAAATACTATGAAGTTAAGGAATACTTCTTAGGATTTTTAGCTGCAGAAGAAACAACCGGATATGGATTAACTGAGCTGGTATTAGGTGAGCTTTCAAAGTTAAACCTTGCTTTATCAAATTGCCGGAGCCAAGGATATGACAATGGTGCAAACAAGAAAGGCAAAAATTTTGGTATGCAAGCTAGAATTAAAGCTCTGGAACCAAGAGCTTTTTTCGTCCTATGCTCCTTGGATTCGCTGAATCTAGTCATCCTTGATGCTGTTCAATGGTTGAGAGTTTATATGTATTTTTCTCTAGCTTTGTAAACAGATGGTCGATTCTGAAAAAAACATCTTATAAGTTTGACACTAAAACCCCTATGTACAACCAGATGGGAGTGCAGAATAGATGCGATCATGCCATTATACCTATACTTAGGAGAAGTTTATGAAGCCCTTGTTGAACTATCACAAACTGACGACCCTAAATCCAAAAATATGGCGCAGTCCTTTGGCGGCAAGGTGACTGATTTTAGATTTATTTGCTGCGTTGTAATTTCGCACACAATTTGATATGGGATTAATATTGCTAGCAAGTTCCCTTAACAACGGAATATGTGCCTCAAGCTGGCAGTTGAGATTTTGCGTTGATCTAGATTTTCCTTGCACTTTTCCAGCTATCGCAGTCTTGGGGTCCCGAAAAAGAGCATCTCAGTTTTCCTACGAAGGAAGAGATGAGCCCATTATAGAACCGCAAGGAATTATATCAGTGTGTATATTGGAAAGCTCAAATCAAATCCAAGTTAGATTCAGCTGAAGACTGTTCCAAATTAGAAAAAAAATTTAACTTCTAGTGGCAGTTCCGATTTAAGTGGTTCAGAATTTTATCGAGAAATCATCATGTTGTCAACTTTGATTAAATGATTTCGCGATGGACATTTTTAATTGTATTCATAACAGAAATATGAAAACTCTTTTTTCAATACTGTTATAGCCCTAAGAATAGTTTTAAATTTACCAGTTACTATTTTTTTTTCAGTTTTTATGCATTTTTATTTTTTAACTTAAATTACTCTTATATGCTAAACAAAAAACGCTTAAAAATTAGCCTAAATTACTTACAAATAATCTTATTCTAACTTACTGGCCCCATGCGGGCACTCTAACTTGAACCTAACACTTAAACTATGTATTCCGACGAATCTTACAGTCTACTTTTATTTCTATTTTTACATTTATTAATACTAAAACTAAGAAAATAAATTTTAAATAAAAAAACTTAGTATATGGACATTTTTTAATATTTTATAAAACTTAAAACTAAAAGCCTACAAACTACCTAAAAATAAATCTTAATCTACTTAACCTACTTACATCTAACACAAACGTAGACATACATAAATATATATTTATATACATAATATAAATATAAATACATGTATATATTGTGATAACCACTTAAATATGAGCAGCGACATCTAGATTCACAGAGCAGAAAATGTCGATACTCGAAGACCATAAGATTTCGATACTGGAATAACAAAGTCTCGACTGGAGAGTGGAATCGAATTTTCTAGCAAATTGGAAATTGTATGGGACGCTGGATGGCGAGGATTGTTCTCGAAGTATGTCATTCGAGTATAAATACCAGCATCCCCAAGGTATGCAAAATCAGTTCAAAAGTGAAATTTGAAGTGTTAATTAGGAGAAGTGATTAAGTGGTTTAAGTAAAAGATAAGAAAAGTATAAGCGGTTGAGAAATTGGATTGTACTGAGAGAAACAATTAAATAGTGAATTGTAGCTGTACTGAATAAAGGGATTTGTATTGAAAAGAATAAGTTCTATCATTTGTACCCACACAAACATTTTACAATATATATATATATTTTTTAATTTTTTATTTTTATTTTTTTTTTTGGTTTTTATATATTTTTTTTTTCTTAAAATCTAACTTAAACCTACCTAAAACTATGGAAGCCGGCCATGGCTAAAAAAAACGAACACAAAATTAGGCTGGCCCACTTTGCTTCACATGAAGCTACATATCACTGAAGGAGTTCGACGACGAAGCGTCCTCTTCTTCAACAAGCCACCAAAAGCGTTGGTGCTGCCGAGCAACATCCCTTATGTCGCGACTCCCTACCGCCCTACTGAACCGGAGACGCTCCGCACTGCCATGTGCGACGTCTCTGTCGTAGTAGAGTCGCCTGTCCGCAGCTGTTCGAGCAACGTGGAAGATTAGCGGCATCGCCAATCTGTCCTGGATCAGACCCTTGCTATCTAGATAGAGGAACGCTTCTGGAGGAATAAAGCCGTCAAAGCGAGCGCTCTCGTGATACATATAATTGGGGTAGTACGCCCCGGATATCAGGTTGTTGGATGTGGTCATTGCTCTTGCAACGTGCGTTCGAGCTAACTTAATGACGAAATTTTCCAAATTTTTTTAGGATAGAATTTTATGTACTCAGACTCTGGTGTTCTGTATAAGCGAAGACAGGTCCTAAGACAAGCCCTCTCAAACACCCGAATCTTTTCCAATAAACTTGCTCTCACGTTGAACCACACAGGATATCCAAACACAAGAATGGGCCTGATAAGGGACATGTAGCAGATAAGCTTCATCCTCGCATCGAGTTGGCTTTTATAAAACAGTCTCTTTGTAAGGACAAAAGCACCTTTGGCTCTGGCCAGAGCAACATCTATATGTTTGTTAAAATACAGAAATTTATCTAGCCAGATCCCAAGGTATCTGACCACATTTATTTTCAACTTCCAGTCATCGCAATATCGCTTAATTTTGTCGAAGTCACGTTGCAAAAGTATATTAATGACTTCAATCGTTTGATCTGACCTGTTCGCGATTATGTCGTCTATGAATGGTGAAGTGAACCTATCAGATCACTCGTGTAAATGTTGAATAGGATCGGCGAATTTACCGCACCTTGTTGCAGACCGTTTTTAATGTTAAATGTTCCAGCAGAAGTCACCTCGCCATTCTTCACGATGAACTGTCTACTGGAGAGCATATCAAAAAGAATATACAGCAGTGGTTTACTAATGCCCAACCTGTCCAGCTTGAAAAAGAGTCCTTCTAGCCATACGGTATCGAAGGCCTTCTCCAAGTCAATCAGGCAGGCACCAGTGCACTGGTTCTTGCCTTTGTTCCATTGGATATCAGAAACCAGTTTAGATGCAGCATGAATGATATCATGCCCCGCCTTGAAACCGAATTGATTATCCGTGTCTTTATCCCTTTTGGGGATGGGGTGTACCACCGCTGTTTTCTAATGCGCTGGATAATGTGCATTATTCATTGCATTATTAAACAGGGTGGTATAAATGTTCACCGCTTCTAGAGGGAGATGTCGAAGCACAATGTTCGGTATTTCATCGGTTCCCACTGATTTCTTACTTCTAAGTGATTCGAAGATTGTTTGGAGCTCTTCCTTCGAAATGAACTGGGTTAGTACCCTATCGTTGGTGATGACATTATTTGCCATATTCTCGTCACTGAACTGGGTGAAACCCGAGCTCTCGAATCGCAAATTCATTATTTCATTTCGAAGGTAGGAATTGTGCACAAGGACTCGATTCCCCAGATCGTGGTTCGGGCCAATGATAACATTCGCCTTGTACACTTCCTGGAAAGTCGCTCCTATAGGATCCTCGATCACAAAGAATTTCTCATCATCAACAGCCTCATTTGGATCTATGCCTGCTGCTATAAGTATGTTCTCGTTGTCCGTCATTTGGGCGATTTTCAGACACGAAAGGTCGTTTTGATCTTTTCTCCGAAATATTTTCTTTATTTGCGGGAACATATTCGGGTTGCTGGTGTTTACAGCCCGAATTTTATTGTTCCAATACAAACTTACAAATGCTCCATAATTTTCTTTTATTAATACTTGGAGGTTTTTGATCGACGACTTTAGCGTCATAATCTCCGGGTTATGTCTGTCGGTAAACTGTCTGTACAAGGTTTTTAGTCTTGACAGCAGTCTACTTTTATGTCGGTGCAGTGCGTCAATAGTTGCTTTGCGGAATAAGTCTTCGTCATCAGTGTGCTGGTACCGAGGTATCGTTTTGTCCATTGTTCGTTTGATTGTCTCGTCCATTAGTCTTAGATACCTGTCAATCTCCTCGTTTGACAGATTTCTGTTAGACGGTGGGTAGAGCGAATGTGAGGAGAGTGCTCTAGTCAGTGTTCTGGTGAAGCTTGTCCAACGTACCCTACTATAGTTGTAGGAATGTCCTTGGATAAACTCATCCAATTCCGCAATTTCGTTGGGAACAGTTGATCACTGTCATACACAAAAGTGCGTAGACAGTTTGTAGTTTGTTGGTTAGTGCATGTCAATTGTATGAGTCGAACAGCAGAAGATCCAAATAGGGCCCGTGTCTGGGAAACGACGCACTATCCGTCGCCTCAAGCTCGAGTCGATACATTACACTGTGCTGACCCCACCAATTGAATAGTAGGTTCCCTCTAGTATTTGGTGTATTATTTCCCCAATCACTATGTTTGGCGTTGAAATCCCCGCAGATAATAAAATAGTTGTCTTCCAATTCCAGTCTCATGAATCGAAAAAGCGTCTCGAGCTCTGAGATGAATAAAGTGGATTGAGTAGCCTTAGGTGCATAGACAGACACCATGTACAACCGCTTTCCACTACGGAGGGGGACATACACGATGCCTGCTTCCAGCACCTGGAACCTATGTACTACACGACTGTATACTCTTTTAAAACGGATACCTTTTCGTACGAAAATCGCAACGCCTCTTCCCTGAATGGAGTTGGGTCAGTTTCTCCGTACTATTTTGTATCTTCTGTGCCTCTTGGTAAGCTTAGTTTCGCTAACCAAAAGCACATCAGGGGCTTGGTCTTTAAGCAACTTAAATAGTGGTCGTTCGAGCCTAATCAGTGAATTCACATTCACAGCAAGGACCTTCAGGGTTTGTTCGCCACGTACGTACCCATTACGGCAAAAGGTGCATTAGGCCAGGCAGCAGTGCGTACACTTGATCCACCCGCGCGGTCTGTTCAGTCAAATGATGTTGTAGCTGAGCCATCTGCCCTGGGATAGAGAGCAAGATAGCTAGCATGTCAGGTACTGGTTCCGGTGCTCTGGGCGCTTTTGCCTGAGAAGCAACCCTCGTTTGCTGTACCGTATTTCCCCTACCTGCCGCCATTTGGGCGTAGGTAACATTGGGAGCAACGGCTGGAGTTTGCAAATGCACGGGTGGACTTCCACTTTTTGCTGCCGGGCCAGATTTATTCTTTTGATGTACTGGAATTTGGGACAACCCCGATAATTTGCGGTGTGTCCCGTGTTCCTACATAAAGCACTAGAGAGTTGGCGTTTTTCAGACGCTCCGTCCTTACACAGAGCGCATTCCTCGGACTTGTGGTTCTTTCCGCACTTCACGCATCGAGGCTGCATTTCGCAGTTCGACGCGGCGTGCCCGAACCTTTGGCAGCGAACACATTGTAAAATGTGTAACATTGTATAATGTTTTCGCCGCTCTTTAATTTTTCCCAGGGTACAACCTGGTAGTCTAGGACCTTGATACTCCTTAGACCATCCAGATTGCTGTCGGGACAATTACCAGTTACTATAGCAACAAGAGAATGCTCATTTTCCAACCTTAAGATTATAAAAAATTTCTTGCATTCTCCAATGTCCCCGGAACGATTGGTATCTTTGGCAACAATATCAATTGAAAAAGAAATTATGTCGGAGCTTAATAGTAATTTTCTAGTGGAAGGTTTTGCCAAAATATAAGCCCGTAAAATCATTTTCAAGTCACCATAAGGCAACACTCCTTTTAATTTTAAACTTTCTTGCATATGGAAATACCAAACTTTAATTCTTTAGTTTATATTTTGTTGTGACTTCTTTGAAGAAACCTTATTCTTGTAAAATTTACGTAATTTAATTTTAGCTTTAAATTTTTTCATGTATTTTCTTTTACTGGACAATAACTTTTTACCAAAAACACACGCAAGTGCAATAATATGTGTGTATGGTTTATTATTTATTCGTATTTAATTTATTTAATTTATATTTATTAGTTCCTAAAAATGTTTGTTGTTGATTATTTTTAATGCATAAAATGTTTAACAAGTAAACCTTATCTGAACTTTTTTAATTTGTATTTATATGTATAGAGGAATAGGCTAAAAAAACGCATTGGTATTCTACCCCCTTGGGTGATGTGGAAATGTATAAATACATAATTAAATATTTTCGCTTTTGCGATCGTTTTAAAATTTACTCATATTGTTTAAATCTACATCTTTAAGGGGCGCTATTATTATTCTGAGCCGGGCCCCAAAATTCATCGAAGCGGCCCTGCTTAGCAGTGTGATGGGTTTGAATGATCGACTTAGATCCTATGGCTGACCAAACATTCTTGGATGTAATTGTTATGTCAGACCCAGTGTCGATTTGAAGGTTCACGTCGTCGCCATTGATGCAATGGCAACATGTTAATGTGTTTGTGTACGACGCAGACGCGTTTTAATTTTGTATGCTTCTGCTCTTTTTCCTGGAAGTAAAAAACATGAGCAATTACCTTCCTTATGACCGATTTTATTAAATTCGCTGCACCTGTGTGTTAAAAAAGTACATTGTTTAGAGAACTTTTGATGCCGCTGATTCATCATTTAATGCCGTAGAACTCTGCAGCAACTAATGTGTCTATTGTGAACTTGTTTGCGGAGGCGCACGAAAATAAAACTCACTTTGAAGGTGACAGTGAGTTTTATTTCCTAATGGAAGGAGTAAAATTTATAATATTGATGATAATGTTAATTACAAAAACTTACATTTTTCCTTGTACGTTCTCCTGCTGCAAGTCCTCAAATTCAAAGAAGTTTTCTTTTAAATTAATAAGGGCAGACGAGATTGAGTATCGAAACGCTAGAGGCCTCTGTATTCAGCAGGAGGACGTACTTACAATAATAATTCACAATAGAACATTTGGTAAAAACAGTGTCAACCTTAAGTGTGTCCAACGACTTTCGATCAACTCATTTGTTCATATGACTCAAAGCAAAAGATTTTTGAAATTTTATTTTATTAATTTTGTTTCTTTTATTTAAAGTTAAATAAAGATACAAAATTAAATATTTTTTAAATTAACGTAATAATTATTTGTTGAAATATTTATAATGTGAATGCAAAAATAATATACTATCGACTGTCCTGGGTCCGAGTCTGTTTCTCTTCTCTGTTATTATTTTACCTGCTAATGAAAATGCTCGTTCTGCCGCTACACTGCTAGCAGGAACTGAATGAATTTGCAGTGCCACTTTTGATAATTGAGGATAGGTTTTTGCATTAATCCTCCACCACTCAATTCGACGAGGGATCAGCAATATCGTTAATAACAAGACAATAACGGAACCATCGAAAAGGGTCACTGTGAAGATTTCTGGTGTGCGATTCGGCAGCAAGACGTTCGAGCTATGAGGTGTTAGGACAGACAAAGACCTTCAGCTACCGACTCAAACCTTGGACATCTCCGAGGTGCATACGAGGCATAACTTGCCGAAGGCACTTCCAATCGATGGTTATAGGGCAGCTACACCTGAAATAGTCATCGGACTTGACAATATTCACCCGGGAGTCTCGTGCAGAGTCAGCGTGAAGCCGCCTGAAAAGTAACCAGGAAGCAATGGCGCCAGGTTCAACAAGCGCAGCGCCTGGATCAAATGGTTGGCAGAATATCCACCCGATCTTTGCCTACGCACGAAGTGGCACCAACCAGTTAAGACGTTGACGACGTAGCTTGGTGTGCGACAGTAGTGTCCATCATTCCAGATGGCCAATGGGAAGGGTTGTTCATGTATTTTCGGGAGAAGACCAGCAAGTACGAGAAGCAGAAGTGATGACAGCGACATGCGTACTCAAGAGTCCTTCCTGTATGTTGGCAAAACTAGATGTCGCTGAATCACGAGGCCGATGATTCACGGGGCCCGGGATCTTGCTGCTATTTATTAATTTGTCAACCAAATGTAAAATCGCCCTTGCCTAAGTGTCGACTGGCCGGGAATGGCAACTTGACGATCTTTCGTCAAACTGCAGACATGACCTGGTTCCGTTCGTTAAGCTGCGAACATGGCGGGGTCCTTCCGATCTCATGAGTGTAATTCGGCCATTGTCAGTAAGTCGGCGCTTGGACGAGGAAGTGGCAGGAAAGAACAAAATACAATTTTTTTTCTTTTATGTTATATGAACACTTAATTATTTTAATTTTGAAAATTTCCAAAAATCGCCTCAAACAAGAGCCACAACAAATACAATAGTACTGATAAAATTGTTGGAGTAAAGCAAAGTGATAAATAGTTGATTTAGATTGAATTATTGTATAAATTGTTATTGTATTTAATTCTTATTGGAAAAGAGTCATCTGTGAAGGAAGAACAGAAGACTAAAGCCTCATCCAATGGAAGATTAATAGCAGCTTTTTGACAACAGATATCAAAAATTCCGAAAATATGAAGGGAATAACGGACAGCTGACTAGGGAAGAAAGGTCTCGAAATATCGCAGGGATATACATATATACAGGCGTATATATGTATTGAAAGTTCTTAGGTTGAATTTGAAAAGTGAATTAATAGTAGTGATAAAATGGTTAAAGTAAAAATATTGTGGTAACCACTTAAATGTGAGCAGCGACATCTAGATTTACAGAGCAGAAGATGTCGATACTCGAAGACCAGAAGATTTCGATACTTGAATAAGTCTCGACCATTGATGACTGGAGAGTGGAATCGAATTTTCTAGCAAATTGAAAATTGTATGGGACGCTGGATGGCGAGGATTGCTCTCGAAGTATGTCATTCGAGTATAAATACCAGCATCCCCAAGGTATGCAAGTGAGTTCATCAGTTGAATTTGAAGTGTTAATTAGGAGAAGTGATTAAGTGGTTTAAGTAAAAGATAAGAAAAGTATAAGCCGTTGAGAAATTGGATTATATTGAGAGAAACAATTAAATAGTGAATTGTAACTGTACTGAATAAAGGGGTTTGTATTGAAAAGAATAAGTTCTATCATTTGTAGCCACACAAACATTTTACATTGGTGTCAGAACTAGGATAGGACTTATTGTGTGTAAAAGAAAAACAGTGTTTTCTGACTATTTGAAAAAGCTAGAATGGGTCGAAAACTATTGCAGTTGACTTTTACAGTATTGTAAAATGTTTGTGTGGGTACAAATGATAGAACTTATTCTTTTCAATACAAATCCCTTTATTCAGTACAGTTAAAATTCACTATTTAATTCTTTCTCTCAATACAATCCAATTTCTCAACCACTTATACTTTTCTTATCTTTTACTTAAACCACTTAATCACTTCTCCTAATTAACACTTCAAATTACACTTTAGAACTGACTTGCATACCTTGGGGATGCTGGTATTTATACTCGAATCACATACTTCGAGAACAATCCTCGCCATCCAGCGTCCCATACAATTTCCAATTTGCTAGAACATTCGATTCCACTCTCCAGTCGAGACTTTGTTATTCCAGTATCGACATTTTCTGCTAGATGTCGCTGCTCACATTTAAGTGGTTATCACATTGCTCCCTCCCTACAGTTGTTCGTCCCGAACAACTTCGTCATTCAGCATCCCGTTGAAATGACACATTCTATCCAAATGGACCACTTTCAATTTTCCTCGATCCCCACGCTGGATCCGGTAGACAACGTCATTAATGCGGGTTATCACCTTGTATGGACCTTCCCAGTCCTGTTGCAATTTTGGTGATATGCCTTTCTTACGCTGAGGATTATACAGCCAAACCAGATCTCCTTCGTTGAAACCGGAAGATTTCCCTTGATATCGTACCTAGTTTTCATGCGGCTGCTTGCTAGCTTCATCTTTTCTCTGGTGTCTTCATGCAATTTACGAATCCTGCTGCGTAAGTCATTCACGTACTCGTTCACCTCTTTGGGCTCCGTCGGTGGGTATCCGAATTTTGCTTCACTTGGCAACCGAATTGTTTGACCAAATAAGATCTCGGATGGTGTGTGCCCTGTTGAGCTATGGACCGCGTTTCGGTAGGCCATTAAGAAGAGGGGTATGTGTCGATCCCAATCCCGCTGGCAGTTGCTGACAACCTTAGATAGATGCTCATTCAAGGTCCGATTGAATCGCTCGACCATACCATCAGATTGAGGGTGTAGTGGCGTTGTCCTTGTCTTTCTTATTCCCAAATATTGACATATTTCTTGGAAGACTTTTGATTCAAAGTTTCGCCCTTGATCAGAGTGCAGCTCCATTGGGACCCCAAATCTGCTCACCCAGTTGTTAACTATCTGTTCGGCTACGGCAACTCAAATCCGAGTTGAACAAGAGAAGCCTCAGCGCCAGTGGAGGAAAAAGTGACCTGGTGCTCCGGCTTCAGGAGGCTTTGAACAACGAGGGACATGATCCTGATGCATATTCCTTTGATGATGACGAGCATGAACAGACAAGTACCGGCAATGACATGGCTGCAATGATGCGACTCCTCTTATTAAAAATGGACGAACAAAACAAAAAAATGGACGAACAGAAGAACAGTCTCGACCAACAAAAGAAAAATCTGGAAGAACAAAAGAATAGTCTCGAACAAAAGCTGGATGAACAAAAGAAAAATCTAGACCAGCAGAAGTAGTCGGTGGTAAAGAAGCAAAAGAACAGGCAACTATCCATATGATCAGGACTGAGCCAATAGAGGGTTGTAGTATAGACGAAATCCGTTCCTCCCAACAGGCAGACAATGACATCGAACCAATATTGGCCGGGAAAGAACACGAGGAAAGACCAAGCTGGCAGCAGATATCAGATCGGAGCCAAACTCTGAAGGCATACTGGGCATAGTGGGACTCGCTTTTTGTGCAAGATGGATTGCTGAAGAGAAAATGGGAAAGTGCAGATGGGACAACATCTCGTATGCAGCTAATTGTGCCACGGTCCAGAGTCAACCAAGTGCTCCATGAAATACATGACGGAATCTCAGGAGGCCATTTGGGAATAAACAAGACGTTGGAAAAGGTAAGGGAACGCTTCTATTGGCTAAGCGCTAAACAAGATGTCGAGAATTGGTGCAAAAAGTGCATAAGATGTGCAGCTACCAAGGGTCCAAAAGTAAAGCCACATGGACAAATGCAACAATACAATGTCGGAGCACCTTTCGAACGAATAGCCATCGACATCGCTGGGCCGTTTCCCGAAACCTTTAATGGAAACCGATATACTCTCGTAGTCATGGATTACTTTAGTAAGTGGCCGGGAGTGTTTGCCATCCCAAATCAAGAGGCTAAGACCGTAGTCGAACAGATATTCAATAACTGGGTGAGCAGAATTGGGGGTCCCAATGGAGCTGCACTCTGATCAAGGGCGAAACTTTTAATCAAAAGTCTTCCAGGAAATATGTCAATATTTGGGAATGAGAAAGACAAGGACAACGCCACTACACCCTCAATCTGATGGAATGGTCGAGCGATTCAATCGGACCTTGAATGAGCATCTATCTAAGGTTGTCAGCAACTGCCAGCGGGATTGGGATCGACACATACCCCTCTTCTTAATGGCCTACCGAAACGCGGTCCATAGCTCAACAGGGCACACACCATCCGAGATCTTATTTGGTCAAACAATTCGGTTGCCAAGTGAAGCAAAATTCGGATACCCACCGACGGAGCCCAAAGAGGTGAACGAGTACGTGAATGACTTACGCAGCAGGATTCGTAAATTGCATGAAGACACCAGAGACAAGATGAAGCCAGCAAGCAGCCGCATGAAAACTAGGTACGATATCAAGGCGAAATCTTCCGGTTTCAACGAAGGAGATCTGGTTTGGTTGTATAATCCTCAGCGTAAGAAAGGCAAATCACCAAAATTGCAACAGGACTGGGAAGGTCCATACAAGGTGATAACCCGCATTAATGACGTTGTCTACCGGATCCAGCGTGGAGATCGAGGAAAATTGAAAGTGGTCCATTTGGATAGAATGTGTCATTTCAACGGGATGCTGAATGACGAAGTTGTTCGGGACGATTTCCTGTAATAGAATTTTGACGAACATCAGAAAGTGTGCTATTAGGCCCAGGGGGTCGAAAATCGTCATTAAAATTCTAAGAACATCGCGCTTTGTGGGACGTCGTCCTCCAAAAAGGATCTCGGTTTGGCTTGGGTTAGTTGTAAGTTTATACGTGAAGCAGTCTGTTGAGGTGCACCACCACATTCCTAGAACCTCTTCCGTTGTCAACTCTACATCGACGTCGAGATTCAGGCTGTCAGTGGGGTTAGCGTTCAAGGCTTGGATAACTACGGGTGAGTTCGAAATCCAGTTCCGAATAAAGAAACCTCCTTGCTGATGAACGTGGCGGATCTCCTTAGCAAGCTGAATCGCTTCCTCCTCTGAAGCAACGCTATCCATTAAATCATCAACGTAGTGATTTTCTTTGATGGAGCGAACGGCTCTCGGAAATGATTTAGAAAATTCATCGGCGTTCTTGTTTTTGACGAATTGTGCACAACAAGGAGAGCACGTTGCTCCAAAGGTCATTACGTTCATCACGTATACCTCCGGGTCCTGCTCATCGCCCCTACTCCATAAGAATCTTTGAAAATCGCGATCTTCCTTGCGTATGGTGACTTGGTGAAACATTTCCATAATGTCTCCGCAGATAGCTATTAGATTCTCTCTGAACTTGTAGATTACAGATGTTAATGACGTTAATTGGTGTGGCCCTTTCAATAGCACGGAGTTCAGTGAAACACCTTGCACCGCGGCTGCTGCGTCCCACACGATCCTTAACTTTCCAGGTTTATTGGGATTCTGTACCGGAAATATTGGCAGGTACCAACAACGATGACTTCCTTTTGCGACCTCCTTAGAAGTGAGCTTTCTTGCGTAACCCTTGGCTATGTACTCTTGAATTCTATTGTTAAGCGCGTCGCCCAACATTGGCTCTCTCCTCATTCGCTTGTGAAGACATGCTAGTCTTCTCTTTGCCATAGGTAGGCTGTCGGGTAAATGGATTTGGTCTCTCTTCCACAGGAGCGAGGTTTCAAAGCGTCCTTGGCTACGTCGCGTGTGAGTATTCAGCAGCTTTAAGGCGCGACTATCCTCTATTGATAGCACAATCTTTTCAGGATTTGAAGTCCCAAAACTGTCGCTGCTAATAAAATCTTTAACCAGTCGTTGAAGGTCCGCAGAGTGACACTCGCAAAGCTGAAGACTGTGATGACTGTAGTCGGTTGCTACTTTGAAACCCCGTTCGTTATAGGTGCCATGTACGATCCACCCTAGGCGTGTTTTGGTAGCGACTGGTTCCTTTGCACTACCCTCCTTGTATCGCAGTGGAAGACTCAGCTTGGCATTGTTAAGCCCTATGATTAGTCGAGGAACAGCGGAATCATATGACTTGATGGGTAACCCTCTGAGATGTTCGTACTCCTGTTGCAACTCCTTTAAATGAATTGATTGGACTGGCAGCTGAAGATTTTTAACGGTGTGTACGTCCGATAGTCTAAAGCGTTCTGCATTTGGAGATGTGACCGAGATATGTATGGAAAATGTTTTCGAGTCATCCTCGTGTCTGTGGGTGTCCCCGGTCCATTTTATACACAACGGTTGGGAAATTCCATCAACGTTGAGTGCCTTTGCTATTTCCTCATCTATTAACGATAAAGATGACCCGTCATCTAGGAACGCAAATGTTTGAAGTTGAATGTCCTTGTTGTACAAAATTATAGGCACGACACGGAATAAAATCGTCTTCGAACTGTGACTGTGAGTGTTGCGACGTGTTTGTGTATGCAATGAAAGATGCCCAACTGATGGCTTTTGCTCCTCACAGTCCTTTTCATCGTTGTGCAATAGTTTGTGATGCTTATATGTGCATCCGTTTTTTCCACAAACGGAAGTTGAAGGGCAGGTGCGATTGTCATGATGACCTAGGCATCTGCGACATAGTCGGTACTCCCTCAGAGCCGACCATTTTGAGGAGCGGCTGAGTTTTTGGAACTTCTTACAAGCTGCCACCGAGCTGCACTCATTTTGGCAAATACAACACTTGGGTGTCGATGGCATCACACCGTTGCTATTTACATCTGGCTCAATACAATGCGCGTCTAGAAACCCTCTTTCCTTCCCGCTTCTGTTTCGCACTTTGGATTCCAGAACCAGGGATGACGTATCTGTAGCGATTACACTGTTGGCAGCTTCGGCGATTCCGTAGATCCATATACTGAAATGCGAGAGATTACATTCTACAAGAGACTGCTTATGCTTCGCCCAGTCGAGACGAATGGCAGGGGGAAGTTTAGATACCAGGTGGTGTAACATTGTAGCATTATTCAGATGAGCCACTAGTCCCGAGGCTTCTATCGTTGCACAAAGTTTCTGAACCGTGAGGGCAAAGTTCACTATAGTTTCTAGTTTTTCTATTCTCGGTGGTGGCGTTGACTGGATTTTTTGAGTAAGCGTGTGGATAACAAGCTCTGGATCTCCGTACAACATTTTAAGGGTTGCAATGACCCGATTGATACAGTTCGGTTGTACTAGAAGGCTTCGAACTGCCTCCAATGCTTTTCCCTTCAGAGCTCCGATAGAAATTCGAGATAAACAACGGCCACTCGTCCGGACTTCCACTAAAGCATTGCAAGTCGCGAGAGATTAAGTGTCGAGATGCTATATTAGCCTTCGATAGGCCTTGAGGCCGGACACGTATGGGCCTGTTGTTCTCCTCATCGAGGGATGCTCGTAGTGCTGTTGATTTGGCGTTGGCTGACCTTGTACTGGAAATGAATCAAACATCGGCTGCTGAAGGGCGTCCTCCACTTGTGTTACGGGGTATCTGTACTGGTGTTGTAGAACCGTCGGCTGTGGTGTTTGTGAAATAGCGTTGGGCTGCGGCCGCAGCATTGCGGAATGCGAGGGGGCAGCTGACTCCATCTGCCTACAGGCTTCTGGCGGCGGTAACTGATGCCCATCTAAAGTCTTGTTATTGCAGATCCTTTCATGGTTTTCCCGTAGCTTTCCTGGGAACGGTGTTGTATTAGTGATCGTTGATGCTAAACAACCCTTCGATGGTTGGCTGCCAGCCCAGTTATTTACCCTAGAGATGCATAGTGACATTTCCTCATCCTCAGATTCCGATGAGTTGTTTTCCATTCGGCTCAAAATCTGATATTTTTTCTCAAGGTACTGGCTATCCCTCTTTGCTTTAAGCTCCCGCTCCTCCTCTAGCATCCGCAGCTCCATCTGAAATTGTTTCGCCAAAGATCTCTTCGATCCGTTTGAGCTGCTATGTCGATGAACTGGGACAAAACTTTCGACTTGACAACGTTTCGTTTGTGGCACTGGTACTCCCGTGTCAGGAACCACACCGTTGGGTTCGCCCAAATAAAGCGGTGTTGGTATCGTAGGTCCTTTGGCATTCACAGCGAAACGTGGGTTCCCGCTTACAGCTGAAGAGGCAAGGGATGCACTTCCATTGGCAAGTGTGGGCAGCACATTGTACGATGCACCAGTTGTGGCAGCACTATAAACTGCGGTGGCAACATAAGGTGCAACAGATGTGGCAGGATTGTCGGCAGCAACTGTGACATAAGCTGGTGTCCCGTTATAAGCTGCAACTGTTGAACGCGCTGCGGTTATGGTAGACTTATTAGCCGTGGTCGCGACATTAGCTGGTGTTGCGGTGTTCGTTGTTGATAATGGATTCACTGCACCGGTTGTGGCAGCACTATTAGCCGTGGCGACATAAGCTGGTGTCGCCCGATGGGCTGCAGATTCAAAAAAAACTGCGCCGGTTGTTGCAGCATGATAAGTAGTCGTTGCGAGATCAGCTGGTGTCGCTGTATGAGCTGTGGATACCGAATACACCACACCAGTTGTGGCAGCACTATTAGCAGCCGTTGAGACGTAAGCTGGTGTCGCCCGATGGACTGCAGATTCAAAATATACTTCACCGGTTGTGGCGGCATAATTAGTTGTCGTTGCGAGATGCGCTGCAGCTGTAAGACGCACAGCACTGGTTGTAGTACGTGCTGTAGGATCCAAGTCGAACGTTTTTGGGTTTGGTGCAAACGAAGTGGTAGCAGCAGTATTGATGACATAGGGCTCTTTAGGGGCTTTTGAACTGGCTAAGCACACGTCCGCAGACGCAAAAACTACTTCTACTGGTAAAAAATTAGTATCCTTACCTTTTGTACAGGTGGCACATATCCAATCGCTATTTTGGACAAAACTGTCGACTCCCGCGCAGGAATAGTGGTTCCACCCGTTGCAGTTGTCACACTGTACCATATCTCCGGCCGAGTCAGGATGTTGGCACAATTGGCAGTTGAACTCCTCTGGCATACGGTGCTTCCTGCTGGATTGGGTTACAGATGGCTTCTTCGGTGGCATCTGGTTGCGATTGGTTCGGATGTTTCGCAGTGAATGTGGTTGAAATACCGGGAAATTATTGTAGAATATTGGTAGGAACACTCGCTGTCAGCTTCCACTGGTGTCCGAAAGAAAACGCCTTCGTTTTGGTGGTTAAGCTACAATCTTTATTTATATTTATTTATTTAATTAAGTTGAATTTTACATATATTTACAAAGCTTTTACTTACAATTGTCTTCCGTACCTCTTTATTTTTAAAGGAATAAATTCAATTATTTATTTAATTCAAATAGAATGCGCAGCAGCTATCCTTACTAGGCGCGTGGTCTCAAGGCCAAAGAAAGAATAAAGCCGGATGTACTCAAACATGCATGGCGGCTGTTTCGTTAAGTTATGGGTTAGTGGGTGAATTCAGGGCCGGAAGGTTCTTACCCTAGCTTAACGCGTTGTCGGCATTGCCAACAATATCATAGGAGTATAAATATCACCATCCCCATGGTATGCAATTAAGTTCATCAGTTGAATTTGAAGTGTGAATTAAGAGAGTGATTAAGTGGTTTAAGTAAAAGATAAAGAAAAGTAAAAGTGGTGGAGATAACCGATTGGTTTGAGAATTGTATTGACTAAAGCGATTGAGACTCGGAACGCAAATTCTGGCGGATATTTTTTGTACTATATCGACTATATACATTTCTGACAGATCGTTGGCGAGAACTAATTCGTATGAAAAGTGAAAATTCGGTACATAATAATATTGTGATAACCACTTAAATGTGAGCAGCGACATCTAGATTCACAGAGCAGAAGATTTCGATACTGGAATAACAAAGTCTCGACTGGAGAGTGGAATCGAATTTTCTAGCAAATTGGAAATTGTATGGGACGCTGGATGACGAGGATTGTTCTCGAAGTATGTCATTCGAGTACAAATACCAGCATCCCCAAGGTATGCAAGTGAGTTCTAAAGTGAAATTTGAAGTGTTAATTAGGAGAAGTGATTAAGTAGTTTAAGTAAAAGATAAGAAAAGTATAAGCGGTTGAGAAATTGGATTGTACTGAGAGAAACAATTAAATAGTGAATTGTAACTGTACTGAATAAAGCGATTTCTATTGAAAAGAATAAGTTTTATCATTTGTACCCACACAAACATTTTACAGTATTATTAATTTTGTTAAAGAAATTTTTGTTTTCAAATACGTATTGGGTTAAAATGTCGAGAAAAGATACGCGAGTTTCGAAATAAGTGATTGTGAAGTGTTTAGATGCTTAAATAGATGTTTAAATAGAATCGTGCTTTAAAAAATGTAAACAAAGCATTTGTTAAACGTGAAGTAATTGTTTTTCTTGTTATTTCTTTATTCAATATTAAGTTCGTAGTGAATAATATAAAGTGTTTATTTAATATATTGTTAAACAAGTCAATAAAGACAGTGGAATGCAACTTAAAATTTTGATAGATGGAATCCTATTAAGAATAGAAAAAAAGGTATTGTAAAATGTTTGTGTGGGTACAAATAATAGAACTTATTCTTTTCAATACAAATCCCTTTATTCAGTACAGTTACAATTCACTATTTAATTCTTTCTCTCAGTACAATCCAATTTCTCAACCACTTATACTTTTCATATCTTTTACTTAAACCACTTAATTACTTCTCCTAATTAACACTTCAAATTTCACTTTTGAACTGATTTGCATACCTTGGGGATGCTGGTATTTATACTCGAATGACATACTTCGAGAACAATCCTCGCCATCCAGCGTCCCATACAATTTCCAATTTGCTAGAAAATTCGATTCCACTCTCCAGTCGAGACTTTGTTATTCCAGTATCGACATTTTCTGCTAGATGTCGCTGCTCACGTTTAAGTGGTTATCACAGTATGTTTCAGGCCAACTGCTGACTTTTAAAAATTAAAAATGCTCCGATTCAAGTGTTGCACTTGTCAAAAAGCCTTTCAACCCCATGACAATGTTAACACGACGTTCATGGTGAGGACTTTCATCCTGTCGCCAATGTAAACAGGCACTTTGACGAATACGTCAAGAAATCGAAAACGCAATGACCAGCAGATGATCGCATAGATCCGTGCAACAACGCATTCGAATTCCATTGATCTTCGCACTTTATAACACCTCCACATAGCTTATTGGCTTCGAGTTTGGATGCTACTTTTACGTCATCAGATACGCAAGATTATGTGGAACAACAAATAACACCAAAGAAAAGAAAAGTTGATGAAATTTTGGATTTATTTAAAAAAGAGTCACAGGATGCTGAAAGAAAATACCAGGAGAGTATGGAGATAGAAAAGCAGAGAATTCATGTTCTTATTTCAGTATTTTTATTACAGTATAACAACGACATTTATAATAGACCATTCAAATCTTTAAGCTATAAATGTGATACAATTAATAAGTGATTTAAGATTAAAATAGAATTACAATTTGTAGCGTATCTATCTGATACTTACAGCGACATCTAGGGCATAAAGACAACAACAGTTGCAACATCTAGTCAGCTACTCAAACCAGACAGACGTGTTTTTCTTGTTCTCCCTTTAATTAATTTTCGTCAAATTGCATTTTCCGGTTCTTAACCCCAGTGTTTGAATTCTCTAATTTTTTTTGTGCAAAAACAAAAGAAATACGGTGTTTATCAAGGAATTATCTGATAACCTGCTTTTCTTCTGTGATGAGTGCATGTTCTTTTGGCAATAAAATGCATAAGCGATTCCAATGACTCCTACCAAGACGCACTCGCGAAAAAGATCACGGACAAAATTTCGGTCATCAAGTGTTGAAGAGTTACGGAACTCAGTGCAAACCTCAGCCGAACTAATAAAATCTAAAGTAAAGCATATGGATAAACAAATTGCTGGTCTAATCAAGTTAGACTCCGGGAGATCCAGGAATGAAGAAACTCCCTTACGTCACCTGGATAAAGTGTTAAGTGACATCAAAGCCATCTGTTCTACGCAAGTTATATCCAACCAAAAAACTTGCGAGTTGATAAATTCTCTGCGTGACGACATTGACATTCATTTCCAGTCCTCGTCTCGCAAACAACCATCTCCTAAAGAATCCGATCCTATGCTCGAAGTTATCTTCGACAAAGTGAACGATGTCAGTGATGAACTTACTGCGAGTCGATCATTCGTATGCGATATTGAACATCACATCGCAACGATAAACAGCAAAATCGTTGACCCACCAAACTTCCCGCAGCCTTACCAGAATGTTCCCTATAATACATCGCTAATGGCTGAATTAATGGAACCTGAAGTGGATTCACGTTCACCCCCACATACAAGTCATCTGCTCGCGGTTCAACCTACTGATTCTTGCGAAGTTTCTTCCAACTTGATAATAAAGAACACATCTGTTTCAACACCTCCAATCGCTGCCCCACGGAAGCTTATCAATCACTTCAACTCAACTTGGACACCTCCCGAATGCCAGCGTAGACTTGATAAGCTTGCTTCGAAAAATCAATTGGTCACTACGCTTCTTATCAAAGGTACCCCAGCAAACGCTGATGCTGATTGGATCTCGAATTTCTTCGTAAAGAAATATGGCATCACCATTAGCCACTGCAATTTACTTCCAACATCTCACCACAGAAGTAAGCGCAGCTTCAAGCTCAATATGCCGGCCAAATAAGAATGGCTATTCCATAATCCAGCCAGCAACAATTTCAATCTTGGAAAGATGCGTGTCTGCAAATGGTTGGAAAATACGACCAAGAAGCAGGATAAAGTCAAGCAGTTCGTCTTACCTAAACCATCTATCAAGTTAGCAAGTAAATCCAATTTGCCAAGACCCACCTCCTCTTCTCAAAACAGACCCAGCTCTAATTGGAGCTTTAAAACTAAAATTTTTCCTAATTTTAAGCCTCCCACCCATACTCCAACTCCCTCTATTCCACCCCAAACCAAGCCCTGACATCAACGTGTCTCTTTTGACTTATACCGACACTGCTCAACCACCCACACCCCCTCCCACGGATAATTTTCCCAATTTCGACCTTACAACAGGAGCCAAATACCCAAACTTTGTCAGCTCGCATATCTTAAATCCCGCTTCCAGCTCGCCTTCTCCCTCGATTTCACGGGCCCCAGTCCCTATTTTTGATCCCCTTTTGCCGCCTAACGTTAAATTGACCCAAAAGGATATAGACACCACAGAATGTCGTTACGCTCTCTCTAGGCTAAGGGTTAGAAAGATATACGAAAATATACGTCTCTTTCTCGCATATCTTTACGACAAATCCGACTCTGTTTGCTTTGAGGGAAAAACGAAAACAAGTGTCATGGTCTCCATCCAACCGGAAAGCCTTCCTACCGATATAACTAGCCTCAGAAAGCTTTACAACAGGTACCACGAAATCTTCGACACACCTCCTCAAAAGGTTGCAGATGACCTCGCTGCTTTCCGCAACTATGTACACTCTAAAAGAGTTTCCCACCTTCAGCGCAGCCGAGCTGACCACGACAAATTTTTTCGTTCCTAACTTGCCTTCTTTGCCTTCATCTCATCTACACTCCCCTACTCCTCCACGCAACAAACTACCTCTTACATTTTACTACCAAAACGTAAGAGGATTGCGCTCTAAAACTCGTGCTGTGTTGTCTAAATCACACGGTCTCTCTTTCGACGTCTATGCTCTTACAGAAACCAATCTGATCCCCGACATAAAGAGCCAGGAACTATTTCCATCTTCTTATAATGTTTTCCGAGATGACCATCACTCTCTCCCTATGTTTAATGATCCTGCCATCCCTAAAGTTGATTCTCGATGTAGATGTGTCCTACTTGCTATTCACAATAACCTCAACTCTTCTCTCATCGCTATCTCTTCTTCTGTTAAACTTGACTTTGTTTCAATTAAAATAACACTTCCCAACAGGTCCCTGTACGTTATGTGTTGCTACATTCTCCCAGCTCAACATATTGAATCCTACATCCTTGCAATTAAAGCAATTGACCAACTAATTGACCTAAGTGATTCTATCGACGATATCCTTATCTTTGGTGACTTTAATCTGCCCCTGCTAAAGTGGACTCCATCGGATCATCACTTGTTTTTTACCGCGTCAAACGCCAGTTCATCCAAGGAATGTCTTTTCATTGATAGCATAACTGACTCAAGCTTGTGTCAAGTAAATGACATCCCTAATTCTATCGGTAGGCAACTAGACCTTATTTTCACTAGTGATCCTATTAACTCCACAGTAACGTTGTGTCCCTTTATCCTATCAACTGTCGACAATTTTCACCCCCCTCTTCTTCTCTCATTTTTCCATAACTCTCCATCCCAGCCCACTTCTTCAACTACCATTTCTTCTTACAACTTTCACAAAGCTAATTTTCGCAAAATCAATACCTATCTTAGTAAATGTTCTTTTGAATTTACCAACCTATCCTTATCTGATGCTATCCCCATTTTCTACAGTGAAATATTTAATTCCATTTCTCTCTACGTCCCATTTTCACGGCATAAAACATCATCTATTTCACCTACATGGTACAACAGAAGACTTCGCTCTCTACGAAACAAAAGAAACAAATTCTGGGCAGTTTTTCTTCGCACCAATTCTTATTATGACTACTCTAACTATCTTGGGACTTACCTGCAATTCACCCAGCTCTATAATTGCCTCTATCAGCGCTTTCTCGACACAGCGCAGACCAACCTTATCAACGATCCCAAAACATTTTATCAATTCGTCAACTACAAAAGAAAATCAGACGGTTATCCCCCCTCTCTCCCGTTCCATAATATATCATCGACCGATCCACATATTATTGAGAACTATTTTGCAAACTTTTTTAAACAGTCATTTGCAAACAACCTCTTCGTACCCGACTCCATCTATTTCAAATACCTTCCCAATTTCTCAATTGGCCCCTCTCTCTCTCAACCTTTTGATCACACCCTATCGAAGAAAAGTTACAAAATCTCAACGATGAATTTGTATCTGGTCCAGATGGGCTCCCAGCAATATTTCTCAAAAAATGTGCCTCTAATCTTTCGCACCCACTTTCCTCCCTCTTTCATCTGTCCCTCACACAAGGGGAATTCGCCCAAGTTTGGAAGACCTCTTTCATAACCCCTGTTCACAAAAAGGGATCAAAGAATGAAGTAACCAACTACCGTCCCATTGCTAAGCTTTCTCACTTACCTAAAATGTTCGAAAGTTTCTTATATGAAGTTCTCAGCTTTCAGTGCAAGTCACTTATATCACCCAGTCAGCATGGATTTCTAAAAGGTAGATCAACTACTACAAACTTAGTTGAATTCGTATCCTTTGCGCTTTCAGCCCTAGAAAATGGCAACGAAATTGACGTTATTGCTACAGATTTCGCTAAGGCCTTCGATAAAATATCACATCAATTGATATCACTGCCTGCACACTGAAATGATGATGACGACCGACCTCACGACGAATCACGTTGCGTATTTACAACTGAGCCAGAATTTCGATAATGTTTTTTAATAATTTCCGCACGTTCGGCAAGCGTAAAACAATGCATTATGAAATGTAAAACCTTACTGAATATTTTGACAACTGGATGTCATTGGTAACTTTGACAGCTGCTGAAACATAACAATTGGAAAAACTATCATTGCTATCTGGCCACCCTACACTTGAAGCATCTGTTTGCATTACAATATTTATATCCGGAGAAACCGAGTGTAGATGGCTGCTTCACTTAAAATTCTTCTATTTTTTTTAGCTTGTGCCTGCAAAGGGGCCCATTGAAAAATTACATTTTTCTTAAGGGGTTACATATGTTTCTCCGCTCAAAAACGGAGCGTTATTCAAGATTTTTTTTCGCTACGATATTAATTTAATATTAAAAAGTAAAATATACATTGTGTAAAGTATTCCTTGACGAATACAAAACTTTATTGACAATTGAAGAAAAACAATTATAAAGTATACATTTCGCCCATCTCCGGAAACCTATCTTCAAAAACGTGCTTTGCGGTACCAGGAATGTGTCTGGTAGGTTTCATTTGAAAAAAAAACCTGTTAAAGTAGATGGATTAAACTAGTCTCTATCATAGCCGTTTTCAAAAATTTTCATTTTTAACAAAATGGCAGCTTTTTGAACGTACGAGGCTATTTTTGACTAAAAAACTTGTATTTATAACAATTTATAACAAATTTTTATTTATAACAAATCTAAAAATTAAGATATCAAAAAAAATCCTACGTAGGAGACTAGATAATGGTATTAAGAATATCCTTGCGAAATGGCATGCAAATCGGTCGAGTGGTTCAAGAGATATTTGTGGTACCGACTCGGAAAACACTGTTTCGAGAAAAACTCAAACGAAATGCAAAATCTGCAGTGTGTCTTGCCTGCGTGGCTTCGAAAGCAAAGCTGAAAATGTACTGAGTAGTGCCTTCTGGAATATTTTGAATTCTAATATTCTTATACAAGGTTTAAATCTATTGGCAATCAGGTATAAATATTTGCGAGGGCACTGACCAGTCATTAGAGAAAGTAGGAAGGCAGAGCTGGAACGCAGCTGCTCATGTCCCTATTGAGCGCTCCGCCCGATCCGATGTCTAACGGTCATAACTTTCTTAATTATTGGAATTTTTGAAAAGTTCTTGCGGCATTTGAATTGCAAAAGAATATAGAATTTTTTCATGCAAAAAAAATCGATTTTTTTGAGCGGAGAAACATATGTAACCCATTAAGTAACGCCCTTAACGAAGAGTTCAGTTCAGTAAAATTAGGTATAAATGCCTCCAAGTAGTTCAATGCTACTACAATTTTTTCCAAAGCCAATTCATTTCTTGACACTTTTTACTAATAGTACTAATTCCAAAGGGAAGTACATTAATTCCTAAGTCCCGAATGGGGAACTCGAAACGGTTAGATACTTGGATTCTTCATCGAATGTTAACTGCCGAAGTCTCTCTTTGAGATGGTCCCACTGTCTTATCGTTTGTGTCCCATTTCATCTAATTTAGTTTTAAGCTTTTTAATTATACAAATTGTAGTAGGCTTTACTTCGATCGTGCACGTTTCTCGAAAACAAGCTAATCCACTAAATAAAGGGTTATTTTTTAGAAGTATACAAATTCAATATGAAATAAAACACTTGAAGCTAATGTTAGAATGTAATCTAAAGGTATGAGATCACAGCATCGTAGAGGCCAGTTCACAGGTCCATTACGCGAAATTATGCTCTCAGCAAATGTTTCCCACAATAAATTGATGGTGTCGCGCGCTGTGTGGCATGTTGCGTCATTTTGTTCAAACCAAAACTCTGTCGCGTCAATGCCATTCAACTGAGGAACGAAGAAGTCAGAAATCATATTTCTATTGCGCTCTCCATTGACGGTAACGTTCTGGTTAGTATCGTCCTTAAAGAAATATGGGCCGATGGAATGTTACGCGATGCGCAGTATTTATTTTTTTTTAAACGTAAAACAATGTGTAACAAATTGATTGGAATTCATATAATTAATCATTTGCTAAATAATTGTGGTGCTTGTGACAACCGAATATTCACAAAATATATTTTAAAGCATAAATTCAGCTAGAGCTGAATTCCTTTTCAAACTGCAGCCTTAAGTGTAAAATCTCACTTTTTGTCCATTGATTTCTGCATACAAATAATTATAATCATATAATTGAATGCTTTTATTTATTTAAAAGAGAACTTACTTCTCGGAATTCGCCATTATACTTCAGATTGCATAAACCAAACAAACAACTGTGATTTACATCATGCTAGTTCATGATGCGCTGGTTGTTTTTCCTTGTGCAGTATATACATTCACAATGAATTTTGGAACGTACTGCGTTCTGCCACCAGTTTGGGTTTGCATTTTGGAATGGTTGCTGATGCAAAAAGCAGGCAATACTACATTTTGGAAAGCAGCCTACATTTTTATTAATTCATATGTTTTTAACTACACTATCTAATGCGCATATATTTTTTGTTCGATTACGTTTTCCTCAAACCAGCCGCGCCGTGATTTGTTGCTGTTGCTGAAGATGTAAGACAAACTGCTTGATTTATTTGAGTTTATTGACTGCCTCATGAGAAGAGAGAGAGAGAGAGATTACAATGGTTGGTGTATTCATTATACACAACTACGAGTATATATAGGTATGTAAATATACACCCCTATTCTACTATACGTGTGGATCGAACGTTCGATTCACTTTCACTTCGAATCGGTATTCTGTTATACGGCGGTTGAACTGCCTTACCGTTTTCTCAAAGATTTAAATGTCATGCGTTTGGAAATTTAAGTGTCATTTCAACTGCGTAATTTGTGTGGAAAGAAAAATAAATATGTATAGTGCAGCACTTTATTTCAATCTTGACTCGGAAACAAGAGATTCTAGTGAAGTGAATCATTTTTATGAGGACAATAGATACGTGCGTAAAGTGGAATACCGACCTACGTTACCGACAAGTGAGTGTTTCACTTCGAACGGATAGCAAGATCGGAAAACTCGTATTTGACATAAACATTCCCCCGCCGTATAGCAGAATAGGGCTGATATTGTATATATATATTTTTTTTATAACTCGTTTAATTCTACTATGCTATGTAACCATGGCTGGAGTACCAAGAAAACTGACCTCACTTTCTCAGAGCTACGTATCTACGAGGGGCGTTCAATATATTCTCTGTATCGATATGAAGGAAAATGCGAATTCAATTTAAATTGTTTTTATTTTTCAATATAATCTCCCCTAACATCAATGCATTTGTTACATCTTGAGATAAGCTTTTTTAAACCCTCAAAAAAATAAATTTCCTCTTTCTCTGCAAAATACCCATTTATTGCCAACTTGAGTTCTTCATCATAAGAAAATCTTTTTCCACGAAGACATTTTTTCAAATCCGGAAACAGGAAATAATCACTAGGGGCAAGGTCTGGACTATAGGGTGGGTGTTGGATTTCTTCGAAACCACAATCTCGCGCAGCAGCCTTGGAAACTCGCGCCGTGTGAACAGGAGCGTTGTCATGAAGAAGCAACACACCCGCTGCGAGTTTACCCCGTCTTTTCTTTTTAATTTCCTCCCGCGAATTATGCAAAGTGGGAGCGTAGGATGTAGCGTTGATGGTTTCACCTTCTTTTTGTACTCAATGAGCAAGATTCCCTTTGAGTCCCAAAAAACTGTGGCCATGAGCTTCCCGGCAGACGGAGTGACTTTGAACTTCTTCGGGGGGTCTGTTCCTTTTTTATGCCACTGCATGGACTCTAGTTTGCTGTCAGGGTCATAGTGGTGGACCCATGTTTCGTCCCCAGTAACAATTCGATCCATAACACCGTCCGCGTTCTCACTACACATCTCCAAAAGCTCTCTACAGCATGCGATTCTCACTTTTTTCTGAGGCGCTGTGAGCATTCGTGGCACCCACCTTGCACTGACCTTTGAAAGGTTAAGATGGTCATGAAGAATGGTGTGAATGGTACCAATTGAAAGCTTGGTGATCTCTGCCATCATTTTCACCTTTATTCGGGCATCCTCAAGAACAAGTTTTTCGACTTCTTTGATGCTTTCTCCCGTACAAGCAGTAGCCGGGGCGCCGGAGCGGGGGTCGTCTTCTTTGCTCTCTCTGCCTCTCTTGAACTCACTTGACCACTTTTGCACAGTTGATAATGAAGGTGCGGAACCCTGGTAAACAGCCACCATCTCTTCATGAATAGTTTTTTTGACTTTTTCCTTGCTTAGTGAGAAATTTAATTACAGCGCGATGCTCAATTTTCACCATCATCGTCTCAGTTGCCATTATGATTCCGTTTAACTAGAGATAAAATGCGAATTAATAATCACATTTATATGAAATTTTACATGAATGCACTAAAATAGTAGTATTACTTGATAAATAAGTCAATTTATATATACAACCACAGCTTCACCCCGATACCGAGAATATGTTGAACGCCCCTCGTAGATCTTGAAGAAAGCGACGAGTTTCCTCTCATTTAATAAGCCATCAAAATGTATGGTGCTGCCAAGTATCACGAAACCCTACAGCCCTACTGGACCAGAGTACCCTGTCAGCAGCTGTTCGAGCGACATGGAACATTAGCGGCAACGCTTGTCCTTTTTATCCAGATAAAAGAACGCTTTTTGGGGAACAAAATCGATAAAGCGCACATTCTTGTGATACAAATGACTAGGTTAATAAGCTCCTGAAATAGGTATGCTCGTCCAGATCGTTGCTCTAACAACATGACTTCGAGTCGGCTTAAATGCGAAATTCTCCACTCTTATTAGGTTCGCCCTGTTGTACAATACCTCATTATGATAGTATTTTATGTTATTCTGTTGAAGTGAAGACACAAACCGTGGCTCAACTCGTAGTGTGTTGGCTTCCAAATCGCACGGTTTGGTGTTCAATACCAGCCGCGCCCAAAAGACATTCTTTTTTTTCAGACAACTAAAATCTCGTGAGATGAGTTGCCTAAAATGCAAGTCAGTTTACACTAATAATTTAGTCTCCCCATCAAATGTTATAGTAATACTCTAAAAAAAATTCCATAAAACTTGCTTTCATGTGTAGTTCAACACAAGATATCCAATTTCAATATATTGTAGAATCGTGAGAAATATATTTATACCCATGATATATTTACTAATTTACACCTGTGATATATTTCAAAGGTCAATTAGAGTAAAAGCTTTTGGAATTTTAAGTGAGAAACAATAGAAAAACATGGGTCAGTATTGCAGCCCGTAACATGATCAGCTACAAAAGTGTTGGTGGTGAAGCTGCAGATGTAAATCTTGAGGATGCGCAACAATATTTAGAAAAGTTGCCACCCAATTTAAGTGAATACAGCGAAGACTACCTCTAGAATAGGAACGAAAATGGACTAGCTTACAGGGCGCTTCCAAATAATACTTTTGCGTCAAAGGCTGAAATTCAAAGACGTTATAGCGTCAAAGGAGCGTTTAGCAGTAAGGGTATTAAACCAAGGCCGTAAATTGTGTTATTTTACATCCGGGTGTATATTCATGTAAATACAATGTACTACAAAGTTTCGAATTGTTCATATTGGGATTTTATTTATTTAGCTTATTTTCTATTTGTTAAAAAAAAAAATATATTAATTAAAAAAATAGGCGTCTGTCTTTGGCGGCCAAATTTTGTAAGTACCGTCGCTGTCCATTCTAGGAGGACTTCACTGTAATATGTTAAAAATTTCGAAGTAGGATTTACAGTTTTAACTTAATAAGAAGAAAATGAAACATTATTCTTGCGTTATCGCTTTTTTCTAATATGTATTTATTTTTAATGAATAATCAAATTGAATAATTCACAACTCAAAAGTAAAAATTTAAAAAAAATAACATTTTATTAACCGCATTTTTTTCGCGGTGCTAATAATAATATTAAATTTAGATAAATACAGAATTAAGTCTAAGTTACATTAAAAAAATGATTTCACTTTGAATTTCGATTCAGCACGGAATCTATTTTCTATTAATTTCGATGCTTTATAGTCTGATAAGCAAACTATTGCTTAGAGCCATAATTTAAAGCATATAAAATGCGTTTGCCAGTGTCAGCTATTCGCGCTATCATCCACTTCAAATTACATATTTTAAGCTATTTACAGAAAACTTTGTAAAAGTAAGCACATCCTACAAACTAAACAAAAAAACAGTGATACTTCACTGTGAATGCTGTATTCATAAAAATAATCTTAGCATATTACATTTCTTAATAACTAGATAACTATAATAATTATTTCTACAGAGAAGTTGATGGTATTTTAATACCATAATTAGCACAATTAAATTGTTCAAATCGAGTCAGGTAAAAAAAAAACAGGAACACCAAATTGTAGCTGTACGAAATGTTATCAAATATCTTAACATTAAAATAAAAACGATTTGTCTCTGGTGTGCTCTCAATTAAATGTTTTATTTCGCTGTCTGTTTTATTTTTTCTCTCAAAAGCCCATGAATTTAGTAAGTTTTATAATGGTCTTCTACCATAAAGAGAACTAAAAGATTTCTCTTGACATTCAATTATTTTGTGATTTTTTCTAAATAGCTGTCTTTTTGATATATACGAGTACATGCATACATATGTAAATATGTATTCTAACATGTAGATATTCTTGACAATTTTTATATATTCCTAAATTCGAATGTATTTTTCGCTAAAAGTTTTAAAAAAAACCCTCTAGAGCAAGCGCTATCTTCAAAACAATAGCATATTGTTAGTGGGGATTTTTAAATACAAATAGTTTAGTAGTGTGATTAGCATAATTCCCCATTTCTCTATATATATGTACAGCTTGAAAGAAATTTTTCGTTGGATCCTTTGGTATTTTAGTATGGTTCATAATTGTGTTATTGTGCCAACAAAATTTAAAGCACGAATTGGGAATTCAGAATTTTATTCTTTACGGTTGTATGAGGGATAATGGTCTATCGTCTATGCGAGCTTTATTCTGAATCTCGCTTGGTCCATTAGATACAATTGAAGGTTGTGAAGATGTCTCTAACATATTTCTTGTAGCAGAGATATTTGTTGCGTTCGGACTTGCAATTAGTACGCCTTCGTAGTTAACTCCGTTTAATTCAAGATTAACCATAAGTTGTTGTTCTCCATTTACACCAGTTGCTAAAAAGAGAAGTATACTTCCATAATTTCTTTGTTATACAATACGAGTATATACATGCATATTCTTATTTAAATTTAATATATACATATATATTGATGATATGTCCATGTACATATGTATATGAAATGTGCCATAAATAGTAAAAATTAAAACGATTTAAAGGTAATATTTAACTTAAGCCAGATTATAACAATTTGTCCTAAGCAAAATAATAGGTTTACTTAACATAGGAACGGTTACAATACAATCCCTAACTTTGCGAAAATCTCACAATTAAAAATCAATTATGTACAGGGTGTTCCACAGTCACCGCCGCAGACAAAAACTTAAGAGGTAATTTTCCCGTTTTCGCTTCATTTTCTTATGATTTTACGAGTTAGCAGTTTTTATAATAATTTTAATTTAATTTTATAATTTTTTCTATGCGTATAACGGTAAGAATGGATTATACTGATGAAGAATATTTAGAAATGAAAATAATATTCGGTGAAATGGGATAATGTGCTCGAAGGGCGGCTTGCGAATACATCCAGCGCTTTCCAAATTGACGCAATCCTGATGACCATGTTTTTAATCGAATTATAAATTGCGTTCGCATAGAAGGTGTGCTTCAACCACAGCGACAAGATGGAGGACAAAAGGTGCTTCCAAATAATAATGGCAGTGAATCGTGACAAAACTTCTACCGATAATGAGGAGCACGATCTGGCGTTCGTTGAACCGCAATAATTTTCACCCGTACCATTTCACTAAGGTACAACATTTTCATCCCGGTGGCCAGGAACGGCGCATTGATTTATGCGAGTGTATGCTTTTACTAGTGAAGGTTTTTTCAACAGTCATAACTACCATTTCTGGGCTGAGGAAAATCCTAAAGTGTCACGGGCTACACAATTTCTACACCAATTCAGTTTCAATTTGTGGTATTGGCTTTTAAATTATTCCCTGGCAGGTATTTCTGAAAATAAAATTTTTGTTGACTAGAAAACATTTAAGTAATACTAATCGAAAAATTGTGATGAAAACGACCGGACCTTTTAAAAATTCCCTCACGACTTAATGCTACAAATTATGCAGATTTTTTTAAGAATTAATCTGCCAGATTTAATCGAAGACTTGTCCTTTGAGCAACACAGGAATATTTGGTTCATGCACGATGGTGCTCCGCCCATTACTGCCCCGTCAATGAAAATTTCTCGGAGCAGTGGATCGGTCAAAGTTGGCCGCCGAGGTCACCAGATCTTGACCCACTAGATTATTTCTTGACTTTTGTAGGTTACAAGTTACAAACAAAGAATTCGTTTTAATTTTGCATTATTTCTTGAATTTCCTTTCTTTGTTGTTATTTTAATAATGTTAAATGTATGGTTTTGTTAAAAAAAAAATGTTAAGCATATTTTAGAGAATAAATTGGGCTTTCATAATAAAAAAGGAAAAATGATACTCAAACAACAGCTTAAAAACCCCGCAAAATGGGTTTGATAATAATTTGCGGGAAAACTGTTATCCACATAGAAAAAAGTTGTAGGGCTGGTAGAAACACTGCTAACTGCTCTTGTGTAAACAAAAAAAATCAAGAATTGGTTGCAGTTTGGCAAAGTACGAGTCAGTTAAAAGAAACGAGACCAAAATTCATAAAAACCGTTATAAGTCGAAAAGGAATGGAAACGAGAAAATTACCTCTTAAGTTTTTCGACTTAAAAGGTCTTCGTCTCGGGCACTCTGTTTATATATATATGTACTGGTATATTTAAATATTCTTGCAAATTAAAAACGATAACATATACCTTCGCTTTGAAATTCAATAATATTATTAGAGCTTAAAGAGTCAGAGTCTATATTTTAAAAACTGTTTTGGTAGAATTTAGTGTGTATTTGAGTGGATATAGTACTCGTACATGTTAAACACCTACATCGATATTGAGGGAGCTTTCGATTACACAACTTTTAATTTTCAACTTTAATAGACAAAAAATAAGAGCGGTGACCATAAACCTTGGAATGGATTATCGGTGCTCCTGGGAAAATATTATAACGGATGACGAGAAAGCAATGCTAGTTTTTCCAATTGTTATGTTTTAGTAGCTGTCAAAGTTACCAATGACATTCAGCTGTCAGAATATTTAGTAAGGTTGGCCATTTCATCATGCATCGTTTTACGCTTGCCGAACGTGCGGAAATTATTAAAAAATATTAAATACGCAACATGAACTTCGTCGTGAGGACGGTCGTCATCATGGCTTCAGTGTGCATTCAATTCGTCGCACCGCGGAATACGTTTGAGCGTGAGTACACTCTTTTGGATCTTAAGCCACCAACCATACATACATAGATTGGTGCAAAATGAAGAAAACATAGCCGCCGTAGCGGCCAGTATAGAAGAAGATCGAGAAATGTCGATTCGGCGCCGATCTGTTGAATTGAGCATCGCCAGAGTCAACCCGGCTTATTTTGCGGTTGGATTTGGGCCTACATCCATATAAAATAGTGTTGACGCAAGAATTGAGGAAGGAGACACCGTTACCGTCAATGGTCTCTGGTACCTGGTACAGAGAGATGTTAACCGACTTTCTGTGGTCAGCGCTTAACAACAACGTCGCTACATGCCATTCAAGCGACGCAACGCTCTAAGTTATGAAGGAGAAATTTGGCAACTGGGTTATTTCACGGCGAGCGTTCATCGATTGGCCGACGAGATCATGTGATCATCGAGGCGGCCATTTGAATTACGTAGTATTTCACACACAATGGCATGAACGTAGCTTTAAAATAAAGTCAGAATAAAATTTAAATCTCACATCATTCTATATGATTACTTGGGTTATTTCACGGCGAGCGTTCATCGATTGGCCGACGAGATCATGTGATCATCGAGGTCATGTGGTCATTCCAACGTAAGTTGTCATTGGTTTCGACGATACAAGTGCCATTCATGTATAATTGCTGTGTATTTAAATTTCGCTTTCAGAGAGCAGACAGCATTGTATTTTGGAAGCATTAAATTCCACTCTGTTGATAGTTCTCCAATTGGTTATGCTGTTAATATCGAAATTTAAAGAGCTTCACATACGCTGCCGAGAGCAGGTACGTGAGTACGGGAACGAATATGAAAAGCAGAGAGTACTGTCGTCAGCAAAGGAATATATTGGATTAGAGGTAGCAGGCAAAAGATCATTGCTGAAAATTAAAAAAAGTCTTAGAGACAGAACGGAGCCCTGGGACACACCAACATTTATTTTGTGAATATCAGACTTGAAACCATCCAAGAAAACTTGAACGTTCTGAAAAGTAATTTCTAATCCATTGAAGAGGAGAGTCGCCGACCCGAAATGCCATCAAATCACCAGTCGACCTGTTGCTACGAGAACCATACTGCCGGTCATTGAGAAGTTTTTGTGTTTCAAGATATTTCATGAGCTGACGGTTTGTCAGCGTTTCCATTACCTTGTAAAGAAGGGACGTAAGTGCAATGGGTCTGTAGGAGGAGAGAGAAGAAGATTCGCCTTTTCAAAGGGATTCAACAAAAGTCAAGAAATTGCTTTGGTACTGCGTAAAAATGCTTACATAATTCTGTCAACCTATAATGTTTAATACATTTTGATAACTTTGTTAGCTTGTTGAATGGATAAGTAAAACTTAGAACTATTAATTAATGATTTTAGTTCTTCAAATTCACTGTATATTGCAGCATTACCTTTGTTCTCATTAGTTTCATATCCTACTTGATGGGTATCATCAAATTAAATTTTTCTTCACACTTAAATTTGAAAAAAAGGAACCTTACTTGCTAGTTTATCAGCAAGATATCTTCGCATCTAACAGCCGACAAATTACAGCATCAAGCTTGAGTTACATTACTGTAATAATAAACGGTTTTTAGTTGTTCTTCTTATAAATAAAGTGAAAAAATATTATATTGGCATATGCAGTTAAGAATATGCTTATTCTTACAACATGCCAATGATGGCAATTCCATCATGATAATCAATTCCAAATTTGATTTGCTCTATTGTAAATCTAAACAAAAGACTATTACTATATGCAGTTAAGCAAAAAACTGCGGTTAATAGCATCATAGCTATACGGAACATTAATTTGAAAAACATGTAAAATAGAAACCTATTTTTTTTAGTTGGCCGTGAGTCTAACTCAGGGGACTTGCCAACGCAGAACTATAGAAAAAGATAATAATCATGATATAGGAATGAGCATTGGTGGTGAAAATAGCGATACAATAAAGTGAGACAGGAGACATTATGCCGGTCTTCGAGGGTGTCGAATGACTGTGTAATACTGGCATCACCTATGACTTTTATCGCACGATTTTGGATCCTATCTAGCAGGTGCAAAGAGGTCTTTGGGGCACCTGACCAGATGTGGGCATTGTACTCCAGTTTTGGGCGGATAAACGCCTTATATATTGAAGCCAGGTCAGACGGGATGAAATATTTCTTACATCGCTTGATGAAATCTAGACATTTCGCGGCATTTTTGGCGCCATCAAATATGTAATCATTCCAACGTAAGTTGTCATTGACACACATACTGAGAATGGAAAGTTTTTCGGTTTCGACAATGCAAGTGCTATTCATGGATAATGGCTGGGTGTTTAAATTTCACTTTAGCGACAGCAGACAGCATTGTGTTTTGGAAGCATTAATTTCCACTCTGTTGGTAGTTCTCCAATTGGTTATGCTGTCAATATCGGAATTAAATGAGCTTAACATACGCTGCCGTTCCCGTTCTACGTCCGAAGAGCAGGGACGTGAGTCCGGAAACGAATATGAAAAGCAGAGAGTACTGTCGTCAGCAAAGGATTAGAAGTGGCAGACAAGAGATCATTGATAAAAATTAAAAAGAGTGTTGGAGACAGAACGGGCATACCAGCATTTATTTTGTGAATATCAGACTTGAAACCATCCAAGACAACTTGAATTGAACGTTCCGAAGGTAGTTTCTAATCAATTGAAGAAGAGAGTCGTCGATCCCAAATGCACGCACAAAACGACAAAAGAGCCTGATGCCAAACTGTCTCAAATGCCTTAGAAATATCAAGTGCAACTATCTTGCTTTCGCCAGATTGATGCACACTTTGGTTCCATTTTTCGGCGAGTCATGCCATCAAATCACCAGTGGACCTGTTGCTACGAAAACCGTATTGCCGATCATAGAGAAGTTTTCGTGTTTCGAGATATTTCATGAACTGACAATTTATCACTGTTTCCATGACCTTGGAAAGAATGAACGTAAGTGCAATGGGCCTGTAGGAGGAGAGTAAAGAAGATTTGCCTTTTTTAGGGACGGGCTGGGCAAATGCTGTTTTCCATCTGCTCGGAAAGAGTCCTAAAGAGTAGGATTGATGAAAACGCTTACGCAGTGGTTTTGCCAGCGTGGAAGAACACCTCTTCAGAAGCGGACCAGTGGATTTATGTACGTTGAGATTCGACCCATTGAAGATTCGACGCACTCAAGTGTAGGCAGAGACAAAGCAAAATCTGGAAGTGTTGAACTGGCCGCAAAGTATGCAGCTAGCAGTTTGGCTTTGTCTAAAGAGCTGACAGCTGGAATGTCTTGTGGATGAGCGTTGGGATGGAGAATGAGGGAGAATTTCTGATGTTTTTGACAAACGACCAAAAGCTTTTACTACCTTTGGGACATTGTAGTATTTTTTGCCTCAACTTTTGGTCTTGAGAAACGCGACGGAATGAGCCTTCAGTAGTAAAAGGGCAGCATAGCTAACGGTACTGAAGTTGCGTTGGGATATGAGATTTTGCCTTATCCACACAAATAGAGACAAAATAGCCTAGATGCCATAACGCAGGATATTGAAGAGCTTTGAACTCAAAAAGATTAGAATTTGCTTAAGACAAACATATTTGCTTTGACGATATATGTAAATGAAACTTATTTTATGAAATAAACTTTGTGAATTATTAAAAAAGCGTTGTTTAAGTTTCCACATTAAAATCGGCAATCTCTTACATAACTTTTAAAATCAATTTTTTTTTCTTAACCTATACATACGAGTACATGTAGATACGAGTAGAAAGGGTATTATGTATTTTAACGATGAGTGAATATCAATAAATGAGGCTGTATTTCCTATATTTATTACCCCAGCACACTTTCGTGTTTGGTGAGATCGTAGAGTGTTTAGACCTTACCGCAGAATATTTATAGACGTCGAGAAGCATTCGTTTGGTCGGCCTGTAAATAAGAGACCGTGTCATTTGCAGTAGAGCTTACAAGCGACCCTACTGTCGATGGAAGCCCTGATGAAGGACACGCAGTACTATTGCGGGTTCAGGTCTTGAGAAGTCCTACCCTTCGCAGATCTAATTGAATTGTATTTTTGAGATGTAGTAAGAAGATTTATAAAGTCTAGCTTGGTTGCCGTAATACATGTTATCCATAAATTATTATAGTTCAAAAGAGTTGTACTTGAACGTGTCATACACTTAAAAAGCATCTTCAAATATATCTACTACAACTTTGTGCCTTACGGAATTTAAAAGAATTTATTTTTATATTAAAGAGAGATGACTTTACGGACCAGAACATTGTACGAGTAGCTCCAAACTTTTGACTTTCAGTTTAATTAAATCACAAAAATCCATAATTAGGACAGTCATATATCTTAATATTTCTGTTAGCGTTAAAATTAATATTTTCATTTCTAAAGCTAAATTATTGGGAATACATATTGCAAACGAGATACTTACATCTTCGCGATAATTTAAACTGCATACCCGAAATAAGAGATAATTCAGCATTTGTAATTACATGAGGAACCTTTTCTTTTTGAACTTCAAGACTATTGTCTTGAACATTTTGAATTTCGTTGCCTTTATAATCTAAGTCGAGTTTTCTCGCTGGTGATACCGGCGATGGCTGGCTACTTCGTTCGGTGGGTGTTTTCGTTGTCATGACATTGTTCTCGTGCTCATGTGAATTATTGGCTGTGGAATTGTTCGTATCTTCACTGTCGTGCGTCTCCTGAAAACTATTTCGAACGGGTGGAAGATATAGGTTAGTTGAAAATCCTCTTTTGGCTGGCGGTGGTTGGTTGAAATCTTCTCTATCAGAGGTTGCACCCATATCTGAAGGTTCACGTTCTCGCTCACGTTTAATAAGAATATTCGGTGGTGAGTCGGAAAGGTTCAGCGCCTCGCTAAAAGTAAAAAAAATACTATTTAATAAATACTGAATCTTCAATTCGCCATAGTAAAGACACTAACCGTTGTGGTTCGATTCCCTGTGGTGAAGTATTTACTGATGCTGGGGGACTAGTGTTATTATGGTACATTGACCACAAAGCTACACGAGACATTTCGAGGGCGTTTAAAGCTTCGCGGGTAGTTGTTTCTGGGCTTTGTGATCTTGGGCGGGGCTGTTCCTTTTTTGTTTGAATTAACTTTAAGTATTCCATCATACGTTGCTCTATTTCATGTTGTACTAAATTGGGAACCTGACCAAAGGATGGTGCTATCAGTCTGTGATGTGCAGCTGCCGCTGCCGCTTGTGGATTGCCGTGCGTTACTAAAGCTAGTGGAGACATTTGCTGCATTGCACCGGGAAGATTACTTCTTCCTATTTGGGGCTGAAATTAAATTGAAGGAAATTTATTAATTACGATAAAACGCAACGTGTATGAGAACTGTAAAAGAAAAACATTGTTGGTAAAAATGTATTATCATAACAATTCGTTAAAACAAATAGCAATTTATGTTCCAATCTCTTTTGCATGAATACATACATTGTTAAATATTATTAAGTTAAATAATGCAATTCGAACGAAAACTTAAACTGATCTGAACATTTTATATGTATACAACTAGTTACGACAGAGAATTTTTAACTGCTTTGCGAGAATTAGAGGCATTGACAATAAATATGTATATAATAAATGTATATTTAGTATAACAACTTGCAAATTTGTGTAGCCGTCGAATAAAACCTCCTCAAAATCATTACATATTAATTAAATTTGATTTAACAAGTAACATAGGGAATTACTGTAAGTTTATTTTAGAACTGAAAGTATGTGCTATATATGGAGTTTTGTATGATTTTGAGAGTAGTAATAACCATATTTATTGTATGTTGGAGTAAACATTTGAAAGGATAATTAAAAGACAACGCTACTGATTGCTCGGTAAATCATATACAAAAAAATACTTATAGGTAGTATATATTTAATCACGAAGATTGTTACATTTTATTAGTTTTCATATATACGAGTACATAGGATATATACATATATATGGAATTTTTGTTTGCTTCTTTTAGACAACGAAGCACACACTTTAGCATCAGCAGACATTTGTTGCGTACACCGTGCAGCACCCGGTTTTAAGTCGCAATTTGGACTGGAAGGAGTATAGCCAGAATATGTACTATCTTTGCGAAAGGCGTTTGGTGGCACCCAATCGTAAGTCTCACCACAGAAGATGCAAAAACCTGGTAGATGCCGGACGAATAAAAATTGACTGGGTCATCTGCGGAATCCGTGAAAAGGTATTGCTGAAAAACTGTTTCAAATGCCTGGAATTTGGTCACATAGCAAATCAATGCAAGAACAAGGAAGACCGCTCTCAATTATGCAGAAGATGCGGATCCGAAGGACATATTTCAAAGGAGTGCAATAAGCACCCCTTTTGCGAGTTTTGCAAGAAAAATTACACGGAAGACGCAAAACACGTAGCCGGCATCAGTAGATGCTGTGCATGTATGCAATGGGAAACATTTTTATAGCTGTTATGCTCGGCCAAGCTGGACAATGAGCGAATTTGAGGAAATGCTAGATAACCACGCTGAAGACGCATGTGGGAGATATCCAATTGTTATAGGAGGGGATTTCAAGGCATGGGCAACCGATTGGGGTAGCAGGTTTACTAACCCCAGAGACTATTCTTTACAGTAAGCATTCTCGTCCTTGGAAGTGGGTATCGCAAACGTTGTCAGGTCGAACACATACTATAAGGCGGAGGTCGGCTCTATTGTCGATATTACTATCCTTGGAAACTCCCTGCTCAGATCACAAATGGAAAGTCAGCGAGGAATTTACGCACAGTGACCACCAGGCGATATTGACAAACATAGAGAAGAGAAAGCAAACGAAATAACCCAAGTTTACAGGTCCTACATGGAAGGACTCATTCCTGGATAAGGGTACGTTTGAAGAAATATTTAATAGATGCAATCTGATCGCAAACAGAACAGCGAAGAATTTGGCGAATCACTTACACGTATTGTTACTATAGCATGCGATGCATCAGTGATCAAAACAGTCGCCAGCGACAAAAGAGCGCCGTGCTTTTGGTAGAATGATGAAATTAAGGCATTAGGGCAACGTGTCTATATGCTCGTCAATACAGCGATCTAGAAAGCCAGATTTTCAAGAAAACCTTAACTCTATTAGACGCGCAAGACGCCACTTAAGAACTGCGATCAAAGAAAATAAAGCGAGATGACTCAGGCGCTTTTATACGAAGCTGATCTAAATCCTTGGGTTAATGCATATAGGATTATAATGGCCAAAGTAAAGGGCTAGAGGGCTTCACAAATAACATGCCACACTTTGCCAGCACTTTATGGACCCGACGGAATTCCAAAAGAGGACTTAAAAGCAGCTGTCCAGAAAATACCAGATATGTTCATAACAGCATACCAGAGATGTCTAAAGGAAGGAATTTTTCCTGACCCATGGAAAAAACAGCATTTGGTACTCCTGTTAAAGGAAAACCATCTTCATGTCGGCCAATATGTCTTCTAGATATTATGGGCAAGATTCTGGAACGTATCATTTATGGAAGACTATTGTCAGTAGCTGAGAAAAAGGAGTTTTATCAAATCGCCAATTCGGTTTTAGAAAATCTCGATCTACCATAGATGCCATAAAAACATTTGTAGACGTTGCGTCTAAAGCGATAGAAGGGGAAAGATGGCGATGGGGCACAAAGGAATATTGCGCAGTGGTAACACTTGATGGTAACAATGCTTTTAAATCCATAACAAGAGCACTTTCTAGAATGGATACACCACGCTATTTACTTAAGATAGTAATAAGCTAACTTAACAATAGACAGCTTCAATACCAAACAGAAGATGGTATCAAATATTACAGTGTCTCTGCAGGAGTGCCAGAGAGATCAATACTAGGACCATTATTGTGGAATATTATGTACGAAGGAGTACTGCGACTGGCGCTGCCACGAGGAGTTCACACAATAGGTTTCGCTGATGACATTGCTATTTTTATGGTCGCAAAACACATTCACGAAGTAGAATCTGCTACAAATGCTGCTATTGCGCAAATAAAAAAATGGCAGTATTCAGCTGGACTTGAGCTTGCTGAAAACAAAATTGAGGCGATTTTAATAACCAGTCGGAAGACGGTGGAATATGCAACCTTCCGGGTGGGAAGCCGAACAATTCGGTCTAAATGAGCACTGAAATACCTGGGAGTAACGTTGGATAATAAACTGCAGTTTGCACCACATATTTTCTATGCTAGCGAAACGGCATCTTTACTACAAGCGGCATAATTACGAATTCTACCAAATATCGGTGGACCTGGTGACACTAGAAGGGTGTTATTTTCAAGAGTGATCAGCTGGGTTCTGCTTTACGCTGCCCCGGTTTGGATCACGGCACTTGTCAGATAGGATGCTAAGAAAAAACTATCGTCGGCATACAGACTATGCTTTCGAACGATATCTGATGAGGCAGCATATGTTATAGCTGGAATGGTACCCGTCGACATACTCACGGATGAGATGTTTAGAATAGACAACAAAATTGCATCAAACCGCCACGTAGAAACGCATGAAATAAAAACGATTAAAGAGGGGGAAAGGATGACCTCAATAACTAGATGACAGAATAGATGGCACAACACCACAAAAGACTGTTGGACCTATAAATTAATTCCGTTTATAGAAGTGTGGGTAAACCGGGCAGCTCACGCAGTTCCTGTTCGGTCATGGGGGTACCGTGAATATCTGTACCGCTTTGGATACGATAACTCTTCCTTGTGTTCAAATTGTCCAAATGACGACGAAGAGGCGGAGCATGCGATAATTTATTGTAGTTGTTTTGCAGAAAGAAGAAGAAACTACCGAGACCACAGTGCCTCGTCAAACATATATGTATTACAAAACATATATTGATCAAAAAGCTCCCGGAATCCATTCAGAAAATTAAAAATACAAGTTTATTCATCTAAATCTACATTGTCCCCTTCAAAGTAATCCCCATCGACTGCAATCCTCGAAATATTTTTTATATTCGGTTTTCGGTATGTCCATCAGTGCTTCCTACGATTTTTCCATTACTTCCTCTCGGCAGCTGAAACGCGTTCCCCGTAGGGGTTTTTTTACTCGATTGAACCTAAAGAAGTCACAGGGAGCAAAATCAGGTGAATTCGGTGGCTGTTGGATGGTATTTGTTGCATTTTTCGTCTATTATCATTTTTCGTTTCGTGTGTTATCATGCTGCAAAATCCACGAGTTTTCTACCCACAATTCTGGTCTCTTTCGGTGAATTGCTTCACGCAAACGTCTCATAACGCCCAAATAATACTCTTTGGTTACTGTCCGGCCTTCTGGCAAAAATTCATGATGCACTACACCGTTGTAATTCATGATAACTGTGAACATTGCCTTCTTTTTTGACTGAAAACGACATTTTCAATTGAATCACGACCACTTTCGAACCACTCGTGCCACTGGTAAACGACCTTTTTCTTTAGAGAATCGTTGCCGAAACACTTTTCCAACATTTCCAACGCTGGCGCACCATTAAATCCGTTTTTCACGCAAAAAGTAATACAAGCTCGTTGTTGCAAATTTAAATCCATTTCTAAAATTGTAAAAAATCTCCAACGCACACAGAGATAGATGTACTCTTGGCTACGTAACTTTTGCAAATGTCAAGCTATGAATGCTTTATGGTTATTGCTTTTTGATCAAAGTGGTATATTACAATCAGAGGAAATATGGCGCGAATTTGTGAGTTTATAACCGGTGTGCAGAAAGAAATCCGCCGAATCGAACAAGTACGACCTACTGAAATAGTCAAGGACCCAGAGGATAGCATAGATGCTGACCAGCCCCGCAAAGTAATACCACAAGGGAGTACCGCGGGGAGAGTGGTTGAAGTGGGCAGGGCGTGTTTAGTACGTCGGCATACTCTTGACCTTGGAACATTCAGGGATATGAAACGTGCACGCTAGTGGCCCGGGCTACTAGTATCTTTCGAAGATTATAAACCCTATGCCGCAGCCATTAAAAAAAAGACGTGCGTTGCGTCGAATTTTGAAAGATCTGAAAACGTTCCCTTATATAGTGCAAACCATTCACGAAATGCTGCCTGCTGATCGTCAAGTGAGGATAACTTACTCCTATGTTAAACCTGATTCAAGAAAACGATGATTTCATATCCAAAATCATAGTGAAGGGAGAGGCCAATTTCCACTTAAGTGGTAATGTGAATAAACTAAATTTTCATTTCTGGGGCACGGAAAATTCACATGAAATGCGCGAAGAGCCAGTTCATCCCCTCAAACAATCTGTAAGGTAAGGAAGCCGGCGGCACCGTCTTAAATATAACGGTGTGCGCTACAGACAGATGTTGAACGCGATTTTTTTTTGTCGCATGTTGCTGAATTGGGTCTCGAGCCTTGTTGGTTCCAGCAGGACGGAGCAGCCACTCACACAGCTCGAGCAACGATGGAGATTTTGAATTACCAATTTCTAGGCCGTGTGATCACCCGGCCAGATCGCCAGACCTGACGGCGGCATACCTTGACGCAAGTCTTGAAAGTCAATATTGAAGAAGAAATCACCAATTTAGCACCAGATATTTGGTGAGCAACAATTTAAAAAACCGCAAAACGGGTACAAATGTGCATCAATCCAGGAGGTGGTTATTTGACCGACATTATTTTTTCAACTTAATGTCACCAATTTCAAATAAACTTTTGGTGAAAACGGAGCCCATTTTGTTTTATTTTTAATAAAATAGCAGCCAATTCACATTATGACATTACTTTTGCCCCACCTTGTAGTTAAAATTCCTTTGGCAGTGAAAACAGAAATGAGAAGTATAAGAAATCGATGCTTTAGGTTTTGGATCAATAGATTGATATGAAATCAAGTATACAATAGGACGAGTGTTTCGACTTTGAAAATGTTAATGTAAAGTTTAAATACGGGTATTGAAACTAACGTGGTAACTAAGTAATGGTGTTGGGAATTTAACGTAAATCCGTTTAGTTAAAATTAATTGCAAATATAAAAATGTCATTCTCCTACAAATTTTTTTTTCTTGAACCATTTTCTGCTTCCATCCTGGGTTGTTATTTAATCAAGAAAAACTGAAGATAAAGAAAGGTTTAATAGAGACAACATACTCGTAGATGTTTGGGCAGTTTTCCTATTACATACAAAGTTAGGATTTGATCAAACTGTGAAATTATAGTTAAAGCTAGCATTGGCATGAGCGTTGGCAAATCCGTTTAAAACAGTTACTGACCAAGGCGTAATTCCAATAGTTTTGGCGTTGAGAAACTTAATGGGAAATTACGATTTTGTTTGGATAAATATGTGAATAAAGTTTTGAATAAGAAATATGCGCAGAAATTTGAAAAAATCCCGATGCAAATAGGAATGGGGGGGTTGTTAAATGAGGCAGGTACAGTGAACTCTGCTACACGGATAATAAGACCGGGAGAGAAAAATTGCACTCAAACTGAAAAGGAAATGCTTTCAATCACATTTGTGTGCAACGATAAAAGTAAGGTTCTGCTACTACGCATGGTGATCGTTTTTTGCATATAATGGTCGATGGCGAAGGATAGGCCGATAATGGTTTTCCTTCCATTGTTTCCTCATTAATGTAATATTAGGTGCAGTCTAGCAAATACCTCCAAGTTGCTTTCTCGGTCCTCGTACTAACCCATTCCAGTGCCCATATCTAGTGACTCCTGACATGCTCGGTCGCGGTGGAACATGACAGCAGAAGAAAAAAAAAGTTCTTAATTTTAACATAGATGAAGTTAGAATTGTATGGATCTCTGCACTCGAATTTCTAGTTTTCGTAGATCCATGCCATCCAGTTATTTTGGCGGTGTAATAATATCTTATACTTGTAAGGCTACATCTGCTTTTCCCAATTCAGGTCAAATTGAGTGGATTCATTCTTTGTTTTAGCTTTCTCCTTATCCTTACTATTCGGGTCATATACACATATGGCACTGTCATGCATACCAAACGTTAAAGCATATTCGGTCACAAAATACTGAGGTGTTTTTGCACCAATTCAATCACCCTACCGTAACTTAATGTACGATATAGTAATCGAAATTTTTATGTTGGTTTACGACTTAGCAGCCCAAGACTTAGTTCGCACTTCTATTAATTTATTGTAAATAGATGTCTCGAGTTGGATTTGTGGTTTCGGAGAAACTTCAGTGCAAATATTCAGTCTTAGCACAACTAATTCGTTTATTAGGTACATATTAAGTGTTTTCTGAAAGCAGTCGTGCATTTGTTTTTGAAGCACGAAAAGAAAGAAATCGTTTCAAACTTTGTGGTACTTCAAAAGAAAATCTTCAACGACATTAAAAGCCAACAGACTTTGAACACTGCCTTGTTCAGTTCTTAATGAACTTTATTGTGAATTTTGAAAAGCATCATTTATCGACTTGTCGTTCATAAAGTTGCGATGTTATTTTCATAAAATTTACTAATATAGTGATATCAAATGTTTAGAACTCACTTGAAAATTTCCATTGCATGAGCCATTAGCTTTATTTTTATTTTTTTTAAATATTTACTATGTGATATTGATTATCGTTATAACCAATTAAAACTTAATAATATTATTTTCTGAGTACAACGTTAATTTCGTTGGTAAATAAATAAACAGTGTGTTTATACACATTAATAAATTAATTAATGAATCAAAGATATTGGTCCACATCTCGTTATTCTATTAATTTTTATGTTCATATTTACTTTACATTGCTGTATCTTTCCCATACAAACAATATATGTAACATATGTACCATGAACATATATTGTATTGTATATGTACATAATAGTTTGAAACATAGGCAAAAACAATGATGTATCATATACGTACGACATATCGTATGTATGGACATTTGGTGATGCGCATTACTTAATTGAACTTCAGGATTCGATCATTTCAACATGGAATGTGAAACTTCTGTTTTCAATTCTTTTCAATTTACGATGCAGATGTTCATACATGCATACACGTGAGATGTTAAAAGCTACAAGACAGCAGTCATTTATATACATGAAAACAAAGACAGCAACAGGATTTCACGAGTAAAACTAAGAGCAAAAAGCTAGTTAATAAGAAATATATTGCTTAGATAAATGAGATTGCGGCACACTGTTTTTTCATCTACTTAAGATTTAATGTAATTATAGCAAATAATCGCAACTCTATTGAACACTTCTCAAATACGAGCATCAGTATATTTAACACAGTAAAATAAAGATATCTCTGTACAATTTTTTTGCAGGTTTCTTTCCACATTACTCGAGTTCTTACTTACCATCTGCATTTGATTATGCATTGCCTCAAATTGACCATAGCTGGAACGACGTCCCTCTCGGCGATTGCCATCGATTGCGGCTTGGAGTTCAGCTGGTGAACTTAAATTTTTCTTTTCACATTCATATGGATATAAGTATTTCATGTACCTGAAAAATTGAAAAAAAAACATATTTATTTAAAAAAAATGTTGATATTAATGAAGAATATACAAATATATGTTTTTAAATAAATGTAACTACGAGTATTTATCTTATTTTTTATATCATCTTATTATTTTCTTCAAGCAGAGATGAGTCAATTTGTTAGCATAAGCAAAATGTATCATATCAGTATCATAACACAGAATAAAGTAATAACGGTTGAGCGTTTACTTCTCTCTCTTTAAGATAAAAACGGAAAACGTGAACAAACCAGCTTGCCGTGAAACCTATGCACTGGAACTAAATATATTTTTCCTTTTTATTAATTGGTTGGGCAAACATAGACAAGAAGACAAATATCAATGGACTCTGTCCAGAAGAGTTTTATGTACTGTTCTCCTTGCTGTGTACCGTTCAGGTATTGTCGCTTTTTTGTACACACTTTCGGTCGGAAGAGGAAGAACATGAATGGCGACGAATTCATTACGAGCTAAATGCCAAATACGGATTTGTAATACGAGTAATTATTATAAAAATTAAGATCCTTTTGCATTTAGCAAAATATGTGTACATTATTCAAATGCTGTGTGCAGTTATTATTTGTTTTTTATGAGCTCTCTTTGCAGCTTTGCCTCCATATATTATTTCGCAGTTTTCGTTGTAAAAAATAGGCTTACTATTATACTTATTAATTATTATTGTTGCTTTACTTTTATTTCTACACAGAAAAGATATGAAACCCAAGAATTTTATTTTTCACAAATAAAAATATTCACCAATTATATAGTAGATTCAACGAAAATTCCACACAATTTTCTACCACAAAGATTATACCAGGTGGCGCAAAATTCGTCACCCGATGTTCTTCGGCTGTAATTTTTATTATGAATGAAAAACCTTTGTTCGGCTTTTGGATTATGTTTATTTGATGTCTTAAATATTTTCCATTAAGTCGAGAAAATTCTGAGCCGCCGCCAGAATTGATAACCATTCGGGCCCAATTCCATCACTCTTGCCAGAACTTCCGGCTATAGGTCCTCGCATTCTTGACGGATATTCTCTTTTAGGCCTTCAAGAGTCTGAGGCATGTTGACATAGACTCTTGACTTAAAAAAAAACCCAAAAAGAAATCTGGAACAGTTAAATCAGGCGATCTGGCCGGCCAAATCGATAAGACGAGAGATTAGGCGACCTGGAAATACAACCCTCAGAATTGCGGTTGAGGATCGTGCAGTATGCGCCGTTGCTCCATCCTGCTGGAACCACATGTTCTCCTGTCTCAATTCATCCAATTGAGCAAGGTGAAAGTCTTTGAACATGGCTCTGTAGCGCTCGCCGTCCACAGTAGACGCCTTCAGCGTAAATGGCACACCATGCAGTAACTTTGAGCGGGTGTAATGGCTCTTTGTGGGTTATATGCGGACTTTCGGTGCCGCAGAAGCGATAATTTTGCTTATTCACATATCCACAGATATGGAAATAGACCTCGTCGCTCATGATGATTTTCGATGAAAAGTTGTCTCCCTCGTGGTCGGGATTCAGGGTGGCTTGAGTGTAGGTTACACGCGCTTGACGGTCAACAGCCAAGAGTTGTTGCAGTCTTACAGCCTTTCACCTAAATTCTCTGTAAAGACCGCCGATTGATGCTCAATTGCGTGGCACGTCGTCTGGTCGATGCTCCGGGGTCCCCTGCGACATCTTCAACCACACCTGCGATATTCTCAGCAGAACGGCTGCTCCGGGGCCGGCCAGACCTGGCAGCACCTCATGTTGCCCCATACTCTTCTAACCGAGCGACTCAAGTCGTAGTGTTTGTCCAGTTGGTGTCGGACGACCGGGAAACCTACGCCGAAATTCACGCTTCGCTAACAACACCGATGAAAATTCCGCGTTCTTTAGGAGTATAGCGATTCATGTCTTGTTGACATGTATTTTGTATCTGTTTACTTCACAAATGTCAAAGTAGAATTTACATTTGCCGCCATTTGCAAAAATTATAGCATCTTATAGTATAGAGTGATGCCTTTTGCGCCACCTTATATTAATTTTTCCGACGGATAACTTTAACTATTTCATTGTATGAGTGTGCATAGGCACATGTACGAGTAAATGTTATTATCTTTTCTTTTATATTTCAACTTTCTTTGAGATTGATTTTTTAACCATTTAACATTTTTCAGATGGAAATATCGGGAATCAAATTATTCTTGAATATACTCGTATGTGCATACATACTTATTACTAGTTCTGAATTGATACTGGCACTCTACTGGTTATTCTTGTGGTAGTTTAGTATCAAAAATACCCGAATAATAAGTATGACACTATACCTATACGAGTATATGTATTTAAAAGCCTAGCTGCGAGAGCCAATATAATTAGTTATCTAGCCAGTAAGAAATGTAATACACATATAAACACTCTCTGTTTAATTGTTAAATCTGTAGTTCTAAGCAAGACTGACTACGGTCTACTCATCTACGGAAACTGTCCTAAATCTACAATAAATATCATCAAAGCGCCGTACCATCAAGCCGCACGTAGAAGCATTAATGCTTTTCCTACAAGTACTGTGAAGAACGTATTGGTAGAACGTATCGGTCGTGCGATTTAACGCCGCTTGACTATTTTCTGTGGAGCTACGTTAAGTCATTGGTTTATGCCAACACGCCGACGACGTTGGAAGAGCTCAGAGCCAACATTGAACGCGAAATAGCGACCGTTTCGGCCGAAATGTGTGGCCAAGTCGTTGAAAATTGGGTCCAACGAATCGACCGCTGCAAACGTGCCCGCGGTGGCCATATGAACGAAGTCGAGTTCCATTCATAAATGTTTTAATTGTACTTCAAGCCGATAATAAAGTTTTTGAAATATCTCAAATGGTTTGCGTTTTATTTAAAAAAAAAGTTGTCAAGTCCTTATTGGAAAACCCTATACATATGTGTACTACGTTACGGCGCATCATACCGGCCAAAATTACAAAATTGTATTATTCGGAAATTATAAATTAATTCTATAATATAAATTTGGATAAATAACGGTACAAATTATTTCGATAGCCATTAGTTACAAAAATCTATACAATTTTATTATATCGGCCACATGCACTGGTGAGAGGACTGTCTGAAAAGTTTCCGACCGAACAATGATACAAGACATTTTTCTGATTTTTTTTTTTTATTTTTCTGCATAGTCTCCTTGTAACTCTACACACTTCTCCCAGCCGTCTCTCTCTAATCCGTCCAAATAGTACTTGGCGTTTTTCTCTGCAAGATAATTGTTCACGAAGGTGATTGCCTCCTCATTTGACGAAAATCTCTGTCCTCCGAGCGCAGTTTTTAGATGAGGGAACAAAAAGAAGTCGCTTGAGGCCAGATCTGGTGAATAAGGCGGATAGTCAGCAGTTCAAACCGTAATTCATGGATTTTCGCCATGGCAACCGCTGAGGTGTGAGACGGAGCGTTGTTTTGGTGAAACAGGATTTTCTGCAAATGTGGCCGTTTTTCCGCAATTTCTGCCTTCAGCTTGGCAAGTAATGATGCTCCTGTAATGGTTTTTTCTTTTTGAAGATAATCGATTAAGATAACTCCTTTACTATCCCAAGAAACTGTAACCATCACTTTCCCAGCCGAAAAACCAGTTTTTGCTTTGTTTGATGCCGGCTCGCCCTTTGCAGTCCACTGTTTTGACTGGATTTTTGTTTCGGGCGTATAATGGTGTTTCCAAGTTTTATCTACAGTAATTAATCGGCGCCAAAACTCGGATTTATTGTGCCTAAACTGCGCCAACAGAGCGTTGGAAATGTTCATTCGAAAACTTTTTTGGTCTAACACAAACAAACGCGGCACCCAACGCGCGGACAGCTTTCTCATGCCTAAAACTTGATTTAATATGTAACAAACACGTTCTTTGGAAATTTTCATAACCTCTACTATCTCTCTCAGCTGCAGTTTTTGGACGTCCCGAACGTTCATCATCTCCCAAGCTCTTACGGCCACGTTTAAATTTGGCTGCCAAAAATTTCACTGTGCTAAATGATGGTGCAGAGTCCCCATACGCAGATGCACAACTAGCATTCACTAGCTTTTATTGACGAGTACCGCTATCTTCACGTTGTGGTCGGAAACATTTCAGACAACCCTCGTATAGGCACATTTTAAAATTGTTTTTTTTTTAATGCAACATTTTTATAAACTTTTATAGTTACGTAAAATTTGTAAAGTTTCACGTCTACAACCACGTTCTGACACTATTTTGGATCGCTCTAAGAATCCATTCATTTTAGTTATGTTATACCATAAAACACATAGATAAAAGTAAAAGAATTAACCAACAAATATAAACAATATATAACTTAGCTAAGTTTTGTATTCAAATAATTTATCTGAATTGGTTATTATTCTACTTATGTATGTATAAAGCATGTATGTATTTCCTAATATGTATCTCATACATACATACACACATACATATATTGTTGTATAATAAATAAAGTTCAACAAAGGGTTTCAAAATTAAATTTTTCTCTTTTGGGAGTGCATACATACGTAGCTATGTTTAAACATACATATTCGTATCATATATGTATTTAGGTTATAGAAACAGTTAACGGTGCTTTCATAAAATAATAATATGGTATGCATACATAAACAGGTTCTTAATCTTATTTGACTCTAAATCAAAAATGAAAAGTTTGACGAGAAATTAACAAGGAAATTTAAATGTTTCCAATATGCAGTCACCTTCTTGTATCTGTGCGGCTCGAATTCCACGAGAAGTGAACCAATCGCAAGGAGCCTCCGAGGTTTTTAAATTAACGTCGAGATTTTGATGGATTTCATCCTACGCGTCGTCTACTATAGCGGCTGTTCGGCGAACAGACAGTTGGTAAATTTTATCCCATTACTCACCGACATTCAGCAATATACATACAATATGTCTATGTGTATGTTAGTATGTCTGTATATATCTGTATATGTAAACTTACGAATATAGCTGGCTGTATGTAATCTTGGCGTGCACCAGTACACATTTTACGCTCCGCAAGCAGAAAATACTCGTATATTTCTCACAGCCGGGATAATTCATCAAGTCGTCTGCATATTGAAGTCTGAAAACTTCGATATGACTCCATTCTGGCGGGAGCTGTTTAGTGTGCTCTACATCAGGCAGTTCAGCACCAAAATGAAATTAAAAGCAAGCAATAAAATCGTCATAAAATTTCCGAACCACAAACTTAGGACCGTGCCAATTGTCGATCAGAAATTCGGCTACACTAAATCAGAATATTTCTACTAAGTCTGTGACTAAGAATTTTTTTCCGTTGGCGTTTATATGTATGCATATATGTATAAGAATTTATCATTTCGCTATAATAACAGAATATCTAAATAAAAAAAAAGAGATCAATGCCCTCAAATGCCCCTCAAACGAGTAAGAATGCACACCTTCGCACAATCACTTATTAATTGCAGTGCAAACAGAAATTTGTCATCACCCATCGTACCGGTGAAATATGCTGTTAGTTAAATGAAAATTAATGACATATTCGAGACGATCTCTACACTTAAACAGCATTAAGCGTGCACAGATATTCAGATACCTTCGCTGCGCCATGTCGTTTCGGTCGCACCAGATAATACACAACTTTACCCGAATACATAGTTAATGCAATGCCGCACTATTTGCATAAACATTCCTTTGAGCTATTGCCGCGCATTCAGGACCAACTGACGATGTCTTCTCGCGCTGAGCACTTCTCTTTTACGACGAACTTTATATCAAATATTTAAATAATAGGCTTCGAAATCATTGCATTGATTGTGTTAATTAAATTAATGCGCCGAGCACAAGGTGTGTATGTATATACAAGTACATACATACGGCAATGGCAGGATAATATTTGATTTGGTATATTAATACTACTTGTCCGTTGGACCATCTGAATTGTTTACTTGGTACGAGTATTTCTTGGGTTGCGCAGGATCCTCATGATCAGTCAGCACGGTTTGAGTCAAGTGGTTAAGCGGACTTTACTCGTTTTGTTTACTTTCATGAATAGGTAATGTGTATGGCTTTTATAGATGAAATAGGTAAATTAAGCGCGGTTCGATGGACGATTCACGTTAACAAGCGTTTAAAGTGTGACTTTGAGTTAACACGATTTATAAAAAAAACCTGTTGCCTGCATTTATCGTAGCAGTTGTGCTGTTGTTGTTGGTAATTTGTGATGGTAAAGTAAAGGAATGTAAATAAGTTGTCAGAATGTTATTACCAAAGAACTAGTCATCAATATATGCACGTATATATACGAGTATGTATGTATATGTATGTATGTATAAATGTGGACACATTATTTATTTCATTAACTATTTATTATTATACGCGTTTTAAAGGTGAAGAGCTTAGCAAGTTTATTTATAACTATTATTAATTTTATTATTAATAATTAATTTTTATTTGCTCCTACATATGAACACCATTTATACAGGGGCGCATTTTCTTGGTATGAGAACAAAGGAGTTTTCATTTTCAGTTGCTTTCATTTCGAAAGAAATGTGTCGGTTAGTTAATAAATATTTTAAATTGAATTCGATATAAGTGAATTTCAAACCCATAACGAAACTGCATATTATTTAGTTTTAAGATACGAGTATAAAGAGTTGTACGGGCATTTGATTACCATAACCGCACATTTTTTTTTTAATAAAATTGTTGACTAAGTGTTAATCTGTATCCTTAGTGTTTTATTGGAAAACATTTATTCTAAATTATTTCAAATAGTCGACTTTTCGCCAAGACAAGATAATGCTTATGGAAATTCGGATTCAAAAAGTTACCGCCGATTGGAACTCATCAACCGTCTGGAACTGACGTTTTTTAGGCCAGCCAACCAATCCCCCTACATGCTAGCATAATCGCGCTGAGAGTCACAGAGTTAGTTTGGATTATGCTCCAAATAAAGCTTTTCCTCGAGTAAAATCTGATACACCCAATTGTTCATGCGAAATGATGCAAATGCCATATTAGAGGTTCTGAGTCTAAAATTAGCGATCCATATCTAATAGTACGCTTCAGGAAAGAACAAATATCATACACAGGTTTTTTCTGAAGTCTGTCCCATATCCATATCCGAATATGCATTCAAACTTTTTTGAGGTTTGAGGCTTGTGGTAACGAACGAAATTAAGACGTGTAGTCTTACGAGTTTGTTCTAGAAGTATACGTTTTTCATCAAACTGCGGTTATGCATAATAATAAAATTGAAAGCCCATAATCCTTGATTTTTTTTTGTATGTACCGGAATAGTTGACAATATCATTAAATTTCTTTTTTTTTTTGCTATTTTTAGTTTTAAACTGAATATTTTCCAGACGTGATACATGCATACATATATATGGAGGCTACCGATATGCATTCATACATTTATACATATTTGTAAAGGGTGTTTCAACAAGAGGTCTAGGATTTACTTTTTGAATTAAACGAACAATGGTTGAGATATTTGTGAAACTTCTATTGCTTTATAAAGTAGACGACACATGAGGATTATGTATGGAGCACAATATCTTCTAGATGACCGCCTTGGCTCTGCTTGCCGACCCTCATCCTTTTCTCGAAATGTTCAACCACACTCTCACATAATTGGGGCTCTATCTCGACGAGAGTGACTTCAAAGTTCGCTTTCAAAATTGCAAATATTTGCGGATGGTTGGTGTAGGCTTTTAATATAGCCCCAAAGAAAGAAGTCTAACGGTCTAAAGGTGTTAATAATAGTACCATCCTGTTAAAAGTAGAGGTCTTCCGTATTCATATCCTCGAGCTCCAGCTACAAAAAGTTCTTTATTATGTCTGGGTAGCGCGGTATATTGACCGTAATGGCTTTTCCGGTAGATAAACAGCACCAAATAGTTATTCGTTCTGGGTGTATTAACGTAGCCGAAAATGTGGAAATGGGTCTCATCCAAAAACACGATTTTTTGACAAAAATCAATCAGCATTTTCGTAATAAAACTCAACGATTTCCTTTCACTTTCCTTTCAGCATTCCATAGTAAATTTCTCAAATTTATAGATAACATCCATCACCATACACTAACCCTGCGTGCATCAGCTGTAAAATAATAGGCCTTTCAAATCCAATACATCTTTTTGAAACACTCTTGTGGAAAATTTGCACTTATATTTTATATTATTATACTTATAGTTTCTCACTCTTGAAATTTAGACTGACTTATTATTATTGTAAATTACTTTTTCCATATACAAGGTAGGGCGAGAGTAAGGTGTAAAATTGATGACATTAAGTTGAAGAAATTATATCGGTCAAATAACCACCTCCTGAGTTGATGCACATTTGTGCTCGTTTTACGACATTTTAAATTGTTGCTCGCAAAACATTTAGCTCCAAATTGGTGATTTCTTCTTCAGTGTTGGCTTTCAAGACTTGCAAGGTTAAAACGCAAGATTTCAAAAAACTCCAAAGGAAGAAGTCTGGCGCAGTCAGATCTGGCGATCTGGCCAGCCAGTTCAAATCGCAGAAACGGAAAATCTTACGGCCTGGAGCGGTTATTCCGTCCTGCTGGAATCAGCAATGCTCAAAACTCATTCAGCAACTTGGGGCAAAAAAATTCGTTTAACATTTGTCGGTAGCGCTCACCAATTACGGTTACGGTGGTACCGTCGGCGTCCTAAACAAAATAGGGGCCAATCATTTATCACTGCAAATGCCGCACCAAACGGTTACTTCGAGGGGATACAATGCTCGCCAGAAACGCAAATTTTGTTTATTCACATAACCACTTAAGTGGAAATAGGCTTCGTCGCTCATTATGATTTTGGATACGAAATCATCCTCTTCTTGCACCAACAGGCAGCTATTGCACTTTATAAGGTAACATCTTCAGGTCTTTCACCAAAATCCGACGCAGCAAACGTTTGCTGATGCCAAATTGTATGCATCGTGGTCTCGTCGCTGTTTGTGGACTCTCTCGGACGTTCTCGGCCACATCAGTGATATTCTCGGTCGAACGAGCAATACGGGACCGGTCACTTCTTGTGACACATCCAGTGGACCCAGTTTTGCACGCGACGCTCAACCAAACACTTAATTGTTTTCGCACATACTGCAGGACGACTAAGAAAACGACGACAAAATTAACGCCGTGTTAAAACAACATACCGGAAATTGGTCAAATAAGCAGTAATAATAATTCCGCGTTCTTAAGGTTTCGCTCCATTGCTTGGTATTAACTAATTCTCTAACTGTGTACTACATAAATGTTAAAGCACAATGACACTTGACGCCGTTTGCAAAAATCATCACAAATTCACATTATGCCATTACTTTTGCCCCAGCTTGTTTCATACATTATGTACTTTTGTATGTCTACTATAAAAGCCTTCTAACAGTTGTATTAACCACCAGTCTTTTCTCCTAAACATAACACCGATCTTCTGTATTAATAAATTTACTATATAACGCGATATAGGATCAATATTCATTGCTTTTCTCACAACCCTTTATTATATTTATTATACCGGATGTCCCCAAATTGGCCAACGATAATTTGGGAAATGATTCCTGGGAGTATTCCATGAAAAAAATCGTTCAACAGTAAGGGTATATCTCCAATGTTGACAGCATTTATCAAGGATTTAAGAAAAGGCTTACTTTGGTGTATCCTGACCCATGTTAACGGAAATTGCTATGTTAGTACTAATGGTAGAAACTCCGTGTAGGACTTTGCTTTTAGAAGAAATACTAGCCTTTGTAACGGCGTTTAAATAAAGATGATATCTTATTTGAGTCTTTAGATATCCAATTTCTAAGCCTGTTCCATTTTCATTGACCATGCTAATTTTTGACATTGAGGTCACTTTTCTCCAGAAAATGCTTAATGAACATAACGTTTCACTATTGTTTTCTTATGAAAGTAACAATAATTAAAAAAAAATCATCATCAAGTTTGCACAAAAACCTATAGATTTTATGATACTTGGGAAAGCATGCAGTAGGATGCCATTTTATCAAAATAACTTAGTGGAGGAAAAGCGTTGATTAAGAATAAAAAATTTGTTGCATTCTTTTTTAATAAATGTGCACATTTATGTACAAAACGTGTTTTTTTTTTGTTTTAGACTGATTTTGTTCCGCTGCCATTTTGATTTGACTGACATTTGTCAAAATTGTCGTCAAAAATATTTTATGGGTCATCTAGCGCATCAACAATGTGTTGAAGATATTAAAACGAAAATGCGCATACAGTCACCATTTTCGAAAAAAAAAATTTCATCACATTTCGATTTTGCGGGCTTTGGGGCACGGCAAATCCTGAATTTATCATTAACGACCATTACAAAGTTGAGCCATATTTTGAGGATGTTATTTTGACATTTTGGAAATCTTTCTTGTTCCCTAATTGCATTAGGCCTACAGAGCACATGTGGCTCCAACAGGATGGTGTCCCATCAGGCAGAGCTCGTACTTCAATACAAATTTTGCGAGATTCTTCCTGCCCGAATAATGTCAAAAATTGTTGAGAAGTGTATTCCTGATGGATACACCAAAAATCTGTGAAAATTTTATGAAGAATGTACACGTAAGAGCCCACATGTGCAATGAGATGAGAGGTAGCCACTTAGCCGACATCATATTTCATACATAATGCTAAAGACCATCAAATAAATCAATGAATATATAAAATTGTGCTTCTTTTAAAAGTTATTTAGGTACTAAAGAAAAAGAACATTGGCCTGGAACGTGAAACGCACTCTGTAGTCTTAAGCTACTGTGTCTCAAATGATTGCACATTCCCCGCAAACAATAGTATGATATACCAATTTTTTTTATGAACTATCATAATAATACAAAAAGAGCTAAACAATTTGTTTATTATGTGTTGTGGTGCAATTCGATTTTAATTGAAATTAAAATTTTAAATATTTTTAAACACAAAACCAAACAATAAAATAGAAGAGAAAATCAAGTAGGTAAAATTTATTGTAGAACGGTTATTTAGCAAAAAAAAAACACACAAGTAAAAAATAGAAATTTTTGTAACTAACCAAACTTCAGATAATTTTTTTTTTTTCGAAAAGCCACTCCCAAATGATAAAAATCTTCCGAACGCCTCTAAAAACAACATTCCTAATGCATGGATTGGAGTGGAAAATGATTCCTTCACTCAGCTAGTTTAACAAATAGCATAAATTCTTACCATTCAAGTACACGCCTTTTTCATAAGGTACGACCCAATGGTAAACTGCTAGGTACATAATAACTAATCCATAGTGGCGACTGCAACAGCACTAATAATATGTAACTGCCACCACCACTAGCTAGTCGACATCAATTTCAAATGATGATAATATCGCATTATTATTTAAGCGATAAGAAAACATGGAAAATACAAATTTAGTTTCTTCATTATTAGCCGCCACGAACAACGGTGTGAGTGGGAATAGTTTACGTTTCGGATTCGCTTAGGCCAAAGCTGTCGTCGCGCGCGAACAGCGAACAAATTGGTAGACCTACCTATTTTCTGGTGGTTTCCATCATCGTTTTTTATGGACGAAAACCAACGAACATAAAAAAAATGCGTTAAATAGTGGATAATTATTCATTATTACTACAATGGGCGATAAATTTCCGACGTTACTTGAAAAATATGCGCCGTCGATAAACCTAATAAACGCCTGCCCTGCCTGCATGGTGTGTATCGTAAAACACCAAGAAGTACTCAAACCACCACCGCCCGTCAAACTTTGGCCTAACAAAGAAACTCAATAATCCACAAGTGCATTAAAAATGGCAACAAAGTAGTATCCCGGACATAAGACGAACACCATGAGCAAGACACTGTACCGAAAATCATGCACCGTGCGACCGTCAAACCGCAGGCTTTTTATAAATCGATTTAACGCAACCGCATTCGTGCTTCAAATTGTGAGTCTATGAATTTCCTAGATACATACTATTGCACATACGAGCACGAATGAGTACGCAAAACTACATACAGATATCTACCAACGAATATGAGTACGAATAATTATTTACTATGCAAATTTATATAATACTTACTGTGTGCGCAAAGTAAACGCTGCACTAGTTATACTGGATGGCAGATGCAGTCCCTTGATGATCTCCTGCCACAACTTTTTATTGATAACGTCTACGAGGCCACCTCTTGCTATAACCAGATTATATAGCTCATACAGATCTAGCACCGATTTTGCCATGATCGGCAAACGATTAATGGGCGTTCCTACGGATTAAATAATTTGAAAATTAACAAACAAGGATAACAATAATTTCTTTTCTATATCAGGGTTTCAAAGTAGAATACATATGTATATATGTATGTACATATATGCCCAGCCCATATTGAAAATAGATTCAAAAATTATTCCACTAAAATATTTCCACTCAAAGCATAACACAAATACCTACCTATGAAATATCAAACTATTTGTCAAATAGGGTGACAAAAATAACAAACAGATGCGTGTCAACCAAAGTGTCACAAACAACTTTTGTCATTTAATTCTATTTTTTGCGACCTTTTGCATATACAAACAGCCATGTGCACATACATATATGTATACGAAAAAAAACTGAAACAGTAGCAATCTGCAATGCAGACATACATATGTAGGTACTCTTATGATTCGAAAATCATTTTCGCTTTTGAAATGTATTTGACGTGCTTCTGTTCTGTTCCGCGCCTTTAGCACTGGTGTTGGGATGAGAATGCTGATGATGATGCTCATAATGATGTCGTTAATGGTGGTCCTTTAAGAAAGCGGGTATTATTCTGTTCAGTTTCGTACCTCGCTCTTTAAATGAATTTTATAATATTTTTATGAGACACATTAATTTATTTTTAGTTCGCACAATCATATGTCACTTGAACTAAGACGTTCAAAACGTTTTTCTGGCATGCCATAAGAAAAGTGATTGAATTCATATGTAAATTAATGATTATTTTCAGGAGTCTAATTTCTTCACATATGTATGAATGAACCGTGGATAATTTTCATAATATTGTTTTGAAATATGTATATGTATGTACACAGTTTTTTTTTAGAGTCATATACAAATTTATAAAATTAGTGAGAAATTCGAATCGGCTTATTCACTCAATATTGTTCATATTGTTTCCGTGCCAGTGAGCGTAATGCTAGAAGTGAAGAGAATATTGCGGCTGTACGCGGATTTGTAAGCCAAGACCGCAAACAATCAATTTCGTATCGTCCTCGAGAATTGGATATCTTTCGAACGTACCTGTGCAAGACGATGAAAACATTCCACACAGCGCGTACCACAATCAACTTATTGAAGACATACTCGTAGTTCTCCTCACCAGAAAATAATATGTTTAGACTAATTTTCTTGGGGATACATTAACTCTCTGCTCTATGCACAGTTGTTGGAATGTCGGTTCGGTTGAGTATATTTGAATGATGTAATATTTTAATATTCAACTAATGGTATCAATTATTTTTAAATCAAAAAGATTTCATTTATACCTTAAACACACGTCTTCTTATTTAAAAATCTATTTGGGCGCATATTTAGATGTGACTAAGTATACTATAATACATATATATCTTTAATATTTAAAGAATATGATAAGCAATAATTTGTTTTTGTTTTTTTTTCTTTAATTCCTGCTTGCAAAATTACAATAACAACATTAAGACAGGATGGAAATTATACCCAAACCATCTGAGTAGGATTGAAAGTATTGTGCAGACTGAACGAATGCTTCCGAACACCTCAAAAATATTGTCTGCGGCAATAGAAAGACTATAGATTTCTTACTTCCGCGGCAGTGGTTTCCCCCATAGGCCAAAAGTCAAAATTTCAAGGTTAAACAAACTAGTTTTTTTTAATGCAGTTATTATCTATGATAACGGGAGAACAAAGTGGCAGTAAGGTTTGTCCTCTAAAATCAGTTGTTGGCAGTCAGTAGCGTCACGAAGTTGAGTGTTTTTCGCAGTTTTATAAAAAAAATTAATCTGAAAATACGACATTGCGATTTAACCATTTTTGGTCTGTTTTGTAAAGTCTATTTTGGAAAAAAGATGATTTGAATATTTTTTTTTATTTTTGCCTCTAATTAAAAAGGTTCATAATTTGTGTCATATTTTGTATTTTTCTGAAGAGCCGAAACATCAAATTCCCATTAAATCCTACGATAATTTATATACAATAATTTAGAGTCATCTATTCTCTTTAAGAATATATACGACATTTATTTGAGCAAATTTGCGGAAATCGTAAAATGTTGACCCGAAGTAAAACACTATTTTCCTCTTTATTAAGATTCTAGCAATATGATCAAGCGCATCGATATTTTTAATATTTGGCATAAGGCGAAGAAAGGTCGCAGTGTTGCCAAAATGAAACATGGGCAACTTTTAAGGAAACTTACCAAATTGAAAGTTTAAACGCAAAGAAAAAGATAAATACGCTTTGTAAGTCCTTTCATAGAAGGTGGGAGGCTTCTTCTCGAAAGATTTCAGGTCTGCACAGGAACAAATAGAAGAAAAAAAGTCGCCAAATAATCAAGGTAGACCAAAAAAGCCATTTTTAGAAAGCTCGTCTCGAACTAATAGGAGGCTAGTTGCTAAGGACGTTGAAATGGATGAAGATTTTGCTTGTGTTTTGAAGCATTGTCAGTCAACAGACAATCTCCAAAAACAACTTGAATCAAATGATGCTTTGAAACTTTTGGTTGAGGCCAAATTGTCAAAACAGCAGTACCAAGTTATCAGGAACTTGGTAAGCCAAAAGGCTGGAGTTGATATTTTTCCAACCTAAGCGAAGGTTCTTAAAGCGAAACAAGATTGTTACCCAGAGCTTGAAACAATAAAAATTTCCGATTCATCGACCGAAGTTACCCTTCAAGGACTTCTTAATTACACTGTCGAACGCATTGTAGAATCCCAACGAGAAATTTTTGAGATTTTGGAGACTATAATGATAACTGGTGTTAAACAATCAATATTTGAAAGATGTGCTGTGATTTTAAAAACGTTGGCAAGTTGTTTTGCAGTTAACGCAGAATCTTTCGAGAAATATGCACAAGATACGGCTCGTGAAATTGTTGCAGAATACCCTTGGTACCCATTGCCAGCTTCAGTACACAAAGTTCCTATTCACGGAGGACAAATTGTGAAACACGCCATATTGCCTATAATCCAATTTACGGAAGAGGCGGCAGAGGCGAAAAACAAAGATGTTAAATTTTTCCGATAGAAGAATACACGAAAAATATTTAGGCTGCCAACAAACACAGATTTATCAAATAGACTTCTTCTTACCTCAGACCCTTTGCTTTCCAACGAAAGAAATTTGAAAAAAACACAAAAATTGACATTGCCTATGAATATTTTGAATTTATTACTTTAATCGTTAATTAGATTAAATAATATATAAAATTAATCACTTTTTTAACAATTTGTTTTATTTTCTATCATTTAAAATTAAGTTTTGAGTTTTGACTGCCCTTCCCATACCTGTGTGGGTGCCGCCTGAACGCCTGATAGTGCGCTAGCCATACACATAAGTGACACCACCTTCTGCGACGATTACTGAGTTTGACGGAAACCGCGGATAATTTCCTCTGTGATTGTTCGGCTGATGCTCGCATTATTCCAAATACAAATCCAAATATTTGTGTAATTTAAAACGCCTCCAATGCACAACGAATAATTGCCACGTAATTGTTTATTATTTCACATTTTGTACCCAGTAATACCACTCTTATACGGAATTTTATTGTCGATTAGCCATCATTTTTATTGCTCACCTTATGTTTATTCTTTGCCTGACGCAATTAATTGTCTGTGTTATTTCTTAATTAAACACAAATACATAGAAGTACTTATCCCATCACAGGCATCCAATATACTGTCGAATCGGTAGTAAATTTTTAAGTAAACTCAAAAAAAGAGCCATTAACAATGTATCCAAACGAAAATGCGTAGATTTATTCCATTTTTATTAGATAACATTTAGAGTAACAAAGTCTAACAAATGAATGAATCTTCACCATTACGTCTTGCTGTCGATAATTTCACTTGAATTTAGAAAAGAAAAAAAAAAGTTAAATGCTCGTTGTACGTTCTCACTTTTTTGAAGTTCGATTTTATGCCGGGGAAATCAATCAAATAAAATGATAGACATGTTGATTGAAGCAAAAAGTAGCATAAACAAAAATACATACACATGGACACTGATACAAGTACTGGCATATACTAAAATAAGGCCGAATGCACAGCGGTATCGCCTTCAGAACGTGGACAAACACGCACATCCCAAATTAATGTAATCAAAATATTTTAAGAATACCTATACCTACATGAATTATTAAGGTACAGCATTTAACTGCAGGAGGTTTTTATTCTACACCATTTAAATAGGCAGAAAAAACGGTTCCAATTGCTAAATATAGTTACTTCTTTTAGAGATTTTAACCGCCAAAAAAAAAACATTTGACAGCTTTAAATGTTTGCATGCAATTTTGTAACGGTAAAGTAACAATCTTCAATCGCAATTGGTAGGCAAACCAGAATCTTTTATTTTTTATTTGGACATCTCTCGTTCACATCAGGTTAATAAAACTACAAAGTATACACTTCATACTATAACTGCCGACGTTTTCCAATTAAAATGTTAATTTTAGAATAAGCAAGCACACATCAAAATTCGATCCATCATCGGTGAGCACTGAGGCTACACATGTAAGAGTTAGATGGTGCATGTGTACCCATATAAGAATATTAGATACCTATCTACAGCGCCTAATGCTAGCGCTGCCAGAAGTCAGCGTCAATTGAAAGGACAAAGTGAGTGACTAGTGTTCAAATTAGAAAATTTCGTCCAAGTTCCAAGATAAACATGTGTTCATCATCGGATGTCATTCAAAAATCAAAACCATCCAGAAATAGATCACTTTACGCTTTCTTGATCTACAATTCATGTACTTGTTTTGGAATTTTACTTGCGTGGTGCGCATCATATGCACAAGGGGAGCACGCGTAAACCCAGCAAGACAATGCAAATAAAAGAATAATTATCCTGCGTATGAATAAAATGACAAGTTTCCGCCTGCCATCGAAGTGTAGGATGGTTAAAATGGATTGCGAACCAACGGTTTGCATATTCGCCGTGGTGTCGAGCGACTCGGTCGGATACTAGAATAGATTTAGATTAATGATTCAACAGAGATATGTTCTCAGTCAGAGTTAATGTCTTTCTGATATCTTTTTCCACCGCCAGCGACAGGAAGACAAACTATTATGAAGGGCTCCTTCATGTGTACGAGGAGTATGTCTGCATTCTGTCTAAAGTAATGGATTTTAGTTTTCTCCGATTCCTTTTTTTTAATCAATCAAACTTTTTAGCTTTCCACTAATAGAATGTTTGTGTGGTTGAACTCTGTGACATTAGCCAAATAAATCACTTAACTGAACATGCAGATGGACCGTACAGCATCTTGAATATTTCTTTGCTTGTTTAATTTTATTTAATTATTTGCTTACAAAAGAAAAAATGACAAATCCCTTATATTTATTATCATTTATGTTTATTTGCTTTACGGTTCATTCGTCTCGTATTTTAATTATTAGCAAGCAAAACTTCTCAATTTCAAATTTAATCAAAACCAGAGAAAATAGGACTGCCCAAATGTTTTTAATTTTTTCCAAAAATGTCTTCTTTTTTTTGTACGACAAAGAATTTCTTTATCAATATTTCGAAAACTTGTTGGGCTCAACCACGTCTCATAATCGCCGAGTTTAGCAAGAGTTGTTTTTATCTCAAAAGCTGGTATCATATAAAGATTTAGGGCCAATTAGCTTGAGTTCTTCTCTAATAAATCGGTAAAAGATATTTCCAACCCTAGGAACGACAGATTATCGAGAGATCTTTGCTGATCCAATTTCAATGCGGATGTCTTAAAGAGCAGGCAACTCCGTTTTAACTTCACCTAAGCTCAGAGCCATATAATAGATAAAGGAAGCTGTTAAGACCTGAACGATATCCTCACCAATTCAGAAAAAAAACTCCTGCAAATCATTTCATGGTAGAAACCGTAACTTCAAAAAGGTCGCCTTAGATTAGTTTATATCGAAGCAGAAAATTCGCGGCCCTGTCTTTACTCCTTGGTATTTCTTGGCCCACTTCTTAAAGCTCTCAACAGCAGCTCTACATGTAATCAGCCAATGCTCCCAAATTTCGCCCCTCACGATAAGAATGAAGCTGACTGATCTGACTAGTCTTGTGTTAAGAAGACTGAAGTTATGACGATTGTTCGTGTGGGAAGATAACCTTCATATTCCGTTAGGTAACCTAGCTTCTGTCTTTCAGACAGAGTAATTATGATTACAGCAAACTATGGTACATTGTTAAAGACAGGCGGAGGAATCGAGGTGTTTGAATTGGTAGTGAGAGTCAATTTGCGCTGAAGGCATTGACAAAATCAATTCAGCCCGTACCATATACGCTAGTACCTTCTTATATACACAATAAAGATGATTTTTAGAGCAATAGAAAAATTTGTCAGCCAGCAGACTATATTTGTAGAAGAATGTGAATCTAATTGATTCAAAACAAATCTGCAAAACTAAACTCTAATCAAATAAATCAGTCTAATCGCAAACACTTAAAAGAACCGCAGTATGAGCCTTACTTGTTCACAGGTCGTTAATTTGGTGACCTCCATTAAGTAAAGCATACGAGTATAACATTAAAAACTAAGCTCTTGTAGTTTAAACACAAAAAAAAAAAAAAGGTTCGTCATATCTTACCCGTTGATCGCAATATTAAATTCAATTATTTGCACCGCCTAGTCAGTCTTAAAAATCGATAAGGTTACACTCCAAAGTAGAAGAGTTTTATTTGCTACCAAGTAATCTCAGGACAATTCCCATTAATGCGTAATACGTGTATATGATTGCAGCTATTTGATTAATAAAATGTGGATCATTTAGAGTCACATTAAAACATAATTTTCCGCCATCAGGCAAAAGTCAATTTTAGATAGAGAGGTTAAACAATTTTGTCTTATCCAGGAAGATATAGGCTATATATTACAAAAAATCTAAAGCAATTTATTTTTAAGACTGGGTATGGTAGCTCACATACCGAGTCTAAACTGGTATCTGATATTCAATAAATCAATGATTCAATGGAGCAAACACAAAAAATAATACACCGGTGCCTGCTTGATAGACTAGGGTTGGCTTTTGACACCGTATGGTTCTTCTACGAGATGAATAGGCATGGCAAACTCATAAATAAACCATTGCCAGACATTCTTTTTAATATGCTCACCATCAGACAGAAACGTGGCTTCTGTGACATTAAAAACGTTCTGCAACAAAGGGTGTTTAATTTGCCCATTCTATTAAACGTCTACAAGATTAAAAGCGCCTACCCACAGGGCAATTTTTGACACAATTTCCGACTGTAACTTACAACCAGCAGGCTAAATTGCCTCGTCTAGTGGGCAATTGGGCTTCTATCAGACCAAATTGGCAGATTGCCTCGGGCATTCTCACAATTTCTGTTCTCTTCTCCATAACGTCCTAAAAATTGTGTCATGTGTAGGCAAATCTGATCTTCGATATTCATCTAGAATTCATTGAGTGAAGATCGGTTGTACGCGGTAACGACATCTTTGAAAACGAAAAGAAAATTTGGATACAAGTAGTGGAACTCTATAGCGTTATGGTGCCTTTTCTCTCTAGTGCATTTCTAATTTTTTTTCTTTCTTCGACAGTGAACGAAAACTTAGATTGGGCTGGCAAATTGGGATGTGTGTAGAGTCGCACACAATTTCTCCCCACTCAAAAGTCATAGGAATTGTCTGATAATTATAGCTAACAATAATTAACAAAAAACTTATTTTGAAAAAAAAAAAATACATTGTTTAAAATATTATAAATTAATTTTGAGTGCAAAAATAGTACTAGTTTACCGTTACGAGTGATTTTCTTCAAGGAGCCATATATGGCTTCGTATGCATCCCTGAAGATGGATCCAAAAGTGGTGATGATGAAGTAGCAGACACTGATGTGGAATTTGAGATCGCACTAAACAACAGCGACTACCTTATAGTGCCCGAAATTGACAACCAATTTGAGCCTGTAATCGAACTACAATACAATAGTTGCATCGACTTCACAACAAAAAAAGACAAGCCTGAAAATATTTTGTATTGGGGAAAAGAACAATTGGATCCGTACGATGAAAAGAATTTTCAATTGACGGGTGCTACTGAACAGCCGGAATTGGTGATTGGGCTGAAAACACATGGGGGTAATTCCATGGTAACTCGCGTTACATTCAGATGCATTGATTGACATTATTTTTTTAAAGGTCGCAAATAATTAAAGAAACAAAATTATAAAAGTAAATAGCGTTCCATTACAAAAATATAAAAAAAAAAGGATTTAGAAAAAAAATTGGCTTGTGTGCAGAAAGGCATTATAAATTATCGGTAACTCGCGTTACAAATTTGGACGGTATGTTTTTAGCAGGTTGATCCATTGAAAATTTCTGCGACATTCAGCATGGTTTGTTAATAGTTCAATAACAGAATTTGCAAAAAAAATATGTAATAAACTAGGCTTTATAAAAAAAATTATATATCTAATTTTTTTTTGAAAATAATACAAAATTAAGGTAACTCGCGTTACTTCCCTTATAAAAAAAACTGTTAAATTAGTGAAATATTTTTTTTTATTTAAGTTTAAATACATCAATTGTTAAATCAATCTTTTTTTTAACACAGCTAAGGGAATATCGTCTTCACTGTCGCTTTCCGCACTATATGTTTTTTTGCGACAGCTATGATTTTCTTGTATGCCCATATTTAATTCTTCTGATGTTTGAGCCGTTTGTAGTGTAAGACATTATATGACATTTGGATATCCCAATTATCAGTGGTGCTTCGGAATAAAGTGAATCTAAATCCATCTCCTTGGTCATGTCTTCAATGTCCTTGGGTGAACATATAATTATTTTTACTCAAGAATCCTTTGCTGCATCAGCGAATTGTTCAGCATTAACGATAACGGTTTGCCTTTGTAATACTTTGAAGAAATTATGGTAACAAAAAACGGTAACTCGTGTTTTACAACTGTAACGCCGGTACCGGTAACTCGGTAAAAGAAAAATGATATTTTCAACGAAAGTACTCGTAAAGTTGATAACAAAAAGAATTATTTGTTTTTCGAAACAACGCAGCACCCGAAAACAAAAATATAAAAATCAAGTGAGTTGGACCAAATAATTTCAAAATACAGGAAAAATAAGCATTCATTGGTAACGCGCGTTACAAAATTTACGTTACATTACTTGCACTATTTTACACAATAAACCTTATTCGAATAGCGGTTTTAATGTAAAACCAAAAAAATGATCTTATTTAAAAAGAGAATATAAATTTTACTTACCGATTTGAATAAAATAAACACTGAAATTCTGATACTTTAAAATATGTTTGTGTCAATACTTGGTGATGTCTGCACTTGTCATTGTGCATCATCAAAAAAAGGGTTGTATATATAACATTTTTTAAAATTTGAAAGCAATTAGCAACGTTGCCATATTTAATTAATTGCTTGACATACTTTTTTTTTTTCTTCCTTCATGTAAACTTTTCATGGAATTAACCAGGGGATTATTTTTCATCCTTTTTACGGAGCAGTTAATTCAACGAAATAGTTCGTTGACATGTTTTGTGTTCAACTGATCGCGACATTATTGGAGCAAATCCGTTTGCCAGTGAAATCTCTTTGACACGATGACATGCGGCAGGTGGGGAACAATAAGAAGGTTCTTACACTTCAGTGATAACACCGATATGAAGCCATTTGGAACAGATGAATGCGACAAACTTTTTAAAATAAGAGCATTTTTGGAAAAAATAAGTCAATTGTATAACCCAGCCAAGCCTCACAAGTACGGTTACAAGAACAAAGTTCTAAGTGGAGTTTCCGGATTCAGTTACGACTTCAAAATGTTTGCTGGAGAGTACACATTCTCCGAAAATGTGCCTTATTTAGGAGACCTTAGAAACTTAATAATGAGGCTTTATGCCAAATTATATACGCTGCAGACTATCGGCAGATCGTTCTCTAGTGTATATATAGGTAATTCAGCTTAAGGAGCTCTCCAGACACTTTCATCATAGTCGCTATTTCCTTTATGCTGTGTTCATCACGAAAATAGTTATTCTGCTCTAAATTGTGGCATATCCGGCTGCAGACTGTTCTCTGTGGAGTGAGCCTGATGCTTCCTCGCGGAAATTTTCTATGGTGTGCCCATCCACACGCGATAAACTTATATCGCCATATTCTCAACACTTAACTCCATTCCACAACCACTGCTAGTTCCACTGCTAGAAATGTTCTCTTTATATAAAACCTAAGCAGTTTTCCCACAGTCTCATATTGTTTTTCTCTTCATACTTGAGCAGCATAGAAGATAATGGATTTATATCATATATGCAGCTATGCCTCTCCATATTGAGATTCCTCGTAAAGTAATTTGCACACTTTCTGCCTTCACCTGTTTTAAATATCATTATTTGAGACTTACTTAGGTGGTGAACACCAGATTCCACATTTTGCAGTATTCAAAGAGTCTGCTTATTGTAAGCTGTAGGGATTTGGGTGAGTACACTAACAAAACTACGTCATCCGCAATCTTCCCACATCCACAATATCGTCAATGATATGCAAATAGACTTGGGCTCAAAGCACAACCTAGTCTCACTCTTGACCACAATCGAAACTACTCTGATAATACCTCACCCTTCTAAACAGCTGCCTTGGTCTCCGCATACAGGCTTTCAATCACTCGTCCGAACTTTAGCGACATATCCATACCATAGAGCTTATACAACAAAGCGCTTTGGTCTATTGCATCAAAAGCTGTTTTGACGTCAACGAAGAATTCATACATTTTCCTATTCTTCAAGAGAAATGACTCCACAATACTACAATATTTAAAACGAAACGTGTTCAACAGCACAGTATCCTGGCCGGAAGCTCGCTTGAGATTCCTTAAGCTGTTAGTCGACTTTGTGGTATCGCTACAAAAAATTTTGTACGACGCATTTATAAAGGAAATGCTCCGCTAGTTCCCTGGGTCCGCCTTACAACCTTTTCTATAAATGGGAAAGATCAGGGCTTAATCGAAACACTGCGGTATTTTCCCACTCTCCAAAATGTTGTTCTAAGTATATAAGATTGGTGTTCAGTTCGTCTGTGCCATATTTGCAGAATTCGACGGGTATCTCACCCGATCGTGCTGCCTTACCGTCCTTAAGACTATTTAGAGCCTCAACAACATCCTGTAACACAATTGGCTTATCCAAAATGTCGTTCTGGAAGGCAGGCATGGGGTACTGAATCCTAGGCGTGATGCACGGATTGTTAGGCTTAGTTTCGTGTTTATGATACATTTTCCACCCATTTGGTTTCATCACCAATTTACAGAATTCTGAAGCATTATTACATCGTGCCAGTCCTCGAGCCTCTGTTTCATAATAAATTCTCCTTCTTGCACTCGATTTGCTTTTATACATGAATCCTTCACTGCATCTTCATTAAACAGTCGGAACAATTTGAACCAACCAAATGACGGTTGACTCACCTTCCTGCACTCATAATCAAACCAATCCTCAGCCAATCTAGAAATAATAAAAAAACATGGTCCATCGTTTTTTATTATTCCTAGATTTGCTGAGGATTGGGTACACTTTCTTTACAATCTTTTAAGTTCTGTTGGAGTCCACATGCTGTTGGATTAGTAGTTTTTCATCGAATTATCTTCAGTAGGAGATTCATGTGTCTTGCATTCAAGTTATCCTTGAATATGGAACTTGAGTCACTTCAAAGCCTGTTATAAGGGTGTTCCATTCACCACCTGATAGACAATAGTCGTTTACGAACGAACCCGGTCCTCCCACAAATGTGAACTCTACATATTTATCACTCTTGCACCATTCAGCACTCTTAACCTAAGCGAATCATAAAATTCCAACAACTCGATACCATTTGCGTTATTAATTTGAGCTTTAGATTGTCGACTTATTCCATCTATTCTGTGTCCGTACCTGCTTCTTTTTCAACTGTTGGGTTCAGCTCTCGTATCAACGGGCCGGTTTCAGAAGCACACCGCTATTTCATATAATTTCTCAAAATCCCTTTGCCGATGATTGAAGTTTAAATACTATGGTATTATACAGAATTTTTTCTGACCAAGTTTGAAGCAAACATAATATATGTTTATATATCCTTTATAATCATTCACTGTCGATAATATTAAGTTCTCTTTTGAATCTAAAGAAGAATCGTCCGCTGCTTCTTCCTCTTTCCCGCATTTTGAATGCTGAAATCAACTTGTATTCGTAGATTGGGAACATATTTTCAAATTTATTATAACTATTCATATAAGAAAATAAATTAGAATTCATTAACAAAATTATAAAATTCACTATATACGAGTAAGAACTTATTGCATAACCAGTTACATTATTATCGTATGATAATATTCTAAATTCTTTTTTCTTTAAACTTATATTACTTTTAGGGTATTATAACTAAAGATCATTCTTCGGCACTGCCCCTCAGAACCCATATATGGAAAGTACGTCAGAACGTACGTGGAATAAATTTATATAAAATTAAATGAAATCTTCCATGTCAGGTTGATGATAATCGGGATAAGATCAATAGGGAGATAAGAATACAGACTAGGCATTTCCTCTAACACGCATTACTTAATTATAGAAATTAATTTGCTTTGCAGCTACCTAATACTAGAGTCGCGCATTGTAAACTAGGATTACTTCTTTTCGACGACCACCAGTAATTTTAAGTTTAGCAATTAATGATCCAATTACTTTTTGCTACTCTGACAGTTTATCGAGTTCTGTACTCCGTCGATTTGATGCATTAACTAACAGGTCATAACAAACCTTCGGGTTGACGAGTCAGGAAGGAAGAATTTCGTGATCATCGAAATGTGGCTCTCAAGTATATTGAACTACTTATCACAAACCACAAAACTTAGAAGTTTCTGTGTAAAAATTTAAATTCCGAAAATGGGACAAAGTTTGTCTGCTTGAAAAAAATAATTTTATCTTTAATTTTTATTAGTTATATTAATTTTTGAAATTTAAACCAAATTCAATTTAAAAAAAATGAAGAAAACCCTTGCATTTAAAAAAAATAAAAGTTGTTTTTTTTAATCTTATGAAAATTTCTTCATAGACTATTGTATAATATACCTATTGTAAATGAAAATTAAGTGAGAAATTTATGAAAAAAAATTCTTTGTTGTTATAAGATAATGACATTATGGATTGTCATTGATTTCGTGGTTATAAACAAAAAAAAAAAAAAATCGATATAACCAATATGTAACGAAGCATGAATAGAATTACGAGTAAATCCATATATATGTAATGTACATATAAATTGTATACACCTTGTTTAAATACGTAGGTTTATTTCTTGAAATCTGAGATCACAAATAAATGTAGAAACGAATTTCAAATATCAATGTCCCACCGAACAATGTGGTTTTTGCATGTACAGACTATCTAGTCTTCAGTAACCCCATCAAATATGAGCTCGCCAATGTGATACTCCTCAACTTTCCCTTCTTATTTCTCCCATATATGTAAGTATGTATTAATATTAACTTAGCATGGATGAATTCACAATTTATTTATTTATGTGTACTTCACTACCATAGAAGTTGAGTGCAATATTTCCTTGAAATTCATAACGTCTGGTGAAATATGAACAATAAATGTGACTTAGCAAGTCAACGGGGACAAATTCTTCAATCATGATGTACATATATTCGCACGTTCATAGGATGAGGAGGCATGGCATCGAAAGTCTTACGACATTTTTATGATTTCTTCGTTTGAAAATTGATATGGTCTCTGACGGTAACACAGCGAATGCCACCACTAATGTAAGAATGAAAACAATAACAATATCAAACAAACAAATTATGCGATGAATAATTAATAATTGAATTACACAATACTCGTAGTAGTATAGTTTCTATACGGAGCAGTATTGGATGCGGAATACATAATATAACATACATGTACTTCTGCGTAAATATGTGAGTCGATACTGGTAAAGGATAAATGTAATCAAACACAAACATCTGGAATATGTATAATTCTCCTTGTTTAATATCGTTGGAATATAATACGTCTCAAACGTTGTACAATCGAAAAAAGCTTTGAGTATCTTATAAATTTGAAAAAGGTTACTCTCAACGAATAGGTTTTGTGAACTCCTTAAAATTGGTAGTGGTTTTAATAAACTCTTATTTGTGTTTTGCTCACTTGCACCAAATTGCCAGATGTTTACCTTATTTGATATTACACTATCTATATTAGCTAATAGCTTGCGATTGAAAATGTAAGTTGCTTCTACTGTTATAGTTTAGTTAGTAGGAAGTAGTTCCCAAGGTGTACGTAGTCTACTAAATTGATGGCATTTTATTATAAATGTTAAGCCTGTAGCCGTCTGCCTTTGGCACAATTGTGTTCTCTATAAAAATTTAAGCGACAGCGAGTCGTTTCTTATATTTTGTTTTTATCTTTCCACATTTTATTATAAAACAATTTTTGAGTTAGTACTAGGAGAATTTTGCAGTTCCTCCAGAGCTACATAGTGCTGTAGAGCTTCCCTATTAAAATAAACTCACCCTGGTGAGGTTCATAAAGCTCATGCTTTTAAAATATAGGCTTGTAATTGTTTCATAAGGAAAAAAACACATTTTGACTTCATTCCTATTTATTTATGAATATCCTTCTTAGCCTGATTTTTCGATTACTACCCGTTTATATAGTGCAGCTGCTCCCTCATTTGCAATGTGCTGACAAATTAAAATATAGACCGCCGTTTACGGATGTATTCCGCCAGGCTTGCTTGCTGGTTAGAAGTCTCAGTATCCTTAATTTACCATTGTTCTACTCGAAAACGATGTGGTGTAAAACCGAGTTCTATTCTTGAGTAAATTCAATTGGGATACATGTTCGTGTCAGATTTCCCTTCGAAAGATTACTTTTATAAACCGTTTTTCAACATTACCTTTTCTCAGAGGCTATGATTTGAATTTTAGAGTCAAGACCTGTCGTTCAACCACCCCAACTTGAAAAGCCATAAATTTGAGCAAAATATATAATACCTATCATAGTAACATATTTCTGCTATTATTGCTTTATGTACATATACATATATTTACATATTACGATATCTTAAGTTAGCAATAAAATTTATTTTCTAAATAGTACACAAAATATTTTGAAATTTATATTAGCAGGTATTCCTGAAAAGGCTTTAACCATTACAGATTTAATATAAATTCATATAAATTGAGATTAAGAAATGTGTCTCATAAAAAAAAAATATTCAAGATTCAACTCATATTCAGTTTCATCTCATTAAAAAATGCTAATGACCTGATATGAATATAAACTATTTCCAAAATTTTCACAGGAAAAAATATAACAATATTCCCACAATTTTTGCAAGAAAAAAAGAAAAACATGGAAAATACACAAAAAACTGCTTCTTACAACATAAATTGAGAAACAAATATCTTACCCCGCTTCTGCATAAAAGAAAACAAGTCATCAAGAAACTCCTTACGCTTAGGGTCATCATTAATTTCATAGAGCTGTAAAAATAAAACCAAATAAATTCCGTTATTATTCACATGGGCAAAAACTAAGAGGATGATGGTAAGATAACCAGATAATAATATCGTACACACTAATTGGAATATAACAAACCCTAACAACAACCAAAGAATAGTGTGTCAACCACATTTCATGTCAACACAAATCTGATCTACCAATGGATCCCTCTCATCCCTTGTGCAAAAATGAGCACACGATGTACCTTCTTTGTGTTAATATAATCGCCCGGCAAATCCCTGAACACCTAAGGTGTTACAATGCACCCCTGGTTTCTGAGGGCATGCGCCGACAACTCAATGAGCTCATATAAAAAAAAAACTGAACTGCACTGCGGGAAGAACACGTACAAAAAAGAGAATTCTAAGCAAACAAAAACTACTTTCTAGAGTATCTACGTGTGGTGTCTCGGCTTAAGTAGCCGACAACTATACCTCTATATATGTATTTATATTGTCTGCAGAATTAGCATGGTGATATCTTTTGGAAATTTTCAATGTAACCCAAAAGAGGAGTGAAGTATTTTGACTTTTCTGTTACTCGAGTTTTCAGAAACATAATACGAGGCGAACACTTAGGTAAAACGAAATTACACTGAAGCTATTACACAATCGGTCGTATACTACAGAAAAAAATATACATATGTAGGTATATGTATGCATATTAACAATAATAATCACTTTTGTACGGCAGCAAAAGAATTAATATCCAGTCGAATGTTGCACGATTTCATCAGATTGATGGAGTAGCGCGATTATTCAAAGTTTCGAGCTTGTACATTAAATCTTGTTGCCTATAACCTAGAATACCATATGTTTCGTTGCTTGATTGATTCCGATTTACCACGCCCATCACGCAAAAATTAAGTCCCAAACTCACTCCAAATAAACCGCTGCTCGCCTTTACCTTTTCCCTACCTTGCCATCTTCAGCATCATTCCTGATTACCATTCAAAATATCCATTAAAGGCTTCGAACAAGTTTTTGTATGGGTACTCGTACGTATATTCATCCATACAAATATGCATGCATTTTGTATGCGAAATAAGTTGAAAATCCGTTTGTTCACTTGCTCCTCCCAGGGATTTATGGCCATATCCACCTGAATTAATGGAACCATAAAACTGAAGCTATTTTCCTCGTGCATCTGCCGCCTTCCCCAACCAACCATCCGGCATCTAACAATAGTTACCGCCACGTATCCTTCACAAATTTAAATTAAAAACAAAAACATATAAAAAGCACAATCCAATCACAAATAGTATGCACAGGTACATATTCGTATACATGAAGTCAGTACACATTTGGCAAAAACTCTACATCTTTCAGCTTGCTGTATGCTCTCTGTTGTTTACTGCTGCCTGCCCAAGGGCCACAACACTGATGAAACTTATCCTAAACTGCCTCCAAACAGTGTTTCTTTCTCTGTACATTGGCTACAGATATGAACATCTTTTCCTTTCCCTTCTACCAATGCTTTATATTGTAATTTTCATTGCGAATTATGAGGGCGTCAATCCGCCCATCACAGCTTTATGTACGAGCGAATTTATGTGATGGATTTACTTTACCTACTCGCTTCGTCGCGTCGGTCGCCGACACCGATACTAATACCGCAGTCGCAGCCTTACAGATATACATATGTATGTATGAATTGCTCGATGTATGTATGTATAACCCTAGACGGCTGTTTTTAATGTTTGTTATGGTTTTTTTATTTCGCTTTTTCATTTTTAAATGAAACCTTTAACTATAAAAGTTTCCTTCGGCGGTTCTCATTGAAAATTTGGCGCCAATTTACTTTATTTGAATAGGAAAATAAACACATATCAATTACATCTTATTCCAGTTATGCATAATAAAATACACCAAATCAACCACAAACCCTACTGCGAGTGCGAAAATGTGCAAAATTTCTTATAACTATAGATTTAAATTCCTTTTCATTTTGCCAGGCATATACATATTTAGGTATACATATAGTTAATGTGGGGTGCCATACGCAAAAAGAAATGCCGTACAGGATGTATGTAATTTCATGATTTTGGCGTTTTTTATAAAAGGAAATAATAAATTAAAGCACTGACAACAGCTAGGTATCTATTAACTTCTGCTCTCGTTTCCACTAAACACAACTAACACTGGTGTCAGTGTGCACGCTTGGAAAGCAATCGCTCAGTACCAATTTGTAGACACTTTGTAAAAGATGCAGTGTAAATGTCCTAAAAAGATGTTAGTTTTAAATTCCGTGCCGTACACCGATGCACCAGTTTTACCTATACTTTATTGTCTCTAGAGAATGACTCGCATGTATTATAATTGTATAAAAATCAATATTTAAGGTTATTTTGCCAGTCAAAAGTAAAGAAAATGAAACGCCAGAATTATCAAGAAGACTGAACTCGTTTGAACTTGTTTTAGACACAACCAATTTTTTTAAATTTATGATAATTGCGAGATTACAACAAACGATTGAATGAAAATGTTGGGAAATAGCATATTACAATATATAAGATAAAATCATTACAAAGCTACGTAACATATGTGAATATCATCACAAGAAAATTTGACTTGTTCGTATTTATTGAATTGTTGTCATATGCGGGTATATGTATATGTATATATAGAAGGTGTATATGTATATTCATATATGTATATGAAGAAAATGTGAAAATGTGAAAAATATATTTCATAAATGAATGCAGAATATGATAACAAATACATCCGTATACACATATCCCTGTACTAAAAGTACACATGAATGGATACTCGTATATATATACAACGTTACTCATCAACAATGATAGTTCCACAGCATTAATGATCAATTGAAGTATAATTTGATACAATTTACTGATTTGATGATAACTGAAGTAAATACCAGTATTATTATAACGCAATAATCTGAATGGTAATCGTAAATTATCTTGTAACTCACAAGATCTTGGGTTCTTTTTCGACCCTAGCTTAATCCTATACTTTTTATAGAAAACTCAAGTAAAAAGCGAACAAAATTAAACGCGTAAACAATTGTTCAAGCTGTGATATCTTTTTCAAATGCTCAAAATTTATTTATGATAAACTCCACTTGGAAAGCATATTCTGCGAACATTTGTTACACTATACAGTATGTATAGGCATACTTAAGTACACACAAAGTTACATATGTATATGTACATATGCGCAAATGACACAAGGTAATTATTTGTATTAAATGCGGTTAATAAAACACTTTTTATCATAAATATACAAATACTTTGCAATTTCGAATACAGTAGCTGCACTTTTTTTGATGATTCATTAACAGTACGAGTATAGTGTATAATTTGTGAAACGAACACCAAAATTACAAAAATCACGCAAATAACTTCTTTACTGAACAAAGCGAAAAACATGCGTGCAACATACTGATCACGCAAACATGTTTAAATCCAATATATATTTTTATCAATTTTTTTTTGTATTACCTCTTGAAGCTGATCTTCCGTAAGTAACATCTTCGCAGTTTGTAATCCTTTAATACTGTATTAATATTCCTCAACAAATGTTCCCTTTTTTGGGAATGTGATTTGTTTGGTGTTGTTAGATTTTATTATAACTTTTTTTTAAGAAATGTATTTTTAATTTTATCTGATGACTGATAAAATTGGTGATTGATTTCTGATTTATGCACTTAATTTTTATCTGTAATTCTAAAATATTATATACTCGCGTAACTGTCCCTAAATAATTAAGATTTTGTTAATGTAATTATTATTTGAGATTTATGTTGTTGTTGTTTTTTTTTTTAATATTATTTTTATTATATCTTATCACTTTATTAACCAATTAATTCACAATAACTCTGTTTCTTTTGATCCATTTATTTTTTTTAATTCACAACAAGCCACTGACGCCATTGATCACGAAAGCCGATTGCGACAGTGATTTGAAATCGATCTTTAGATATCAAGGACTGTTAATAAACTAAAAATAGAAAATTTAAAATCCAATCAATGTATATACATATGTATAGTCGAGATAGAAAAACGCATCCCTGGTAGGTATTTGAATATTAATTTGCATTTGTATTGGTGACAAAATATAGATTTTGTATTTATACCGAATGGGATTAGAATAGTGTCTACTACATACAAGAACAATCATAATCCCATATAGTATAATTGTCCTTTTTCGAATGCGTACTAAATAGGGCTTATAAAACAGATACAGAATATTTACAGCAGCAACAGCATGTAATTTGATCCTTTCCAGGAAGGTTAGGGATGATAGCGAGGACAGGTCAGGCTCGAACGAACGGCCTTTCCGGGAGATCGTTTGTGCTACTTTATTCATGAGGGATGTTATTTTATAATATACACCGCAATGTCATACGCTTGTTTTTTTTACACATATGCGCAGAAACATCTACTGGGCATGTATGCGTTCATACAGAACCTTAAATCAGTAAAACAGAAACAAAATGTAGGCATCGGAATTGTTACTTGTACACACATACATATGTATGTATCATATGGAAGGATGTAGTTTTTGGTCCGAGGGATGTTCGCGCTAAGTCAAAAGACATTATTTTTATTGGTCACATCGCAATTATATGGTACCTACACGAATTAGAGGAGTTTTCCTTTTTTTCCATCGAAACAGGATGTTCAACATCTATGAAAGATATGAATGCAAATTGAAACGCTTGTGAGCTATTAAGTTGTAAAAGAGTTTTTTTTTTGTACTCATTTTATGAACCGAACAATATCATTTCATGTCAATCAAATATTGTACATATTATTATTTCAAATATTCATTAATATTTTTTCTTGTTTTTAAAATTTTAATAATCTTCTTTTGTAAGGTAATAAAGAATTTTTTAGGATTTGCACATGATAATATTATCTACATGTACAATAAATTAACTGAATTTAATTTGCATACAAACATTATATGATATTTTATAATACATACATACATACATTATATTCGTAGATTGTACTCGGAATATTTATTCCGTAGAGTCTCAGCCTGTTAGACCTCAACAGATCTAGGGCTAACACACGCGAGTTAAGCTAGCAGGGTTTACATGTGTTACTGTATTTGTACATGCGAGCGAACTGGCAGCAGACAAATTTTGCATACGAGTAGTAGCTACTAATAAAAAAAACTAATATCATGATACAACACTACATAAAAAAACTACAGGTGCCGTTACGGGCGTAAGTGTTGATAGCCCCATTCCCTCAGGACAGAGAAAAAAAAATGACACCAGGTTGTCTGAAAATCTGGTCGAGACGGAGCATGCTCTATGAATGGAATTGCAGCATCTATCTGTTTGCCGTGTTCTGTCCCTGAATGCCACCAACTACAAGAGCATAAGCCTGCTGAGAATCGCAGACGCAGAAAATCATTGATGCCATAATATATGAAGGCTGAAAGCCAATTACCAATAAGCCGATAGATCTATATAACTGTGGTTTTGCACCTGGTAAGCCCAACGTGATCAAATATTCACTACGTATGCGCCATGGTGTGCCTTGTGCATAGTTATAAGATCTCTGTTCATCAGCTCCCTGCTCCCAAGAAATGGAAGGCTGAAAGCCCAACCATGGTGGAAAAGCCGCATAGAAAAAGAAAAAATCAGTGCACAACAAAATAATTCTATGAAGAATACAGACAGTATTACGGTCATTTTAGAATCTCAGACAACACACAATAATTTTATATAACCTATTTTTAAAAATTTCAAAAATGATATCAAAAATTGGCAAAACAAAATCAATAAATATGCACAATTAGTAAACCTACCACATTATATCACATTTACATCGCACACATTATTGAAAACAAGTCGATAGGTTGTTTTCAGTGAAAACAGCGAAATGCCATTGAAAACCATTCAACTTTACTCAATTCTATTCAACAAGGATGTCAATTGATCATTGATTTATTTACGATTCCCTTTATATATAAAAAAAGTAGGAAGAAGTGAACAGAGAATGAGGATCTTTATTTATTTAACAATTTTTTATTTTTTTTCTCCATGTTCAAAATAGTTTTGATTTTAATACTTTGATAGTTTTGACATTTCGAAATGGCTATGATAACAGATTATATCGTGCGATATAAATTTGGTTTTAATCAATCAACTTATTTAACACGCACAAAATAACAAAAATAACAATACTTACGGCCAAAGACCAACATGACAATAAATCTGTTGTCTGTTGACAAGGGATTTACTAATCTTCTTTTGGAACCTACAAGGCTACTGCAACAACAAAGAAGCTCTTGACCGACATATTGATAAATATAAATCAAGCATAATCGTGCTCAAAGAAACCGGCATCATTTAAAAAAAAACACTAAATTGATTTCTAATGAAAAATTACCAACCATTCCCGTTCAATAAAAATTATGATTATTATCATACAACTAACATAACATAATTTCTTATTAGAAAAAAAGAGGATCCCAATTACGTCAAATATTACCTCATCCTTGAAATATCTACAAAAGTTCATTTTAAAATATCTAAGATTTATATTGAAGTTACATTGGCAAGATTTACACCCAATACACAACGTCGCGTCCGCACGTGCTTGCTTTGGTATATCGAGTAGAAACAAATCAAACATATGGGACAATTCATAATGTTACCTCAATCCTTCCGTCAGCCTTGTATCGTATATAAAGCAAATGCAACTGCAAAGCTAAAGTAGAACTGCGTTGATTTGTTCGATTTGAAGCTACAGGGTAAGTTATGGTCTAGGTAATGTTAATGTAATGTTATTAACTCCAAATTGGTAACCTCCAATATATGACATTTTACGATTATCATACTCGTATTATGGTTTTCTTGCACAAACTAGTACAATAGTTTTGAATTATGTATTGTACAATATGTGTTGTTTTCTTTTTAGTTAATTTATTAAAATACATTGTTTGTGAAGTTATTTCCCCTAATTAATTTTTAATAAAAATAAAAAGAATACATTTCTATTGCATGCTAATGAAGCATGCCAAAGCAAGAGCGCGCAAACAACATGGTGAATTGACCATTATTAGTACTTCTTTTTCGTTGGTTGGTTCTTCTTACTATGGGGGAAAGGAGTGGGTATATGCATATTATAATGCATACTTAGAAACAGAGATTGACAACCAAATTCAAAGCCCGTCTTAAAAATGAGCTCGTAGTCTACTTTGCCTGAAATATTCACAATACCCACCACCTAAAATACCAACCAGAAATTGATCCCAGTAATCAAGCGTAAGATATCTCAAATCAACTTAATGTGATACACAAACTATTGCAAAGGAAGGCTAAGTGATAGAAATACAGGAAATTGCTTTCTCTATAAAAAAAAACCTCGTGAGCAACTAAAAATGGGAACAATTCAATCAAAGATATTTTCTTGGCAAAATTTTCTTAATTCTGAAAATTAAAATAAAATAAATTTTAACCCTTAACAATGGGATTTGAGTTGACTTAAAAGATGGCAAAAGGCACATTCTAAGATGTTCTGATACCCCCAAAGAAAGATTCTGTCATTTTTATAATATGTACATATCATCCTATTGCCTGCAGTTTTTATACAAGATTTTCAGTTTCTTTGAGTATCGACCATTTCGCTGCTCCTTTTCTCTCCAAAATGTTCGAAAAAATAAATACGCTCCTAGAAAAAAAGGAAAAAAAAGAAAAAGAGAAGGCTTTTGATTGGCGTTTTGCGTTTTGATAACTAAATAGATTTATGAATAGAGGCCCCTCAAAAAATCTCAGAAATGACTCTTTCATGACTGGAACATGATATTTCAGGTCGATGCTGCTGGTTATAATATAACTATTCGGTAGTCAAACTTAATAAATCTCTTTCCGATAGATATGGCCATTTATACATGGTCTCAATATAGAGAAAATAGTCCTTCAGTTGAAAATAGATTTGCTCCATTTCTGACAGAAAAAAAAATTCTCAACCATTTCTATTAAACTCTAGCAACATTCTTCAAAGGGAACTGAAAATAGTCGGCATTACATGGCTGCGATTTATTTTCTCGAATAACAGCAATTCAGATCCAGTTCTAATAGCAAACCGTCCCAAAAGAATGCAAACATCGTCAAACCATTCTTTCCGTATGAACATTTTTTGTCAAATGTCGATTATCAACCAAATCGATCCAAATAATTTTAGATATTATTTGATCAAATAATAAATAAATAAATAAGACCAGACATTTTTTTTTACTTTTTCAAAAACAAAGACATTTAAATTGTTCATTGTATCAAGGAAACATGTGTACTCGTAAATTTTACCACCAGACAAATTTTAAATTTAGAAATATATTACCTCTGCCAAAATTACAATACACATGCTTGTATGTATCCATATCTGTATGTTCACTGCCCTTAACCTTCAGACAAGAACATATGAAAATATTTTCATTTAATAATATTGCCACTTGAATAGAATTTATGGAAATCCTTTATTATGAACTGAGAAAACAAAGACATGCAAAAATGTAATGATACTGCAATTATGTACATACAGCACAGCACCACGTTTAATCAGTGTGACCATTTGTACTCGTATTATAATTATATATTTATCTGAATATGTAAGCATACGTGTGTATATACTTTTGTATAGTATATAATACCTATGTATACATATATTAAATATATGATGAACAATAAAATGCATCTAATTCCGGATACAATAAAATGAAATAAAAAGAATTACGAGTACATGGATACACCGAAATCTGTTTTTTGCACGGTTTTATTTAACACAGTTAAGACAAATTAATTCGATTGCTCCTAATATTTAACCATGGTGAATCGAAAGAAGTTCCTATAATTTTATAAATTTTTTCGTAAATTTCTAGAAAATTTAAGGAAAAATATACAAAATAAAATCATAAAAACTCGTTAGTGATTCATCGTCGTCTTATTTTAGATATGTGTATTAGATTTAGATTTAGCTTTTTATAAAGACTCTTAATAAAATTGTGTGTATGAGTTCTTTTATCGTAGCTGCTTTTACCGGTCTTAAGAATGTGGAATCAATCCCAATTTTTCTCCATAGTAGGTAGTGTTAAACGGCTTTTTCTCTCGTGCAAAAACATAACTAGGCGAATTGACAAATTAAATATTTGAATATAATTGTTTACATACATACATCTGCCTACTTATGTGTAGGTATACATATATATATATATAGGCGGATTCGGAAATATTTGTTATAAGATAATGGTCTACATTTGGTCCAAAAAAAATTCACTTTAACATTTTTTTTTCTTTAAACGAAACTTTTTTAAAAAAATTACACTATACGAGTACATGTTGATAATGAAAACAACTGCTTTTCCTATTTCTTTTATACAGAGTGCGTGAAAATTAGGCAAAAAAACGTGCCAATAGTAACGATACCGTGACTCGAATATAACACGTGTCAGAAATTTTTTAAGTTCAGCTCAATAAAATACATCAAATATTTTAAAATTAAGTGAAGAAATTTTGGAGTCATCAGTAATGCCATTGTGCAGCGTGCAACAGAAGTATGTATTAAAAATTAAAAATTAGGTATTTAAAATTAAAAATATTTGAAAACAAGCCTTTTTTTTTTTTTTTTACTATGAACTCGTACCTTTAAAAATATAATCTGATTAATACTATCCCTAAAATAATAATCCCTAAAAAATAATTTTACTTACTGTAATACTCGTAGGTATAGCATATTATAGAAGACGAACAAAAAAACATTATTACTATATATCAATTGTTTGACTTCATTTTGGCCACACCAAATATAATAAAACTAACTGTCCCTGTGTGTAACAAATTAAGGACCACATGTGATAATGAATCAATAGACGTTGTGAATTGTACTCCCGTCCGACCTGAACCACATGTGCTTTTCAATAAATTAATGCGTCGATTGATCTGTATTTTTCGATGCCGATTTCTAAATTTAGAACCGAGACTAATTTTTAATGTCCCTTTCAAGTGCATTGGCTCATATTCATCCATAGTGCACGCAAAAGGTTTCTTCAAATAGGTACATACATATTTGTATACATATATTCATATGTACATACAAGTGTTGAGAATTTTTCAGCACAAACCATCTGTCGTCCTTGCTCCATAAGAAAGGAGTTTTTAATGAAGACAAAGTGTTAATTTTTGAAAAATCTATATGTTTTATGTGTTGTCTGTGTGCACTTGTTGATGCTAGCTTAAGCGTTCCTTTACTTTTAATTGCTACTAATTATTGGTGATTGTATGTATATAATGGCATGCATAGGTAACCAGTGCATCATGATTGTCTTTCAGCGTTCTGCATGGAATTTGTGCGTGTAGGTCTAATGAAATTATCACCTTCGCAATATACGAAAGAAATGGGCAGTGCTCCTTTCGGCATTACCTTTCCTTCCTCCGTATATGAGGTTGTTGAACACATCACAGCTTAACAGTGTTTCGTTGTAATTTGCCAAAAGCATGGAGAATACAAAAATAGGTACATATATAGACAGTGAGGTATGGATTCATGAGAATTCTAGCAGCTACTCGTTCCATAAAGTTTTAATGAAATCTAGCAAAATAATGCATGAATCGGCATTAATTTTCTTCTTCTGGATTGTTGTCGGTCTGCAGTGAAAACCTTAAGAAAACAACATAGAATAAAACAATCATTAGCCATGACCAAAGTGCAAATGCATACATGCTTATGTACATCTCTCTAAATAAATATACTCGTATGTATATGACTGCAGGTGAGACACAAAGTGGGAGATTCGGGTTTTATTTAAAAAGGATTAGGTAGCCATTCTGTTACCAGTGCAAGTGGATTGATTTATTGCAAAAAGTGATATGTAATACCCGGCCTTTTATGTGCCCGCCCGCAAAGTTTGCCCAACTGCGATAATCTGATAATCCTTCTTCAAGTAATGTAGTCGGTAAAGTTGGTTTCCTAAAACTTGTTTTCAATGAATCTCACTTGTATTCTTGTATTAGAGTATTTCCAAGAGAAATAAATTATTTCAAACATGTAACTACATAGATATTGTCTTAGGATTTTAAAATCAACTGCAGGGACCTAGGCAACTGTAAAATAAAAGTGTACATACTCGTACACATGTACATATGGAAGTAGAGTATTTCAATGTACAATGTACGCAAATATTGACATAAACCTCTATATATGTACGTATGTAATAACCAAAACGGCATGAGTCATTTATAAAAGGTCGAACTAGTAAATTCAAGCAATTTAAAATTAATTTTTCCATGGCAATTTTTTTTTATTTTTTCTTTACTATGTACAATAGTATTATCTTTGACAATTTTAATTAAAATCAATTAGACCAACAATAACCAATGATCGATGGCTTTACGAAATAAAGAAGAAGTAGTGAATATGTGAAATTTAACAACAGCCTTGGTTAAGGAAGCTAATCATTATGTCTAAAAACTTGTTTGTCTGTTGTCTTTTTCATATTAAAAAAAAACTGTAACTCAGAAGCCCAACATGGTATACAAAAATATATACATAGATATTGTATAAGTTCGTAGGTATTTAAGCAAGGGTAAAAATTAAAAAAAATACTGTAAGCTCGAATTCTAGATTCAACTTTGAATTTAAATTAACATGAAACACCTCTCGAACTAAAAACAATACATCATGTATTATGCTCATGCTTTAACACTTAACATACTGAACATATTATACGTACACATATACAATAAACTACATATTAATTTATTTAACTTCTATGTAGTTAGTATTATACATATTTCCCTACCTCCGAGGAACATGGACTCCACTTACGACTTTTATGAAAATTCGCTGATAAAATGCATATCTTTTAGTTTTATTTGTAAATTAGCTTTTTCAAGTCAAAACATCTCCATAGGCTGTTCGAGTTTGCGAAGAAAATATATCCCGAGCATATCAGGATCAAAGAAGTTAATCCAATAACTTAAAAACGAAATATGCTTTCATAAGAAAACAATAACAATCATTTTTAAAAGCAAGATTGAGTCGGGCATACTTCATTCAAACCATTTTTGTTAAACGATTGTTGAACCAACGTTTTTGTCTGTCAAGCGTTGACATTTATTATTTTACATCCAATTATTTTGTTATTCGTCTTATGCGATTGTGAGACTTTCGGAGGTTTAGCACTGTCTGCTCTATAAACGTCTAGGTTCGAAATTATTTATGCCGCTTGGATGAGCGAGAAAACAACGGACGAAGTAACCAGAGATTCGTTTTTATAGAATAAGTTAGTCTTTATAAATAAAAGTCGTAGGGCCAAATTTTGCAGCGGAAATGTAAGAAAAACATAGAGAAGTGGACGTCGCTTCTAAGGAATAACGTGGCCGTTATTTTGAAGATGACTGTTACCAATGCATTACACTGTGGGAGCAAGAAGGATAAAATTTCAAATTATCTAAGTAACATAAAAGCTAAGTAAACAGTCTTTATCAACAGAGCAATAATTTTTCTTCATACATATCTACATGTGTATTAGTTTAATACCTTTTTGAATGAATGCTAAATTTTATAATAGAACAAAAAACTCCTACCATAAATATTTTTTAGTTAATAGCTTTAAGTTGGTTTCGAATAGAATTTTCGGCATAAAAAAGTTATAATCGTTTCATCAATGTACATCTAAATAAGAAACGTGCGAAAATGCGAAAGAGACCAAAAAGACTATGGAATATCAACAACAAACTTAAGTCAAACTTTGTAGAATTACCCTCTGTCATGACAAAACAAAAACTAGTTTAAAATAAAGCTTCCCACAATAAATTAAAAAAAAGTAACGAAAATGCCTTAGCATTTACATAGAAATAGAACTGATTTATGGCTTTATGTAATTTAAACTATTTGTATTTATTTTATGACATGAAAATGTACGTACCTGTCGAACTTGTTTGTACTGCTCTTCAAAACTCCACCCATTATTTTGTTGTGACGAATTTGATGTTTCACTGGATGTCGATGAATTAGACGCAGGATTAGCTATTTTTGAATGAAATTGCATTGTTAAGATTAATAAAATAAAAAATCTTAAGAAAAAATATTAATCTGAATACCTTATAATGGGTATTATTCTATTTTATGTTAAATATCTGTTTTTACTAACAATACCTAAATTATAAATACAACTATTATTTCTATACTTATTTCACTTATTAGTTTTGGCTCTAAAGCACCACATATGGCAATTTTTTTCCTTTATATAATATACTTTAAATATACAGACTCTGTAAACATGTATTCGTATATTCAATTCATTGTAACAAAAAAATGCCAAGAATAAGTAACAAATATGAAGTGATTGACCGACACATTACGGTCGAAAATCTAGAAAAAAAAACAACAAGAGATGAATCTATGTATATGCTATCAAACGGTCTATGATATTTCGAACAATTTAATGGTGTTAACAACAATACCAAATTTTACAAAAGTGCGAAGTCGTTTTTGAAGTTACCAACAAAAAGAAAATTTAACTGGGCTAGTGCAAAATGGAAAATCTTCCTGTTTTGCGATTAAACTACTAGTAAAATTAACAGACAAAGTTGGGAAAAAAAAACAGAAAATTCATAGAACCAATGGATCATAATAGATCATCTCGCTGCGGAAGAAACATCGTTGAAATTGATGTTAAACAACACAAGGACTCACAAAAATACTCATACCAGCAAAGATGCCAAAAGTTGTTTTTGTTTTTTATCGCTCATAATATCAAAAATTTGGATTGACCTGAGTAGTCCCCCCGACCATACGGGAATAAGTAAACTGTATTATACAGGGTGATCCAATTTGGGATTCAGATATTTTGGGATCTGATTCATTGGTTCATGTTCATGAAATAAAACGTATGGGAGGAGGGGTTTATCTTCAACACCCACTGAGTTACAGGGTGTGTTCTTTCAGAGAAGTAGTACCAACAATTATTTAGTTAGAACTTCTAGTGTATTAAATCTAGAGCAACCAAACTAGACTAGTTTGATAGCCTCAATAGTTAATTCGCATTTAAGCAGTATTACCTTACATGCTTTCATTTTCGAGATATTGGTCTTCAAACAGAATTTTTTTAAATTTTGTTTCATAAATTTTTGGGAAAATCGCATTTATCTCGGAAAAGTTAAGTTTGTTTATATATTTTTTTTCTTTTTTATTATTTTGGTGCGCCATAATGTTTCACTCAAACTCACAATACAAAGTTTTTACCTGTGGTTCAGAGATTTCCAAGTATATGGTTAATCTCTAATATGAATATTTTCTATTACTAAAAAATTATTCTAAAATAAGTGCACTTTCGTTTACCGTTATCGGTTGTTTATTGAATTTCGATAGAATCACATTGAAGTTGAAAATAGCGAGTATTCAAGTGAAGAATATGCAGTCATCTATTTTGTCTATGGATTCTGTAATGGCAGTGCTGTGGTGGTACCAGCAGAATATCAACGAAGATTTCCTACAAGACGTGTCCCTAATCGAAGGGTGTTTACAAATTCTCACAAAAGTTTGTGAGAAACTGTAACAACTACATATAATCGGAACCATATACGATACCTGTGAGGTTAATTAGTACACCTTCGATGTCTTTACGCCTATATGTGTTCCGCCGACGAATTTTACAAGTTTTACATAGAGAGAACCTCCATCCTTATCATGTAACAACAGTTGAGGAGTTATCACCAGCAGATCTGCTTCGACGATCGGAATTTTGCAATTGATTGCTGGAACGGCATTTCGATAACAATGCATTTATTTATCCTAAATATTCTATGGACAGATGATTTGCAATTCACAGAGACGGCATTACCAACTTCAATAACCTACACACATGGGCGAATGAAAATCAGAATACAACATGAACAACATCATTTCAACTTGGATTCAGCGTAAACGTTTGGGCAGGTCTAATTAGTAACAAGTTAATTGGCCTTTCATACTTTCAGAAACACTAAACAGTGAAACTTATGGGCAATTTTTGCAAAATAAATTGCCAGGACTGCTAGAAGATGTTTCGCTTGCATAAAGAAGAAGTCATTTTTACCAACATGATGTACTCCCGTCATTATGGCGGAATAGTTACGGACTACATTACCGAAAAATTCCCAAATCGATGGATTGGAAGGGATGGTCCCATACATTAGCCTGCAAGATCACCAGATTTGACAGTTTTGAATTTCTACGTATGGGGAACGATGAAGTAACGGGTATATTCATCTGAAATGAGAACATGGTTGAATTGCAAGAACGGATAGCAGCAGCGGCACAACACACCAAAGACACTTTACCAGCTAAGAACTAACCCTTTACTAACAAGAACCATTCAAAAACGTGCATTAGCTTGCGTTCAGTCTGATGGAGGATACTTTGAGCAAATGTTGTAGATTCAGGATTATGTAAACCACGAATAGCAATAGAATTATTTATTTATTCATAATGATCTATTATAACGGTAAACGAAAGTGCAATTAGTTTTAGTGGTAATAAAAAATAGTCATATTGGGGATTACTTTTTTTTTAAGAATTTAAGTGGGTATGAATGAACTTATAGTGTTTAAGTAAGATGTTTGGGCTCAGTGGTTATTTCGCTCCATGGGTGGCATCCAACATTTAATGGGTGGGGAGACTAAATTCTTGGAGGAGGTTAGTTAATTGTTGATTTCTAATCAACTACTCATTTTACTTTATTTTCGTTAACTGAAAAAAGGGCGAGGTTAGGATTCGAACAACGAACCTTTCGATTTGGAATCCAACCTACCTGGAAAACTGTAAGCCCCAGGTAAAAAACTTTTTCTGGTAAATTTGTGGGGCACCAAAATAATAAAAAAAAACCCACTTTTCCGAGATAAATAATTTGTTCCCAAAAATTAATTAAAAAACCAATAAAAAAATTTGTGTTTGAAGACTAATACACATCTCGAAAATGAAAGCAGGGTAATAGTGTTTAAATATGAATTAACCATTAATCAATTGGATATCAAACGAACTCAGCTTGTGAATAATATAATGCTTAATGAATAAGCAACGTAATATTGAAAACATTTTGTGTACTACGTAAAAGCTTAGGGAAAAAGTATCATATTTCTGTTATTCTGCATTAATACATTAAAATTAAATCTAAGGTCGGATCTTGCTCTACTGTATTCGTGCTCCAGGTAGGACCAACGTTAATATGCTCTACATGTCCTACCCCATCTTAAACGACTGATATGCATTTTTCTGACCAAATCAAAAAATTACACGAACATTTATTATTGATAAGGCCTTATTACTCAATTGCCTTTTTAAGTCAAAGAAATGGCAATCGGCAGATTTAGCTCTTCGTTTGGTTTCTGAAGAGCTCTTGTTATCAGAATGAATAGATGAATTGAGATAGAAAATCCATAACCACCTTAAAGCTACAGCTATATATACATTGTGACATTTTGTCCTATTCGTCGATGCTTCTCTTCTAATTAATACGGAAGTAACAGCTGGTTATGTTCTGACAATGATGTCGTAATTATTAGCGTTTGCAAGGACACAAGCCTTTATGTGCCTGGGGTTGGCTGGTGAGTGTCGCACAATTTTTCAAAATTGTATGCTAAAAATGTCACACAATAGCGCTATTTTACGTTTATGACCATTTGGTTTGGTTTCCGTTTAATAAATAGGTGCAATTTTGACTTTCAAAGCTCGATTACTTTCTTTCAAGGGAACCATTAAGACCGTTGTTGTGCTGGCAGTTCAAAAAATCTACTGCATAATTGGATTATTAGTAGGCGAGTTCCAAGCCAGGCTTGGCAGATATTAGATTAGTGGTATTGCATACCTAATCCTTTTAATAAAGCAGCAAACTTTCAAAGATATTCAACGTTTTTATAGTACTTCTAAAAAGAAAAGAGAATATGTTGTACCTGGCCATAGCTCAAAAGCTGGGTGGCATTTCCATAAAGTGAAATAACCACAGAACCCAAACATTTTAAAGTATTTACATCGCTTTTCAATGGCACATTAAAATGACTGAAATATGCGAACCGTGTGGTTATACTTGTGTATACCAAAACCATGTAAAGTAATGTTCTACATAAGTTCATAAACAGTGCAAGATTAAAAAATAAAAACCATATCGAGCGACTAAATAAAGCCAAATAAAGTTCATTACAAGTACCGTTTTTTTTTTTCTAGGAATTATTTACCATGCTGTCGGAAGTTCAAATTCGAACATAATGGGACGTAATGCGTCATTGGCAATGAAAAACATTAATGACAAATTCGACCATATTTTTTCACAAAAATTATTAAATTTTAGTTTTTCAATATTTTATGGGTAGAATGCTTTTTCGGGTGCCATTTAGTTTCCGTCCAGATGTTCCTGGCGAACCTTCAAAACTCTGTTTCCTTGCTACTTATTTGTACGATATCCTCGGCGTGCAGGAAGCTGCAAACTCTACACTTGAGTTGAGAAACATTCAGCAATAGAAAGAATTTCATGAAATTGACTTCAATATAGATTTCAATTACCTTATTCCATAACGAATGGAAGCAATAGGAAGTATTGTAATTGAAAATAAATGCACCTCAATCCTTACGAACGGTTATAAAAAACACAAAACTGTTGGAACCGTGATCTTCTTTGAGAATTTGTACATATATTAACCCTTTAGTCTATCCACACACTGTAGCTTATTCCAAGCCGAAGTATCAGGCGTTCATCAGACCACTTGGCTTGGCTCAGCCATAAACGAATACTTTAAACGGATAATAGATCCCCTACTTAGAATACCAGATGGTTAAAGATTGAAGGGTAACTTAGTGAGATAGTCAACGAGCACATAATCACACTCTGTTATTTAGGTTTCTGGATGCTTGGACCACCCAGGGAAGACAGACGCTTTTGATCAGAATATGCAACTGATACATTCTCAAGCGCTCTGTTAGGCAGTCATATACGGACTCATTGGGACAACTGTGAGATTTCTACACTTTTGTATGTACATGGGCGATACACGATCCCAAACGATCAAGAAAGCTGATTAACGTCAGAAGAGAAATCTCAAAATTTACAAATATAATCAGAGAACATTGTAACAATGGAGACGCGTATAACGATTAAGTATTACCCAAAATAATTTCTGCAGGCCCTGCTAGGATGAAGAGAAAGATGTAACCGTTTTGTTCAACTGTCCTACTACAGAACGTATGTAGTGCTACTTCCGAATTGTAAATGATACCTGCGCCGACCTTGAAAGATTCGTCAAGAAATTTCTATAGAAGCATCAATTCACCCCGCTCTCCGAGGGGTAACACACCTGACCTACAACTAGTGCACCATTCTAACCTATCCTAACATAATAAACCATTTGTAGGCGAAATACCTGCATACCTGTTAATGTCAAAACTAATTTCACTGTCATAAGAAATCGGAAATAGCTCATGCTTTTTTATTGCTCAATTTTTTTTTTTTTTTTTTTTTGACAAAAATTATTACACTAGGAAAAGTGGGGTGGAATCGGCTAAGGTGATTTCTCACATTCTTTGTTTTTGCTCCATGTAAGATGATAGATGTTGTGATGATCATATTTTAGTGTTCATTTTCTTGTGACAGCTGAAGAGGTGTCCTTGGGTTGGCAAATACAATGTACGAGTAAGTGCGAATATTTTATACTTTATAAGACAACAAGCATTTCGTATATTCTTATCATGTTCTTTTTAGATTTTTAAGACAAGTTTGACCGTCAAAACGAACATTTTTGTATGTTTTGGGCGTGCTCGATGACTTGCCAACTTGAATAAATAATATAATAAAATTTTTTGAACTAACCGAAAGAAGTTCGATTCTAATGTATATGTATACATAATTAATATATGTATCATATACTCGTACGTTAATGGTCAAAATATTATTTACTTACATTTTTCCTGCGGATCTAACCCTTACTTTATAGATAGCGTCGATGGCGAATAAATAAAGTTGAAATTGAATTTGTTTACGTTACTTTTGGGCGGGACAATGAACAATGAGACCATTTGGACATTTAAAAAAGCCAAGTACTGCCAATTTTTGCGAAAATTTTTGGTGATCACTATATACAGAGCAGATGTTTTTTACTATCACTTTTAATTATCACAAATCACACTATCACCTTAGCCGATTCCACCCCTAAATATTCCGAAGGTTTTATGCAAGTAAAAGATACAGGTATAATTCAATTTGGGCTAATATTACTATCATATATACTGCTACAATGACCTGTGTAAAAAAATAATAATTAGATGGGAGAACAGTTCATCGTCGACAAAGTCCTAATCTCTGCACTGACTGTTTTGTAAGCCTTGTCAATTTTTGAACAGTGAGTGAGTCATGCTATTTTTGCCGACTACAAAAGGCGGGGATTGAGAGACATTCAAGGGTGATAAGAAAATAGGTATAATCAACGAAATAGTAGTGGTCTAAAATTTATGTACTCGTATATCGATTACAACCCGTAATGTACATTTATTTACTATCATTCGACTTACATTTTGCTATAAACAAAATAATACTAGTTATTTTTTAAGATAGAAGCCCAAAATCATTATTTTATCATTCGATTTGAAATGATTTAATGGTGATTCCATCGAATTTTAATCTAAAAAAATTCTTATGTCTATTATTCATTTAAATCACCATAAATTCATGATATGTATTTGCTTGAAAAGTTAAACCTGTAGTAGTTTGTTTAATACATTTTTTTAATTATATTAAATTATTAAATTAGAATGGGTGATTTTTTAAATGTTCGGTTTTTAATTGTCAAAAAAAAAAAACAAGTGTATACAATTTTTATTTAAGTTGATAAATCAATGCTTGCCATTTACTTGTTAAAGATTATTTTATGTACTCGTAAATGTTGACCACGACTACGTTTTAATTGTTCCATACGGAGAGTCCGATTTTGAATCACTTTTTCGCGCATATTGGTTGGTATCTCTAATAGCACGTGTAATGTTGTCTTTCAAGGCTGCAATTGACGCTTGTTTACCGGCATAGACGAGTGATTTTACGTATCCCCATAAAAAATAGTCTAAAGGCGTTAAATCGTACGATCTAGCCAACCAATTTACCGGTCCAAGAGAGATAAATTATTCACAGAACTCATTTCTCGATTGGTCCATCGGTTCACGTGCTGTGTGGCATTTAGCGCCGTTTTGCTGGAACCACATGTCGACCAGGTTCAGCGCGTGTATGTTGGACTACAAGAAGTTCGAAATCATTGAACGATAGCGAGCGCCATAACGTTGTTCTCACGGTTATCTTTGAAAAAATACAGGCCACAAACCGCACGAAACAGTGCGTTTTTCTGTGTGCATTGATAGCTCTCGTATTGCCTGAGGTTTCTCATAGGACCAAATACCGCAGTTTTGTTTATTAACATACCCATTTAACTAGAAATGAGCTTCGTCTCTGAAGACAATTTTTCGATAAAAAAGCGGACCTTCCTCCAGTTTTTCTAAGACCCACTCACCGAAAATTCGAAGCTGGGGCTGGTCGTTCGGCTTCAGTTCTTGCACGAGCTGTATTTTGTAAGGTTTTAGATCAAGATCCTTGCGTAAAATCTTCCACGTAGTCAAGTAACACAATCCTAATCACGGTGTTCATTAACACTGGCGGATATAGCAGCATGCACTCTACACATACGTGTAGGTGGAATAACGTCCAATAGCGTGGAACTGAAGCGAAATTTGGTCACACTAGCTTGAATTCCTTGCTCAGTAGGTCGATTATGACGACCTTAGAATGGTAGAAGTACGCGAAAAACATTTTTACAGAGCTCGAATTTTGAAAATAACATTCACAATAATTTATAAGCGTTGTTCGGGTGTATGTCTTTCCATGATGAAATGGCAATGCTAACTGAGCATGTTTAACTTTGACATATATCACGAATCATGCGTGAGCTGTCAAAAATTAAACACTGAAAAACCAAACAGTAAACCAATCACCCTTTATTTACATGTTCTTAATATTCGGAAATAAATATATATATATTTTTTTTAAATTAAAGCTTTCTTAAATAGTTAAAAAAAAATAAATTATCCGCAATATTGGCAAATCTCGATGACAAAAAGATATTTTGCAAAGTCATGCACTTTGCTTTGCATAATTACTATAATATATTTATAAATTCATTTAGCACTTCTGGCAAAGAGGCTGACAATCATAACATCATATCATAGTTCATCGAAGAGGCTTCGTGCCAAGTATATGGAATGAAGAAGAAGAAATCTTTATAGTATTAGGTTGTACCACATGGAATGTCCGATTTTTCACTTAGTCCTCAATTAGAAGCTGTCGAGTGAACATCTGTACAACACAGCGAGTTTTTTTTTATAAGGTAAAGTGGTATGTCTGTTTGATGTGTGCGAGTTTTAGGGTCCGTTTCAAGTACAGTTTTTTTTTTTTCTAGGAATTTTTATATCATGCTATCGACGGTTCAAATTCGTACTCTTTTCCTTTACGAGTTCAAACTGGGACTGGCGTCTCTTGCAGCCAAAAACATAAGTGACGCATTTGAGAATATAGCGGTGAACAAACGCAACATTCGGCGTTGGTTTGTTAAGTTCCGTTCGGTAATTAACGACGCCATTTTACGAGAAACGGTGGATGCAGACCCAACAAAAACGGTGGGGGCATTGCACACAACATAGGAGTATCCCCATGTGAAAAGTGAAAAAACTCGACAAGTAGGTACCCCATGAATTGAACGAGGCCCAACAATTACGCCGTTTAGAAACCTGTACATCACTGAGTCTAAGAAACCGAAATGCACCGTTTTTGCACCGTATAATCACATGTGATGAAAAGTGGATTTTATATGACAACCGTAAAAGATCTGGGCAGTGGTTGAATGCAGACAAAAACCTAAAGCACACACCCAAACTTAATCTTCACCCAGAAAAGGTAATGGTGACAATCTGGTGGACATCGAAAGGACCAATCCACTTTTCATTTCTTCAACCAGGGGAAATGATAAATGCAGTCAAATATTGTGAGAAAATCGACATAATGCATACGAAATTGGCTGAAAAGCAGCTTGGCTGCCGATCCTGTTGCATGACAATGCTAGACCCCATACCTCACACGTAATGGTGTATCGTCATCCATCGTATTCTCCTGATATTTCTCTAACGGATTATCACCTTTTCAGCAGTCTGGAGTCATTTTGTCGGCAAAAGGTGTTCCGAAACCGAGCAGAGGTCATAGAAGCCTTTGAAAATTTTTTAGCGTCAAAAAATCAAGCTTTCTATAAAAAAGGAATAATGGACCTTGAATCACGGTGGAAGAAGGTTATAGATGTCAATGGTTCATATTTTGACTAAATAAAATGTTATAAAAAGGAAATATTTACTTTTGTTTTAAAAAAAAATCGGACATTTCATGTGGTACAACCTAATATATTCGTACCAATAGGTGATTTAGTTCAAAATCCATGGATTGGACAAATGATAACATCCAAGCTAAGTGTGATTTCAAATTACAGTTCACTGATTTGAGACATTAGAAAAAAAACTAATCTCCGGGAGTTTTAGGGACAAACTGGAAACCTTCCACCCAGTATAGAATATGCTGGAAGCCAAGCTTCGATATTATTTGTTTGCATAGTCAAAATTCCAAATAAATAACTGCCGAATTCTCCGTTTTTCTCAATTCCAGTCTCTGTGTTTTTTGTTGCTTCACCCACTTTTAACTTTACTGTAAAACCGTATATCCGTACCACGGCATCGGGTATTACACGATACCAATTCGTGCACGTTATAGTGATATTTGCAGTGGAAGTAATTTAAAAACTAAGTGAGTTTGGATTAAAACCCACGAATTCAGGTAATATTGTACTATTTGTGTTTACTTCCCTTAATTTCTTCTGGCTATTTAATTTAATTGCTTTTCGAAAAATGATTTTAGTTTTTCATATACAAAATTATTAAAAACATAAATAATTCACTTATCCATAGCCCAATTTTCAGATACACTCTATCCTGTAAATCAGCCGCATTTCAATTTTAAGACTTATTCTAAGATTGAACTTTAAATGCGCCGGTAATTGCTTTTTTTTTCAGTGCAAATATTTAAAAACATCTACTTCGCAGCACTTTTCCCGCCAAATTGTATTTTTGTATTTTTAAATTTAATATCAATCGAATAACTCTTTATCGTAAGGTAAAACAATTTTTCCTTTTCAAGCGGCAGATTAAACTTCGATACAATAAGGCGACATGCTTCTTGCTATGAAAGGGCCTACATATCGGTACACAATTTACTTTTGAAATTTGGAAAAAAAAATCATACTCGTACCTAAATTGTACCTCTGCGTATGACGTCATTTCTGAAACTTTCTTTGAAGGTAATTATCTCTTGAAAAGTGAAATAAAGCTGTGTCCCAATTTTCACAAAAAGTGAACGAAAACACAATTTAATGTAAACTTGCTACACCTTCAACAATTCAATAAAATTGCTCGGTTATTCCACAGCCAGTTCAATAGTTCCATCCAAGAACACACATTTTAACGCTTTAGATACGGGCAAAAAGGGGGGAATTTTTTCGTTAACCTGGAAACATTGCGATCGTCTTAAATCATATTTACAGAAATTCAAGGTGACCAAATAGCTTATTCCCAATTCATTGGCATTTGAACTTACGGCACAGTTCCATTAAATTCAATGTAACATAAATATAAGGTTGGTTTTCCAATAAGAACTTCACAACTTTTTTTAAATAAAACGCAAACCGTTTGAGATATTTCAAAAACTTTATTATCGGCTTGAAGTACAATCAAAACATTTATGAATGGAACTCGACTTCGTTCATATGGCCACCGCGGGCACGTTTGCAGCGGTGCATTCTTTGAGCTCAATTTTCAACGACTCGGCCACACATTTCGGCCGAAACGGCCGCTATTTCGCGTTCAATGTTGGCTCTGAGCTCTTCCAACGTCGTCGGCGTGCTGGCATAAACCAATGACTTAACGTAGCCCCACAGAAAATAGTCAAGCGGCGTTAAATCGTACGAACGAGGCGGCCAATCGACTGGCCCATATCTTGAGATAACACGCTCACCATACTTACTCTTCAATAAATCGATTTTAGCGTGTGCTATGTGGCTTGTGGCACCATCCTGTTGAAACCACATGTCGTCTAAGTCCATATCTTCCAATTCGGGCCAAAAATAATTGGTGATCATGGCGCGATAACGCTGACCATTCACAGTAACGTGACGATCTTTATCGTCGACGAAAAAATATGGCCCAATAACGTCGCCGGCATGCAAACCGCACCAAACAGTTATTTTTTGTGAATGAAGTGGTGATTCATGAAGCACATGTGGATTTTCACCCGACCAATAACGCATACATATTTTGCTTATTGACGAACCCATTGAGCCAAAAATGAGCTACGTCACTGAAGATGATTTTGCGATGAAATTCATCATCTTGGTGCATCTTCTCCAGAACCCAATCGGACAACGTACGTCGCTTCAAATGGTCCATTGGCTTCAATTCTTGAGTCAGCTTGATCTTGTATGGGTGTAAACCAAGATCCTTACGCAAAATACGCCGTGGAATTGACTGATCTGGATCGTTTGCTACGGACGCCTGAACAGCAGCGATATTTTCGACACTTCGACCAACCCGTTGTCTCACTGACACGGCAACATCACACAACGAATATGTAGACACAAATTTTTGCACTAAACTTGTTATTGCCTGTCTACTAGGGCGAGAATTAGGACCGAAAATTAGAGATAACGCTCTTAAAGTTGCAGTCACCGACTCCGAATTTCGGTAGAAAATTTTTATAATATGCAGACGTTGCTCGTTCGTGTACTTTACCATGATGAAAATGTTGAGTTTACTGAATAAATTGACAGTGACTGTTTGATGATTAGTGAAAGAGTGCGTTTACAAAGTCAAGTCCCTATTGGAAAACCCTTTATATTTAGGGGAGAAAAAATATAGTATGTTAACGGACACCATACGATAAGTGGTGTATGTCCCAAAATGCAGCAAGAAGTAATTCTGATAAAACACAAAGGTTTTTAATTAAAAAATTGCAAGTTTTTTATTGATTCATAAAGTATACAGTATAGGCTTATATCTTGAATAACATATTACGTAAAACGCCTTTGTCGAAATTTTCTATGGCAGTTTTGCATAAATGTGGAATTTCTGATACAGCGTTGAATTTCGTTGATACAGCGCCCAAGTTCCTCCTTTAAGGCGTGGGTGATCGTTGGCATAAACCTTAGACTTCAAAAAACTCAACAAAAAAAAAGTCCAACGGCATTACATCATTGGGCGGCCAATTCTGATCACCAAAACGGGAAATTGCATGACAGGAAATGGCTCATGCTGTATGTAATTGAAGTGTTTCTCAAGGAGTACCCTTAAAATGTATGCACACAGCGGGGCGAAGGAAAACTTGGGAGGATAGAGAGAGGTACCGATGAACGTTGGCGTTAAATGTTTGCAAGTTATAATACGAGTACCTAGGAAATAAAGAGCTAGGCAGGACATTCTGCAAGCGAGTTGTTTGGCTTAGGAACGAATCACGACATTTCAATGTACGTCCAAAAGGGGGCTTGAGGGTAAACTGATGAGCAATCATAACGAGACGGGTGTTGCTGTTATTGTGGATGCATTTGTTTCTCAACAATCACTCATGGATTTTCTGATCCCCAAGTTTGACAATTTTGACGGTTAACAAAGCCATTAAGATGAAGGTGCGTCTCATCGCTGAAGACTTGAATTGCGAACTGTAGCTGCCAAATCTTCATTATTTTTAAAATATTTCTCAACAATGAAAACGAGTTGTTCTTTCGTGTAGCGCTCTATTTTTAATAAGCCTGAAGTGTCAGCTTACAGCGCAAATGGCGCACAATTAAAATCTTGCATGAATTTTGAAACACTTTTTAGAGCATGATTTCTATTTATATAATGCTGGATTTAGTCAAATCTAAAGATAATATTATACTTATTGTATGACACTAATAGTTTTTAACAAGTTTCCATTTCTCGCATATCTAATCCTGTCTTTGCCAATACATTTTCTTTCAAAAGTAAATGTAAAGCTTTGGATCCAAAATCCAAACGTGCTTTAAGAAGTATCTATTCTTGCTATTTGAATTATGGGTTTGCCGTAAAACTATCTGAGCCATAGACGGGTTAAAAAAGAGAAAGCAGAACCTTGGTCGCTTTCCAGTATGATACCTCGTAAGTCTGACCGTGTAACTGCAACTGAAAATTCAGAAAGTTTGGTACCCTAAGTGGATTCAGCGATTGCCTGAACTACTGCGTACAATTTTTCATCAATCTTACACTTTAGGACTCTTTGAGTATTTAGTCTCTACTGGAGACAAATCATTTTCTCTCCCTTTTTACAGACGAATTGCACTTACATCAATGGATAAAAAATCTCCAAAAATTTCAATGTCTGGCAGAACGATTTGTTAGCATGTCTAACCGAAAAACGAAACCAAGTCTACATCAACCTGGGGAAAATAAAATAATTCACTTAATATCGTAAAAGCATTTGACAGAGGTTGATATCAGGCTTTTTTTTATCGAAAATGGATGCATTTTAGATCCATAAATGATATTCCCCTCACGTTTTTTTTTTATACAATCAGATATGTACAAATAAATACAGACATGCCCCATGGTTCCACTCTGTCCCCAACTTTTTAGAATTTTTCACAAATGATCTCTTATCTGCTAACTTTAATCCTGTATATTTCTTTACTGACGACAGTTCTCTCTGTTTTCAATATTCGTTGCCGATCTCCCATTCTCTCTAACTATCGCTAATTTCATTGCCAGTGCTCTAACGATATTGTAAGTTACATTACCCCTTTCAAATCTTCATCCGTAACACCCGTCCCACTATGAATGCTCATCAGTTTATTTTCAAGCCCGTATTCATATGTACTCTAAAATACCATGATTCTTTCATAAGCCTTATAACTTGCGTATGAAATGTCTTGCGGAAGTGTTCATTTACCTAGAGCGCCTGTGTGGGGCCAGTAAGTTAGTATAAGTTTGTTAAGTAATTTTAAGCTAGCATTTAAGCATTTTTTGTTAGTGTGTAAGAGTTAATGATAAAATGCTTTAAAACTGAAAAAAAAACTGAAACTGGAAGTGTTCATTTCCTAGTAAAAGCCATAGCCATTTCTCTTTTTTCTATCATATTTTTCATCGTACGCAAAATATGACCAAATATTTGTCAACCAAATTGACCACACTGCTATCGATGCAAGATAGGACATGTCCGAACAACTGTTGGGGCTAAAATGCCATCTAAATTATTTTAGCCGTATCCTTGACTCCAAAAAATCGCATAGGTACTCGTATTTTAGGAAAATTTGATGTTCATATTGATGCTAATTATAAGTGCAATAGATCCATCGATTCGATATTCGCATTACGAGAGCTCTTGAAAAAATATCAAAAAAAAATTTATAAAGACGAATTATGAACGAGTATAACTATGGAGCCATGCCCAGTTTTCCCATTCGTGGAGGGTAATAACGGAAAATATTTGCCTGCCCCACAAAAAGCAGTAATAACACTAATAAAATTTCTAATATTAAAGTATAAAATAAAAATTCCTCGCCCTTTAACCGGTGAGACAAAAAGAAAATGAAAGAGCTTAACGGAAAATTAGGCAATATGAATATGGTCAGGGAGGTTAGAATTCAACGTACAATTCACCCATAATTCACACTAACCCACCAGAAGGGAAGATCTTAGAAATCATGCCAATGAGCTAGCAAACTTCGGTATGCCCAGCCGAAGGCGGCTAGAGAAAGTTCGTCTTAAATGTGTCCAAGAGCCGCTGAGCTGCTGGTTGAGACTTACAGTGGTTCAAAAAGTATTGGCAATTTCATTTTTTTTTATTTATTCATACTTATACATTTAAAAAAATGTTTTATATAAACAGGTGAACAAAAATACAATATACTAAAGGTGGGTGTCAAAATTTATTTTAATTCCAAGACTAATAACAATAAATAAAACAAAAACAAAATTTGTACATCAAAAAGGTATTGCCAAATTTAGCATTGCTCTACTTTAGAGGGAGGATTAAAACCAAAAGTGGAAAAGGTTTAATATTTAGTGTGTAATCCTCCCACATTAATTATGGCTTGTAGTCATCTGTCCCCAGAATAAACCAGAGTTTTTGTTGTTTCGATATCCAATAGCATTCTTCAAAGACAACTTTTTTCAACTCCATGGTAACTCTAGTTGCCGAGGAGCATTATCCAGCAGCCGTTGTTGTCCAGCTGTATGCCTGGTGTCGATATCTTGCTGAAAGGTAAACGTATTCCTAAGACCAAGGTTTCCGGGGCTTTCTTCTAAATTAATGCGTAAAATATCAATACACATAACAGCTGTTATATGACCTTCAATATTCCGTCCATGCTTCACTGTAGGTGCAATATTTTGACTCTGAAGTTCCGTGTTGGGTTTTCTCCGAACCCATCGCTACAAAAAAACCTTAAATTTTGACTCATCCGTAAAAATAACGGATTTCCAAAACTCTCTAGGTTTGTTTAAATATTTTTTGGCGAAATCAAGCCGCTTTAGACGATTCATTTTCGAAATGAATATTTCATTAAAACACCTATTTAATGAACACTAACTGTTGCCAATACTTTTTTGGTGTGTTAGTTCGAATGTTAAATTTTTTTTATTCCTTATAATAGAAATGACTGTAAACAATTATTTATTGCATAGCTTTGCTCACTTCTTTATACATACGTATAGCTTTTATTTAAAAAAAAAACTCCAGAGAAGTTTAAATAAAAATAGAAAATTAAAATTGCCATTACTTTTTTGATCCACTGTATGGGGTGGACAGACTGCTGGTATTATACCACGTTGTGACAGGCATGTAGTATAGAACATATTGGTATTGCGATACCATGGTATCAATACCAGCAGTCTGTCTCCCACTTTAGATCCACCGTGTTCAAATATTTTGTATCTCCATTTAAAATAACTCTCTTTTTATAAAATTTCACAAATATTTTTTGAAAACCATAATTTGTGTTAGTTTATAATTTCTCCTTTCAACATTCAATTGAAGATAGTCATATACACTGGTCAACAACAAATCAAGCATGTGAGAGTGTGTTTGTAAATTCTTTTTGACGTTGCATATACACACATCATGCATGAGTCTTAAATCATTCATTTTTTGGTAAATGTTGAGGTGAAATGACGTGCGTTGTCTTGTGCGATTTCAATTTAAATCGGTTTTAAAAAAAAATATGAGTGACACAGACGATTACTGCATCGCTATGAGACTAGCGCTAGCATTGAAGAAGAAAAGTAAAAAGACTCGGAAGAAACGTATGTGGATGAAATAATGGCTGATTTTTCATCGAACGAAACGATTTTTCACACAAAAATCTCCTGAATGAGCTGAAATTAAGTTCACCGAATGATTTTATAAATTTCCTGCGCATGGACGAGGAAGCATATGATCGATCAACTTCTTCAAATGCTAACACCCAAAATTATAAAAAAAGATACACAATTGCGAGATTCTATACCTGTCAGTATATATACAGTGTGTCCCAAAAATCAACGTCAAGCCGGAAACGAAAAAAAAAATCTAAGCCATGTACTTTTAAAATTATTGGCACTCAAAAAAAAATTGAGAAACCTGACACCCTGTGACTGTCTTTCAAGCGCTGTGAACGCAAATCTTTACTTTTCTTCGATTTTTTTTTAGATGAGTAACTGTTCTGTAAATTACGGTCCAAAATTTAAACATAATTATATCGGTTTTAACTAAAATATTCCTTTTTTGTCCATCCATGTATCTTAAAATCATTAATCACCCAACTTGAACTGACTGTACTGACAAAAAAATGTACTACGCCATTTTGGCAAGTAGCTTTAAAAGATGGCGTATTTAGTCTGGATTCCAAAATGGTATGACACTTGCTAGACTAACGCTTAATTGAGGACAATAAAAGGACCGGATTCATAGTTAATTCTTTTTAGAAGTTAAAATGATTACCAAGTGTGAGCGAGACAGACAGTGACGTCGTGATTGAGACAGATAAACACGCCATTTCGACTAGTGTGTGCACACGCCATCTATCAGTCTGTTTATTATTGTATTATGAATTGAACGTCAGCCAACTTCACGCCAAGGTTAGAAAGAAACATTATTATTTTACTTTTTTTTTCTCTTTGTAATTTTTTTTTTACTGTGGGTTGTTAATAAAGAACTGTCAACGAACAAGGTGGTAGTTTCATTTTTGAATATAAAAGGAGAATCTGCGGACATCCTAAAAAAAAGGGGGAATGAAATCCTATTACCATAGGTTTTTCGTAATAGGCGCGAGCATAAGTGGTCCTTCGAGCCGGATATTATGCAAACTATTACTGCGGGTGGTATTCTGCCACAAGGAATTGGAGGTTGTCTTTGGAGCAAGAACTGGTGGAGCTGGAGCGGTTTATTTGGGAAAATTTAGTCGAAGGTGGTTGACATAAAGAAGAAAGGAGCAATTTACTCATCGAACACTGGAAGGTCGCAGTGAGTAGAAGCATTGTTACCTTTATATTATATACATAGTACTTATAACGACATGGAAGCATTACGAAAGAGGAGGGGAATATAAGGGGTGCCTTACTCGATTAGTAAAAATAATTGCTGAGGTCAATGAGGAAAATGTGTCGGCGATAGATGCTCAAATACGACTAGATAAGCTAGAAGATATTATGCGGTCTTTCGAGCAGGTGCAAATGGAAATCGAAATGCTTTTATCGGAGGAAAACATCGAGAAAGAATCGAAGTGCAGGCAAGAGTTTGAGTCCAAGTACTATCACATAAAGGGGTGGCGTTTAAGAAAGATGTCACATGGTACCCACATAGCAGAATCGACGGGAATTCACAATGAAACATCTGTGCCTAGTGTTTCAATCGAGCATAATCAAACATTCAAGCAGTTAGCTGAAAGTCAAGCATCTATTTCGACAGCGCTATCGCATCTTTTGTCAGTAAGCGGGACAGTAAGGTCATCGTTCAACCAAGGAGATCTTAAATTGCCTCGAATTTCGCTGCCGTCATTTGTTGGTGATTATCGGGAATGGACCACCTTTAAGGATTTATTTCAAACTATTGTCCACGATTCTATTTCTCTGTCAGGTGCCCAAAAGTTACAATTTTTAAAACTTTCATTAAGGGATGATGCCGCGTCCGTGCTTAAACATACCAATATCTCGGACGCGAATTATGAGCAAGCCTGGAAGGACCTAAACCAGATGTATGATAAGAAGAAAATTATCGTAGAGTCTCACATCAAGACTATTATGGAACAGTCCAAGATGAGTTCCCCACTAACAGCTGCTGGAATTAGGAGAATTTACAGCACTTCGAATGAGTCAGTGTCTGCTTTGAAATCCTTAGGTGTTCCAGTTGAGTATTGGGATGCGTGGCTCATTTATGTCGTTTGATCGAAATTAGATGCGGAATCAAAAGGCTTATGGGCGCGGGCTTCGGCATCAAATGAAAAACCAGGTTTTAAAGAAATCCTTGAATTTTTATCAGGCCGACAGTTTGAATTAGAGGCAGTGTCAAGTAACCAGGTTCCTGCAGCTTCTGGATCCAGGTCTAATCGTCCTTCGGTTTGCACGGTAGTCTCTCATTCATGCTCTATGTGTAAGGGAGAGCATTTTTTATCTGCTTGCCCTCGGTTTGGCAATCTTGACCTGAGTGGAAGGCGAGAGTTTATAGCACAGAAGGGTTTATGTTACAATTGCCTTAATACTGGTCACTTCGTGAAGTCCTGCAAATCAGGGACTTGTAGAAAATGCAAGGCACGACACCACACGATGATTCATGCGGACGGCAGAGTGGAGTCTAGGGGTCTAATATGCTCGACAACAGAGGTGACAGTAGGTAACAGCGTTTCAAAGTCAGAGTTCCAGGAAGAAGCATCTCTAGCAACATTGTCAGCGAGGAGCGATCGAGCACTTCAAGGGAGCAAGGGATATAACTTATTACCTACGGCAGTTATCTTGGTGAGGAACAGGTGGGGGTATTTAAGCCCTGTAGAGCTCTTTTAGATTCCGGTTCTCAAGTTACATTGATCACCGAATCATGTGTGCAGTTTCTGGGACTGCGGCGGGAGAAATGTACATTGGCGATAGACACAGTAGGTGATGCGGAGTCTAGGGCTCGGGGATTGGACATAAAATCTAGGATAGCTGAATTCGGGGTTTCTTCCCACGCCATTTTGCTGAAAGCTATCACCAAGCAAATACCTCAGCGCAAGGTTCATTGCAACGTCCCTTCTCAGTTGAATCAGAGGGATTTAGCGGATCCCTCCTTTGATGAATCGGGACCTATCGATATTTTGTTGAAGGCCGGTATGATCTTTAGAGCATTAAAGGGAGGCAAGATCTACGATCATGAAAGCAATGTGATTGGTCTGGAAACTTAATTCGAATCGGTGTTAGCCAGTGAAGACGGGGAAACGGCTAGCACCAGATTGCGAGCCTTTCACGTAGCGGATACAGTGGAAGGTTTGCTACAACGCTTTTGGGATATGGAGGAGCCTACGCCTACATCACGTCGTTTGTACGATGACCACCCATGTGAGACTCATTTTAAAACTCACTACAGGAGGGATGAACGAGGCAGGTTTATAGTAAGACTCCCTTTCAAGGATTCAGCGGAAGTGAAAGGCGATTCTCGTAGAATGGCAGAACAGAGGCTCAAGTCTATGGAAAGACGATTTGAGAGAGATCCGGAGCTGCATATACAGTACAACGAATTCATGGAGGAATATGAGAGCATGGGACATATGGTGGAGATAGAAAGGGATAACGAGCAACCGGGATATTACCTTCCACATCATGCGGTTATCAAGCCTGATAGTACAACGACCCGATTGAACGTGGTATTTGATGCTACATGTACTCCACCTGGTGCAAAATCATTAAATGCTAAGCTGCTCACGGGACCTGTCCTTCAAAAGGATTTAACGACAATTTTGCTTCAATTCACGATGAATCCAATTGCCTTAAGCGCTGATATAGCTAAAATGTACACGCAAATCTGGATCCACCCCGAGGATAGGCGATTCCAGCGAACCCTGTGGAGAAGTTCAGCAAGTGAACAAATTAGGACGTTCCAGATGGCCACAGTTACTTACGGACAGCGCCTGCTTCATTCTTGGCAACTAGATGTCTAATCCAGTTGGCCGAAGATGGTCGAGAAAAGTTCCCGGACGGTGCAGCTATGATAACCCACCATTTTTACATGGATGATTTCATCGCGAGTTGTAGTAATGTAGAGGAAGCTAAAAGGATCGTTAACCAATTGTGCCGTTTACTTCAAGGAGCTGGATTTAATCTTAGAAAGTAGGCATCTAACTCAAAAGATCTGCTTGAAGGGATTCCACTGGAAAGGAGGGACGCCAATTGGACATGGTCCATGGAGGCAAATCAACCTGTTAAAACGTTGGGACTACGATGGCATCCGGCTACGGATTGTTTCAGCTTCAAGGTCGTGACTGAAGAAGTTTCTTGTTACACAAAAAGAAATCTGCTGTCAGAGGCTGCACGTATTTTTGACCCCTTGGGATTTTTGGCACCTTTTTTGATTAATCACAGAATTTTATTTCAGCACTTATGGCGAGAAAAAATGGAATGATATGATCAAATTCCATTGAGGTTTATCCGTAAATGGGAGGCTTTGAGAAGACGCAGAGGTGTGCTGGATGTTCTCAAACTACCAAGGTATGCACCGCATAACAAGGTAACATTGGAAATGCATGGGTTCTGCGATGCATCCGAGGAAGCTTATGCGACTGTCGTTTACTTGCGCAGCGTTCAGGATTCCGGGAAGGTCGTCAAAAGTTTCGTGGCAGCGAACACGAAAGTAGCCCCTCTAACACCTTTGCTGACTATAGCTCGTCTAGAACTGTGTGCTGCCGCTCTTTTAACTAAATTAGTGGCAAAGATTTGTGAGGCTGAAGGGTACAAGGACATTCCTATCTATGGGTGGACTGATTGTAGTATTGTTCTACACTGGCTTAATGGTCATCCTCGGAAATATGCAAATTTCATTGCTAATCGGATATCGGCCATAACAAGCGTAATTCCAGCCGGTAAATGGCACCATGTTAGAGGAGAAATCAACCCGGCAGATTGCGCATCGAGGGGAATTGGAGCTGATGAGTTAGCCACACATGTCTTATGGTGGAACGGACCAAAGATAATTCTTAGTGAGCCAACCTTATTTAAGACCTTTCCCCCTTACATCGGTGATCAGCATAACTTGGAGGCGCGAAGGGTGGCGCTTATTGGAATAATTGATGAAGCAGGAGGGTCTTTCGACTTATTGCAGAGGTTTTCGAATTTATCTAAACTGTTAAGGGTGACTGCTTGGATTTTGCGGTTTCTTCATAACTGTAGAGGTATCAAGGGCAAACAAGGGATACCAGGATTGAAGACAGACGAACTTAATGAAGCAATGACCACGTTGGTCAGGGCAGTGCAGCGTTATCATTTTGGGGAAGAGATAGTTCGTTTACAGGGTGGCATGCCCATAAAAACGGGTCAACTCGTAAAACTCAAGAGATGATTTTGAACCACTAACGCCAGCTAATTGTTTAGTGGGAAGCGCGTCTTATTTTATGCCTGAACCTAACTATCTGTCCACCAATATTAACCGCCTTTACAGATTTCAGATCATTGACCGACTTCAACAAGCGTTTTGGAAGCGATGGCAGTTAGAGTATGTTACCACTCTTCAACAGAGAACTAAATGGAAGCACGAGGTAAAAAACTTAACCCCAAACTCGTTAGTACTGATTCGTGGCGAGAATCAACCTCCTGGCAAATGGTCTTTGGGACGAGTGAAGGAAGTGCACTGCGGGTCTGATGGCTTGGTACGAGTAGTCACGCTCGTTACAAAGAATGGGTTGTTAAAGCGGCCTCTTTCAAAGATTTGTTTACTGAATTTAAATGATTAGTAAAATGTATTTAACTTCTGGAATTCTTTTATGTAAATTGTATAAGTTTAGATAGTGAGTTGGCTCTATAATATGAATTGTATAACTTGAATTTAACTTCGTGAATCTAAAGTAAATCATTTAATCTTGAAATCATTATTATTATTTCAAGGTGGGTGGTGTGTACACGCCATCTATCTGTCTGTTTATTATTGTATTATGAATTGAACGGCAGCCAACTTCACGCCAAGGTTAGAAAGAAACAACATTATTTAACTTTTTTTGCTCTTTGTCATTTCTTTTTTACTGTAATAAAGGACTGTCAACGAACAAGGTGGTGGTTTCATTTTTGAATATAAAAGGAGAATCTGCCGACATCCTAAAAAAGGGGGAAGGAAATCCTATTACCATAGGTGTTTGGTAATAGGCGCGAACAGTGTGAGTGAAACAGGTTGAGACGCCACCCTTGTCATTTCATTTCATTTTTTTCCGATCACATAGCACACAGAACACTACGTTCTGTTGGTGTATACTCTCAGGATCGCATTGTACAACTATTGTTTGTTGCGCGACTAAACGGCATCTACCGATCTTGTATCTTACAACAAATGTTCAAACAAGCTCAGCATCTTCTTACAAATGATCTGGTAATAAGACGGGCATATCTTCTGGAGTCGATGTCTTCAACGGCTTCTGCAATTTTTGTTTTTTTTACTCCACCTGTTGGAGTATTCCCGATCGAGGAACTCTCGTACTGTGCGAGTATAATGCGCTGGGCAGCCATCTTGTTGATACCACATGCATGCATAAATATTAAGTGGCACGTCTTCCAATAAATTTGGTAAGTGGTTTTCCAAAAAATCTAAATAAACCACCTCATCCAAATTCTGCGGCAGCTCAAATTTGCCAATAATTCTACCATTCAAAATTCCCGCCCACATGTTTACTTTAAAACGGTAATGTGATCTATCTTCCCGCATCAAATGTGGATATTCCACGTGCCACTCGTGCAAATTGTGGAGGTTCATGTAACCGTCCCTTTTAAAAGTTGATTTGTCCGACCATAGAACTTTTTCGAAGAATCTCGGATCTTCTCTGAACCTCTGTACCATCGTTTGACAAAATTGGACTCTTTCTGGATAATCTCGGGGTAGCAGGCTTTGGACTCGCTGTACATGGTACGGATGGAGCTGGTTTTTCCTTAGAATTCGGTGTGCTGTACTTTTGGGTACTCCTATGCTTTCTTCAATTGCACGAACTGAAGTACTAGGGTACTTCGTCTTCGTAGGGCATGACGGGTCTTCACTCACTAACTATTAGATTTGGAAAGCGACCCTCTGAGAATGACCGGTGCACATTTACAAAAACTCGATGATCCGGCCGACGCTGAGCATTTGGGTATCTTTCATGATAAAGTCTGGCTGCAGCACTAGCATTACACCTGCATTCCCCATAAATGAGATGCATGTTAGATAGCAAATCAACGTCACAATGAAGTCCAATAAAGAAAGCCAAAATTGTAAGCACGAAATCAACACGAATACAGAATAATGCGCTGTAAGCGAAGGAGCGTAACGTATGGCAGTATTGCACGATGTGCCTATGCGTCACTACTTCACAAGGGTGACATCTCATCTGTTTCACTCACACTAGTCGAAATGGCGTGTTTATCCGTCTCCATCACGGCGTCACTGTCTATCTCGCTCACACTTGGTACTCATTTTAACTTATTAAAAAGAATTAACTATGAATCGGGTTTCTTTAACAAAATATTTTTTTTTGTCCTCAATTAAGCGTCAGTGTAGCAAGTGCCATACCATTTTGGAATCCAGACTAAATACGCCATCTTTTAAAGTTACTTGCCAAAATGGCATAGTACATTTTTTTGTCAGTACAGTCAGTTCAAGTTGGGTGATTAATGATTTTCAGATACATGGATGGACAAAAACGGAATATTTTAGTTAAAACCGATATAATTATGTCTCAATTTTGGATAATTGTAATTTATTGTAATTTACAGAAAAATTACTCAGGTTTACGTGACAAAAAAAAATCGAAGAAAAGTAAAGATTTGCGGTCACAGCACTTGAAAGATCGTCACAGGGTGTCAGATTTCTCGATTTTGTTTTGAGTGCCAATAATTTTAAAAGTACATGACTTAGATTTTTTTTTATAATTTAGTGATAACCGACACCACTTGACCTATCACCCGTTTCCGGCTTGACGTTGATTTTTGGGACACCCTGTATATAAGATAAAGTTCTAATCATTTCAAAATAGTTTCAAAGCTAGACTTCGAAACAATTAAACCGTTTAAAAAAAAAATCCGCTGTCTGCTTGCGATGTTGCCTCGTCGCCGTCCAGGCGAAAATGAGCAACTGCTTGATCAAACAGGCAATCACCAATATACACTATATCAAACCTGTCTACCTGATTGAGCAAAAATCCAAACATTTTGATTTTGCTTCAACCAGACACACAACGTATACGTGTCTCATTTTCAATAATACACTCTCGCATGCTTGATGAGTTTTTGACCATAGTGTATATGCCGCTTTACGAAATACATACACATGTACGTACAAATGTACTTATTGCACCGCATTTTTAATTTGTTCGAGTGCAAATATGTTCTGCTCATTTTAAAATATTTATAACCAACGAAGAAGCTGGATCATACTAGATTTTAGGTCTGCACAATTAATCGCTTTTGACAAGGAAATTGAGTTATTACGCTTAGTAGATGCAATACATGCTAGTACGCGTATATATATGTATGTAGTAACAGAAAGTTGCGACACAAAAAAAATTCATTAATGAGTTGTGTTCAATTAGGCAGCGCAAGTTCAATAGCTCCAAGATTTTAACACTTAAGAACGATATATATATGTATACAAGTATATATATAGCCAACACTATAATCTCGGTCAATTAACAAAACATTTTAATTATAGAGCTGTTAAGTATCCATTGGCGAAAAAGCAAACAGGTAGAATGCTCTTCATGGGAGATAGGAATTTATTTAGTGCGAATTGCTAGAGAGATTGGTTACTTACCATCTTTTGCGCTTGGGGCTGAGGGCGATGTAAAGGAGAAACCATTCGACATCGATTGCGAACTCGTTTGCGATTGTGTCTGTTGTTGTTGTTGTTGATGATGATGCTGTTGTTGTTGGTGCGTGGATAACAAACTCTGGTGCGGTTGTGGCGATTGCTGCGATAGATTTTGTGGAGAATGATTAAATGATGTATGCGAAGTTGATGGTATTGTGAATGCGGTATTGATAGGAGTTGGAATGATATTCGAACCAAAGTTTGCATGTGGAGAATACTCCTGGTCCTATTTATGAAGAAAAAAAAAGAAAAAAAAAATCTCCAATTAAATATTTAATCAAAACAACTATGTACATTTTAATTAACAAACCATTAGACCAACTTTCATATCTCGAACTTGCATCTTAAGCTTTTCTAGTACATCGTTATGCTGCTGCTGTAGATTCGGAATACTGTGCAGGCCTCCCATGCTCATAAAATTTCCCAGTGCCCCCAGCGGATGATTCGTAGCGAATTGTGTGTGATGGTGACTATAGACCCAGATAAATAGTTGTAATTCAATGTAATATGAAACTATAAGGGAACTACAAACCTTAATGGAATTTCAGCGTTGTGTTTTTCTGGGCTCCTTCCATCACCCATTCCGTAGTCTAAACTCATTCCGTTGGGTATGGAGGTGTTTAAACGGACACAATTCTCATCATCAACTGACTCGCAGTCTCTCACTTCGTCCTCAGAATGTTCATCGTTAGACTGCAAAGCAAAAAAAAAAAAACAAAACAAACAAAAAATATTGAAACGCATGACGTCTAGAAACATTGACTCAATTTAATGAAACAAGAAGACAATATCCCAACAGCACTAAGAACAACATGATGCACCGATCAAAGCGTACTACATATATATGTATTTAGTTATCTATGATTATTGTCAACCTCTACCACAAGCATTTCGATCGCAGTTTGATTTGTTCAACATGAGCACGCCTGTTGCGATACAATTGGTAATCATTTTTTTAAATTTTATGTTAGCAATTGGCAACGGTTAACTCAGTTCTTTTGAGAGGAAGTCTGGTTTCACAGATTGTAACGAAAATATTGTAGTTTGACATATTGATGATATTAGAATTGAAACGATAACAAAAATCAAACATATATCGTATACCTGAAAAAATACTAATGAAAGGATAGCACGAAGTTAATGCATTTGCTACAGTCTACATTTAAAAATTTTCAGCAATTAAAAAATATCAATTTTCCGCAGTCTGTGGCGTTCAGAAATGAAGCATAATAATTGCAGTATTTTAACTATAAAAAATGTATGTCACTAAGACCGATTCATAATTGTTTGTTTTTTTAAATGATAATACGTACGAATAGATAAAATGGATAAAACAAAAGAACTTCTACCTATATGATTGTAAAAATGGACAATTATACAGAGCAAAATCAGAATTTATTCCATTATTTTCAGCGTTACATCTATGTACATATGTATATCTTGGAGACGATTTTCTCACTAACTCTAGTTTCTATCCTAGTTTCGGTAGCATATATTAACACGAGATTCATAAAAGTTTTGAGGATGTGAAGCTTGTCATCTCCGCTTAGGTATTTATTTCGGCAAATGAGGACTTGTAGGCTGCTTATGTAATAACAATGGCAAGATCTTTTGTTCATGTAATTTTTGCATTCTAGTAATTGAAGTCCATTATCTGTTCGATATTTTCATCATTCACCGTCAATTTGCGTCTTAGAGATTCTTTGTAAATAGGTAAAGAATTCGGCTTTTTGATCGATATTTGCATACTTTATTTCTCGTCGGTTTTCTAAACGCATATTTTTGAAGGTTATCTTCACTTTTAGATATGAGGATGGTGTCGCCAGCTTATCAAACGATTTTATCTCAGTGCCGATTAAGTGTTCCTCTTGTCGCGACTTTGTCTGTCTGCTGTTTTTATTTCATTCATGACGAGATTGAAGACAATTTGGATAACACTGTTTCCCAGTCTGATTTCAGATGCGACAGGAATATGTTCCCTTTCTCTATGTTGCACTTTCGTTCGTTTTATACGACTTTTATTTTCATTATAAATTCAATACATCATTTAAATTATATCATACTTTATGTTATGTGGTTGTGGTTCGACCTATGGCCGTCTGATAAAGTTTAAATAAGTATGCGCATATTTATAGAAAAGAAAATATGTGGATACTTTTAAATCTTTAGATTATCTTCAATTATACCTTTTCTAAAACGAAGCCAATTTCTGTAGTAATTGTAAAGTAAATCCCACCCACGATCTCCACTTACGACCTGAATTGAGTTATCGATTACTATGGTATAAGAATTGAAGAAACTCATTCGAATTTATTTTACAACTACGCATATTGCAAGAAAGTGAAGTAGAAATTAAATTAATGTTATTGTACAAAGACTACACAGGATAGGTAGATCTGGACGTTGTGGAATGAAATTGAAATTCAGCAACTCTCATCTACTTTAAATATGCATTTATATTGTAATACAGCTTGTCAAGTCGTAGGTAGGTACGAAACATTTTGAGTTCCAGGAGTTTCTCAGTGATCTGCCATATTATTGAGATAACATTGATTGTAAAATGTATCTTCTTGTGGACAACATTTACCTACTTGTTATCTAAATATGAACATAGGTATATTGACCTTATTTTTGCGGCTTGTTTCAATACTCGAAAACGCGCCAGTGACAGCTCGTTTCGTACTACTAATGACGTTAATGTCACCAGCGTTGAAAGAAATTTCACAGACTTTTAAAAATTGTTTCTCTGGTGTCGGATTGCGAATTTCGTAGGTTCAATTATCATATTGAAAAGTCACTTGTCTAAGCATTTTTTTTTTTTTGACATCAAAGGCTTCGGCGAGATTGTCTGAGCTTTGTGAAGCAGCGGGCGTTCTCATTCATCATTCTGTATAATCTGACGAGTTTGGCAGGGATGCTAAGGCCGGAAATGGATCGTCTCTGCAGATAGATAGAGAGGTGTGAGTATCGATTCGATCTGAAGCAATAAAATTGTTGAAAAATGTTTTCAAGGCGTTTTTATAATATGCTAAACAAGATCTTGCACGCGATGTTAAGGAGACTGGTGACTCTACAGCTGACGGAGTTTAGAGGGTCTCTCTTCTAGTGGTTCGAACAAATGATGCTGAGGTTCTATTGAATTACCCTACTTTCCATTGAAAAAAATCTTGGAAATAAGTTGTTGTATGCTCTCTAACAAGTCATTTTCTGCTGCATTATAAAGCTTAGCAGGATTTTCGTTTTGATCCATCGGGCTTGTTAAGCTATAATGCTGCTGTTTTTACTTTATTCTGATCAAGTAGACGAAAATCTTAGCTTTCTTGGCTAAAGTTGAATGGTTCGTTTTCCTTAACAGCAGAGTTTGTGTCGACCACGCTACTTAAAAGTATGCAAAAGTGTTTTCTCCTTATCCTCACCACCAACTATGAATCAACTAGAAAATTTCCTTCCATATTTCTATAGGTTCTTAAATTCGGGACTGATTTTCTCGCTCTAAGACCGTTTTTTAATGGGAATTCAGAACATGCAAATTTAACTGATTGATTCAGCACCAGACACATTTGACAAGAGTTGTGATATTGCCTTGAATATGGAGATGGTGCAACAGGAATTAAACAATATGACCGGCGGAGTGAACAACAAACGATCAACAGATCACATACTCGTATGTTACGAAGCAGATCGCAGATGGGGAGCAATCCAGAGGATAGCACGAGCAGGTATGTCTGCCTACAGGGTTCAACAGGTAGATTTAAGAATGACAGCAGGTATGAAAATAAAAATTATCAATGTTACTATTGCAAAGATTGGGGCCATTTGGCTAAAAATTGTTTAAAAAAAGATGAATCTAACAATAATAATAATATAATAAATCTAACAATAATAATAAATTTTAAAAGTAAAAATAAAAATATTAAAAGTATTAAAGTTAATGAAGAAGTGGCAAGTGAATATGATTCCGATAATTATACATAATTGTATAAATAATATGTTTAATACTATTGGAAATTCTAATACTAATTGTAAGCACGTGTCTAGAAATTCTCCTGCTGTAAATTGGTTGAGGTTAGGTAATAATCCCTTGCATATTGAACTGTCTTTTGATGATAAGCTTCTTCGATTGGAAATTGATACTGGTACGTGTAATACAGTAATTCACAACAGCATGCACGAGAAAATGTGTGTGCATAAACCATTGCAAAATGCATATCAAAATTTGCATGTAATATCAGGTGGTACAATTGATGTGGTGGGTATATTTTGGTACTGGTGAAGCATGCGCGACGAAAAGAGTATTATACATTAGAGATTGTTGTTTTGGGTGGTGAAAGTCATTTACACCATTAATGGGTCGATCCTGGCTGGACAGGTTATTTTTAGGGTGGAGAGAAGGATTTAAAATTGGGACCTTGGTAAACGCACAGCAATCTGTAAAAAATATTTTACATAAATAGACCGAATTCACAAATTTAAAGCAAGAATTTTGTTAGAAGAGAACGCTACGCCCATATTTTGCAAACCTTATTCGGTTCCCTTTGGTTTACGTGAAGCGGAGGAGCAAGAATTACATCATTTAGTGAATGAAAAAATTTTGTACCCGGTGAGATACAGCACGTAGGCATCGCCTATCGTGGATGTGGAAAAACTGAAAGGTGGAATAAGGTTATGTGCTGATTGCAAGGTGTTAAGACGGATTAATATCCGCTGCCACGTGTTGATGCATTTTTGCGAGCTTGTCGGGTTCTACATATTTCTGTGTTTTAGATTTGAAAGGTGCTTATGAGCAACTAGAGGTATCAGAGGAATGTTAGGAGCTATTAACGATCAACACACATAAAGGGTTATTTCGATTTAGGCGATTACTTTTCGGTATTAAATGCGCACCCGCAATTTTTTAAACAATGGATGAGATATTGAAAGGTATTAAAAACGTCCAATGCTATTGTAGATTGTAGAAGGAATCTAGAGCTCATTTTGATGTGATTGGATAGATTTAAAATTAAAGCAAACTTGACAAAATGCCAGTTTCATAAAGTATTGATTATCTGGGACATGTGATTTCAAAAGAGGGTATAAAACCTAGTGATGCTAAAGCTGAAGCAATTTTAAAGGCTCCTGCACCTCAAAATTTAGATCAGTTAAATTATTTTTTAGGGTTGATTAATTATTACTCACGGTTTATCCTTAATTGGTCCACCGAACTTTACGATTTATGTGTTTTAACTAAAAAGTATATTCAATTTGAGTCGTCAGACTCTTGTAATGAGGCGTTTAATAAGTGTAACAAATTATTACTCGAGAACAATATTAGTTCACTATGATCCTCAAAAGGATACTAGTTGTGATGCCAGTCCTTACGGAGTAGGAGAAATTTTGTCGCATGTTATAGATGGAATTGACCGTCCAGTGATATTTGCATCAGGCACTTTAAGCTCAACCGAGCGAAACTACTCGCAATTGTACCGAGAAGCATTAGCTATAGTTTTTTCAGCGAAAAAGTTTCACCGATATACATATATATGGCAAACCATTTACTATATACAGTGATCATCAACCACTTAAAGAACTTCTTAGTTCAACTAAAGCCTCACCGTCAGTAGCAACGGGAAGAATTTGTAGATGGGCGATATTCTTATCGCTGTATCAATATACTCTTAAGTACAGAAAAGGCTCACAAATGGGAAATGCCGACGGGCTTTCACGATTGTCATTACCAGAGTCAACAAATTTAGAAAATTTTGGTTTTAATCTGCTTAAATCTTTAGTATCTATTAATATACTCGTAGATATTGCACAGATACAAAGAGAAACAGTGAGGGATAGAATGGTTGGAATAAAAGTTCACCATTGCATTTGAAATCATATGTTGTCAGGCGAAATTATTTGAATTTTGAAAACGAATGTCTATTATCCCACGAACCTTAGTCCCAAGAATTTTGGAAATACTACACGGTACTCATATAGGAATGGTCCGCATGAAGATTTTAGCAAGAAACTATTTTTGGTGCGATAGCATTGAAAAAGATGTAGCAGATTATGTTGTTGGTTGGGAAATTTGTGCTAGGTCAAATAACAAATCTTGCTCAACGGGTTTGTACGCCCGACCAAAGTCAGAATACATACGAGAGAATAGATTTGGATTTTTGTTTTTCAATAATAGTAATTTTCTGATTTTAGTGTAGTTTTTCGAGATGGGTGGATGTAAAAGTGATGGAGAGTACAAATGCAGACAGTCTTATTATTACTTTGAGAGGCATATTTTCTTATTTTTGACTACCAAAAAACATCGTGTCCGATAATGGAACACCATTTAACTCCGAAGCATTCCTATCCTTTTGCAATATGAATGACATAAATTTCCCGTCGAATGGACTTGCGGAAAGGGCAGTTCAAACCGTCAAAATGGGGTTAAAGAAAATCTTTGGCGATAGTAGCCTGGTTAAAACCTTTCCCGTGCAAATTCTATTAGATCGCTTTAGATCTACTTTACAAGGAAATAAAAAAGTAACTTTTGATTTTATTGTACCCAAGAAAAGGACAAGATCTGTAGATGATACTCGTATGATAAATTTTGGGCCACGTAGATTAAAAGATAAGAGAAACCAAATAAAAATACTTAGGTAAGTGTGAAGTAAAAATTAAACCTATATTGTAAAATCTTAATGAATTAAATATTACTCAAAGGAAAATATAAAACAATGTAAATACATGGTAATAGATATATATTATTTAAATTAGAAAGTTTCCATTTCCAAAGTTGGGAGGAGTGATATGTGTTGGCAACTCCTTACTTTCAACGTATACTGTTTACTATAAGTTATCATAAGTTAATACGTAGGAACATTGAAATAAACATTTAGTCTTAAGATAAACTCCAGGCGTTTCATTTGGTCCCTCTCTCAAACATAGCAATATGTACATATGTATGTTTGTATGTTTGTAATAAAAACATACAATTTCACAAGCCATCCATATTTCTTGCATTTCGCTTTCGATTATATACTAGATATATGTATGAACTTAATGAACGTTTGCTTCAATTGGATTGAAAATACAACAAAGACAAAAATATTCCAGGTAGAACACATGAACATCATGTCAACGATATCCAAAGGTTAATTGCAAAGATAAGAAACAAATTTATTTCATTTATAATACTGTTCCGTGAAATGAAGGTATAATTTTAAATTGCAACGAATTGTGTCAGACAGGTTTCCTGGTCGACGCTAATTGCGACAAAAGCTATAAATCAATATTGTCATGAGCATTTTTTAGGAACCATGCGGTAATAACGATGCATACATTCATACATACTCTTACAATGTAATACTATACTCGAAATTTTTTCTATTATATCCGTATATTCAAATAAGCATCAGCAGTATTCATTTAAAACATTAAAAACTAATTACACTTCCCAGTTCAATTTCTTATCAAAATATTCTATTATATTATTTTTTCTTCTTTTTGGTGTTGTAGAATTTACGACTTTCGGACAAAGAGCTATTATACAGTAAATGAACATAAAATCCAAGTGTTTAAGCATACTTAGAGATCTTCTATAAATATATTTTATCATTGTTTGATCTTATCAAACACAAACAACATCTAAATCAAATACGTTTTTTTTTTTAATATTTAGGAACAATTTGTTCGCCTGGATGGATTTACGAGTATATACGATACAGAATAAAATAAATTCAATCCATAAATAATTATTTAGGTATCTGTTTTCTGGACTTTTTAAACATTTTTCTCCATAGTGGACCCCACCCACTTACTCGTATACTCGTAGCTGATCTTGTTGCCTCTTTCATTTTGCAAAGCCGTTTGTTTGTTCACAATGTTTCAATATCAAATAACGCCATATTTCCCTTTCCACCAGCACACTTAACAAACGAAAAAAGGATAACAGGTTACGCGAAAACTGTAACCTAGACGAATATCGAACCCAAGTCGAGTACGTTTACACGTAACTGAGCCTATTCCTCTTTACTCAATATTGAACATCGTTTCCCTAGGCTTTTTTTTTTTTGTTCATCTCATCGCTCGTCTTCAGGTATTCACAGAATCCAGTGTTAACTGTCATTGCTTTCATATAACTCTCCAGGGACCCAAAGAACACACCTGTTTAAGGTAGTGACGGGTATTAGAACTGCTGTTTTTCCGCCTCAGGCGAAAGATTTTGCTGGCAAAATCCAAGGAAAGCGAATATCATTTATCTAGAGCATTTGCATATAGTCCTGGAATTTATGATCTTGAGCAGTAGATAATTTGATTAATGGTATCAAAAGACAACCATTAGGCGTCATCCCAATAACGGGTATATCTTTATGTTTGATTTCCAAGACATAGTTTTATTAGGGAACATCAGTTGAGATTCGGCTGATTTTGTGACCAGTTTTGCATTCTAACCTAATGGATGTTATGGCTGCACAATTTGCATTGAAGAAGTCAGAAAATATTTCGTTATTGTCAATGTGATTGCTTCTCCTTACTCTTTGCTAACATGTCTCTTTTTGCCACAATTGACGTTTTTATAATTTTCGATGACATTTTCGCACGTTTATCGCTTTATCATGATTATAACTCAACGGATGTTTGCTCCCAGGTCTGAGAATTTTTTGCGTTACGTTACAGACTCCTACAATTGTTATCACCAAAACGCGTGCCTATTACTAGGCCATATGATTATAACTATGTGATATTCACCGTTTAAAAAAAAAGTAAGGACCGATGACGCCCGTTTAGCAGTGAGTTTTGATCCATTTATTCGTCTTCTCTAAAATCTGCCTCTTCTGTCACCAGCAGCGTTGATATTATCAGCTGAACGAATGTAACGATGATCCAGTCTACTGACAACGTAGTTGAATCTTATACGTCTTTAATTAATTTATATTTCTGCACACTCATTACTTACTTTGGTATACCCTGACCCATGTTAACGGAAATTGCTCTGTTAGTACTAATAGTAAAAACTTCTTGTAGGACTTCGTTTTGAGTCTTTATGTACGAGTATTCAATTTCTAAGTCTGTTCTATTTTCATTGCCCATGCTACTTTTTAACTTTGAGGTCACTTTTCTCCAGAGAATGCCTTTGCAGAATAACCCACAGATTTTATGATACTTGGAAAAATCTGCAGCAGGTATAATTTATTAAAAAAAGGGTTTTTTTGCTTTAAGCTCTAAAGGCTATGAATAAAAAATGATTTTGCGTGGTATCAGGTAATTTTTATTTTATGTGTGTGCTAAAACAGCTATAACAGGTGCTCAAAGTATCCTCCTTGGTTTTGTATGCATGCTAGAGCCCGTTTTTGGATTTCACTGCAAATGTTAGATCTATTTTTTGTCAATAGTACAGAGAAAGTTGTTCTGTATGATCAAATTTCAGCACCGGGATTCGTTCCTAAGCCGTACAACTCGCTTATGGAATGCCCTGCCGATCTCTGTATTTCCTGGTCGTTATAACTTGCAAACATTTAAAAACAATGTACATCGGTACCTCTCTTTTCTTCCTCCCTAAATTTCCTTTGCCCGCGCTGTGTACAATCACCTTAAGGGTACACAAACCCCTTGAGCACGCGCTCATTATATAAAAAAAAAATAAAAATAAACCTGCATTTTCTAAACTTGACCTCATTTTTCTCACCTTTGATTTTGACATAAATGGTTCTACAAGGTCATCCAGCTATTCATTTAGAAATTTTAAAAATATAGACACTTATATATATAAAAGAACACCACATATATTGCATTACCTGGCACCTCGTGTATAATATGCCCTCATCGGATGACCAAGTTGAGTACATTCATAAAAATGTAAATCATCTTTTTGATACATACGTCCCAGTAACTATTGGAACGGTAAGAAAAAATACAAGGGCTTGTTTTACTAACGAAATCAGGGTGTTAATTATGCAACGTGATCAGGCTTACCGTCAATGGAAACGCTTTAGGATAAACGAGCCCCATCAAGTCTACAAACAATTAAGAAACAGCGTGGTTCGCGAAATAAGAATTGCTAAAATACGGTTTTATTCAAATCGCCTAGCTACTAATTCTGATGGTCGAAAACTGTGGAGTAACCTCCGTGAATTAGGGATTGGTAAACAAAAATTTAAGTGTGCAAGTAATATTGATGCCAATGAACTTAGTCGTAGATTCCTATCTATACCACATCCTGTAACCTTAACATAGGTTGAAGATCGTGCAAACAGTGCTCCTACATCATTTTTTTTTCCAAAGAATAGAAAGCACGGATATTGTGGAAAGTTTTTTGTCTATTAAGTCAAATGCTGGTTGGGGTGGATGGAATACATCCAGTTTTTATTAAGGCCATACTACCATTACTCCTTCCATATATTACGCACGTGATCAACACCATTTTTGCAACCGGCATTTTTCCCCACCAGTGGAAAATGGCCAAAGTAGTACCAATCGGCATGTGAGGATTTTAGACCTATATCTATTTTACCCTTCCTCTCTAAGGTGCGAGTACCTATATTAAACGCTAAAATCTACTGGTTTCTGTTCTGTATTTCGTGCCAAGCATAGCTATACAACTGCATTAATGAGCGTGGTAGAGGATATAAGAGAAAATCTGGATAACGACCATGTCACCTTCTTGGTCCTTCTTGATTCCTCGAAAGCTTTTGATATGGTTGACCACTCCACTCTTATTTATAAATTAAATTATTTCTTTAATATGTCTTCTTCTGCTAGAAATTTACTCTCGTCATACCTTAGAGAATGAAAGCAGGCCGCGTCTCTGGATGGCGTTCTATCAGAATTTCTTCCTTTGCAACGAGGCGTTCCCCAAGAGTCGATTTTGGGAACTTTCCTGTTCTCAATGTATGTTAATGACATAGGATCCGTTATTAAGAATTCGTCAAAGCACCTTTATGCGGACGATATTCAAATTTATAGAAGTTGTGCCCTTGGATTAATAGAAAACTGCGCTAATGATATAAATGAAGATCTTCAACGAATTTCGAAATGGGAGTTGGAACGCAAATAAATGTAAGTGTTTAGTTATTTCAAAAAAAACGTTTGGGCTTATCTTATATCCCATCGATAATGCTGAAAAATTTGAATCGTCCAAAAACCTAGGCATGGTATTCAACAGACTACTGACATGGAATAACCATAGATCTGTTTGTTTAATTCTTCCACAATTCTCTTGCATAACATCTGAGAGACAATTTTTCATTGCTGCCATTCGCCTTTGGAATTCACTTCCGCGCAACCTAAGAGAGCTGAATGACGCACGCAGATTTAGGAGCGAGTTACAGCTCTTTTTCTCGAATCAAAGCACTTAGTTTTTAACTTCCCCATTCCTTCCTTTTTTGGTCTCAAGCGATCTCAACTCAATTTAAATCCCTTTTCTTTTATTTACCTGAATTTTGAATTTTAAATTTCGAAATATACATTTAAATATAAATTTTTTTTCTTTCTTTTTGTAAATTGTTAATTTTATTTAAGTTGTTATCTCTTACAATATTATAAGTGAATTCTTACTATGATAGATGTTTATAATGATAAATAAATAAATAAATGTTTATTGATGCTAACTGCTGCCTCACTTTTGATGACGCTCTTTCATTTCAATTAAAGTTGCTATCTCGGTTTAATAAGCAAGTTCTCTCATTCTTCACCTTAAAAAAAAAATCAAATACTGTAAGATCAGGAGACCTTGCAGGCCCGTGAACTAGTCCATTTCTTTCTATCCAACGATTACCGTACTCTTCATCTAGCCATTTACGAGTATTAACCTCATGACTATAGTGGGTTGGAGCACCATCCTGTTGGAAATATTATGAAGCTAGTTGAATCAGTGGAATGTCCTCCAATAGTTCTGGTAAATCATTTCGCAAAAACTCCAGATAGTTTGTAGAATTCAGCCTAGTTTCAAGGGGCTGATTAATTTGTTTACCTGCCCACATATTGACGCAGAATTTGTGTTGAAATGATTTATGTTTCCTTGTAGCGGATTGTCCCCTGCCAATGTAGGAAGATTATGAAAATTTCTGATTCCATATCTTGCAAATTGAGATTCGTCCATCCAAAGAATTCTGTCATCCAAGCTGCGCTCCAGCAACCAGTTAGAAAACTCAAGTCTCTTTTCCAAATCATCGGGAAGTAGTTCTTGCACAGGTGTATGGTGGTATGGATAAAGATTTTCTCCATGCATTACATTAGAAATGTTATGTCTCTAAACATTGAATTGCAAAGCTAAGCGTCTGATGCTGGTTGATGGATCAGTTGTAACAGCTTCCAGTATTCTTTATCAACCGAAATCCATCTTACTTGTGGAGCATTCCGCATTCGGTCGTGTATTTGAAACTGATCCCGTTTCTCGAAGCCTTCGATGCGTATTTCCAAATACTCCTTTACTAGGAAGGAAGTCGTCGGTTAGGATAACGTTCATGGTATCTTTGTCGCGCACTAGTTGAACTTCAATTGCACAGCCCATAAACGTAAATAATGCGTATTCTTGGTTTGTAAATGCAGACAGTTCAAATATCATTAACTATGTATAGGTAACCTTGGCGTACCCGAAACCTAACTCTTTCTGACAACTTTTAAGGAACAAGGTAAGGAAATGAGGGTTTTGACAGGAAGCCAAATAAAAGAGCATTTAAAACTCTTTAATAGCTATGAAATTTAAAAAAAATATTGGACAATTAGTAATACTTGGAAAACTACTCTGACGAGTATTGTCAACTGTTGTTAGAAACGTTGGTAAAAAATCAAAAATTCATTTTTTTACATGCTGCATGTCTTCCCAAGTATCATAAAATCGATGGGTTTTTGTTCAAAATTGATGAAATTTTTTTTTATTATTGTTGATTTTATAAGAAAAAAATTATAAAACGTTATGTTAATTAGGCATTTCCTGGAGAAAAGTGACCTCAAAGTCAAAATGAGCATGGGCAATGAAAATGTAACTGGTTTAGAAACTGGATATCTAAAGACTCAAAAACAAGATATCAACTTTATTTAAACGCTGTTGCAAAGGCTAGTAATTCTTCTAAAAATAAAGTCCTACACAAAGTTTCTAGCATTAATAGGTACGAACAGAGCAATTTCCGTTAACACGGGTCAGGGTAAGCCTTTTCTTAAATCCTCGAAAAATGCTGTCATCATTGGAGGTAGACCCTTACTGTAGAACGATTTTTTTCATAGAATATACCGAGGAATCATTTCCCAAATTACCGTTGACGAATTAAGGGACACCCTGTATATTCATGTTACATATGCTATTCATAATTATTTGTTTTGTAAATATTTGTAAGTAGGTATATACCTAATATACATATATACATATATGCATATATGTACATATTATATTATAACGGCAGAATCGCTTAGACCTCTTAATTAAAAAATAAAGGATGTTTAAATATCCTTTATCCTTATATACGATACGATAAGAACATTTCCGCATACCTAAGTTGGCTTAAAGTTAACCTTTTTTGCGTACAAACACAACTGTAAACATAACGAAACACATGTAGGTAAAAACTCATATGCTTATCTGAGTCTACCTATAGATATAAGCTGGTGCCATTATTCTTTCCTTACCATGGTTTCGCAATTACGTACGTATTAATGCAGTTTACTAAATTCAACTACAATACAATGCGATCTCTGTTCCAATCCGGAATAAGGTGGTAAAAATCCCATCTCCATAAACAAGTTAGCCACTACTGTTTTATTTACAGATCTGTGCATCTAAACACAAACTAGACTTCTAACAAATCTGACGCGCTGTTTGATTACTTTCATCCCTTTATCATCGCACTGAAATCGAAATTTCGACCGGTTTTAATAAATGCATGTTCGTACATACATATGTACATACTCCGCTCAGCAACACCAGAAAGGAAGCATGCATTTGAAGAATTTCGCTGCGAAAAACAACATTTACCTGCTGTTGGTTGTCATGTCGCCAATACCCTGGATTTGTTTTTCACTTTTCACCTTGATAAATATACTATTGAGTGTTGATATGAGCGTTCTCCCTTTTAGGCTCTTTGAAGCACTATGCGATATGACCTGATTCTTAAAAGAACTGCATGGTAACTACTAACTACTTTAATCAAAATGAATGCTAATTGAAACGAGCTTCAAAGCTTCTTTTCGTATTTAAACTAGTCGTTATGCTCCCTCGATACTGAAATAGATACCACTTTTTTCTATGTAGAATGAAATCCCTCATCTCTTATCCGGTGACCAAAATCAAAAGGAAATGCGGGGTACGAGTACGACTCGATATGCGAAACGGGTTAGCCCAAGACTTCAGGCCAAAAAGCACAGGTAAGTGAAGGATGTACTCTAAGCCTCTATAGCCAGGACACTGGGCTTCTGAAAATCTATATCGAATCGGGAAAATATTCTGATCTCATTGTGGGGTTGAAGAAATCCCCTTTCAAGATCATTAAGTCGATGTATGACTAACACTACAACTACATCTCTTTGTAGTAAGGTAGCAAATAATCGACTTAAACTTATCCAAAAGGTACGTTTTTGAAATTACCACCTTGAAAGTACTATCAACGATTTCAATTTTATACCACAGGTACATTAATCACTGGGCGAAACCAGGCTAGTTAAAGTCCTCTAAAGTAACAAATAAGTCAGACTTGAAATACTCAGAAAATCTATTGGCACATATACTGAGTGCAGATTCTGAAGAAAATCTTAAATGCCAGCCTGGTACTGACCTACCTACCGAACCCCTGGCGAACGGTGACAGTAGTTTTTATTCCGAAAATCCGCAAAATGAACTCGCTAAGCCAGGTAGGTAACTCACTCAAAGGTGAAGAGTTAGGTTCATTACTTATGAAATACACAACGCAGTTAAAAGAGGAAGAATTTTCGGGAAATTACGAATATTATACATATGTATGAAGGTACATACATATATGATATGTAACCAAACCCAAGGTTCAACTAGCTAACAAGAAGTAAACCAAATTCATCTGTATAGATATATAACCATGTTTAAAATATGTTTGTGTGCGCATACAAATGTCTGTTTTAACGAGTCAAACAATTAACGCTACATTTTCTTAATAATTTGAGACAAAAGGAAAGAATTTAATAACAAAGAAGGTAGATCCATACATAAGTAGAAGCTATACCTAAAAATAATTAAAGTGGGTACTGAGCTATTGATTCCTGGTAATTCTTGCATTTCGGGTATCATCACACGGTTGAGTATATGTTAATCCATATCCATACTCATATACTCATATAAATATGCCTAATGCATGAATGGATGCACGCGTATATCTACTTAAAAATCTATTAGGCATGTTGGCCTTATGATTGTGATTAACAACCTTATACGTACATACATCCCCATGTCCACAGGTACCTATGACAGTTGCAACAATATTATTATTTTTTTTTTTTCGTAGGTATTCACAACTGCCTATACTATGAAAATTATAGTGAAAATCCAAGCAACAACAAAGATCCCAATCTTTATTTTTTTAATTATTGGTAAATTTCCTGGAAATGTTTATTTTTAATTAGATTAAAAGCTATCGCGACAAGGCTTCTTTGTTGGCATACATCATGGCATTTTCATTGCTACATACTATGTATTTTAAGCTCTTAAGTAGGTTTCATAACTAAATTAAAATCATTTATCGAAAGCGTATCTATACATACATATGTATGTATGTACAAATGAACAAATTTAGGGAGGAGCTTAAAACGTTCATAACAATTTATTCGCTTAATTAATCTACAAACGTACTCGTATGCTCCCTAGGGATGTGTTCGAGTGTTGTAATTGCATTCTTACGAGAGCTATAGCGCCACCGTCGTGAAATGGGAACCGACATTCATTTTATTCTCCCTCTCTATCATATAACAGCGACGTGAATTTGTTTTACCAATGCTTAACTGGCATTTTACGTATTTCGTCGCGTAGAAATATTTAATTGTGGGCTTGTATATGTAATGTACCTTCCTATGTTTAAGTTGCACGGTGTTGATTCCAAAGTATCTTCCACCACAACCTATAAGTTAAGTCCTATATATTCTTTGGATATCTGGTAAATGCACATTGAATACTGAGTGCTTGTTTAAAGTTAAAATATCCACAGCTCCACCATCAGCAGTGTAAAGGGATTTCGTATCAGGCATTGGCATGAACGCTCTCGAGTGTGACTTCTTGTAATTATGCAGAAAATAGTACACAAATCAATGTACCTACAAACGAGTGTTCATACATGTACGAGTATGAATACGTCAACTTACAGGGTGGCAAGAATTTATTAGTGGTTTAAATTGGTTATATATTTTTTTAGTTTTATTTTCAGACTTTTGTAAAAATAAATTGAAAAATTTAATATCGAGCGATGTACAACAGAACAACGAACTTAAATCATTGAATTTTATTTTAAAAACCACAGGTTAATTCATTTGACGCAGCGCGCATATTATTAATATTTGCAGATCGCAGCGTACCAATAATAAAGCATTATGAAACCCATTTCATACCAGAAAACCATGTACGACCCATTCGGATGAATATATTCAACGTGAAGAAGAGTTTAGGTTTTGCTTTACAAGGGCTATCGGAAAGGTCCATTCAGAGAATTTTGGTCAAATTTCACATGATCCCGTATAAGGTTTATCTTGTGCAACAATTTAAGCTGAAAACCAACAACGGATTAATTATACGAGTAAGTACCATTACATGCGACAAAAACAACGCGAAATTCCGATTTAATCTACAATTTGCTAATTAGCGAAACCTATTTTCAATTAAATAGCTTTGTTACAAGTAAAACCATAGGATATGGGTTACTTACTGAAATTGAAATACTTTCTGGTGCGGTGTATCACCCGAAAGGATCATTAGCCTATATGATCAACGCACTTACCATCAATGCTGCTCAATATCGGACGACGTTGACAAATAATTTCAGTTCAGTTACACTACAAGCGTTATAAGCGCAGTAGCGGATGTAATCGCCCCTGACTGTTTTTTTTTTTTTTTTTTGCCTATTTAAAACAATAAGTCAGCTACCATCCCCCCATTTGAAAACTAAAATTTGCAATCTAACCCACGTCATAACACCTCCAATTTCCTAAAAGGGATATGAAAATATCTTTGAATGTGCGAAACAAGAGTAGATAAGTAAGACGTGATTACTCTTTCGATTTTGTTGATTTAAAAAATTAATTTTAAAAACTAAAAAGTAAAATAATAATTAGACGATTAACCTTTTTGTACACCTTTGTAGAGAATGCTTCTATTTACAACATATTTCATAGGTTAAAAAAACACGGTGTAAAATATACAACATCTTTATTAACTTTCTGTTTGTTTTTTCCTCTTTAATAAGCAATATTAGATAAAAATTAAATATCATATGAGAAATATCTTTATTATTCCATTTTCTATGTACATAATCCAACAAACTCCTCTGAAAAAAATTTATTAGACACAAAAGGGTGCATGCGTTGACAGTTAAACATGATTTTTATGATATAGGGCTGAATAAAGCAATTTGTTCCTCAAAAAATCGACGCGAAATGCTAGTTTCGAAAAATCCACACAAATTAGACTATATAGCAATGAAAAAAGTTAATTACCTCCGACAAAGGCAAGTTTAACTTAAACAGTTCCAAAGGATAACGGATGATGCGGATTCATAGGGTGAATATGACTTTAAGAACTAAATAATAAATAACATCGACAGTTGCGTGTACGTCGAAATCCTTCAAATTGTCTTGCTTTATTTCTATCAATAGCATTATTGATTGAAATCGTAGTGATAGACTAAGCATTCAAAAAAATGGTGACAAGGTGAGAGCGCAGCAGCTTGACTTGTTGACATTCCAATCATGACTTTTTTACTTTAATGTATTTATGCATTTGGATCATGATATTTATATTGTTATAGTAATAGCCTGGTGGGCATCAAAAGGACCAATCCACTTTTTATTTCTTCAAGATATTTTGAGGAAATATATGTACATGTAGAATGTAGATGCATGTAGAATTAGCTGATAAACAGTCTGGAAGAAAGACACGATTTGGTCCCCAATGGATCTGTTCCACAACCTGGACCGTTTTGCCAGCAGAAAGTATTTTGAAAACGAATAGAGCATTAATGAAAAAATGAAATGGTGACATCACATATATACCCCGTTTATATGACAACTCAATGCGCATTTGTTCAATTTGCTCATATAAACACCACTTCAAACCACATTGAAATACTCAATCCGCATTCGTTCATTAATGTTTGAAAAATTTGAAACCGAATTGAAATACCGTATAAACACTTTCAAATCGATTGAAATATTTTCTCTCTCGCCGAATTAATTTACACGCACTTCGAATTTACCAAACTGTCAGGTCAATCAGCTGTTTTCTCAGAGCTTATTTTCTCAATTTTCTCTCGCTCATTTTAGATAAAATTCATGTAAACACCACCCTTTCTCTGCGGATTAAACTAATGCACATCAATGTATATACTCAATAATAGAGTATCACGAACAATTCGCAGTCTTTCGCATCTTTAAAAGCAACTTCAGTACAAGAAATATAAAAGAAAATATGGGAGTGCTTCGATTGTTAACAGGTGTTTTAAAACAGAAACACTTACAAAGAATGGATATTCCTGAGTTTCTATGGTAAGAAATCGATCGTGTAAAAAGCTTTAAAAGGAGTTCTGTAGCTAGTATCTTCACATACAAAGAAAGTCGTGAAATCAACAGACTAAATGTACGAGTACGTTATGTAATTTTAAAAAAAAGTATATTTTTTCCACATTACTTATCCGGCCAAAGCTATTTAGAATTCCTTCAAAATGATCTGCCAAATTTAATGGAAGAGGTGCCCGAGGAGGTTAGAGAATCTCATTGGTTCCAAAATGATGGGTGTCCTGCGCATTATGCAGTAAATGTTCGTGCGTATTTGAATACAACGTACCCCGATAGATGGATTGGCCGTCTGGGGCCCATTTTATGACCTCCACGTTCTCCGGACCTAAGCCCACTGGATTTTTTTTATTGGGGCTGCTTAAAAGAAGAGGTTTACTCTAAGCCTAGTGCGAATTATAACCTTCGAATCACTCTGAGTGAACAAAAACTCTCCGTCCTATTCGGACTCCCACCCCTGGAGAGCGAATATCGAAACCAAATACACCAGAATTTCAAACCACAACAAAAACAATTTTTGCTTTCTCCTCCTTCTATCTTTCCGCCCGCGCCTTGGCAACAGTAAAAGGGTATCTAACCCCTTGGGCGCACGTAAATTATAAAAAAAATGCCCATCAGGAGCTTAGAAGGGTTGCGTAGCCGTGTCCAGGAAGCCGTTATGCGCGTCTTCTCAAAAACGCTTTTGTTCGAAGATGTCGAGTTTGTATCTGAGTTTAACATGTTTTTTACTACATCCTTATGAGCATGTGCAGTTAAAGATAAGAAAAGATAAATTTTTTGACATTTAGTTGAATTTGCTCCTTCTGAACATTAATAGTATTTGCATTAAATAAAAGACTGTATTATACCATTTGGTATGTATTAAACACGTTTTTTTTTTTAACAGTTGGCCACTAAGGTTTTCATACATTTTTTTACACCCGAATTGCTTAAATTTTAGATTTTGCAAATTTCATGCTAAAAATTAAAGTTAAAATGTTTCAAAAATGGAGCAACAGCTACTTATAATGTTTACTGCATGCATATCAAATGAAATAGTCTATGAAGAATATTTTAACGTAAAAAAACCGATAGATTTCATTTTTTAATGCCCTAGTTTAAGAAACGTAGTCATGTGAAAAAAATTTACTTTTTTAAAAAAAATTACATAACTTATGTACTAGTTGGGATAGATCTTTTTTTTGTATTTTATTTTGATCGCCCGATAGTCCACCTATGAGGTGCTTCAGGCTTATCCATTCTTTCCTGGACACCCTGTAGAATCGTAAGTATGATATCTACATACGAGTTCATAAAGCTATTTTGATTATATTTTGTTGAGATTATGATATACTAGACAGACGATTTTCTAGAGTATCGCTGAGTAAATAATGTAATAATAGCTATCTAAAATAGATATAAATATATAGATTTGTAATTTAAAAAATTGGGAATACTTTCTTAGGTTTTGCCCTGTAGAACAAAGAAATTACATGCTATTTCAACCATCAAAACCCGTATAGATGTTTAATTAACTTTCTCCCATAGTCATTGTCAAAATAATCTTTTAGTTTTGAAAATGCTTGACCTTCTCACTTTATGATATTTAAAAACAATTGAAAATAACCTTCACCCGCTATCATTGCAGAATGCCTTCACAACTGTACCAATTGGAATATGGTGGTGGTGGCTGTGGCGAGAGAAATACGAGTCAATTTCGCAGCCTGTGAAAAATGTCAAAACTTCCGATAGTAATAAATAAAAATGTCATTTTTATCTCATAGTTTCAATCAACAGAGACACATAAAGATATGCTGGTAGCTAAAATTGACACCCGCAAAAGATCTATAAGTGTACAGTTCTACGGGTTTATACGAATACACTAATAAATTCCCCTAACTAAGTTGTCCGAATAGCATATGAGAATATTCGCTTCGCAGTATCTACAGATACAGGTACCTACCTGTTGTTATTTAACTCTTTGCCGTATTCATTGATTCAATCCAAAATTAGCTTCCACATTATGTAGCTTTATGTACCTATTAAGGCATTTTAGCGCTTTCCTAATGTCCTATCGGTCGGGAGACCTATTCAAAACGCGTGCCGTGCGTCTGCACGAAAGTTCCCACATTAAATCTTCTCTCGCAGGGTGCCACAAATCACACAGATTTCATTATCTTTGCACCTCCCAACGAAGTCAGAAAAACAACCAGCCACATACTTATAGACTTTAAATTCAAACCACTTATCTGGAGCGTGACATTGGCGGGCTCCCTTCTGCATTGATGCCATAAATAGCCCACATTCCCAGTCATTCCGATGAACATGGAATTCTACATACATAGGGATCTACATATGTACGTAGATGGGGAGAGCTACACAAACACGACTGACGCAGCATTCGACGCAACTTTTGTGACTCACAGTGCGATTTTTTGACTTTCGTTGATGCTGAAATATTTGGTAGTGAGAAATGTTAACACCTACAACGATCAGCGAATGGAGCGGTTTTTCTTGGTGTGACATTTGCACCTGCTGTGAAATAATCAATGGCTATCTATCTATTAGGTTACATTTACAATAATATCATATTAATTGTCAATGGTTATCTTTTGAAGTCAACCGAGGAAGCTAACAGACTCTTTCCATAATAATAGAAATAACTACTTTAGTAAAAAAAAATGTAAATCTGAGAAATTAGCACAAATCTGTGCGCAAATCAACAATAAATGCTTCAATTTAATCGCAGCATATGGCTGACGTTCTAATTAATCGTAATTTGTTTTCTTTGAGTGGCTAATTGAATTATGTATTGTAATATCATATCCAAAATATATATATTTACAAGTACTACATACCACGATAGGTACTATTCAGGTTTGGTGAAAGTTTTTATTTTAGCGTACCTTTGGCTAAAGTTATTATTCGTGAATTAGACAAAAAGACTTCTGTTTTTATGTAAAAAAAAAAACTTCTGAATGGTTGACTATTGTTTGGTATACAAACATATGTACATAAATATAGGTATACGTATGTATGTACGTGAGCTTATAATTTTTACATAAAAAAGTGTTGAATTTGTAAGTACTCAGATGATTTCTATTATAAAATGAGAACGTATTTTGGTGACATAGATAATAAAAGGGTTTTTTTATTAGAATTGATTTCGCAAACAATAAATTGTTTACATCTTTAAGAGGTAAAGAAATTGTCATTGTGTAATCTTTATTGCTTATCGTTTTACTCGAACTCGTGGTATAAAGTTCACGCTGTACAGTTTTGATTCGTTTTTTTTTCTTTGTTTGAAGATTTAAACAGTTTTTACAACACCAAGGAAAACACTAACAACATCGGATACCAAAACGTTGGTCTTGAATTAAAGGCCAAAACTAAATAACCAGGACCAAAACGTTGTTCTTGAAGCAACGTCAAAAACTGTAGTAAATTCTAAAAAAAAAATTGTGCAATTTTTTCCACACTTTTGCAAAAGAATGTCCATCACAATTCGCACATCATTCATATGGCCGCCTCGGCTTCGCTGGCAGTGCTTCAAATGGTCGGTTCAATTGTTAATGACTCGGTCCAATATGTGCGGCGTTATTCCGGTAATAATGTGTCCAAAGTGGTTGGCTAGTTAAGGTAAACTAAGGACTAAACGTAGCCCCATAGAAAACAATCGAGTGTTCAAAATCGCATGATCAATGGGGCCAATGGATGAACTCTCGCCGTGAGGTGACCCAGTCGCCGAATTTCTCTTTCACAACTTCGAGATTTGCGTCGCTTGTATGGCCACAGCTTGGATAGAAAATCACGTTCTCGAGCTCTGACAGAAAGTCGATTACGATCGCTTTATACTTGAGACCATTGACGGTAACGGTGGTTACCGTTCGTCGCATGATGGAATGGCAAACCTTACTGAATATTTTGATAGCTGGATGTTATTGATAACATAGCAATTGGAAAAACTATCATTGCTATCTGGTCATCGTTCATTTACATACCGATTTGAGAAAATGAATCAGTAGAATAGCCGAAACCTGGAAAGTTGCCTAAATATAGAAACTCAGCACCATGAGCAGTAAAACAACCTCACACTATTCCGTAGGTTCTACCAATGTAATCAAAATATCTGCTTAGAAACTTCAAAAACTTTATTTTTTATAATAGTTCACCTTCATTTTCTTCTGTGCTTTAAAATGCATGGTTATTTTCATTGACATGTTAAAAAAATCACCTTTAATTTATTACAACAATGAAATTGATTAAATTACGATATATTAAAAAAAAATGTTTTTAACTATTGTACGAGTATATGGATGTTACTTAAGTGCCAACACCAAACAGAATCTAATTTTAGCTATGAAACTAAGGTAATGGGAATTACGAAGTACTCATTTATAGACATAATTTTGAGTACTTTTAAATCTACAACTTTCCAGATCTGTCAATGGTCAAAGGAATGGGAAAGGAACTTAGGAACAGTTTATCGTTCATAATGCCAGTAAGCACAAGGAAGCATGATAACCATACAGAATATTTTAAAGTTTTAGGAACATTTAAAAATTAATAATTGAAGCGAATTTTTTTGATTTATTCGATCACCTTTTTCCAAGTCTATTTCAAACAAATGTTTTAATGCTTGTCCTTGTCAGCAATTGGTACGTTACTGTATAATCTGTTTCAGGCAGATACTGTTACCATAATTAACTACAATTTTTCATTGGATAGTACCAAACCTAGGACGAGATATCAGCATATTCTATTAACTCGGTTCTTGTAAACTCCGATGCTTGCTTTATTTTAAACGTTCTTTTCAGGTACAGTTCTTAAAAAAGCTAACTAAATATATGTGACATCTTCCACTAATATTGTATTTGCTCAACTAAACAGTTGAGAGTTAAAGAGTTCCACATATTGGTACAACAACTATATGCTTGATACTCCTAGTTAATTGTAAGCATTACGAAATTATCCGGGAAAGATTGTTTATCGCATACTCAAAACTTCTTTTGTTTTCATTTGAAGCAAGTTTAATAAACTTTTAAATAAATTATCAATTAAGAGCAAAAAGGCAATTTTAAGTGTGTGAAAAAATCAGACACTCTCTTAGCAAACTCGTAAGTAAAACGGTGTCGGCTCGGTAAAAACTTGATGATACTGAATTTCCTAGAATAAAAAAAGGTAGAACACATAAAGATCAAATTCACAGCTCAGCGAATTGCGAATGAGCTGATTGCAAACAAATCATTTTCAGTAGGTACATTTAAAGACAGGCAAGTGACAATTTTACTATTCCAAAAGCACATACATAGCTTAATTTATCTATGGATTAATGAAAAAAAAAACACGAATTCAATTAGATTTTGCGAAGAAACCAACGATTCGCGAATACTCTTTGCGAACTGTCAAATTATAATCGCATTCCACAAATGTAGAACCCAATCTACAATTGCGCGAATTTAACCTCAAATATATATATGTATATATTGTATTTTACTGAAATACAGGACCAATAACAATTTGTATTCTCAGGTCGCTGGGACTAAATGAAAAAGTAGCTACGAATGAAATGTCAATATTTGCGAATATTCGCTGGTTCGTATTCGCAGTTCGCTGAGCTGTAAATGAACTTTAACATACGAGTATCTATGTACTCGTATATGTAAATGATTTTTAAGAACAAAGAACCAAAAGAATGTCAGAACATTTGTAAGACATCAGAATCAGAAGAAATTTGATGATGACGAATGAAATCGAAATGATTTTCTTTAATAAAAGTTATTAGTGATAAAAGTAACTTATCAAGTATATATTCAAAATTCTTGTTTCCTCGGAAAAAAAACCCAAAAAGCTAAACAAAATAACGTTTAATTCTACTAATATATTATATCATAGTATAACTGCTTACGTGTCATTCACGTGGTTTGATATGGTTCATAGTTTTAAATTGCCATATTAAAATGATGCCAATTGACAGACTATTGTGATGGTAATTCCTAAATGACTTACAAATATCATGTTAGAATTGTGAGCTACGATGATATAGCATAAATTTCGCCATGTCGCCATTTCGCGATGTCAAACCAGTGTCTTAGTGTCTTTGTTCAAAAGTTAGGTAGGTTTCGTGGCGGTTTGACCAGTTTGTACAAAATGGGTACTGTTCAAGTTTAAAAGCCAATACTTTCTGATAGGATATTTTAAATTATAATACAGAGCTTACTTATCAACCATAAAAAGCGTGATATAAAACTATGGATCCCACAAAAGCAAGTGTAAGGTTGGTCAACCAAGTTCGTTTTGCGGAATTGCTATAGGAAGCATTGTTCAGAAACGGTAACTCACTTTGGCACATGAGCATTTTAGAAGTAAAACTCTATGGAGAAATATTGTTTACGTAGTGCGACAATGGATCGCCATCTCCTAGTTACGCGTAAACCTATAATACGGAAACATGAAACATGTGAAAGATATTATTGAGAGAATGGGAATGTATGTTTAATCACAGTGCTAACAAAATTATTACTAAGAGGCTACAGGCAATGAACGACAAAATTACGCATTTTCTGGAGAAAAATGAGCTCAAAGTCAAAAATTAGCATGGGCTAGATAAATGCAACAGGCTTAGAAATTGGATATGTGAAGCCTCAAAGAAGATATCAACTTAGTATTAGTATTTATTTTAAAAATAAAGTCCTAAACCAAGTTTCTACCTTTAGAATTAACAGAGCAATTTCCGTTAACACAGGTCAGGGTATACCAAAGTAAACCTTTAGCTAAATCCTCGATAAATGATGTCAACATTGGAGATGGACCCTTGCTGGGCAGCGATTTTTTTTTAGAATATACCCAAGAATCATTTCCCAAATTATCCTCGACGAATTGGAGGGCACCCTGTGTATACGAGTATACATTTATAGTCAAAGTTAATTGATTGCTTATGTATTTTAATTGAACAGCCTATGCCTAAGAGATATAATTATAGTCGTTACATAACGGGTCGTCCAAGTATATGTTTCTTTTTTATTCATATGATATTTTGATACTAACAGCTGTTTCCAGCTCGAAATCATGGCTCAGTCAGCATCATCTATCTGCAGAACGAAATGAATCGCTTTACGCTTGAATTTACGCTTAAAGATCAATGTTATGCAGACAATCCAGAAACGATTCAAGCCCTTAAAGCACCAGAAACAGTCAAGAAGTTCTTGGATTATACAGGGTGTACATGATGCGAAAGTTCTCTCTTATGTTATCCACGCCTCTCAGGTAACTTTTTAATGTCGTCACTAAAAAATTACATACTTGGCTTTGACGAAAAAAATAGCCTCTTGGGCACCACTTCGATTAACCACACCTGCACGTTGCTCCTCTAGTGGCGACTTCAATATGCACAGCTGTTAACAGTAGACTTCTGCGGTGATAGTCTGGTTACAAGTAAACCGCTCAAAGTGAATTATTCCCTCAGCATCCCACTTTTCATTTCCGGTAACGATCCGGCACAAAAACAGCTCTTGATTGTGACACAACAGAAACTCAGTGCAAGCTTTGATTCACTGCTGGAGATTGTTTTGCGATAGGTGTTGTGGTACCCATTTTCTCAACTTTATTTCCGAAGTGTCGATGTAAGGTCATATGGTTTACGTTGGACTTCAGAAGTCTAGTTCCTCTGGTCTACCCCGGATGAGGTTCATCAATTAGGTCAAACCGTTTTTAAACTTTGCAAACCAACGCCGACACTTGCGCATTTTGGGTTTCTTTAGTGACTTCACTTCTATACTGGTTTCTCCCGAACAAAAACAATAAAATATGACGAATATGCTCTTCCGATACATCCATTTTAAAATTCTGTTAAAAATGCTTACAATGATGTTAACATAAATAAATAACGGAAATAACGGTTTCAGCATCAAATTAGTTTTGTGCATTTTACGGCAATAGGAAAATAACCCCCGAAAAGAAAACATGCAACACTTATGTTACAACCTGATATTGGTCTTGGATTTAATTTATTGATTTTAATATGGCTGGTAAAAGAGTATCACTTGACTTGAAACAATTGGTTTACTATAACTATTACAAGGGAAAAGGTATTCAGGAAGTAGTTAAGATGTTTTGTTTATGCAGAAAAACAATTTACAACATTACTAATCGGGTATAACATGAAAATCGGTTGTATAATATTATTCCAAATGGTAGGCAAAAAAGATTATCGAATGCTCTGTGTTAAAAAAAAGTGCTCGCAAACCCACCAATTTCGTTAAGTGCCTTTGTTAGAAGACATATAGGGAAAGTGTGGTGAACAAATTTCACGAGAGTTTATGTATGAATATTGGGATGATATTATATTTTGCGATAATTAAAAATTGTGCGCCTTGGTCGATCAGATTTTTATTCCAATAGTAAAATACGGAAAATTGTTGATGATGGTGTGGAAATGCACATCCAGCAAAAGTATAGAGGACTTAGGCTTTATCGATAATACTATATGGACGCCAAAAAATACCTCAAAATCTTGCGAGCTCATTTGCACAGTTGGGCCAATAGTTTTGGCTTCAAAAATCCCATTGAAAATGTATGGGCACATTTAAAGGAAAAAGTTGCAAAAAGGAATTCCAAAAACCGAAATTAACTTGCCCAATATATTAAAGAAAAATGGACAAATTTCGAATCTCAGCATCGTTTGTCCGATCCCTTTTGACTGCAACAACTAAAGAGGAATAAGCGTTCTAAACATAGAAAATAAAATGTTTTCTGCCGTATTATGTGAGCATCTGAAACTATTCATGAACAATCTGGTTGATCAACACAAGTGCGATTTCAGGCCAGGAAAGTCCACCATCAGATCGACACTCCCCATTTATTTGTGGACTTCGAAGACGTATATGACAGTGTGGATAGATATGTAAAATTCTCGCTTCTCTATAAAGTCGGTAATAAATTGAGACAAGGCGACGCGCTGCCATGTTTCGTCCAACACCTCAAAGAAAAAAAAAATTATAAATAAAAACTCAAACGCAAATCAAGCATACATATGCTTAAAGTTTTAAATATGGCTGATTCCCGCCTACCCAAAGAGGGTTGCTCTTAACAAGATTAGCACCAAAAATCTGTGTGATGGAGTTCAACCTATTTAGCGAATACTCTACGAATTGGAAGTCGAGAATCACGAGAGTTTTTGTGGCAAACTTTGCTGAAAAAACGTCGAGACCTGCTTGCCGGTATACCTATATACAGTCAATTAAATTATATTTTGGATAAGTACAATATAGACGAAATGTCGATGTTGTTGCAGCTAAGAACATAAGTTTAAGACAGAATCTACCAATAGTTTGCAGCACGTGCAATCCCTCTGCGGAAGAATATGTTCTGCATTTCGTAGACATAGCTCGTACCTCTAATTTTCTGTTCGATAAAGCAGTATCAGATTTACTTAATAAATCAGGTAAACGTTGTCAAGTAATTTCAGTATTGTAAAATAACACCTTCTTATTTCGGAAGAATAATGAGTAAAAACTTTAAAGAACCAACTAAATCAATATTATACATAGCGTCTGGGTAGGCCAACACCGAAAAATGGAAAAAGTATATTCTTTTCGGACGTCACACACATTTTGATGGGAAAATACAAATTTCTGAAGGTGAAATCTGCTTTTGAAAGTCCCTTAATAGATCGACTTTTAAAGTTGACAAAAAATTGTGGGTCACTGTGCAGAAAATAACATCCCGGTTCATCCCGGACTGTTACGCCAATACTTTTATTCATTAAGAATAAATCTAAAGCAGTGAACTATCAAAAGTGGCATTGCAAATGACCTATAGGTTTATCTCAAAGATAAAATATCTCTAAGCATACTGCTATTTGTGTGTCCAACACTCTGCATGCATAAGTATGTTCTTTTGTGACATATTCTATAGGTATACGTTATGTTGAGCTAATTTGGACATGGATTTAGCACACATCAAACTCCTTAGTAGGATTTTTTGAAATTTTTGTTTTCTTGAGCAACATTAAATTTCCATGAAATGTGCAATAATGTTTTAGTTTGAAAAACAACGTCGATCGTTGTCATAATTGTGGGGTTAGAAGTTGGACACGAATTTAGCACACCTCTAAATCTTTGTGTTTATTTTTAAAACTTGTGATTAAAAAAAAAACATAGAAAAAATTTTGAGCTAATTATACATTTTCTAGTATGTAGGATGTAAATAAATTAAGAAAAGCTTAAATAAATATGGCAAAAGGGCGATAGGGCTTAGCGTTCGAGACTTTTGAGCCATTAGAGTGCTACAGGAAGATGGTGTACAACGCGCTTTTGCATTCTGAAACTTTCGGAGTTTCCCGGGTGCGAAAAAACAACTTCAAAAGAAGATCAAAGCATTTATTCCCTATCACTCAAAGATTCGTGAAAGAGCTCCAGCGTCATTCGAAGCGAATTCATATCGGAAGTCGACGTAACTTTAATAACAGTAAAACATTGCTTAAATGAAAGAAATCTGCGTTGAGCAGCGAAAAACACGGGTAAAAAAAAAACAACCAAATAACTTTTTTTAAAAATGTACTTTGGAGCGATGAATCCAAGTTTTGTCGGTTCGGAACTGATGAGAAAAAATATGTTCTGCGTCCACAAAACAAGCAACGCGATCCAAAGTACAAAATTAAAGCGGTTAAGCACGGTGGTAGAAGTGTAATGGTTTGTAGTGATTTTTCTTGCATGGTATTGATCCCATAATAAAAATGTACGCTAAAATGGACCAGCAAGTGTACAAAGGTATTACTGCGGACCAAATGATACCAATTGCAGAATGTAATTTGCCGATTGTTTGGTGTTTATTGCATGATAATGACCGTAAGCAAACTTAAAAACTAGTGAAGAAAAACCAAATCAATGTACCTATTGAAGTGGTCTGCTTAATCACCCGGAAAACTTTGGAATGATGTTGAATATAATATGCAACAAACAAAGCCAACAAATTTACCAGAATTGTGGCAGGAAATTCAGAATGCATGGTACGTATGTCATTCCGAAATCATGATGTAAGACTTTGGTGGAAAGTTTTCCAAAACGAATAATATTATTACGGATTTCCTATATACTAAGTAGGCACTAGAAACTTTGAAGTAATGAAAACGGTAAACTTTAACTTTTTTATCTAAAATTAATAAGTGTGCTAAATTCATGTCTAAGCAAAAATATTTCCTGATTTCCCTTAACAGATATGTTACAACAGATATGCTTTTAATCGATGAAAACATAGGTATTAAAATACTAGGTGTATATTTTGTAAATAATATGCACTTGGAAGAATTAAATTGAAGCCAAGTGAAAAATGCGACAGTTCCTTTTTTTTAATAAGTGTGCTAAATTCATGTTTCGATATACATATTCAAAATTCTACTCCTTTCCTGATATGTTGTGCATTTCCGCTGTTTTAATTTCCATACCTATTATTCTTATTATTTAAAACATGCTTTTGTTATTTGACGATACAAAAATTGCTTCGATTCACTTGTATTTGCGAAGATAAAAACTGAATACCAGATAGCGCAAGCCGGTTGCTTATTAAAAAAAAAGGATAAAAAAAATCCAAACGATACCTAGCTACGTACGAGTACGAGAAATAATGCAAAATAATAGAAATGCAATTAAATACCTATAATACTTTTAATAAAAGTGCAATATTTTTCAAAAAAAAAAATGGAAAACATTGCGAAAAAAACAAAGAAAATACATACATACATATGTATTATGAATGAAAAACTCATATTCGCAAATAAATAAAATAGAATTCATATAACTTAGAACAAATAATTTAATAATAACAGGAAAAAAAATTATAAGATTCTTTAAAAAAATACCTCGAAATTTAAGTACAATAGTTCCTTTTTTGCTTAAACAAAATCCGTATTCGTGCAGATGGCCACTTAGAGTTTTTCTTTCGTAAAACCAGTAATTTTATCGTTAAACTGAAATTTGTCTCCAATAACATTCTTTATGAAATGCAACAAATGTCAACTACTAAAGGTCTATTTGAAATTGTTGACAAAATACCTGAAATATCAAGATGGTTCGAAAATCAAATGAACTCTCAAACGACGGAAGGAAGGAAATGAATTGCCAGCCTGCATGAAGACGGCAAGTGAAATGGCAAAAATCGAAAAAGTGCACCTAGGGATATAAAAACAATGGCCGAGTGGAGAAAAAAGAGCGCAACACAAAAATAGAAAGAAGTTGAATGGAAGACATCGTTTTATTTCGCCAGATTCATAAAAATCTTGGTATACAGTGTGTTGAACTGCGCACAAATCTTCATAGAAATTTTTCGGAATTGAAGTAACTGCGCAACCTGTTAGAAATTATGTGCGAAAACTAGGTTTAAGAAGAAAGAAAGCTATTTGTGTGCTCTAAAAAACGTATAGCTTTTGCAAAAAAAAAATTATTAATGAAGAAATTAGTTCTGGAACAAAGTTATAATATCCGATGAACGTGCCAAGATTTGGCGCGAAATCCACACAAGCCTAAAAAGGCATGACCTCCTGGCTAATTTCAATAATGGCGGTGGATCATTGATGATATGGAGTTGTTTTGGTGCAATAAGTGTTGGAAAATAACATTTTATTGACAGTAAATGGGCAGTATATTAATATTTTGGGTCATACACAGGATTTTGATTCGAAACACATGTCCATAAACAATCGCTTTTGGATACTGTATAACATCCCAGAATATTTGAAAATTCTCCCTCAAAGCCCAGATGTAAATTCAATTGACAATTTATGGTCAATTATAAAAAAAAGCTGAAGTATTACGAAATTTGAAATATTGAAGGGTTGAAAAAAGCATTGATTACAGAATGGGGGAAAATTCCACCAATGTTAACAGCGATTCTAAAACAAACGGGGTACCCCACTAAGTATTAAAAATGTGTACGAATATGAATTTAGTTTAGTATTAAATACATTTTTTAAGTTTTATTTATATTAACAACAAAATTTTTAAGTTTTTCTTATGATTTTCAATTTAGTATTTATATTTTTGTTGTAAGATATTTGGTTTTTATTGCGAAATATCAGGATGTACGAATATGAGTTGTGCATACTGTATATACCCCGTCTTGAACATTTAATAACGACATCCGATAGAACTCGGACCGTTTACGAGTTTTCAAAATATAACTCAATTGTCTGTAAAATTTCGGAACAAATCACAGAGAGACTAGATACCTAGATAGGCACATGCAAAAATGTGGAAAATGAATATGGAGATGGGTACCTACTACTACTTCAATAATTAAGAAAATTTGTTGACACATTTCAAAGTTAAATATCTATCAGTAAGGTATCTACTAAAATAAAAATAAAATACCGGCATTTTTACACGAATATATAGATAAGACAAACAAGAGCGTATGTAATTATCAGATGTATGTATATAATTGTTCCTAATTTTGACCTATACATACGTATATACGAAGGTGCCCGCAAAAAATCCCAATCCAACTATAACTCAGTCTACAAATATTTAGATTAATTGTTAATATCCTTTGTGCGCACCTAAATTATACGTATGTATGTGCACATGTACATTATAAAGGAGAAGTGAAATCAATCAAGTATTAGGTAATATCAAGCGCAAACAAAACAAGAGAAACACTTTGTTTGAGCAATTAATCAATTCGAAATAAATTCACGATTACTCGAATGTTTTCACTCAGTTGCAAGGAATTGTGATTCGATTTCCGCGATATTTTCTTTTGCCGTCGCTAATGCAACTGCCGATGCATGGTTTTAAACATGAACATCTCGATATGGATATACATATGTACGTGCATATGTATGTATATAAGGGAGTGTGCAAATTTGTGCTTTTGCATGTATGCATAAACAAGGCGAGACTTTAACTTTTAAGCAACAAAACAGTATTTTTCTTTTTGGCGTAGGTACTTAGCAATTTATTTACTTACCACAGGTGAATCATCTCCCAAGTCAGAGTCTCTTTCTGCATTACTTGACCGAATACAATCCATGCTTAATTTCATACGGCTCTGGGTAAATTAACACACACTCACATAAACCGACATACATACACTGAAAACTTAAAGCAAATTAACGGTTTTATTCAGAGCCGAAGTTTTGTTTGCCACGTATAATTAATTGATTGCTTGTTCGATCTGAGTAGGTACCAACATTTAAATTTTATTCAATTTAAAATATTAAACAAACGATCTAATTGTTTCACAATACACAATTCTCTGTTAAATTTCGAGAAAACAATCGGTATCTGAAGTAAAGGCGGCTTAAAGTCCCGTCCGATTACAGTTTAGTCAGCAGCGATGAGCTCCAACAATTGTTGTAGTGATCTTGTTAGGAAACGAAATATGTACCTTAAACTGTTAATGATAAACGGATCGCGTTTATCGAAAATAACCCTCGCACTGTTGGTTCTCTTGCAATTTGTTAAAAATCATGCACAGATGTTAATAATCAACTTCGTGCATTGGTAAATATATTTTAATCATTATTATTTTATTGTATTTTTTATTATGCTGTTTAACAAATACTCACTAAACGGTGCACGAAAAATTAAGGAAAAAAAAAACACTTGCCATGCGACGATCCAGCGCGCACACAACCACTAGGGAACAAACAGGTTGCGATTGTATTGAATTGTCGCGTCACACAATAAACAAAAATCGCGTTCATTTATTTTCCACCTCTCGAAATGAGTATAAAATCCACTCCAAAACAACAGACGTTGTTTTCAATGTTTTCACACGTATGAGTGTATATATTTACAGTAACCGTGAAACCTTTAAGTGTGGTACGGTTAGGTTCGAAGACGCCAGAGGCAACGCAACGGAACACAAGATGACAGTATTGCTGGAGAAAAAACAAAAATAAATTACAAAAGTGCAAACGCGTTGATAAGTATCGTGACCACACTTCGAAAAGGCGAAAACCGAATGAGAAAGGAAGAGGAACGGCTAACCGATGGTCGTCATTGTGTTTCGATTTCAATTAGATAACGAAACGCTATGGAACTGAAAAACCGGATGATAATGTTTTGATTCGTTCGAAGAATTTCAATTCAGAGAGGGTAATACACAAGTAAGAAAGAAATAGCAACATGGCTTAGACAGGGATAACAAGAGGGATGCGACCTTTATGTAAACAAATAATTGATTACAAAGCATTTTGGTGTACGAACAAACTGAGAAGTGGGACAATTGATTTCCACTGTTTTGTTGGGCTTTTGTGCGCCTTTGCTATTATTGAATGAAATTGGGAATTTTAATTCCTCCTGTGTTATTTGTAGCCAATCCTGAGGCCGTTCGATTCAATGACGCCCTGCATAATATGGGCGTGGAAAATGTAATCAAATGAATTGGCTCACAAAAGTGGGGAATTTGTTGTTAAGGTGTTGATTTGATTCGCGGAGAAGAGTATACTTTGAAGGAGGTGAAATGCGGAAGTAAAATGGTGGCGATGGTAATTAATTTATTAGGTATACTCACTTGCTTCCCGATTAAGACTACATTTCAGATAAGTATATGTGTAGGTTTACAGGTTTACAATCGTAAAAATAGTACTGATCATTCCGTTTTTACTAAAACAAACAATACAACAGTCATGTGTAGGTACATGGGTGAGAAGGTAGTAATACGGCCCCCCAATTTGTATTCAAGCAATAGAAAAACATGTTTATTAAAATGTTGACAACCAATTAACTTCAAAATATTGTATAATATAGGTACTTATAATGTTATTAGAATCTGAGTCAGGAGCACAAATAAAACTCTCAGCTTTTATTACTTATTTATTTTATTTTCATAAGATTTCAAAAAATGTCGGAAACTCTTGTGTGTATTTAATATTTTATATGGAACCACAGCGGACAATGAAAATGAATGAATGAAAATTAAATATCTACTTAACCGCAAAATTTGCAAATGTACCTAGTACCTATACGGTTATTTTTGTGTATTCACTTTCTACTAGGTATGTCAAAAAGCTCATTGACTGAGGCCCATGCTAACCATGCTCGACCAGCCATGTCGTTTCTGAATGGATTTGGGGTATAATTTTTGATGGTTAATTGATAACCATCCCTCTAACGTCCATTTGTGTCAAGTCAGAATATTTACTTTCCATATAGGTACTTACCTACAAAAGATAATCTTCCAACTTTTGGTCTAGGCCAAGTGGCAGTACACACTTTCTTAAAAGTGGCTTGCGCACAATTAAATCCAAAGATTCCTCGGAATCATCAACCAGCCTTCTTAATGTCGATCTGGGTACATAATTCATTTTGACGGCTTTCTTACACCCCATAGTCTTTTTTCGTACTGCACAGATAGCTTCTTTCATTTCATACAATTAATGTGGTCCCCGGGGGTTATATGTATACAAGGTGTCCCCTAATTCGTCAAAGCTAATTTGGGAAATGTTTCTTGGGTTGTAAGAAAAAAATCGTTCTCCAATTTTGACATCATTTATCGAGGATTAAAAGGGCTAACTTGGCGTACCCTGAATCCTGATCTAATTTAATGGAAACCGCTCTGTTAATACTAATGGTAGAGACTTTGTTTATGATTTTATTTTTAGAAGAAATACTAGTCTTTGTAACTGCGTTTAAATAAATTTGATATCTTGTTTGAGTCTTCAGAAATCCAATTTCTAAGCCTGTTCCATTTTTCTTGCCCATGCTAATTTTTGACTTTGATGTCATTTTCTTCAGAAAATGCCTAATTAACATAACGTTTTACTATTTTTTTCTTGTGAGAGTAAGAATAATAAAAATACCCATAGATTTTATGATACTTGGGAAAATATGCAGCAGGTAAAAAAACGAACTTATGATTTTTACCTAAGTTTCTAACAACAATTGACAATAATAGTGGTTTTCCAAGAATTAAAAATTTTCCAATAATTTTTTTAAAATTGCATAGTTTTAAATAGTACTTGTTTGTTTGACTACCTGTAAAAACCCTCATTTCCTTACTCACTTACCTTCACTTGAAGGCCTATTTGGAAACCGAACAAAATGGTATAAAAGATTAGAAAAAAAAATTAGTTCATTAGTTTAATTTTGTACGTTAAGCTTATAATTGCTTAGAAACGCATTTATGCATTTAAAAACAATGAATATTATTAACGTTTATGGGCTGTGCAATGCAAGTTCAACTAGAGCGCGACAAAGAACCTTATCCTAAACGAAAACTTTCTAGTGAAGGAGTATTTCGAGATACGTATCGAAGATTTCGAGAAACGCGATCAGTTTCAAATACATGATATAAAGCCGGAACTATTCTTACTTCGGCTGATGAAAGAATACTGAAAGCTATTACAACTTATAGATCAATCAGCATCAGACGTTTATCTTTGCAATTCAATGTTTCTAGACATAAAATATCTAATATATTGCATGGAGAAAATCTTTATCCATACCACCATACATCTGTGCAAGAACTGCTTCCCGGTGATTTCGAACTGACACCTGAGTTTTCTAAATTGTTGGTTATTAGCAGACTTCTGTAGACGGACGAATCTCAATTTACAAGAGATGGGATCACAAATTTTCATAATCTTCATGCGAGCAATCCACATACAAGGAAACATAAATCATTTCAACACAAATTCAGCGTTAATATGTGGGCAGGTGTAATTGGAAACAAGAATTCTATAAACTATCAGGAGTCTTGGGAAATGATTTACCAGAACTATTGGATGACATTCCATTGATTCAATTAGCTTCACCATATTTCCAACAGGATGGTCCAGCTCACTATGGTCGTGAGGTTAAGAATTGGATTGATGAAGAGTACGGTAATGGTTGGATAGGAAGAAATGACCAGTTCACTGGACAGCAAGATGTCCTGACCTTAGAGTATTGCATTTTTTTTGTATAGGGAAAAATGAGGGAACTTGTTTATTCAACTGAAAAAGCGTATTCTTGAAGCGTCATCGAAACTGACGCAGCAGTTGGCATCAATGAACATTCGCAGTGAAATCCAAAAACGGGCTCTAGCATTCATACAAAACGAAGGAGAACACTTTGAGCACCTGTTATAAATATTTTAGTACACACTTAAAATAAAAAATATCCAAAACCACACAAAATCATTTTTTATTCATAGCCTTTGGAGCTGAAAGCAAAAATATCATTTTATTAATTTTACCTGATACAAGTTTTCCCAAGTATCATAAAATCTATGGGCTTTTCTGCAAACTTGTTAATAATTTTTTTTTATTATTATTGTTACTCTCATAAGAAAAAAATAGTAAAACGTTATGTTAATTAGACATTTTCTGGAGAAAAGTGACCTCAAAGTCAAAAATTAGCATGGGCAAGAAAAATGGAACAGGCTTAGAAATTGGATATCTCAAGACTCAAGCAAGATATCAACTTTATTTAAACCGCAGTTACAAAGGCTAGTATTTCTTCTAACAATAAAGTTTCTACCATTAGTATTAACAGAGCGATTTCCGTTAAATTGGGTCAGGGTACACTAAAGTAAGCATTTTCTTAAATCCTCGATAAATGATGGCAACATTGGAGATTGATCCTTACTAATGAATGAATGGTTTTTTCTCTTAGAATAAACCCAAAAGTCAATTCGCAAATTATTCTTGACGAATTAGGGGACACCCTGTATAATACCTACAACAAGGGGGAGGGGGGATATTAGCAATAAGAGCTTTCTGTAAGTAACAAGCTAATAACCCTATACAAGTGTAAGAAGACCAATAAGAGCTTTCTGTAAATAACAAGCTAATAACACTATACAAGTGTAAGAAGACCGGTTTTACCTTCAAAATATCAAAAAAACAATTCGCTTGTAGAATGCCCTTCCGAGGTCTCTCTATTTTCCTAGTCATTGCAACATTCAGACATTTAAAACCAACGTATATCGGTACCTTCTCTCTTTCTTCCAAAATTTTCCTTCACCCACGCGAAAAAAAGGATTGCCAAGGTTTCCACTGCATACCGCATATGGATAAAGTTTCCTTATAAATGAGCAAAACTGCGCCCCGTATCTACCTCAAGACTCACAGAGATATAACATATGTGTTTGCCTTAATAAGTCATGTTAGGCATAGATGGCTAAAAAAGGTACATGAATTACTTACATTAACATAAAATAGACGTTTTACGTTTTGTTTGTTGTTTTGCGGACATGTCGTTGGTCGATTTTTGGACAAATCCCTTAAAGAGAGAAGGTCGCCGTCCTTTTAATAAAAGGTAGCTACTAAAACTCTCGCAGAAGCTTAGTTAGCTTAATCAGTGTTGGTTGGAAGCAGCATTAACAAAAAATTATAGTCTCTCTTAAAAAATATTGTTATTGGTAGTACACAACTAGGAATATTATTAGTTTCTTATTTAATTAAATTTAACATATTTAGTTGGCAAGAAAGTAATCTCGGTTTTTCAGTGTGGAATAAAATTCTTTTTTTTTTTGTTATACCTACTCGTATAGATACAATAGAATAAACTTTATTCAAAGATGTATGTACATATTTGTATACACATATATATGTACATATGCTCATTTTATTCTATGATCTTTTGCAACCTTTCTTATTATTAACGCAAAACTGGATCAAGTTCTATTTCAGGTCATCTTTACTGGTGAACATTTTACGATTCAAACAGTTTTGCAAACTTCAAAAGAAATAAAAATCTGATGGTGCAAGGACGGGGTGTATAGTGGATGTGACTTGACTAGGTTTAATAATTTTTCAAGAGTTACCAAAGTTGTGTGCGGTCTAGCGTTGTTATGGTGGAATCTTACGATTCGCCAATTCTGATCTTTTTCATTGATTGTTTCCTGCAGTCTCAATAGTTGTTAACCGTAAACATCTGAATTGATCGTTTGGTTACTTCGGAACAGCTCAAAATGAACGATACCTTTATGCGAATATTTCCACCAAATTGAAAACATAACATTCTTTTGATGCTTTCGATGTGGTTTCTGCTGGTTCATTACGCGTAGATAATGGTCGTTTTCCGATCAATATTATTGTGTTTGAGATGCATATTGATTCCTTGTGTTAAGTGAATATCTTTCATTTCATTTGGAACCCAATTAATGCCTACCTTTTTTTCGAGTCCAAGACATATTTAGTTGAATTTTAATTGTTGTGTGAGATGTATTTAACTTCACTGCAATCGCTCGCACAGTCATATGACGATCTGATTCGGTTATGACTTTAGATTGCTCATCATCAACTTCAGTTGATCTACAAGAACGATGGTCATACTTGAGTGAAAAATCTCTAGAGCAGTATTTCTTGAACTAGATAACTGTCACATGTGCTCTGTTAAACAGTCAACGCCTTGACAAAAGCGAGAATCAACAAACATAACGCAATCTACTTGTAAAAACCGAAATTATTTTCTTGCCAACCCAAAAAAGTAAGAAGAAATAGTAGTGATGTTTCTGTGATATATCAGCTTATTTGACAAGTAAAATAAGTATAAGTAAAATAAGTAATAAGTAAAAAAAGATTTTGAATCGGATTCAATTAGTACTCATATACCCAGTTCATATGACAGCCCAATGTGCATTTAGTCAATCCGCATTGGTTCAATATACCCGTAGAAATGGTGGTGTTTATATGAAATTATCCAAAACCAAATCCAAAATGAGCGAGAGAAAATTGAGAGAGTTTAAGAAACTACTGATTGCACTGAAACTTGACACTGATACATTGTTCTTATTTCTTTGTCTTTCCAAATATTTCGTTTGCAATCCTACATTTTAAATATACAACTACGAGTAATTACCTGCCCGATGATGAAAGAATGATGAGAGCGCGAGAGAGTAAAATGTTTCAATGCCATTTAAAAGTGTTTATATGATATTTTAAAGCGGTTAGAAATTTTCAATGTGTTTTATAAACAGGAATGAACGAATGCGTTGGGAATATTTCAATGCGGTTTGAAGTAGTGTTTATATGAGCAATGCACATTGTTTCTTTCGGAGGGTTATGATGGACAAGACTCTACTACCACCCACAACTCGTTGCTACTTGTTGGTTTTACATTCTAAAAGCCTTTTTTTAATATCGGCCCATATATTCTCAATGGGATTGAGATAAGGAGATTAAGCAGATCACTCCATGGCCGTGGCTCTTGTGGTAGTGTATGGGCTTCCCAATCGCACGGTTCGGGGTTGTATTTCTTTTTTGAAATAGCAGAAGGTAAGGGGCCCAAGTGATCAATGTGTACCGTATCAAAAGGTAGAGATATTTTAGGAATATTGAACAAATTACGCTTATTGGTTCTTATAGGTGCTGAATAGATAATGAACTTCAAGCAATTACGGATAAAATTATGTACACGGGTTTTCATCTGAGGAAACCAATAGTGTTTTTTGATTTGCGCGCAACACTTGTCTACTCCCAAGTGACCGATTTGTTCATGAGTCCATCTAATAACATTATTAATCATTTACCTTGGTACATATAATCGACTATTACCGGAAGGAGAAATCTGGTATACTATTCTATCTTTTAACTAGTATTCAGGATTTTCAGAAGTTTCTAATTCTGAAACTTGCTGTCTGCGTTCTCAGTATCACGACTCTGAGCGATATGTAATTGAAAATCAATGTCAAGTTCATCAACGGCTCCCACTGTCTCAATTCTACTTAATGCATCAACAAGACCCATGGTCTTGCCCGGCCGATGTTGAACAGTATAATTGAATTGTTCGAGAAAAAGGGGCCAACGATCTATTTTTCCAGATCCAGATTCATTGGCCAATGTTCTTACCAGTGAGTCACAATCATTATTTTAAAAGGTCTTCGGCCAAAGTATGTCTTGAAACGTCGCAGAGCATAACCCAGAGCCAAAGTTTCTAATTCATAACTGTATAACTGAAGGAGAGGTGGCTTTTGAAAAATATGCTATTGGATGGAATGTTTTATCGTCTTGTTTCGGCATTACAGTTGCACCAAATCCCCGTGAACTGGCATCACATTCTTGGGTTTCGCGCAAAGGATCAAAAATGGCTAATACAGGTGGTTCAATAAGTTTTTGTCGAAGTGTGAGAAATGCTTGGCGACTTGGCGACACTCTTCACCAAATTCGAACTTTTTGTCTTTTTGCAGAAGTTGACTCAAGGGGTAGGCTATTCAAGCAAAGTTTGGCACAAAACGTCGGAAAACAGAAAAAAGTCCATGACACGACTGTAATTGTTTATAATTTTTTGGCATAGGGTAATTATATATGGCCTCAATGTGTCGCTTGGCGGGGCGTATGCCCCCGAATTTACATAATACCCCAGATATTCCAACTCATTTTGTCCGAATGTACATTTCTTCAGTTTAAGCTCAAGTCCAAATGAGCGTAGTCGTTGAATAATTTCAGTAACCGTTTTCATATGAGGTTCAAGGTCAGAAAAGTCAAAAAAAATATCGCCCATATACACTACTACCAGTTTGTCGTAAAGTAAGTCTCTTAAAATGTACAAATGTGTACAAATCACTGAAATACAGCCGGCCCATTTTTAAGTCCATATGGGACTCTCAAATATTCGTATTGTCCGTCTTGTGTAACAAAAGCAGTGTATTTAATTGATACCTCATGCATTTTGATCTGATCGAAGCCACTTTTTAAGTCCATAAGGGTGAAGAAACTCTTGTTTGCCAAATGTTCCAAACAGTCGTGAGGCAACGGAAGTGGATAATTGTCACGTAAGGTGTGTTTGTTCAATGGTCGATAATCAACACATTTTCTCATTTTGCCATCTCTTTTGCGTACCGGTACGATAGCAGAGGCATATGGCGAACTGCTAGGTCGGATAATGATTCTGGAAAGCAGATCATCAATTATTTCTCGCACCTCAATACGTTCTTGATGTTGAAAGACGACGTGGTGTCCGAAAGATTGGAGTTTGGTTCGTAAGGTCAATTTTCATGCAATATTCTTCAGGAAAAAATCGGTTGTATTTGGTGTTGTAAGATGCGCCATGAATGGAAAAGCGAATCGTTTCATATTGATAAGAGGGAGGCGTTGTGTTTATGTCAAAGGATGATTCGGTGTCAGAAGTACAAACAAAGTTATCAGAAGACCTGAGTATGCCAAGTGACTTAAGGGTATTTTTTAAATTTGAACTAATGCGTTTATATTTATTTAAATTCATAATTTTATTCTCTGATTAACATCGTTTAATACTGACTAATTTCACATTGGCCTTCTTAAGACAATCTCGACCAATTATTAGTGGTGTGAATAAAGAACAATCGGGTACTACATTAAAATGGTGTTTAATTATTTTTGTATTGAATTTCAAATAGACTGGAATTTTGTCATATGACATCAGTGGTTTATATCCAACGCCGCGATATTTGGTTCGCATTAACGATTTCACATCATCATCAGGTAGAACAGGGTATCTCACAAAGCACTTAGGGCTACCGGAATCAAAAAGAGAACAAACACTTATAAACTTGGCACACTTAACGTCAGTATATCCCAAAGCAACATTAATTACAATTTGTACCGCGTCGAGCTCTTGTTCAATGCAAACATCACCCTCTTGCTGGAATAGTCCAACAACTCGATTAACAGCAGCTTGCGTTGGGCGATTTGGGCAACTTCGGTAAACATGATCGGTTAATCCACACCGGAAACAGGAGCCATCAGGTCGCTTTGGTTTCGGGCATGAGCTTTGATAGTGCCCAAAACGAGAACAATTAAAACAACGGACCGAAGTGTCAGCAGCAGCTGCAACAGTTTGAACAGCAGTTGTACGAAGTGTACTTAAGGTACCAGTTGCACTTGACTGATTGGTTGTGCTTTGAATCGGCCGACGCAATTGAACGGAGTTGTTGACAGGTGTGGTTGTTCGTGAACGCAATCGTTCATATTGAATGACTAAACCCTCCAGTTCACGCAGAGTTGTTGCACCATAAAGCATAGCAGCATTAATCGAAGTGTCGCCAATACCCTTTGGGATGATATCGATTAATTCCATCTCCTGGATACTGCCGCGTGTAGCTATTTCTTGCATTTCGATAACATATCGGTGAACTGTTTCACTTGGCTTCAAACGTCGGGACCGCATTTGGGTGTATACTTCATCAGTCGAATAACGATGACCAAATTCATCAATTAACGCATCTCTTAACCCTTCATAAGTGTATTGCGAAATGGTTCGGAGGATAACTTTGGCTGTACCACCCAATAATCGATGTAGTCCAACAAAACGAGCTCGATCGTCAAAATTCAGAATGTCATATGAATCTTCCACATCACCAATCCATATTGTGTATCCATTTATGTACCAATCTGTTTGTGTAGTTATCATCAGCAGTGTACTGCGGAACCATCGATTCAATAACACTGATATCCATTCGCATAGCAGTTGTTGTTGGGGCAGTAGTTGTTGTTGGGGCAGCAGTTGTTGTGGGGCAGCAGTTGTAACAACAACTCACGCTCTTACTTCAATTGAATCAGTTGCTCAGCGATCAACGCCTGGCCAATCCCAATGGAAGGCGAAGTCATACATGTGGGCATCGGACTTTATTGAACCACCTCCGTTGCATCCCGATTCGCATATGATAAAATATTGGCCAAAGGAGCACCTGGAATAACTGTCGCACAAGCGCACACTGAGTTGGTGTTGGCAGAAGGGTTTGCCACAGCAGTTGCAATAATTGTTGATAAATCGGCGACAATCGAAGCACTTGACACAGCGGCAAAACTCTCACTCGGTGAGACATCAGCAGAAGAGGCACTTGGTGGGACGGAAGAACCCGGTGCGGCGGTCGATGACGCAGTCAGCGGTACAGCCGAATCAATTACAACAGCAGTCGTCAGAACGTTTGAACTAGCGCTGTCTATTCCAAGTTTCGTGCGGAATTGCTCGTACAATTCCCGTATTTGTGTCAAAGTTGCCGTCGGTGGTGTACAAACCGAATGTGCTGCTAGCAACGCCAGCATGTCTTTTTTTTCCGTACGTTGCGTCATTTTCCACAAAATATTCACTTTTACAAAAAATTAAGATTTAGTATTTACTGTATCCTGTCCGCAGAATTTTAATCAACTAAATCGGAAAGGTTTTATGTACTTTTAACCCAGGATGTTTCTTATTTTTTTAGATTTTTATTGTCTTTAAATAATACAATTTTATAACTGCCACGGAATAGGTGCGTTCTGCACGAATAGCTGTTCAGTTACCAGTTACCACCACTACTTTGCTAAAACAGTGAGCTACTACATTTTGGACGTATATTGACAGCAGAAGATTGTCTCTGTTTCTTATATACTAGTACAATATGCTACTACAGTCGATAATTTGGAAATGTGGACTAACCATGGACATCACCTCACATCAAAAATTGTTATTTTCTAAAATTCGGAAATAGGGAAGTTAATTTTTGAGCGATCTTCTCGTCACTGGAATATGATTATTTAAAAAGTCGGCGACTTAAACTTTGAACAATTCTGTCTGAAGTTTTTCTACCGATCTTCTGACTTTTCTTAATTATTTATTTATTTATTCAATTATTCAATTAGTTTAATCAATACTAAAATGAAGGTGTAACTTTAAAACCGATTTAATTTTTCTTTTTATTACAATTTGTAAAAGATGCAGAACGATCTCAGAAATACAGAAAAACTTCTTTTACTTACCTAAATTTCGAAGTACCAGAAAGAATTTAAATGACAGAGGCGAAGCGGTCATGTCAATTCACCGAGGATGGTGAATTCTAGTTCACCTGGTTAATGGCTCCGTATAGCTCATAGATGTTCGATGTTATGTCTTGTTCTTCAAATTCGGTTTATGCACACGAAACCGAAAGTCACTTAAATAACTTTTATCTCGAATCTACCACAGTCATTTTCTTTCGCCCAGTAGGACCGGGACGATAAGGGTCTTATAAAATTTTCGTTGTGCATAGTATTTGTCCATTGTTGGGCGTTTGAGATATCAGTATTGTTGAGTGCTCGCGTTTCGAAAGAAATGTTATTTATTTGAATTTTCTCGAAGATCTCATAGAAACATCATTTAGCAGCATCGTCTGATGCTGATGTTGGCAAATTTAGTGAAAACTTAAAATATTTGGGCTTAATTTGCCCCTACGAGCAGACGCTGCTCAAATAGACGCTGCTGCTTCTGTTTTCTGTAGCTATCACCGTAGCATATGTCACAGTTTGTCAACCTACCTTTGTCCATTGCTTTGCATTTTCTGTTCGGCGGTCCATTTTTCCATTCCACTCCGCTTTCTGTTTGGCGGAGATAACTGGTTTATGGCGAACTGGGGCTTCCAGCATGGGTCCCTCTTCATGTGGCCCTGAAGAGTTAGAGTTAGAGTAGATACAATTTTGACACCACTGTTGATTAAATCGCATGCATTCGTTTGGCGTATGTCCTCCTTGTATTCAAATAATTTGAGGTTTGTTTTCAATGTTAATGAAAATTTGAAGAACAATTAAAGAGCTGTACAATTTTGCAGCCTGCTGTATTTCTCATCCAACCCAAACATCTGAAATAATTAATGGACCTTATACTCGTACTTTAACACTATCAAGCTGTTACTTACGGCTAAGAAAACTTGACAAAATATTTATTTTTTAATTTAAATAAATTTTGGAGGATAAGTTACTTACAGACTTAAGTAATACTTTATTACATTAATCTGCACATACAATAAAGTGTTTGACTATTTTCTTGTTTTTTTTTCTCCTGATATTATTTCTGTGTAATGCAAAGCATATTACGGTAGTACCTACCCCGATAATGTGAATTTTCGATAATGCGAATTTCTCCAAAATGTGAAACAGTAAAACTCCACATTATCGTTTCTGTAATGTGAACTTTTCAAATTTTCGGACTCTATAATGTGCAGAAGGCTTTGTATATATTTATTTTTGCATGCGATAATATACCAACTATTATTTGTCTAGACATGGGTTTCAAGTTTTCAATGTAGCCAGCTGCCGGCTACACATATACATTCAACAAATTTACTGCATTCTCATGCTGTTTGATCAGTCTCGTGGTTAACTTTATGCATTGAATTAATTGCGTGATACATGTTTTCAGTGTTTTCACGTCTTCCTTTTTTTAATTCCACTGCCTCGTTTTGTGTTTTAATAAAGCTCAACTCGGAATGGCACCTAAACAAAAACCACATCGATTTTTGTCTATAAAATATAAGTGTGAAATTTTTAGCTAAACTTAACCCTGGATTCGCACTAGCTGAAAAATATGGTGTGTCAAAGTCAACAATTACAACAATGCAATGAATCTGAAGCAGGTAAGAAAAAGACGCTTAGGAAATCCGGAATGTCTAAAATGAAAAAAACATTATTCGAGTGGTTAAGAAGGCAAAGAGAGAACCACGTTCCATTATCAACCGATTTACAAAGCAAACCGCTTCAATTTGCAATTCAAAGAAACTATGAATTTTAAGGCTAGCCATGGTTGGGTTTTCAAGTTTAAGCAAAAGCATGGCGTAAGGACATCAAAAATATGCGGCGAAAAGTTGTCATGCAATAAAAGTGCAATTAAACAGGTTTTGGAAAAGTTCCATGCGACAATGGAAGAACTTTCTTTAACATAATGCAGATGAAACGTGCCTGTTTTGGAATCTTCTTCCTAAAAAAACTCTTGTTTTTTCCACTATATATATTATAGATCCAGCAAAAACGCTTTGATGACGAGTGAAATCTTTATGAACTGGTTTAATGAAAATTTTATCAAAAAGGTGAGAAGCACCTTATTTGGCATTTTAAATTTGTTTTGTCTAAACAAAAACCTAAACACTGCCGCCATTACATAAATCTTGCCGCTTTTTGTTTGTTTACGGTTTTTCAGTTAAACGATTTCTAAATAAAAATAATGTACCAAAACTAACATTGTTGTTCATTGATAATGCTACTTGTCACTGCAATAAAAAAAAACTGACTACGAGTATTTAGTTTTGATGGGGACATAACAGTAATATTTTTCCCATCAAATGTTACTGCTTTGGTCCCATGGATCCAAATGTTATGAATTTAGTCAAGGCTAATTATCATGCAAAAAACTATTGCTAACTGAAATTATTGCAACGGGAGGTGAAGACATAGCGGCAGGGCTGAAAAAGCTAACCTTGATACATGAAGTAATGAACCTAAAATTATCTTGGGACCAGCTCTCCGTTTCCTCTATCGCTAATTGCTTTAAAAGTATAATGGCAGACAAAGGAAACTGGGAAGAAGATTTAATTCCACTAAGCCAATTACGAATGCAACATATGATGAAAGCGACGAAGTCACTACAGCTCCTAAAATAACGAGCTGCCAAACAATACAATGTACAAATACGCTTAACGAGTATGCAGATTATAATGAACTGGACGCAGATATGATAACATGTTTACTTAATTTAAGGGCAATAGCAATAGAAAGGTCGAGTCAAGCTATTCGCCAGTTCAAAATATCAACTGATTTTACAAAAAATTAATGCAATTTTACCTACTCGTAAGCTATGTTTTTTTGTGATTTATTGTCGTCACTACCCCATACATATGTACATACGAGTATGTATGTATCATACACATGCATTTTATTTTATCTAACACTGTATGTTGAAACTATTTTATGAATTATTTTTGTTTTTAAATAATCAATGAGAACGAAAACTGTCTAAATCAGCTTATTTCAAATTAAACTAAAAAAGTTCCAGTAATGTAAACCCCCATAAAATTCAACAAGGGCTTGCTTTCATTAGTTTACATTATCGATGTGCCACTGTAATTCTAAATTTCTGTATATGTACATATGTACATCTCCTAATGATAACCATGATTTTTAGCGTAGAATTTCTTAGAAAGAACTTAGAAGTAAGTAATTTTCATACGAGTATGAGCTGACTGGATGCCGAGATACCTCTCTGTATATTAATATTTAGGGGAACATTTCACGAACACATGACAGAGACGTGTTGGACGTGTGTGTGACGTTGCTCCGTCTTGCTGAGACCATGCCCTTTGGTTAAGACCAAGAAAGTTTTGAAAAATTTTGTAACTCAATTTTTGTCATTTTAAAATTTAAAATGCCGTTATACAAAATACGTTAAATCACTGCAATATGCATTCGCATACTAAGTAAAGAAGCACGCGAGAGAATATAAAATCATCTCCCATCGCTCCTTCCCGCTTTTATTAAGGGGTGGCCGTGGTGTAGTGGTACTAGCAATCGCTTCTCCTTCGGACGGTCAAGGTTCGAATCCTACCCATAACAAGTCTTTCAAGTTTCTCATTTGTGTAATTGGAACTCAAACAGAAAAATTCTGCGTGTGAAGGCATAACACTGACACGTAGATTTGGCTGTTGTAGAGTTTCAAGCACAAAAAATAAGTGTGAATTATAACCTTCGAATCACTCTGAGTGAAGAAAAAACTCTCCGTCCTATTCGGACTTCCTCCCCTGGAGAGCTCATATCGAAACCATACATCTGAGTTTCAAACCACTACAAAACAATTTTCCTTTCTCCTCCTTATGCCTTTCCGCCCTTGCCAAGGCAACAGTAAAAGTATATCTAACCCCTTAGGCGCGCGTAAATTAATAAAAAAAAAAAAAAAAAAACTTGATACACTTTTCTCTTTTTATACTCATACAAAAACTTAAATATTTGTTTGTAATTGTAACTGGTACAAAAGCGAAGTTTTTTAAAAATAATGGCCCTTAGAAATAACAAAAACTAAGGTCGACTCTAATGTCCACTTTAGTTAGTTGACTCTAAACCTAAATTTAGTGATTCGTAGAATTAAACCAACTTTATCTAAAGTCGACTTTAGTTATCTATTGTGACCTACACCTACAATTATGAATGACAGTTCGGAAATAAAAATGACACTTTCCTTTTGAATTTGATTTTTCCGTGGTCTCCATAGTCTTTTGTATGTGAAATAATTTAAACGAATTAAAAAAGGACTCAGTACAATAAAATGGAAAAAGTATTCGGTTTGAGTGTACATTCAAAGAACTTTTTTGGTGTATATCAACGGTTTAACCGAAATGCAGTATTCTCCGCTTAATTACATTGACCATTGTCAGATTATCGGTCAAGATGGTGCAATTACCGGAAAAAAGTGTGTTTATTGTTTGTTACCAGCATTTTGTTTTAAATCAATTACCAATTAACAAATTAGAAAGTAATTTATTAATTTTCTAGAGACGGGAAAGAGATCGGAACTGGACGCTGGAGGAAAAGGAAATTTTAAAGGACACTGTGAAGCAATATATTAACATAGTGGACTACAAGATTAACAATCAATCAATGATTGTTAAGAAGTTGGAGGCATGGAAAAAAATCTGCGAGGGGCTTAAGTCGTATGGAATCAATTTTCCGTTACAGAAGATAAAAGCGCATTGGGGACGGATGAAAAATAATGCCCGCTCACATATTTCTTCCTTCCGAAGAGAGCAATGCGCAACTGGTGATGGAAATGAACCCAAAGAACCTGATGAGCCTGACTTCGCGATTCAGGAAATGATTCCAGAAGACTTTACGGATGATGTAGCGGAATCTGACAGCGATGCATATTTCATCGAGCAAAAACTTCATAAAGAAGATCTAAATCCTGAACCGAGCACTTCAGCTAAAATAAGAAAAGCTTTAGAGACACCAAAAAATAAAAGGCAAAAACTAAGCCTTAGTGAGCAAGTGCTTCAAAAGAGGATTGAACAAATTCAGTTGGAAATACAACACGAAAATGAACTGTTCAACATAAAAAAAGAAATTGAAGAAAAGAAACTAATGCTCATTAATTTAAAAATAAAAAAAGAGGAATGTTGTAATTCAACAAATTGAATTAAATTCGGATTCACAACATGACCGTTACTTTCTTTATTTCAATTTCTTCACTTGCTCACTAAAGCTTAACTGTTGCCTTTTATTATGTTTTGTTTCCTTTTATTTTTAATAGATATATTTATTAAATGAATTAGGTAACACGTTTTTAAGTGAACTATTCAAGTATTGTTGTACAAGTTTATTTAAAATTTTATAAAATGTAGCATAGTTCATACTGTAAATATTTTAAATATTAACTGTAATTAAATATGTGAACTGTGAAAAAATTAATAAAGCATATGATTTCTGTTTCAAAAGTAGCTTGAAATAAAATTATTTCTAAATTGTCTCCCCGCGTTCACATTCGTCTCTACAGCTTCATGGTCTTTATTTAAATTGTCTTCGGAATCTGAAAAAAGTAAATAATATAAGTTAGTCACTGGATATTATATTCTCTTTACTTACAGATATTAGATGAATCTTCTATGATGGGACAATTTCTTAGCTTTGCGATGTTCCATAACACTGCAAGGGCTGCAATTGCATTTTTTGCCACGATCAAATCGCAATGAAATCCATTAAAGCAGCATCGAAAGCAGTTTTTCAGCTGACCGAAAGTTCGCTCAACGACACCCCTTGCTAATATGTGATGGCGCTGATAACGTTGCTCTGCAGGGTTAAGCTGCGATCCTATTCGGAAGGGAGTCATTATTATACTTGTTTGCTTATAGCCACCATCTCCAAGTATGACTCCCCCCATTCGGTTTAGTTGTTGCAATCTGGTTTTAATTGAAGATGAGTTCAATATCCTTGAATCGTGAGCACTTCCTCTCCAGCGTGCAACGATATCTAGGATATTGCTGTCCGCATCAACAATAACCTGCACATTAAGTGAGTAGAATCCCTTCCTGCATCGATATCGGGATCCAACCTCACCTCCTGGGTTCTTTATCTTAATATGCGTGCAGTCTATGGCACCCAAGCATTGAGGAAATCCAAATTTATCAAAAAATGTCCTCTCGGTTCTCCTTATTTCTTCTGGCGTTTCTGGAGAATGAACGAATTTGGGAATGCTAATGCACTTACGACCTTTTTTATTACAGTGCTTACTGTTCTTTGACTTACGCCATGTATGTCCGCTAAGGATTTATTGTTTAGTTTAAAAATTTATAAGGGCCAATGAGTTTAATTATTGTTCGGTATAAAGAATTAGAAAATAATAATTAAATTAAAGAGTCAAAAAAAAATTGTTTTGTTGACCTGTGCTATTACTCGAGCAAACAGTGCAGCACAAACGATAACTTTAGGTGAGTGTAGGGCTTTCTGGATAATAAAAGATATATCACTTATTTTTGTTTTACCCTTGTTTAAATACGATTGTAAACATTGTTACTGGAGTAATTCATTGGTGCAAAGTATTTATTGAAATAAAAAATTCTTTTTTTAATTTATTTGCACTGTATTATGAAAATACTCGTATAAGGTGCGTAAGCATATCTACGTTTAAAAAAATAATATCAAAACAATGCAGTTATATTTTATTATTTGAAGATTTTCTTAATAGATATATTGTAGATGGAATTGGGAAGATATTTGTTTTTATTCAATTTCGTTAGTAGTAATTATGACTAATGTATGTCCAAAGGCAAACATTTCCAAAAGGATAAATTGAAATTTCGCTTAGATTTTATTGTAATGTATAATATTTTTTTTCGTATTTTATTAAATAACTTTTCAATTTTGATTCTACTTTGGATCTCAAAATGAACAGAATACGAGTACGTCACAATGATCAATCGCTAGCGATATTAAGTTTTGTTAATGTTATCTTTCTTAGGGAGTAACGAGACAAGATACCTGAAGTCAGAGTCTTTGAATAATGAGAAACATCCAAGGCAAATGGAATCGAATGCTGTTCGAATCCTTTCTCCTTTGTAGATTCTCTTCAATCGATGGTCAGTCAACAATTCCTATATTGTTTAATACTCGAGTTAGTTTAAAATTGGTGGAAGTCTTAACAATGTCTTAAAGATATGAAAGAAGAAATTATTGTAATGAAAAGTGAGACTGGTAATGTGATTGTAAGTATGTTATGTATTTGGTAAAATAATTTCGTATACATTCTTATTTGATTATTAACACTGATACACGCTTTGCGTGCATTTTAAAACCATTGAAGCTTTATTCCACATGTTTTAATAATGTTGTCACTTTCGCAGTGAGGCCTGAAATTAGTTAACTCTGATTTGTTCCTTTATTTTGAAACGCCACTTCACATGTGTCTAAAGTAATATAACCTGATCAACGATATATGTATATAACTGATATAATTTTGTGAGTTCAAAAATAGATTTTGTGTACTTAAATATTATCAAGTTCATTCAAAAGAAACTAAAACAAACCTAATTTTTGTATTCAAACATTTTCAGCCAGTTGTAATAACTAATCCTCAGAAATTGATAGAAAAAACCCTCAATCTTAGAGCCGAGAAACTCTTCTAGCATTTTATGTTGTAACAAGTTGAGGAAGATGACCAATACTTGGAGCAATATTATGGGGGTATTTTGGATGATCTACAAATTTTCAATCAAAGTCATGGATTTTCAGTTTAATTTTTCTTGTAACATATGGTCGCGCATGTGCCTTGGTGAAAGACTCGATTGGATACTTTTACCCATGAAAATTAAAACTGCAATTCTTTTTTCTGTTTTCCCTCTACAAAAATTTTTTCTCACACTGAAATTTCGAGTTTCAAAATTATAAAACAGGTGATAATAATTTTATCTAGTTGAAACTTTGATTTATGTTTTTCATAATTCATACTTTTGTCAATGAAAAATCGAAGGCGAAAATATACCTTTGAGTTAAATCTTTCTTTATTTGGCAATAATACATATATTTATAAGTTTATCAGCTAATTCAGATCTCAAAAACATTTTATTGCATTCCTTTTTGCTAATACTTTTTCGTAAAAGCTTAGTTTCATTTACTTAGGTTTTATTATTTTTATTAATTGCCACAAAAGTATCATGATTCAATCAATGTTGTGCACACATGACATAGCAAAGGACAATATAATACCAAGTTACCACACTGTATAAACCGATATTAGGTTCCACAATAATCCACCGCAATCCTTCTTTACCCCATAGGAAAACATGCCAAAATGAAGCTCGAGCGGAAAATCCACGATTTTCTTTGAATTAAGAAAACATATTGAAGACACCTTTATAGGGCTCACAAACAAAAAGAAACCTTACTTATTCTTAATACGTTATCCTTCTCCCCATGTACGAAATTGTAATTCTCCCCCAACTTCATATTTCCGATATCCTTAAACGCTTAAACGACAAACATAAGAGAAGAAATGTGTCGTAATGTAATATGATTAAATCAAATGACAAACGGAAATTCATTCTGTTATTTGATGACGGATCTGGATTTAGCTTATTGTTAGATACAAAAAGAAAAGTAAAACGAAGGAGAGTACAAAATAAAATAAGTATTAGGCATTAATGACTCAATGACTTAAGATTGGGCCGAAAAATTAATTTGGATTTGTCTCGATTGTGCGTTTTGTCAACATTGTATTCGTGTTTTCGAATAGTTTTTAATAATCGAGAATTTTCGACGCCATTGGTCAAAACAATCACTAATGGTTTTTATATTAAATCGATTTAGAATATAGTTGTTGTGGTAATTTCTTTTAGAATTTCCAAGTATATATATTTTCGTTTTAGTTGAATGGGGAAAGAATTGAATTAAATAATTCCTGTATTTTGATAGAAATCCTAACCGCTAATTTCATTTGTCAATGATATTGAATTCAACAAAATATTACTGTTAATCAAGTTCGTGAGCAGGATAGGGAAGTTAATTTGACCTACATAAGTCGATATATACCAAATACGTATTAATATCGATGAATGTATCTTATTATATTGACATCAATACTTGACATCAAAAATATTCACATCATTGTGTGTTACTTGGTTTGTACTGTTTTTTTAATCAGTTTCTGTGTTGCACCTGTGTACAAGTATTAGATGTTTGCAAATCTTTATTAAATACATATCATGTGAGCTGATTATAACAAATGTATCGTGTGAAAGTGATTTTTTTGCTTGGATTTAGTAATGTTTTGGGGGGAGACAGTATTATTAATGACGATACGCCTTGGGTAGTGGCCCTCTAAATATCATAGAAACGGCACTCCGTTTCAGAAGCCAGCTTCATTTGAAATAAAAAAATCAGATATTAGAAAATTTTCTGATACCATTCTTCTTGTACTCGTAGTGAAGTATATATATACGAGTACAAAATTTTTTTATTCTGTTTAATTCTTTGCCCTAATATGTTAGGTCTTGCCACTTTTTTGGTATTATTCAGTATGCTTCAAAGAGTTAAGGATACTCTCTTTCTATTTTAACTTCAACCCATCTGTAATCCATTACCAAACACAGTATGACCTTGTTGCGCTTGGGTAGATTTTGTTCGGCATTGAAACAGTTTGCTACAGTTTATGAGTTCGTGCTATAATATAATGAAGATGCCGCCTTTTATGCCTATTGATGTTAGCTACATAAAGCATTTAACCTGGCCATATATTTGGAACGAATATACCACCGCTAATAAAATCAGTATATCACTCCATATCTCTAGTATTCAGCATTGGTTTCTAAAAGAGCTTTGGCATTCAACAGAGGATCTCCAGCCTCCCAGTCTATACAATTTGGGAGCTTAAAATTTTCCACCAAAACGGAATAGATGATACAGTCGAGCATTGTGTCATTTTTAGCTCTAGAAGATTCTAGAGAATTGACAAGTCACCTGATTGTGATATGTGGAGGTGTACGTTTTCCGCATATAAGTATACATATCCAATGGCATGAGTCCGATTGAAGGGCCTATGATTACCACGGGGAAGGTTCGTAAAAGTTCTTTTAAGCCGCTATGTGATGTATATTCATTGTATTATATTTTGATTAAATTTCGTTCACCATACAAGTGAAGCATATGTTATAATACGAGTAGGTTTGTATTTTGCGATAGCAGATCGATAAGTATCCTATTTATTTAAACTCTTAAATAGATATATCACATTTTTCTTTAGATATTCTAGTTGCTTATTTCACCATGATACTCACGGTTTTATAAGGTTGTTTTTTTGTACTCAACTGTTTTCGTAAACTGAGATATGTTAGTCATTTGTGTGTTGTCGTTTTAATATGACCCTTCAAATTTGCCTCTTCATCCGGTATGATACTTTTCCTTCATTATTGTTACTAATGGATGTGGGAGTGTGTTAGTTTGTTGTATTTCCGTCGGTTAATATTTATTGGTTTTTGTTTATCCTAGCATGTATAGGGTTTTCCAATAAGGACTTGACAACTTTTTTTTAAATAAAACGCAAACCATTTAAGATATTTCAATAACTTTATTATCGGCTTGAAGTACAATCAAAAAATTTATGAATGGAACTCGACTTCGTTCATATGGCCACCGCGGGAACGTTTGCACCGGTCGATTCTTTGGACCCAATTTTCAACGACATGGCCACACATTTCGGCCGCTATTTCGCGTTCAATGCTGGCTCTGAGCTCTTCCAACGTCGTCGTCGTGTTGGCATAAACCAATGACCTAACGTAGCTCCACAGAAAATAGTCAAGCGGCGTTAAATCGCACGACTGGCCCATTTTTTGAATAACACGCTCATCATACTTACTCTTCAATAAATCGATTGTGGTGTGTGCTGTGTGGCTTGTGGCATCATCCTGTTGAAACTACATGTCGTCCAAGTCCATATCTTCAAATTTGGGCCAAAAATAATCGGTGATCATGGCGCGATAACGCTGACCATTCACAGTAACGTGACGATCGTTTTCGTCGACGAAAAAATATGGTTCAGTAACGCCGCCAGCATGCAAACCGCACCAAATAGTTATTTTTTGTGGATGAAGTGGTGATTCATAAAGCACATGTGGATTTTCATCCGACCAATAACGCATATTTTGCTTATTGACGAACCCATTGAGCCAAAAATGAGCTCATTATCTTGGCGCATCTTCTCCAGAACCCAATCGGAGAATGTACGTCACTTCAAATGGTCCATCGGCTTCAAATCTTGAGTCAGCTTGATCTTGTATGGGTGTAAACCAAGATCCTTACGCAAAATACGCCATAATATGGTCTGAGCGATGCCCAATTCTTGAGAACGCCGTGGAATTAACTGATTTGGATCGTTTGCTACGGACGCCTGAACGGCAGCGATATTTTCGATACTTCGACCAACCCTTTGTCTCACTGACACGGCAACATCACACAACGAATATGTAGACTCAAATTTTTGCACTAAACTTGTTATTGTCTGTCTACTAGGGCGAGAATTACGACCGAAATTTGGAGTTAACGCTCTTAAAGTTGCAGTCACCGACTCCGAATTTTTGTAGAAACAATAATTTATAATTATCGTGTACTTTACCATGATGAAAATATTGAATTTACTGAATAAATTGATAGTGACAGTTTGATGATTAGTGAAAGAGTGCGTTCAAAAATTAAATTCAAAGTTGTCAAGTCCCTATTGGAAAACCCTTTACAACGCTGCATCTTATATGGTCGGAAGAATTTTCGATTGAAATCTTTGTATAGTATTGATCTTAATTTTGGTTTCTACACCCTAAATTTAAAGTCTATAAGCCCAAATAGGTTTACTTTTGTATACGCACATATGTGTATATGTTTATGGATATTAAAACAAATTATCCTGCGTCGGCCAGGAGTCGATCTAGCCGCTCGCGTTGTTCTTTTTGTTTTTATTTTTGCACAGATCCCGGGACCTACAATTTTTTAGGCAGAATACATCAGTTTCAGAATCTTACCATTGCCCCGCTTTCAAAGTTAGACTAGGTTTGATTCCGGACCCCAGTACGTAGTATTCAATCCAGCCACTGCTGTAATATGTACATCCTAAGTATATCCTAAGTATTTTGCTTTGTTACCCTTATGTATATTTTACCGAATATTTTTAAATTGGTATCACTGTCGATTTTGTTTGTAATTATGAATAACGTATGTATATTGTTTTGTCTTTCTTTAATATTCCACATTGAAATATTTCATCTAAAGCAGTTTCTAGACTATAGGGAAAAAGTATTATAGTAGCCTAAGGTAAAAATCTTGGTAGGCAAATGTAACCACCATGTAAAGAGAGACTGGTGAACTCTAGCTTGAGTTTTTTGTAGTGCTCACATGTCTCGGCAGAGTGATCTACGTCTCCACACTTTGCATAGGTTTCAATATATGTACTTTATTTCGCCCACCTGCTGATGGTATTTCTATCTTTCTGCCTATTTCGACATCTCAATTTTAGTTTTGTTGTCCGTGCAGTGTCTAATTTTAATTTGAATTAATAAAGTTTGTTTTGGCTGACTTGACTCATTGATTTTTAAAAATTCATTCTCGTTGTATGCCCAAAAGTTCGCTTCCCTATACAGCAGAGTCTATTTCCAGTAGTTTTAATTACTTACATTTTAGTTATAAATATATAATAAAAAGCCACATTCAGTCATATTATTATTGATTATTGATGAGTCTCTTAGGAGTAGTACTCGTATACACAAATATTTTCGAAGAAAGAAAAAATTTGGTTGCTTTGAAATTCGACTTGAATAAAGAAGAACATTTATTGAAGAGTTATATAGAGCTAAATGAACATAAAAAAAATATTTGTATCGTTCAAGCATGCTAGGACAAGTAGAGTGCATGAACATCAATGTTCTTATCCGAAAAAAAATTAGAATAACTATAACTTCAGCGACTTCTACACTCTTGAAAAGTACCTGTGTTAAGTAATTGTTCTAATAAGTTATTAATATAAAAAATTTACTCAACAATAGACGAATCCAAAAGAGACAACTCCTATAATGTGTAAAGTGTACAAGGTAATATGCATGCACTCTTGCTAATAAATAAATTCCTTATTCCAAGTAATTATTCTTTAATTTCACCTCTGCAAATCAGGGGAGAATTTCTCTTGTAATTCAGAACCATTTTGCTGGCAAACAGATATTCTCCCGTTCATCAATTGGAAAATTGAAAGGAAATTAGAGGCAGCAATTTATCTCTTAAATCATTAATCAACGCCATAAAAATTACTTTTCCTCTCTCTTGTAATATTCTTTAACTACAGTTTTCCATTTTTTCATGTTGCTGTTGGCAAGTGACTACTCGTATTAGGATTGGATTCGCATTTAACCTAAACGATAGGGTGGGGGTGTTAAATTTGAACCCTACTCGAGTAAAAGTGTGAAACTTACAATCTACAAATATGTACAATGTACATACATATTGTACGATGTCCTGGAAAATTGATGGAATTTTACTTGGTGAAATAATTAGAAATATTTATATAAAGTGTATTTTTTGTATGAAGGGTTCACATCAAAACACAGTTATACTCAAAAAATCTGTCTTAGCAAAATCACAAAAGTTAATTTAAAACATAATACATATAGGGAATTTTAATAAATCTATTTATTTACACATATTCGTATATGCTATGTATGTAGAAGTTAATTACAAAAAAAAAACATTAAAAAAGTGCATTCGTGTTTCTAAAAAAGACAACAGTACTTTCAGTATTTTTATTGGTTTGTTATACAGGGTGACAGCATTTATCGAGGATTTAAGAAAAACTTTACTTTGGTGTACTCTGACCCATGTTAACGGAAATTGCTCTGATAGTACTAACTGGATAGGAAAAAAAACATTTTTTTATAAATTATAATGAAAATGGAAGAGGCTTAGAAATTGGATATCTAGAAACTCGAATAAGGTATTAAAGTTGGTACGTTACGCCATTACAAAGACTAGTATTTCTTCTAAAAATAAAGTCCTACACGAAGTTTCTACCATTAGCACTAACAGAGCAATTTCCGTTAACATGGGTCAGGGTACACCAAAGTTAGCCTTTTCTTAAATCCTTGATAAATGTTGTCAACATTGGAGATAGACTCTTACTGTAGAACGATTTTTTTCATAGAATATACCCAGGAACCATTTTCCAAATTATCGTTAACGAATTAGGGGACACCCTGTATAGAAAATTATAATTACTAAGGCACAGACTCTTGAAAGATTGTGTTCGCTCAATTCTTTCAAGTATGAAGTTAAAGAAGTCACATGACAGCGCGAGTTAATATGTAAGAAAAATATATGTACACATTAAGATTTGGAAAATAAATAAATCATGCATATGACATTCAGATTAGAATATATGTATGCACATGTCTATGTCAATACTCAGATTAGAATATAAGTACCAATAGAGATAAGACGAAATGTTACTTATAAGTAGACTGATAAGAAAGTAGTATAAAAACAGAATAGAATTAAGAACAAGTGTCTAATGCATAGTCAGTTGTGTAGCCAAGAAGGATACAAAATTATAAAAGTAAATTGTATTTTTTATTCAAAACTGTATTTCAAGTTGAGCAGTGAAATCGTACAGTGATTAGTTATTCAAACACTACCATCAAAGACTATAAAATTATTCCAATTAACCACAAGAGGTTAATTAATTGGGGGCTCAACCGGGATAGAGGTTACGAGTACGTAGTTAAAAATCCTCTATCCACGCCGAACTTTGGACAACGTTAGCTGAAAACATCGAACCAAGGAGCAAGCATCGAGGCGAATCCAAGCAGATCGATCATTTGAAGGCTTCGAAAAACAGCAAGGACAAATCCAGCGTATATTATCATCTTAAAGACGGAAAATCGAAGATCATCCTTCAACAAGTAACATAGAATTGCAGAAAGGTATTTACAGTTAAAATAAGTAATCTAGAGTTGTTACGAAAATAATAAAAACTCAATTAATCAAGTTATTGCAAGGCTACAAGGTGAATTTTCCAAGAATTCCCTTCTATCCTTCTATCAGATAGTCGAGGTAGCTAATACAATTTCAAAGTGGAAGAAGTTATTAAAAAATTGTACGGGTTAAAATTAAAACCTGACAAAATGGAAGCAACAATGATGGCACAAATAGAAGTATTTGAATACTACAACACAAAAGTCGAATCCACAATATCCTCAGAAGCAATTTAGGAATAAATGTAGTATTAGCAAAAACAATATCAACTCAAACGATGCATGGCATCTCAATAATAAAGATTAAACAAATTATCAATGTTTTTGGTTGAATTAAAAGAACACTATTAGGTGTAGACGGACTATCTAAATTAAAAGCATGCATTGACCTTGAATCAAATAAAATAACTTATAAAAGAACTAATAATAAAAATAAAAAGTTACGTAAATCTACAAAGAATAAATTATACTATTGATAATGAAAAATATAGAAAAAAAATGGACGAAATATATAAATATAATAATGTAAATGACTCACTTCCTTTCACACCTAGATACAATAGAAGCTACGATACGAACTACAGATGAGAATCCCATATTTACTAAACAATATCCATATCCATATAGCGACAATGATTTTGTGAACAAAGAGATACAAGATCTCTTAAGTAAGGGTATTATCAGACCGAGTAGAAGCCCATACAATTCTCCAGTATGGACTGTACCGAAAAAAGGCACCGATGATAAAGGGAAGCATAAGCGTAGAATTTTCATTGATTTTCAGAAATTAAATTCACAAACGATCAGTGATAGATATCCCATTCCGGATATATGTAAATATGACTATCCAAAATTTGGGACAAGCTAAAATATTTTCCACAATTGATTTAGAATCAGGATTTCATCAAATAAGAATAAAAGAAAATGATACAGAGAAAACTGCTTTCTCTATTAATGGAGCAAAGTACGAATTTCTACGAATGCCCTTCGGACTAAAAAATGCACCCAGAATATTTCAGAGATGTGTGGATGATATACTTCGAGAATACATTGGCGTACGTATACATTGATGATGCATTAATATTTTCTAAAACACCAGAAGAACATATTAACCACATCAAAACTATAACTAAAGCTTTGCACAAGGCAATTATGAAATTGTCATATGAAAAATCACATTTTTTTAAATCTTAAGTTGAATATTTGGGATATAGTCGTATTATTAAAAATGGACGAATAACAGTTGATCCAATAAAAATCCAAACTATTCAAGAATACCCAACTCCTACAAATATAAAAGAACTAAGATCTTTTTCGGAATTAACTTCATATTACAGGAAATTTATAAGAAATTTTGCAAATTTAGCAAAACGTTTAACTGTTCATTTGAGAGGAGAAAATGGTGGAATAAATAAGAATAAGAGCAAAAATGTACAGATAAATTTAGATGAAGAAGCCATCAAGGCGATGAATATATTAAAAGCTAAATTACAAGAGCAAGTTGAATTATGTCAACCAAATTATAATAAACCTTTTGAACTAACGACGGATGTAAGTAACACAGCCATAGGCGCAGTGCTGAGTCAGTTAAGAAATCCAATTGTATCTATATCAAGGACATTGTCAGAAACCGTACAGAATTATTCAACGAATGAAAAAGAATTATTGGCAATTATTTGGAGCTTACAAAAGTTAAGAAACCATTTATACGGCATAGCCGACCTAACAATTTATACAGACCATCAGAGTCTTATATTCTCAATATGAAAAACGAATCCAAATTCAAAGCTCAAACGTTGGAAAAACCTCATAGAGGAATACGGAGTTAAATTAAACTACAAACCAGGACATCAGAATGTAGTAGCTGATGCATCATCAAGGTAACAAATAAATAATAGTTCAACTGATCACTGTGACAATTCAGAGGAAAGCTCTTATCAAGAAGTAATAAAGACAGTAAGTCAACCTTTAAATGCGTTCAAGACAAAAATTCACATAGTTGAAAAATCATTGAACAAAATACATATTGAAAATACATTTCCAAACTATACAAAATACAGTATAAATTCAGTAGATATGAACTACATGATTAAACAATTAAAAGCTGTTATGGATCCTAAGAGATCCATTGTAATCTAGAATTATGGAATTCTAAGTAAAGAAATTATGAAACATTACAGTAATTAAAAAATGGTATTTACACAAAGTAATTTAGAAGATATTAAAGATACGGATAGACAATTACATGTCATAATGGAAACCCATAATAGAGCCAATATAAACTGGAAAAATAATCTACAAGAACTACAAACACAATATTATTGGCCTGATTTGCCTAAACAAACCCAAAAATATGCAGAAACATGTGAGAATTGTCTAATTAATAAATATGACAGACACCCAAAGAAACAAATCTTAAAACAAACTCCCATACCCGATACTGCAGGAACAAATATACATATGGACATCTTCTATATTGCAAATCAAACATTTATTTGATGCGTAGATAAGTATTCTAAATACGCATACTCACATTTTATTACAGAAAAAACAAATGTGCAATAACATATTGAAAAAAATCGAATAACCATATTTCCGAAATGTAAATATTTGACTAATGATAACGAAAGCATATTTAAAAGCCAAATGGTAGGAATGTTATTACGAAATTTAAATACCATACCATTAACTTTAATTGAATTATCTTATCTGAACAAAATAAAACGAAACCAGGAGAAGAAATTTATAATTCCGTATATCAATACAATAACACAATTTATTCCGTAATAAATGAGAAGCCTATAGATATTTAATTCAATCAAAATAGCTTTTCTTATGTCAGAAATAAGTTAGAATTAGCACAACAAACGAAAGCACAAAAAATTTCAGGTAGGAACCAAAATATTCGCTAGACAAAATAAAAGGAATAAAACAAGCCCGAAATTCAAGAAATGTATAGTACAAGAAAATCGTGAGCACAAAATTTTAACAAACACAAGCAAGGTTGTACATAAGGATGACATCCGTAAAGAACATATTAAGTAAAATATTTATGATTATATTCATAACACAACAGATAAATGCCGAAATGAATATCAGGAACTTTGGAGATTTTGAATTCGTATACCATATAACAAATATGACGCATTATACTCAAACATTAGAAACTATTAAACGAAGAAATTACCCAGATAAGATAGACATCCATGCTATCGATAAAATCAAGAATTTAATAACACAACTGAACAACCACGAGGGAGTAAAGAGATCCTTAAATTTCTTAGGTACGATAGTAAGATTTATAACTGGAAACCCTGATCATGATGACATGATTGAAATAAAAAGAGCAATTAATCAATTGATAGATAATAATGAAAAACAACGCGTAATAAATAATAAATTTGACGAAAAGATCAAAGCATTGCAAAATATTGAACTTCATTATAGTTTTTTATTAAATGAAATATATATTTATTTAAAGAATTTAGTAGAAGCAATTAATTTAGCACGTTCAAATAACTTTCTTTCTACAATATTAAACTTTGAAGAAATTCGTAAAATTATTCAAAATGAAAAAATAAAAATACCAATAGTTAATATTTTAGAATATGCAAAAATACATGTAATAAGAATAAAAGATGCAATAATATTTGTATATACATACCCAATTATAACACGAAAAATGAATTATTTTAAGATAATAGCTTTAAGTCATAAATATAGAAAATACATATATAGTAACCCCACAAGTAGGTGTTATACACGAAAATTATATTTTATAAGAAAATTGTAAGAATTACCTAAATAAGAACATCTGTAAAAGTCGATCAAAAGATAATTGTACAATCGAACTTATTAAAGGATATCCAGCTCATTGTAATATTATACAACCTATAAATCGTATAAAGGCTGGTACTATTATAGTTAGTTGCATTCATAAAACTAATAATGTATCATTTGAAGGTACTCACTCTATAACTTTTACTAATTCAGTAATTATTGATGAAGAATTATATACAAATTCTCGTCTCATTAAAAATAAAATACTTGCTTAAATAAAAACATTCTGATGTGAAATTTTCACCGTTAATGTCCATGTACAATAATAGAATTCTACAAATTCTTTGCTTGACCACTTCAATTGTTTTTAATTGAGAAGCGTAATTAAAGCTAAACCTTCCAATAATGTTAGTGTGCTCCCTGTTCTTTAATGTCAAAATCATATTTGCAACATATTTATATTGCGCAAAACTATAACCAGATCACTTTGTCAACATGTATATTCCATCCACCCGACAGCTTGAATTACCATCAAATTCAGAGAATGTTCCGCACATTGGACAAAAATAGCAAATTCATATTGTTGTTTTATTTTTACCTGTAGATTAGAATACTTCCCATTCATATTTTCTGTATTATTGACAACTTTTTATTTGAATGTTAGGGTTCTTCAAAAAATTTAAAACCGTTTCTTATACATATTGGGCTTTATCCCCCTTCATACGCAGATATTGCAAAAATCTTCTGACCCAAAATAAATTTATTAAATAGATTTACAGACAAATATGAAGAAATATATTTCCATTTGCGCGATTTCAGCACATACCATATGTACATATACGAGTATGAACGGTAAAAAAAGAATCAAATTGTTTTTTTTTTCTTCTAAGCACCCCGGATAATTTCTGTTTACGATTCTTAAATTTTTATTTTCGTCACGAATTCAAATTCCTCTTGAAATATCAATCGCAACAATTCTGAATGTACCCACAATTATATTATTAATTTACCGTGCAATACAGTGAGAAATCAAGGCACAAGTCTTTTTGCTTCGCACGACATAATTCAGCCCTGATTGTTTATGTAGTCAACTGTTCTCATCTTAAAATCTTTCTTTTAACTAGAAGAAATAATACTGATTTTGCTCGTGGAATTTCACTCTCAAAAACATCATTTGTTAATATACAGTGCAATACGAGTATATGACTTATACGATGAATATAGGAGTTGTTTATTTTTCAAATATTCATATACGAAAACGGTCCTAGTCATATTTTTAGTTTTTGTTTTGCGGTTTGGATCATAAAAAAAATTTGTTGTTCAGAAAATGTACCTTCGGCCCATTGTGAATCCAGATTTGTTGTTACTTTTTCAATGTCCTTAAAGTGAACATGGAATTGGGATAGCTGTAAAATTTGGTAGCTGTATGATATTTTGTTTAATAGCATGTCTCTTAATTCAAAATATGAATGCAATAAATTCAGAGTAGATGTGGTTGCATTAAGATAGCACTACGTGCCACTCAATTTGCCGAAAATGTGGTTCTGCTATAAATTGGCCTCCGCGATCTTGAAATTTGACACCTCTCGAATATTTTCAATGGATCACATTAAGCCATAGGCTTAGCTGGATAAACCAAAAACTATTGATAATATTCTTCGACAACAATTTTTTTTACTCCTGTCCGAAGAGAACACTCAAACGAAGATCTACCATAGTCAATTGCAGATATCTTATGAGGGACCGTTCAGATTCTGAACAGCTTTACCTTTTCTCGTTCTCAATTTGACGCATTTGCCAAGATCAATCGTAAAATATGTCCGGTTGTTTTTTTTTTACTACCCCTATTTAACAAAGTGAAGACATAGCATGCAATTATAGGTTCGACGTGGAAGTCTCCGACAGTACTTTTCAGTCGGTAATCTCCTTAGCTTGCCTGTTGGATAGTGTTAAGGGGATTACTTGTTACTTTCGTAACAAATGTTAGCTGTGAATCAATATTGTTGACAACCAGGTCAGACGCATGTATTATTTCTAAGAGAAGATTATGTTAAACTTTGCATTTGCTATTACCGTAAAAAGTATTTGGAGCATTTGATTAGTCCTACGCTTTTGGAATTACAGTATTTAATAAGTTCGGGTGCTTAATTATAAAAATATAAGTTGATGCAACGACGAATTTGTGTCATTATCCGTTCGTTTCATAGCTTATTCTGCAGGAATTACATTTTGATTCAGATGGATTTTTTTCACACTTATGTTTTTTATACTACACAGAATCAAATTTGGGATGAAGGTTAATGTGATTTAATACAACAGATTGATATATTAGAAATTCTGCCTCATCTTCCATCCAAACGCTCAATTATAATGATATTAAAGCTGTTAGCTCTTTGGACATGGCCAATGAGCTTAATGTACACTTTGCGGCCTGCTTAACATTTTAAGATTGTGCTTTGTCCCGCCTATATTTGAGTGCGTCGAATTTTCAATAGGACGAATTCACTTTGACACTCCTGTAGTAGCAGGAGTACTTAAAGATCTTAACATACATAAAACCGCTAATCCAGATGGTATATCTCCACTTCTTCTGAGGAGGTGTACTTCCGAACCGACAACTGCGTTGGCTTTATCATCAATTCTACTCCTTAGGACTCTTTCCGAGCAGATGGAAAACATCATTTGTACAGCCTGTCCTTAAAAAGGCGAATCCTCTTCTCTCTCCTGCTACAGACATATTGCAAATTGGATTTTTGCAAATATTTAAAACCAACGCTCATCGGCATCTCTCTTTTTTCCCTCTCTAACTTCTAAAAAAAAATAGTAAAACGTAGTTAGGAGTACGGCCATTTAATTAATTTTTTTTTATTACCATTTATTTTATATGTGGAAGCAAAAATCGCTAGAAATAGTAAACTGAAATTCCAATAATTCTAAAAATGTAAAGGCAAATGAATTAGACAATTAAAATATACATTTCTAGAAATTATATCAATTCTTGATATTGTATGACGTACGAATGATGTTCAATGTGTTTACCTCTTTAAACATACAGTATGCACACCCAATTGTGTCTTCTTTAATTGAGCGTAAAGTGTAACCTTTTCCCAGGCAATCGTCTTAATGTTATTCTGTTGTGGCAGGTTGATGATGGTGGATTACATTGCCCCTTCGAGAATAACTATTTGACTTTTGTTTTACCTTTTTAGTGTATGGTATTGGTCCCCCCATACACTCGCATGTACTCGCACTTGTACCTGATTGCCGATTATTCCAACCATAAATTTTTGTCTTACCTATGCACTGCCCCACCAACTGGATAGTGGTTTCATTCCCATTACGTATAGAGTTTGGAGCGGCGGCGATCCAACGATACGAAGAGTATATTATCACATTGGGTCGATATCTTGGTGTGGCTCTTACAAATGTGAATTTTAAAGATTTTGCCGGTGTCATCTAAGCCTGCGTACATTGTCTTGCAAAGAAATTCCCACGGCAGCAGCGGTGAGGAAAAAAGTCAACAAAAGTCACAAAACTTTCCGCCCGTACACACTTAAATCCATGTTAGGGACAAACAATTTAACAATTTGTCGTGAATATATGTAACAATATGTGGATACCGCTCATTGACAACAACGAGCAAACCACACATAAATATGCAGCGATTCACTTTCGATTGTTTAAATTTTCAAAATCCGTATTTTTGTAAACCATTACATGTCCCTATATGTGTATGTATATATTCGTTTGTAAATATGTGTTAGTAGATTCATTAGGGCCAGAGCCAGGAAATAAGTCAATCATGTGCAAATATTGACAGTATCCGCCGCCGTAATAATTTGTCATCGTATGTCTTAAATGTTTGTCGTTAATTGCTTAGCAAATGCAAATAGGGCATTTGCGAGTTCAATAACTAAGTGTTAGAATTTGGGGATTTCCTTTAAGTTTTTAGTCGTAATCTTTGCTAATGGTCATTTTCCGACAACTTAACACAATATTGCTCTGTAAAAGATAACGTCCTTTTTTAAGGAACAACGATTTTATATATTGATCCAGTGTCAATTTGCAATGAAACCATTAATGTTTTAAAAATATGTCGCTAGTCTAGAGTGTTTCATCCATTCTTAATCTTGAAACTTTTAGTCAAATGACTGAAAACCAAAAAAATAAAATTAGACTGCAGGCGAAATGTAATTTACATTCCAATTTTTTAGTTAAAACAACACAGAACTATTTCACAGTGTACATAAAAAGAAATTAACATCTTCAGATTTAAAGGCGTTTTTGTTTTGTTTTGCGGCATGAGGCACCAATGGGCCAACGCCCATTGGCAGTGCCGAATTCTTACCAACTAAAATCACCTTCACTTGAACAGACACATTTGTGCCCCCGTGATACCGCCATAAGGCATTACTTCATGGAGGCCGGCTTAAAGACCAAACTAACTCTTTACGATTTGATTACTTTATCTGTTCGCTTCACGTTGACAGTCCAACTGTCTAAGGTCTTTGAATATACTAAGTATATGCGCTGCTCTATACTAACAAGGGTCCAGCTTTCCTCGTTTTGAAGCATATATGCAACGATATTACTGGGAGTGGGCGACTCCGCAATTTGTTCCCGGAAGGGTACAAGGTGGAAACCTTGCATGAGGCAACGTTGGCCCGTTGGTAGTGCCGAATTCTTACCAACTAAAATCACCTTCACTTGAACAGACACATTTGTGCCCCCGTGGTACCGCCATAAGGCATTACTTCAAGGAGGCCGGCTTAAAGATTAAACTAACTCTTTACGATTCAATTACTTTATCTGTTCGCTTCACGTTGACAGTCCAACCGTTTAAGGTCTTTGAGTATACTAACAAGAGTCCAGCTTTCCTCGTTTTCAAACATATGTGCAACGATATTATAGAGCCACTCTGCAATTTGTTTCCGGAAGGCTACACTTTCCGTTTCGTACCGTGGATAGTTTCACTTATTGACAGTTTACGATGTTTTCATGTCTGCGTGTAAACAGCCATGACCTATTAAAATCTGAGTCAAATAGAAGTTTGTTTCGCCGTGAGTCTTAAAAGACACACAGTCACAATAGCTTTTCCTTTTTATTTAATTTTTGAATAGCTTCTTATAATGTTGTGATCAGGATTTCAACCTTATAGTATTAATACATTTGATTTCAGTTTTTTTTTTGGTACATATTGTCTATTTGTTATTTTTAAAAAGTTAAATCACTTAATCTGGATACTTAGTGCACAAATGAAAAATCTTAACCTTATCCCAAGACCTTGACCTTATCCCAATGATACGAAAAGTAGATTGCTAACGGATAGCATTTATTTTTCTATTCAAAAATACATTTTCATTTCATTAGAATAAACATAGTCTTTTATTGTTTTAATACATCGATTGTAAAAGTAATAAGGGCTTAAGCCTCAATATAACAATTAATGTAACATATCAATCTAATTTAATTATCTTTTGTTTTAAGTTCTAAAATTGAAGAAGTATGAAAATGGTTTATAGATGACATTTAAATCTGACAACAAAATTGGAGCAATGAAGTCCATGGTTTCATTGGGTGAGTGAAAAAACATGTTGGTACTTGGGATTGATGCCTCAAATGCATAACTTTTGCTCAGACATCATTTATTTATTTTCAATGATTGCAAATACATTAAGGTACAATATCATCATCACGGCCAATGGGAAGCCACGCTGCGAGTTATGACATAGTACTCGTACATACATATATGCTTTTCTTCAACCCTATTTTTATCGATAGGTTTTGCATGAAAATTAAGTTTTCACTTCCTGGAAATGTCGATACTATCGAATAAGTATTTAACGATATACTACATGTTATTTAGGTTTTTCTTTTTTCTAACATTACCTTTTCTAACTTTTTTGAAATCTACATAGATTTCTAGTCAGCGCCAAATAATCTCCAAATATAATGAGAATGTTAAATGCAAGTATACATATAGTTGTGCAGGATTGACGCCTGTCTATATGATAAGTCCTCATGCCATATGGTGACCACGCTATGAACCTCTAAGTTCTAGAAATTTCTAGACATTTTTTTCGAAAATTTTATTTTATTAATGCTCGAAGAAATTACAAATTAGGTGGAAAGGGCACTAACGAAGTTAGTTTTTTTTGGAGACTTTACTTTCGTCCTTGGATCCACCTACAGCGAGAGAGCTAGGTATACTATGTACCTCGTTTCTTTTTTAATAGGCTCTCTTCTTGTTCGTGCATACTGCCCTTCATCTATATAGACTCTCTGATATGGCTCACTGCGGTGACCCTAACATCGATGTCATAGCCATCTAAGCTTGTGTGGCTTATGGAAGCTATTTGAAACCTGCGTCTTCAACACACTACGCGCGACAACTAAAAAAGGACTAGCTTTAAGTTAAAAACTAAGTACGTCGAATAAAAATGGAGCAATACCGCTCAAAATTTTTTTAACAATCCAGATCAGGCATTGTGTCTTTAATATTATGTTAATGGATTGTTAATGGATGTCCAAAAGGGAAAACTTTCAAGAAAATGAAGTCGTTCTTGTTACTAAAGCTGCTAAGTCTATTAAATGTTCAAAAATTTACTGGAAAACTTGTTAGTAGTGATTGGTAAATTGTCTAATAAAAGGTCTGGAAAAGGCATTTTCAATCAAACAAAGGACTGTAACTAAGTATTGTATATGTTCTTTCTGCACATTCAATAAGTTTAATTCCAGTAAGCAAATAAAAATACTCACTGAAGACTAGGAATTAATTATTTGTTTGAAGACAAGGAGTAATATGTTTGTTTTAGTTGCATGTCTCAGTCTTGTTCACGTGAATCAGAACTGTCTAAGCCAGCCTTAACATGTCCTCAGATGTACTGCTCTGAGGCGGCAAACGCGCTCAAGGGATTTGTGTACCCTTAAAATGATTGTACACAGCTGTGCCCTGGGACCTAGACAAATGCAGATGAATTACAGTACAATAATTTCTTCAACTATTTACGGAGACATCTTACATTCTCGAATTAGTTTGGCATTGGTTATCAGGTTGATCAATGCCTTGACCGTAGTTTGGCGTTCGGTAAAGATAAAGATACTTCTCCCCTTCTGAACCCTTTCTTCACAATAAAGTTCATTACCCCGGTTAAAAGAAAAATCGGCTTTACATATTCGCCACAACTGAAGTTCTTCCACGAGTATCATTGTTAATATGCTATCCCTAATTATTGGGAATTAGAAATGTTGGAATATTTTCTTATTATGTTGTAATTGTTCATTTGCGATTTATTTATGTATGAAGCAGTAATACGGCGAAATACAAAAACAAAACTTTACTAAACAATTTGTAGATATTTTTCAACAACAAATTTATCAAGGGTCAAAACACAAAATGTCACAATGTTATACAAAAGGAAAGGAAGAGGATGTTAGCAGATCAAAAGATCATCGATGCGTTATTATTCTATTTGAAAATGTATACATTGTGTTACAATGTTGCGGTTGTCACAATGTAGCACCTTCCCCTTTGTTGGTCTCTCATATTGACACAAAGAGATTCTCATTTTTTATCTAATAAATAGAATCAAAATGTGGAAAATCTTACTTAACGCACTGCTACGAGTATGTTCATATAAAGAAGAGGAAATATTTTTAACGTCAATATTCTGATTATTGGGCGTTTCTATTGTTCCCTGATATTTAAATAATTGTGCAACCATTTGTCAACTTATTGTTGAATGGATCATTTAGGCTAATACTTGTACATACATACATTTGAATGTATGGTTTTGTATTAAGGAGCCGTATAAGCTGCGCAATTTGTACAACAGAAACATAAATAAATAAGTAATGGAAATAGTTATTTCCCAATATGGTTACATAAGTGTATATCTACTCGTATGTACGAAGATTTACACAAACATATAACATACTATAAATATTTACCTGCAATTTAATTTCAATTCATAATTTTTGGCAGTTCCCATTACCATTATACAATTATGTATGTATACGAGGTACATACATAAGAAAAAAAATATTAAAAAGAAACCAGAGCATATATTTCTATTAAATATTACACCGTGTTTTTCGTATGCGTTCATATATACGAGTATATACACATGAACCTTTTGTTTGGCTAAATTTCCGGACATTAGAAGCATTCTAGAGGCCACTCTATTTTGCGTTACCCCATTAGTGTGGCCAAGAACTTGCTGATACTTTGGACTGGATTTTCCAACGAGCTTCGTTGAACATGGGAAAACTATCTGATTTGCTCAGCCTGAAGTTTCTCTACTATCGGTTTCTTAATGTGGAGACTTCTTATAAAATTATGTTTTCGTACATTATCCAACATTGCGATGTTAAAGCTGAACGAATGACTATCGTATATAAGAAAACTTTAAATTTAAGCTGCATTTTTCTGTCGTAAAATACGGCGGATTTTTCGGGCCATTTATGCCACACCTCACTAGGTACGATATCTTCATCTCAATTTCCTTAGTATTAACATTTTTCGCACTTTGGCACGATGACTTTTTCTAAATAGATCGATATAAGAAAACTTTAAATTTAAGCTGCATTTTTCTGTCGTAAAATACGGCGGATTTTTCGCGCCATTTATGCCACACCTCACTAGGTACGATATCTTCATCTCAATTTCCTTAGTATTAACATTTTTCGCACTTTGGCACGATGACTTTTTCTAAATAGATCTAAGGAGTTGGGTCTGTTGCTTCAGAAAATCGGAAATGTAGATATTCGATCACAATACGACTTAAGTCCCATTTACAATACTGCGAGATGCGATACGTTGTTCGAAAACGAGAGCGTATGAACTGTCAAAAATATTTCCGTAACATCTAATTCAATGCGTTCGTTTACAATAATGCGAGTCTCGCAGTGAGCATCGCAGTCAATTTCGAAAATCTGGAAAACTCTCGCATCTCGCAATGCGTGACAGCTAAATTGTTGTTGTTTTCATTTCGAGCTTGTTATTTGTGAGTGGTATTTTGACGCATCATTGTAAACAGACGTCCGATGTCTGAATGCGAGGGCTCTGCTTTGACGCATCATTGTAAACAGACGTCCGATGTCTGAATGCGAGGGCTCTGCTTGTACGGGAGAAAGCATCAAAGAAGTCGAAAAACTTGTTCTTGAGGATGCCCGAATAAAGGTGAAAATGATGGCAGAGATCACCAAGCTTTCAATTGGTACCATTCACACCATTCTTCATGACCATCTTAACCTTTCAAAGGTCAGTGCAAGGTGGGTGCCACGAATGCTCACAGCGCCTCAGAAAAAAGTGAGAATCGCATGCTGTAGAGAGCTTTTGGAGATGTGTAGTGAGAACGCGGAAGGTGTTATGGATCGAATTGTTACTGGGGACGAAACATGGGTCCACCACTATGACCCTGAAAGTAAACAAGAGTCCGTGCAGTGGCATAAAAAAGGAACAGTCCCCCCGAAGAAGTTCAAAGTCACTCCGTCTGCCGGGAAGCTCATGGCCACAGTTTTTTGGGACTCAAAGGGAATCTTGCTCATTGAGTACAAAAAAAAAGGTGAAACCATCAACGCCACATCCTACGCTTCCACTTTGCATAATTTGCGGGAGGAAATTAAAAAGAAAAGACGGGGTAAACTCGCAGCGGGTGTGTTGCTTCTTCATGACAACGCTCCTGTTCACACGGCGCGAGTTTCCAAGGCTGCTGCGCGAGATTGTGGTTTCGAAGAAATCCAACACCCACCCTATAGTCCAGACCTTGCCCCTAGTGATTATTTCCTGTTTTCGGATTTGAAAAAATGTCTTCGTGGAAAAAGATTTTCGGATGATGAAGAACTCAAGTCGGCAATAAATGGGTATTTTGCAGAGAAAGAGGAAATTTATTTTTTTGAGGGTTTAAAAAAGCTTCAAATGCATTGATGTTAGGGGAGATTATATTGAAAAATAAAAATAATTTAAATTGAATTCGCATTTTCCTTCATATAGATACCGAGAATATATTGAACGCCCCTCGTAATTCAATGTGTTCGTTTATAATAATGTGAGTGTCCCAGCGAGCATCGCAGTCAATTTCGAAAATCTGGAAACTCTCGCATCTCACAGCTAAATTGTTGTTGTTTTGATTTTGGGCTTGTTATTTGTGAGTGGTGTTTTGACGCATCATTGTAAACAGACGTCCAATCTCTGAATGAGAGAGCACTCGCATTCGAATGCGAATGCGACTCTCGTATCGCATCTCGCAGTATTGTAAATGGGGCTTTACTCTAATTATTTAGAATTGCTGGAAGGGCTGTCACGTCGTTGCCTATAATAGCATTATCATCAGCGAAAAGAAGACTTGTTGATTTCGTACTTCAATAGAAAATCTTGTGCGACATTAGAAATCAACGGACTTTATATAATGTTTTAATGTACTCTAGCTTTAACTGCGAGTTCTCCGGTTATTCCCGTTGTGCATTTAACTTTCTCTTTAACATACGAGGGGCGTTCAATATATTCTCGGTATCGATATGAAGGATATTGCGTATCACTTCTACATAAGTCTCAGCTACATTTTGATATCTCAGTACCATCCAGATAATATCTTTTCCAATTCGAATAAGACAATATGCAGATACTTCATTATTCGCAAACTTTGAATCGCGTCATACGACTGTCTAGAACTCGTAAATTTTTATAGTATGCGACATTAGTTTCACCGATCAGTAGTTGTTGTAATTTCTAATTTCCAAATACGGTGGAACCAGAAAGCTGACGCCTCTCATCATTTTATTGAATAAAATTGCGAGTCATTTAAACCTAAGGTTTCCGGTAGTTACCCACACTTCGGACGGTATGTTATCTGTTGCGACCGCACGAGCACGGTTCATCCTTTTTACAGCTTCATTAACTTCGGCTTCCGTAAAATCTGCCGTATCCTCTTCGTGTGCTACAGTCGAGGGAATGGGATGTCGCGGGAATTCTCCATTTAGGAAGCTGTTAAAGTACTCTAAGATTCTCACAGAGCAGCCTGCTCTGGCCTCTTTCCTTGTTTAAATTGTGCCAGTTAATTTTTCCTACTGATGACGGTTTGTCAGCAAAAGTCGGTGCTGACTTGCTAGTATGTATTTCGTCTAAGTAAAATAACGTTTCGCGTTATTCAAGCATAGATAGTAATTTATGTATCTGCAGTATGTTATCAAGTGGCGTCCTTGCTTAATATTTCCGCTAACAATATTCCACGTTTCGAGTTCAATTATCAGTTTCATTGCCATAAGTCAGTGGCTTATTTTTGATATACTTACGATTTTATCAAGTAGCTCCGCTTTCAAGATAATGGCAATTCTATTTTTATTTTGTTTCGTTCCGTAAGAATACATTTTGCTAGCTTTCGTCTGTATGTTTGAGTTTCGGGCTCTGTTGCAGATATTTCGCCAATTTGTCTCTTGAACGCAAATTAACGTATATCGAATTTACGTTGCCGTAAAACTTTTTCTAGTTCGAAACTTTCAATATGAATATTTCTATTCGCCCCGGGATCTCTCCTCCGCTGTGCAGAAGGAGTGTATTCATATACATTTACTTTAATGATATCGTTCTTTCATACTCTTCCCCTTTCATTCGTGTGGCACTGGTATGCTTTTGCTCCACCGGAAGTCTCCAGACTTCAGAGCGCCTCAGGGTCATCTTAGGTGTTAAAGTGTCTAAATATAATTTTTTCCATTTAGTCGCCTTTTACGTCAAGCACTGTGCCAATATTCTATACGCCGTTGCCGCACTATACCTAATACATAAGTATATCTGATAATATTTTATTCGTTATATTTCTTATTACCGCTTATTACTCCTGTGGCGATGCATCTTGACCAATACACTTAAAGGTTTTCAACTCAAACTAAATTTTTATTTTTTTGACTGCTTGATTAACTCTATTCTTGGACTGCTTGAATTTTGTTTAGTTTAAATTTATTTCTTAATTCACTCTCCTAACATAATAATCCCCAATACATTTTATGTTGAAAAGGTCGGCGTTACGAGTATCTAGGCTTACATGTCTGATAATCATTAAAAAGTACGAGCTCTTAGTAGAGCAAAGAAATTGTTTGACTTTTTAAATTTCCTTAAGATGAAAAATAGATCTCGTTAATTCTTGTAATACTGGGTACTTCAATTTTACATTACATATCATTGCAACCAAATTTCAAACGTACTCGTACTTTTTTCTTTGTTGCTATTGTAGATAATCTATCCTGGATGTATTTCATCCTACTCGTAGATCTTACTTTTCTTATTCTGGGGGAGGTAAAGCCATTGAAGCACACACCTTATTATGCTAATAATTCCCATACGTCGATCAATTCAGATGACTTCATTTCTACAAGCAACTAACCGCCGCCGGTGTTTAATAAAAGGTATTTAAATAAAAACTAACAATTGATTGGTTGACCAATCAGTGATCGTGTTCTATAAAATTATCACAAATGAGAAAACAAAGAATTTCGTTTTACAGTTTTTAGAAGGTATTCGGCAGCAGGGGACAAGCAAGAAACACAAGAGCTAAATTTAGAATTTAATTTCAATTTAGTTTAAAATAAAGTATTCAGTAAATATACTGAATATTCGACTTGTTTTTTAAATACTTTAGCCGTTACATTGCCGTGACAAGTTATAATAACATTTTACCCTTTTTAACACATAGCTTCTATTACGAGATGTTGAATTATGTATATTGTTCAGTATAGGAAATATATTTTGATGCTTCCGAAAATTGAATATTAACGTATTTTAAATTTTAGTTTTAATGAAGCACTCGCAGTTAATTTTTCAATAAAATGTGAAAAATAATGGCTGCCTCTTGAAAGCATGGAAGGGACCGCTGCTTACTTTTTTAAATTACACATTATTTTGACATTGAAAATATTTTCGTTAAAGGCAGATATTGTATCGATAGTGCAAAAAATGTCAAATTTGCTTTCAAGTGGAAAACTGATCTGAACTCAACAACTATCAATAATTTACTGTGAGAAAAATTGAGTTGACAGGATGGGCTACTACTAAGCCAGCCAACGCAGGCATTTGTGTAAAATTATACTCGTATTCCATAACAAATATGAATATACTTTTAAATAAAGCAAAATGCTTTAAAAAGCATTGAAATGTATGTCTTTTTATAACAATAATAAAAGGTCCAGTAGATGGCGCTATTTCTTATATATAATCGAACAATTTCGTTGTAGCGGCTTAAATTGTATTATAACGGGTGACCAGACAGCAATGATAGGTTTTGCAATTGTTATGTTTCAGCAGCTGTCAAAGTTATCAATAACATCCAGCTGCCAAATATTCAGTAAGGCCTGACATTTCATCATGCATCCTTCTATGGTTGACAAACGTACGGAAATTATTAAAAAATATTATCGAAACCCCGCTCAGTTGTAAATACGCAACGTGAATTTCGTTGTGAGATCGGTCGTCATCACGGCTTCAATGTGCAGGCAATTCGTCTCACCATGGAAAAGTTTGAGCGTGAGTACACTCTTTGAGATCTTAACCCACCAACCAGACTGGGATTGGTACGAAATGAAGAAAACATAGCCGCCGTAGCGGCCAGTATCGAAGAACACCCAGAAACGTTGATTCGGCGATGATCATCTGAATTCGGCATTGCCAGAAAGTTATTCCGGTTTATTTTGTTTTTGGATTTAGACCTACATCCGTATAAGATTGTTCTGACGCAAGAATTGAAACTGGGTGACCAAAGACAACGCCGTGAGTTCGCTAATTGGGCGCAGGAAATGTCCGGATTTTGACTAAAAGATCATCTTGTCGGACGAGGCCCATTTTTGGCTCAGCGGCTATGTCAACAAGCAAAATTGCGAACACAATTTACAAGTGTTTCGCCAAGCACCAATGCATCCACAAAAATTTACTGTTTGGTGCAGTTTATGGCATGCCGGCATCATCGGACATTTTTTTTTCGAAATGAGGAAGGAAACACTGTTACCGCCAATTATTTCATGTATAGAGCGATGTTAACCGACTTTCAGTGGTCAGAGTTCGACAACATCGATATATCAGAGTTTTTGTTCTAACAAGATGGCGTTACATGCCATACAAGTGACGCAACGCTCGACGGGTCACGACGAACATTCATCATTTGGCCGACGGGATCATGCGATTTGACAAAACTCGACTATTTTCTCAGGGGCTACGTCAAGTCCTTAGTCCGCGCTAATAAGCCAACCACCTTGGACAAGCTCGAGGTCAACATTCAACACGCTATTACCGGAATAACGCCGCCAAGTCATCAAAAATTAGACCAAACGCTTGAAGCACTGCGGTGAAGCCGAAACGGCCATTTGAACGATGTGCTATTCCACACATAATGGTATGAACGTAGCTTCAAAATAAAGCCAAAATCAATTTTATACCTCACACCGTTTTTGTTTTATTTAAATTTTTTTCCTATCGTTCTTATCTGGTCACCCTATATTATATTGTAGTATTATGGTTTTAAATGCAGACCTTAATTGTCCTTAATTCGAATTCCGACCAAAGGTGCAAAGCATTCTTTTTTTTAGAACAGCTAAAATCATATCATTATGATTTTGAGTATGAGTAGTCGCCTCGAAAAAAATCAAGTTACATAGATAATTTATTCTGCCCATTAATTGTTGGATACCACTCATGGCGCAAAATATATGAATGTTTATGGTGTATGTACATATCTAGTTTTAGGTATGTGTGTATTTACCATTTCCTTTAGAAGTATTCGTTGTTCGATATAAATCGACATTTTATGGAATATGTAAAACATGTAAAATAATATTTGCTGTATTTTGATTGTCCTATGGACCATTCAAATTTCACTTAGACAACAAGTCCAAACCTCCGTGCTTATGTCTACTGTTTTTCACTACTCTATGGTGTAGAACTTCAGTTTTCCCTTACTAAACAGCAATTATTTTTAAGCTGGGTATCATGAAATTCAAATACAGTAATCGAGCAGTTCTTCCTGTATGTAGGTATATTAAAATTTAAGCACTTTGGTTGAGTATTAAGCTATGGTAAAAGATCAAATAAAATTATCATATCTTAATTTGTCTAATACAAATTTGCGTAATAGTTTTTCTTATAAGGAAATGCTAAAGCTGATTGACCTTTAAAAAATGTAAGGCTAATGAGATAATTATGTACGTTTGGTCAGTCTGATCTCTTGGATCGGTTGAAGGGGTGTTCAATTTAGAAATTGCAAACTGTGTCGAATTATGTATTAACATACCGAATAAAAATTCAAATACTTGAAATTTATTTTATCTTACGAGTACGAGTATAGTTACGTATTTTCTTAAATACGTACATATGTACATTCAAAAATATCTACTTTCGGTTTGGAAACAGGAAATGTTTCATATTAAATTTCTACTATTACGCAGAGTTGTCTTTTTATAATATTTATTTATTTTTTCTTCCTTTCTCACTTAATCAATCACATAATTTGATTGACAGAAATCCATTAACAAGAAATAAATTATAATTCCAAGGAATTATGTATCTTGCCAGATATTTGAGCAGACACGTATATGGGCGCTGGCGGAAAGACGATGGCGGTGTCATAGTGGGACGGGCACCCCGCTTATTTAAAATAATGAAACATTCCGCACCTAAGAGAGAGTTCCCCCCATAAAATGTATCTATTTTGAAATCGTATTCAGAGGCAAATGACATTTCATTGCGGTGCGCAAACGAATTTTCAAATTAATTATTGTTCGTTTCGCATCATCCGTACCTGTGACAGTTGAAAAACACGATGAATATTCAACTAAAAATAAATGCAGTAACTGCTCGAACATGAGTGTCTGTTCTAGCACCACATGATCATTAAAATGAGGCTACATACGAATACATAACTAATTCTCGTAGGTATATTTTGAGATAGAAAAGTCAGTCAACATTCATGCTAGTAGTTTTGAGAAAGTTTTTTAAATAAATTGAAATTAAGTAAAATGTTTTTCGTTTTACTTATTCCTCATATAATATTGATTTCGATGACAAGATATTTAAAAATAGATAACATGTTATCGCATACATATGGACAAAGACAAAAAAATTAAAAAAACGTATTTGACAAAAATTGAAATGAGAAAAAATTTGAAATGCTGGTATGTTCCCAAACATATGCATATAAAAATAAAACGATAATTGTTTAAATTGCGTACTTTGTTTGCTTTGTCTTCGTAGAACGACAACTATGACATACTCATATCTATGTAACATACAAAATTTTGTAATATTTTCGAATGAAAATTGATCATTACCACGTACGGTCTTTAAAATATGTTATAACACTTACATAACAGACGTTGGCTGATACAATAAGCATTTGAGCTCAGTATACAATGGTCTATTGCAGCAAATAGGTCATTGAACATATGCAACTAAATCTCCTATATAAGAAGGAATACTCGAATGTACTGGGACATAACATAAGTATTGTAGCTAAAGTTTCCTTAAAAATATGAAATTTTCTAACTCGTATATGAAACGATTTACGTTTTTATCGTTCAAAATAATCTGAGGAAAATGCGCTGCAATAAGTCGTTAACCATTATAATAAAAAATAATAAAATTGTAACGTCGATCTAAATATATTGCATGTAGTGCAGATAAACCTGCAACACAAGCAAATCATAATATAAGATGTTCAAAAGCACAGTATGGAAACCCATCTTAGTAATTAGTAAGTAAAACTAATTAGTAACTATAACCAATGTAATTATCGTAGGATATCTGTATTTCGATGTCTACAGGTTCTTGACCAGTTATATTGTAGTATGAATATTGGTCGTACGTGATACGGCGTCCACGTTCAATTTGTTTAATGAAATTTCGGTACTACCATCTTCCGAGACCAAGTTTCGTAAAGTGAGTTGTTTACTTTTTCGATTTTCTGAACATCAATGTTAAGTTGGGCGTTTGTCTTATGTTAATAAATGTCTAGGAATTCCCAGTATGTATTTATTTTGTCTCTGTTTCCAAATTATGTATTATATCATCTATATACCATTTTGTGTATGTTAAATTCACTGCTTGTGACGATTTTTTATTATTATATTATTATTTTATCTAACTTTGGGCCAGTTTGTTTACTCTCGGTTAACTTTAACCAGTGGTTATTCCAGCTGTTAACCATCGATTGCGTTTGTTCACCAAAATTGTAACCAGAGAATCCATGGTTTGGTTAGTAAACCAGAGAAATAGCTAAGCAGCCCATTTTCTTTGGTTAACATTATTAAAAAAAATAAAATCCGTAATTCCGGTAAAGGACACTCCGAAACAAACAATAGCAAAAATAGGTATGTAGTGACAACATTTCAAATTCAAGAATCGAACAAAAAAGGTACACAAACAAAGTTGACCACGAGTTAAGTTTGACAAAATAGTTGACAGTTAAACGGGAAAACTGGAACGAATTGTCGCTAACCTATGGTTAAGTAACCAGAGTGAAAAAATAGTGAACAAACACTCTTTGATTACCACACATTTATAACCATGGATTACCAAACCAGAGATTTAATCAACTATGAACAAAGTGGCCTTAATGTGAGGATAGAGGAGATTCTTCCTTTGTAATTGAAAACCTAAGCAATACCGTAGTGGGCTTTCTCTGCTTAAATGTAGTTGGGCTAGATTAATCCTCCTAGATTAACGCTCCATAAAGCTTTGACTGAACTTTCGATCTTGAATACTAGTGAAAGGCTTTTAAGGCATATCGATCGATATACAAAATGTTTCAGTGACAAAAATTTAAAAGATAAAAACTTGAAGTACCTACAACAATCACATTTGTAGACATTTAATAGCGCCAAAGCAAAATAAATATTATTAAATAAGTAATTTGAAATACGAGTATGGTTTCATATTATGCCGCTTACGAATATTTGTTATTTTATTTTATAGCGTAAAACTTACGTGAAAATGAAACCACTTTACTTTATTATATACGTATTGGTTAAATGTTAAATTGTTAAACATATGGAGGTTACCTAAAAGGATTTAAATATTGCAGGGGATACTTGCAATAGCGACAATCCCAGTGGGTGGCCGTGGCTCAAGTGGTAGTGGACTGGCTTCCAAATTGGAAGGTTCGCTGTTCGAATCCCAGCCTCGCCCGAAAGATATATTCACTTTTTCAGTTAACGAAAATCAAGTATGATGAGTAGTTGACTAGAAATCAACAACAAGCCAACCTCCACTAAGAATTTAGTCTCCCCATTAAATGTTGGATGCCACCCATGGAGCGAAATAACCACTGAGCCCAAACCCCTTTCTTTCTCTCTCTATCCCATTTTCCAAAAAAACTTAACACGTGCTCAGGCACTTTAAGTGTATTCATACCCATTTGAGTGTTAAGTTCTTTAAAAGCAACAAAAAAAACAGAGTGTCTGTCGGGCTAGGATGCTGGAGTGCCCAATCCACATAATACGAAAACAATAGTAAACCTTTGTATAATGATGAGAGAGGATCGAATACATACCTAATCAGTGGGGAGAAGCTTTTGTTCCACTGTATAAAGGCAAAGGCGACCTTAGAAATTGCAACAACTACCCATCAGTAAATCTAATGTCGAATACAATGAAAATATACAAGCGAGTTCTAGGAAGTCGATAACACTATGTTATTAAACAAGGGTTTAGATACCAAAGTAATGCATATCTATCTCCTATATCTGCTATAAGTGCACTTCATTAAGGACCTAACCGAGATCTTAGTAAGAGGTGGCGGAACTACGGTTGCTGCAAGCATATGAAGTCGACTTTTCCTTTACTCAGGACTTGTTTAAGCCAGAATCTGAGCCAGGAAAGGAGGTTTTACCATGACTCCAAAACCGATCTAAGACGTGACTTTGACGCCTTTGTGGAGGAAGATAACCTCAGTCTTCCTGTATTCCAATAATCGAACTTGTAGACCTCTAGAGGCTGAGTAATGCCAATGACTCTTGAGAAGTTCTCCAGATGAGTCCTGAAACTATAATACACTCAACTGCATTCCCCCTCTGCCATCCTCACTTCCATCCTTTTCTCTCCTTTCTCCGCTGGGCTGAATCAATCAATCAATAGGACCTGTGCCGAGGATCAGCCTGGCTGAAGGCCCAGTATTTTAAAAATAGCTCAATCGTGAACGGAGTATCCGGATATCTGGCGACCTCCGGATTAGCTAGCCCTATCTGTATACAGCGCATCTCTGTACATATATACCACCCTTTCTTCACCACTCTTGGGATCCCATATAGAATCTAATCTTTCTAAATCAAAACTCCAGATCGGTACGGTAACTACACCGACTGCCGGGATTTCTCCTGCAATGCCGAGTAAAGGTAGAACTGTTGCAGGTCATGGTGCACCTTTTACAGGCAAACGCAACGAGCTGAAACTTTTAAGGAATGGCATGACTGCGGAAAACCACTTCTTCCACCGCTAGCAGAAGCAAGTTTGTAGCAGGCCATGGACTTCCCGCTGCTACTAAAACTTCTCATTCAAAGAGGAATCAGTGACTCAGTCCCGTCGGCAAGACCCATCTAAGGTGCTCTACATTAGACACCGAAATTGCTGCTCGGACAATCAAAATCATCGGAACAATTCCGGAGGTCCAGAGGAACGAAATAAAGTGGACTAACAACATCCTAAAAGATAGATTGGTTCTAAGACGCTGAAAGACTCCTGCAAGTGGCAGAGATCATTGGAGGAAACAGTGCCTGTTCCCAAAAGGTCCAAAACTAAAAGCGCCAAAACCCCCCAGGGCCTTCCAACTTCGCATTTCTGGGGTCTTTTAGCAAAGTTCTAAAATCAAAGATCTATTTCACCTAAGCTGTGGTAGTTGGTAAAGTTAAAGCTTTCGGGCAGCTTTTGGGCCATCAGTGGGAAATCCTTGGATCACTTCTCATCACAAGCGATGCGGGCTGGTACCAAGGCTACGTCAAGGCTACGTCAAGGCTAAGTCAAGGCTATAGCTTGTGCTGCTCAAAGATCCCTTGATCTTTACACAAACACCGTAATTGGATTACCTTAGCAGACCTAGAAGTCGCATCTGGATCCCAGCAGAAATCTCCACCCAAAAGACATCTTGGAGATCATTAGACTCAGCAACCCGACCCTTCCGACTCAATTTGGGAAACTTGTTTGTTAATTGTGATCAAGTTTCTATTTCTGACAGTGTGTCAGAGGAGAAGACCGACGTCTTATTTTCGCCTCGAATAGTTTGGAGTCGTCGCTTTCGATTTCAGGAAAGTATATCGACGCACAAAGATATGAGGCAGAATCTGCTAATTTGGTTAAAGGAGGAGGAGAATGCTTATCAGCATCCAGCCCATCCTTTTTTAAACTGTTAGGTGTATTGACTCGAAGCCGAACCGAAACCGAATTTAGTCTGCTTAAAGGAGTCCTTATTGATAACAATTAACGCGCATCTAACGGGGACCAGATAGCAATGATAGTTTTTGCAATTGTTATATTTCAGCAGCTGTCAAAGTTACAAATGACACCCAGCTGCCAAAATATTCAGTAAGGTCTGTCACTTCATCATGCATCCTTTTATGCTTGCCGAACGTGCGGAAATTATTAAAAAATATTAAATACGCAACGTAAATTTCGTCGTGAGGTCGGTCGTCATCATGGCTTCAGTGTGCATTTAATTCGTCGGACGGTAGAAAAGTTTGAGCGTGAGTACACTCTTTTGGATCTTAAGCCACCAACCAGACAGGGATTGGAGCGAAATGAAAAAACATAGCCAGTATCGAAGAACACCCAGAAATAACGAATCGGCGCCGTTCATCTGAATTGTCAACCCGGCTTATTTTGCTTTTGGATTTAGGCCTACATCCGTATAAGGCTATGCTGACGCAAGAGTTGAAACCGGGCGATCACAGACAACGCCGTGAGTTCGCTAATTGGGCACTGGAAATGTTGGCCGGAGATCCGGATTTTGAGCAAAAAATCATCTTGTCGGACGAGGCCAGTTTTTGGCTCAGTGGCTATGTCAACAAGCAAAATTGGCGTTATTAGAGCGAACACAATCCTCAAGTGTTCGGCTAACAATCGATGCATCCACTAAGATTGACTGTCTGGTGCGGTTTATGGCATGGCGGAATTATCGGACCTTATTTCTTTCGAAATGAGGAAGGAGACATATTTCCCGTCAATGGTCTCAGGTATAGAGCGACGTTAACCGACATTCTGTGGTCAGAGCTCTGCAACATCGATATATCGATATATCTGTGCCATATAAGCGACGCAACGCTTGAAATTGTGAAGGAGAAATTTGGCGACTGGGTCATCTCACGGCAAGCGTTCATCACTTGGCTGCCGTAATCATGCGATTTGACACATTACACCTTACCGGTGTTATTTTATTTAAATTTGTTTTCCTATCGTTATTATCTGGCCACCCTATAAAGGGTGTCTCAGTTTCTCATGAGTTGGAAGAGTCGGGTTGCTGAGCCTGATGATATCCGGAATGTTTTCTGGGAGGAGGGCTCGACCAGGATCCAGGTGCTATGTTTATCCTCCTTAGCCATGAGCCCAGGCTTTGCACCCGTCCAAACCTCACCTATTCCACCTATAGCATTGGTAAAAAGATCGAGAGATCTTTGATTGGCACAAGCGATAAGTTTGACGTGGTCTTGGTGTCAGCCAGCGTCGCTTATGATAGTAGGTGGTGAGTAGTTTTTCCGCATGATGGCAAAGAAGTTGCCCGAAAGCCTTAGCTTGACCAACAGCCACCGTTCAGGTGTTATCGATAAATCGGTGCCGTTTTTGTCGATTACCGCGATCGTTATTGCATCTTTAAGACCTCGCTAAAAGACCTCAGAAATGTGATGTTGGAAGGCTTAGGAGAGGTTTTGCTGTTTTGGTTTTGGGCCTTTTGGGAATCTGCACGGTTTCCTCCAACGATCTCTAGTGCTGGGAGGAATCCTTTAGCGTTTTGGGAGCAGTGAGTAATCCGTCTTTAAGTATGTTGCTAGCCCACTCTATTTTGCTGTTTATGTCCGCAGTTCTCTCAACCTCCGGAATGGATCCGAGGGTTCTGATAATGAGTAAAGCATTTCCGTAGCTGATTCCACCTTTGAGGGAGGAATTTTTGTAGCAGCAACAAGACCGTGGCCCGTCACAAATTTGCTGTAGGAGAAAGTGAAAGGACTATGGCTTGGCATAATTTTTTTGACTCGTTGCGTTTGCCTTTAGAAGATGGTGCACTATGGTCTGCCAAAGTTTTGCCTCCGTTCGGCAATGCAGGAGCCTTGTCGGTATTCTGTGCAGTCACCGTTTTACCGCCCGGTATTAAAAGAGTACCGGTCTGGGTTTTGTTTTTTGAGAGTGTATCCATTGATATCCCACGAGTAGCGTGGAAAGGATGGTGCATCTGTAGAGAGATTCGCTGTATACAGATATGGCTAGTTAATTCGAGGCTGATCCTTGGCAGGGGTCGTATGACACTTTGATCCAGCCCAGAAGAAAAGGAGTGGAAGAGAAGGTTGGGAAGGGGAAAGGGGTAAGCACCCTTTAGTTTCGGGACTCATCTTGGTTCATGGTTCAACATGTCCAGCGATCAAACAAATCTGATGAAAACTGGGTCTGAATCGCTCTAAGAGTTTGATATTTCTAAATAGGAAGCATCTCAGAGCTATCATAGGTGTCATCACTGGACACTGTCTTATAGGTAAGCATGCAAAAAGGCTTGGCGTTTTTACAAAAGACTTCTGCAGAAGCTGCATGAACGATTAGGAGGTGGAGACAATCCACCACCTATTCTGTACATTCCCAGCTTTCTCCTAAAAAAGAAAACTCGACTTAGGAGCTTTCCTGTACAGTGACTAAAGAGATCTAACCAATATAATCGTATGCCAATAGGCCTAAGTGGGCCGGTGGTTTTTCTGCTGTCATTCGTCAGGAGAAGCAGTAGACTGTTTTTGCTAAGCTAAATATAAAAGAAACTAAGTTCAAGCATGCTTAGAGCGATGATGGCACTTGGAATACGAGTACTTCCTCTGTGTATGTCCAGCTTACGCTTTTTATAGCTACAGAGCGTTGATATTAAATGTATTTTTAACCGATTACCAATCTTTCTTCGAAAGACATCAAAGAAAGAAAAAAGGATTATAAATTTATTCTTTGATAAGTACAATACTTTGTTCCGATAGAAAAAATAGTTACTGAGCATCAATTGTTTATTAATTTCCTCGTAGTAGCCATGGTGTACCACTCTTACCTAAATAGAACTAACTTGCTAAACGTGCAACAACAGTGCTGTGCAACAAGCAAATAGCAGTACTGTAATTACCTGTTGCCTTAGAATCAGTATGTAGGGGAGATGAAACCGCGGGACTCAATCAGCGGTCAGCAGAAAGCTTCTTCAACATATTTAAAGCAGAAATAACATAAATAAAGATTGGTGGCGGCCGTGGCTCAAGTGGTAGTAGACTTGCTTCCAAATCGGAAGTTTCGGTCTTCGAATCCCAACCCCGCTCGAAAGACATTCATTTTTCAGTTAAAAAAAATTAAATAAGATGATCAGTTGACTAGAAATCAACAACAAGCCAACTTCCACTAATTTTGTCTCCACATTAAATGTTGGATACCACCCATGGACCGAAAGAACTACTGAGCTCAAACATCTTTCTTTCTCTCTCTATCCCATTTAAAAAAAAATTAATATATGCATGTTGAGACATTAGAAGTGTATTCATCATACCCACTTAAGCGTTAAGTTCTTTAAAAAGGTAAAAAAAGACTAGTCAGGACACTGAAAAAAAAAATGTTAGTGGATGAACCTTAAATGTGTCAATAGAAACTCTCCAAAGCTGGTTACTAGCTAACGAATAACCAACACTTCTTGCGAATCTTCCGATTAGAGGTTGTGGTTCGACTAACTATTCGAACACATAAACATTCTACAGCTGCGAAGCAACCAAGAGCCTCGGATAAGGACAAATTCACTGTTGCGAAACGAAACGTCGTTGTCTACGTTAGATCTGCAGGTGGAATGTTCAATCTTGAGCAGGCAAGGATTACGATGTCACAATAACTATAACTATGAGGTAGAACCTTGGCTCTGGTATTAATCCTGATAATGAGTTTTATTAAAAATTCAACAGAGGGTTTCATTTACTAATTATTGTTTATTTAGTCTAAGAAGGCTTATTTTGTAATAAAGCCCTTTCAAGAAATCATTTTGGTTCCGTTTTCGTTGATGGACTTTGGAGAACTATGTGAGCTGTACTGTGCAATTGAACTGATCGTGTGCATCAGTCGTCTGAAATGGGTAGGAGATGTAAAGCCAATGGATATAAACGTTCTAGGTCTTAGAGTATTCGATTATTACGCGAAGAAACAACGCTGTAGAGGGAGATCTTATCCAAGGGGGAGCGCACAAATAATGAGAGATCTCAACCAAGTTGGAGCGCGCAACTGAAGGCAGAAGATTAAGATAGTCGGAGGGATTTATTGGTTGAAACCAACTGCAACATTTAAATGTAAAAAGTAATTTATTACTGAGATTGTTCCATACATTTGTAAGTAAAAGAAATGCATTACAACATTGTTTTGCATTTAAGATGGCAACAAATTAAGTTGTCAGCTATAGGGATAAGAAGAGGAAGTGAGACCACCACATAAAAAGGAAGAAGAAAAATGAACAAAGTCAACGAAGAAAAAACCTGTCGTTTCCTGTGACGTAGGACTTCTCCAACCATAAGTGGTCTGCGAACGAGCGATGGATTTAAAGATATTACAACGGTTGCACGAAAACTGAAGACCTTCTAACAGAAAAACAGCGGGAGAAACAAAAAATATCGAGGCATGTAAACTGGGTAGACTGGGTGGACAAAAATTTACGAGTTAGCAGCCGAAGGAAAAGAAATACGAGTATTGAAGACAAATCAAAGCTGAACAAGCGAAATAAAATAAAAGGGAAAAGAAAAATATCTCTCGGGAACCAAACTTTCAGCAGTTTTATTTCAAATTTCTGTTATTTTCGTTCGGCTTTCTTAGGTTTTTAAGAATTTCATTACAATATTCTCAGTCATTTCGCGAGAAAATTTCTTCGTAAAATATTCGGTCCCATTTGCGTTGACGGGCTTTGGAGGAGCAGATTCCGCGACGAACTATACGAGCTGCACAGCGACACCGACTTAGTCAGAAAACTGCGCACCAGTCGCCTAAGATGGCTAGGACATGTACGACGAATGGACACCAATGAACCCGCTGGCAGAATCCTAGAATGTAACCGGGGAAACAGCGCGCCTTAGTGGGGGCGAACAGTTAGAAGGGAATCTCAATCGACATGGAGTGCGCAACTAGGGGCAGGTACATAACGATCACGCTTTTTCTAAATCATTATTTACAGAAACCCCAAACTGGACATCAATTCGACCTAAACTGAAATTGATATTACGGGCGATTTTAATATACGCAATTCTGGGTGACTTCGATACACCCGAAGTACGATGTGTTTAGTCTTCGCTGCGGAAAACAACTTTTCCCGGCTTGTAAAAGAGATCTCTCGGGGAGAGTACGATAACTTTGGCGCCAAGAATTGATAACTTTATTTTGTACAGGGGTTAAAAACTATCATTTTTTAGTATGGGAGGGGGGGGGGTCTATCACACCCCGTTTAGGAGTTAGGGGCAATTTTAGAAAAAAATGACTTAAAATGGGAAAGAAATTATTAAAAAACAACGGCAATACCTACAATAAAGTACTATGCAGGATTTGAAAGCCTAAAATTTGCCCTTTAATATAAAATTTACATCAAATTATTCGTGTGAATAGTTTTTGAATAATTCGCATTCAAACTTAAATTGTTGGTAAAAACTGAAAAAAAAAATTTAATCAATATTATTCAAAATTGTGAGATGATGTGCCCAATTGGTTTTTTGTATTAATGCTCATATCAATTCTGAATCGAACACAAAAAACCGCATGGCTTTATATCTTCTAGTTTTTGAGAAAATTTTGAAAATTACTAAAATTATTTTTTATAAGACGCTTTTTTTTTTTGGTATTTATGGTGATCTCACTTTGAGGATTAATATTGATGATAGGGCCATCTTTGTAAGTGAAGTACAGCAAATCATTTAGCGTGAATGCACCACGAGGAGGTAGATTTGCATTGCATTCCGCGTCCCAGTCAGTCAGTTTGTGAGTAAGTTAGGTGTTAGTTAAGAGTATTCAATTAAATGTTCAATGTACGAGTACATATTAAAAAAGGTATGTAAGTTTCGTCAATGAAGTCACCGTTCGTACTGGTGTCAATGTCGAGTTCGTTGAGTTCGTCGATGATGGTGAAGAGCCCAGTTTGTTTTGGTGGTGTTGGTAAAATACCTTCTAAGTGCTCATTGTGAACGGTCGGACGGTCGAAGTCCTTCAGCAAACCCACACTTTCTTTACCTTTGACAAAACCTGGGTACACTTTTTTTACGTCAATTAAAAATTCCGTGATTTGGGAGCCCATGTCGTCCTTATAATTTTTTTCAAGGCAGTATTTTCGGTAAAAGAAAAGTGCCATATATTGTTGAAGGTGCTGCGTTGTATTGCGGCATAAAATTTATTTTTTCAGAAGCTTGTTCTGATTCTCAAGATCATTTATAGTATTGGTTGCATCGGTCTTGTTAACATATTCGCCTTTGCTGTGGTTTGTAATTTAATGAGTCGTAGAAGTAGGGAACATTTTCTCAATACCTATGTATTGGCGTGCGCTGTCGGTACAAATGCAACTGCTGTTGGGGTTAACGTATTCGTGTACATAAGGCCACAAGTCTTCTTTACTTTTGGATTTCACTTTAAAGAAGCGTCCGACCTTATCTTCTTTACAAAATAACCCCAACACTACGATTTTCATTTGTTCGGTTACACGGTCTCTGTGTATTTCCTTTTTGTAAGAAAGGTCTCTTCGATTTGTACAGTTTTTCCTTCGCCGCCAATGTTAACATCGACGTGAGATGCTATTATATTATATATTATAGTAGATTTACTAAGCTCACTTTTATTGTCGTGATGGCGCCAAGCGGTTATATGCTAATTTTAAAATAATAATATGTTTAAAAAATCCTTAGGTTGTAGCTTAAGGTTTAATTAATTCACCTGAAAAACCGTGTTCACAGGCATTTTGATAATAAAAGCGATAATTATTGCAAGCACCTCGCGAATCTCTAGCCGACATTGAGGTCCATGGAAAAATGTACCGATAGATGGGTTGATTGTATTTCTACAATTTTTGTCACCTTTTTTTAGAGCTTTTCTTTGAGAATCGCCACATCCAACCGAACTTTACAATTCTACACTTTTCTACCTTCATAGGTAAAAGTTGCAACACAATGGAGGAATGGATGTTTTAGTGGGAATCAAACCAGATTCTTCTAAAAATTCAATGTTTCTTTCGTTGGTCGACACCAAATCTCCGAACGAACAAAGCACTGAGAAGTTATTTAGTTTAGGATGGACTAGAGGATGCTTAGCCGTCATTGCTTATTCACAAAAAATATCACTTGATTCGCACTACGGTTGAACACAGAGTGATCTTTGTGAATATCAATAACTACACGCCTTATCACAAAAAGAAATAACGGTATAAAAGCCAAACGTTTGTTCGGTTATATTGTTGCATCATTATCAAGTGCATTACATATTACATACGTACAAACATAGATATTTCGCAAAGTAAATAATTTACTGCAACATTGGAACATGTGAATTTTCTATAATGCGAATTAGTGAAACTTTGTTACTCGTATTAATGGGAACTTTGTAATTTTGTGATGAGTACTGTGGATGAAGAGTATTGATGACATAGGCGCCTGCCTGACGAGAAGCACATACCTCGAGCGGAGCAACGAAGATGGGTGAGCGGGACCTGCCGCCTGCGGAAAGAGAGTTGAAATCCCTTAATCCCGCGAAGCGGGTCACCCGTGTACTCTTAATTAAGAAAACTATTGATATAGGCGTCTGCGAGATGTTTAAATAATACTCATTAACTTATTTAAAGGAAGACTACGTACATAAATGCCAAAAAACAAAACTAAGGTAGTAATTTCAATTTCAATTTGCTCAAAAATTAGAGGACATAAAGCCATGCGGTTTTTTGTGTTCGATTCAGAATTAATACGCGCATTGAATACAAAAAACCAATTTGGCACATTATTTCACAATTTTGAGTAATATTGTTAAAAAGATTTTTTTTTAATTTTTTACCAAGAATTTGAGTTTGAATGTGAAGTATTCAAAAACTATTCACACGAATAATTTGATGTAAATTTTATATTAAAGAATAAGTTTCGGGCTTTCATATTCTGTATAGTACTTTATTTTAAGTATTACCGTTGTTTTTAATAATTTTTTTCCCATCTTAAGTCATTTGTTTTTAAATTGCCCATAACTCCTAAACGGGACGAGATGGACCCCCCCCCCCTCCCATAGTAAAAAATGCTAGTTTTTAACTCCTCTACAAAATACCGCTATCAATTCTTGGCGCGTTGAAACGCTGTGTCATATCAGCTAATTTCTCGTGCACCGACCACAAAGTTAGAGAAAACATTCCTAAAAAAACCGTGTGGCAATAAGAGAAAACTGATTGGAGCGGACTTAACACCTTCTATAGGAATTTTAACTGGTCGTTATGTTTATATGGACGTGGATGCCGCTGCTGATATGATCACAGACACTATTCTCTTTGGAATGAGATCCTTTATCCCTTATCGGATTAAGAGTATCAGACCAAAAGAAAAGGCATGGTACGACTCGAACTGGACAGACAACAAAGTTAGAGAAATGATTTTTCGGTTATACAAGACCAACCCGACAGAGGAAAACTAAAAAAAGTTCAAACGAGCCGGGAACGTCTTTCTCAAACGTGTGAAATTTCAATACGTCCAAAAACTGATTGTGCTTTGTCTCCACCTGCAATTGAATGCGTCGAATCTTCAATGGGACGAATCCACTTTCGCACGCATGTAGTAGAAAGAGTACTTAAAGATTTTAACATGCACAAATTCCCTATTCTAGATGGTAGGTTAGGTTAGGTTAGGTAAGAGTGGCTGTTGGAAATACCAACCCACTTAGGCCTATTGGCCCATTGTGATGCCACGTGGATCTATGATCTTCTTACTACTGGAACCAGTTTGAGCTTTTAATAAAGCGTAGGAGACTGTTAACGTCTATTTTTTCTAGATCGTTTAGGTCGTTGTAGAAGAAAGCTCCTAGGTGAAGCTTCCTTCTCTGAGAGAGAGCTGGGCATGTGCAGAGTAGGTGGGGGATTGTCTCCTCCTCTTCCTCGTCCATGCAGCTTCTACAAAAATCGTTAGTAAAAGCGCCAAGCCTTCTTGCGTGCTTGCCTATGAGGCAGTGTCCGGTAATGACACCTATTATGGCGCTGAGATGTTTCCTTTCTAAGAGGATCAGACACTTAGATCGACTCAGATCCAGCTTTGGCCAGATCTGTTTTGTCGCTAGACATGTTTGTCCAGCAGTCCACCTAAGGTCCGTTCTTTTATTGGCATCTAGCTTTAGTGTTAGTTTGCACGTAGCGATTGGTATACCTATACTACCTTTGTCTGGTAGGATAGGTAGAGTGGTTCCAATTTTGGCGAGTTCATCGGCTCTGCAGTTCCCTGGAATGTCTCTGTGGCCCGGCACCCAACAGAGGTGAATGTTGAACTGCTCTGCCATCTCCATGAGAGATGATCGGCATTCAAGGGCAGTTTTAGAACACAATGAGACCGAGTCCAGGGACTTGATGGCGGCCTGACTATCCGAAAATATGCGGATATCCTTTGCAGATATCACGTTTTTCTTCAGCCAGGACAGAGCTTCTTTAATCGCCAAAATTTCCGCCTGGAACACGCTACAGTGATTTGGAAGGCGGAAAGAGAGGCTTAGGTTAAGCTTATCTGAGAAAACACCGCCACCAACTCCGCTGTCGGTTTTAAATCCATCTGTGTAGAGATGGATTGACTTGTCCTCCATGAAAGCATCCTCCTCCCAGAATGATCTAGAGGGGAAGCTTACATAGAAGTTTTTGTCAAACCAAAGTTCAGGTATGGTGTAATCGGTGTTCTCTGTGAGGATTCCTAATGTATTAAGAATGTTGGCGTGGCCAAATGAATTATTTGTCCACTGTTTAGTCGCTTTAAGGCGAATAGCTGCGATTCTAGATGGCATATCTCCCTGTCTTCTGAAGAGGTGTTCTTCTTATTCAACTTCTCCAAACCAGCCCAATTTCATTTTTACGTCATAATAGAAAAAAAAATAGATTTTTCAATAGAATAATGCCCGGATTCACACCAGTACTAAGTCAATGAGTTGGGTTAAATCGAATTCAGTCGATGTAATGAGTTAGCCAGCATACGCCCCTAATCTGAATCCAATAGAAAATATTTGTAGAATGTTAATCGTAATTATGGGTATATGCAAAAAACCGACTTTTGAGTCAACTGCAGAGCTGAAACAAACTTTTGTTTAAGAATAGGAACAAATTGAACCCAAACTGCTGCAAAACTTAATAAAATCCAAGGTTATTTGAATTTATTCTCAAATAAATTATTAGCTTTTTACGTTCCTTTCCCTTTTTTCCTTTTCTTTATTAAAAAACTTAGACATGGACATTTACAATAAATCACAAATTTTTTTTATCTGTTTGTTTTAATTCACATGCGAATTCATGTTCAATATTTCCGTAACCAAAAAAAATGAAATTGTATTGTAAGTTGTAAATTATTCACAAAAGGTAATGTGGGTTATATATCGCATATGAAACGCATTGTATTGTATGACACTGCATTTTTAACTGGTGTTTTGCAAGGTGAAGTTTTTCAATGCATATGTATCAATATTTATTAATGCATTTGGAAATGTTTGTAGAAATTGAATGATTAAATTCAAACACTCATTTAGAAATTTCAAAGGCTATAGCTGGAACATTTGGAATAAAGGGACTATGAATACATGTGGGCTGTATGAAGAATTCAAGGTATTCGTAACATAGTTCGTGTCGTAGAATAGATGAAGCCAATTTATTGTTCTAGCTACGATACATATCTTAAATAGAATTTTTGATTAACATTTTTCAAACTAATGAAAGAAAATTAGCATTTTGTTCTAATAATCTATTGTAGCAATACTTTTGAGTATATTGTATGTACGTGTATATATGAATATGTACATAGATTATTCATTCAGTTAATAAGTTGTCTCTTGTGGTCCAAAATATCCAACAACCTTATCAGATCAGGTTTCAACCAAAAGATTTGAGGTTGGAAGAAATTCACGATAAAAATTCAAGTAGTCTGCTAAATTTTGATATTATTTAGTAGAACGTTTTTCAAGATTTTGGTAAAATTTAATGCAGCAATTTAATGAAGCCAGCGGCTCACATAAATAAACTTGATTTTTTTTTTGTCAACGTGAATGTTGTTTAATGTTTGTATGCAGCAGATTTTTTCATTTTTCCTTACTCTACAAAACTATCGTAGTTATGAAACAGGAGTATTGTTAGTTTTGGATTTCCTTTTCAAATTCATTCCATCTAAAAAGCATTAAATCTTGCCTTTTCTCTGGTCTTAAAAATTGTCTTTCATTTAATAACTGCATACATTGTTTACATGCTCATATACTCATATACAATATGTACATATGTTCTTGTTGATAAATTGCGAATAAATATCGCAGGACGTCAGATTTACTCATATAATTTTGCACTCATGTGATACTTGTATCAATTACTTGTCTACAATTTAGAGAAGTACTTTAAAGTTTCTTTTACTGTTGACTGTATGTTTATTAAAATAACCTGCGCCTGCAATTTAGCGCATATATCATATAATGAAGGAACACAAGCTGAAACTTACTAACTGTTCATACATAATTGCATTCCGACAAGGTAATTTACAATTTATTTTATTGGCAATCTCCGTTCGCTGTTTTTGTGAAGAGGGGAGATTGTAAGCAATTTATAAACGGAGGATGATGCAACAAACAAATAAATCCATCAACGCTATTCTATGTTTTATTATTGAAAAAATAAAATAAAAAACAAAAATAAATGTACATGAAACGACTGTACTCATACTTATATTCATATGAAAATAAGCTGCAGTATGAAGGCAGAATTAGGGATATGAATTGGTTTATTTTTATTGTGCAAACATATTTACTCGTAGATATACGCTAATATCTATGACTTCCTAATTTGATTTCAAGTGTTTGATGTGCCTAGCTTGTACTTAAAACTATGATTTACGTTATTTAAGGGAAAGTAAACAAGTCATGTTTAAAATCGAACAATAAACAGTCTATATTATATATTGGCCTTCCAAAAAAAATATTAGCACACCAATCAAATTTGTTAAAAAGGCTATCTTAGCATACTATTAAATTACAACAAATATACCCAAATGAGTGCGGAAAAGAAAATATACAGAAAAACTAGATATTTTGTTTCATATATCTTGAGTTAGATGATCACGTTTACAAAAACAAGCAGTAAACTGCTGAAAGTATCTACAGGACATGCAAATACATTGGCACATGGAAATGTCTTATAGGCATACGACGAAAAATAGGATATAGGGTGGTTGTGCAAAAAAAGAGATGGTTTAAAGTTTTACCCCGGTGTAAAAAAAAACGCAAGTTCAAAAATTATGTACATATATACTTATTGTATTACCTGTAAAAAATCAAAAATCAAATGCTAAGCACTATACCAAAAAAAGAAAACAAATATGCACAAACGATGAAACGTACATTTGTAACACACACAACACGTCGAGAAAGAGAGCGACGACGATTCATGTGTCCATGTACAGACTGTTCTCCAATATCCCATTCCTGTGCACAGGTGATTCCTTGTGAAGCACACAAACCCAACAAAAACACCAAATACGCACACAGAGTACGATCATTGAACGGTAGAAGGAAAGTCCGCTTTTACACGCCGCAGGAGTTTGATGCGCATGTTTTGTTTATTTTCTTTAGAACTGTCCTTCTGTAATGTGCGCATTTTTACACGAAGCTTTTTCCCATTCTTTAGTTATTTGACAGCTCTCTTTCATTTCATCTTTGGCGCTCAGTGTTTCATAATTGAATTCGTTGGTCCATTTAGATTCATCCGCCGTACTGAAATGCTGTGCTCGTAACAACAACCAAAAAGTAATGAAGCAAATGCGAAAAAGAAAGAAGAAAGAAGAAGAAAATGTCAAAAATATGCAATGAAAATCTTACCCACATGCAGTAGGAATTTGGTTAATTGGGTATCTTTTCTCACTCATTTGAACCTTTCAAAACATGCGCCGTGTAAAAGCGGACAAAGCAAAAAATGGGACACATTTTTCAGAAAGACAAGCGGTTAGACCTATCCATGTCAAAAATGGAAGAGAACGTGCACACCCATGCATTCTCTCATTTAAATTTTTCCGTTGGTCAACTGATTTTAATCGAGCTATACTGAGTTTCCCTCCTGGTTTTGTTTTTCAGACACAGTTGGGAGCTCAGGTGATAAGGCTGTTTAGAAACGGTAGCAGGAGTGGACTTTCTGAGACATTTCACAATAAGTTTTCCTTTTCACTGGAACAGTAGGTTGCGTTGTATACGAGTACTTACACAATCAAATGGGAAAGACGATAGCAGTCGCCGCTTTGCGTTTTACAGGAATCCAAAGTTGTACGGGAGAAGAAGAAGAAGAAGGAAAAAGATTAGAAAATGTCCACTTTTCGTTTGTCTAAATACATCATTCATAAGAATTAACGTTTGCCTTGGCTTACTGTAGTCACTTAAAAACTATATGCGAAATACTTATTTGCCTAAACATATGTATGAAATATTTCAAACTTGGACCAGTGCCAATTACGTGGAGTGCAGAAGAAATAACATACATGAGCTACTGAAAGAGTTGGTTTCGAAGCTTCTTTGAGATGTTTTCCTGAGTGTTTTATTAGCATTAGATCTCAAGTGGTAGTGTATTGGCTTCAAAATCGGAAGGTTCGGTGTTCGAATGCCAGCCTCGTCCGAAAGACATTCTTTTTTTCAGCCAACTTAATTCACGTAAGACGAATGGTTTCCTCTAATACAACAACAAGTCCAATTACACTAATAATTTAGTCTCCCCATTAAATGACCCATGAAGCGAAATAACCACTGAGCCCAACAATTTTTCTTTCTCTCTCTGTCCCATTTTCCTAAAAACTTAACACGTGATCAGGCATTTTAAGTGTATTAATACCTATTGGGTGTTAAGTTCTTTAAAAAAAAAAAAATTCATTCGGAGAGAAATGTATAATAGCATGAATAGGTCCAAAAACCAATCAAATTAACCTTCACAAGGTCTGCAATTTGACGATATGAAATTTCGTTCATTTCTACATACAAGTATATCGGTATAAAAATAAATCTTTGTATGAAATAATGATTTAATTTAAATTTACTCATTACGTTTTCAATTTACAAATGCAATGCAATATATCGCTTTAACCCTAAAATTGGATTATTGTATTGTAATCAATTTCGATATTACAATTATAGATATATGTGATAAGTAATATGTAGCTTATAACTGTATTTCACACTAAATTAATTTTAATAGAGTCAATATTCTTGAGAAAGGCTCTATCAACTGCGTTAAAATTAGGTACTAAATGTGACGAAGATTGTTTTATCTGACCTTTGGAAGAACTAGTAAGGATGATAAAAGATGATAGACTGAGATGAGACAAGAAATCGTTAGATCTCTTCAATCTCTCTAAGTTGTTACCAATTTTTATGCCTGAAATATTTACTGCAAAATTAAAAACAAATTATTTTAATTCAGAAACGGAATGATGACATTCAGAACAGTAAAGCATTTGTTCGAACCCTCTTAATCAAGAAGGGAGGGAAATAGACTATCATCCTCAAGCTATTGCTGTACTCAAATTGTGACTTATATAGTAAGTAAATACGTATACCAGTCGACTATCATGGAGAAGGTTTTGAGTTCAAAATTCACCCAACAAACAGGAAAAGTAAATAATTTTTCTAATGTCACCACTCTCGACAGGCAATGGCAAACATCCGATAGTGAAATCATCTGCTTACGAAAAAAAAAGCAAAAGCTCGTAGATCCCCTCTCACTGTGCACAAAATCGTAAGCCGAATATCACAGTGTAGGGGAGACTATCCCTTGGTCCACCCCGAACTGTCGCACTGACATTTTATTAAATTTATTTATATATGAACAATATAATAATTAAATTAACGGACTTAGGTTTGAATGTAATTATCATATAATTTTTGTATTAAAAGTTTTTGAAAACAAAGAACTTATTAATAAATATTGATATCAATTTTATAGTTCCCAAAACATATACTTTAATAAAACCGTGAAATATGGGATCGAGCTTAACGTCTTTAAGGCAAATAATCCTCCCACCGAGAAGTAGACAAATATGCATGTCAGCAATGACATAAAACAATTAGAAATATAATAATTACCTATGGAGAATATACGGTACTTATATTTAGCGGAGAATATAAGCAAAAAGAAAGTGGTATCAGACAAGATTCCTTCAAGATAAAATGGAATAAGATAATCTCATTCAACAACCAAGAAGATAAATCAAAGCTTTGAAAGAAGAGAGAAAAAAGAAGATTTACTGATGAAAATTCAAATTGTTCTTTGTGGAAAGAAACAAAAAATATAATAGACGGTATCTGTCTTCCGATTGTTAATGAAAATTCTAAACATTTAGAAAACATATCTGAATAAGATAAACATATGTAGAACAAGAATAAAACTAAAAAAAAAGATTATATTCAATTATGTACTAAAAAAGACTTTAACTTAAAAAACTTTAAAACTAAAATTAAAATTTTAAATGAAATCTTTTTAATGAATTGCAGGTAGATTGCATTAGATTGAGGATATTTACATAGGAAAAACATGATTCAAAATTACCAGATCGGCTTCAAAATTTTCTTCAATATCATTATTTGTAGAAAAGATTTTAGTAAAGTTCTGTATGTTGGAGAAAACCATAAACTCTTATTGCTTATATATAAATAATTGTAGTATAATGTGTAAATAAAACATTTAATCTTATCGAAATCAGGTTGTAGGAGAATGTTGAACCTCGATTTCGACCTAATCTGAACGCAATCAACTTAACTGCGTTTGCCTTGACAAGATAGCTTGTGTTGAATAGGATTGGCGAATAAAAATAACAGATATGCCAGCAGAAGTCACACCGCCGTTCTTAATGATGAACTGTCTACTGATGAGAATATTTAAAAGAATGTATAGCAGTGGTTTACTTATGCCCAGACTATTCTTGCCGAACGGTGTCAATAGCCTTCTCCAAGTCAATCAGACAGGCATACGTGCATTGTTTCTTCTTATGGTTCTTGTATTGATATTGTTGATATCAGCACACCAGCTTAGACATCATACTTCGCCTTAAAACTGAATTGGTTATCCTTTTAATCAATGCTATAATGATCATCTTTTCGAATATCCTACAGAAAGCACCACAGCTCTCTTCCAATCCGCTAGATAATGGATATTATTCAGTGCCTTATTAAACAGGGTGGTGTAAATTTCCATCGATTCGAGTGGAAAAGTCGAAGCACATTGTTTGGTATCTCATCAGTTATCACTACTTTACTACTTTTCATCAATTTGAAAATCGCTTGAGCTTTATACTCCAACATGTCAGTGTGGTGCTATTGGGCTATCATACTATCACTCATGTGTTTGTTTGTCTCGTTCGTTCTATCTCCTCGCTTGATAAATACTTGTACCTTTAAATTCCTCCAATTCCCCAATTTCATTACTTACTTAAGGTGGCGCTATAGTCCGGAGTGGACCTGGGACAGAGCCAACAAGCGTCTCTAGCCAGTTCGATTTTGAGCCAGCTGCCCCCAGTTTCGCATGCTAAGTTTGTCCTTCCACTTGCGTGCGCCAACTGAGTCACGGCTTCCTCTACTGCACTGTCTCTCGTGGGCGGGCTCGAAGATTTTTCGGACCGTAGTATTGGTGTCCATACATCTCAGTCGATGGACTTCAACTCTTTTGGCTAAGTGATAGCCCGTTCTGTCGTTGTATCTACAAATCCACTCACCGTATATGCAGGCGGGAACGAAAATCATCCGAAAAATTTTCCTCTAAGCGCAGATATTTTTGATAAAGTCCATGTCTCTGCGTTATAGGAAAGAAGTGGGATTATAGGGCCTTATATAGGGTCACTTTTGTTGTTCGCGAGAGTCAATTGCCGTCTTAGCCCAAAGAAGCAGCGATTGGCAAGAGTTATTCTTCGTTTGTTCTCAGCACTGTTGTCGTTGTCTGAAGTGATAGCGGAGAACAGGTAGACAAAGTCCGTAACTACGAGTACCTCAAATTTATATCTGTTAAGGGTGACGTTATGTATGAGCCGTCTGTGTTGGATGTACTTTCTTGTTGACAGCATATACTTGGTTTTGACTCATTGACCGTTAAACCCATCTTAACGGCTTCCGTCTCAATACTCGGGAAAGCGCCACTGACATCACGTTGCTTTCTTCCGATTACGTCAATATTATCAGTGTTTGCGAGTAATTGTACGGACTTTTGAAAAATTGTGCCTCTTGTGTCGGCGCGCTAGTTTTAGCGTCACCTTGTCTAAATCCTTTTTCGACATCAACTCTGTGTGAGTTCTTTACTGACCTTGGTAGAGCAGCGTGCATTCTCCATCGTCATGAGTTAGGCAGATATGCCAAAACTAACCATTGCTCTGTAAAGCTCGTCTCTATAGATGCTGTAATATTCGTCCTTAAAATTGATGAGTAGCTGGTGTGTATCGATTTAGAGGTCATGGGTTTTTTAACCATATCTGCTGCAGTGTGAATGTTTTGTCGATGGTTGACTTTCCTGGCCTAAAGCCTCACTGATATGGACCAATCAGGTTGTTGACGAACGACTTCAGGCGTTCATACAATACCGCAGATAGGATTTTGTAGGCGATACTAAGAAGACTGGTGCCACTGTAGTTGGCCCAGCTCAGAGGGTCTTTCTTAAGGATAGGACAAATAATGCTGAGGTTCTATCCATCCGGCATTGTTTAGTCCGACCGTATTCTACAGATGAGTTGGTATATGCTCCTTAACAAGTCATTACCTGTCGCTATGAAGAGCTCTTACTATGTTCCCTTGTTCGTCTCTACAGCCTTCGGTTTGGGGTTTGCGTTCGTGTCATGTTTTTTTTACCTTTTGGTTATGGTGACCGAGTAAAACCCGGCACATCCCGCACATCATAGAGCTCGTGAGCAACTTTAATCCTTCGTCAAACCAGGGGTTTCCTTATGGTGACCGAGTGAAACCCAGCACATCAGATGCGATATCTCTGATGAATTGTTGGCAATGTTGCCACTGATCTTCGGATATTTAGGTACTGAAACCGCAACGACGAAATATTCCGTTGCTTTTCAACCGAGTCGGTACAAACACTATGCTGACCCACGCTGAGTTGTAGGTTTACTCTAATGTTTGGTGCGTTATTTATGCAATCTCCATTCTTGGAGTTAAAATCTCCGCCGATTGTAGGCTTAGGCACATAAACGGCTTTTTTCTACGGCATCTATACAAACCATAACGACGTTCATCGTTAGAGGGTAAAATACTGATTTATCCCACCGTCTGCCTAATTATGGAGTACTAGAAAAATTAAATCATAGAAAAGGAAAAAAGACTCTGACTGACTTATCTTTTTCTTAATTAAGTGATAGCCTGATATTATGGAATGGTATATTTAAAAAAAACCAAACTGAAATATGGAAGATAGAAATCGGAGAATCTTTTTGAATTATGCAAATTAAAGTATTGTAATTACGAGCATATCATCAATTGAAACCAAACATGTGAATAATCAAATATTATGAAAATTGGATTAAATTTAGTGAGAGAAAATGAGCTATGGATATGATTGAAAATAAGATAATGTTAAGTGTACAATGTTTGGCAAATATGATATTAGTTCAATCAAATTAAAATAATGAGAATTTACAAGCGATAGCATAGTATGATATGATTAATAAATTAATGAAATAAACAATTATTGATCGAGAATATGTATACTAATTAAAACCCCAAACATTGTCCCGCCCCTGGAAGAAAGTTTCAGAAATTGGGAAAAAGAGCCAGTTTGTGCACTGTGCGAACAAGGTTTTCATTTAAAGTTCGTAGAGTTACATCTCGTACGTGTCCGTCTTTGCCCGTGTGTATTGCAGATACTCTTCCTAATGCCCATTTTCCTAGAGGTAGATTGTCTACCTTGATTGCTACCAAGTCGTCGATCTGTAGGTTTCGTTGCGACTCCAGCCAACGTCGTCGTTGTTGCAAAGAGTAGAGATATTCCATGCTCCATTTTTTCCTCTTATCTTTGATTGAAAAGCTTGCCATCTGGACAATCGATTGAGCGGCACTTCTTCGGAGAGTTCAGGAACAGCTGAATACGGTTCACCTAGAATGAAATGAGCAGATGTTAGAGGATCAAAGTCGTTATCAGAATTTTGACATAAAGGACAGGAGTTCAACAAAGTCTCAATTTGTGTAAGAAGGGTATACAATTCTTAGAAGTTCAGGATGTCGGATGCAATGACTCGGTGGAGATGTCTTTTGACCGATTTTACTCCCGCCTCCCACAAACCACCAAAATGTGGTGCCGAAGGCGGAATGAAATACCAGGTAATTGAATCACGCGCGAGAGGCTGGGCTATAAACGAATTATGTATGTTGTTCTGACAATATATGTTGATGCATTTCGGAAAGCAGTCTAGCTTGTCCGAATAGATGTGCGATGGTTTACCTTGTATCGCGACAAAACGGCGTAGAGCAGCTAAAAATGCCTCGGTGGTCGGATCGCTGACCAACACTAGATGTGTGCATTTTGTATCCATACATATGAATGTTTTCTTTTGTCGTACAGCTTTTCCGTCCGATCTTAGACCTTATTTGGATGCGTCCAGCATAATCACACCCACAGTGTGTGAAGGCTCTGCACATCTGAATCCGTGTAGGGGGTAGATTTCCCATAAGTTGGGATGATGTCACTTTTCTTTGCCGAAAACATTTCATACATTCGTGCGTTATTTTGCGAAGTAAATTTCGACAGCCGAGGATCCAGTATTCCTGACGTATCAATGTTGTTAATGTTGTTAATCCAGGATGTAGCAATCTTTGGTGAGAGTCGAGTGCAATGAGTTTTGTTACAACGATCTGTAGGTTTTGTAAATGATGATGGGATGTTTTGCGTTAAACGATATGTAAGCTTCTTGCATTCGACCTTCAACGCGTAGTATTTTCTCGTTATCTAGAAAAAATTTAAGTTGGAAATTTTACAGGTTTTAGCGTAGTGACAATGCTTTGAGTAAAAGGAAATTGCTTCACCAAAACACAAATTCGCCAGCCATCTTATTATCTCTTTCTTAGCATTGTAAATTTCATTAGGTAAAGGTTCTAACCGAGTTGGTTGGGATTTTTAACGACATTTTCCGATCAAACGATGTACATAAGCGAAAGTACAAATGAAAGGATGACAAGACGAGATGCGATTCGAGAGAGAATCTAGGGGGTGGTCAGGATGAGAAACGAAGAAGTTTTGTTTAAATTGCTTTTTCGTTTCTTGCTTGCATTCTGGATGTTCTTTGGAAATGTATGTTATGGCCAATTTTCGTAACTTTCTTTCCACCATTGTGGGCCACTCTACCAAATGGGGTGTGAGAAAAGATTCGATGGCTTTATGCCGAGGGAAACACAATCTGCTGGGTTCAGATTTGGCCTGACATTATACCATCTATTGCGAGGTATGATATTGAGAATTTCGGCTGTTCGGTTTCCAACGAAGATTTCCCAATGTCGTGGGTTTGCCGACTGCCAAAAAAGAACTACTTGAGAGTCGCACCAAACGAAAACGTTCGAGCAGGTTATGATTAAAGCCGTTTGAACAGCAGCAAGTAGGCGTGAAAGCAATAGCACACCACAAAGCTCAAGTCGAGGGATACTCAGTTGCTTAAAGGGGCTCTCTCTAGTTTTGGCCGCAACGACGTTTGTTATGATGACTCCATCAGGAAGTACTCGCCGTACCCGCATACGCTACATTAGAGAACCCATGCAGCTGAAATGATGAATCTGTCATGCCGATTGAACGAGGGACGTTATTTTTACTAAGAATAGGAAGTTCTTCCCGAGTTTTAGACCATTTTTGGACGACTTCTTCCGGAAGATGATCGTCCCAATTAAGTTTTTTCTACCATAGTTCTTGTAATATTATTTTCAATTGTATATTCTCGCAATATCTTTGAGAATATTTCTTTTAGTGACAGGATCATTAGTAACCAAATTAAAGCGGTACGAAAAAAGGTCTAGTTGTGAATTCCTGTATAAGACAAGGACCTTGATGCACGAATTGCCATCAGAATTCTTAAAGGAACCATCGAACACGACGCGAAGTTTTGTTATAGCACTGTCCGACTTAAACACAGTGTGATGGGGTAAATAAAAGACATTAGGTTTTGAAATTTCATCTGTGGGAATTTTAGATATACGAGTACGTCCTAGGTCTAAATAATCCTGCATAAACTGCGAACAAGATTAGGAAAGATTTTTATTACCTGCGAACTTTTTCTCCATTGCTTTTAACCGCGAGTATGCACCACTAAGTGTATTATTGAATTGAGGGGTGACTTTAAATGGAAGATTCACTATATATTTTTCCTATTTATCGCGACTGTGCGTTTGAAGAAAATGTTCTTCAATTAGTATATCTTCGTTTGATGAAATCGAGATGCTATTGCCATCGATACTAAGCCCTTGAGTGCTCCTGCAAGCGTGGAACCGATTCCACGAATTTGTTCGTTTGAGACCGAGTCTCAGAATTATTTTGAACACAAGATTCGGTAACGAATCTATTGATAGTTTCCAAAAATGACTTTTACTTTGCCAATTGCGGTAGGCAACAATGTTTGAAGATGATGAGCATTTACTTTGACCGAGTGATTTGAGACGAGTTGATTCGATTGCGACGATGATGGGTGATTTGAGGAATGCGAAAATGAACAAGGCGACGGGGGTATTTCAGATTGAGAATTAGAAGTTTCTGAGTTAGTCATACCGAGATGCACTAGGGTATGGTGACACGAGCTGGAAGTTCTGCATCGACATTTCGATTGACACCGATTGGAATTGTGTCCACTCCGCAAGCAATTAAAACACAGTCTCTTTGATTTAACGAAATCACGTTTGGCATTTACAGCCATTGAAAGAGATTTATCACAGTGTGTGAGACGATGAGTGTCGTTGCATTTGGGGCATTCGATGGTTAATGACACATGCATGCTTCGAATAACTACCGACTTATTTCTGCTTCCATAATGAACGAGTGATTTGCACTATTCAAGGGCCTCACAACGTCGTTCCAAAAATAGAAAGAATTCCCTAATAGTGGGATAGTCCATATCTACGCTATGAGTAGACCAATTTTGACGAGTTTCCGGATCTATCTTGGTGTAAATCATCGAAGGGTCCCTATCAAGTGAGCTATATGAATCGAGGCCTCTTAAAACCTTGTCCGCACCATCGGATATAACCATATAAGTTTAACGCCTCTCTACGAACGCAAAAAGTGGAACTTTTGAGTTGGATACAAAATATCTAGATTGTGCACTGTACTCAAATACATGTCTTAGAAAGCGGGCCACTCACGATAAGTATGAGAGAATGGGTCGAAATGAATTTTCAGAAGAAAGTTACTTTGAGGTGGTAATGTGCTGGTTTGATGCTGCGGTTGAGTTTGTTGAAGGCAAGGTGCAACAGTTTCGGGCACCGCGGTAGGAACAGTAGTAGCGTTGGGCGTTGTGTCATGTTCAGTTTACTGTGGTTGTACAGCAGGTGATTGAATAACAGAACTTGTGGGAACTGTACATGGTTGAAGTTTACCTCTTTCGCGAGCTGAAGAAAGAAAAATCGATTTTACGACTAAAAACTTTGATTCAAAATCTTCGAAATCAACTTCAGGATCGATGAAACCATCATCATTAACAAAATTGTAAATCTGTTATTGTGTAGACGTAAACTTATCCCATAGTTCACTGAGTTTTTCTAGGCGCACTTGCAATTATTCTAAACTAGCGACATCCGTAATTTTTTCGTAATATTTGTTAATCTTGTTAGCGCTCCTTTTAAATGACCACGATATGCGCGCAAAGCCGAAAGATTATGAGGCATATTGAAGAAAATATAGTGATGATTACGCAAGGTTCATTTTATGACCCCTAAAAGGGAGTAAAGTGGTTAGATCGCGTGTATTAAAATTCGTGTATAGATGGACCCATTTTGTGGCCTCCAAGGCCTTTTATGGGGACGGATTGTTACTGATTAGAAACAAAAGCATTGGATGACTTGAACCAATGGCAGCTGCGAAAATTGGAGAAGAATTGGAAAGAATGGACATTGTTAAAGCCTTTCAAAGACGTGCTCTGGCGTGCATTAAAAACAAGAGTTTGCCCATTGAACAATTGATATGATACAAGGTTTGCTGAAAAAAATAAAAATAAAAATGTTAAATTAATATTTGTATTTTTTCCCTAAAATTGTTAAACAATTTTTCATTTAAGCTTTTACTTGCTTCAATAAGTTGGGGTATCTTCAAAACTACTGACTTGAGGTCTTTTGTTTTCTTTGTTAATATTAGATACACGTTTCAAATTTGTAAAAGGTGAGAGCTAATAAGATATTTTTCCAAAAAACAAAATGATAACAAAATTTAAGGTTTTTTAAAAAAAAAAAAAAAAAAAACTCACTTTTAATCTTCAATAACTAATGCGTCAAACATTAGTAGTTTTTGCGCAACATTTACTTTAAAACAGTTAATGTACTCATAGTTACAAGTTCAATGGTACCCTATTTCATTTACTTCAAGTTTTATTTTCAATTGCAGTCAAAGCAGTGCAGCATAGGGCTTTGTTTAAAACCTCTGCATTTCGGAGGTGATGCATTGCCGACGCTCCCATTCACATAATTTTTTTCTCAAAATATGTCAAGTTTTCGATACATTATCCGGAACACCCTGTAGAATAAATATTATTATCTACCCAAATACATTACTCTATTTAGATGTTAATTTCATGCTTTATGATCCTCTCATTTCTCATAAGTCTGACTCAAATCGTTTAGCATTAGATTCACATCACACCTACAAATATTTAATGTCCACAAACTAACTTATCTTCATGCATTTAGAAACAATTTCTAATATCATAGACGTAGCCTTTCTTTACATTCCTGTTCCCATAAAACTTCATGTTGTTGCCATACCCAACCATGACTAATGCGTGGACATCACTTCATATTCCATTCACATAAATCTAGTAAAGTGCCATAATTTGACATTATTGAGGTGAAGATGAAAGACACATTTGTCAAAAGTACGCGACCAACTCACAAAACATTATAATAATAAAACCGCATACAGCAAAAGTAAAACTTTCAACAATAAAATAAGTGGAACCTCACAAATCCATAAGCGTATTTAAATTTCCACGGAGAATTTCTTAAACAGTCAATGCTATTGAATTTATGAGGCATCCCGCAACGAGACTATTGATGCTGATGATGCCACCAACACGTACTGAATTTACTTATTACTTTTATGTAAGTCAGACGATTTCGGGTCGACCGTTTTCGTGCCGTGCTTTAAGTGTACCGACAAAGTACCATCACTATATGTATGTATGTATATGTTACATAGATACGAATACATAATAAATACATATCATAATTTAACCAAAGAATTTCTTTTTTACCCATTTAAATGGGATTAAATGTAAGAAGGGGAATATTGGATGAAATCGCCATTGACAGATGCATTGACGCTTTCGCCTCTCTCTATCACTCGCGTCACCTTCATGACTGTTATAATGAACAAAATATAGGGTTTTCCAATAAGGACTTGACAACTTTTTTTTGAAATAAAACGCAAACCATTTGAGATACTTCAAAAACTTTATTATTGGCTTGAAGTACAATCAAAAAATTTATGAATTGAACTCGACTTCGTTCATATGGCCACCGCGGGCACGTGTGCAGCGGTCGATTCGTTGGACCCAATTTTCAACGACTCGGCTACACATTTCAGCCGAAACGGCCGCTATTCCGCGTTCAATGTTGGCTCTGAGCTCTTCCAACGTCGTCGGCGTAAACCAATGACTTAACGTAGCCCCACAGAAAATAGTCAAGCGGCGTTAAATCACACGAACGAGGCGGCCAATCGACTGGCCCATTTCTTGAGATAACACGCTCACCATACTTACTCTTCAATAAATCGATTGCAGTACATGGCCCAATAACGCCGCCGGCATGCAAACCGCACCAAACAGTTATTAATTGTGGATGAAGTGGTAATTCATGAAGCACATGTGAGTTTACTGAATAAATTGACAGTGACAGTTTGATGATTAGTGAAAGAGTGCGTTCACAAATTAAATTCAAAGTTGTCAAGTCCCTATTGGAAAACCCTTTACATCTTTTGTTCTTATTATGTATAGAAGGCAAGAAAATAATCGTATATTTAATTGTTAGTTAGACTTTATCCAGGAATATATTATCCAATTAATTTCTAATAAATCAATTCAAATTTGCAGAATCTCCTTCTCTGATACTAACCTTCAATATGCATATCGAAGTAAACATTTTTTAGACAAATTGACTGGCAGCTACAGTTATAAGCACAAAAGTCAGTGCTTGGAAGAATTAATATGACGTATTTTACACAGCGTAGGTAAATTTAATCTTATGAAACAACACAGTCCGGGATATATAAAAACAGTTTGAAAGGTATAATATTGTATAAGTTAAAAACAAAGATTCCCATAATTGTCTTCTTTTGATACATATTTCTCCCACGTATCTGCATTGCTACTGCACCGCTTGTGGGGTTGGGTAAATTTGCAGACCTTAGAACCGTTCTACAGGCCACTCTATTTTGGATCACCTCGATAGTGAGGCCAGAACTTGGCGATGTTTCAGTATTTGAGTGATCCAGTTATTTTTCTCTCGGTCCCTTCCTTGAACCTCGGCTGCAACTTGAGCCTATGTTGTTTTTGGACCGGATTTTCCGACGGCCTTGCTCGTAGACAAGCCGATGCTCGTACTTCTTATAAATTCCCGTTGTATCGACATTGCATTTTTGTATTTTTCGTCAAACGCTCCGAACACATGTTTTTTGCAATAAACTTTACGAATAAATCCTGGAAATAATAGTTTCGCAATTCTGACTTTTGTATAAGATCCTTTATCAGAATAATATGTGTGTAAGACACAATTATTTATTGTGTATTTCCATATTGGTAATTCACCTCCAATCATTTATCTACTTTCAAACTAAATATATTATGACACTAAGCAACTTGCGGTCAATGTTTGGTAATGTACCGCTTTGAATTTATTTTCATATGCAAAAACTGTAAATTATTGAGTAAGCATCTTTCTTTGCAATTTAGTATTAAGCACTTATTGTAATTGTGTAGTAAGCAAATATAGATGTACTCGTATAACTAGACATAAGAATCCGAAAATAGAATAAGTTCAATTCTGGCCCCCATCATATTTCCGAATATTATATGACCATAATGTTCAAATTGATTGATTATCACCTTACCAATCAATTTGAACAGTATGGTCATACTCGTATAAGATCCTTTGTGTAGAAAAACTCCCATCACTATCTTTTACTATAATTTATTATTATACATAATGGGCATTATTCAGTGCATACTATTATAGAACGTATGGAGTAAATGTCCATCGGTTCTGGTACTTATTGAGCACAATGACAGTCGTTCACAGACCACGGTAGTATACAAACCTGTTTCGGATTTTCTTCAGCGAATTCTGTAAATTATTAAATTAACACACAAATTTTCAAAAGCACGGCTGGCGTAGTGCAATAGTGCGCGGACGCGAAATTTTAATATTTCAAGTTGTGCGGGTTCATTCCCTGCTCGTGGACGGCATTTATCTAATTGATATTATTATCTGATTGAAAATAAATAATAAAATTAGTGACGTGGACACAAATACGAAATAGTGATGAGTGACAAAGACCGTCCCGTTATCCCCATTGTGGGATTAGTGGACGGCACAGCAATAACAGTGGAGAGTGAAAGATCAGTTAAACGGAGGAAAAAAAAATGGATCATTGAACTTAGCAAAACGCCCCTCTCTTCGCCCCTCTAACGAAATGCTGCTAAGTAGGGAATTTGGGGGGGCGTCAACGTCTGCGGCAGTAATAGCAGCGCAAAAACAAAGACGTGACGAGACGGAAGATGAATACGTCTCTGATAGAGTGACTTATGACAAAGCAAGTAATAACAGCTTTGCATCGTTGGCAACTTCTGAGTCGGAAGACGAAGATGAAGAACTGAATGCCATTAATAGCAGCATCCAGCAACTACAAAAAAGGTGCTTGCTATTAAAGCTAGGCAAATCGCCCGAAGGCAAAGGGAGCAGGGAGCTAAGGCAAGCTCCCAACAGCAACAGCAACTGCAGGGGAAAAGGGCGCAGAAACAGCAGCAAACACAAACACAGCAAGTGCAAAAGAAGCAAAAAACGCGGCAGCTAAAGCAACAACCGCAGCAGCAAAAACGTTACTAAAAACAGCAACATCAGCAGCAACAACAACAGCATCAACAACAACAGCAGCAACAACAACAGCAGCAACAACAACAACAGCAGCAGCAGAAGAAGAAGAAGAAGAAGGAGAAGGTGCCTCCTATCAACACCAATAAATTAGAGGTAAATGCAACCAAAGACCTTTGTAAGCTGGTCATTGGTAATAATTTTAACATAAAGAGATTGGGGAACGATCGCCATGCCATCCACTGTACTACAGTGGAGGGCTACGCGAAAGTGAAAGAGCTCTTAAAGGAAACGACGACGGAGCATTACTCATTCACACCAAAGTGTGAAAAGCGGCAATCGATGCTGCTGAAGGGGTTGGAACCGTCTTCTGATCCTGAGGAGATCCTGGCACTGCTCAAAGAGAAGGAGTGCGAAGGAGTCAAGTTTGTGGCGGTAAAGCCATTTACCACAGCTAGAGCCAGGCGGGAGAAACGGAGTCTGCCGTTCATCTTGGTGCAGCTCAGTCCCGAAAGACGTCTGGATAGTCTACGGAGTATCAATGTCCTAGAGTACCAGGTGATTCACTGGGAAAAATTAAAAAGGAGCGAAGGCGTTATACTATGCCTTCGCTGCCAGAGGTTCGAGCACGCCGCGTGGAACTACCAAATGAAGCCTCGATGCGTGAAGTGCGCTAAGAACCACAGTTCCGAGGAGTGTGCTCTGGGTATTGACGGAGCATCCGATAGGTCGCAGCTTTCGTGCGTGTTATGTGGAAACGTGGGACACACCACAAACTATCGGGGTTGTCTTAAGTTCGCTGACATTAAGAAAGCAAAACTGGCTCGGCAGCAGAAGGTGGAGGTCAAACGTTCACCTGTCAGGTTTCAAACACCAGCCGTCACGTCCCAAATTTCCTACGCCCAAATGGCGTCAGGTAGGGGGGCTACGGTACAGCAAGCGACTGTTGCTTCTCCGGCGCCGATGCCGAGAACAACGGAAGCTGCACCTAACATGCTGGCCATTTTGCTCGCAATCCAAGGTCAGATGGCTCAGCTGCAAAAGCAGGTGCAAGAACAGGCCAAGCGGGTGGACCAGATCTACTCCCTGCTGCCTGACCTAACGCAACACATGTCGTAATGGGTACACACATGGTGGAGCAAACTTTGAAGGTCCTTGCGGTGAATGTTAATTCACTGATTAGGATCGAACGAAGAGCCGCACTATTTAAGTTGCTTAAAGACCAAGCCCCATAATGTGCTTTTGATTAGCGAAACTAAGTTTACCAAAACACACAAAATGAGACACAGAAGATATACTCGTAAAATAGTACTAACCGATAGGAACCGACCCTACTGCATTCAAGGAGGAGGCGTTGCCTTCTTTGTAAGAAAAGGACTGCTATTTAAAAGGATATTCAGTAGGTTTCAGGTGCTGGAAGCCATGCGTCTTGTATATCACTCTCTGTAGTACAAGAGGGAATCTACTATTCAATTTGTAGGGTCAGCACGGTGTAATGTACTTAAAGGCGATGGATAGACCGTTGTTTCCTAGACACGAGTCATATTTGGATCTTCTGCTGTTCGACGCACGAATAGAACTGACAAGCACTAACCAACATACCACAAACTGTCTACTCACTTTCGTGTATGACAGTGACCGTTGTGGTCTCAGTACCGAGATAACCGTTCCGAATACGAAACTGCGGAATTGGACGAGTTTGTTCAACGGAATAGATAGGAGGTGTGACTACGAAATGTCGGTTTTTCCGTCGTAACATGCCATTAGCCAAAACAGGAGGGCCTCTTACAATCTTCATGAAGTTTACAGCCATAGGAGTCGAAAAAGCGCCTCGTGCTCTGAAACCTCTGCCTCTGTTCTTCTAATTCAGAAAAGAAATACTTGATTCCAATACCTATTCTAGGCACAGTGTACAGACTTTAATTTTAACATTGTGGGTAAACTCCTGAAGTTAGTGTATACATACATATAAAAGTTAATATTGTCAATAGTGATGTTTTATCTTTGGCGGTAGATACATCGTATACATATGTAGTTTGTAGTTTGTTATATGGTATGTACTTGGTTTTGTCCTCATTTACTTTACGAACAACTCGTCTCTCGTCTTGTATGTATTCATATTTAGCTCTGATATTTGTATTTAAAAAAAACAGTATTTATATTCATATATGAGTACAAATTACATTTCTGCTATATTCAAGTACAGGTGAGCCCTTAATGCGCTCTCTGAAAATGTCCACTCATGCTCTGGTAATGATAGTTTATATCAAAGCCGTCTTATTGTTTTCCAGCTTTTCATTAGCTGTGCCAACCTCTTCTATACCGAGAAGCAAGTGTCACCCATCTTTCAAAATTAAGCTTTCAGTATTATACCTGTTCAACAGTTGTTGTAACATTAACTGTTTTGTGACGGTAACGGTTTTTCACTTCGGGCTTAAAGCCAATTGGCGGATATTTGGCCCTTTTATAGAATTGTGAATGTTGTTTCTTCTTTCTTCCGCTTCTTGATTTATTTGAGCTGCCTTTGTTTTCTGTTGCGGCGCCCTAACGAGTGCATCTTTCGTCACCCCTTTCCGGTATTTTCAGATATACTGCATTCAAGTTGAGAGCATTCAGCTGATCTTTATAGTCTCTGATATTTAGGCTCAAGTAGATACGTTCAACCCTATGGAGTTTTTAACTACAATATGTTCGAAAAATCGGTATCGTGAACCCATTTCCGAATAATATCCGCGGAAAAAGTGGTATCGTGAATAATTTCTCTGATGGTGATTATCGCGATTTTTGTGGTAGATTTTTCCTTGTTATTGTGCGCGTAGAGTGCGCGGAGTGAAGAACAGAGTGTAAGATATCCTTTGTTGAAAATTAAACAGTTTTTGAATTCATTTTATTTTAGGACAAATTTAACTAATAAAAAACAATTGGAAATACTTGTTGATTTTATGTAAAGAAATGCAAATACAGCCAAATGGTTTATAAAAAAAGTAAGGAAGATATTACGAAGTTTTGGAAGCCAGTTCAAATGGAGCTGAATTGTATTGTTGTACAGAAAATGCATCATCAAGGGACACTTCTAAACCATCCGTATAATGTAATATATTTATGTATATCATAGACAAAATTATATTTAACTAAATGCCAATGTGGTAGACCAAAATAGACTTAGAAACATTATTTTGTAAAATTTATCATATAATGAGAAAATGTCAATTACTACTACTATTACTACTTGTTGTACGACTTTTGAATGGAAGAAAAGTAAACATTGGTATTATTAATTTTATTTTGGTTATTATTGTTATTATGAGCTGAAGCATTTAATACTATGAAAACACACCAAAGTGCGATGGAACCAATGGTAAGGAAATATGTAGACCGATTGATCGGTCAACTAAAATATATGCTCAAGAAAATGAAATGGAACATCTTCGGTAATATGAGATTCAGACAAAAATTAAGCTAAAAGAAGAACTGTTAAGTATTGAAAGAAAAAAGCTTGAAAAATTAGATTAAAAATTTAAAAATGTTTAAATAAATAACTGTAGAATCTGTATATATAACACGTGTAAATATTTTTACTTTATAAATGAATTATGCTTTATTGAAATGAATTAGGTAAGTAGGGTAGGTAAAAGTGGCTGTTGGAAATACCAACACACTTAGGCCTATTGGCCCATTGTGAGGCCACGTGGATCTATGATCCTTTTGCAAATGGAACCAGTTTGAGCTTATGATGAAGCGTAGGAGACTGTTTAAGTCTATATTTTTTAGATAGTGTAGGTCGTTGTAGAAAAAAGCTCCTAGATGAAGCTTTCTTCTCTGGAAGAGAGCTGGACATGTACGGAGTAGGTGGAGGATTTTCTCCTCCTCTTCCTCGTCCATGCAGCTTCTACAGAAATCATTTGTTAAGGCGCCAAGCCTTCTTGCGTGCTTGCCTATGAGGCAGTGTCTAGTGATGACACCTATTATGGCGCTGAGATGTTTCCTATATAGAAGGACCAAACACTTAGAGCGATTTAGATCCAGCTTTGGCCAGATCAGTTTTGTTGCTAGACATGTGTGTCCAACAGTCCACCTAAGGTCTGTTCTTTTATTGGCATCCAGCTTTAATGTTAGTTTGCACGTAGCGATTGGTATACCCATACTACCCTTTTCCGGTGGAATAGGTATAGTAGTCCCAATTTTGGCGAGTTCATTCTAGTTCCTTGGAATGGAATTTCTCTATAGCCCGGTACACAACAAAGGTGAATGTTGAACTGCTCTGCCATCTCCATGAGAGATGATCGCCATTCAAGGGCGGTTTTAAAATATAATGAGACCGAGTCCAAGGACTTGATAGCGGCCTGACTATCCGAAAAGATTCGGATATCCTTTGCAGATATTACGTTTTACTTCAGCCAGAACAGAGCTTCTTTAATCGCCAAAATTTCCGCCTGGAACACGCTACAGTGATTTGGAAGATGGAAAGAGAGAAAGATATAGATTATATGAGAAAACAACACCACCAACTCTGCGGTCGCAGCTACTTGCCTGTTGAAAATATCGAGGGGTGTCAAATGAAACAGAATGTCTAATGCCGCAGAGGGGGTAAACCGCAAGGATCCGCTTATGCATAGACATGCTGTTCTTTAGACTCTGCTTAGTTTAATGCAGCTGACTGTTTAATGAATTAGGTTGAATAAAAAAAATGTTGTAAACAGGAAATATATCAACTTTCAGAGAAATATTTCATCTTATTTCTTGCGCAATTGCATCAGTTCTTTCACTGATTTCGCTTAATTCCGAAAGTGATGTTGATAGGTTATCAGCAATTGTTGTCAGCATTGAAATTGATGCAAATATTGTGCAACACGCAGCAAATGTTCACAATTTGTATGGCCTTATGGTCATAGTGCAGTTCCATCGCACCCAGCAAATATCTCCTCCTATTTTTTTAAAACTCCATTCGTTGCTAAGGTTGCATTGCTAAACCTTCTCTCCTGTGAGCCCTCTTCATTTACTCTAAATGGAGTTAAAATGCACGGTTCCAAGGGACGATAAGACACAATGTATATGCAGTAAAATAAACTATCAAATACAATTTTACTGAGTAGCCATGTATTTCTTTCACTAGTTAAATAATCGTCTTTCATCCACGATCTTAAAACAGCAATATTCCAAATCATGGAATTGTGGGAAGATCCAGAATGTGTGTCATCAATAAATTGAATTCACATCTAGCTATCAAAAACCTAAAATAATACGAAGAAATCTTAAGATAAAAAAGCTAAACTAAGGAAAATATACCTACGATTAATACATTAAGGCTTTTCAATTATAAAAAAAGAGTGTTCATTGTGTTGCGGTGCGATAATTCTTGCGATAATTCAACTGACTACCGTCGGCTGAGGGGTAGCGAACTAAGAACTGCCAAACCTGATTCCAGTGGTGGTGTGAGCAAATAGCAAAACGTGCCGAAGGATACAATGTTGGGGGACAAACTAACCGCGAACGAGCTCTCTCAAGCGCCTTAGCGCGGTCCTGTTATACTGTTATATACCCAGGTATGGCGGCGCTGCCTGGGTTGACCTTTTGTTTCCAGCCATATTCGTGGAACCGAATTAAAGTTTTAAAAAATGGAAAAACAAAAAACAAACAAAACACAAAACACAAAACACAAAACACAAAACGCAATACAGACAATTCCCGTCCAGGAGGAGTTAGAGGTGAGTGAAGACGAAATTTCAACTTCATCCATCTCACTCACTTCATCCTCACACCGCTGTGCCTGCCGCCTCCATCACCGCTGCTATGTGTGCGAAGAACGCACACCAAAGGACAAGGGTTTTGCAGAATATGAGGGCTGCGGCCCCAACAGCTTAAGCGAATGAGAAAAAGTCGCCTTTGAGAGTGCGACCAGCAAGGGCGATGTAGCATCAAGGGCTGGAGGGGAAGCCGATCAGGCACCCTCTATCTCCTTCGCGGCAAAATTAAAAGAGCGGGCTAGCGTCCCTGGAAAGAAGGCAAATTTCAGCAGCTAGAGAAGCAGATCCGATGACGTCTGTGATCAAAGAATTGAAGCCTTGCCGTCGTCTAACAATCGACCAATGGAAAAACGTCGAGGAGAAGTTCCAAGACGTCCTGTGGAAGGAACTATCCACCACAGGAAACGGGGAGCTTCAATTCGATGGCGCTGGTTGAGAGGGCGGACTCAAAGTTATAGCTTGTAGGAATAAGTCTTCTGTGGACTTTCTCGCACGCTTCATTTTGGAAGTAAGCGATGCTTGGGAAAGCATCAAGCTAAAATGTACGACGGTGGCAGAGTTGGCAAAAGCCACTCTGCCAACACGTACTCTGAGAAGCTCCTAGGACTACTCCATGTGCAGAATCGGGAACTAAAAGCCGGTACATGGAGAGTCCTTAAGACGGGGCCTAGAAGACAGTGCGTGCAGCATTTTCTGCCGTCCCTTAACAAGGACGAAAAATTCGAAAATTCGAAAGGTATGACGGCCTTCGACCATGGTAAAGGGCGAGGGGGAGTCCCCCCAAGATGATGGAAATGCTGCAGATAAACCTGCATCACAGTTAGGCAGCAACGACCTGTACTCATAGAAGAGCCCTGGATCAATAAGGATAACAAGATTCAGGGCCTTAGGCTAAAATATTACGAGTTGTTCTAGAAGGCAGAAGGTAAGATGAGGACTTGCATTCTTATCAAAAACCAAATAGTGGCATTTGTTTTGAATAATTACAGCTCATGAGATCTGACAGCGGTAATCTGCGAATGGGGGTGTGGCAAACCAATCTGTCTGACCTCGGCCTACCTCCCCTATGACTCCGAGGTAGTGATCTCTGAGAAGCTAAAGGACTTGGCGAGCCAGAAAACTGGATGCTGTTATTGGGCTGTGACGCAAACGCCCATCATACACAATGGGGAAGTAGTTATATCAACCCAAGAGGTGAGTGTTTGTACGATTTTTTTATCTTTCAACCTCAATATTTGTATTAGAGGGAATCCACCTACCTTTGTGGTGAAAAATAGGCAGGAGGTGATAGATATCACGCTTGCTTCAAATACAGAAGGGTAGGAAATAAGGGAATGGAGAGTAGTCGACGAAGCGTCAATATCGGATCACCGATGGATAAGCTTCAAAGCGAACTTTCAGAACAGGGTATGTAGTTTTCAAAGAAAGGAGGACTGATTGGTTCAAGTATACAAAAGTGGTAAATATACACCTGGATACCCAATTAATCACCTGCGATAATATTGTTAACTTAGATAGGGCGGTAGAAAATATTAATAAGGCACTAACAATGGCACTCGAGAAAGCTTGCTCGGCTTACAGAACACCTAAAAGTGCTCAACCAAAATGGTGGAATAGGGAGGTTTAAATAGGAAAGAGGTCAGGAAACTCTATAATAGGGCTGAGCTTTTGAGAAGTGTTAGTACATGGAATGAGTACTACGAATGTAAGAAACAATTCAAGTCAAAAAGGGCTTCATGGCAGAAGTGCTGCAAATCTATCGCGGTAACAGATGAGGTTTCGAGGTTACGTAAAGTGAATTCAAAGGAAGAGAGAGTTCCTAGCTACCCCAGGAAAAGTGACGGAACATGGGCTAAAAGTAGCAAAGAGGTTCTGGCAACACTGAGGGAAACCCACTTTCCCGGATCCATAGTATCAGGCGACCCTGGCATGCTACAGCACACTGAGAACATTGATCTCTCTCTCCGAAGAGGAAATAGGTGTCCTTATTAATAAAAAAAAATTATGGTGGGCAATTCAGTGCTTTAAGCCATACAAATCTCCCGGTGCGGATGGTATTCTACCGATTATGTTATGGAAAGCACAGGAGGTAGCAATCGAAAAAATTATGGAACTTCTTAGGCACAGTCTAAAAATAGGGTACATACAAATAGTTTGGAGAGAAGTTAAGGTGGTTTTTATACCTAAAGCTTGCAAACAGGGTCATATAACAGCAAAAGATTTCAGGCCAATAAGTCTATCATCATTTATGCTTAATACCCTAGAGCGAATATTGGAGATTCACATTCAGAATAGATGCAAGCAGGAAAATAAACTGTTCCATTGGGCAAAGCTCGGTCGGAATGTCCGTAACCAGGGGAACCCCTCAGGGTGGAGTCATATCCCCATTCCTGTGGATGCTGGTTATCAATGATATCCCCAAAAAGCTTAGTACAATGCGTGTAAGAGCCACGGCATACGAAGATAATAGTGCGGGGAAAATACTTAAATATTTTAAGCGATATTATGGAGGTGCCCCTGAAGATGATTAGCACTTGGGCAAAAAGCTGTGGTCTCAATGTCAACACTAAGAAAACGGAACTTTTTCTTTTTACCAGAAAGTTCAAGACACCGCAATTCAAACTCCCACAACTCAACGGAGTGGAACTGTCCCATTCGGATAGTGCAAAATATCTGGGTGTGATTCTGGACTAGTTTATCATCCTTACATAACTTAGATGCAACCTGTCCATTTGTAATTGTGCGCCTGGTATTTCTTCTCAATCTTTCTGTAGCAGTCTGAACTGTAGTGATAAATGCTTTTTTAGTTGAGAGAGTTAAGGAATTTAAATACTTTCTGAATCTTTCAGAATCATGCTGAAACATTGAGAAAGTATTTTCTATGGACTCTCAGACACTTCTTTTATTTGCGTAATATCTGCACGAATATATTCCTAAAAACAATCTACTATGGAATTTTTCATTGCAATATGGAATCGCTTGTTGGGGAGGTGCATACGGGCGGGTCAATAAGTCCGTGACTTTTAGAATAAAACACAGATTTTTTGATAAAAACATAATTTTATTTTTCAACGTAGTCTCCCTTGAGCTCTATACACTTCTCCAACGCTTCTCCAATTTTTTTATCCCTTCCAAAAAAAATGATTTGTCGAGGTCCTCAAAATAGGCCTTTGTTTGCGAGATGACTTCATCATTGGAGTCAAATCTTTTTCCACCAAGCCATTTCTTCAGGTTTGGGAACAAGAAGTAGTCGCTCGGAGCCAAATCTGGAGAATAGGGTGGATGAGGGAGCAATTCATAGCCCAATTCATGGATTTTTGCCATGGCAACTGCACATGTGTGCACCCTTGCATTGTCTTGGTGGAAAAGAACTTTTTTCTTGGCCAAATGAGGTCGGTTTTTTTTCAAATCGTCATTGAATCGGTCCAATAAGAATATTCCCCATTGATTGTTCTTCCCTTTTGAAGGTAGTCAATGTGGATTATCCCGCGTGCATCCCAAAAAACAGTCGCCATAACTTTATTGGCTGACAAACCCACCTTGGCCTTCTTTGGCGCCGATTCACCCTTAGAAACCCACTGTTTTGACTGTTGTTTGTTCTCTGGTGTGTTGGATGGATCCATGTCCACGTCCACGGTTACAAAACGGCGCAAAAACTCCTCCATATTGCGATTAAACAACGCCAAACCTTCCTGTGAAGTGAAGCACACGAAATTCATTTTTTTCCATTTTCTCCTCAAATTAGTGAGTAGTCTGATAAAAATAGCTGTCAAACACAAACTAACTGACGCAGCAAGTTTAAATTTTGACATGAGTCAACTGACAGATGCCTGTTGACAGGAGCAGTGTTGCTGTTTCAGTAAAGAGGTCAGAAATTCAAAAAGTCACGGACTTATTGACCCGCCCTCGTATTTAAATAAAATTCAACCCTTGTTAACCTTGCAGAAATATGTAGTAAATGTGGGCAGACATCCCAGTTATCCCTTGTTCTGTGACCTGAACATTCTTCCAGTTCGCCATTTATATTGTTTTAAGGTTTTAAAAGCTTTCTTTATGAGGTCTGGTCTGAGTCGTATCTTTCATTTAATTTCATCTCATAGTGCTAAAGGCACTATGCAGTCAGAACCGGGTAAGAGTGTGCTAGGTGGCAGGACACTGCAGTATAAAAGGAAATGAACAAGCGGACGAGCTTGCAAGAAAAGGAGGGCTACTCGATAATAGTGAGGTTGCCAATATCAAACCATGCCTTTGCATAGTGAGAGGCACTATCATCTAGGAAGTTAATAAAACTAAACAGGGGTAAGCCTAGGACAGTAATAGGAATCCTGACAGGACACTGCCTCCCGCGGCAGCACGCAAAGATACTTAGATTATCAGATACGGATATCTGCAGATTCTGTGGTGATCTGCAAGCTGTTAAGGACATAACACACATACTGTGTGAATGCAAGGCAATATCGCGGAGTTGAAGAAAATTTTTACGGAAATACTTTTTCGAAAACCTAGAGGATGCATGGGATGATGCATGCGATGGGACCATTTTGGTGCCTAGTGTCTGTATGATGGCATATCCATCATACCCCTGTTTAACCTAACTTAACCTAACCCATCTATGGAGCCGAGTTCTAGACTTCTCTTCATTCGTATGTTCATGTTAATTCAACACGCCCATCACTTCTAGGGGATTTCTGAAAAAGACGATTGTGTAAGGCCAGTAACATGTTCCCGTCCAACTCCTTTCTGATATCCTCCGCCTGCACAAAAACGTAAAAACGCTCTTTTTTAACCACTGGTGAAGTTGCAAATGATTTCTTAAGTTCAATGACAAAATGACAAAATTGATAAAAAACTAATTGACTTTTGTAAAACGAATTTTGAAAACAAAGTTTGTACTTACGAGTACAATGTGTTTGTAAATTCTAAAGGATCCCTTTAACGTTCTTCGAATTAACCTTACCTCATGGTGCTGCAGGCAGCTCATCTTGCTCTTCAGCTGCTAAAATTAATGCTAATCTTATAATTGTTTAATCTTTTTTCTTAAAAACTTTTCATAAATTGAAAATTCTTCACAAATCTCAGAAATTAATTCCAGCTGTCAAAATATTCGAGTTTAATTTTGAATTTTTTTTTTTAATTTCATATTGGCAGAACTGATTTGTTCATAAAACAGATTCCGATGGATATTCACTCTATTTTCGAGGAAACAAATTTCGCTATAGAAGTTTGCTTTCGGTCAGGATTCAGAGATGATTAAGTCTCTTTCTTGAGGTATTCGCGACTTCCTTGTACAGTCTAGAATTTCGCTTTGACAAAAAAAAAACTCAACAATGTCTTTAATTTAAACATAGGCTTTTAATATGGTAAGGAAATTAACCCGACGGGACAACCCTCAACTTATTGGACCGATGCGCTTGTAAAAACGCTGAGGATATTAATGTCTTTGTTGGCCAAGTGTTGGCTCGTTCACCCTTGTCATATTTCTAATGTGCTGTTTATGACGGCCGTTTTTATTTGCCTAAGATCTGACAATGTCGAAATAGGCTGACACAATTGACGCGCTGTCACAATCAAAACCCTGGATATCGCCAATTTGTTTTTTTTTTTTTCATTTTTAGTTTTATATTTTGAAATAGGTAGATGAACAAAAAATTTCTGTGTGATGTAGTTTATAATGACTTGAATATATCTTTTGGTCTGACCCTATTTCAACAGCCATTCTAATGTTTATTGCTATTTTGCACAACGTTTTGACAATCTTTAACATAAGAGTGATGGCCTCGCAGAGAAGTCTGAACAATATTATGGTATTTTTACTTTATAAATATATACATATTTGTAATTTAATCAACAATTTCAATCCACGAGTACATGTACATACAAAGATGTGGCTAACTTTGAAATATATTTATTTTAAGTCTGGCAAATTTTACATGTGTCTTATTGATGCATATTATAGTAAGTATTTACCTATGTATTTAAAATATTAATCAATATATTATATGCTTATGACAATTATGATGTGCGAACACGGTTGAATCAAATTAAAAATGAGAATCACTGGAGCAAGGCAACAACATACTATGTATTTACAATATATTTTCATAGCCGTTGTCATAATAATAGATTCGTTCTACAAAGAAACATTATACGTCTGAGCACTTCATAGGCTTCAAAACATACCTAAAAACGATATTATCCAGTGAAAACATGAAAAATTCGATTGTGAGACATAAAAAGACAGAAATTGCAAAAGGAACAAATGCATTTGTAAACTGTTGAGAAACCGGGAATTAATAATATAATTACAAGCCTTAGAAAGTCATTGAAGTGGATGGTGGAACAGCTCAATTCTTCGCTCCCCTTGGTATTTTAATAACATGTTTTAATCAGCTTACACCATAAAATTTTGAAAATGAGCTTATACGAGTATTTGTAGTGAATTTTCAATTTCTCATATGAAGCACAGTGATGCAGTTACATACATATACACTTACATACGAGTATATATATATATATATATATATACGAAATGAGCACTTACGAGTAAAAGAATAAAAATGCACGTCCTTTTCCATTTTTTCTCTTTCATCGCTCATTTTTGTATATTGTGTTGTGTCTTTCATCGATCATTTTTCTATATTTGCGTTGTAAATTCGTTTTTTTTTAAAGATTTGAATTTTTGTAAGAGCAAATTTATAAGACCTACACAGTAGATGGGCCAACTCTTTTGAATCGCACTATACGAGTGCCCCTACATTCATTTAAATACTACAATACTGTATGTATGTATATTGGACTAGGATCTCCTCGACTTTCCTTATGAATTTGAGTGAGGTCACTAGATACGGGTTTAAAAGCGTCTTCTGGGTAAAAATTCCGCCGAGCATTGTTTGCCTGTATGTTTCGGCAGCGTAGACATGTTCCTGTGTGGTCTGTAACGACTGGTGAAGACGGTGTTTGTGTTTCACTCCTTATCACCCCATGGACTTGATGACATCTTCCGCAGCGTTTACTGTTGTAAGGATCAATTGTTGTTGTGTATGTTCAATATCATATGTATGTATGTTGTACGTTCGTTAAATCAAATGTATGCCCCATGAGTAATTGTGAAGATTAGATTAGATTTTTACATATTTCATTTTTAAATTTTGCAAAGGCAAGCCACCACACAATATACAATACAGGGATATGATATGCAGATTTACATAAATATCTTTCAACTGATTTATTTGAAGGGAAACAACAAACAAACCACTCATATACTCGTAGAGAGAAAACTTCCTCTCCTGAAAAATAACTTTGTATATTAATATTTTATTTTCACCTGCTAGTTGAGAATTTCTGTTTATGAAAGAATATAGCATTTTGATATGTATTTTGCAGTACCTATGTTATATGTTCTTTGTAGGTTAATTTGGAATCAAGATAAAGTCATAGGTATTTCACAGATGACTCCCAGTTAATTTGCAAATCATTACGTGCCATTTAGCTGGACGGAAGGAAGCAAGTTTTTCCCTTTCTTGTAAAAAAGGTAGCTTGATATTTAAGCGACGAAAATATCGCCGTATCGTCAGCATGTACCATCAATTTGGGCCCCCGCCCAATTATCAAGGCTTTGCCCACCAATGACGTTGTTTAATAATGAACGGGGTTTTATCGTAAACATCTTCAGATGACGCTACCGATTCGATCAGTCACAACTTGCCGGTCATAGGTCTTGTCGGCGGCTGGACCACCAGTAGTTCCTACCAAGACTTAAATCACGGTACATTGGAGTCAGGGGCCCCCCGGATTTGGATCCAGGCCTGACATGAAGAGGGAGGCCCCCTTGTGGGAGCGTCATGGTGGCTGTGGTTTAAACCCAAAGTCGCGGGAAGGGTCTTCCTTTGGTTGACCCAATGTAGAGTTGCAATAAGTACTGGGTGCTGCGACCCTAAGAGCAGTAAGAGATTTTAGGTCGGCCTTGACTCATACCAAGGGTGGAACTTTTGCCGGCAAAATAGTTCTGATTTGGTATCTCAGGAAGGCGACATAGCTATGGCAAGGCGTATCCTTGATCCCATGGATGAATGGGCATCCCGTAAGCATAAGTCTACATAACAGGTGGTTTACGTTAAAAATCAGACACTATGTACCATCAATTCGTATTCCTGTAACTGCAAAAAATCTGATGTGTACAAATTGTACAATATTGGGCCAATAACCGAACCCTGTGGAACACCTGCAGTTACATTCAGAAGATTCGATTGGCTGGTATTCACATACACTTTAAAACAACGACTTGACAAAACACTTTGGACTATTTTAAAAAAAAAATGCTGGGTAATTAAAGACAAACATTTTGTGTAAAAGCCCATCACGCCAAACAGAATCAAATGACTTCTCGATGTCAAGAAGTATCATTCCTGTCGATTTCTGCCTTTATGCTTTTATGCTATTATTTATTCTAAATATTTGATGGGAGGTACTACTCCTATGGTAACGCCTGAACCCAAATTGGTCACTAGGTAAGATATTTTTCTCATCAATAATTTTCATGGGCGCTTCCTTCAATACTCCTTCATAAATTTTGCTTAAACTACTTAGCAAAGTAATTGGCCTATAGGTTTTGAGCTTATCAGCGGATTTACCTTCTTTGGGAACTGGCACTACCTCAGCAACTTTCCAAACAGTTAGAAAATATTGCATTTTCAAATATGAGTTTATTAAAAATGCTAAGTACCTAATGCAATGATGTAATGATGATGATGGGTCTCCTTCTCCTTTTTTTTTATTATATCCACCGAAAACAGCATATAAAATTTAAATTTGTTTATTATCAACATCTTTTTAAATACTAATCGAAGTCAATGACATAAGACTCATTTCACATTTAGTTAGGTAATCGAGAAAATTCAGAATAATTTGTCAAAAATTATAGATATAAAATGTATGTGGATTACCATCGGTAAAATATATTGTCTACAAATAATATGGAAGTTCTTGGAGTGACCCCAGCCATTACGGCTATTTTTAAATTATTTCATTCTATTAGGCTGGGCAAAATAACTAGAATTCCATGTGATGCTGCACCATTCTTAAAAGATGTATGACCGAAAAAGCTGTTTTGTTTTTAGCTAAAGAGTTGGTTTTTTTTTTCAAGACCCGTTTTTTTTTTATATGTTTATACTTAGGTACACAGCCAGCTCATAATTTCTCAGGTTTTTCCATGCCTATCTAGTCCCAGGTGTCAATTAACAAACTCTATGAGTTTTAATTGATTCTGGACATTTTCTCACTACTCTCATGATTCAGATATTTTTAATTGGATTTAATCAGGGGAAGTTTTTTCACCTTTACAAAGATTGCGAAATCAATTTTTATCATTATTGTTGACTACAGAAGATTAAATTTAAATGAAAAATATAAATAAATTGAAATTTAAATTGAATTTTTGTTCAAGTTTTGTTAATACATTGTTATCACGCATTGTCCCCCAGACCACATAGGTTTCTCAAGGACAAATCTACAATTAACCCACAATGCAATAATGTATGACTCATAATTTAAATAAGTAAGTAATACTTAGATTGCGTTACAGTTCGGGGTGAGCGTGGGACTCAATTAACAAGCCTTTCCATTTAACCCGGTCTATAGCTAACTGACTCCAGTTGCGCACTTCAAGACGGTTGCGGTCTCCTTCTACTTGTAAGGTGTGTCTTCCCTCAACTGCGTTGTCCCTTTGAGTTAGATCCGAAGACCCTGCGAGCCGGAGTATTAGTGTCTATTCGCTCTAAATATCCTAGCCATCTCAGGCGACTAATGGGCAGTTTTCTAAATAGGTCGATGTCACTGTACAGCTCGTATAGTTCGTCGTCCCGACGCTGGCGGCACCGAATATTTCTTTCCTGAAATGACTGAGGATATTTTCATCCATTTCCGATAGAGTCCATGCTTCAGCGCCATAAAGCAGGATGGGGATGATCAAGGATTTATATAGAGTCTCCTAAGTTTTATGGAACAGTATGTTATTACTCAATTGTCTTCTTAGCCGAAAGAAGTAGTGATTGTCAAGACTGATTCTTCGTTTTATTTCTGTTGAGATGCTTTTGGCAGAATTCATAGCAGAGCCAAGGTATGCAGCTATTTCTTACTTCATCGAAATTATAGCTGTCGAATGTGACGTTTTGTCCATTTCGTCGAAGCTGTGTGTCCTTGTTGTTGACGGCATATAGTTGTTTTTGTCCTCATTTAATTCTAACCCATTTTCGTTTTGTACAGCCCACTGTTAAAATCAAACCAACTATGTTAAAATCATCAGCGTACGCTAGTATTTCTACCGACTTTTGAAAGATTGTGACTCCTGAGTTCTGCACAATTTTTTTAAGTATGTTTATTTTTCCAAGTACGGATCTTAAAGGATGAATTTGGCAGAGATGACAAAACTAGACATGACTCTATATAAATCGTGTTTAAAAATGCTGTCATATGCAGCCTTAAAATTGATAAAAAGATATAGGTTATCGATTTGGACTTCTTGAGGATCTTCTTCCAGGATCTGCCGTAGTGTGAAGATTTAGTCGATTGTGGACTTTTTTGGTCTGAAACTGTACTGATAGGGACCAATCAATATTGGCTGCCGAAACGTTCGGACGTTCAGAATATCAGAATACTGGTGGCATGCCTTACATCTATGGCAAGTTGATTAATTTGATTTAGCGTTTGATGATCCGGAGACCGCCATGTCCGCTTGTTATATTGAGATGAGGAAACCGTGTGCTTGCTATAGTCATATTTTGTCCTGCCACAAAGTCAATATGCCTAAATCCGTTGGCGGACGTATTATCGTGTAGCCTTACCAACTGTCCTATTGCCTAATAGGATTTTAACGTCACACTTAAGACATTGATCATGTGTATTGTCGAGGAACTCTTATAAACATTTTTTGGTGGCATCATCCTATTCTTCCGTATGGGCATGGTCAATATTAGTGAACGTAGCCTTAGTGCGGATTGTCAAAAGACGCTCGCTCACATGTCGAAATCTCAAGACTTCTTGCCTAAATTTGCCGCTTACGGCAAACCCGAATCCGAATAAGCTCTGATTCTTTTCCCTATAGGGATCATCATGGTATATATCGCAATTTTTCATGCTGCTTATGTCCGGGCCATCCCATCGCACTTCCTGCATGGCGGTGATATCTGCATGATAGCAGTCACGGGCCTCTACTGCAAATTAATAAGAATGTTTTTTTCAAGATGGTAATTGATTGACAACAAAACTGTTCATGAACGAATTATTGTCTAATTTTACCCTATTCTTCCCACTTATTCGTGTATGTACGAGTTTACTCATAAAACAAACGAATAATATTGTAGTATTTTGGAATTTGATTTCGGTATAAAACCCATTTATTGAATTGCCATTTGAATTCGTCTAGCAAATTATTGCCAAGATACGGGGGTGATGTAAGCTTTATTCACTTACATATATATTTTAATCCAGCAAACTACAATAGTACATAACAAAAGTCATTAGCACACATGTGTTAACTATTTAAGTTCAATCATAGTCGCAAAGACCTTTTCGACTCTGCTTTATACTTCGTGAAAATAATTCCAATATAATATTAAAAATCTTTTTATAATACTTCATGGCACATGTGATATCTGACTAAAGTCTGACAATAGTACTTCCCCTGATCATTAGCTTTAAGTTCTAACATTAAAATTGGTAGCAGTTGTGCTTGTCCATTTCTTAGATATTTTTGGATTTCCTTATGCAATTAACACACAACACAATATCGTTCTATACAACTAGTTTTGTTTATTCCTAAAATACTGGAGGTACCTTTGTTTTGATTTTCCTAAAAGCCACAACATAACACGGCGCATTAGGAATAGATACAAATTAATAAATCCAGTTGACATTCAGCTTTTGTTGAAATTATCTGTTGGACTTATTTAACTAGGCTGCGAATTTCAGTATCATCCACTTGTCATTGTGACGTGGATAGCAACGAGGCTGTGAACGGCAAAGTGTCGAAAAGATTTATCATTGTTCTCATTCGATGTCGCTTCATTTTATTAATTATATTATTTTAGGAATGAGATGATATCTAATTAATTTTGATCTTAATTCTCTTTTATGTTATGGGAAAATGGAAGAATGTTCGAATGTCCCAAGTAAAACAATGATATTCATATACGAATACGCAATAGTGTAGCAGATGTTTTTTTTTTTAGTAAGAACGGCGCGGCGGGTGATGTACACATTCGTCTTGGATTAGATTAATTCCACTGAAGATATCCGTGGATGGGTGTTAAATGCTTTCTTGAAGTATTACATTTAAAAAACTTGCGTCAATGATGGAGACATGGTAACATGGAAAATCTATTTGTTGTGTTTTGTTTTTAATATTGTTTCTCAATAAACAATTTTACGCATTTATTTTTAATCATTGATTTGCTCTGAGACAAACTTTATTTGCTGTCCACTAAATATAAAATATGTATAATAAGATTTTTTTTCAGTGATTACATACTGGACTTCGTGTGGTAATAGCAAATGTAAGGTAAAATCTACTTTCTGAGTCTAAGTTGTAGTCTAGGTCGGCTCTTTCCTACTTTTACGTTGATCTTGATTAAAAAAAATTGTGCACAAAGTTCGCAATTTTTTCCCTCAAGGGTAGAGCCTGCTTGGAATTGTTTTTCATGATCCTGTATGAAGTGAAAGGCCAATTAAATGATGAGCGGAAAATCATACTAGTCTTTTAATTGTTGAATGTAACCAGCAAATCGCAAATCAAAATATAAAAGTAACTAAAGGGTCCGCCATCTAACGTTTTATTTTTCAACTAGTGCTTATTTCGTGAATATGGTAACACTTAGCTCATGTCTGATTTGACAGATAATTAGTTTTATCCTTCCGGTTAATAATAGAAAATAATTTCATTCAAATGGCTGCCTCGGCTGGCCACGCAGTAGCCTACACGATCGGTCCAATTTTTAAGCACATTATCGATTGTGTGCAGCTGTATTTCACCAATGGCTTCACGAATATTGTCCTTTAAAGCGTCAATTGTCTCTGGCTTGTCGGCGTAACACTTATTGTTTACGGTACCCCACAAATAATAGTCCAACGGTGTCAAATCGCAGCTCCGAGGTGGCCGAACGACATCAGCTCTGCGGCTGATAATGCGATCTTCAAAAACAGGGCGCAAAACATCGAGTGTAGCTTCGGCTGTGTGGCACGTAGCGCCGTCCTGTTGAAACCAAATGTTTCCAATATCCTCCTCTTCAATTTTTGTGAACAAAACTTCGTTCAACATGGCCCGATAACGATCGCCATTGACTGTAACGGCCACTCCTTGCTCATTTTCGAAGAAAAATGGCCCAATTATGCCTCTGGACCAAAATCCGCACCAAACAGTGACCCGTTTTGGGTGTATCGGCTTTTCAATGTATGCGTGCGGGTTTTCTGTGCCCCAAATGCGACAATTTTGCTTGTTTACATACCCGCCAAGATCAAAATGAGCTTCATCTGAAAAGATGATTTTTTTGGCAAAATCGGTATCTTCTCTAATTCGATCGCAGGCAATATTTCCCAGCGTTGTTCAAGCGTATACACAACCATATTCGTTTAGTGGAAGGATAAAACTAATTATCTGTCAAATCAGACATGAGTTTCAGTTTCAGTTTTAAAGCATTTTATTTTCTTAATCATTAACTCTTACATACTAACAAAAAATGCTTAAATGCTAGCTTAAAATTACTTAACAATCTTATACTAACTTACTGGCCCCACACAGGCACTCTAAGCTACTCTAAATTCTTATAACTATGTCTTTCGACTTTATTTACATTTGCTTTACTAATATTTATTTTCTGTATTTAAGGCTAACAAATCAGACATGAGCTAAGTGTTACCATTCACGAAATAAGCACTAGTTGAAAAAAAAAAACGTTAGATGGCGGACCCTTTATTTTGATTCGCAAGAAGTGGTTGCGACCTCCATTACCCATAATGCAACATTGTTGCAACTAGTGGACATATACGACTAGTTGCTGCAACTGATAACAAATCCTTTGGGCGATATTTTCTTCATAAAAATTATGAAGTCTTCTATAGAATTTGGGAGTGTGCATGTGCTGGATTACACACATTTTTGACTTTAAATGTTTTTTTTGTTGTTGATGATTTGACAGGTTTTTTTTTCAGTCGGTGAACTCCTTTTATATTGTATATTCCTTTAGTGGAATAGGCTTACAACGAAGGTTCTCTTTAGAGCTGACAAAGAATATACTGTATTTTCTTGGAATAGTGCAGCATCGTTTTTAATGACTTTATACGTTACTGCTAATGTATTACTTAGCTCACCTGAATAGTACTATCAGCTAGTCGTGAGTCGGTTCTGGTCCGGTTATCTGAGAAATGGGTTTCCAGCATGGAATCGAGGTGCCCTTAGATTTGCCATTTGGCTGATTTAACATTTTTCAGGGCTTTGACTAGAGTGCTGGTTTTATCGAATTTTATTTTTTCAAAAAGCCTTTATAGCAAGCTTCCTTTATATTTTTGCTTCGATATGTACAAATTTCAATCGATTGTACTTGCAAATAAAGTACATTTTAGTAATATTTAGTAATATTATGGTTTTCTTATGTAGCCGCTACAGATCTACATCCCAACAAGAGAGCCGTCTATTTGGCAGAATTTGTCAGTTCAGTTCAATCAAATTCCTTTTGAGCCTTTTGTATTCCTTAGAGCCTAGGTTGGGTTTAAACTTATTTGGGTGCTATTTAAAATGTGTACAGCTTTCTTTCTTAGATATCTCTTTTTCAGTTCGGTCAAAATTCCATATACGAGGGTGGATTCTTCAATCCATGACTTTTGAAATAAAATGAACTTTTTCAGACAAAAAAGTTTTATTTCTCAACATAGTTTTCTTTGAGAGAAGTTTATTGGCTTCGTCTAATTTTTGTCCAATTTTTGTATCGTTTCCAAAAAATAAGGAGAAATTGCGGATGAGGGAGCAATTCGAATCCCAATTCAAAAACTTTTGCCAAAGCGACTACAATGTGTACGTGCATTGTCTTGATGGAAGATCACTTTCTTCTTGGCCAAATGCTGTAATTTTTTCTTCAAATCTTCGTTTCCCCGGTCCGATAAGTTGGCACAATATTCGGCGTTGACTAGAATATTTTCTGCTTTGAAGGTAATCGATGTGGATTCTGTTGTGTCTCCATAATATTGTTGGCCATGACCCATCTTTTCGTTCTTCAGTCCCGATTCGCCTGAAAAAACTCACTGTTTCGAATGACTCCTGGTCTCCGGAGTATTCTGGTGGACACATGTTTCATACTCGGTTATGTAATGGTGAAAAAACTCTCCTTAGAAGTTGTCACATAAAATTCACTTTTGCTGAATCGTCAAAATTCACGGTAGTCGGCTTTCAATGCTTGCACACATACTAAATGGCGTAGCTTGCTCAAAATTTTACAGTTGTGTATTGTCAGTATAAGTTGAAGAAAGCAGTGTTGCTTTTTAAGTTACAACACGGGTAATTCAAAAGGTCACGAATTTATTCATTCACCCTCGTACCTATAGTCTGACATAAAAATCTCCGATAGTACTTTTAAGCTGGTAATTTCCTTATCGTATGTACCTGTTGGATAAGCTTAAGTCGATTATTACTGCATTGATTGAGAGCCAACCTTGTTGATAACTAAGTCAGATGATAATAGTTGTGGTCTCCTCCCTTTCACAGGAGGTAACCCATTCCTTTACCTAAAGATTTTAGTAAAAGGTTGTCAACGCACCCAATTAGAATAGAGTCTTTCATATTTTCACGATGTATGCTTTTACAGTGATAATAGATTATTTTCTTTTAACTTTACAGGGTTCTGGACAAGGATGAATTTGTTTTCCTGAAATGCATCGGAATCCAGTCGTAATGCATGTCAGCTTTGGTTTGCTGAAAACCTCAACAATTATAGTCCATAAAAGTAAGCTCTTCAATGATTTTCTGGTTGAAGCACTAAAGGTTCCGTCTTCCAAGGCTGAATACTCAAAGATTCTGGAGTGTCAAAAACGAAAAAACGCAAATGCTGGTTTCTCCCTTTGTTTCTTAGAAATCAATTTTTCAGTGACATCCACCATGTATCCGAACTATAATCTTTGCTGCTAGCAAGGATTCGTTCAGAAAGAACTGGAGCGATGACCATGAGAATACAAATACCGTAGTGTATTATATGAAATGTTGTTCGAGAAAATGTTGACCGTCTTGAACCCGACTATGTCATAGTTATACACTACTATTTATCATCTTCTGCTAGAAAAAATTAAATCAAAAATAAAAATAAATTACCATTCTAGGAAAATATGGTTAAGGCTGAATTACCGGATATTGTTAAACAACACAAAGACAAAGTTAACGTTCGAAGTGCTACGTTTGCCGGCATAATACTGCTAATTATATTCGGTCAATCAAGAGGATTCGTTGTCAGCCAAAACAGGACTTTTAAAAAGAAAGCCGTTAAATCAATATTAATGAAAGCATTTGAGAAAGTGGATGGTGCAAAATGGTGCTTAATTGTGTCCAACACGTTTAACTAAATGTTGCTTATTTAGATTATTATATTTTTTAATATGCATTGTAAGTTATATTGTAGACTATTTAAAAAAATTGCAACACATGCAATATATTTTTATTGCTTAAAAAAACAAAATATCATCAAAACAGGTAGGCGACAGCCCTACGGATATTTTCAGCGTTAAATATGTACACTTTGCTAGCGTTCAACGAGAGCTTTCAAGAGCGCACTGCATATGTATTTCATAATAATCAGATTGGGGGCAAACATCCTATATTCTCACAGATTATGATTTAAATATTGTCGTATCAAAGAAAATTCTAATTTAGCTATTTTTGAAAGGGTACAAGAGCTTGAGAAAAGCGGTGAGGAAGCTCTTGACCTGCATTTTTTAAGGACCCTGTGTTTAGGAATACGAATAATTTTAACAAGCTCTCACGCCAACGGAAAAATACTTGTTATCATGCAGCACGAATAAATATTGTATTGTAGATGGGTAATCCTTTCATTTAAGTAATTTACCTAACTGCGAAATGGCTTTTTAAAGACTTAGGAAGCATTTTATCAAATCTGATCAAATGGCTTATAATCAAAGTAATATTTTCATATACATTACATTTATTGACATTATTGAGCCCAAAATCTAGTGTTCTTAATATAAGAGTATGTACATAATATAATGTTATTTTCGGGCAATCGTTCTGAAATTATCTAATTTAAAGAATTAATGGAAAATAAAGAAGTATGTTTGTATCAACAAAATCAAAATTTTCGAATATAAGAGTTTCATTGCTTGTCAATTTAAATTTTTCTCAGATTTTCATAATAGTTATGTTAAACAAGAGGTTGCGAATATTAAAAAGCACCTCAAATGCTGTAATATTTATAGTTTGATATACTCGTAAGTATGTAAATATGCCATATAGACTTTGTCTTAAAGGAGACATTGACATTTAATAGTTATATTTACATATATTACATAACATTTACATATATTTATATTGTTCGACTTTCTGTTCTTCGAGAAACTAGATGTAGAAAGTTGATCGTAAAGTTTTTTTTAGATTCAAGGACTGATCTGAACCAGACGAGGTTTACGACGAATTTCACTTCCTTATGACTTGTTTTGCTTACTCATCATTCAGTTGCTGTGGTAATTGAAGTACTTTGAAAACTATTTTTTTGCTTTGTGCTGCGATATTTTAGATTGTTATTGGTTTTGCAGGATTGAATTAGCTTTAGTTAGGTCCCCATTCAAAGCCATTATCCATGTCATATTGTCTAATTACTAAATATCTTACTGATATTTATGCAAACAATAAGATCATTCCAGGGTTGGTGTAAACTGTCATAGGGTCTTGTGATAGAGTAAGATTGTTGCTAAGCAGCAATATTACACCTAGATCTGCAGTACCAACTAAATAGTAATTTAATACTGAATGTTCTTTAAGCCATGAGAAGATTTTAATTGGACGGAAGCAGAAAATTTTCACTCTTTCTCACACAGATATTAGCATGCTCAGAGGTCATTCTTAAGGTCATTTGAGAAATTCTTACACCGTAATGTGACCCAACCCTTAGATTTTGAAAGGCTGAGTGCAAAAGGTAAATTGTCAACGATCTAGAATACTATTAAAATGTCATTTCAATTGATTCTATCACACATTGTGCATTTTTCCAAAATATGTAGTTGATTTGGGAAGTATAATTAAAATTTTATTAAAATCTCTAGAAGATTGTTTTCTCGGCCCAAAAACACACGCCGGATGTCTGTACTCATCAACTAAACGGAAGCAAAATGAAAAGATTTCGGAACGAGTATATGAAATACGTCACGTTCTTCCGGTTGCGATATTTACTACACATGGTTGATACGAGTATATGTAGCAAATAAGAAATTTTGTCCTTGTCAATAAACAGAAGACTCGATTCTTTTTGGATAGGGAAACGAGTTGTACTCTTCTAGGCCTTTCAGGATATAAAGAGTTAAATAGCCCTCCGCTAGCCCAAACAAGTCATGAATATTAGATTGGAATTCAATGGTAAAGATAAATAGTTGTTACTTTTCGTCGCTAACATTTTTGCTTGACATAATATTTTTGGATTGGATTGGTTTCAGGCGTTTGGTCTTGAAGTTGGATCTCCAAAAGCAGAAAAATTGATATAGTTCTTGAACTATTCGACTGTTGACCACATACTTGCTTTAACATCAATAGTAAAAGCATTCCAAGCCGAAAATAAAAGACTATATACGTTGTTCGTCGATTTTAAAGCTGCATTTGATTTGGTGAATTGAAAAGCTTTATTTTATAAACTTTCCCAACTTGGAGTGTCAACAAGATTCATTCAAATAATCCAATGTTTGTACACAGATACTAAAGCAGCAGTTTGGGATGGCAAATCATACTCAAAACTATTTAAAACATTTTCAGTGCTCTTCTATTTGTTGTCTTTATAAATGATTTATCTGGATTTTCCGAATCAGCAGAAACCCTAGAACTGATGATAAATCGTCTTATGGACTACTGCAATAATTGCGATTTAATCGTCAACATTGCAAAATCGAAATTCATGGTTTTTTCGTGTTCCACTCGGAGTGAAGTTAGGAATAACTGGATGATTAGTGGATGTCGATTGGAAATATCGAAAGAATACAAATATTTGGGAGTTTTGCTCAATCCAACCCTGGATTTTAGCAAACACCTTGCAGAAAAAGCTAAAACTTCACAAAGTCTGATTAATCTTACTTTTAAGACGATTTTCTCTAATGATCACATAAATCTCTCAATGAAATTTAAAATTTTGAATGCAATCGTGAAATCTTCGCTTTGTTATGCTGCACAAATATGGGGAATGCAAGAATACGAAGAAATTGAAAAGTTTCAAAGAAATTTCATAAAGAAAATATTCAATATTCCTTAACCGCACCAAACTATTCAATTTACTTGGAAACAGGCTTTTCGCTTCAACGTTTAAGTTACAACATTACAATATTAGTATGATGAAAGTGAAATTCTACGAAATCATCCAAAAACTTTAAGACTTCTCGAAATCAGATGGTGGAAATGGTCTGCTAATCAGAAAGCAGAATACTTTATAGCCACCAGCTTGATTATAACTTGGGTGACAAGAACTACTTCCAAGATTCTCTCAACTATAAAGATATATCACTAATCTTTAAATCAAGATGCGAGCTCCTCCATTTAAACGGGAACCCATATAACGGAAACTTTGATAAATTTTGCAATTTGTGTAACTTGAGAGCTAAGGAAGATTGTTTTAATTTTTTAAGCGTATGTCAAATTTTTAAGTAGCAAAGAATAGCATACTTTGGTAAACCAACCCGTTCAATACCGGAAATGATTGCATCTTGTAATTTTTGTCAGAGTTAGCTTCCGATATAGAATGCTTCTAACGTCGGAATTTTCATAACTTATAACTTACATAAAACAAATATATACAAAATCATTTATTTTACTATTTATACTATTTACTAGTTCAGTTAAATTAAATACTTTGAAGTTACCAAATTGCAATAAATGAATCTTTGAAGTTGAAAATTGAAATAGTTCTTGAACTGACATTCTACATTAAGAACTATATTCAGCGTTTTTTTTTTTAACATGTGTAGAGGTTACATCAATTATAAACTGCAATCAATGCAACCTTACAATTCAAATCCAAAACGGTACTGAAATTTCATAACCTATACCGTACGCTTTAATGGACCATTTCCGCTTGGACTTTATAAAAGATCTTATTGCAAGGCTTTGAATGTGTCACATATTTGGACGACATACTAATCACCGAAAGAGATGAAGTTGAACACCTATCTAATCTCGAAGTAGTGCTCAAACGGCCATCGGAAAATTATTTGGGAGTCAATTGTCACAAGAACGTATTCCTTCAAAAAGAAGTACATTATTTAGGACAGAAAATCAATGCCAAGGTTATTCGGCAACCACTAACAAAAGTACAAACCAATTCCAAGTATATGAATACGTCGTCCCATGGATTTTAGTGATTTGTAAGCTTTTTTGGGTAAAATAATTTATTATGGCAATAATGGAAGGCACTGGGGTATAATGCGCAGTTGGCAAGACTTGCAGTTATTCCCAGCAAAACTTCTGTGAGACCGGAATTCTTGGCAGAGCATCCATAGCAACAGGATAAATGTGAATTATCTAGATCGATGCTTTCTCCAAGTTCCTATTCGTTGGTCTACTGAAGAGAACTACTTCGACATCATCTACAATCTAGTAAGATATTCACGGTTGAAGCACTAGTCGAAGCCATAGAATTAGACAACGGATCACAATTCAGCTTTTATAGAATATTATGAGTAAAATGGTATTGATAACTTACGCAATTCGACTTGTTGCCAGTATTCCAACCGCGAAGCTGATCGATTTACCCAAACATTCAAAACCAACTTTTAGAAAATGGAGGAGAAATCGAGTCAAGGCTTAGCTTTATGCCAGTACCTATCAACTTATCGCATCACGTGAAACCTAAAAATCTGGATAATCACCAGCCGAACTAATGCATGGTAGACAACATCGAATCATAATTACATAGCTCACTCCACAACATAACAAAACATCAACTTTAATTCAAAAACCAACGTTGTAAATTTCCCCGCAACACACAAAATATGTCAAAAACTTTTCAACATGTCATCGAATTGAAGGAGTCGTAGTCTTGCAAACTGGAACAATAATTTTCAAAATAAAGACTCAGTCACAAGTACGGTAGCATCATACAAAATGTCTTCGAGGTCGAACCGAACTCGATAGCGAATCACATCCATTTTTGCAAGCCAGAACTCAGCCGATAACATATAGCCTTGAAGTTTATGTATTCTTCACCTTCAGTTTTATCCGTTATATTAATACATATTTTTAAGACTACGGGTGAGTTCATAAACGTCATCATTTCTACCTTGTCACAACCGCAGATCTTTCCTCGTATGTTTTTGAACGCATTCAGTGCGCAGACATATCTTAGTATAATACGACCATACATCCTTTCCGTTCAAAAATATTATGTCAGTGCAAAAAAAAGTAATATTTACTTGTATTCGGCCAAATTTTGAAATTGCTTTTTCAAAAGAAAAAGCTTATTTATTTTTATTACATAAAGCCTTGTAACTTTTTCTGCAGCCATAACTGAACTGCCCAACGTTTATGAACACATGGGTAATACATTTTGACTAAGTTAGTTCTGGAGAAAATCTGCATTATTGAACGCAACTAATGCAGATCTTTTTTCATATGACGTTTTTTAAAACATTCTACTTCTTCGGGTGGACTCTAGTCACCTGTTATGAAAAGCATAACTTACTTATTTATCTGGGGCATATTTTATGAACCAACAGATAGAACAATAAGGCAATAATTAAAAAGTAAAAACAGTGGAATTTTGTTTTTGAATCAAGCATTTGGCAGAGTAGATAACTCGGCAGAAGCACAAACATCATTGAAATTTTTAAATAGTCTTGGCAAGAGTACATTGCGCACATAATTAGAACATACACGTATCGTAAGGCAGAAATGGGGTCAATCATTGACATTTTCTTCGTTAGTAACGGAGCAACGTGGAATGTAGGCACAGCGACTATCATATGATACAAGACTTAGAATGGGAATTGTCCTTGAATAGATCACATACGACAGATTAGTAGAGGTATCTTATTATTTTAAGATCTTAATGCCTCAGCATGTGTTAAGTTATTTGGAAAATGGGATAGAGAGAGAAAGAAAGATGTCAGTGGTTATTTCGCTCCATGGGTGGCATCCAACATTTAATGGGGAGACTAAATTCTTTGTGGAAGTTGACTTGTTGTTAATTTTTAGTCAACTACTCATCTTACTTGATTTTCGTTAACTGAAAAAATTAATATCTTTCGGGCGAGGTTGGGAATCGAACACCGAATCTTCCGATTCGGAAGCCAGATGCTTTCGTTAGAACGTGAGTATTATAGATTCCCAGAATGGAGAATCAGGCTGAGCAATCCACACTTCACATAGACCAAACGTTGCTACTAAAACAGATGACGCAGAGTGGTTGAAGTTCGTAGTGGAGTGAATTAATATGTTGGCATATTCCTGATATCGATTGTGTTGATTCCTGATTTGTGAATAGTACATGTTAGTTACACTATTAAGAAGATTATTACTCATAGATGATCCATTGCTTGAAACCATATTTTGTTTTTTTTTTCCAAATCCAAGAATAAAGTAGTCTCTAATTTCAATAAAATTTCGAATTGTTTGCGTCATTTGTAATACTCATTTTGAAGTAACAAAAGCTTGATAGGTTATAATATTAATAAAATCGTTCGTAAAATGTTACACCAATATATAAAATACATATGTACATACCTAAGGACGCGTGCTGTTAAACTAAACTCTGATTTAATTAAATACAATAAATAGCTGCTTTGCATTATCACTGCAGAATACGAACGCCCATAAACTGTAGTTTATATTAATTTCAATAAATAATAAATCTGCGCTGCAATAAGCTTTCTTATCTGGATTTGATATTTTTATGTCTGCTATGAGCCCTTGGAGCTAATATCTTTGTTCGTTATTCGTATTTTGCCATAACGAGGCGCTAAGTTATGATTGAAATTAATTTTCAATTTAGTGTATTTACGTATATGGCCCTGTGGTATGGATAAATTTGATTAAAATGAAACCGCCTCTAGTTTAATTTCATTTATTCAATCACCTTCAACTGCACTGAATACATTTTATTGCTCGTTTTTGCCATGCTATGAGCACTTTAATTAGCGAAAAAAGCACTCGGCACGTTCGAATGCAATTTGTTTTGCTTTGTTTTTTTTTTTTCGTATTCTTAGGCTTAAGCTGTCTGTCATCGTCTTTGTGTTATTTGTGATATGCTTAGCGGAATCCAATAGCATTTTCACTTACAAGTTTTTTTTTATGTGCATGAAGTGTTTGTAGTCGCACAGACGTAGGAATAAACAATTAAATTGTGATTTCTCCACGGTAATAAATTATTTCATCAAGCCCGAATAATATTTGTTGACAGTCAACACAATGCAATATGTTACATCTGCATCGAACGATGGTCGAAGACAATGTTGCAGTTGCAGTCTATCGCACAAAAGAGGCACCAGTAATATGTACTCATTGACACTGGCGCATAAGACGGAGCGGCGAACGCCAGGTCAGGAGTCCATTTGAATTATTTATGCTAAAGATTGTGCGTGCCGTTTTCCAAATCTTATATTAAATGGGCCTGCGCGAATCGCTTTTAACCTAACTTCAATTTTTCCATTAATAAAGAAACAGTTTTACGACTTCTACGTAAGTTTTATGATTAGTATGGTAGTTCGAAGCAAGCTCGGCACAGATTGCCAGATGAAGGAATGATTTCATGAGTGAAGTTTATAAATCTCTCAGTATTATTACAAGTGACGACAGCCGGATGCGAGCATTATGAGTTTAAACAACTCTGGGATTAAATACCATATAATGAACATACGCTTTGTTCACTACAATAACATCGTGCATGCTCTTTTTGCCCATAGCGTAAAATATGAAAATTATCGACAGAGTTATGTAGATATGCATGTACTCGTATAAACATGAATGTAGATAGTATTTAAATTACAGCAACTTTAAAAAAATAGAAGAATGCGATCAGTAATTGACCATTGATCATATACGACTATACGAGTAATAAGTGTTAACAAATAACTAATTTACTCGTATACACGTTCAAATGTGTGTGTGCTAAAAATTGAGCTCTATGTATAATGCAAGTTTCTAATTCCTTGAAGAGAAAAACTGAAATTTGCAGTATATTATTTTCATTCCAACAACTTCAGTAACTTTAGCATAATTGCAACAATTATTGCATTTGTTTTTTACAGGATGCGTTTTATGCATCAGTCTGGTGTTCTGTTTTTCATAATTTTTAAAAGTTATGGTGCGCCATACATTTATTAATAATAATTTTTAAAAAATTTTAAAAGTAATACATAATTTCAATCTAACAAAAATTTGTTCCATAGAAAATTCTTATCGACTACATTCCACAGCTGGAAGATGTAAACTGACAAATAATAGTCAAATCAAACGACATCCATATAAAATCGGTTCAAAACATAAGATGCACCTTGTATAAAACTTCATATTTGTTCATTCACTTGGCTATGATCAATGTAATTTTTACTATATCTGCAATCAATTGAAAAGTATACCTACCGAATGTTTAAACTCAAATTTTAAAAAGCTTATGGGAAGTAAAAAAATAAAATAAAATTAGAATTTGATCCTATAATCAGGAGATTTTGCGTTTCGTGTTTTTTTTTCACTGAAAATAACAAATGTACGCAACAATCATTAGCCTCAGTTATAAGTTATTCCAATATTGACGACCAAAGCGAACGAAACAAGGACAAAAGTCCTTCAATTTGCATTTGAATTCTGAGGTCCTTTATAATAGACAGCATGCAGGGTACGCCTGAATTATAAAAAAGAGTAAACGAAAAAGCATTCATGTCCATAAAGGTATTACATTTGAAAGCTTAAAAGGACGGCATCCTACTGGCAATTTCATTGAAGCAATGGTGATGAAAAAGCGACAAAGCAAGGTGCCAATCCAGATCCCAAATCGTGAAGACTGGGGAACTTAGTATCCCCTATGAAACGCTAAAGGCCAGATGTGGTATACTGATGGGTCATAAACGTTGTGTGGTATTGGGACTACTATACTATACTCGATCCGAATCACGAAAGTTTGTGAAAATGACTTCAAATCCGAGATAAGTAGTGTTGAATAAGTTCCATATATTAAAACTTTCAATGCTGTTGGTTTAATCTGTCGAAATATCTTCCCAATATCTGATTTTACTACCACCATGAGCTCTCGGATTTTGATCATCGCATAAAGTGGCTCTTTAGTTAATATTTCCACAAGTAGACATTTAATGACACACCATTTCTAAACTTTTCCGATGCATCAAAAACCACTCTCAATTTCGTAGTTGGTATTCCATATTCCTGTAGAAATGCAATATACTCATGTCAAGGAGCTACGTTGATAGAAAAACGTCATTTTATGATCCATTTCCTGTCCAAGCAAGTGTAAAAAAATTTTTTTTTAAAAATAAATTCACAACGTTCCTCTCATGGGACAGAATGTGGTTCATAGATAAGAAATGATGCTCTATGTGCTATGCTCGGTGCTCACATGCTTATTCATGCACATGCCATGATCTCAAAGATGGTGTTTCGGGCTGTAAAATGGGTCTACATCCAGCAGAATATAGATTTTGTTTGGTATAATGTATACAGAGATTGGAGAAAACTAGGCTCACGAATTGTGAAACTTCAGAAATCAATGAAACTTGGGGTCAAGTAAATCTCTACATTCATGTTGTTGAGCGTAGTAGAAAATGATAGATTGATTTTTTCTGCAAGCAACCCTGTTATAAGAATTTGACGCAGACAGTTTGTAAACCCGTTTACTCTCGGTAAGCCTCACTTTCAATAATGTGTCATGTTTTTCCTAGCATAGTTTATACACTGTAAATTTCCAGAACCGTGTGTTTAATCCCCTAAATTTTTCAAATGAGTATAGTAAGAGATTATGATTGTATTTAATGTGGTATAACTCTGCCTAATACTCGTACATGCTTACCTGCATTTTTAGACACTGGCCCACTGACAAATAAATTGAGGCATCCCGCACATCAAATGGGCACATTCTTTAGTTCACTTATTTTGTCCTGCAAAAAAACCTATAAACTTACCAAATATCGGTGTATCGCATGTTGCCATAATATTCGTCTTACAAATATAACCGGAAAGATTAACGCTGTACGCTGTAACGTTAGAAGTTATTGTGAGCTGTTCATGTACTCTTGTAGCAGAAGACATAGGATTGACCCCAGTTTCTTAGGACGAACAACAAGTATAAAAAACACACAGCCGAAAAAATAGAGATACTGCAGGAATGAAGTTGATAAGGAGCATACAGAAACTTATTTGCAAGATGTTATTAGACGAAAGTATGGCTAATAAATAGAACCTTAATATAGTTTGCCCGATTTTTAAGAAGGATTCTTAAATTCCTTCAATCACAGTTTGCTTAACATCGCCTACATGTTGTAATGCGTGAGCGTCAAACACTTTTCACAGACACTATACTCGTAAAGTAGAATTTGTAGAGCATGTTACTAGTCTCTCATTTATAATAGATCGTTACTTGTATAGTTACAACCACAATAACGCAGTCATTGGTCATATGTACGGATGTCTTCGGAAACCTTACTTTAAACAGTTCGTACTTTACACCAATTGTAACGCAGCGAAATATTTTAATAACTTTAATTCTACCTCTCATTAGATATGCAGATGTCGTTTATTCCCAATTTCAACGTAAATTACAAGTCGCGTTTAATGATTCAGTGCGGTACGTGTATGGTCTCCGTAGGTCTGACCACAGTTCTTTATATAATACTTCAAAAGAGCTTTAGATTGTACTCTATAAGTCTCCATCAATACCAGAAACTATATCTTCCTAGATTCAATCGTCCATCTAATCTAAGTTTTACTCGTTCCGTCTAAACTTTGAATATTCCAGTTTTCAATACTATAATTCTTCTCGTCTGTTTTCAATCCACACTATTAGACTATGGAATGCTCTTCCCCTGCGTATTAAACTAATTCCTAATCCCGTAGTTTTTAAAATTGCAATCCTTCATAGTTCTCGTCTCTAATACCGCAAAACTAATATTCTCCACTTCCGTATTCCCTTCCCTTGTCACTCTTACTAACTACAATAGTTTTAAGTAAAATATTGTCAGTTAATTTTATTTTTATTATTATAGAATATGAAAATCTCGAAAGATACTGACACCGCACTAAAAACACCTCCTTAATCATGATCAATCAAAAAAAGATTGACGAATAGTAGCGATAGATTCAATAATCTCGTTTTTTCTCTTTTTGTTGACTACGAAAAAGCATATGACGGTTTTCATATCCTAAGATATAAATGAATATTATAAAATATATTGTTGTAGAAGATCTAATTACGAATTTGTTCCCCTTCCCTTGGCACGCGCTTCTAAAATGAGGCTTCCTTGATTGGCGTTTACATTTGCAAGCTGGTAGTATATTAATTCTATTACAAATATTTATAAACTTTATAAATTAAGTAAACGTTTAAAGCGGCATTATTCCACCCCCCGTGAACAGAAGCTTCATTTTCACCCACGATGTCTAGCCTCGCCAAATTTGAAGCCAGCCTCCTCAGGATACCTGATGTCGTTTTTACCTTGTCAATCACTGCCTCGACTCACCTTGACCCTCATTATCATCGCATATTATAACGTAGTCTCCCACCTGGATTGGCGCAACCGTTTGATGCCACTTCGTGCGCGGTGTTAGATTTGGAAGATCCGCCTTTTCCAAAAAGTTTGCTTTAATTGCTGCAGTATATGCCATTGCTTCTGAAGATAAACCTTTCCACTGACTGATTAGGTCGTCCTAGGTTCGACGTCAGTACTTTCTATTGGCAAGTGCGTAAGCGGTCGAGAGTTGACCAACTTCTCAGCACAAGAACAACATGTTTCCAACAAACGAACGGGAACATCTCATCAGTTTATAAGTCCCTGGTTATTTCTAAGTGAATCGCTTATACAGGAAGACATGTGAATATAGTAACCCACTTTTTTCCCCGTCGTCGTCCGATAAATTCCATGCCTGTATAAGAGAATGGAAGCTAGCTCATTTGCGACAGATTTCTACAAAGCTGGCAATACGATTTTGCACTTCTTATCGGTTGGCGTATTCTTGGAATCCAGAACTTCGCACGTATTACACAGACAATAATTTCTTCATTCTGATACCGATAGATTTCATGGCAATACTGAACTATTAACTTGGAAAACGAATGATATTTCCTCAAAATGATTGGTCTCTTTGTATTATAAGGCAAGCAGGTGGCGTTATCCAGGCATCCGCCTAACCTTATAATATTATCTGCACTGATCACTGGCGTTAACTTAAAAAGCGTGTTTTTTTTTAATTGAATTTTTCGAATGAAGAAGGTACATTTCATCTGGATAGGCTGTTTGTTGGACCAACCGACAAATTAATAGATAGAGCCGCTAGTCCTATTTTCTTGAACGATATTTTCACCTAAGACAATTTTGTCTTAAACAAGACCTGTCTGGTAAGTAAGCATTTACCTCTCAACCTTTGATCCCAATACATAAATTTCAACAACCAGTAGTAACTGGAAAAATTCTTATAGGGAAAAACTGTTGAATCCTTTACAATCGACAAATTAAAATGCTGATGTTTTTCACTTGTTTGTTCATGCGCAGTTATATCATCTAGTAATTTGGGAGTTTCTTCAGGAGTTTTCCAAATTGATGGGCCTGAAATCCACTTAGTGGAAGCTGAAGAAGTTTCTTGCGGCCTCATTGCTTCATCAGCTGGGTTCTGTTTTCCCGGTATCCATTTCACATTATTGACGGTTGAGCAGTCTAGTATTTCGGCTACTGGACGATAGCACATACTATCGGAACTGATCCAGTGAATAATCGTCTTCGAATCCGACCATAAGTCTACTCGACTCGGCATGATGTCATACTTATTATTAAGTTTGTCATGTCATGGTCTCTTTCAACCGCGCCCCTAGCACGGCTGCTTAAAGTTCAACTCTCGGGATCGAAAGTGTTTTCAAAAGACTACATCTTCATCTCATGATGAAACAGATAATTATCTTATCTTTGAAGTCCACGCGCCAATAACCCACTGCTGAGAAGGCAACCTCACTGGCATCAACGAATATATGAAGTTGAACGTCGGCATTTGGCTTTGACACACCCAGTTGATAACATCTTGGGCCATTAAATTCTTTAACGCTGTCCAGGTGTTTTTGAAAATAATATGCGTTGACTGACCACCATTCTTATGTAACATACCCTACTTTATAATCATATCAAATTTCTTGCTAATTCAGATTTTATTCGCTCTATTAATTAAAGTAACGTAACTTACAATATATTTGATTTTGCCCCTGCTCACCAATTGTAAAATAATAATTTCTCGTCCATTTGGATATGGGCCAGCATCGTGAATGGTAATAAAAATAAATTTTTTTCGAATTTTATTGGACATTGTTTTGTCTTCGCTTCGTTACATCGTCATCGAGTACTACTCGTACATATTATTATCAATCCTTATTTCATATTTCCATATTCGAACCTATATTGACTTTCCATAGCTTTTGTAAAAATAGCTTTGATATAAAACTTATTGGAGCTAAATTGCCAAAAGGATCAAATTTAGACATGGTAATGCTTAATATCTGACTTTTTGTTGGACGTACCTGTCCCTCTAAAACGGCTTTAGTCATTCTCCCGAATTTCAAAAAAAGCAAAACGTGTCAGCTTTTGGATCCCAGTACCTAAATTCCGAGAATTTTTTCTTTAGTCAAATTCATTTGGCAAACATTTGTTAAATTTGGTAGGTATTGTCTGAAGCAAAGATTTATTTACGGCATGCAGAAAATCAGGTGAATTTGAAACAAAACCGGCCTGACTATGAATAAATGTAACTGTTTTCGCTACTATTATCGCTTCTTCTCCAGAATCAAAACTATCTAATGTACATAGTCCAATCGACTATGGCTTTTACGGTGCGAGTATGGATAACTTCGAATTTATTGGCATTTAAGTTCTTTATGTACGCGCTGACACAAATATCATGTCAGTCATGACATACATCTGGCTGTCTGATCTTGTTTTCTGATATTCACATGAAGAAACATTTCACAAATCTCTCCACACACACTTGTCTTCCCTTGACGAAATCGGAATAAAATTGCCAACAACGGCTTCGGGCCCTTTGACAACATTGAATTTATATAATTGGTTTCAGCAGCAGTATCAAAAACCAGACGCAGTCTGGTCCCTTAACGGTGCGGATTGCAAAATGAGGAAGATAAAGGGTATAATCCGTAACAGCTGTTTCTTCCGGCAATAACTTTTTCTTTATACTTTTTCGTTCTTCTTTTTCTACATATTTTTTAACCTTAGATTTGTGCCAATCGGAAAACTTAAGGTTCTTACTCATTTTTTTTCTATTACTTTAAGTCGCTTTAATGCCACGTTATAAGTTTCGTTGAATTTGACGATTTCACTTTTCCATAAAAGTCCAATTTCATACTGATTGCTCACCTTCCTAGTTGTTTTTCTTTTAAATAACTTCGGCTCTGCTATCATTTTTAGACGAAACTGGCTCAACTGTACTATTTCTTAATCCTGACATCTGCATCGAAATCACTTTTCTCGTTTGATCCGACTTTGTATTATGGGCAGAAAATCCCCCAAATTTAAAATATTTATCGGTCTGATTAAACTCGTATGGAGAATACATATAAGAATCTGAGGCATATTGTCGACATAATCTTCGATAGAAATTTGTCTTAATTGGCTGTACTGTTTCTGAAATAGTCTTAAATTCAACGTTTCAGATGGTAACAACAAATCCTTTGTTGTACGAACTTCCCTCATCTGATAATTAATAGCATTATCATAAACACCTGAAATTTCGATGTCAACACACTGGGATATATTACTAATCGTCTGATCGGTAATCCACCTTAGCGAAAATAAATCAGACACACCCTTTACGCCGATTAAATTAGCAACCCTCTCTCAACCAGGCTTCGAGCGATTTTTGTAGCCGGTTTGTTAAGTATTTTGCAAGGCACAACAACAAAATTATCCAGCAGTACGGCCTAGCTTTCATAGTCCAGCAGATAATCTTATGCTCACCAACCATCAACCGTGTACCTATAATAATGGAGCGTTATCAATGCAATCAGTGAACAATCATGGTCATAATACTGCCCCTCCGTCACTATTGCAAGCCGGTGGACAGTATGCAAACCACAAGATATTGTCGCTTCAAGAAGCCACTGCGTACCAACAAACAACTACAACAACAGCAACAACACAAACAACAGCATCAACAACAACAGCAGCAGCAACAGTAGCAATAGCAGTATCAAAATGGTAGAGGCAATCTGGCTAATGAAGGAAACAATTCAGCTATTGTACGATACACCTGCAAAGACACGCTGCCCCAATTGCAGCAGTTCAACAGGGATCCGTAGGTGGCAGGGATCCTTCAAATCGACTGCATTCAAAAAGATTACGTGGACAGTATTGTGGTTGCTCGTATAAACATGCAGGCGTACACTGATTCAGATCAATTAATGCCGCTGACTGATTTTCGAGAATCCTTCTTCCCCACTGTTCCATTGGAGCATTGTAAAAGGCTGATAGGAGCGCTCGGGGTTGAGTTACACAAAGGCAATAGGCGACAAATTTAAGTTCTTCTTGAATCTGGTCGATCACAGTCCGAGAACATTCCCCCAGTGAAGGTCCGAGATGTAAAAAATTACATGATACAGTTAACATACGAGTACAAATTAACAAATAAGCGGTTCCTCTGTGTAGAGATGGATTGACTTGTCCTCCATGAAAGCATCTTCCTCCCAGAATGATCTAGAGGCGAAGCTTACGTGGAAGTTTTTGTCAAACCAAATTGCAGGTATGGTGTAATCGATGTTCTCTGTGATGATTCCTAATATATTAAGAATGTTGGCGTAGCCAAATGAATTATTTGTAAACTGTTTAGTCGCTTGATGGCGAATAGCTGCAGTCGCAGCTATTGTGGCTTATTCTTGCCTCTAGGTGGAATATGAGGGCAGGAAGCAGCCACAGCCTGATTGAGAGCCAGAGTAAATTCCTTGGCTTTCATGTCAAGCTCATTGGTGTTACGCGGGGAACTTGATAGTTTATAGAATGGCGTTTCTGACAGTATTCCTCTGCATTTTGTCCAATCAGTTTTCCGGTAGCTCCGGAAAGCTGTTTGAGTGGGGGGAGCATAACACAGGCTGAATTGGATGTATCTGTGTTCTGAAAAGGAGTGTTCAGACGATACCATCCAGTTCGTTAGCCTTTGAGTGATGCTGCCGGAGACAAAAGTGATATCTAGCACTTCCTGTCGGTTTCTAGTTATAAAAGTGGGCTCATTGCCAATGTTGCAAATAAAGAGGTTAGTACTTAAAATATAGTCAAAAAGTGACTCACCTCTGTCATTGATGTTGGTACTGTCCCATACCGTGTGATGTGCGTTAGAGTCGCATCCGATGATGAGGCCAGTTTTTTGCCTTTCAGCTTCCAGTACCATCCTTTCTAGGTTATCAAATATGTACATACTTAAATATTTTTTTTTAATTTAATTTGCTTACAAATAAATTCTTCTTTTTGATTTCTCAGAATATTTTTCAGAAACTAGTTCTCGATACTGGGTGTTGTAGAATTAGTTTAGATATCTTTACTCTTTTTTAGTGCAACTTTCCTCTATCTACGTAGAATACTTTTTCCATCTACTAAGTTTTTGTTTAAAATTTATTTTCTTAGTTTTAGTATTAGTAAATGTAAAAATATAATTAGACTGTAAGATACGTTGAAAGACATAGTTTAAGTGTTAGGTTTAACTTAGAGTGCCCGCATGGGGCCAGTAAGTTAGAATAAGATTATTTGTATGTAATTTAAGCTAATTTTTATGCATTTTTGTGTCTAGAATATAAGAGTAATTTAAGTGATAAAAATAAAAATGCATATAAACTGAACTGAACTGACGTAGAATATTTTAACGGTTGGGAATACACTTCACACAATTTACTTTATTTTTCAATTATATGATGCGAGGTATCCCGGTTGAGCCCCAATTAACAAATAAGCGCTTTATTAAAAAAAACTTAAAAAAAACTTTCTTCAAATCTTTAATTACAACATATTGTAATATACGGTCTGCAACTAGTGTGAGACTGGACATCTCGAAGTCTGGGTTGCTGGTCTTTTATACTTTGGATACTCTAGAAAAGAAGGTTATTACTTTCGGGTTTGATTGTTTGTTGTGGATAAAGTGGTCGAAGGATGATATGTATGACTTTTGGTTTGGGTTGATTGCTTTTCTGATCGCACCCTGTCGTTATCGGGAAAGTGTCTACTTGATGTTTGCATATAAACAGTTTCGAAGGATGTGTTTTTATTGATAACTTATTCGTGTTAACTTATATGATTCGAAATCAAGAGCCACCGCGTTCGAAACGGACCCATGTAAGCTATGAAACGGGGTGGGGAGCACAACATACACATACTACATACCCCGCAATCGATATGTTGTACTCCTAAAACCAGTCAGTATCTGCACCAAAACCATTTTCAACATCGCTGTTCTCCATATAGTCAAAACCTGCCTGCATGCCTCCACTACGCTTAGTTCTCCTTTAACAGCTGCGTGCATTAATTCGTTTCGCTCATTTGATTGGCTTTCGGCTGTTACTCCACCAACGGTTGAGAGCAATCACAGAATTCCTACACAAAGCAGAACCAATCATGCTGAATAGAGAGCTGCAACTTCAGCTAGAGCCGCTGTTGCATGCTGTAGATTTGGTCAGTATTCGGAAACGACTGTACCTCCAGATTTCCTATCGATGTTTAGTAGCACCTGTGGACCCCCAGAAATTGCAGCTAATTCCACCAGTAATGGTTTTAATTCAGAAGCGACTCCCATGCACTCACAACTTCATCAGCGTCGTCAAAATCCTGTTAACCATCATCAGCGTCATAGTTCACGTAATCGAAACGCTGCAGTTGCCAATTCATCTTCGTCTTCTTCCGCAACATCACCGTTATCGCTAACTCCTACATCATTGACTTCTTCGCCAGCCGTATCATCGCTATAAAAAATCAATGCAGTTGTATTATTTAATCCGCCGGGATATCATCTTCAGGCGCCCTGTCATGGTTTGCCATCACCCACCATACATATATCCGCCAACGTCGCCGCCATCGGCGCCATGGATACATGTCATGAAAGCATTTAGAATTACTCTCATTCTTGTAGTTGTCAGTTATAAGATTTTAGATTTATTGAGATAAAACCCATCAACCAGTGATACTTTTGCCCCTTCATCAATGAATGCAAAAACATCACATGATACCAGTGGACTAATCAACTTGTTTTTTTATTGTCAATTCCTACTACTATCTATCTGATACTATCTTCGAGGACTTATCATTTCCCGGTGAGCAACGGCTAAACTCGATTTTGACCTAGCGGCGGAATTGGGTTTCAAAGCGACAATTGGTTTCACCTTGAGGTCGTGCAACAAGAGATTATGAGTTTTCCTACAAACATTCAGCGCGGGCGTGACTTACACACAAACAACAAAACCATATGCATTCTCATCGATATTCCAATTTCTTAATGTAGACGACTGCTAAATATGATGATCCTCTTCACAAGTAGTGCACTTGGGTTTTTGTTATTGGTCTTCTGTGACGGAGCAGATAATATTTACGGCTTTCGATCTTTTTTTCGTTCGCTATTAAGCTATTAAAATCACGAACTGTAGATGAGTGGAAGTGTGTGTCGGGCCCATTGTTCTCGTCTGTCAAAGGGCAATTTGCTTACAAGTTCATCGAGCAAAGTGGGATTATACAAATGAGACGTAGCCGATACACTGTCAAAGAAAACAGGCAGGTTCGAGACCATAATGCTTAAATTATTTTGTCATCTATTTTGGAAAGCTCTAATCTTTGCCAATGACTTCTTACAACAATTTCCAACCGGCGGCCGTCATAAAGAAATTCTAGTGTGTTGATTATTGCATCAACACTTTTGGGGTGAATAAAAAGAACTTGAGGTTCTTTTGGCATCTCCCAATTGCAATAATTTTGCCAAGTCGGTATAGCATTGGCCAATGTTTTGACTGACCGTCAAATTCAGGTAAATCTTGACACTTTTGGACAATTGACTTTGGCGTTTGACATAAAGGGTAGAACAGGTTTATTGTAGCAGATAAGTGAACAGGCAAGGAGTGGGCGAAGGTGGCAGTAGTAGAAAAGGTGTTATTGTACATACCTAGCAAATAGGTGCTTACGTGTTGCCGTGGCAGTAACTGAAGCGGCGGCTGATGTGGTAATATTGTAGAAGTACTGCAGATGCCATCTGCGAACATTTCGCCAGGTGACTATTTTAGCTTAATCAGCTAAAATGTTGTAAATACAGTTGCAATTTTTTTCTTTTTCTTCTGAGGCGGCAAAGGATGATTGTAACTCAGCGATTTGTTTGCTGAGCTTGGCGATGGAATACAAAGAGCTGGTTTCATCACCTTTTTTTGGCGATGGCTGTGACGGGGAAGAGATTGATCTCGTTGGCGAGGACATCTTGTCGAAATTTAGCGAGTTTAATTATTTCGCTTTGCTTCTAGCAACGCGAATTTGCACCGATTAAAATTGGCAATATGTATGCCTGTACAGAGTGCTACATCTTTTATGTCGGTATGTAAACATTGAATGATTTTCAACCGATTGACTTGAGTAGACATGTTTTTTAAATGTCGATTAAGTACAATTTGAATCGCTTCACCCCGAAGCAACGCGCCGAAATAGTGGCACTGTACATTGAAAATAGTCGTTCAGTTGTGTTAACTCAACGTACATATCGTCGACAATATCGTAGTCAACAAGCACCGTCTGACAACACTATTCGTCATTTGGTGTCATATTTTGTTGAGCACGGGATAGTGGGTGATCGTTGAAATGCCGTTCATCAACGCCTAACACATTCCAATGAACTGGACTGTGTTGCCAAGAACCCACATTTATCGTATTGTCACCGCGCTCAGCATTTTGGCGTCAGTGGAACCACCTTGTGGCGAATTTTAAAGGATGATTTGCATCTGTTTCCATATAAAGTGCAATTGACTCAAAGAATATTGCCGACAGACCGTCCACGTCGCTTGGGATACGGCCAAAAAGTCGCCCGAATGTTTAAAACTGAACCTGATTTTGGAAGCAAATTTTGATGACCGACGAGGCCCATTTCACACACTCTGGCGGCGTTAACAAGCAAAATTGCCCCATTCGGGGAACGGAGAATCCACACAAGATCCATGAAATACCATTGAATGACCAAGAATAACTGTTTGTGCCGGCGTTTGCCCCAAAACTATCATTGGGCCATTTTTCTTCAGAGAAGGTGAAACAGTCGATGTTGGCTCATTATATCTGCCCACAAATGTGTGAAAAAGGTCTGAATGGTTACTGGTCACTGGTCGCTGCAAAGCAAACAATGGAGTTTCTGCAACGAGAATTCCCTGGACATGTGCTGTCAAAAAATGGCGACATTGACTGGCTATCCAGATCTCCAGATTTGACCCATCCGGTCTTCTTTTTCTGGGGTTATTTAAAAAGCAAAATTTCCTTCAACAAGTCTCAGACAATTGACGAGCTCAAGGCAAACATTCGTACCGAAATCATGGCTGTACCGCCTGAGATGTTCGAAAAAGTGATGGAAAGCGCAATAAAAAGGGCACATTTTGCTTTGGTCAATAAAGCAGATGTTGTAATCAAAAACTAGTCCAAATAAATTATAAAAGAATAAATTAAACACACACAGAAAAATTGAGTAAATGATCAAAGCGATAATAAAGAGTTCAGTGTACTCCTTTGCAAGCTGGTCGTAAATTATTTCTATTAAAAACATTTATAAATTTTATAAAGTAAGTTCTTTTTTTTTTTGAAGAACTTAACACTGAAGTGGGGAAGTGGGAATGTATACACTTAAAGTGCCTGAGCACGTATTAGGTTTTTTGGAAAATAGGATAGTGAGAAAAAAGATGTTTGGGCTCAATGGTTATTTCCCTCCATGGGTGGCATCCAACATTTAATGGGGAGACTAAATTCTTAGTGGAAGATGGCTACTGATCTTACTTAATTTTCGTTAACTGAAAAAATTAATATGAATATGACTTGAGCCACGGCCACCTACACTGCCTTAACAAGTAATTTACGCTTCTGTAGTGCTAATCGCGTTAGATAGGCAGGTGGGTTGGCAGGTAAGACTGGCTGTTGGAAATACCAACCCACTTAGGCCTATTATCCCATTGTGATGCCACGTGGATTTATGATCCTCTTACTAATGGAACAAGTTTGAGCTTATGATACAGCGTAGGAGACTGTTTACGTCTATATTTTATATATCGTTGATGCCGTTGTACAAGAAAGCTCCTAAGTGAAGTTTTCTTCTCTGGGAGAGAGCTGGACACATACAGAATAGGTGGAGGATTATCTCCTCCTCTTCCTCGTCCATGCAGCTTCTACAGAAATCGTTTGTAAAAGCGCCAAGCCTTCTTGCGTGCTGGCCTATGAGGCAGTGTCCAGTGATGACACCTATGATAGCGCTGAGATATTTCCCATTTAGAAGGATCAGACACTTAGAGCGATTCAGATCCAGCTTTGGCCAGATCTCTTTGGTCGCTAGACATGTTTGTCCAACAGTCCACCTAAGGTCTGTTCTTTTATTGGCATCCAGCTTTAATGTTAGTTTGCACGTAGCGATTGGTATACCTATGCTACTCTTTTCCCTGCAATGTCTCTGTGGCCCGGCACCCAACAAAGGTGAAGGTTGAACTGCTCTGCCATTTCCATAAGAGATGATCGGCATTCAAGGGTCGTTTTAGAATTTAATGAGACCAAGTCCAGGGAATTGATAGCGGCTTGACTATCCGAAAAGATGCGGATATCCTTTGCAGATAGCATGTTTTTTATCAGCCAGGACAGAGCTTTAATCGCCAAAATTTCCAGCTGGAACACGCTACAGTGATTTGGAAGACGGAAAGAGAATCTCAGATTTAGCTTATCTGAAAAAACACCACCACCAAGTCCACTATCGCTTTTAAATCCATTTGTGTAGAGATGGATTGACTTGTCATCCACGAAAGCATCTTAAGCACTTAGAAGGATCTAGAGGGGAAGCTTATATGGAAGTTTTTGTCAAACCAAAGTTTAGGTATGGTGTAATCGGTGTTCTCTGTAAGGATTCCTAATGTATTAAGAATGCTGGAGTGGCCAAATGAATTATTTGTCCACTGTTTAGTCGCTTTAAGGCGAATAGCTACAGTCGCAGCTCCTTGCTACTGAAAATATCGAGGGGTTTCAAATGAAACAGAATGTCTAATGCCGCAGAGGGGGTAGACCGTAAGGCAACGCTTATGCATAAACGCTGTTTTTTGGACTCTGCTTAGTTTAATTTTCTAAGGCCGTCCACCAGACGACCATCCCGTAAGTAAATACCGGTCTTATGACCGAGATTTATAACCAGTGGGTTATGCGAGGTTGAAGGCCCCATTTATTCCCAATGGCTTTTTTGCAAGAGAATAAAGCTACTGTAGCTTTACTGATGCTTTCTTGAATGTTAGGTTTCCAGTTTAGTTTCCTGTCAAAAATGAGACCCAGATATTTTGCTGTATCGAAAATTACTAAACTGGTACCTTTTATTGAAGGAGTATCTATAATGTGAATTTTGTATTTTCTGGAATAGAGGACAAGATCAGTTTTATGGGGGTTTATTCCCAATCCACAGCCATCTGCCCAATGGGTTAAGCTATTGAGATTTACTTGAAGAAGTTCTTTAATGGTATTAAGATGCTTACTTGAGACGGCTATAGCAACGTTATCCGCATAGGCAATCACGCTGCTGCCACCCGCTTCCAGGTTACTTTACTGGGACTTCTATAATAATACCGGCATTTACCTTACGGCCCTAGGTCGAATGGTCACGTTATTTATAGTAGGCGCACAAGTTTTATCTCATACAGAGTTCGGATAATTACATGATCATGAAGGCGATCAAGTTTTCGAGCAAAGTTTGTTATTTTGTCACTCACGGTTTTAATTCCTAAGTCTCTGTAAATATCACAATTAATTTATGCTTACTTTCGAAAATCTTTCGATAAGCCAATACACTTCTCTTAGATTGATTTCAAATTCATTGTGCTTCTTTCTTCAGTTTCGCGTCTAGAGTCGTTCCTAGATATTTTGCTTCGTTTGCATAAAGTATTTGTACCAAGTTGATAAACAGAGATAAGTTGTTTATCTTTCTGTACATAAGTCTTCCTTCCGTTGACTTGATCTCGTTAGTAACAATTCGTCAGTCTTTTTCCACTCGCATATTTTGTCCAAAGCCCATTGCAGCCTTCCCGTAGATGATTCAACTATCTTATCGAACGTGGCTACGTCTGTCTCTTTTGTAAACCAAGACTGGCTTGAATTTCTTTGAATTCTAAGTATTCAGTCCCGTATCTAACTCGAAATCGTTATTTGATAGACCTGATTGATTGTGAAAAGTTTAACCCGAAAGTAGAAATTATGATCCGGGATCAAGTGTCTTTCTACAATTATTGGTTGTAATCGCTTTAGCAGAAGTTTCTTGATTTCTTCAAGACCTTAGGCGTTATCGGCGGGACCGAAATAGGCCTATAGGATTTCCTATCGTTTGGACATTTCCTCGGTTTCGTAACCATTATGACTTCGGCGACTTCCCATTGCCTTGGAACATATAAAAGGCTCAGAGAGGTTATATATATTAATATATATATATTTATAATGTAATGGGTAACTTGATTAAGGCTTTTTTCGTACCTCCTACAAGATTTCACCAGTATCCTGGAGCCTTGATATTTTTGAGCTTTCTTGTTGTCTGCCGAAGGTCAAACAGTGTAACGGTTATTATTTTAAAGTTGTCATGTCCGGTATTGGCTTTGGGACCTCCAGCCAGTGGCTGTCCGTCGATCGGCTTGAACGATTCTTCTATGTGTTCGGCAAATAGATCCGTTTTCTCTTTGTATCCTTTTGGCCAATCGCCGTTAATTTTTTTTATTGGTGCCGAATGCATTACGGATCTTTTCATGGTCTTAACGTCTTCCACATAGAATAGTTTAAAGTTCTTATCGGCGGTCAAGCCTTCAAGGTAAGAACAAGTCTCTATATTAAAATCTTGCAGCACACGTTTAAGCTTGTTAAGTGGTTCAAATAGAATTTATCCGCTCTCCTTTTTTCTCGTAGTTCTTCTATTTCGAGCGGATGTGCTGTTTTGCCCTTCTGTACTCCTGTTGTTGTTCCACACAGCGCTCTAAATTGCTTCTATGAATCCGTTAACCGTCTTTAAGCGGTATAGTCAAATTTACATTTTCTTTGCAGTCTTTTCTAAAGCCGTCCCAGTTCGTTTTGTGATTAGTCAATCTTGGAGCTCCTTTTGTTTTCGCTAGGTTTCCACCCATGTTCAAAATTACTCGTGAATGGTCTGAGCATGGCCATAACATTCTTCTACGTTCGTGAGGTATCTGGGGACCCCTTTTACGATAAAGAAGTCGACGAGGTCAGGCGTTTTATTTCGTTGGCTTTCACGTCGCAAAAATTCCATACTACCTTTCATACCGGCTTTGTACAGTACCTAGCCTGCCTTTCATTGTATTGCATTCTTGAACCCCAAAAAGTGTGTTTCGCGTTAAAATTCCCAAGTAAGTCAAGGAGGCGAACAAGGTGGTTTACCAGCCTATTCCATGGAGGCAAATAACTGGATGCGATGTTGTAGTCTAATTGGTATATTTTTACGGCCACTGGACTTATTTGCATAAAGTCAAGTTCTATTTATATGTTCTCAGAGTGATTAATGCAATGTAAATGATGTAAATGGAGGATACTCCTCTTGCATTTTCCAAAGGGTGATGCGCGTGATAATCATTGTAACCATTAATTTTGGGTAAAAATCCCTTTTTTTAAATGGGTATCCAAAATCAAGCGCATATCAATATTGTTTTTCCGTAGGAATACTTTTAGTTCGTTGATTTTTTGCATAAGGCCGTTTGCATTCCATGTTAATATCGTAAGCAACTGTTTTATATGCATGTTTCGTTGATTTTCTTACGAGTTTGCGCAATTTGTCGAATATAACTTGATTAATCTTCGTTTGTTTCTTCAAAAATCAAAGATAATATTTGAGAGACCGAATTTATTGTGGCCGATCTCGTTTTGCTTGTTTCTTCTTTGTTTTCTTGTGATGCGACTTGAACCGACGCGACGGTGTTTTCTTGTGCATTTTTTATGTTCTATTTTAACGGTCTCGTCCTTTGGCTGACTAAACGCTCATGGACTTATTGGTTTTGGGATGTTTAAAGCTTTGGTCTGGGTGTACCTCTTTCTTGAGGTTATTGCATCTTTTTTTGAATTCGTTGGCGATTTCGCAACCTCGATAATTCGTTGGGGTCTCCTTATTTATGTTGCACTCTCCCGAGAAGTGTTTATCGCCGAATTTTACGCATCGTGTTTGTTTCTGGCAGTACACCTGTGTGTGGTGGAAGCCTTGACATCGTTTGCACTGAGGTATCCTTCTTTTGCCCTTATGCATGGACTCGATTTTGACCCTGATATTTAAAATAATTTTGATTTTATACTCCCTTTTTGATTTTGAAAATGTCGTCAACATTTCTATAACATCTTCTTTCATGCACGCAGTGGCTTTTCGAACTTATTTTCGTAAGTATACCATTGGATTTTCTCACTGTTTAATTTCTGAGATAGAGCTCAATAGGCTTCGAAGTCGTCGACTTTAATTTTCCGCTTGCTGTTCCGAAACGAAGTTATATTGTGTTTCGTCCTCAGTGTATTTTTGAGGAGGTTACGCAACCATCGGTAGTCCGCAATTCCGACGAGGCTTATTACAGTTGGGGGGCGAGGTTTCACTTGGGCTTTTGCCTTGTTTGAGACGATAGGCTTATCTTCTTTCAGTTGTAAGACTTTGGGTGAAGAACCGGCCTTACGCTTTTTGCTAGGATTTTCTTAGAGGCCGGATTGGTTTCGCTTACAAGTTCTTCCTCGTCCGTAAAATATTCGCTTGCTGGACGGTTTTATGCTGCTTCGCATTCTTTGGGTGCTGGAGAGTTCTTGACATCCTCGTTTTCTTTTCACATAAAATCTATTATTCTTCCTTTTTAAGCTCGTGGAAGAGTCGATCCATTTCATTAAGTTCTCTTTTTCGAGGCATTTCATTTCCATTGAGTTCTGATCAACCAGCGGACTAAGCTAAGTACTATAAGAGATCTCATCCTAATGTATACATCGTTTATAATATTACCAAATGAAATGAAATGAAATGAATCCATGTCAGTGTGGTTTAAGCTGTACCACATTTTAAAACAACTGCAAGATGAGCTATTCAGAGCAATATCTCATTTGTATATGCCTGCGAAACACTTTCGGCTATTTAGCATAACGATAAAGCATACTACTCCACTGTGTATAAAGACCTCACCGCGACATTGAATATCAAAACAAGATTTACACAAGGCGAAGCGCTGTCATGCAATTTTTTTAATATCGTTCTCGAATAAAATATGCAAAACTCATACACCACCATACTCATAAAGGATGAAAAGATACGATCAGAGGAATTGATAAACCTATAAAAGTTAATCTGATAATAATACGAGGGCGGGTCAATAAGTCCGTGACGTTTTGAATTTCTGACCTCTTTACTGAAACAGCAACACTGCTCCTGTCAACAGGGATCTGTCAGTTGACTCCTGTCAAAATTTAAACTTGCTGCGTCAGTTAGTTTGTGCTTGACAGCTATTTTTATCAGACTACTCACTAATTTCTTGCGAAAAAAAACCAAAAAACCAAGACAATGCAAGGGTGAACACATGTGCAGTTGCCATGGCAAAAATCCATGAATTGGGCTATGAATTGCTCCCTCATCCAACCTATTCTCCAGATTTGGCTCCGAGCGACTACTTCTTGTTCCCAAACCTGAAGAAATGGCTTGGTGGAAAAAGATTTGACTACAATGATGAAGTCATCGCGCAAACAAAGGCCTATTTTGAGGACCTCGACAAATCATTTTTTTTGGAAGGGATAAAAAAAATGGAGAAGCGTTGGACAAAGTGTATAGATCTCAAAGGAGACTACGTTGAAAAATAAAATTATTTTTTTATCAAAAAATCTGTGTTTTATTCCAAAAGTCACGGACTTATTGACCCGCCTCGTATCTTAAACCTCTTCGTCGATTTTTGATTTTAATGTGCGAAGATTTATTTCCCGTGTAACACAAAATGAAATATCTGCACAGTTTTTAGCAGATTATATAAATATATTGTATAGTGTTTTTGTTGTACTAACGGTATATGTATGTACGTCAGGTAATCAGCTTTTTATGACACTTAAAAAAAGGAAGAAAATCTAGTCCTAGCGTTGAGTTAATTATTGTACCATAATTTATTACATGTTTTCAATTTAAACAATCCACATTTTCATAATATGACACTTTAAATACTCCAACCTATCCTTAAATCTCAACCGAAAATAAGCGCAGTGCTTCTATTGAGCAATACATCTGATACAGTTACATATGCATAAGAGACCAAACTTGATTACACCACCACTTTATGCTTTCAGTCTGAGGCAATATATGTATGTATAAAAAAAGCAAACAACAAAAGACAGTTGAACAAACAATCTATTCATTTAATTGATTCAGTAATTTATTAAAAAGTCATAATAAGCTCTTAAATGAATATATGATAATGAATTAAAAAGGTTTCTCAAGATGTCTTCAATATTTACTTTTATAGGTACTTGTCAGAATAAATTACCGTCTGAAGAGGTCTCGAGCATTTGATTCTATAAATCTTTATCTCAACCTACTACTTCCATGCATCGAATTCATTTTCAATTATTCATATGTATACGAAACCATTAATTCAAAATTTAATTTTATTCTGGTTGCTGTGTTGTGTCGCTTTTTCTCTTGTTTACGTTGATAGCGCCAAACACAAACATATTACCGCCATAGAATCATCTCCATGTCCTTAACACTCAATTGAACCACTCCAGTATGCCACCACGCACTGTTTTGAAAAAAAATGGGAATATTCTTGCATACAAATATACTCGTATATATGAAAACGTTTTAGCCAGAAGTAAAAGTCATTGCGGAACTAAAGGGTGCCCGACTGAATGAGATGCACGTTTTTATGCTGTATCACTTTTGATATTGCCAGAGATCCAGACACATGTACTCGTATATATGGTATGTATCAATTTTATTAGACAGGCCTCTCCTGGGGCCTTGTTAAATATTCGTAACTGCATTAAGTGTAAGTAGAGGCGTGAAAGAATTTGACAAAAGTACTGCAACTGCATATATTACTTTAGCAATAAGAGAATAAAATATCTTTTTTATAGGTATCTATGTGCACTTGTTATTTGTTCTTACGAGTATGTACTACATATTACAATATAAAGTTAAATTGATATTTCTACGGGCTACATGCTACACGAAATACGACTGAACGAATCAGAATGATTGTTTTTATTGATTAGACAATCTCTTATCAAACAAGCTGTTGTGCTATACTCAGGATTTATGTACATAGTTTATATTGTAAGTATTTGTTTGTGAAATAACAGTCTTCAATTAAGTATATTAGTTCTTATATTATTATAATGTAAATGACTATTATATAATTATTTTATACACTTTTTTTTTATATGCTCAAGTGTTTTAATATGTTTTTTTTTTCAAAATTATGAACTTTATTTGACAGCTCGTTGTATTCTTCCATATACGAGGATATACGAGTAACTGAAAATACTTTTGAAAGATGGTGCCTCTGGAGTTGACTTGTGAGTTTTTCATGTTGAAAAAATCACATGATTTTTGTTTAAGTATTTTTCTGACATTAAAAGTCTCGGTTTGGTGTCTATGGACCTTGACGGAGCAGAATCCATTCTCCATCATCATCCTGCAAAGTCGAATGAGCTTGTCAGGGATGCCAAAACTAGACATCGCTCTGTATATGATACTTCATCTCTGTAAATGCTGTCATATGCGGCTTTGAAATCGATGAAGACGTGGTGTGTTTCCATGATCTGCCGTAATGTGGAAGTTTGATATATGGTAGACTTTCCCGGTTTAAAAATACACTGATAGGTGCAGGTCAGATTGCGTACGAAGGGGCTTAGCGGTTCATACAATACGGCAGATATGATTTTATATGCGTTGTTGAGGGCATTTATTCTCCTGTAGTTGAATCAGTTCAAAGCATCTCCCTTCCTTAGTATTGCACAAAAAATGCTGAGGTTCCATTCGTCGCACCAGTTTTTTGAGGCGAATTGTTTCCAACGTTGAACAGTCAAAATAATCTGTGATTCTACCATGAGTTTTCCTTCTCTATCTTAGCAAATTTCGGGCTTTACAGCTTAGGCATGTTAGTTTTGGTTTTTGGGAAAACTTCCGAAAGTCATTCATCCAGTAGCACATCTCTAAGACCTCGCTTTCTTCCCTTCTTTTCTCCTCGTAAAGCTCGCGAGCAGTTTTGTACACCTGTTGTTTTCCAGGTTTGCCTGTCTGCATTTGACATCGAACCAGGAGTTTCTTTGTTGGGGCGAGTTGAAACCCACTGGTAGTCAACGTTCGATGCTAGCGACATCAGATTCCTCGGGAGGTTAAGGGAAATTCGAAGGTCTTGGCGGTCTCTTGCTATTGTACCCATTCGACATGGTTCAGTGGCTTTGGGCTGTTACGAATATCCGCATCTGAGTGGATGTTAGCTACTCGGAATATTCGGACATATAAAACACTGGAGGAGTTCCTTCCGTCTATTCCAATAAGATCAATTTGGTTGAAATTTTGTTCATCAGTGGATATCAAGGTGTGGAAACCGTGTGCTGGTTCAGTTACATTATGTCCCGCTATAAAATAAATAAGCCTGTATCGCTTTCCGGAGGTGACGGCGTGGAAGCTGTACTTCCCCATTGTACGGGTATTACCAAAGATTCATTCACTGGGATTAAAATCACAATCGCACTTCATACGAGTACTTAGGGCAATGCTTAGGACATGCTTTTTCGAGGAGTTCGTAGAAGCAATTTTTTGTCTCCCCTGTCTCCTCTGTGGACGCTTCTGACGGCGAATTTAACCTTTATGCGAATCATCGTTGGCCATTTGCTTACATGCCTGAAGCACTAGACATGTTTCCCTAGTCTTCCTCTTAAAGCGTATCCGCATCCGAATAAACGTTGCGACTGATGTTCTTGTCGCGCCAGTCGTGTGTAACATTCTCCATAGTACTCACAGTTTTTCATCCTATTTTTGTCCTGTCCATCCCATCGCACTACTTGGATGGCGGTTATGTCTGCTTTGAAGACGTTGAGGATCAATGGTAGTTGTTCGATCGCACTCTGTCTGTTAAGTGTTCAAACATTACGTGTGCAGCTCTGAAGATCGTTGTACCATATTCCTTTGGTAGGATCATGAACAGTGAATCGTATGACGGCGTATGCCTGTATTATGCTGCTACCGGGGACCATCTCTAGGAAGTAAGACAGGCACTACGATACGATTGTTATATGACAGTCAGTAGTTTCCCGATAAATCGCCTAGCGGATCCCTAATCGAGCATTTGCGACTATTGAAGCGAAAGCGATAAAGATGGCTTGAGCGGTCAACGAAGGAAAAACCAAGTACATGCTGTCAACAAAGAGGGACACTCGACATTGACGCCTAGAATGATAGGTAGCCACAACTTTAAGGTAGCAAAGGCATTTATCTACCTCAGCTCCGCTACCAGCGCTGAAATTATTGGAAGAATCATTCTTGCTAATCGCTTCTTCTTTGGGCTTGGAAGGCAATTGAGTAGTAAAGCACTCTCTTGAGAACGGGCAATTTCGCGTGCGCACACGGCGGTAGCTTGCAAACTATCGCACTAGCTGGGTATGGGGGCCTAGGCCACATCGGACTGTAATTCATATTTATTTCCATGAATCTTATCATTAATTACTTTTTTTAATAATGAATTATGAATGAAATATTAATATACTTATACAAAGTTAATAGAGCAACAAAATACAGCAAACGGATGTAAATTGAGCTTTTGAGCTCACCAAAACAGATTTTGGTGATTTTTTTTTAAATGTTTGCTATGTACTACTAAGATAGATAGATAGATAGATCTATTTTTGCATTTTTTCGCTTAAACAATTGGTTACAATTTAAGTATTTCTTAAATCTACAATAGTTAGCCATGGCCAGAAGCGCCGTCAGCCAGAAGATAGCTTTTAAAAAGTTCACTTTATGAATTATTATAACTTAATATAACGTAATATAAAATAATCAACTTAACATATCCTAATATATATAATATTATAAATAAAAGATATTAACCCATTCTCTCACAATCTACTTTTTAAAGGACAGTAAAATGAATTCAGTCCAAGGTCACATATATGTAAGTACATATGTCATGAAATAAAAATGGCCGCTTACATTTTTTTTGCACTTTGTTCAATACATTTGAATTTTTTCAAACACTTCTTGCTTTTTGAATCGCAGTAGGCTTTTGTCTGGTTGTCTTTTCGCACAAAGAATTTTGAATTGTTTCTAGCTTTGCTTCCATCAGCTACATTTGTGATAATAAATAAATCCAATAAGCTAACTATTTTAGTAGTTTCCTTATATACAATTGAAATAAACATAAAGTTTACGAACATTTAAGTCCCCACGTATTTTGTACATACCACCTTGATCAAAATGTTCCCGATAAATTAAAAATACAAGTTTATTCATCTAAATCTATATTATCCCCTTCAAAGTAATTCCCACCGACTGCAACACACTTATGCCAGCGCTTGATCCAATCCTCGAAACATTTTTTATATTCGGTTTTCGGTATGCCCATGAGTGCTTCCTGAGATTTTTCCATTACTTCCTCTCGGCTGCTGAGCGTTCGATTTAGTGGTTTTTTAACTCGATTGAACAGGAAGAAGTCACAGGGAGCCAAATCAGGTGAATTCGGTGGCTGTTGGATGGTATTTGTTGCATTTTTCATCAAGAAATTACGAATAATGTGGCACTGTGCGACGATGCGTTATAATGGTGCAAAATCCACGAGTTTTCTGGCCTCAATTCTGGTCTCTTTCGTCTCATAACGTCTCATAACGCCCAAATAATACTCTTTTTTTACTGTCTGGCCTTCTGGCAAAAATTCATGATGTACACCGTTGTAATCCATGAAAACAGTGAGCATTGCCTTCTTTTTTAACTGAAAACGACGTGTTTTTTTTTTGTCTCGGCTCATTTGGTGACCGCCATTCACTTGCCTGATGTCTGGATTGTGTGTCGTACTCATATACCCACGTCTCGTCTCCAGTAATGATCCTTTTGATGAATGTGGGATCGGATTCAGCCTGCATGAAATTGAGGTCTTTTGACACCAATTTTGCTGCTACACGACGGAAATCCAAATCATTAACCAAAATGTCTTGGACGGATCCATAGGTAATGTTCAAGTACTCCGCATCTCTCTGGTGGTTAATTTGCGGTTATTGACCAACATTTCTTTTGTTCCATCAATGTTTTCGTCGGTTTCCGATGTCGATGGTCTGCCACCGCGTTCATCATCTTCGACTGACTCACGACCACTTTTGAACCGCTCGTGCCACTGGTAAACGACCATTTTCTTTAGAGAATCGTTGCCGAAACACTTTTCCAACATTTCCAACCTTCGCGCACCATTAAATCCGTTTTTTACGCAAAATTTAATACAAGTTCATTGTTGCAAATTTAAATCCATTTCTAAAATTGTAAAAAATCGTCAACACACACAGATAGATGTACTCTTGTACATCTCAAAACATTTGCAAAAGCTACGTGGCGCTAAGATTTAGGGGGAATGTCATCAACAGATTTACCAACTTAATAAAAAGAACAGAACTCAAATTGGAACAATGGGAGCTCCACACGGTAGTTATTCCGGGAATATTCATGGCGATATATGGTATATGCGGAGGTAAGCAAAGCCAAAGTTTCATGTACTTTATAAAGTACAATGGGTAGGTATATGCATATATTATTTTTTTTAGCATCAAAAATGGATTTTAAAACTATCCCTGTTAAACATTTTTATGGAAAGCCTTTCCATAATCTCGATTCTGCTCTGGAAGAAATATATAATAATGCAGATATAGTCAACGCTGATATCGTCGTGATTCCTCCACCGGTGGACTACGTTACGGATGAAGAGGATTTGGATGAAGAAAACATGAAAACAGCACAATTACCACAAGACATCCCAAGGAGGACATCCTGTTCCTCCCAATAAAGAATATCAGAAGCAGAATAGGGGTACTTCTGATCAACAGTTTGATGAGACCAACAAATTGCTGTTTGTTAAATGGAAGGATAACAGCATCGTAAACAATGGCGACAAACTACGACAAAATCGAACCCTGTGGAAATGTCAAGAAGTGGAGCAAAGAGCAACAGAAAAAAGTAAATATTCCTCAGGCATTATTATTTAAAAACTATAATATGAATATGGGCGGTGTTGACCTATATGACCGGTGCATCAACAATTATCCCATTGAAATAAGAGGCAAGAAGTGGTGGTGGAACATTTTCACATCCATGATTTCATCGACACCTGAAAGCTACACAGGCTAGCAAATAGCTACAAGGGTGATTTACTTGAGTTCACGAGAGCAGTTACACTCCATTACCTCCAATTTCACACCTTGTAGCAAGGATGTCCTAAGCTTACCGTCTAGCGAAGCATTGTGGAGAGCACAGGACATCACTTTCCGAAAAAAAACTAGCCAATCAGCTTAGATGTCGCTAGTGTCATCTACGATCGAAATGGTGCAGCGAATTGTGTAACGTCACATTATGCATAAATAAAGATTGGTTTAAAAATTTCCACATCAATACAAATTAAAATAGTATGTACGAGTATGTTCCCACTGTGCTCAATAAAGTACTCGTACACCTTCATAACTTATAACCAACATTTTTTTTAAATACATTTTTTTTGTATATGCCTTAAATAATAAACCGAAAATACCATAAAAATATATATTTTTTTAATTTCCTTGGGTGTTAATGGGTTTTTTAAAAAACCTTCTAATATAATTTTCTTTCCACAGTTTAGTGCAATTCTTGTAAAACGAAATAGTTTATACCACTTCTCTCCATTCAAAATTGCAGTAGCGCCGGCTTGATCATACGATGATGATACGAGAAAATCTGACCTCAAATTTGCCTTCTTATTTCCACCAAAATGAGATGAATGTATTAAATTTTTTCTTTGGCCGATATTGCATAAGGTGCAATGTTATTTAAATCAGCTCAGTGTGCCACATAGTTTAAAGGTACGAGTAGTATTTCACTTCTTACTCAGAATGTAATCGATTATTTTTCTATGCTTAAGCTATCATGGTAATAACTTTTTTGTTAAGATTATACTGAAGAATTGAGTATATTTCTCTATGCTGTTAGTTTCAAGTTTTTTCAATATATTTTTCTTCAAATTATGCGCTTTGCATATTTATAACTACTATTGCAGTCTTTATAACAACCTTCTCGTTGTATTATAGCTATGCAATATCTTTATTATGTAGTCAAAGTGAGGTCTTATAGGGGTGAGAAACAGCTATTTCTGTTTCTATTTGTAACCGTGACCGTGGCTCAAGTGATAGTGGACTTGACCGCACTCGAAAGGCATTAATTTTTTTCAGTTAACTAAAGATGAGTAGTTGACTAGAAATCAACAACAAGTCAACTTCCACTAAGAATGTTGGATGCCACCTATAGAGCGAAAACCACTAAGACCAAAAATCTTAATTTCTCTCTCTATCCCATTTTCCAAAAAACTTAACACTCGCTGGGGCATTATAAGTGTATCCATACCCACTTTTAAGTTCTTTAAAAAAAAAAAATGTACTGCGCCGTATAAACTATTATTTCATCTGATCTAACTTGAAATAATTTATATTATATTTCAAGCTGAAAGTCAAACCTTTACTTCCATATATATTTCGCCAAACTTCTCCGGTGTTTTTTCACGCAAACAATGCTCATTTTACTTCTAATTTGTTAAAATTGCATTTGAAAATTGAGGACGCCTTTTTAGTTCCATAGAGCCCTGTATTTGATGCTCTTCCTCTTGTAGCACAATTCCTCTTCTCGGCTGGAATCCAAAATAATTCATGGTATTAGAAAAATTCATCAGATTTGTGCTAGTTTTTTAAGATCATATGATACGCATATATAAAATTTTTCAAAAATTTATGAAAAATAGAATAATTAGTTTTTTAATAATTTTTATGTTTTTTAACCCGGCGCAATTTGGTTTTCTAAAAGGCAAATCGACCGAACATTAGCTAAACAGCCAATTGGACCTAGTTTTTGATGTTAACTGGGATCTTAGTCTATTGAGACTCTGGTTTGTAATCTAGGAATAGTAATAAGATCAAAAACTAAGATAATTCTTTTTAGTTTATCCTCTTCATATACTCGTAGTTTTAATGTAAATGTTTATTTCCACGCTCCTGAGTGTAAGAGATTCAAATTATCTATTGTTGCTATTGTTGCTATTGTTCATTTGGTTTTTCGTCTCACTCATTTTCTTATAATAAAACCTGTAATAATAAATGTTTCTTAGTTGAGAGTGTTAATAAATTTAGATATTTGGGACTAACCTTAGATTCTAGATTGTGTTTTGCTAACCACATTAATACATTGAAAACTTACTTCCGATGCAGCCTACGTCACTTTTGTTATTTGAGTAACGTATGCTCAACCAAGCTATTGAAGATAATTTATTATGGCATTTTCCATTCCAAGTTACAATATGGTATTGCTTGTTATGCAATGGGGGCGTGTATCGCAATAAGATACAACCTCTGTTGATTTTACGGAAATATGTCCTGTGGTAAATCTTGACGACATCCTAGTTGTCCTTTGTTTTGTGCCGTAAAAATTCCTCCGGTTCGTCATTTGTATTGTTTTAAGGTTTTAAAATTATTCTTTTTAATGTCTGGCAATTGTAATTTTCGTTTAATTTCGCTTTACAATCTTCGTGGTAATCTTTCTAACTTCTTCTCAATACCAATTTACCGTACCACAGCTTACCGTAAAACACATCTGTGTTTTACGCTAGACTTTATATAAAAATATACAAATTATTTGAGAATAGGTAGTGAAATTTGTATTTTAAATAAAAATAGTGTTAAACTGCACTTAATATTGTACAAAATTTTAGTTTTAGTCACAGTTTTGTTTTTGTGAGGTGACAAAAAAAGAAAAAAAAACAAATGGAATTTTCTTCAAAAAGCTTATTGTTTACAAAATTATTATAAATAATATAGTGTATAGTATGTATAGTATAGTATAGTATAACGCAGCAATACTTGGATTTTAGTGTGGTTAAAATCTAGAAGCCATAATTTTACCTTACTCAAAAATGCAAATATGTTTCTAATAATTCATATTTCCACAGGAAGGCTGTTAAACAATTTACTAGAAACTAGTAGTACGAAATGTTGGGATGTTAACAGAATGTCTTACAAAGCTTCTTAAATTAGGCATATCAGATATTGGACTTTGCATATAACCATCTCTAATAAAAAAGACTTTTAAAACTTTATAAAAGTATAAATTTTCAATGGTAGCATTTTTAAGTTCTTGAATCCATGGAGTGAGTCAGGCTACTAGTTTTGCAAACATTTCTTATAGCACATTTTTGAAAAGTAATTAATTGTTGAATTTTATTATGATATGCACCACCTCAACATGTAATTCCATACTGCAACTTTGAATGAAATATGCCATAATAGATCGTTCTAAGAGTATTTGACAGGCAGTATCTCCTAAGGCGATAGATAACGCGAACAGATGATCTAATATATTGTTTCAAAATCGAGCACCTCTACCCAATTCATATTTTGGTCAATAGTTACACCAAGATATTTGTAATCATTAACAATTTCAATTTTGAAACAATCTTTGCTACAAGCGATACTTTCAAGATAGGCCTCCGACCTCTGCTGTAAGCACTCAATGACAGCTAAATTATATCTACGACAATCAACTGCATGAAATAATGTCATATCTGGTGGTTCTTGCAAATTCAGGGTGAAGAACATTATTTTAATTTTACTGCTAATAATAAGCCCGTGATTGCAAACCATAATTTTAATAGGTGGACGTCATGGTTTATATCAGCTAGCAAATCTAACGGACTATCTGAGCAGAAACTAATTGCAAGATCGTCTGCAAATGTACTAATTTTTCCCTTGAGTGGCAGCTTACACAAAGAGTTTATATATATAAGGAACCAAATTGGCCTTAATACGGATCCCTGGGGAACACCTACATTGGAAGTTTGCGTGATACTAAAATGATTTCCAATTTTAACGTTTTGGGTTCTGTATTTTAGGTAAGACACAAACCAAATTAAGATGTTTCCACGATATTTCCCACAGTTTTTAGTTTATTTAACAGGATGTTGTGATTTACCACGTCAAAAGCTTTTGTTATGTCAACAAAGAGTCCAGCATAGAATTTTTTGTCATCCAGTCCTTTGTATATAAAGGAGCAGAAGTCTAAAAGAGCATCTTCAGTGGAAAGACTTTCTCTAAAGCCAAACTGCATAGGGCTAAAGAAACAAATTCGGTTAAGGTAGGATACAATTCTTTTCTTTATTGCTTTCTCGAATATCTTTGAGATGGGAGACAGTCTTTTCTACACCTTTCTTTAAACAAAGGAATAACAATAGTTTTCCTCGGGGAAAACTCCAGATGTAATACTCAAGATAAACAGATGTACTAAGATATCAACAATGTTCAACGCAGTTCTCTTAAGCATAATGTTGGAAATTCTATCCGCAGCACACGAATGCGAGTTCTTTAAGGAAGTTATGATATTTAAAAGCTCAAAAAAACTAATTCAAAGATGCAGATGAAATTGCTACTGAAGCAAAGTAATGACTAAATTCATTGGCTACATTCGTAGGATCTGTAACATTTATATTACCATTATTTAGTATTATGAGATCTGTAGATTTGGTTATATTTCTGTTACCAATGCTATTAACATAATTACTTGCCATTCCTTTTTGTAGTTACCTTTTGCTGTTCTCATCTTGTTCTCAAAATATCTCACGAGCTTGACGAATATCTGAATTAATTTGCTTACTCAAATGAATAAAAAAATTTTTTAGACTAAGATTTAGAGGGTGTTTGTAGCATTTTCTATTAAGTTGGTGTTTTAATCGTATCTTCTTAAGAAGTGCTCGATTAATCCAAGGTTTAAGTCTTATTTCAGAACGCTTAAGTGTAACGATAAGGCTCGAGGAGCCCACATGAATTTTAAAAATATCGTTCCAGTTTTCAAAACGGAACTTGAGGTTCAAATCATTAAATTGAATTTTTGTTAAGCAGTGATTTGTAATTTTCCTTTTATTTGTTTTTAAATTTTCATAGAAAATACCAGTCATGCGGTGATCTGTTATTTGAAGATCTAAGTTGATTAAAGCCACTAAATTTAAAGAAATATCACCAAAGCGACAAAAGACATGGCCAATGCAGATGCCAGAAATTGGTCTAGTTGGCTCATTAATAAGAGAAAGAAAACCGTGTTCAGATAAAAGTGTGCTATCGGCTATTTAATCAACTCCCGTAGTTCATCAGGTCAATAACAATATCTGGAACCTTTTGAAAACACGTTAAAATGTGGCTATTCAGCCTCGATTATGATTTGTTAGAATCTTGTAGCTCTAATATTTTGGTTTAATCATTCTTTTTCCCCCTTCTCGATAGCATTTTTTTCTGTTGTACTGAATTACTTAATTTTCATGATTTTGGTAATTTACTCGTAGTTTAAAATGTCTTATTTCTTTTTATATTTTTTATTTTTTTTTTAATATTATACTTCTATGAATTTTTTAAGGGTCACCCCATAACATAATTTTATTTAGTTTCCCTCTAACAAATTGAGGTGACATTCCACACTATTTTATACCCATATTTAAATACTTAAATGTCACCAATCTTTTTTATAATTTATATTTAGAACTTACATTTTTATACTTAAGTATTATATATTTAGTGAATTATTTGATTGCATCTTAAACTTATCAGAAAATAAAAATAAATAATAAACCAATAAGCTCAAACATTCTTTCTCTCTCTGTCTCATTTTCCTAAAAACTTAACACGTGGTAAGGTATTTTAAGTGTAGTTATACCTACTTAAGTATTAAGTTAAAAAAAAACAAACTGAAAGCCTATTTCTAGTGCGCCAAGTCGATCACGTCTAGACCTGTGACATCATCTGCATATGTCTGATCATAGACGTCAGAACCATTGAGAGCGTTAAGTTGTATTGGCCGCAGTCAGCATCCGTAGTCAGGATTCTATTCACCAGCATTGCTTTTATGCAGAGTGTGCCTTCGAGAAGCAGTTCTCCGCACATGGAGCTCGATCATTGTCTACATGCTCTTCGACATGCATGAGATTATCGAACATGTGGTCGTCTTTCTCAATTTTCGGTATAAGGACTACTCTCACATTTTGTAAAGGTTTCGGTATGTGTGTTAGTACCGGGCTAGCAGTGAAGATTCTTTTTAGAGATACAAGTAGCTAGCCTATGCATAACTGAATATATGCCATCGGTGGCAGGCAACTAAGCAACGGCGTGTTTGATGGCTTCACCTGTTACCAAAACCGGTGACAGATACCAGCTACGGCGCGTGTTGTGTTACTCAGCTCACTTGCAACTTTGTTGATAGAAGTTGGTTCCGTTTAGGTTACCTTCGATCATATGAAAGAGAGACTCTGCTTTCGATTGGATGTAGCTTTTCTAAATGATTTGGGTCTGGCTTATTGTCTCCTATTTTGAAACTTCGACTTTGACTGGTTTCATCGAGTGTTTCGATCATCTCGGAAAAATTTGTATAAGAAACACTCTTCGAACTTCAAATTAACTTCTTATGTTTTATTCCTTTTGCTTTGACCTATAAAGATTCCAGTTTTCCTTTTCTTAACTTGAGTGACTTGTTTAGAAGTTTTCATGTTTCCTCGCAGCAAATCTGCATTCCAGCATTAAACGGGCGATCTGCAGAGTTGCTTCTTAGACGGACGTATCAGCTCAAAACACTAGATGAGGGCGCCTCCGCCATTCGGATACAGCTTCCGGTACATTTCGTTTTGTTTTAAAAATTTCCTTAAAGCGTGTCTAGTCAGTTTTCCGAGGATTCTTTTTTTTCCATAAGGTCGAGACCTCGTATCAGATTCTGATTTTAATGTACCATGGTCTGACATGGAAACTTCTAATAGTATTTTCCAGCCGATAGTCTCTTTAGCATACCTGTTGTATAGTGATAGGTAGACTACTTCCTGTCTTTCATTCGTAACGAGTGTTAACTGAGAACCTACTCGTATATGGCTGATAACCAGGTCAGACGAAAGTATTCTAAGCGTTAGCACCGAAGCATATGGTAGTTCCATCTTCCCAGAATCAAAGTATTCAATGAGTTCGGCTATTGCCCTTCGTAGTGGCGGCAGTATGTTTCGACAGAAGGTTTATCCAACCCCACAACGGGAGAAGAGCTAGCCGCTGCACTTTACTTGCACATGCTTTTAGTCGAAAAAACAACACTTAAAATGGTCTTGCTTACATTACGCCCATTTTGATAAAACTCCGCTATAATCGGTCACAGGCCATATTGAAAAAAATAGAATTGGAGTCGTAAAGATAATACCATCCGCAGTACATAGAGTCTGATCTTGCAAATGTAATTAATAACGTGGACCTGCGCAAAAAAGGCTGTTTGAACTTTACTTCAACTTTAGAGCATAAAGCAGACAGAGCACAATACGGATCTTTCGTCGGAAAAATTAACAAGATAGAGTGAATGCGAATACCAAAGTAAGAGGTGGACGAAGCGGCAACGTAATTTGAGCTTCTTCGACATACTCGGAGCTCAGGTCAAGGAGGATTTTTCAAAGGCAAAGGCAGAGCTCTTATAGCCCTAGTGAGTTATTGGGGCTTGGGTACAATAGGTGTGTTTTCTCATATCGGTATCAGCGTTTATTTCCAATCAACGTGTAAATTATATTAACAGCTTAACCTACACGCGCTAACTTAATGCAAGATATTTATCGGAGTTAACGCGGATAGAAACAATGCTTCCAGACCTATTTCTCCATGACAGCGATAACTTGTATGGGAACGCCAAAACAGGTGTCACTTTTTGAACAACTAAAATGCCAAATTAGCCGAATGCTAGTAGTTAACGCCGATAGCCGATGTTTTGGCCTCTGAAAATTCAGCGCTGTTACCGATGTCAAAAAACACACCTAATGTCATGTCCACAAGATCAGTGTCAAATGAAAGTCGGCGCACAAGTTTAACGAAACTACATGGAGAGAGCTGTTGGTTACGACACAGGTAAACACTGTCCAGAGTGCAAGAATCTGCAATTTCATTATTATATAAGTCCCATTTGATAATAAGCGAATGAGTACATATGTACATGTTTTCTGATGAATAGCACACATTGTACTGAATGTTTCCCAATATTCCTCACGGCAGATAAAATTTTGTTGCTGCAAACTGTCTATACATATGTTTATCAACCCCACACGTCTAACTCAAAGTAATAAAAGAAAACTGTATATGCGACGAAAATGAATAAGCCTGGTTATTCGTTGAAACCTAACCATTGACTTGAATTTGCATACATATTTCTAACCTGCTGACTTATTTTCGTCTATGTTTTCATATGAACTATCATTTAAGGAGCCAAATATAACCAATTGTATACAGAAGTCAACCCAGTATCTGTCAGCTGGTGACAGCAGCTTCCGCGCCTAATTGCATTTCTATTTTTAACACATCACACATAATTGAAGTTAATTGTTGTTCACATAGCCTATCAAAATTGATTATGATCTGAAAACGCTAGGAAGGGCAGAATTCCAATGAAATACTCGTACTCGTATATGGAACAATTTAAGGTTATTTTTCTAAAATAATTTCTCATCAATTAATAAATGATCATATTAGGCCAGCGGCGCGTTGTATTGAGTTTATACATTTTAACCTGGGTTCATTGTGGGAGTCCATTGTATTCAATGCCTTTAGACAAATTGATAACCGGCTATAATTTACCTTATTTTAATAACAAACACTTAACAAATTATCTGATGTGCACATACCAATGATCCAATGATTGATATTTTTTCGAGTTCTTATATTACCTATTGTACATACGTTTATCAAGAGTCCAACTCCTACACATAATGCTCATAGCTAACCAACACATTAATACAGATATTTTAAGCTTGCGTTATTAAAAAAAATTAATAGATTTTTAATCCAAAAGGCATTTGATGGTTTGCGAGCATAACCATATTATAAGTATATATATGTATGCATACCCGAGTTAATGTGTGTATCTATAATACAATATGTAGCTAGAGTGTGCACAGGGAAAATATAATTAATATTTCAGTATGGATACGACTGAGTTTCGGGATCTGTGATTTGGTCTCTTAGCATGAAAAATACGCTCGTATGTCTTGGTCATAAATCATCGTTTACTGAGAGAAAAGAATCATAAAACGAAAATTAATAAGTGGCAGAGATTAACGATTAAAGCCATTAGCAGTTCAGATATCAGAAGAAGGTGTCCGGCACTTTATTAAAGCTAAATATAGGGAAACGTTTCGCAGGATCTGTGATCATTTCAGGCATATGCAGTTGCTTTCAATAAACATTTTATTCGGTCAAAAACCAATCAAAGCAGTGATCCATACTTGTTTTTGCATGTGTGTAACATGTGTGCAGTTTCATTATTACTGTCTGTTGTTGCTGAGTGTTTTTGCTCACAAAGAATTTTGTAAATTACCGCTTTGCTAAGATTGATTATTTCTTTTTCCAATGGTTTCAACTTCCTGTTTTGTTGTAGCCTTTTAATAATTAAGGGATATCTAATATATTATTATTTAAAATTTGAACAACAATTTAATTAAATGCCGACGTATAACTAACAAAACGAAGGACAAGATTCTTATAAGCAAGATCAATCTTCTGAAAAATAAGATGAAATCGAACTATAACGGAAAACTAATCATATTGACTATAAGCAAATGTTTCTGTTTCTTAGGCTCAATAAAAATCCTAGTTACATTTTAAAAGAACAATAATTTAACTTAATCTAGTAAGAAATATATCAAATATTTTACTTAACTCTTTTTCAAGTCTTTTGAGGAGGGAAACAGAACCTATGTTTATATTTTATGCACTACAGGCAGCACTACAGCATAAGAGTAGAACATTGAAATATTTGTTAAAATAAAGAAACAGTCTTTCACTTCAGAGACATTGAATAGTAATTCAATAATATCTCCATGTATTAAAAGAAGGTCAAGCAAATGGAATTCAGTTTTAAGCCCAGGACACGTATTTTGTGTTTTCAAATACATATTAGGAAAAATATAATTAACATTTGTATTAAATGTCAATTAATTATTTACTTATGTTGATGCTATAGTTCGGGTTGGGCCCAACCAATAAGCGTCTCCAGGCAGCTCGATCTTTAGCCAGCTGCCTCCAGTTTCGCACGCTAAGTTAGTTGAGGTTCCCTTCCACTTGCGTGAGCCACCTTAGTCACGGTTTTCCTCTACTGCACTGTCCCTCTTATGTCTACAGCGACAGGAAGCATGATTGGTCTTATACAGGGTCACTTTTGTTTTTTGAGAGAAGACTTTGCTAGTCAATTGCCTTCCTAGCCTAAAGAAGAAACGATTGGCAAGAGTTATTCTTCGTTTGATCTCACCGCTTGTGCCGTTGTCTGAATTAAAAGTGGAGCCTAGATAGACAAAATCTCTAACTACCTGAAAGTTATATTTGTCGAGGGTGACGTTCTGTCCAAGACGTCGGTGTTGGGTGTCCTTTCTTGTTGAGAGCATATACTTGGTTTTGCCCTCATTGACCGTCAAACCCATCTTCGCTGCTTCCACCTCAATACTCGTGAAAGCACCATTGATATCACTCTGCTTTCTTCCGATTACGTCAATATCATCGGCATATGCGAGTAATTGGACAGACTTTTAAAAGATTGTGCCTGTTAGCGCGGGAGTTTTGCATTATTCTTTTAAGAATGAAGTTAAAGAAATCGCACGACAGCGCGTGCTGTCTACATCCTTTTTTGACATCAATGATCTCGGTGAGATTTTTACCGACCTTGATGGAGCAGCGTGCTTTCTCCATCGTAATCCTGCACAACGGGATGCTAAAGCTACATATTGCTCTGTATAGTTCATCTCTACAGGTGTTGTCATATGCGGCCTTAAAATCGGTGAATAAGTGGCGTGTATCGATTTGGAGCTCATGGGTTTTTTCCAAGATCATATGTAAATGTATGAATATTGACTCGCTTTCTCATGCGCCTCCTATATGCGATGAAACTGCAGTATGAATGACCATTTAGTTGTGGGAAACTTTTGCTCCAGCTGGCCGGATGATAACATAAGATCAAATTCATATAATTATGGAAAACATTTGAAAATACAAATTTTATAAATAATACCATTGATCCTCGATCTCGAATTTGCTGTCCATTGTTTTCCATTTACCAAAACGAAAAGGATCTGCTGAAATTACAGCGAGAGTGTAAGCCTGAGAATCTTTCATTCCACATGGCAGATAAACATTTTACGTCCCGATCATTGTGAGCTGTTTGATATCGGATAGTTCTAAGATCTGACTTTTACGCAATATTACATCAGCATCAGATCTGTTTTTATATTAGCACTAACAGATCGCAGTAGAAAAGTGCCAGTCATCAGTTCCCTACTCGGAATCTCACCAGTTTGATTGGTGACACACGCGTTTCTTATATCACTAGAAAATTTGTTCATTCATATGCTATGAATTGATGTTTGCCTATATCGATTGTAGAAGGAATTCGGGGAATTCATTACCATTATTATTCACATTTCTGGTCCTGCTTACTTCAGAAATTTAAAAGTATGGCATAAGTATGGATCACAAAAATTTCAAGAAATACAAACCCACTTGGCTTTTTATGTTCATGAAACTACTAGTCTGTCAGGATCAAAACTCGGTGGACCTCAGCTGAACCCCCATTGGCGGGGTTTTAGTGAATTGTGTATGACTCGTGGTTTAGTTGCAAGTCTTTGATAGGGATAAGATTCATAATAGACTAAAAGCTAAGATTAATCGAGCTCTCTGACCCTGAAAATATCCGGATGTTCCTGGGATAAAAACACCTCAACTCTTCTCACATCGCTATCTCTTCTTCTGTTAAACTTGACTTTGTTTCAATTAAGATAACACTTTCCAATAGGTCCCTGTACGTTATGTGTTGCTACATTCTCCCAGCTCAACCTATCGAATCCTACATTCTTGCTATTAAAGCAATTGACCAACTAATTGACCTAAGTTATTCCATCGACGATATCCTTATCTTTGGTGACTTTAATCTGCCCCTGCTGAAGTGGTTTCCATCGGGTGATCAGTTATTTTTCACAACCCAGTTCTTCTCTCATTTTTCCATAACTCTCCATCCCAGTCCACTTCTTCAACTACCATCTCTTCTTACAACTTCCATAAAGCAAATTTTCGCAAAATCAATACCTATCTTAGCAAATGCTCTTTTGATTTTACCAACCTATCCTTATCTGATGCTCTCTCCACTTTCTACAGTGAAATATTTAATTGCACGGTTATCCCCTCTCTCTCGTTCGATAATATATAATCGACCAACCCACATATTATTGCCAACTATTTTGCAAACTTTTTTAAACAGTCATTTGCAGACAACCTCTTCGTACCCGACCCCATCTATTTCATGTACCTTCCCAATTTCTCCATTGGCCCCTCTCTCTCTCAACCTTTTGATCCCGCCCTTATGGAAGAAAAGTTACAAAATCTCAATGATGAATTTTTATCCGGGCCAGATGGGCTCCCAGCAATATTTCTCAAAAAGTGTGTCACTTTCCTCCCTATTTCATCTGCCCCTCACACAAAGGGAATTCCGCCAAGTTTCGAAGACCTCTTTCATAACCCCGGTTCACAAAAAAGGATCAAAGAATGAAGTAACCAACTACCGTCCCATTGCTAAGTTTTTCACATACCTAAAATGTTCGAAAGCTTTTTATATGAAGTTCTAAGCTTTTAGTGCAACTCGCTTATATCACCCAGTCAGCACGGATTTCTAGAAGGCAGATCAACTACTACAAACTTAGTTGAATTTGTATCCTTTGTGCTTTCAGCCCCAGAAAATGGCAACGAAATTGATGTTATTGCTACAGATTTCGCTAAGGCCTTCCAAAAAATATCATCAACATCAACTGATCCTTTTCAAATTGTCTTCCCTCGGTTTTGACCCCATATTATTAAAATGGATATCTTCTTATCTGCAGAACCGATACTATAGCGTTCGGTTCAGGTTCGGTTCTCAACCCCGTTTTTAACCACTTCTGGTGTCCCACAAGGCAGCCATCTAGGTCCCCTCTTTTTCATTTTAACTATAAACGATCTTGAGAGGATTATTAAACACTGCTCCCTATCCATTTACACCGATGACACTAAGTTCCCAAAGACTCTATTCTCCTTCAAGAAGATCTCGATAGGTTTTCCACCTGGTGTCTAAAAAATTGCTTTGAGTTTAATGTCTCCAAACGCCAATATATGAATTTGTCTCGTAAGTCCAATCAATCCCCCTCTTGACTTTATTTTCTGCCTGATCAACCTGTACCTCAGGTTCAACCCCTTCGTGACCTTGGAATTTCATCCGATAGAGAGTTAAACCTCCGTTCGCATATTGATGAGATAATCCTTAAAGCCAACTCATCGCTCGGTTTTATCAAACCTTCCCTTTACAATTCTATTTCCTTCAACACTAACCCTCGTAAATTTTCGCTGTCCTCGTCTCTTATATATCCCAGCCCACTGCACCTCTTATGGTTCTAACGAACCAATCTCCCGCATGCTCCGTAAGGTCAACTCAAACCTCCCCCTTTTTGATTTTAACCTGAGCACTTCTCCTCTTAAACTTGATCTCCTCCACCATTCCCTTACTTCCTAATCCTTAACTCTTGTTAGTTTTTAAGACCTAGTTTTTAAGTTGGTTTAAGCTTGCATTAAGTGAAATAAATGGGGCGTTAGCCTCCACCAAATTGAGCTCCCGGTCAATGACTGTAAGCTTCTCACAGAACATTGCGCCGTAAGCTACTACTGGACGCCTGGTGAATCTGTTAATTCTCTTTATCGTGTTGTTGATAGTTGCAATAATAACCTTACTTCGAACAAGATATTTCACCATTAAACTGCTCTTCCATCTCTTTGAGAGATGATCGACAGTGGAGGAAGGTTTTAGAATTTTGTGAGGCTAAGTCCCGAGATTTGATAGCGGAATGCCTATCCGAGAAGATATACCTTGCGGATATTACGTTTCTTCAGCCAGTAGAGGACTTCTTAATCACCAATATCTCCGCCTGGAACACGCTACAGCGGATTGAAGGGCAGAAAGAGAGGCTTAGGCTAAGCTTATCTAAGAAATCCGTAACCAATCCCGCTATAAGTATCGGATCCATCCGTATAGAAATGGATTGACTTATCATCCATGAAAGCATGTCCTCCCGGAAGGATCTAGAGGAGATACTTATACGATATTTTTTGTCAAACCAATGTTGGGGCATAGTGTAGTCGATGTTCTTTCGAAGGATTCCTAATGTGTTAAGAATATTAAAGTGACCAAATAATATATTTGTCAATTGTGCAGTAATTTTAAGGCGAATACTACTTGGCTGAAGAAAATATCCAGAGGTGTTAAGTCAAAAAGAATATCCAGTGCCGAGGAGGGTGTAGTACGTAAGTTTCCACTTATGCACAGAAATGCTGGATTTTGAACTTTGCTCAGTTTGCTGCAGTTGGCTGCATTGTCTAGGGACGTCCACCAAATAACCACCCCGTAGGTGAGAGTCGGTCTTATAACCGAGACGTATAGCCAATGAGTACTGCGAGTTTGAAGGCCCCATTTGTCCCCAATGGCTATTGTAGCTTTCTTTACCCTTTCTTGAATACTAGGTTTCGAGTTCAGTTTCCTGTCAAAAATAAGACCCAGATATTTCATTGCATCGGAAAAGACTAACCGTTAATTTTTGGTGGGTTTACTTCCAATCTATAGCAATCAGCCCTACGGATTAATATGTGAAGGTTTAGCCGTAGGAGCTCTTTAATGATATTAATCATCTATAGCAACTTTATCTGTATAGGCAACCACTCTGCTTCTACCCGCTTTCAGGTATATCAGCAGTTCGTTGAACATTAAGTTCCAGACAAGGGCTGAAATGATATCGCCTTCCGGCGTACCTCTGCTAACACATATTTTAATAGCAGCCCCACCTAGTTTAAAGTTGATTATCCTGCTATTTAGTGTAAGGCTGATCAACTTCCCAAATGAGTCATCTACCTTCAGCGGTGACAGCGCAGTCGCAAAGGAACACGACCATTGTATACTCTCTATAATAATATGGAGCTACATGGAAAGTGGGTGTCCAGTAGTAAGTTTGGCGATTTATCACTTGAGGTCGTCCAAGAGCCATCGATATTTTCCAACAGCTAGGCAGCGTAGTATTGATAGAGAGCATTTTTCTTAGCCTCGATGACTCAAAGGTTTCTGTTACCTTGCCACAGAATGACTTCCAGGAGTGTCGCTTTGCCTTCCTCAGATCTTTTTTTATATATTTTTCTTGTGCTTTCTGCTTGGTTGAACAATTTCCTGCAAAAAAATCTAAGCGATCCCAGTGTTGACAGGGATCAGCCATTGGGAGTCAGGGTGAAATCCTTGACTTTCATGTCAAGGTTGTTTGTGTAACGCGGAGGACTTACGTGTTCAGAGAAGAGTATTTTTAAAAGTATTCCTCTGTATTTTGGCCAATCAGTTTTCTGATAATTTCAGAATGCTAGTTGGTGGCCAGGAAAGTCATTTAGACTGAATTGGGTGTATCTGTGATCTCAAAAAGAGCGTCCGGACGATACCATTCAGTTCGTCACCAATTGAGCGATGTTGTTGGAGACAAGAGTGATATCTAGCACTTTTTTTCGGTCTGTAGTTATAAAAGTGGGCTCACTCCCAATGTTGCAAAGAATAAGGTTAGCACCTATAATGTAATCGTTAACGTCGATACTGCCCCATACCGTGTGATGTTTCAGCTTCTAAGACCACTCTTTCTAGATTGTCATCAAGGATATTCCACGGTCGCTGAAGAAACAAGATTACATTAAGGCTACGTTCTGATCTTTGTTTTGTCTTTTATATCGAGCGGAATGTATTCAAGTGTACCAAGTCTTCTGGATTGGGATCTGGATTTAATGGACACAGAATGAGTGATGAAGGTTAATCTGAAGGTACCGTGGCATTGCTACAACCAGAGAAGCCTCCAACACGGTGTCATTCAATCAGAATCCAACTAACCTTTTCTGTAAACCCTCTAGGTCATAGACTCGAATCCGAATCGAATCATGCACTTAGTCTGCACCAAAATGACTAAGGGATTCCTTATTGATCACATTTCTCCAGTTTCGCGACTTTCCAGTCATAAGTCAGAAGAGTCGTGTTACTGAGCCTATTGATCTCCAGAATGTCTTCTGGGAGGAGAGTTTAGTTGGGATCCAGGTACGGGATATCCTCCTTAGCCACAACTTCGAGCTTCGCACACGGCCAAACCTCTCCTGTGGAGAGATCGAGATATTTTTGATAAGAGATGGTCCGGGGTTTTCCGCGTGATGGACAGGAAGGCGATCGAATGCTTTAACTTGACCAACCGCCACCGTTCAGGTGAAATCGATCCCTTGGTATTGCTTTTATATCATATTTTAGGACTTCGCTAAAAGTCCCCAGAGATGTGACGTTGGAAGGCGGGTTTTTTCGCTTTAGGGAACAGGTACGGTTTCCTCCAACGATCTCTGGTACTTGGAGGAAACTTTCAGCGTTTTGGGAAAGGTTTGTAATCCGTATAGGACGTTGTTAGCATACTTTATCTTGTTTCTCATGTCCGCAACTCTTCCGACCTCCGAAATAGATCCGAGGGCTTTGATAATGCGTGAAGCATTTCGGCGTTTTATATAAACACCTTGGATGGGACTTGCCGACGCGGCTAACCCTCGAATTCCTCTTTTGAGGGAGAAATTTTAGTAACAGCAGGATGACTTTGGCCTGCCACAAACTTGCTGCTGCTGGGGGTGAAGAAAGTGGTAGGATCATGGCTTGCCTTTTCTAGGCGTTGTAGGATCCGCGCCGGTAGTCGGTGGAGTCTCCGTATTACCGTCCGGTCTTAAAAGAGAACCGGTCTCGAATTTTGTCTTTAAGGTTGATTCTATAAGGATCTAACGAGTTGCGCACAAATAGAGGTGTATCTGTACAGAGATCCGCTGTATACTTAGCATCGTCGGTGTCTGTTTTTTTTTAATGGCTAGCGAATATTGAGTAGACATAGCAAATATCTACGAACTAAAAAGTAATCACTTTTCTGCGTACGTCCACGTCTGTAAACACAGACCAGCTGTTTTGGCACTTAGTGAAAAACAGGCAGACCCCTGCCCAAAAGTCTCAGATCACTCTGATCTGAAGCTGTCTGGCTACCAACTAGTGCCATTTTTCTTTTCCCTCCGCGGCCTCGCCATTTATGTGCGTAATGATGTAGCTTACCAAACTCCAAAACAATGTACAATAGTTCCTGTTCTAATCCGCAATTCAATTACCCGTGGTAAGCAAATTATCCACTACTGCTTTATTTACGGAAGCTCCGAACTATACAGCAATTCAACATTTACCGAATTTGCTGCGCTATCTGAGTCCATACAAAGAATTGTATCCCTGTATCGTCATACTAACATCATTATTACGGGCGATTTCAATATACACAATTCTGGGTGGCTTCGAGATTCCGGACAGACAACAACCGACTGACGTATACTGACCACACAGTTAGAGCCAAAATTCCTAAAAGAGACGTATGGCAATACGGGAAAGCTAATTGGAGCGGACTCAACATCTTTATTAGGAATTTGTTTCCTCGATAACGACGTGGATGCGGCTATGATATGATCACTGACACTATTCTCTTTGAAATGAGATCCTTTATCCCTCATCGGATGAAGAGTATCAGACCAAAGGAAAAGGCATGGTGCGACTTGAGCCGTAAGGAGGCTGTCAGAGTTAGAGAAATGTTTCTTCGGTCTTACAAGGCCAACTCAACAGAGGAAAATCGAAAAAAATTCAAATGAGCCAGGAATGACTACAATACCTTTTTTAAGTGTGCGAAATTCCAATACGACCAAAACCTGAGGCAAAAAATACTAAAGGGTCCGCCATCTAACGTGGTCGTAGTGTAGTGGTACTAGCAATCGCTTCTCACTCGGAGGGGTCTAGGTTCGAATCCTGCCCATGAACAAGTCTTTCAATTTTTCAGTTGTGTAATTGGAACTCAGACAGAAAAATTCTGCGTGTGAAGGCATAACACTGACACGTAGATTTGGCTGTTGTAGAGTTTCAAGCACAAATAATTACTGCGAATTATAACCTTCCACTCTGAGTGAAGAAAAAAAACTCTCCATCCTATTCGGACTCCCACCCCTGGAGATCAAATACCGAAACAAACACACCTGAGTTTCAAACCACTACAAAACAATTTTCCTTTCTCCTCCTTTCTACTTTTCCGCCCGCGCCCTGGCAACAGTAAAAGGGTAACCCCTTAGGCGCGCGTAAATTATAAAAAAAAAAAAAAAAAAACTAGTGCTTATTTCGTGAATGGTAACACTTAGCTCATGTCTGATTTGACAGATAATTAGTTTTATCCTTCCGCTGAACGAATATGGTTGCGTATACGCTTGAACAACGCTGGGTAATGTTGCAGAATGCAGAATGCGTGCGAAAATTGCGTACGGATTTTGGAAGAACAGAAGCACCGTCAGCATGTTCGTTATCTTGTGAAAAAAGTGAAAGAAACTGTCATCATCATCGATAAACCAAAGCGTGAAAAGCCAAAAACAGTGCGTACACCCGAGAATATTGCTGCTGTGGCAGAAAGTGTGCTTGAAGCGCCATCAACATCAATTAACCGTCGTTCTCAACAATTGAACATTTCGGAGACATGATTGAGACGAATTTTGCATAAAGACCTTGGTATGACGCCATACAAAGTCCAATTGGTTCAGGAGTTGAAGCCAACTGACCATCCAATGCGTTTTCGCTTCGTTAAGTTTGCCTGCGATCGACTTAGAGAAGATGCCGATTTTGCCAAAAAAATCATCTTTTCAGATGAAGCTCATTTTGATCTTGGCGGGTACGTAAACAAGCAAAATTGTCGTATTTGGGGCACAGAAAACCCGCACGCATACATTGAAAAGCCGATACACCCAAAACGAGTCACTGTTTGGTGCGGATTTTGGTCCAGAGGCATAATTGGGCCATTTTTCTTCGAAAATGAGCAAGGAGTGGCCGTTACAGTCAATGGCGATCGTTATCGGGCCATGTTGAACGAATTTTTGTTCACAAAAATTGAAGAGGAGGATATTGGCAACATTTGGTTTCAACAGGACGGCGCTACGTGCCACACAGTCGAAGCTACACTCGATGTTTTGCGCCCTGTTTTTGAAGATCGCATTATCAGCCGCAGAGCTGATGTCATTTGGCCACCTCGGAGCTGCGATTTGACACCGTTGGACTATTATTTGTGGGGTACCGTAAAAGATAAGTGTTACGCCGATAAGCCAGAGACAATTGACGCTTTAAAGGATAATATTCGTGAAGCCATTGGTGAAATACAGCTGCACACAATCGATAATGTGTTTAAAAATTGGACCGATCGTGTAGGCTACTGCATGGCCAGCCGAGGTAGTCATTTGAATGAAATTATTTTCCATTATTAACCGGAAGGATAAAACTAATTATCTCTCAAATCAGAGATGAGCTAAGTGTTACCATTCACGAAATAAGCACTAGTTGAAAAAAAAAATGTTAGATGGCGGACCCTTTACAATGTCCCAAAGGTAGTAAAAGTTTTTGGACTTTCGTCAAAAACATTAAAAATTCTGAATCATCCTCCAGCCCACCGCTCATTTACAATGACATTCCAGCTATCAGCTGTGTGGAGAAAGCTAATCTGCACTCGCGTAGCAGCAAGAGTTCTTAAAGATCTTAACATTCACAAATCCGCTGGTCCCTTCTTCTGAAGAGGTATTCTTCCACGCTGGCGAAACCATCGCGTAAGCTTTTTCATCAATCCTACTCTTTAGGACTCTTTCCGAGCAGTTGGAGAATAGCATCTGTCCAGCCCATCCCTAAAAAAGGCGCATCTTCTTCTCTCCCCTCTTACAGACCAATTGCACTTACGTCCCTTCTTTCTAAGGTCATGGAAACGCTGATAAACTGTCAGCTCATAAAATATTTCGAAACATTGAAACTTCTCAATGACCGGCAAAGGTCTACACAAATCTGGTGAAAGCGAGATAGTTGCACGTGATTTGTCATTGTCATTTGACGTATGTGTGTCAACGACAACTTACGTTGGAATGACCACATATTCGATATCGCCAAAAATGCTGCGAAGTGTCTAGGTTTCCTCAAGCGATGTAAGAAATATTTCACCCCCTCTCACTGGACTTAATATATAAGGCGTTTATCCGCCCAAAACTGGAGTACAATGCTCACATCTGGTCAAGTGCCCCAAGATAGGATAGATAGGATCCAAAATCGTGCGATAAAACTTATAGGTAATGCCAGTCATTCGACACCCTCGAACACCGGCGTAACGTCTCCTGTCTCACCTTGTTGTATCGCTAATTGTATCACCAGTGTTGAACTGAAATTGCCAGTAGCATTCAAATTTTTAACCGTAACACCCGTCTCGCTATGAATGCTCATCAGTACACTCTCAAGCCCACCTTCGGATGTACACTGAAATATCGTGATTTTTTTCTAAGTCGTACAATTCGCTTATGGAATGCGGTGCCGCATTCAAAACCAACGCATATCGGTATTTCTCTTTTTTCCCTCCCTAACTTCCTTCGCCGTTCACGACTATTTTTAAAGATACAGTTTACTCAGCCAGGCCGATTCTCGTCACGGGTCATATATCACCTCCTTAATAAATGAATGGGAAGGAAGAAGTAAAGTGACTCCTTTAGTTGCAGGAGTCTTTTGAAGAACGTTTACTAAACTGAAACATATTGCAACATAATAGTCTTTAACCAAAAGTTATGCGAGTATTTCAGTAATAAAGTTTTGCGGCATTTAATGAATAATTTTCTGTCATTTGTATTAGATGTCGTTAGCAAACTTTTTTTTAAAAGCGGTGATCTTTTTTGTCCACTGAAATACCTTTAATACAATGCTATGATTCGGAGGAGCTCTTTGCACTGCATAAAGAGAAGGATTGCGATGCGAAGGATTGAGTTTTAAAAGAGTATACAGCTTTGTAGTACATGGTTTCCAGAAGCTGGCACTACGCATCGTGTATATACCTCTCCGTAGTGGAAAGCGTTGTACATGGTGCCTGTCTATGCACCTAATGCTACTCAATCAACTTTATTCATCTCAGTACTCGAGACACTTTTTTGATTCCCAAGGGTGGAATTAGAGGAGAATTATTTTATCATCGGCGAAGATTTCAACGCCAAACATAGAGATTGGGTAATTAACTGGAAAAGGTACAAAGCTGCTCGTAATGCTGCAACCGATGCTGTTCGTGCAACTAAGCGACACTACTATTCATCTAAACTGAGCACTTCTTTACCCTGTTCGTGCATCTAAGCGACACTACTATTCATCTAAACTGAGCACTTCTTTACCCTCCAAGGTACTGTGGAGAAATCTACGCCAAGTTCGCATTGGTGTAAGTAGTGACAGGAGCTGCACTATTGATTTAGATGAAATGAACGCCTATTTTGTTTCAAATGATATTGCTTTCCATTGTTTCGAATATGACGTTGTCTCCAGCAGAGGCCTTGAACAGGAAATTGATTTTGAAGTAGTTACGGAGGTTGATGTCCTTTGTACTCGTATTATTAAAGGTTTAAAATCAAATGCTATTGGTGAAGACGGCTTTCCACTACGTTTCATAAAACTTATTTTGCAGCACGTCATAAGCCATCTAACACATATAATCAATTCTTGTATAGCAACATCTACTACTCCTTTGGTATGGAAATGTGCTAAGGTTGTACCTGTTCCTAAAAATACCACTGCTTGCGCTGCTTCTGACTACAGACCTGTTAGTATCTTACCTTGCCTGTCTAAGGTCTTGGAAAAGGTAATAGAGTCACAAATTCAGAAACACTTGGCTGAAAATTCCCTGTTGAGCCCATTCCAATCGGGCTTTAGGAAGAACCATAGCTGTTCTTCCGCCATGGTAAAAATCTTGGATGATATCAGGCAAGATTTTGACAAAGGATTTGTGACGCTGCTTTGCTTGCTTGATTTCTCTAAGGCTTTTGATAAAGTGAATCATTCCATTCTTTGTTGGAAACTGCACCATTATTATGGTTTTAGTGAAAGAGCTGTAAGGCTCATTCGAAACTTTTTATGTGGAGGGTCACAAATAGTCGTTTTTGGTAACAATCGCTCAGGTCTCCGGTCAGTTTCTCAAGGGGTTCCGCAGGGATCAATATTGGGCCCAATTTTGTTCTGTATGTACATAAATGACTTAGCATCGGTTTATAAGCACGCACTTATTCATTTCTCTGCAGACGATGTACAGCTTTACTTATCTCATCCGGTTAGTAAAATAGATGAACTAGTGTCAATACTAAATGAGGATCTTGCTTCTATTGTTGAATGGGCAACTAAAAATGGACTAGTTTTGAACCCAAAAAAATGCCAAGTACTTCCAATATCAATCCAAAAATCGAGGTCATTAATACTCTCTTGCAGCGTGACTTCGATAAGATAAGACGATTTTGCGATGACTGGAAGTTGAAAATCAACTTCCAGAAGTCGGAAACCATTCTCTTTAGCACGCCGTTGTCTGGAGCCTCTAGGGATACCAGAAAAAATTGGCGAAAGTTCTCAATCATTGGACAGCACGGACAGCCTCTTGCCTGTTGAAATGTAGTCAGATACCTTGGGATCTGGCTAGATCAGTTTCTGTATTTTGGCAAAAATGTAGACGCTGCTCTGGCCAGAGCCAAAGGTGCTTTTGCCCTTACAAAGAGACTGTTTTATAGCAGCCAACTCGATGCGAGGGTAAAGGTAATCTGCTACATGGCCCTTATTAGGCCCATGCTGGTATTTGGTTGTCCCGTGTGGTTCGACGTGAGAGCAAGCTTAATGGAAAAGATTCGGGTGTTTGAGAGGGCTGGTCTTAGGGCTTGTCTTCGCTTATACAGAACACCAGAGTCGGAGTACAAGAAATTTTATCCTAATGAGGTCCTTTACAACAGGGCGAACCTAATACGAGTGGACAACTTCGTAATTAAGCTGACTCGAAGGCACATTGCAAGAGCAATGACCTCGACGAATAACCTGATATCTGGGGCTTTCTACCCCAATTACCTTTACCACGAGAGTGTGCGCTCTGACGGCTTCGTTCCACCGGAAGCATTCCTCTACCTGGATCAGATAGGGTTGATCCAGAATAGATCAGCGGTGCCGTTAATCTTCCATGTCGCTCGGACAGCTGGGGAGAGGCGACTCAACTACAACAGAGATGTCGCACACGGCAGTGTGGATCATCTCAGGTTCAGTAGTTCGGTGGGGAATCGCGATAAGAGGGATGTCGTTCGGCAGCACCAGCATTTCTGGTGGTTGAATGATGGAGAAGATGCTTCGTCGTCGTTTCCGTCAATTACGGACCAGCCTTACTAATGAGGCAGAGCTGACCAATCTGTTTTCTCTTGTAAATAGCGATGGCCAGCTTACATAGGTTTAGGTTAGCATATAAGAAATATATATGTACATATATTAGTATATACAAAGGTGTATACTGATATATGTATATAATTGTGTATAATGTCTATATGTGTGTATGTGTGTTTTGTGTATGTACGTTAAGTAGAGTAAGGTTTATTTTAAGTTAGATATTAAGTTTTTATAAAAAAATAAAAAAAAGTCCATATGCTAAGTTTTTTCTTAACGAATAATTTTTCTTAGCCTTAAGTATACAATATAAATAATTCTAAATAAAATGTAAGTAAAGTCGAAAGACATAAATATAAGTATTTAGAGTAGCTTAGAGTGCCTGTGTGGGGCCAGTAAGTTAGTATAAGACTGTTAAGTAATTGTAAGCTAGCATTTAAGCATTTTTTGTTAGTATGTAAGAGTTAATTAGTAAGAAAATAAAATGCATTGAAAACTGAAGAACTCAAACAAGTCTTTTGAACTAAGTCTAGTTCCTGATGTTTAGACGGTAGTAAGATTAGGTTAGTTGAGGCGACTACAAGTCTTGGTTTCACCATAAACCGAAAGCTTTCTGGCTATAAACACGTTAATATCGTTGTTGGTCGCGTGTACGGATGCTTGCGTAAACTCTGGATTTCTGCCAACTATACCCCCTGGAATACTCGCCGAAGACTCTCATAATACCCATTATTTCATATGCCGCAGCTGTCTACAGTGACCTTGACTCACTATCTTTTCGCAAGCTCTAGGTTGCTTATAATGATGCTGTTCGGTATGATTATGCAAGGCAACGATACGATAGAGTCTCGGAATTCTCATGCCGGCTGTACATTGAGAAAGTACACAAAGCAACCCCCTTACCTTTACTGGAACTGAAATTTTCCCTTTCCAGAAGAACTTTCAACATTAGCACTCAGCACTACCAATTCATCGCGTTTATTTTTTATCTATGCTATTCGACTATGGAATAACTTACCGTCTCATATAAAGTGCTTGTCAAATACTGCTAGCTTCAATCAAAACTGCCTTGTATGTGCACTTTTCTTCTTAACGTATCTCTTTACTATCAACTCCACCTCAGTCTTTCTCCAATTTCTCAACTATTTTATTTCCTCTCCCTTTTTTTTGTCTTTCTTTTTCCTTTTTAGTATTTTATCTTATTATTATCATTATAATTACTATTAAAACTTATCATTTTTTAATTTGTTTGTTATATTTTTTCTCTTCTATCTGTTTAGACTTAACATTTTGTTACTAAATATTATTACTTAGTACTATAAGAGACAATTTCTTAATGTACAAATTGTTTATTGTAATAAATGAATTGAATTGAAAATAATACACCAAACACTAGAGAGAACCTACTACTCAATTAATGGGGTCAGCATTATACTATGCTATAATGTACAGACTCGGATAGTCCGTCGTTTCCTAGACACGGGTCCTATTTGGATCTCCTGCTGTTCGACACACGAATAGAACTGACGTGCATTAACCAACATACTACAAACTGTTTATGCACCTTCGTATATGACAGTGACCATTGCGATCTCAACACCGAAATAAGTGTGCGCAATGAAACTGCGGAATTGGAAGAGTTCGTTCAAAGGCATTTCTGCAATTATAGTAGGGTGCGTTGGACACACTTCTTAAGAACATTGACGAGCGCAATCTCCTCAAATTCGCACTACCCACCGTCCAACAGAAATATGTCAAACGAGGAGATTGACAGGTATCTAAAACTAATGGACGGGACAATTAAACGAACAATGGACACAACGATACCTCGGAATCAACACACGGACAGCGAAAACTTATTCCACAACGCAACTATTGACGCACCGACATAAAAGTAAACTGTTGTCAGACAGTTTACTGACAAACATAATCCGGAGATTATGACACTTTAGTCGTCGATCAAAAACCTCCAAACATTAATAAAAAAAATTACAGAAATTCTGAAAGTTTGTATTGGAACAGCAAAATTCGAGCTGTAAACACCAGCAACCCAAATACGTTACCGCAAATAAATAAAATATTTCGGAGGAAATATCAAAACGACTTTTCGTGTCTTAAAATCGCCCAAACGACGGATAACGAACAATTACTTATAGCAGCAAGGTAGATCCAAATGAGGCTGTTGATGATGAGAACTTCTTTGTGATCGAGGATCCATAGGAGAAGGTAGTGGCTATAGAAGTGACTTTTCAGGAAGTGTTCAATGCGATCGATATCATTGCCCCGAACCACGACCTGGAAAGTCCAGTTCTTGTCCACAATTTCTACCTTCGAAATGAAATAGTGAAATGGCGATTCCCCAAAAGGGATAAAAACACATCCAATCCGGTGGATCTCCGGTCGATCAGTCTACTTTGAAACATCAGTAAGGTTTTCCAGAAAGCGATCAATAGAATCCTGACTAAGTGGGTTGAGGACAAACATATAGTTCCGGATAATCAATTTGGTTTCAAGGCGAGGCATGATGTCCTTCAAAAAATTGGCGAAAGTTGTCAATCGTTGAACAACATGGACATCCACTTGCTTGATATCATGGGGTCTCGCTAGATCAATATCTATATTTTAACAAACATATACATAGATGTTGCTCTGAACAGAGCCGAAGGTGCTTTTGCCCTTCCAAAGAGACTATTTTACAGCACCCACCTCGATGCGAGCTAAAGGTGATCTGTTACATGACCCTTATCCGGCCTATGCTTGTATTTAGATGTCCCATGTGGTTCAACATGAGAGCAAGTTTATTGGAAAAGATTCGGATATTTGAGGGTCTTGTCTTCACTTATACAGAACACCAGAGGCTGAGTACATAAAATTCTATTATAATAGGGCGAACCTAATAAGAGTGGACAATTTCGTCATTAGGTTGTCTCGTAGGCTTACTACTCCAATCGTATATATCATGAGAGAGTATGCTTTCACGGCGTTTTCCCTTTAGAAGCGTTCCTCTACCTCAATATAAAAGGTCTGATCCAAGAGAGATTGGCGGTGCTGCTAATCTTCTACGTCACTCGTCACTCGCGTCATAGGCGACTCAACTACGACAGAGACGTCGCACATGGCAGTGTGTTGCGTCTCCGACTCAATAGAGCGCTATTAATTCGCGACATGAGGGATATTGCTCGGTAGCACCAACAATTTTGGTGGCTTGTGCAAGGAGATTAAGCTTCATTATGTAGCAAAGTTGGTCAGTCTAATTTTTTAGCCGTGGCTGGCTGAGGTAGCTTTAGGTAGGATCAGGGTAGATTTAAGGAAAACCAAATAAAAAAACTAAAAAAGTTTTTGCTAATTAAAAATGTTTTCTTAGTTTTTTTTTAATCGTAATGAATATGATAAAAACACACTGTAAGACACGTCCAAAGACATACTTTAAGTGTTAGGTTTAACTTAGAGTGCCCGTATGGGACCAGTAAGTTAGAATAAGGTAATTTTAAGTTAATTAAGCTAATTTTTAAGCATTTTTTGTCTGCCATATAAAAGTTAATGAATTGTTTAAATAAAAATGCATTTAATATGAAAAATTAAAAAATACAATGCTATGAAAACACATTTTCTGCAAAGAATTGAATAATTATGTGAGAATGAGCAACTGATTATTTTTGTTCACTTTGGATGATGATGATCTGAAATATAAATACATATATCTTCAGTTCACTGCTTATGTAGCAGAATTAACAACTCCTATACTATTCTATATCTTGTTAAATGTAGTTTCTGAATGTTTAAGCTGAAAAGCATATTACCGAATGCTTTGTTAAGATTTTCTATTCAAAAAAACTATTTCCGAGTTCCACATTGTTCAGGCATCAATATATCGACCGTTCCAACTAATACTAACGTAACTTACTTAATCCTGCAAATTATTTGTAGGTTATGTGCTTTAAAGAATACGTAATACTGGTACTAGTGGTTGTTCTATCCATGTTCTAATTTAAAAGGCTGCAATTGATTATTATTATGATTATTAAAGTTATAATTTTTAAATTAAATTAATACTACTTGAGGCTGTCGATATATGCCAAATTTCAGAAATCTGCATGAAGACATACACATGTTTGTATAATTAAAAAACATGATTGTAACACTTATTAGCATACTCCAATAAATAAAATAAATAAATTTGCTATATTTTTCGTTTGAAAGAACAGTTCTTTCTAAGAACAGAAAGTAAATCCAGTGGTTTCTTTATAACCTAGTGCCGCATGTACAAATATATAGTATTTTATGTATAATAATTACTGAATTACTTTCCTAGCAACTCTAAGCCAATTATTTTCTTTTTAGTATTAATAGGAGGACTGGAATGCTTTTATATTCTCTAAGTCCAATTGATGTCGCATTAAAAACAAAAATGGTATATAAACCTTTTCTAGTATATTTGTTTTTGTTTTCAAGGTTTAGAAAAAGGATGTTATGTACGAGTCTCCATACATTTTGATAACTTCATATCTATTTGTGAGAAATTTGTGGTAGATATTTCAACATTTCAAGCCTTAAAATTATCTCATAGATAAAAAAAACTGAATTTCGATTGGTTTCGCTATATAACATGATTGCTTTCAATTTATCTTTGAAATAGTCAAATGTTAACGCCCCTTGTATATAAAGTTCTAAAATGCTATTGCTATTGGCTTTTGGAAATAATAGGGTGAATTATTTTGATATCGATTTTGATAACCAAGTCTGGTGTATGCGCATTTAGCGTTTCAAATAAATTATACATACTACAAGAATAAACGAAACCAACAAGAATTGGAACATTGCGCACGCAAGATTGTTTGCTTATATCCTCCCCTACACAAATTTTACGTTATAACATATTCTTTCCTCTACGTAATTTTTCCTCTAGCACTTCTTTTGATACGATTACATTACAATTCAACTTTAGTAACGTAATAAATTAGTGTAAGACAAAAATGATCTTTTAAAGTAACTTAGTAATCACTTTTATACACTTTAATGTGAAATATAAGCACGTGTATTTCCATGAACGATTTCGCGCTCGTATTTTATGAAAGGAAAAAGAAAATAAACTGATTAAACTGACAACTTTTCAAATAATTCAATTTTTAAATAAATGATCTTTGAATGAGTTGATAGGTTAGAAAATGATAAGTTATTGTATAATATTGTACTGCTGTTTAGAGCAGACTCCCCTCGTAGAGGTCTAAGCTGTCAACTCACTTTTCCTTCCATCAGGTGAATATATATCTTTGTTACACCATGTCTCGTTACATCACTGCTTGTTTTAATTACTGATACACCGCTACATATGTATCATAAGCTGATTTTGATAACTCTATCCAAAAACTGTTTTAGATGTGAATGATTTTCGACTTACAGCAACCAACATTTCAGACAAAGAGTATCAGCTCGGTGCTCTTCTCCAAAAAGCTGCCTTTTTTCGCCAACTGCGTAACATCTTGTTGGCGCAACTAGAAATGACGATAAAAACAGTAAGTAATAATAGTAAGTAATAATAGTTCGATTTGTAACTAATGTGGATTACAAAGTATCGATATAAAAAACCGATAAGGGGAATTAATGCTGCTGGAAGAGTTTATTTTGTTTATTAAATCTAATGCACCAGATTCCTCAAATTAATCTTTTGGACCATGGGGATCAATTGAATATTCCTTGCTTAACATCATCAAGAGAAAGAGCCTAGGAAAACCAATGGGCTTTGCTTAACAATTCCATTACATTCGGCTGTGTGTTAATTTATATACTATATGAGGCAAAACTACCATCGTAAAAGACGTGTATCTCCTATGCACGTGCTGCTACAACAAATCTGCTGAAGCTACATTTATCGATGGATTGGTAAACTATGCATAATTTCAACGAAATCGATTGCACGTGAAGCCGAATACTTTCATTACAATTGACACTTTCTTTTCATAGTAAGACTTGGAGAGAAAATTTTACCCTAGTGATCATGAGTCCGACTAAACAAAGTGCATCATAGAACAAACTGTGAAAAACAGCATAGAGCGATTGGTAATCTTTGGTTGAGCACAAATGGAATGAACTACGAGTATAATTGAAAGTTGTCGTAATTGGGAATGCTTACTACTCGAACAGTTTTTGTAAAATTATTTTTTGAGGAACAGCTAACATTTGAATCATTTAAACACCATATCATTAATTTAAAAAATCCTTTGCTTATTAAGTTGTTTGCTTCTTAGTTTCGACGACTTTTAAAGCTGAATTTTCAGAGGAAATCATATCGTCTCCCTACGAACGATCCTTGCAACAACTGAAAAAAATAGATCTCGCCGCAAGATGCATTGGAGATGATTATCAAGGTACGGTACTCTAATACAGCAATACATAGTAGTTTCGGTTAAAATATTCAATCCGCGAGCAGAAAGTGATCCAAAAGAAGTAGCCGATGATCTATCAAAAACTAACCCAAATTGTTATGTTGTAGGGCCTCAACACACAAAAATTCGGAAGTCTTATAATAGTTGACCCATAACCCTAGTCTTAAGCTCAACTTAAATCAAAATTATAGAAAAGTTAAAGAGCTTTTAAATATAAATCGCTAAGGACAATTTTTTCCGGTTAAGTGCACGAATATTCAGGTCGCTTATCGAATATGATTCTCAATGCGATGAGTCTTGAATCTTCGACTGCCTAAAAATACTGAAATAAGCTATGTAGGCAATGATAGGCTGCATTTCTGAATGACGAATTGTTAAGTGAATCGTAGTAGGGTACTTTTTTTACTACCCTAATCGGGTTTTTCTGTGAAGTGTCAAATTTCTGCTTAACACTACTCACACGCATAATGTCAAAAACAGACAAGCGCTTTAAAGTATAATAGTTTATTCGCTGGATCTGCTATTCTTTATTGAAAGTCTCCTACACGAGAACTCATAACGGTTTCCAGCACTTCACCTCCATATGCATAGTTCAGACCGCACAAACGAACGTAGTTGATTTGATCGTCCTATAATGTAACTGATTTGCTATATAATTGGCAATACAATGAGTTTGCGTCGATGAATCGAAAATTGAGCCTGCCATTTATCAAGAAATCTAGACATAAATGAAATGACATCGTCTCTTTGTAACATATGTAGTCCCACGAGTAAACCCAAAATTGAGAATCGCTGGCAATTTTGAACACCGTGCAAAAATTGGCTTTACTATCAGATGCCACATATATAGGGTGTCCCAAATACAAGTTTCTTTTTAAAAGTAAAATAAAATTAAAAAATATCAATTATTTCCGTAGCGCATTCTGTCAACCCAATTTTATAAGACCTTGTTAATTGTTTCTAGCTCTATCTCCCGAAGGGCGTGGACGATATTCACTTTACAGGCTTGAATCGTGTCTGGATTGTCCACATTACATCGATCTTTAAGTGCACAGCACAAAAAAAAGGTCTAACGAATTCAAATCGAGGCGGCCAATTTGTATTCATTTCCAGCCCACAAAAATTCGGTATTCATCGCTCCGTAGTGCTCACCGTTGACCGAAAAGACGTTTCCACAAGCATTGTCGAAAGAAAATGGGCCAATGATACCACCACTTCCAAATTCCCAAAAAACTATGACTCTCTGGGGATACGTTGGCTTCTCGACAATCACGCGCGGTTTATACGATCGCCACATATGGCACTTTTGTTTGTTAACAAGAAATGATAAATTCGACATCCAATTCGAGCTGCTGTAAGGTCCAAACTGAGAAGCGATAATGAACCGGATCGTCGTTTGCCTGCAATTGCTGAGTCAATTGGAATTTGTGTGGAAATGAGCCGAGATCTTCGTATAAAATTCTCATCAGGTTGGTGCCTGAAATTTTGAGTTGTTGAGATCGATGGCGAGTCGATATTTCTAGATTGAGCTGAATACTCTCGGCCACAGCAGCCACATTCTCGTCGGTACGTACCGTACGACGACGGCGTCCGTAAGTGTTGTCCGAAATTAAGCCAGTCTCGTGAACTTTTCGCACAAACTTGCGTAAAGCAGACGCGGTGGGTGCTTCATTTCAGCCAAAACTTCATTAAGATAAACGCACTGTTTGGACAACACAGCACTTACTTTTGTAATAGGTAAGAGATAGATATATGTATAAACGTAAATATGGGTATTCAATTTTATTTTATTTCGATCAACCACGAATAAAACACTAAACAAAACTAACTGATGCCTTGTCACAAAATACGAGTATGGTATAATGTTGATGGGTTAAAAACTGAAAAAGCTGTCAGTTATTTTACATTGTTGTTACTCTAAACGCTTTAATTATTAGGGGTTTTCCAAAAGAAAAAGTCGAGACACACCAAATCTGTTGATCAAACTGGCTACTTTACAACACCGCTTAGGCGGGCAGGACTTCTAGGAAACTTTTCTATCACACCTAGATAGAAAGGTGCTTCACCGCTACTGAAAAATAATGCGCTCGAACGAAAGTTCCTCACTGGTTCAAACCACATTAAATAAACGCACATACTCGTATGTGCCTTTTCTCCAACGTACCCCGAACATTGATCCCTGCTGTAATCTTAATCGATTCTGCTTCACTGTGTACTTTCAAAGTAAGATAAATAAGTCTCATAGTACGAGTACCATAAGAAAACTTTCAAAAGAAAGTTTAGTTTGAGTTTCCCTTATTGAATTGATAAAAAGGCCTTCCCAAGCATGACACTTGGTATCATATTTGACCCAAAATCACGTACTTTTGTCATTGGCAATTTTAGTTCTGGTAGAGTGAAACATATTTCGAAGTAGGTGAATTATGCAGTGTACTATCTATTACCTATTGTACATATTTTTGTATACCTTGCACTAATATAGATTTTTGACACATATCCCTATCACAGGTAGATTCTTTCCGCTACCTGAAAGAGGGCGGGTCGTTTTTGCGCCTCACGAGAGTTATGGGAGGTGAAGCACCGCCAAAGACATCTTGGTTTGAGAATGAAAGCAATGTTATAATAGATGTTACACGGCGATCACCACTAGGAGGCAGTAAGTCTTCTTGTGCGATAGCTATGATCCTACATTTTTACCATACCAACTTATCATTGACAACCGTATTGCATATGAATACAATACCCACTCGAGCACTTCTTCTAAATAGGGAATGAGAGCTCTCACGTTATAACAATTATTCGTGTCACTACCCGAGCATTATGATATTCGACTGGCGCGAAAGCAGTTCAAAATAAAATCGATTATTACATTTGGATTCAGAAACGAAGTAGCAAACCTAATGGACTTCAACTGATAATTTAGAGCGAAACTCGTGGAATATTGCCAGGGCCTCCTCCCCGCAAAAAATCGGTAAATAAATGGATAAAGAAATATTTGAAGCAAGCAGTAATGAGTCATACTCAAAGTCATGCCAAGCACTTCCTGATTAAAAAATTATTGTATTCACTTCGAAATATTGATACCATAAACAAATTGCATCTAATTTATAATAAAATAATGAAAGCATAATTAATCATTTATTATAATTTGAAAATTCTTTAAATTAAAAACAACTAATTAGTACATATTTCAGGCGAACAAATCTATATTCTGTTAAAGCTAATTGTTTACACAGCATACTAAGTGTTTTAAATGTAATAAAAAATGCAAAGGTAAATTTGATTAATTTTCAACAGAATATACTATAATCCACAGCTACATGAAGTATCTAAAAAACTAAAACGATAGTGATATGAAGCATATCTAACAGCAAACGATAAGTCTGGATTGCAAGCGCCAAAACACTTCATAATTTCCTTTAAATTTCATGTTTCTCACTTTAAATTTCATGTTTCTCAAATTTGACGCTGTTGTTTTACGATACGATTAATTCTTACTGAAGGGAATTTTAAAACCAGACTAAATGCTTCCAAACAATCGATGCGGTACTGGTGCCTAAAGCCTTAAATAAAATGTTATTTTTAGTAGCATTCTTCTTCTGGTAATTTTATTTGGTATCCACTAATGTTCGATTTTTCGGAAATGAAACCAAAACCCAAGTTTCTATCATATCTTTTCACACAATGAAATTTCTTCATACATTGCTAACTTACAGTTTTTTTAAATTTTGACAGCTCATCGCATTTCCACCACTTGGTTTGTGTTTCTGAAATGTTTCTGCGATAAGAATAAATATCCAATACGGTAAAATTATTGTATAATATCTGTTTTCTTATTAATGCATACCCTGCCGACGGTCTCTAGGCCATTTCAAACTAAGTTTTTTTTTGCATGGCTTGGCCGATCGCGTTTCCTTCGAACTACGTTTCCACTCCAGGATAAGTTTTCGCATTTTTGAAGCCTATGCTTCAGCCTATGTTTCCTCTAGTCATAAGTTGTGATGTTCTCGTATCATGATTACTGACCCATTCGTCTGCACGTGCAGCATTAGAACTGTGCCCCTAACTATTTTAATTCAAACATGAACACCATCTGCCCAGAATTAGTGGCTTACGTTTTGGGTATGCACCATCGATCGAGCTACTTTCATTATGGTTCCCATTTCACATTCTGTGGAACCGCTCGTTGTCATCGCAATTTGAATAACAACCCGTGTGGTTCTTTTTTTTTTGTTTCATTTTATAAAATCAGCTTCCTTTTCTTGAGTATTAATTTTAATGTATTCCTCCCAAAAATCAAAATTGAAGTTTAAAGGTGTTTGTTATGTGTAAAATATGTTCCCGATGATATCTCACGAAGAAATGATGCATCCGATAACTTTTTCAGTTATCCAAAAAGGTATACAAAATTAATTTGTGTATTTTCAAAAATGAAAGGTTCATTCACAGTTTAGGCGGTACTAATCGAAATCACTTTACATGGCAATTTTTGAATGATTTAACTTATTGAATAAATATGTACTCGTATATACCATAGTAAAAATTTCAGAATGTTTTGGTAATTTTCAGAATGATTTATTAAATATGCCGATAGAATGAGTTGGCACGAGTATTACCAATTGTTTTTACTTTTTTTAATAAAAAAAAAAAAATAGTGACTTAGGAACTCACGTTTTTAAGTTTTGTATGTTTATTCCTACAGCAGTGTTACAATGCGCATTGTATGCTACACAATAACCCGTTGACAGTTTTTATTCCTAACCAATTATATGACAAAAAAACATCAACAATCAACCCAAGATTAAATCGAACAATAAACTTCCTTAAGTACAAACCAAAGTCAAATAATGTGTAAATTTTTCAAATAGCCCCAGACGTTTATACTGGAATCTACAAGTATAGTATTGTACCATTGTATGCGATATAACACAAAAATGAGAATTTATTACCTGACGGTAAGATCTTTATTTCATTTTTAACACCATTTATTATGATAAATTTCGATTTCTCATGACTTTGTCAGATTATACATAGCTATACCTATGTGTGTCATGAGAAAGATGAGACCTGTCTTCATGGAGCTCCGAATACTAATTATGTGATCTATGGGTTTCATCATAATTGAATGAAGTTTTTTTTTTCATTTACTTGAAGAACGTTACCTCTGAATAATAACAATTGTGTGGCAAATCGTCGCCACAGAAAAAGTATCTCACGACCACGAGATACATGCATATGTTACAGATATATGCATATACATATATGTATATATGGTATGTAGTTACTTTGTTAAGAGACATATATAAATCCACTTTTGTATATTTGTAAAGCTCTTGAAATAACAATAATTATTGACTTAATGACGACTTTGGTACCATGTATTGTGGTACGTGTAGAATATGAGCATTTAAAAAACTTTTTTACGGCGGCGCGCGGTGCGACTTAAGCCATAGATCAAAGTGGGACATCCGCCACACTTAAAGCGTTAAATGAAGCGACGCATTTTTTCGAATGCAAAAAGAAAGACATCAACAATTAATTAAAATTAAATTATTATCAAAACGTGTTCTGATATAACAAGTTTGTGAGAAAATTTCATATTTATCTTACATGTTACGTATCTCCTCTAAGGTTAAGCATGCCAGGTAACGACAGGATTAGAGGCTTAAATTGAACTGACTCAGTTATGTATTTTTTATAAATGAAATACAGTAAATTAATTTTAAAAAAAAGTGTAATTGTAATTTTTCTTCTTCTTATTTTATTAAGCATTGAAATATATAACACGTGTAGTTACATCTTTAACGGATGTGCATTACAGCACCGCTTGTTGGGTTAGTCAAATTCCTAGTCATTAATGCCATTCTACTATCCGCTTTATTTTGAATCACCTCGTTGATGAGGCCGAAAGTTTGCGTTTGAATTTTTTTTTCAGCCCTTTTTTCAACCTAGAACTTCAGCCTCTTTTGCATTTTGGACACACTTACATTTCTTTATTTACGATATCGTCATCTCAGTTTCCTTGGTGCATGACGAAAGAGCCCACATATTTTAATTTTTTATAATTCGGCACGATGATTTTTTCTACGACTTGCTTCAATATGAAATCTTCGCGATATTAAAAAGCAACGGACTTTTAACTTTCGTTCAGGTTATTTCCACTATTTATCAAAGTTTCGTTTTAACGTCACGGTAATCACGTTTCATTCTTATACATATTTCGAGTACGTTTGTAGACCTTGGCATCATCAATATATGATCTCTGGGAATTTTAACCCTTTTCCTCGCTGAACACGATATGCAGATCTTTCGAAGCAGCGTCACGATGTTTCTATTATCATTATTCGTAAACTTTGAATCGCGCGTCAATAAAGTTTAAACATATTGCGTTGTTGCCTGTTTAGAGCTACCTCGTATATTTTCATAGGATGCGACTTTAGCTTCACCGATAGTTGTAGTTGTTGCAATTTCTCGTGACGGCCTTACATTTACACAGTGGATCAAAAAATTGTTCTCAACTTTGAAGGCTATGTAATTGGTCCAAGTGCTCGCCCTCCGTTCATAGTTTTTACTCCTTCGCAAACTTCGGTCTCTATAAAATATACAATATATATAACATATATCTTCTTCGTTATGTGACCGTTTCTATTCATTGCAAATTTCGTTGTTCACCGTTAGTAGGCATTCCTGCTCGTCTTCTCTTACGAGTTTTTTTCTTTATTGTGCTGCAATCTTCAAAATATTAGCTTTTATTACATGTATATTACTAAACATTAAAATTATGTTTTCTAAGTATTCAATAAAATGGTTCGTTACAGAGAAATAGAGCTGAATGTCACACAAGCACAGTAAAAAAAAACTATTACTAACTTCAGTTACAAAAAGTCTAGTAGTGAAAACGTATTTAAAATGCTTTTATATTTTATTGGGAACATTTTTTGTCTTATAACTGATTTCAGCCAGTCATAACTAATTTTACAAGTTTTTTCGTGTAGGGATTAATTTCGTCCAATAAAATTCGGTTTAGACTGTTTTTTGAAAATATCTAACATAAATATTGATATCATCACGTTCATCACGCTGAAAAGACATATCCTTGGGGCTGATTTTTGGCCTAATTTTAATTCTGTGCTATACTAGAACCTTTTAATAATATCCCCTATTGTTTCACCAGCTATTTTAACAATTTTACATATTCTTTGATTTTTTCCCACTTTTATAGTAATTTATAATAAGATTTCGGAAGTCGATTGAGATATGACTTCCATCTTGCAAAATTTAACTACCTCGCGTTTACGAATAACGCAGTTGTATTCAAAAAATTTGAAATTAGAATACAGTCATCTGTTAAAAATAAACATTGATTTCATTGAATTTTTTTAAGAAAAACAATTTGGGTTGGTGTGGGTCATTTTCACATTTCGCTAGGGTTTTGTGGGATGTAGCATGTGAGGCACACGGATATTCCAGGGAATTGTAGGATTTGAGAATTTGAGTGCTGGAATCACACTAATTATTTACCAGGAAAAATCACGTTAGGTGTACCTATCGATAAATGCAAACTCATGTTAAAACTATATGCCATTGACACAATAAACTTTAGGTGGAATAGAGTTCAAAACAGATTTCGTTGAAATATCTCTGTTAGAAATCTGGGGAACTTATTTCATAATCAGCGATTTCAATTCAAAACATAGAGATTGGGGATACGATACACCAAATACTAGAGAATAGTACCGATTCAGTGTAAGGGCGACTAATTCCATGGCTTCTATCTGGAACGTAAGAATTAACATACTTTAAACTGTCGACGCACGTTCATGTATGACAGTGACCATTACGGTCTTAGTACCGAAATAACAAGGAAATTCACAAAAATACTCCTTCTACCCACCGTCAAACAGAAACGAGTAGATTTACAAGTCCTTGAGACAAGCACAAAGAAAATATTGAAGTTGAAGGATCCTGAGACTTAACAAATCTAAGGATCTCTTTTCTATTGGCAACTTAGTCTAATACACATAGATACTGTCTCTTTAGAAGTAAATGCTCTTAGATTTACAAACCTTATATTGTGGCCTTTGCAAAATCAAGCGGCATCTGATTCATGTAGTGCAGCTTCGTTAATCCCGCTGCACTCGTTATAATGCAGCCCTGCGTCTGTTATCCTCCTTTTCGAAGGATTCGGATTATCAATATTGGTTCCTTAGCAGCAGCAGATGTTGACTTACTTCTACCTGTTTTGCGTTGAAAAACACAGAACGAAACCTGGAAATATCGCAACATGTGCCAGACATCTGCACTTACACCCATGCTCTGTGAAAAGCACGGAAAGCATTTCCTTCATCAAATCCATTTAGATGCTGAGATATATGAGCTATATCAAATTTATAGGTTTCTTCTCAATCTATCGAAGAGTCGCCAAAGCTATTCAATCTTAAAGTAAATGGAGACAAATGCAAATATCATATATTCACTAATTTGGCGAAGCCCCACCGAGCGAATAATCAACGATGCACAATGAAAAGCTGATGTGACATAGGCAGAAACAATCCACTAAGTAAGCAATATGAAATCTTGTGATAAGATGGCTTATCTTTTACAAAAAAAGAATCATTATTAAGAGTTATTCTATTCTTATTTTCAACAACGGGGTGTAAATTGACGAAATGCTTTACTATCTATTTTGAAGGTGATACTATTTGCATCATCATTTGACATGTTTCAATACTTTACGCAGCTCGAACGAGAACCATTAGGCTTGCAACAAATGTATTTCTACAGAGCCATGCCATATCAGACACAGCCAAAAATACTATACGAGTATATGAGAACAATAGTTTTTTAAACGTCTTTTTACGTATATTGCTAAAATGTTCATATATTCGAGATCTAAAAGAGCAATAGAGGCTCAAGTTCCGGCCGAAGTTCAAAGAAGAGGCCGAAAGAAAATTAATTAGTTCACTCAAATGCGAAAACATCAGCAAACTATTGATCTCACTAACAAGGTGATCCAAAATAAAGTGCCCTGTAGTATGGTTCTAAGAAGATCTAAAATATATTGGTATATTTTCAAAATTGTTCGACACTCTTTTAATTTATCGAAGTAAGGGATATCCGCATCATTTCCATCCCGTCAATATTACATTCTCATGGCTTAAAACTAAAAAAGTTTGTGATTAGCACATACCATATGTTTTTAGAAATTGCATTTTACCATAATCTATATATATGAAATGCATACTTGCAAATCAAGCTATTATATGTATTAAAAAGTAAAATAGATCAAAAGGGAAATTAAATTTTTCTTACTTCACGACCCGGAGTGGCGCGTCGACGGATTACGTGAAATAAAAACCGCAATAAACTAGATGAAAGATACCGAATTTTTAATGTTCGTCTTTACGTCTTTTTTGGCGGATACCTTAAATAATCTGCATTAGTTGCTGCATGAAGCACCACTACTTAAATTGGGATGCGTTGTGCCAAGGTGAATGCTTAAAACGTGTTGTTGTACAGTGTCGGTCGTTTGTTCATCTTTGGCAGCATCCGTCAAGCGTGGTCCGCGTTCATTCCGCGAATAAATCAAATTGTTTGCATCACGTTACGGCCAGACAGAAAACAGTTTATTTATAAATTTTATTAGATCCTTAACATAATTCGAAGAGTTGAAATACTTTGTCTGATGTAGAAATAAATTGCAATTTAATATGCTGCAACTTGTAATTGTTGCCCTGAAATTCCTTCAATCGGCCACAACCAATTCCAATTACCCTCTTGTATTTACATATATAAAATTATGGGAACTTTTGTATGTACATAGTTATACATATATCATATAATTAATAAAGAGAAGTACTGTATAGGTATTAATATAGGTATAATATTATACTCGAGCGTTTTCTTATATAAAATTGCAAAAGATTTTATGTATGTTTCAGGCTGATCCCCTTTGGGTGTAATTTGTCAGTTAATATTTGAAAGTCCTGGTCGAAAGCAATTTATAACAGTTAATAGATCATCATACGCCTCAAAAACATATTGAAGTTATTAAAACATTTAATGTATGAAAAATGTTTAAGTTGCTTGGAAACCAAGCAATTCAATCAAGAAGTAACACAGTAAACACAGGTTTTTAATTAACAATTGTATTTTTTTATACAGTATAGGGTTATGTGTGGAACAGCATATCGGGTAAATTACCTTCATGGCTTTGCTGGCACATATCCATTCTTTTGTCGAAATTTTTATGACACTTTTGCATAAATATGGTTGCTCCTTCAATACGTGGGTGGTCGTGGGGTTGTTGGCATAAATCTGGGACTTCAAGAAACCCGCAAAGAAAAAAGTCCAACGGCGTTGAATACGAGTAGCATGATCTGGGCGGCCAATTTTGACTACCGAAACGCGAAATTATACGACCAGGAAATGACTCTTGCAGTAATTGAAACGTTTCTTGAGCTGTATGGCATGTGACACCGTCTTGTTGAAATTACATATTGTACACATCCATATCTTGGAATTTAGTAACAAAAAACTGAATTACCAAGTCGCGATAGCGAGCACCATTAACTGTTATTGCCTGACGCATTTTTAAAGACGAATGATCCAATGATGCTTCCAGCCCAAAACAGTGACACGCTGTGGGTGCAATTATTTCTCAATAATCACTTGTTCGACACTTTTGATGATTAATAAAGCCATCAAGATGAAAAAGAACTTCATCGCTGAAGATTTAAATTGCGAACTGTAGCTGCCAAACCTTCATTACTTTTAAAATGTTGCTTAACTAAAAAAAATTGTTCTCGTTGCTTCTACTCGTAAGAGTTAAATTTATTGCGATTTTAATCCTATTACGATTTATTGCGGGGCAATTATTGTATCTAGCTTACACATAAATAAAACGTTGGTGCCTTGTTTTGTAATTATCGATTTTTATTAGTTGAATATTGTTCTTACAAAAATTGCCGCTCGACTAATCTATGACTGTCTTACATACATATGTGTTACAGTTCAGCCTATTCTGGCAGCACTTATTACATGCTTTTTCTTTAAATAAAATTTTAGAAATTTTTTACTGATGGAGCAGTCCTTTAGTTAATCTTCAAAACTCCATCTTATAGGCGCTCTGACTATACGCCCACTAGGTGATGTGCATGAAGTATTATAGCTCAGGATTGGTGTGACATTTCGTTTATCAAGTACCATTGCTTCTGAACTAATACAACCAGGCTGATATTCGTCCACAAATAGTTGGTCAGCAGTCTCATAGGTCAGTCGTTCACGGACCACGGGAGTGTACAGACCTGTTTCGGCTTTTCATTAGTGAATTTGGTAAATTATTATACATATATATAATTAATATATAAATTTTCAAAGACACGATTGGCGTAGTGTGATAGTGCGCGGACGCGAAATATTACATATTTCAAGTTGTGCGGGTTCATTCCCTGCCGAGGACGAAATTTGTTTTCTTTTTTTTTTCATTAAACTAATATTTAATTGAAAATAAAGAATAAATTAGTGACGTGGTCACAAACAAACAATTGATGAGTGACAAAGACCGTCCCGTTATCCCCACTGTGGGATTAGTGGACGGCACAAAAACAAATAATATTGGAGCTGCCAATCTATGCTGCTGAAGGGGTTGGAACCGTCTTCTGATCCTGAGGAGATCCTGGCACTGCTCAAAGAGAAGGAGTGCGAGGGACTTAAGTTTGTGGGGGTAAAGCCGTTTACCACAGCTAGAGCCAGGCGGGAAAAACGGAGTCTGCCGTTCTTCCTGGTGCAGCTCAGTCCCGAAAGCCGTCTGGATAGTCTAAGGAGTATCAATGTCCTAGACTGCTAGGTGGTTCACTGGGAAAAACTAAAAAGGAGCGAAGGCGTTATACAATGCTTTCGCTGCCAGAGGTTCGGGCACGCCGCGTCGAACTGCCAAATGCAGCCTCGATGCGTGAAGTGCGCTAAGAACCACAGTTCCGAAGAATGTCCTCCGGGTGTTGACGGAGCATCCGATAGGTCGCAGCTCTCGTGCGTGTTATGTGGAAACGTGGGACACACCGCAAACTATCGGGGTTGTCCTAAGTTCGCTGACATTAAGAAAGCAAAACTGGCTCGGCAGCAGAAGGTGGAGGTCAAAGGTTCACCTGTCAGGTTTCAAACACCAGCCGTCACGTCCCAAATTTCCTACGCCCAAATGGCGTCTGGTAGGGGGGCTACGGTACAGCAAGCGACTGTTGCTTCTCCGGCGCCAACGCCGAGAACAACGGAAGCTGCACCTAACATGCTGGCCATCTTGCTTGCAATCTAAGGGCAGATGGCTCAGCTGCAAAAGCAGGTTGAAGAACAGGCCAAGCGGGTGGACCAGATCTACGCGCTGCTGCCGGGCCTAACGCAACACATTTCGTAATGGGTACGCACATGGTGGAGCAAACTTTGAAGGTCCTTGCAGTGAATGTTAATTCACTGATTGAACGAAGAGCCGCAATGTTTAAATTGCTACAAGACCAAACTCCTGATGTGCTTTTCGCTAGCGAAACTAAGCTAACCGATAAGCACAAACTGGAGTACAATAATTATATCGTTAGAAGAAGAAACCGGCCCAGATCCAAACGTGGAGGCGGTGTCGCGATCTTCATTAAAGAAGGTATAAAATTTCACAGAGTGTACAAGGGCGTGTTGCGCAGGTTCGGGTGTTGGAGGCAGTCGTCGTTTACATCCCGCTCCGCAGTGGAAAGCGGCTGTACTTGGCCTCTGTTTATGCACCTGATACTTCACAATCCACCCTATTCATTACAGAGCTCGACACACTTTTTCGACTTCTGAGGCTGGAATAGGGGGAGAATTATTTTATAATCGGCGGGGATTTCAACGCTAGACACAGAGATTGGGGAAATAATTTGCCAAATACTAGAGGGAACCTACTACTCTATTGGTGGGGTCAGCACTATGTCATGTACAGAGTCGATCTTAAAGCGACGGATAACCCGTCGTTTCCCAGAGGCGGGTCTTATTTGGATCTACTGCTGTACGATGAACGCATACGACTGACAGGTACGAATATACAAACGCTAAACTGTCTGCGCACATTCGTGTATGACAGCGACCATTGCGGTTTTAGCACCGAAATTACAGTTCCCAACGAAATTGCGGAATTGGAAGAGTTTGTCCAAAGATATTCTTACAACTACAGTAAGACTCGATGGACACGCTTCTCCGCAACCTTAACAAGAGCGCTCTCTTCGAACACGCTCCACCCGCCGCCCAATAGGAATCTGTCAAACGAGGAGATCGACAATTACCTAAAACAAATGGACGAGGCAATTAAACAAACTATGGACACTACAATACCGCGGTATCGACGTACGACTAACGAAGACCTGTTCCGCAATCCTACTATTGACGCACTGCACCGACAGAAAAGTAGACTTCTGACCAGACTTAAAAACTTGTACAGACAGTTAACTGACAGACAAGACCCGGAGATTAGGACACTGAAGTCGTCGATTAAAAATATTCAAACGCTAATAAAAGAGAATTACAGAACTTCTGTAAGTTTGTATTGGAACAACAAGGTTCGGGCTGTAAACAGTAGCAACCCGAATATGTTTCCGCAAATAAATAAACTATTTCGGAGAAAAAATCAAAACGACCTTCAGTGTCTTAAAATAGCCCGGACAACAGAAAACGAACGGTTACTGACAATAGCAGGTATTGATCCAAATGAGGCCGCTGATGATGACAACTTCTTTGTGATCAAGGATCCACAGGAGAAGGTTAAGACCATAGGGGCGACTTTCCAGGAAGTATACAAGGCCATTGATATCATTGGCCCTAATTATGACCTGGACAGTCGCGTCTTGGGGCACGACTTCTGCATTCGAAATGAAATAGGGAACTGGCGATCCGAGGGCTCTGGTTTCACCCGGTTTAGCGACGATAATATGGCAAATAATGTCATGACCAGAGAGGGTGACCTACCCCCGTTCATTTCGAGGGAAGAACTCTATGAGATCTTCGACACAATCAGGGCTAAGAAATCAGTAGGGACCGATGGTATTCCGAACATCGTGCTTCGACATCTTCCTCTAGAAGCGGTGGACATTTACACCACCCTGTTTAATAATGCAATGAATAATGCACATTATCCAGCACATTGGAAAACGGCGGTGGTTCAACCTATCCCCAAAAAGGGAAAGGATATATCCAATCCGGCGAATCTCCGGTCGATAAGTCTCCTTCCGAATATCAGTAAGGTTTTTGAAAAGGTAATCAATAGAGCTCTATCCAGGTGGGTTGAGGACAAATATATAGTTCCGGATAATCAATTCGGTTTTAAGGCGGGACATGATATCTCACATGCCGCGTCTAAACTGGTGTCCGATATCCAATGGAATAAAGGCAAAAAACAATGTACTGGTGCCTGCCTTGTTGACTTGGAGAAGGCCTTCGACACCGTATGGTTAGAGGGTCTTTTCTATAAGCTGACTAGGCTGGGTATCAGTAAACCACTCTTGTACATTCTTTATAATATGCTACACAACAGACAGTTCATCGTGAAGAATGGTGATGTGACTTCTGTTGGAATATTTCAAATTAAAAATGGTCTTCAGCAAGGCGCAAGGCCAATCCTATTCAACATTTTTACAAGCGACTTGATAGGTTCACTTCCCCATACTATTGCGTACGCAGACGATTTGATAGCGTACAGAACAGGTAAAAAAATCGAGGTCATTAATACTCTCTTGCAAAGTGACTTCGATAAGATAAGACGATTTTGCGATGACTGGAAGTTGAAAATCAACTTTCAGAAGTCGGAAACCATTCTCTTTAGGACGCCATTGTCTGGAGCCTCTAGGGATACCAGAACAAATTGGCGAAAGTTCTCTATCATTGGACAACGCGGACAACCTCTTGCCTGTCGAAATGTAGTCAGATACCTTGGAATCTGGCTAGATCAGTTTCTGTATTTTGGCAAAAATGTAGATGCTGCTCTGGCCAGAGCTAGAGGTGCTTTTGCCCTTACAAAGAGACTGTTTTATAGCAGCCAACTCGATGTGAGGGGAAAGGTAATCTGCTACATGGCCCTTATTAGGCCCATGCTGGTATTTGGTTGTCCCGTGTGGTTCAATGTACGAGCAAGCTTAATGGAAAAGATTCGGGTGTTTGAGAGGGCTTGCTTTAGGGCTTGTCTTCGCTTGTACAGAACACCAGAGTCGGAGTACAAGAAATTTTATCCTAATGAGGTCCTTTACAACAGGGCTAACCTAATACGAGTGGACAACTTCGTAATTAAGCTGACTCGAAGGTACATTGCAAGAGCAATGACCTCGACGAATAACCTGATATCTGGGGCTTACTACCCCAATCAACTTTACCACGAGAGTGTGCGCTCTGACGGCTTCATTCCACCGGAAGCATTCCTCTACCTAGATCAGATAGGGTTGATCCAGGATAGATCAGCGGTGCCGTTAATCTTCCATGTCGCTCGGACAGCTGGGGACAGGCGACTCAACTACAACAGAGACGTCGCACACGGCAGTGTGGATCGCCTGAGGTTCAGTAGGGCGGTGGGGAATCGCGATAAGAGGGATGTCGTTCGGCAGCACCAGCATTTCTGGTGGTTGAATGATGGAGAAGATGTTTCGTCGTCGTTTCCGTCAATTACGGAACAGCCTCACTAATGAGGCAGAGCTGACCAATCTAGCGATGGCCAGCTTACATAGGTTTAGGTTAGCATTTAAGAAACATATACATATATCAGTGTATACAAAGGTGTATACTGATGTATGTATATGATTGTGTATAATGTCTATGTGTGTTTATGTGTGTATTGTGCATTTAGGTTAGGTGGGCTAAGGTTTATTTTAAGTTAGATACTAAGTTTTTATAAAAAATAAAGGTCCATATGCTAAGTTTTGTAAACAAATTTTTTTCTTAGCTTTAAGTATAGAAAATAAGTATTTATAAATAAAATGTAACTGCAGTCGAAAGACATAGATATAAGTATTCAGAGTAGCTAAGAGTGCCTGTGTGGGGCCAGTAAGTTAGTATAAGTTTGTTAAGTAATTGTAAGCTAGCATTTAAGCATTTTTTGTTAGAATGTAAGAGTTAGTGTTAAGAAAATAAAATGCATTTAAAACTGAAAAAAAAGCAGTCTCATAGGCTTCAAGGAACACTGGTTCATCCACAATCTTTACATTTTGCCCTGACTGTCTAATCGATTTAGAAGTCGATTATTCTCTTTTAAGCCCCTCGTTATAAGATTCGGACTACACTTAAAATCAGCTTCATGCAATAAGTCGCTAGCATTGACATTTTTGTTGTTTGTTCTAGAAATGAAACGTCGAATGCATCTGTAGTGATTATCAAAGCTATCCTTGATAACGTATGATCTATCACTAAAAGTTTCAATGAATGATCCATAATGTCATTCATTTCCCTCGTTTTTAAAAATTACTAAATCACCCACATGCAATGCCTGTAATGACTTTGTGTTTCGATCATAGTATTATAGTATCTTTGCCTTTCTCTTTTATTTTCTATACTTTTCTGAACTTCCGCTTCACTCACGTTGTCTCTGACCAATTGCCAACACTGGCAATTTACTCGTAGTTTTGATCAATTTCCCAAAAAGCAATTCTGGGTTGCTGGCCATAGGCGAAATCTTGTATTCTAACGTTTTTTCAATTCCGAGGTGTGTAATTTCGTGTAAGTCCGTGCTCAAGATGTAATTTTTATTTCAGTTTATGAAACTGTTGACTTAAATCATCAAGTTGGTGAAACCCTGGCCAATAGTTTTCCACATATTTACAAATTTGGCTGTATTTCTCATCCGCATGTAGTGATTCAATAAAAAATTATAATTTTCTTTCGGTAAGCAAACATTCTTTATTACTGAGTGGATGATACTTGATAGTCCTTCCAGTTCATTGACCTCTGATAACGGGGTTCTCGATAGGCAATCCGCCACAAACATACCTTTTCCTGGTTAATAAATTCAGCAAAAACGTAGTCGCATACATCATTAATTTGCCGTTTGATGGTTGAAAGCTTATGATCATTTTCAACCGTAAATGCACGACCATACAAATAACAATGAAAACAACTGCACGCGTAAACGATATACAAAAGTTCATATTAAATTTGAGCCCACTTTTGCTCCACTTTTGAGCCACGAATGCGATAGGATGTCCGTTTTGAACACTTACACAACCCAATCCATCTTCCGATACATCGGTTTGTATTACAACAACTGGCTGCTTCGAATCATAAACAGCCAGCGCCGGTTTCGAAATTATTATGTTTAACAAGTTCTGCAATTCCTTCTCATGCTCCTGTGTCCACTTAAATTTCAATTTCAGTTCAATTCAATTTATTTGTTTCAAAAAAACTGTACAAGTAAGACTTACAATTTGTCTTTTATAGTACGTTAATTCAAGCTTAAGTAATGCAATATTTATAATATAAAATATAAAATAAAAAAGAACATTATGGATAAAAATTATAAATTACATAATAATAACTAGTGACAAGAATAAAAGAGAAGGTAAAAGCACAAAGTAAAGGAAAAAAGAATATTGAAAATAGAAAAATAGTGAAGAATGGAAAAAGAAAGTAGTTGTTGCATTTCTGAATGTTTTAGCTCAAATTATTATTTGCTCCTTTGTTGCAGTAGGAGGGAAATTTCAAAACCCGGTAGCGTGGACGAAGAAAAGGCGAGAGGAGTTCAAGTAATTGAAGGAAAGAATTATAATATTTAGCATTCTGCTTCTGGCTTAGTTGTATCTTAGTGAGCAAATACGTGGGACATCTGTTTTGTGTAATTTTATGTACATCTTAAATCAAAATATTGTTTGAAAGAGCAACCAAGAACCGATGTGTGATATTGTGAAACGTGTTTGTATCGACGCATCCCGTATATATACCTAACCATATCGTTGAGAGCAACAAGTAACTTATGTTGAGAGTGGGAGTCGGGATTGCAGAAAAGAATCGCGGCATAATCGAGTATAGGCAGCATTAACAAGTTGAAGCTTCGTACCTATTGGAGTGAAGTAGGATGAAGGCCAAAGTGTACGTAGTCCAGAATAGCAAACAGCAAAGAGTGAACTATTTATTTTGTATCCAAAATCAGTAACCGTATCAATAAAACCAAGCTGTCTACCGTTCAGAAACCCTGGTGGCATAACGTCCTTGTCAACATATTTTTCAATTATTCAGATAAGCTGAGATTTGGTAGGGTTTACATTCAGTCCATTATATTACTGACCGATTATATGTATATTTCTGGCAGGTCATTATTAAGCTTTACAATTATATCCTCAATAAGCCCGATGGGTCTGGAGAGATAAACCTAGGCATCATCAGAATAAAGGTGGATTTGGACATTTGAACATATTTTAGGTATGTCATTAATGAAAAGACAGAATAAGATTGGACCAAGAATTGACCCCATGAGGGTCATACTCCTGCAATTAAAATGCCGAACTACTTTTTGATGACGATTATAAAGATAATTATAAGCTAGGAGCACTGATCTTTCACTGAAACTAAAATATAGGTTAAGCTTCTGACAGAGTAGCTTATGATCAACGCTATCAAAAGCCTTAGAGAAGTTAAGCAAACACAAAATCGTCAGAATGTCTAAGTCATATTAAATCCTAATATCGTCAATTAGCTGTCGAGCTGCTATGACTAGCATGGAAGCCTGATTGAACCGCGGAAAACAGACGGTGTTGATGATTTGCCAAGATTTTCTCAAAGAATTTTGACAGACATGATAAGATGCTTATCGATCGAAAATCAGTGGGGGAAGAGGGTTGAGGCTTTTCCGAGACAGGAATGCAGTAATTTATGATGTATGTGAGGCCACTTAAGATATGAGGTAGAATCATCTTCACAAATCTAATGGAATCACCACCTTCTGCAACATTGGATTTTAAATTTCGTACTGTATTGACTAAAGCATTTTCTGAAACAACACCAAAGTCGAATACAAAGTCGAGAATGAGGTCATTATTGGGGATGACACTTGGTTTATTAATAGCACTATATATATTGTAAATGCATTATTTATGCCATTTAAATTGTGAATGTTATCAACGGTGGTTTTCCAAAACCTATTGAGCGTAGATTGCTCCATAGTTTTTTCGAGGTATGTATGTTCCGAGACCAAAAAGAAGTTTTTGCTCTTCTGGTAATAAGGATGGAGTTATTACGGGCCCGATAAAATTTCACCCAGTTGCAACTCGTTTAACTTATCTTCCATTTAGCGTATAGCTTATTACGAATTTTTATCGCATGGTGAACTTCACAAGTGAACCATGGACACTTTGTATTACGTATTGCCACTGTTTTTGCAGGATCATACCTATCAAAGAGTTATAAAATTAGGGATTGCTAGTATTTAGCTTTGCATTCACGCTGGAGGCAAAATAACAAAATCTCCAAGGTAGCTGTCTCGCATCAGATTACAATGTAATTATAATTAACCGAGGAAAAGTCTCTGAACTTAAATGATGTGTGTTGTTTTGTAAGACGACGCAAGTCAATGTTATATGTACAAAATATAAGATCATGATCCGACATATCGGTCAAAGATAGCTGGTCTTGAAGCAAAACATATGAAAGGTTGGAAAGTATAATAACATCAAGTAGGCTGATTAGGTGAAAAGCGAGTAGCAACTGAGAAACCAGAACCAGATCTAAAATCTGTGAGCTGGAGAGCTTTACTGTCCTTTTTTAGAAGGTCGGCATTAAGATCGCCACAAGCAATAATGTGCTCATAGGAGTAGCATTGGGTAGGGTTATATGCAATACAAATGAGACATTTAGAATTGCCATCGCTTACTTCTACCAGTAAATATTCAACGAAACTATCTTTACTTTTTTTAATACCTCAATCTTTAAGGAATTACTGCAGTATACTGCAACTCCTCCATCGATAGTGGTAGTATTCCTATTGTTAGTATTAATTTATACCCCTGTATTTGAAATAGGTTCTTTGTTTGATCATCTAAATCTGATCCAAACAAGGTCTCCGTGATACAAATTATGTCTATAAGCCCTAAAAATGTACTGTAATCAAGATTAGTTAAAATAAGACTACGACCGTTTAAATAGCATACTTTTAGGCTTTTATGTACATTAGAGAAATTTTGAATAATTGGTCGCCCGCAGCACTACTTACGTTGCCAGACTTAATGAACTTTTATGGACTAACACTTAAGGCACAGAAGAACACAAATAATGGGAGCGCAATTTTGTGAACAAACGTACGTAATGAATTAATTAAAAATGTTATCATAGCAACTAGAAAGATTGAATGTATTAAATGGAAAAAAGAAAAAATAGAGGGGGTAGAAGAAATTGAAGAAGTATAAAGAAGTAGAAGGAGCAGAAATAATGGAAAAGATGTGAAGAAAATAATAGGATATAATTAGAGTCCGAACGAACATTCGGCTTCGGCCACATTCGGCTTAAATTTCCACCTTCGGCAAAACATTCGGCTTCGGCAAGAAAAGGCCGAAGATTTTGCCGAAGCCGAACCATTTTTCCGCAAAAATTAAACTATCATACCCAGCGTATTTTGGAGGAGATTTCGAGTAAGTCATTTCATGTTTGTTTCGTTTCTGTAGCATGTAGCTACAAGGAATGCTGATATTTTTAATTTTTGGGCCTCAAGTCCTTATACCTACTTGAAAGAAGTAGCTAACAAATATTTATCAGCTCCTCCTACTGGTGTAGCGAGTGAGCAATTATTCAGTGCTGCTGGACAAATTTATTCTGATCGGGACTAATTTGCAGGGAGAAAATGTACAAAAACTTTTGTTTCTTCCATATAATATTATGTTATTTAATTTTGATTATTAATTCTACTTCATCGTTTGTCTTCTCATATTAACTTTGTTTGTTGTATTTACGTGTTATCGAATGTACCTAGGGTTTTGGATTTTTTTTACTGGTTATTTTTTGTTTTTATTTCTTTGTTAAGCATTCATTTTGATTGTTCCGTTTATGTGTTATTTAAAAGAGTCTACTGCAATATTTTACTGGCTATTTTGCTGCTTGTGTCTTTGTAAAATAAATTAATAAAAAAGAAAATATCTACCCATCAATTTTATCAAACTGATCACTATATTTTAGGCTCTCTATCTAGGCGACAACTTCATTAAGCTTTTCGATGCTGTCAATGTTCACTTTATTTGAAGTATCACTGACTTTAATAACAATACTTCCTCAGGTGGAGTATGCAGAGATAATTCGTTTTTTGCATTTGTATTTTGTGGCGTGCTGCATAATAATTCTGTTTTTAGGTGTAAGGCTTTCGTGCAAGTATGTACGCTGTCAAGTCCTGCTTCTCGTGACATAAATTGCCGGAAGTAAGTTTTCCTGAACATTAACATTGCTTTCAATACTAACGTCTTATAGTAGGTCGACTATGACCGAGTCAGATTTTGGCTTTACCTGGAAAATTCGACTTAGGGGAAGCGGTTGAATATTTAATGCAGTCAGATCCTAAAAGTTTCTTCAAGACTTTCGTCTGTAAGGGAAGGTACTCCTACAAAGACAGCATCCGTTGCAATATTTTTAGTGCGCAGTGTCTCGATTTGTTGTTTCAAAAATGACAGTTCAGCATTTATACAAGGCGGCGCAAAATAATGACCCTATCGGAAGATGGTATAATTTTTGCACATGGCGTCGTACATCAATCATATTTCACATTTGTGAACTAGACAGCTGCAGCATACAAACAGAATAGCAATGGAGCCCTGTAATCCGCAAGAGCGTGGAATAATTGTGTCGATGTTTGTTACCAATAATCGGTCGGTGGTGGTATCGACGTCGATTTCCTAATCGTGTCGCGCCAACTGAGCAAATATTCCGGCGCTTAGCTACTCGACTCGAACAGAGGAGATCATGCAGGGCGTGGCTGCCACCGGACTGGTCGTTCGGTCGAGAATATCGCGGCTGTGGCTGCCGATGTCGCTGAGGACGAAGAAACATCAACCAGACGACGGGTCACGCAATTGGGCATCGCCAGACGCAGACGGACCCTGCAGCGAATTTTAGGGAAAGACTTACACATGTCCCCGTACCAAGTGCAAATAGTGCATCAGTTAATGCCCCCTGACTGTCAGTCGTGTGTGAATTACTGTAAAGTCATCCTCAAACTCAACAACGAAAAGGACTATTTTGTGTCGACAATCACCATGAGCGACGAGGCGCATTTCCATTTAAGCGGTTACGTGAATGAGCAAAATCTTCGTTTCTGGGACACGCGTGTGATGCATGAAGAGCCATTACATCCACTCAAAGCCACTGTGTGGTGCGGCGTTCACGCTGGAGGAGTGATTGGGCCGTTTTTTTTATGAGGACGACATCGGCAATACGGTCACTGTTACCGGCGAACGCTACAGGGCCATGATAAACTACTTCTTACTGCCGGAATTGGGTGAGCGGGGCTTGGTGAACATGTGGTGTGTGCAACCGCACACACAGCACAAGGCACAATGGATATTGTGAAGGAAGCGTTTCCTGGTCGAATTAGCATTTAACCATCCCAGACTTCTTTCCTTGGGGTTACTGGAAATCGCGGGTTTATGCTAACAAGCCTAAGACAATCGTAGCCCTTAAGGAGAATATTCGGCAGGAATGCGAACAGTTATCAGCGGAAATGTTGCGGAAAGTCATGGAAAATGCGATAAAACGATAAAACGGGCACAAATGTGTATCAACACTGGGGGCAGCCACTTGGCGAATATCATCTTTTCCACTTAACAGGAACAATTGCAAAGGTCCAAGTAAAGATTTCCATCACTCAAAATCATTTTGTTTTTATTTAGTAAAAAAGTAATTAAAAAAAATTTTTGGATGATTAATTTTGCGCCACCCTGTATTTTGTTCTGGTGCTTTCAGTTTCGTTTGCGTATGTTGTTGTTGTTTGATGGACTCAACTTCCATTTGAAAATGGCTGATGCTGAGGTCTGTCGTCTCACGCTGTAAATGGTCGACCACGTCCCAATAATCGTGACGAGTATATTTGAGAGGTTCTCGCCTCAGTTAAACAAACATTATATGAATTATAAAAAACATCAGCCCTCTCCAGCGAAATCTGACTTACAACTGCAAAATCACACATGAATAATATAGACACCCGTCCCTTGAAAACATCAAAATCATTTTCGATGCGTGCTATTTTTTCGTCGATGGAGTTTTCGAATGAAGTGATACGGGAGGATCATATCTTTTAAGGCGGATTCAAATAATTTTAGTAACTCACCCTGTTCAGAGATTTTGTTGTATAAGCTTGAAAAATATTCCGACGTCATATTTTTTTAGTGATGTTGACAATAAGCCAGATGGTGATGGACACTATGATGGTGAACACCGTTTGCTTTTGTTTTTCCTTTAGTGTATTAGATGCAGTAGTTTTTCCATTACCGTTGTTTGTCGACATGGCATGAGTACGTTAGAGTGATTTGAGTGTTATAACGAAAGCCCAACCGAAAACCGTAAGCACAAAAAAAAAAAAAAAGAATTGATTGATTTTTATACCTCAAATTTTATTTTGAAATTAACGCAAGTAACTTGTGTTAGAATTCCACAAAACAATGAAATACATGTAGGTAGATTCATAAGTGATATCAGTGGTCTAAATAGATATGAATCAGTTTATATGGAATTTAAAGCTTACTAAATCGATCCGCTAATACAACACGTCTACTCCATTTAATAGTTCACTCATTCATCATCACTCTTTGTCAAATCAAACCTCGAAATAAACTTAACCACATACTTAAACAGACCCAATAGGCGAAGTACATCATTTGTATTCTCTGGCATCCTCATTTTAAGGATTGCATCCAGATATTTATTAAACAATTTAATCTGTCCCATGAACTTGACCTCAGCCTGTGGCATTGAATCTTTTCTAGATTAAATTTAATGTTATTTAATCACGCACATTTGTTCCTCCTTGCCACTTGCAATAATTGCCAAATCATCAAAGTAAACTAAAACTCCCGGTATATTACCACAGATCTGTACCATTTTCCTTTGAAACATCTCACGAGCACAACTAATACCGAATGGAACACGATTAAATTTAAATCGGCCAAAAGGAGTCATGAACGTAGTTAATTCCGAACTGGCCTGACCCAATTCCACTTGGCAAAACCCACTTCTCAAATCCTGAAATCCTGAATAGTAGGAATCAAGAAGTGTTCCCATTTGATGCACTCATTCAGTGGTTTTGGATCCTGACAAATTCGGAATTGTTCATTGGGTTTTTCAACAATTTGCAAATTATGAACACAGTCCGTCGGGTATTACACGTGCAATATTTCAAATGAATCTTAAACTATCTGTGAAATACATCCCCGTTTTTTGCTACGAAACATGCATTCACCTCTGGCAAATATACATTAATACTAACATCTAAATGCTTAATCTATCTGAAGCTAATGCTATTTTTCAGACCAAGTATTTGTTCGAAACGACATAAACAACAAGAAATTCAGCTACTTTTTCATTTTTAGTATTAAAATTCCTGCATTTTTACTTTACTGTACCAACAACTTTTATTTTATTACTACTGTAATAAAATACAGGAAAGTCATTTTCCTCATTGTTCATGTTTACATTAAGATTCTTAATGAACCTCAGATACTGTATTTACTTTAAAAATTACTACCGCACTTCCTATTTGATATGCCTTGGTTAATCTTTAATTTATTCCGATTAAATTTATTACGCAAAGCAATTATACTTAAGCGTATCATCTAATGAGCTTATTTTCCTAACTATAGTATCTGTTGCATCATTCCATTTGACACCAGCGATGTTTCCTTTTGTATTGTTATTGCTGCTACCACCTATTGTTTTTGGCGTTGTAAGCATCTTCCTTTTCCGATGTTGGCTTCTTTACTTTGCGAAATGGCCCGTTTTCTCAACCCATATACTTTGCGCTCGATTGTGTCGCCCACCACAATTGAAACAAAAGCGGTTAATACCGTATGCTTATTCGTATCCGAAATTCCTTTGTTCACATTTGCCGCTTCATAGATTTTACATGTATTAATTACATATGGCAACGGTTTATCATCTAATAATTGCAATTGAAATTTTTTGTCATCGACACCGATGACATGGAGCATTTTTTCTTCGTATGATCCACCAGATGCGCGTTTGAAGACACACTGTCTACCGTTTCAAATTCTGTAAACGATTGCATTTCTTTTTATACATATTCATATTGAATTGAATTCATATACGAGTATGATTCCATCGCAATGCTCTTTTGTGACACACAGTGTCCATCAAATACTAATAATACTTCACTCAACTTTCGGTGTTGCATTTCTTGTTCAACACGTACTGGTTAATGATGAACACAATTGACAATCACTGCAGGTATCTAACGCGCAACTACAGTCCGACCAAGTAACGAATCTTCGGAACCATCATTTGGGAAAAGCGAATTATAAATTCGTCGACCACTTGATCCAATTGTCCATATAATCAGCTAAGGATTTTTATTAATCCAATGTTGCTCCTACAATGGTTGACGCTCGACTAACATACGGCTGTCTTACATAGTCGTATGTTTGACAATTCAACCTATTCTGGCAGCACTTATTACAATTATTATGGTTGAAAATGCATTGCTAACATTGAATTGATTGCTGAATTAGTTTAATTCACGCGCTACTGTAACTAAATTACCTACTCTTTCTTCATTTATTTTTAGAAAATGTTAATGTTTACAATTAAATACCATCGACAAAAATACTACAGTGTCCAAAAAGTATTCGAATTGTTTGCTCGTTCATCAGAAACATCTTAATGCTTATTTATTATGACAATCCTGCTGACAGCTCTTTGAATAATTCCACGGAATATCTGCAATTCTTCTCCGCTTAAGATTTTTCACCAACTCGACGCTTTATGACTACTTTCGAGTATATGAAAATCTGTAAAACAGACAATTCGTATCTACTCCTATAGACTCATTGCACGTACTTACGATTTTTTCCAAGGTCATAAAAATACTAATAAACCGTAATATCTCGTTCATGTGATATCTCGAAACATAAAATTTCTCAACGACCGGCAGTACGGTTTTCCTAGAAACCTAAAAAGATATGATGGCATATCTCACCGGAAAAGTGAAACAAAGGCCAATACTAATCCGGAAAAAGCAAAGTAGTTGCACTTGATTTGAGCATCAGGTTCTTTTATCAAAAATTCGTGAATTTTTATATCGATGAATGTACTATCAATGGATTAGAAATTACCCTTCGAAGAGCCCAATTCTGATAACCGCTAAATAAATGCCAGTACTCCCTAGGGCTCTTTGAAACTAATTTAGTATATACGTATTCCTTTGCTGACAATACTCTCTGCTTTTCATATTAGTCTGAAAACTCACGTCCCTTTTCTTTCTACGTCCAATCTAGGAGCCACCGTTAAAATCTGGGGCCTGTAACACAATACAACAAGTGGTTGTTAAACAGGTAAAATTTGACAATTGTTGAAAATTCGTGTAACACGTAACAACAAGTCTGAAACCTATTTAGTTTATAAAACAGCTTAAAGCGTATTGACTCAATGCGCATTGCTTCCGCATTGTTCAATGCGGTTTGAAGTGGTGTTTATATGAGCGTATTAAGCAATGCGCTTTAAGTTGTCATATAAACTAGGTATGAGAACGCTGCGACTCTTGTTTTAGAATCTCTCAACAAGTGGGAAATTTGATAAATCTACTTTTTCTGTAACTGAAAACAACAAGTGTTGGAGGAAGAGAGTCTCTACTTGTTGAAAAATTAATAAATTCTAACTGACAGTGACCGACTTGTTAGAAGTCAACAAGTTTGAATTAAGTACTTTGCAATATCGTTTACCAAGTGATAATAGTGGGAAGATTATTTCAAAATGTTTTTTTTTGATTCTGAATCGAACAGAGACAGGGAGAATCAAGGAAATAAAAAAATATGTATATAAAGAAAGAATTAATTTCGAAATAGAAGCCTAATTTGTTCATCGAACAATTTCGTGCGCCAATAAAATTTGTTGATTACCTTACGGAGAAACTTTCCCATAAATTATGTTCACCAACTAATAAAAGCAAAGCGCTAAGTGTTAGGGAGAAAATACTAATACTTGCACTGCTTTGCGACAGGATGTCAGTACCATGTTATAAGTAACGTTGATGATGTTAATAAAATGACGGTGTGCCGGTGAATAAAAGAAGTCACTTCTGCAATAAATGAAGTTGAATTTTAAAAGCAAGTGCGTTGGCCCGAAAGTTTACACCTTACGATTCAGGACTTTTTTGAGAAAGGTAGTATGTCGGAAGTGTGTGGTGCAATGGTATTTTGATTAACAGAGACGCACCATCAAAAAATGAATCGGTTTCCGTTGATCGACATGGCAGTACGTGGACCCCACCTTAGATTCTATTATGTCAGTGCTAACTGGCCGGGAAGTGTGCATGATGCGCGATTGCTGCGAAATAGTACTCTATTTCAAAAAATGGAAAATGGATGTAGGCCTTTTCCAATTCCGTAATATTTGGTGACAGCCCTTACCCATTAAGAACGTAGCTAATGCCACCTTCAACCTTATCCGCAAATGCTGTGTTACTCTCGCCGTTTTGTAACCTATACCTTAGAGGAAGAAAATACAGAACAGCAAGAGGAAACAAGCGCTGAAGTGGAAACATCGTTGCAGTCAAAACACATCTCTGATATACACCCAGTCTTATATTCAAACTTTGTGGTAATAAATGTATCTCCCGCCATTTATCAGCTTTATTTGATTTTGTTAATAAATCAGAGAAAGCACCAAACCAAATGTGTTTGTTTTCTCTAATTTTTGATAATAGCTATTATTATTTTCTTATTTATTTTTATTTTATTTTATTTTTCAAAGGATCGATACAAATGAATTTGTAAAGTGGGGGAATTTACACCGCTGGGGTACTATGTCCATGCGACGTTTGCCAACAGCACGCGGTGTACCGAGTTCCCATGTGGTCTTCCATCTAGATACTTACCGCGACCAACACTGCTTGATTTCGGTGATCTAGTGGGAATCGACTCATCGTGTGAGAATGAAATGAACTGTACTTGTTTCACAAGTATAGTTAAACAAGTACTTGTTGACATGTTGACTTGTTGTATTGCGATACAGGCTCCTGGTCTGAGTAACTGAATATTATGTGAAAAAAGCGTATACAACATTTCACAGCGCGTGAGCCACGAATTGTATCACACAGGCGACTTGCTTCAAAATAATGCTCCTGCGCAATCGTCGTAACTAGTAATTCATCTGTTGGATAAAAAATCAATTTCTGTAATGTGATTAATCACCCACAATAACTGCCGGGTCTGGCTCCGGATGGTTCCCTTTCTTTCTTTCTATTCCCTAAGATGAAGACTGCCATGAAAAAAGAGAGTTTTGATGACATGGAAGCCATCCAACAAAACGAGACGAGGGTGCTGCGAAGCATTTCGAAAGAAGATATCTCGACGGCCTTCCAGAGGCGCTACGACCAGTCAAAAATTTGTATAGAGAGAAAATTGAATAAAAACGTACTATAGGTTATCACCCCTTAAAAACTCATATCTAAACACTTGTCTTCCTATAAGTGACGATCCCTTTATCCTCAAGACCCATTTTCAGGAGTAATCCGATATTTCGCGATTCTTTTTTGATCCGTACAATTCGCTTATGGTATGCCCTGCCGATCTTTTAATATGGCTTGGAATCTTAATAACCTGCAAATATCCAAAACAAACGTACTTTAGTATCTGAAAAAATTGTTCCTAATTTTCCTGCGCTCGAGCTGTATGCAAACATTTTAAGGATGTATACCACCAAAGATCAGTAATTCTTTAGAATCTGATGATTAAAGATTCAGTGGGATACTGAAGCACTCAGAATGCTGATAAGGAAACTGCTTCAGAAAGAACTCCGTCATGGCTCGAGCGGCACGGTCAAAAAAATAGGATTGGTCGGTCATTAACTTATTGTTGCTTAACTCAACGAAGTCAAAAGTTCTCCCGGTAACTATTCAAAAATTGTACATTAACATCACGAAAGATTGATGGCTCTTTTACTCGAAGATAAATGATTGAACTTATAACTTGTAAGTCTTAGTTTCGTTTTAAGTAGAAGCTTATCCGGGATGCTTACGAAAGCTCTGGTAAATGCAGAAGTTGGTAAGGACTCTAATTGTACTTCTAATAAGCTACGCTGAGATGGTATATACGAGTATATACTCGTATATGCTCCCAGATCGATATCGTGGATTAATTTTGTACTTTGGCCATTTCAACCTTGGTGGAGATTGTTTGGGAATTCGTATAGTCCAAGATTTGGACACTGCCTAAGCAGCGTACAGCGAACAGCCTAAAAGGGAAGAAAAATGGGGATAATTTAGTCTGGGTTTAGAGAAGGTTTGTAGAAGATGGGTGTAAACCATTTGGTAAAAATCTTGTACGGACTTATTTCCATGTATGAGGGACGCCATTTGGTACTCTAATGTGGTTATGTCCTTCTTATCGGCGTAATGCGTTGCTAAGTACCTCGATATTTGCTTCCAGCCGCGTGGAGTGTTATACGACTCCCGCGTTATATCTGCGTTACCGACGATTTTGTTGCATATTACGCTTAGAATCCTGTACTACTTCGGTGTCCCTTTTAGAGGCTCATAGATATCCAGGATGCGTTCAACACTCTTTTTCCAATAGCTAAACTCTCCTGGGTCACCGGAAAATTGTCTAAGACATCGGACCAAGTCTGGAATTCTGTCGATATCATCTAATCGCTTTCTGTGCTCACCGGCGATTGCCTGGTCTGTACCAGCAAATTTATCGAAATTAGGGTTTAAAGAATTATGGACAATGGACGGAACAATGGTCCCTATGACTCGGTTCATTATGGATGAAATGAGGGTATCCAAAGCGGGAGTTGATGCAACATACCGGTTCGCATCCGTATGAGGTGTTGTGGATTGGAACGAACTATTCTGATTTTGGTCGCCCAGAGAATTTCTCGGGGGTTGTCTATTAATGGGGCATTGGTAGATTTGGTTCAAAGAAGTTATCATTGGTGGAATTTGTGTGGACGCCTCATGTGGTCGCTCCTGAATAAGGGTTGGGCATTTTGGGATATTTAGAGTAGTGGAAATTTAAGACGAACTAAACTTTTAATATGTTAAAGATAATATGTGTCACTTGATATCAGGTTATTCGTCGAGGTCATTGCTCTTGCAATGTGCTTTCGAGTCAGCTTAATTACGAAGTTGTCCAGTCGTATTAGGTTCGCCCTGTTGTAAAGGACCTCATTAGGATAATTTTTTTTGTACTCCGACTCTAGTGTTCTGTACAAACGAAGTCAAGCCATCTCAAAGACCCGAATCTTTTCCATTAAGCTTGTTCGTACATTGAACCACATGGGACAACCAAATACCAGCATGGGCCTGACAAGGGCCATGTAGTAGATTACTTTTACCCTCGCATCGAGTTGGCTGCTATAAAAAAGTCTCTTTGTAAGGGCAAAAGCGCTTTTAGCTCTGAACAGAGCAGCATCTACATTTTTGTCAAAATACAGAAACTGATCTAGCCAGATCCCAAGATATCTGGCTACATTTCGACAGGCAAGAGGCTGTCCGTGCTGTCCAATGATCGAGAACTTTCGCTTTTTCCTTGTATCCCTAGAGGCTGCAGACAACGGCGTCCTAAAGAGAATGGTTTCCGACTTCTGAAAGTTGATTTTCAACTTCCAGTCATTGCAAAATCGTCTTATCTTATCGAAGTCACGCTGCAAGAGAGTATTAATGACCTCGAATTTTGAACCTGTTCTGTACGCTATCAAATTGTCTGCGTACGCAATATTATGGGGAAGTAAACCTATCAAGTCGCTTGAATAAATGTTGAATAGGATCGGCGAATTGACCGCGCCTTGCTGAAGACCATTTTTAATTTGAAATATTCCAACAGAAGTCACATCACGATTCTTCACGATGAACTGTCTGTTAGTTAGCATATTATAAAGAATGTACAAGAGTGGTTTACTGATCCCCAACCCAGTCAACTTATAGAAAAGACCCTCTAACCATACGGTGTCGAAGGCCTTCTCCAAGTCAACAAGGCAGGCACCAGTAGATTGGTTTTTGACTCTATTCCATTGGATATTGGAAACCAGTTTAGACGCGGCTTGTGAGATATCATGTCCCACCTTAAAACCGAATTGATTATCTTTGACTATATGTTTGTCTTCAACCCACCTAGTCAGAGCTCTATTGATTACCTTTTCAAACACCTTACTGATATTCGGAAGGAGACTTATCGACCGGAGATTCGCCGGATTGGATATATTTTTTGCCTTTTTGGGGATAGGTTGAACCACCGCCGTTTTCCAATGCGCTGGATAATGTGCATTATTCATTGCATTATTAAACAGGGTGATTTTAATGTCCACCGCTTCTAGAGGAAGATGTCGAAGCACGGCTTTCGGTCCCCACTGATTTCTTAACTCTGATTCTGTCGAGGATCTCATGGAGTCCTTCCTTCGAAATGAACATTATTTGCCATATTTTTGTCGCTAAACCGCGTGAAACCAGAGCCCTCGGTTCGCCAATTCTCTCCATCATTTCGAATGTAGGAGTTGTGCACCAAGACGCGATTGTCCAGGTCATAATTAGGGCCAATGATATCAGTGGCCTTGTATACTTCCTGGAAAGTCGCCCCTATGGCCTCAACTTTCTCCTGTAAATACTCGATCCCAAATAAGTCGTCATCGTCAGCGACTTCATTTGGATCAATACCTGCTATCGTCAGTAACCGTTCGTTGTCTGTTATCCGGGCTATTTTAAGACACTGAAGGTCGTTTTGATTTTTTCTCCGAAATAGTTTATTTATTTGCGGAAACATATTCGGGTTGCTAGTGTTTACAGCCCGAATCTTGTTGTTCCAATATGAACTTACAGAAATTCTATAATTCTCTTTTATTAACGTTTGAAGATTTTTCATTGACGATTTCAGTGTCCTAATCTCCGGGTCTTATCTGTCATTTAACTGTCTGTACAAGTTCTTAAGTCTTTACAGAAGTCTACTTTTCTGTCGGTGTAGTGCGTCAATAGTAGGATTGCGGAACAGATCTTCTTTAGTCGTACGTCGATACCGCGGTATTGTGGCGTCCATAGTTTGTTTAATTGTGTCGTCCATTCGTTTTAGGTACTTGTCGATCTCCTCGTTTGACAAATTCCTATTGGACGGCGGGTGGAACGTGTTTGAGGAGAGTGGTCTTGTTAAGGTTGCGGAGAAGCGTGTCTATCGAGTCTTACTGTAGTTGAAAGAATATCTTTGGACAAACTCTTCCAATTTCTTAATTTCGTTATGAACTGTAATGCGGTCCACCAATCGAGTATTTCCCTAATCTCTGTGTTTAGCGTTGAAATCCCCGCCGATTATAAAATAATACTCCCCTGTAATGAATAAAGTGGATTGTGAAGCCTCAGGTGCATAAACAGAGGTCAAGTACAGCTGCTTTCCACTGCGGAGCGGTATGTAAATGTCGACTGCCCCCAACACCCGGAACCTGCACAACACTCCCTTGTACACTCTGTGAAATTTTATACCTTCTTTAATGAAAATCGCGACACCGCCGTTGGATCTGAGCCGATTTCTTCTTCTAACAATATAATTATTGTACTCCAGTTTGTGCTTATCGGTAAGTTTAGTTTTGCTAGCGAAAAGCACATCAGGAATTTGGTCTTGTAGCAATTTAAACATCGCGGCTCTTCGTTCGATCCTAATCAGTGAATTAACATTCACCGCAAGGACCTTCAAAGTTTGCTCCAACATGTGCGTACCCCTTACGATATGTGTTGCGCCAGTCCCGGCAGCCGCGCTTAGATCTGGTCCACCCGCTTGGCCGGTTCTTGTACCTGCTTTTGCAGCTGAACCATCTGTCCTTGGATTGCGAGCAAGATGGCAAGCAAGTTAGGTGCAGCTTCCGTTATTCTCGGCATTGGCGCCGGAGAAGCAACAGTCGCTTGCTGTACCGTAGCCCCCCTACCTGATGCCATTTGGGCGTAGGAAATTTGGTCAACTGCTGCCGAGCAAGTTTTGCTTTTTTAATGTCAGCGAACTGAGGATAACCCCGATAGTTTGCGGTGTGTCCCACGATCCCACATAACACGCACGAGAGCAGCGTCCTATCGGATGCTCCGTCCCTACCCAGAGCACACTCCTCTGAACTGTGGTTCTTTGCGCACTTCACGCATCGAGGCTGCATTTGGCAGTTCGACGTAGCGTGCCCAAACCTCTGGCAGCGAATGCATTGTATAACACCTTCGCTCCTTTTTTATTTTTCCTAGTGAACCACCTGGTAGTCTAGGACATTGATACTCCTTAGACTATCCAGACGGCTTTCGGGACTGAGCTGTACCAGGAAGAACGGCAGACTCCGTTTCTCCCGCCTAGCTCTAGCTGTGGTAAATGGCTTTACCCCCACCAACTTGAGTCCTTCGCACTCCTTCTCTTTGAGCAGTGCCAGGATCTCCTCAGGATCAGAAGACGGTTCCAACCCCTTCAGCAGCATCGATTGCCGCTTTTCGCACTTCGGTGTGAATAGTAGTGCTCCGTCGTCGTTTCTTTTAGGAGATCTTTCACTTTCGCGTAACCCTCCACTGTATTACAGTGGATGGCATGACGATCGTTGCCTAATCTCTTGCTGTTTCTATTGCTGCTGTTGTTTCTGCTGCTGCTGGTTTTGTTGTTGCTGCAGTTTTTGTTTCTGCTCTTGTTGTTGGGAGCTCTTAAGTTGTAATTGCTCCCTCTGCCTGCATGCCGTTTGCTTTTGTTTAATAGCTTTTGTATGCTGCTGTTAATGTCGTTCATTCTCGTCTTCCGATTCAGATGCCGCTAGAGAGGAAAAGTTGTCATTGCCCCACTCATACTGGACCGCACCTTTATCTTCATCAGCTCTTAAAATGGCACTTATGTTTTTTTTTTTTTTTTTTTGGTTACATTAGGAGGGATTTTCAACCTCTTCCTCCTTTTGATGGCTTTCGCCACGGCACCGGCAACAGTGTTGTTGCCTTTTGCAACCTCTGTTATGGGAAGAGCGGAACACTCTCCATCATCCATCACGTGATTTCTTTATTGGTTTTGTTTTGAAAAACTATATTTATTTCCACAATTTGTGGCAAAAAAAAAAGATCCAAGTTTGGCCCCGGACGCCGCTAACCGCTTGGCTACCGAGTCAACTAACAAAATTGCGACCAATTAGAGTGCCATCGAAAAAATTTACCCACCGAAAATTAACAAAAAATAATTAACAGTAAAAATAGAACTAAAAAAATTTAAAAAATTTTAAGTATTTATTTGGCCTAAGTTCTGGCGAATTCGGGGGATTGGCCTCTCTGGGTACCACCGTAACGTTGTTTAGCTCATACCAATCCATCGCTCTCTTTCCATAGTGACATGACGCAAGATCAGGCCAAAATAAGGGGAGTCCTCGATAATTGTTGTAAAAAGGCCTTAAGCGCTTCTGCAGGCACTCATTCACATAAATTTCGCCATTTATTGAGCCAGTCGTGATGAAAGTTTGGCTTCTGAGCCCGCAAGAACAAATTGCTTGCCAAATAAGGAACTTTTTTGGAAATTTCGCTTTAGGTTGGGTTCGAGACTTTGCTTCAACATTTCCTCTACCTTTGGTGGTATAGAATGCCTGCCCCGGAAGATGGTTGAAATCAGCAAAAATATAAGATTCATCGTCCATGTTTGAAAATCTGGTCAAAAAATTTTATTGCAAAAGTTTTGCTCGTTTTTTTCGCATCCACATTGTTTTTGCGTTCCGATCTGGAACCTTTTGGACTTTATATGTTTTCAATCCCGCAGTTCTCTTCATTTTATGAACTAAAAAATTTGAACATTCAGCTTTTTTTATCAAATTACATTCAGAAATGTTTGGATTTTTTTCAGGAAGGCTCAAAACCTTAGTGACCTTTTCTGGGTTCATAAAACCGGTTTTTCGACCAGACCCCTCTTTTCTGTCAACTGACAGGTTATCTTTATAATTCTTAATAGCGGTAGTAACTGTTTTCCTATTAACTTTTACTGATTTTGCGATTTTTATATACGTCCACTCTGGGTGTGCTAGGTGACACTTAATAATATTTTTTCTTACATCCAATTCAGACTCCATGTTGATTATTTTAACTACCAAACAGAAATGACATAAAATTTAAAAATAATGGAAGCATTCCTAGTATTACAAAAAAGAAGCATTTGATTGATTTTTCTGTAATTTTTGGAAGTACATTCGAAATGAGAGTGGGTACATTTTTTCGATGACACTCTATCTTTTCGAAGAAAACTTTTTGACTTTAGGAAAAGCCGAGACACGTCTATTCTCTGCGGAGATCTGCGAGCGACTTATAAAAATAAGCCCCATTTGAAGTCGATGAACATTTTCATTCAAAAACATGCTACTGTGCAGCCATTGTCCATACATATGATAGGATGTTGAGAAAGTTCGCTTGTAACCTATTCAAGCCTAAACATAGAAGAATAGTTTCAATTGGACGACAGATTTTGAGAGAATTTAATTATTATTTTTGTAGCATAATCACTATGATTCATCCTACCAGAGCATAAAATCCATAACTTCTCAGCAAAGTAGGATTTTGGGATTTGATTACTTTAAACTTAATCAATCAACCCGTGTACATTGCATAGATATGATCGTCAGCCTTTTAAACTTGTGACATTAATTTTGCGAATAGAATGACGACACATAACTCCAAGTGAGAACAAAATTCGGCCTGATAAGGGTGAGATCGCTCATAGCAGTAAATAACGAAGATGTTGATCGTTCTCTCATACACAGATTATACAAATACATATATATCCGCATATGTGTCGGCAAAGGTGAAGGTTTGCAATTTAGTTATCTTACCACTGTAATCATTCAGGCAAAATGCTTGTTTCATTTAACTTTGCTTTAAGCCTTCTAACTTATCGTACTTAGTAATGTGTCATATAACCGATCATTGGCTCGAATGGCGTACGCACCAGACAATAACTCTACAAAGATATAGAAATCAATAGAGAGTTAGATAGATAGATATAATTTTATTTGGCTATACATACTGCCATTTCTAAATGGTTTTACATATAATTTGTTAACAATTTAAAAATATTAAGAACATTAGGAATACTAATTTACAGAAGATTAAAGCCTTCCTCGTTACGTAGACCGTATGGGACAATTCTTCTGTCAGGGACGCTGATTCGTAAATATTTCGGCCACATTTCATATTAAATTTTATACACATAAATTATTGTCATCATAAAAAGTTGCTAGTTTATATTTAGTCAATTTAGACTAATTAACATGCTTAGCGTTGAGGTGTATCGGACACATTTTAATAGAGCTCGCACTGCTTTATTTTGTAATCTTTGGAGACTGGTTTTCTGTGTAAGGTTAAACGGTACTCAAAATGAGGTTTGACGACCACATGTAAATGGCCGAACCTAGGCTGCATCCTCCCCATAATGTTACAAGAACTTCATTGAACAGTGATAGCCAAGCTCATCATCATTTATGAAAAACATATTTTGTAGCTCTGCCCTCCAGCAAAATACGCCAATTATTCAGTGGAAATATCGCTGGAAGTGTTATCAACGAAATAAGAGTATTCAAATCAGATGAAAGTGCTGACAATAAGGAAGAATAAGCTAGTAAGCCAGACCCCAACTAATATCGATGCGACCACGACTACCGTTAAATGAGCAAAGGGCTGCAAGGGTACACGGTTTTTGCTAGACATCATATGTCTTCTCGCGAGCATAGGAACATAAAGATTACTCATAGATAGGCTGTCTAGATGCAATGCCTCTTTTCCCGATCAGCATACCACAAATAGTGGTCATTCTTTGATAATCCCACGATATCTCAGATATAAAATTCATTAGCATCGTCAACCATCTGTAGCCTACGGGCTTGTTTTGAGTTACATTTCTACTTTTTATAAAACTTTATAAGCGTTGTGAGTAGTTTCAAAACAGCTTCGATGCGTTAATTGCATGTTCACTCGCCAGGAAATAATGGAAATAAATGCTGCATCTAATTAAAATAAAAAGAAAAAAAAACACACTTTTTTTTATCCAGAAAAACATAAAGCAAACAATTTCTTCTCAGCAATTTATATATTTGTTTTATATTTTATATTTTACTTTATATTCTACTATTTAAACATTACTGTTTACATTGCTACCAAATCTAGTTACTGTCCAACAGATAACTCGCTTAAATTGGCGATAATGTTATTTCCTGTTAACTCACCGTGGATGTTTAAAAAAGCGATTTCGACATTAAAAACGTTAGATAGCCTCAGAACAGCCTTTGGAGACTCTTTTCAGGAAGTTATAAAAGTCCTCCTTGATAGCTTCATCGGTTATGGTCAGGCAATCACTGATCCATTTCAAATCGATGATTCCTAATCGTAGCCAAATCGTTAAAAGATTTATTTAATTCTCTGATCAAATAATTGAAATGATAGTACTCGTATTTATGTGCAAGTTGTATTTGCTGAAAGATATAAGAGGGAGATTTAAATTAACACTTATGCAAAATACTCATGTGTATGTCTATAATTATTTAACAGCTAAATTTATTATTATACTCTTTATATAATCAGACTTTTATTTTTGGAATTATGTTTCCAATTTATATGATGACATTAAATATGTCCATACGTATCTAAATTTCTTCTCAACCTTTTGAATCAATACTTTCTTTGAAAAGTGATTTCTCGTAATGGTCAACTATAACAATTAAAATAACTTTATACGAACTTATCACCTTTAATAAGTAATTATAACTATGAACCACGAAAATAGCAAAACCTGCCTAGTTCTTCTAATGATTCATAAATTACCAAAAGTAACCGATATCAGACCCGGAAAAATTCGGCTAATGTGGTTATAAATTTGGTATCCTATGCTACTGAGGTCTAAAAGACTTATTCATAACAACACGCGGAAAATCAATGAATGAAATGTATGATTATTATTTCTTGACTATGTAATCTTCATTTTTATAATTCTTACGACTTACGCACATACTCGTATCGTACGAAACTTTCCATTCATTTCTTCCTGTAATTGATGATTTTTTAAACTAAAAATATGTATGAATATTTGTGTACGAGTTCATTATATCTATAACTTATACTCGTATATATGTATACGCATCTAATTTGTAGCAAGAAGTGTGTAAAACAAAAGTATTAAAAAAACAGAACAGCACAATAATTAATGATGGTATAAGTGGCGTTTAATTTATTACTCAACCCCTAGAACAGCCTTAGTGGCAAGGTAGCACTGCCGCATCATTTATACCAAACATCCTTAACAAATTCCTAAGATAAAGAGAGGACTTTGGCTTTTTACGGACTAATCGGAAATCATCATTTGAATTTAAAAAAATGTGTTGTTCTAGGTTTTGTGTTTGAAATGTATCTGTGTAAAGTATTGAAATCTAATCATCAAAGCTTAAACGCATGTAGCATTGCATATAACCATTAATCACACGGGAATCAAAGTAGGATGATATACTAATTGAAGTTTTAGCAAAGATCATTAATCGATGGTGGAATGAACTTCTACATTTACGGGTAGATACATACATATATACGTGTACATATGTGTATGTAAAATTGTGAATGAAAAATATTTTTAGAACTAAAAGAGCGTTTCAACAACGCGTACATGAAACATATGCCATATGTATGTATTATGTATATGTATTATGTACGAGTACGTCTTGATTTGTATTGCACTTTTTGGACAAATAATACTTTGATTGTTTTGTATTACTCGTACCTCAAGTAGAGACTGACGCAAAAGTTACTGACTGATTATAACAACTTTTATAGATCTTAATTTCTTTAATACTTTCGTTTAGATTAACAAAGTATGGTTAATGGAGATTTTGGAAATGTGTAAAATTTCAGCATTTTTATTGTTTTTTTACTCGTAAATATTCCCACATGCAAAAGTTGGAAGCGCGTGTAGGCGGTTTGAGGATAGAATTTTTGCAAATTATTCAGACGCTAATTCCAAGTTGATCGGTCCCTTAATAACGCTGTTTGTTGCGTTAGCTGTTTACCCAGTATCCCAATTGTATAGAAACTCTCTCTATTGCTGTTTTAAAAAATATTAAATCATAGCCCGATAATGTTCACTAAACCAAACTGTTTATTTAAGTGACAGTAATTGTCCCTGATGAATTAGTTGGAGCTTCTCAGTACCCATATATGAAAATGTTGTTTGTTTGCGGATCCACTTAAGGGTCAGGGTCACTCATTATCAGATGGCGAATAAAATAATTTTCTTATCTTGTAATTTCTTGTAAACGAATTGTATGATGAACAGGTTGTTGAAGGATCTTCTTTAAACCTTGTCTAAATTGGATTCTGCATGAAAATGGTTACAATTCGGCTCTTAAAACTCTTTGCAAATACCTGTGGTACATAGCGAGTTGGCCAGAACGCTTTCGTATCGATGTTTCTGGCCTGCCTTAAAATTACGTGCACACGCATTAAAACAAACTATACTAACTTACTCGTAAGTTACTTGTATGCTGAGCGCCAGACAATATTGATTATGGGCAAATATCAAAGAAAGAAAATATATTCCCATTAGTTATGGAATACGATTTCATTCATCCGTTCTTATCCGTAAGTATACGAGTATAAAATAAGTAGTAATATGTAAATAAAGTCGAAAGACATAGATATAAGAATTTAGAGTAGCTTACAGTGCCTGTATGGGGCCAGTAAGTTAGCATAAGATTGTTAAGTAATTGTAATCTATTATGTCATTGTACCTATTGACATAATTTTAAATGGATCTTTTGCTGGTCCAAGATGAGAGATATTAATTTAAATTTGTTTTGCGCTCTCGATTTATATTTTATGCATATCATAAAATTTTTACATGCCTTCTTTAAATTCAGTGTTAAGTTTTTTGCTCTATAGAAGGGACTGATCTTCTTTTTCATCTGTTCTAGTCCTACTCGTATGTGGCAGTAGTACATATATGTGTATTTTTCCTATAACTTCTATACTGAGGTTTTCTGATAACACAATTTTCTCTTTTTTAATCATTTTCTTGTAGTATATTTCGTTTCTTAATGTCATCTTTTTTTTTCTCATTTTGTATATTTACGAGTATATTCTCTTTTTGTTTGGTCATTTAGAATTAGTTTTATGAAATTTACAACATTCAGTTGTTCATCTTCGTTATCGTGTGCTTTCATTACCGGAGTTCTACTTAAACAGTCAACTTCTGGGTTATATTTACATATGAGTATTTTTTCGAGTCGTTCATAAACCTCCGTAGAGTTCAGACGTGATTCGGCTTTTCTAGTGAGTGATTGAAAAAATACAAAATTATCAAAAAAAAAAAATTAGAAACAATTTTGCTAAGTGCTTCGGTGGCACGTTTATAGTGGTAAAGCATGGGTAGTAGGTTCGATTCCCGTGAAGTGTCATCGACTTTAATCAAACATACAATTACATTCATAATTTGAATACGAACGTATATCTGACAATGAGAGACAACAAGCGGCCCGCTATTCCAATAGCGGGACCAGCAGATGGCAATATGCCACCAGAAAATGTGGCAAGAAAGAGAAGGAGAAGGCTTAAGACACCTCCAAATCCAAATCCTGTAAGGTGCCCAACCTATCAGCTACTGAAAAGTTGCCTGGTAGGGGAAGGAAAGTGGCGCCGACAACAACAACAAAGGCGGCAACTGAGTCTGACACAGAAGAATATCCATACATGTCTGATGGTGGGGGTTAGAATGGTTTCCAATTTCTGGCAGCCACAGAGTCTGATGATGAAGACGAAGAAGTGCATGCAATTAACAGCACCATTAAAGAGCGCATCAACAAGTACTTGGCATTAAAGCCAAGCAAGTGGCGAGAAGGCAGATGGAGCAACAACAACTCCTGAGCTCTCATCAACAGCCCACAAATAGCGAACAGAATCCGCTACAACAACAAAAACCAGCATAAGTGCCAACACAACAAAGGCAAAATATACAACAACAAAAATCACAAGCGCGTCAACAACAACAGCATCAATAGCACAAGTCCCAAAAACAGCAGCAGCAGCAAAATCAGCAACAGCAACAGCAGAAACACCAGAAACAACAGCAGAAAGTACCGTAAATTAATACTTACAAATTGGAATTAAAAGACACCATCGAACTGTGTAAGTCGGCCATAGGCTGTAATTTTTTTATAAAAAGATTAAGTATAGATAGGCACGCGATCCACTGTAACACAGTGGAGCGCTACCACAAAATTAAAAGTCTATTGAAGGATTCGACGACGGAGTTTTTCTCCTACACCCCGAAGGGGGAGAAGCTGCAAACAATGCTGCTGAGGGGGTTAGAACCGCCGACTAATCCGGAGGAGCTCCTTGCACTGCTGAAAGAGAAGAAGTGCGAAGGTTGCTTCTCAGGCCCCAGCGCCTAGAACGCCGGAACCAGTACCTGACATGCTAGCTATTTTGCTCTGTATCCAGGGGCAGATGGCTCAGCTAAAACGTCATTTAACTGAACAGACCGCGCGGGTGGATCAAGTATACGCGCTGCTGCCTGGCCTAACGCACCTTTTGCCGTAATGGGTACGTACGTGGTGGAGCAAACCCTGAAGGTCCTTGCTGTGAATGTGAATTCACTGATAAGGTTCGAACGACGAGCCGCACTATTTAAGTTGCTTAAAGACCAAGCCCCTGATGTGCTTTTGGTTGGCGAAACTAAGCTTACCAAGAGACACAAAATGAGGTACAGAAGATACAAAATAATACGGAGAAACCGACCCAACTCCATTCAGGGAGGTGGCGTTGAAATTTTCGTACGAAAAGGTATACGTTTTAAAAGAGTATACAGTCGTGTAGTACGTAGGTTCCAGGTGCTGGAAGCATGCATAGTGTATATCCCCCTCCGTAGTGGAAAGCGGTTGTACATGATGTTTGTCTATGCACCTAAGGCTACTCAATCCACTTTATTCATCTCAGAGCTCGAGACGCTTTTTCGATTCCTGAGGCTGGAATTGGAAGACAATTATTTTATTATCGGCGGAGATTTCAACGCCAAACATAATGATTGGGGAAATAATACACCAAATACTAGAGAGAACCTACTATTCATTTGGTGGGGTCAGCACAGTGTGATGTATCGACTCGGGCTTAAGGCGACGGATAGTCCGTCGTTTCCCAAACACGGGTCCTATTTGAATCTTATGCTGTTCGACTCACGAATACAACTGACATGCACTAACCAGCAAACTACAAACTGTCTATGCACTTTCGTGTATGACAGTGACCACTGCCGTCTCAGCACCGAAATAACTGTTCCAAACGAAATTGCGGAATTGGATGAGTTTGTTCAAAGGCATTCCTACAATTATAGTAGGGTGCGTTGGACACACTTCACCAGAACACTGACTAGAGCACTCTCCTCGAATTCGCTTTACCCACCGTCCAACAGAAATCTGTCAAACGAGGAGATTGACAGGTATCTAAGACTAATGTACGAGACAATCAAACGAAAAATTGACAAAACGGTACTAAAAACCTTGACGACCACTGAAGTCGTCGATTAAAAACCTCCAAACATTAATAAGGGAAAATTACAGAGCATCTGTAAGTTTGCATTGGAACAATAAAATTCGGGCCGTAAACACCAGCAACCCGAATATGTACCCGCAAATAAATAAAATATTTCGGAGAAATAATCAGAACGACCTTCCATGTCTTAAAATCGCCCGAACGACGAACAACGAACAAATACTTGTAGCAGCAGGCATAGATCCAAATGAGGCTGTTGATGATGACAACTTCTTTGTGATGAGCAGGTAGAGGCTATAGGAGCGACTTTCCAGGAAGTGTACAAGGCGAATGTTATCATTGGCCCGAACCACGATCTGGAGAATCGAGTCCTTGTGCACAATTTGCGATTCGAGAGCTCAGACGACATAATCGCGTACAGATCGGGTCCAAAGATTAAGGTCATTAATATACTTTTGCAACCTGACTTCGACAAAATTAAGCGATATTGCGATGACTGGAAGCTGAAAGTCAACTTTCAGAAGTTGGAAACCATTCTGTTTAGAACGCCTTTGTCTAGGGCCTCTAGGGATACCAGAAAGAATTGGCGAAAGTTTTCGATCGTTGGGCAACACGGCCAACCACTTGCTTGTTGAAATGTAGTCAGATACCAAGGGATATGGCTAGATCAATTTCTGTATTTTTACAAAAATATAGATGTTGCTCTGGCCAGAGCCAAAGGTGCTTTTGCCCTTATAAAGAGACTGTTTTATAACAGCCAACTCGATGCGAGGGTGAAGGTAATCTGCTACATGGCCCTTATCAGGCCCATGCTTGTATTTGGATGTCCCGTGTGGTTCAACGTGAGAGCAAGTTTATTGAAAAAGATTCGGGTGTTTGAGAAGGCGTGTCTTAGGACTTGTCTTCGCTTGTACAGAGCACCAGAATCTGAGTACATAAAATTTTATCCCAATGAGGTCTTGTACAATAGGGCGAACCTAATAAGAGTGGACAATTTCGTCATTAAGTTGTCTCGAAGGCACGTTGCAAGAGCAATGACCTCATCGAACAACCTGATCTCCGGGGCTTACTACCCCTATAATATGTATCACGAGAGAGTTTGCTTTGACGGCTTTATTCCTCCAGAAGCGCTCCTCTATCTAGATAGCAATGGTCTGATCCAGGACAGATTGGCGGTACCGCTAATCTTCCACGTCGCTCGAACAGCTGCGGACAGGCGACTCAACTACGACAGAGACGTCGCACATGGCATTGCGGAGCATCTCCGGTTCAGTAGGGCGGTAGGGAGTCGCGACATGAGGGATGTTGCTCAGCAGCACCAGCAATTTTGGTGGCTAGTTGAAGGGAAGGATGCTTCATCGTCGAATGCCTCAGGTAACATATAGCTTAATCTGAGTGGGTCAGCCTAAGTTTTTTTTAGCCATGGCCGGCTTACATAGTTTTAGGTAGGATTAAGTTAGTTTTAAGAAAAAAAAATATGTAAAAACCAAAAAAATAATAATAATAATAAATGGAAAAAAAAATAAAAATCTATACATGTATTTATATATTATGTATATACATATTATGTATATATACATTTATGGATGTTTATGTTTGTGTTAGATGTAAGTAGGTTAAGTAGATTACGATTTATTTTTAGGTAGTTTGTAGGCTTTTAGTTTTAAGTTTACTAAGTTTTTGCTTAAAATATATTTTCTTAGTTTTAGTATGTAAAAATAGAAATAAAATTAGACTGTAAGGTTCGTCGGAAGACATAGTTTAAGTGTTAGGTTTAACTTAGAGTGCCCGCATGGGGCCAGTAAGTTAGTATAAGATAATTTTAAGTTATTTAAGCTAATTTTTAAGTATTTTTTTTTTTGTCTAGCATGTAAGAGTAATTTAAGGTGTATAAATAAAAATGCATATAAACTGAACTGAACATACTCGTATGTGTATTTACCTACAGAGTATTTAAATTGCTAGACACTCTAAAATTTCCTTTTCTTTTGGGCGTCGTTTAATTTTTTTTAAATAAGCTATTGGTTTTTCACTTTCATTTCTTTGTGGTTGCTTCAAAATTGGACCTAGTCCTTGTAAAAGAGCATCTGTATAAATGTTAATAGGTAACTCTGGGTCAAATATTAATAAAACTGGTTGAAAGCATAGTAATATTTTATCTTATTGAATGAATTTTGACACTCTTTTGATTTTTTCTTAATAAATTGTGTAATGGATCTGATATGATTGCATTGTTTTTCACATACATGTTATAAAATTGTTTTCTTCTTAAAAACTGTATTGCAACACCGACGTAATGTCTCCAGTCTCATCCTGATGTATCGATATTTTCACTACCAGTGCTCCACCGAAATTGTCATTTTCCAATTCTGAATTGTTTATCATTTTTATTTTCTCGTCTTCTTGTGCTTTAAACCAGCATGAAGATTCAGGATGATAACATTTTCCTTTATATTTTTCTTTTTACATATTTTGCATAGTGTTTTATGATATTTAGTTCTTGTAAAATGTTCTATTTTATTTTCTCCAAATTTTTTTCTTTCTGCTGGAACACTAGTTTTGCCAATTCATTATATCGGTCTTCAGGTTCTTCCAACGATTCTCTGTCAAGTCTGTCTGATTTGAAGACTAGTAAGTCTGTCGCTATAAAAATCTGTCAAGGTACCTTTGTCAATTATCTTTCTTAGCTCTAATAAGAGTCTTTATTTCTTCACTGCATACTCCAAGAATGTTCCTGATTGATATTTGAATGCTAATGCATGATTGGAGCCCAACCCTTGTTTGCATATATTGCTATGACGTTCTTCCTCCACGTTTTCCATTCTGACTCTATAGTAAGTTTAATTAGCATGCCTGAGTACCAATCCACGAATGATTTTTCCAAGAATAGTTTAAATATTTCAATCTTTTGTTTGCCTGTTTTTACCTCAAAGCGAACAAATTCGTTCTCAAAATTATTTATCCATTGATTTGCATTGCTAGTTTTCTTTGAAAATTTATTAAGCAAGAAGTTGTCCGACATTCTTGTCAAACTTGGAATTTCATGTTTTTGATTTTTTTTTTTTTTCTAATATTCTTTTCAGCATATCTGTCATTGATTGTATTGAAGTATCTTGTTTTGTAGTACCTACTTGTTTTCTTTTCTTGTAAAATATTAAATATGTAAAATCTTCTAAATAATAGTCACCAATTACCAAATTACCTCCTTCATCCAAGTAGACTTCTTCCAAACGTTTTGTAATGGGGTATCTATACATTCCTAATTTGATGCCTTTGGTCTTCAGAGTGTTTTTTATCTCTGCATATGCTTGTGTACTTGCAACTACTGTGTACAAGTTCAATGTTTGTAAGTTTTCGGGGACGATATAATTTTGTTCATATTGGGTACCAGTTGAGGTTATTTTAACTTTTCCATTTTTCGTGGGTTATTTTTGATGATAATCTCATAGATTTATATTTCATAACCCTGATAATTGGACAATAAACACCATTGAGTTTCTCTGTACAAAAAGTACTTTATTATTTACCTCTATGGTTTTATCTCGCTTCTCCCTCTTTCTCTTGTTGGAGTAGTAGTCTGCATTACTTGCGGTGCGCGGGACCATTCCCGATATTACAATAATTAAGAAATCTTATGTACTTCTTTTATATATATGTATATATTTATAAAAATAAATAAAGAATCAACAATATTAAGTATTGATTCAACAAACCTATTTACCATTTAAATAAACAATTTATAAATAAAACAATATATATGTATATATATAAAGTGTTGACCAAAACTAAACGAAATTATCTCGCTTGTGATCTTAGTAATGAGAAAAACAAGTACTTGTGTGCAATCGGCGTTGGAGATCAAACATTATAATTAAAGCAGAAAAAATTGATAATATGACGCTCAATAAGTATTCCACGGATCTAAAAGAAAAAATAGTGTCTGATTTCAATAACGGCGAATCAATTACATTTAATGTCAATAAATTGCGTATAAGCCATACGGTGATTTCTCCAGTAATATATCGATTCCGCCTTCGGGGAAGTGTCCAAACGTTGCATAGTGGCGGTAGATCCCGAAATACCACCAGACGCGAAGATAAAAACATCGGCAGGCTAATCAAAATGGACCCAATTACAATACATCGTCGAGAAGTATTAAAAAAGAACGCAGATTACAAATTTCAAGCAGAACGCTCCAGCGAAAATCAGTTAATAGCGGCTTGTCATCATACCGGGCAACAAAAAAGCCATTTATTTCTCAAAGAAATCGACGTGTAAGACTGAAGTTCGCAAAGGTACATATTTTGTATTAGATTGTAGCAAAATGGAAAACGGTGCTTTTCTCCGATGAGTCCAAATTTAATTTAAATGGATCTGACGGATTTCGGACGGTACAGAGGCCAATGGGCGAACGATTAAATCCACGTTTCACAAAGAGCACAATTAAGCACGATGGAGGCAATATTATTGTCTGGGGATGTTTTCCACTAAAGGAGTTGGGCCAATTCACAAGATTAATGGAATGGAATGGATCTTTTCATGTACCGGGAAATTCTTCAAAATGTCATGCTTTCTCATGCTGATGATAATATGGATATTCCAACATTACAACTATCCTAAACATACTGCTAAACTTGTGAGGAATTGTCTTAACGGAAACAATATTGCTGTTATGAAGTGGCCAGCACAATCGCCTGATCTAAACCCCACAGGAAATCTATGAGGAATTGTACAATAGATCAGAGAATTGATCGCACGAAATGCCACAATTTAGATTATCTGCTTCAACAGACTCAAATTGCCTGGAATAATATCCCTACGCATATAATTCTGAACCTTATTGACTCTATGCCTAGAGAGTTGCAGTAATTCAAAGTAAAGGCTACGCTACCAAATATTAGAAACAAAACATTTTTGTTTATTTGAGTTCGAAAATGTGCTTTAGTTTTGTCCACCTATTTTTTAATGAGTTTTGCTTTATTTTGTTATTTTTTTTAAATAAATTGAAGCGTAATAATAATATTTTTAGCTATTTAAATTAGAAAAGTAATTTTTTTAGAACTATAATAATTTTTAGAAAATTTTAAAATTTATAATAATTTTTATGAAATTACCATACGTTTTTTTGAATTTTCTATAGTTTTTCCCAAAGCGAGATCATTTCGTGCTTTAGTTTTGGCCAACGCTGTATATATGTATATAATAATAACAGTAATAAATAACTAAGTAGCTAAATAACGAACAATTAACAATAAATATGTATATGTACGTATATACAAACATATACATAAACCGACATATAAATAAATAAACATATAGATAAATAATATATAAAATATACATATATATTACATAAACACAAATTATTACCATATTACACAACAGTCTTACGTTTATACGTATGTTTAAGTAGCTGATTTTTAGCGTAAGCATATTTGTTTATAAAGTTGCACGTAGGTTTTTGAATTCTGTCCGATACAATTCAACATTTTCTCTATACAGATTTGAAGTAGAATGGTACCATGAAGTTTAAGCATCATCTTGAGTAGTTTATTTTGTGCCAATTGTAGCTTTTTAATGTGGCACTATGTACAATTTCCCCACACCGGTCATCCATATAGAAGTAATGATTTTAAAATTACCTTGTGTATGATCACTTAGTTTTCTTTCAACAGAGCAGATTTTCTGTTTATAAAAGGAGATAATATCTTTATTGCTATATTGACTCCTTCAGAGGGATATCGATATAAGTTGATTTCGAACGTTTGCAGGTTACAGAGTAAATCCGAAAGTGGGCTTGAGGGTATATTGATGAGCATTCATTGCGAGACGGGTGTTACGGTTAATCGTTTGAAGGGGCGGAATACTACTGACAATTTCGGTGGAGTACTGATGGTAAAATAGCGATAGGAACAAGTGAGACAAGAGACCTCTGAAGATGTTAAATGTAATTATAAAGAAAGTGTCAACTCTAACAGCACTTAATGCCCTGTCAAAATATTACACCTCCTGTATACCCTTTTTAATAAAACACTTCCTGTTTTTATACTTAACGTGGTGGTTTAGTCTTTTCTTAATCCTGGGAAATTCCACGATATAACTCTGTCTTTCTACAGAAGATATAAAGAAATGTGGCTTAAAATGTAACTACAATAACAGCAAATACACGCTTCTCCAAATATACATATATAAAGGGGATTATATATTAACTTAGCTAATATTTGAGAGCATGGTTCGCGGCATAATCATCGAATTTTTATATTTAACCTTTGTTGTTTTAACTTTAAATACAAAGTTTGTATTCTTCAGACTGTTTACCATCCTATATACTTTGAATAGTATCTTATTGAAAAGTATTACTTAACACTCTTATATAAATTAGAGTCTGAAATGGGCCTGGGTCTAAACCAATAATCCCCCCTGTTAGTGAACGGTCTCTGACCAGCTGACTTTAGTTGCGTACTCCAAGTTGCTTGTTATCCTGAGACGCTGAGACCAATTCACTCCAACATAATAGAACACATCTCTCCACAAAGATGGTAGGTTGTGAAAACACTTGAAAAATTCTTTCCAAACATCAGAATTTGGAATATTCGCCATTTTTTCTCGATTATTTTGTGTGTTCACACGACGAAATTTACTGATAAAATAGCTTGCTCGAGTAAATGTTGAGAGATGAGAGCGCAGACCCTGAAACATAGTATCAGCAACACAAAACTCCGCCCACAAACATCGACATCAAACCAGGTTTGATTTTAGTGAGACCAAATTCTGATGTTGGTGAGACCAAAAAATTGGTACGCGTACCGGCCCGCAGACGACCTAATATCTCTTCGATGACCGACGGTTTGTGATAAACATAATCACAATCCTTTAAGCTTCGCTTTTCGACAAAAATTATAAAAAGATTCTGAGCGCTAAATACGCTATCTTTCTATTTTTTATACATAGCCAAATTTTCCACAGAAAGTGTGCATATTTCTGGGAACAAAAACTTAGTGGTAGATGCAACGTCGCGATCAATGTGCCGACACTTAATTCAGTGGAAGAAATACAAGTTAAGAAACAGACACGGAGTTAAGAAACATACTAAAAGGAGGATCCTCACTTATGCTACAGCGACTGGCGATCCAAACGGGAATGGAAATATAACATATTGTGACATTTCAACATCTCGAATACGTGCTTTAGGAAAAAAAAACTTTTAATGCAGTGCATTCCTTTTCAGATATAGGAACCAGAGTTACAATAAAACAAATCATAGAACGGTACATTTGGCTATCGTTAAATAAAGATGTCACCCAATGGACTCGGGCTTGCCTTACCTGTCAACTTTCCAAAATCAGCAAACACGTCTGATGTCCACCTCGAGCCAAAAGGATTTGAATCAGTCGACCATCAACATATACGAGTACTTGTCAGGTTAGTTAGGCATTTCAATTGTGGTTGCAGAACAAATTAGGTGATTTTAGTGCGGAATAGATTTGTGTTTTTTGAAGAGGAATTTAATGACGATCATACATATGTCTACGTAGAGTATACGTTCAAAAATACACGAGGAAAGATCTACGATTATACTAAGGTAGAAATGCTGACGTTTATGAAATCACACTTCTCCTAAGCTTAGGGACATGCTACAAATCTGACCTCCGTGCATCTGCATTTGAAATGTTGTATGGAACACAACCAAAACTTCCAGGTGAATTTTTTTTTTAATTAAAACAAAGCAGCGGATCCACAATCATTTCTCCAAAAACTTCAGGACTTCATACAATAAGTGCGATCAATTCTTGCAAACCATCACTCATCTAAAAAAAAATATCTTCTTTTATCCAGTTATGTATACCTGTTCACATGTATTTGTGAAATCTTACCATCTCAAGAAGCTTTTGGACACACCATAGGTACTCCGGGTCATTCAATGTACTAAAAATGATATCAGATCGTTTAAATCCAGCCTTCATCCTGAGAACCCTGATAGATAACGTTTTGAAAGATCTGTAGTGAATTTAATTCACAAACTTAAATTTATTATAACTTTAAAATATATAATGCAGAGAAAAAAGTCTTTTTGCTGTTTATAATTTCACACTAACTATTCGTACGTCATAAGATTTCGAGGAATGCCGACGCCGAGAAGTTGATATGGTAGTGGTTTAAAAAAAAACAACCCTTGTTCAGTGTTTGCTTGCGTAGAACCTGGCGTTGTCATTGACAATGATTCTAACACAGATGGCGTTGTTTCCACAGTCACTCCCGCTCCCGGGGTCTTGGGCAGGTACGAAAGCAAATTTTGCGAGAAGTCGAAGGCGCACATCCAGTTGTGGCGATATGTGCTGGCTTCAGTCTTTCAATGTGCCTGTTCATATGTTCATATTGGCGCGGGCAGGAAGTTTGTCTGAAAGAGAGGCTTTTTATTGAAGTGGCAAGAAGAAGATTTACTTCCACCAAAAATCCATTTCTAAAGTGGATTTTCCGGTGAAGCACGTCGTCTTTCCATATCGTTCCATTTCTGACATATTTTTGCATTTTAGTTTTGATCGTTCATGACCAAGGAAGTGTAAAGAAAACGAAATGTTTCAGGCCAACTGCTTAAATTACAAAATTAAAAAAGCTCCGATTCAATTGTTCCGCTTATCAAAAATTCTTTCGTCCAGGTGAAAATATGAATACGAAGTTCATGGGGAGGACTTTCATGCCTACGCCAATGTGAACAGGCACAATCGAGATGGTTCGTTGAACGCCGTCTGTTAAATACTCGATCATTTATTTTCTCGCCTATTTGATATGGCCCACTGTATGGAGATTCTAAAGGTGCTTTGACGTGGTTCACGTCGGACGAAAATGTGCGTGCAAGTTATTAAGTCCTTAATGAGGAACATACCAGACTTGATGTGATGTGACGTTTGAACTGGTTTTATTTCTTGCATTATGGATCTGTGTTGTTCAACGAATGCTTGTGGGTTTTTCGGTGCTTCTTGATGAACGAAGAACTCTCCTGGCATGCGCCATCAGTTCAGCTGGAGAGGCATTCAGATCATCCTTAAAAGTGCTTCTCTGAGGGCCCTGGTCGGTTATAATTCTCAGTGGTGTGCCATAGTGACATATCCAGTGAGGGAAGAAAGCCAATGCGATTTTTTCAGCTAACGTGTCTTTCAATGGTAATGCAGCAGGCCAGCGAGAAAACCTGTCGATAATAGTTAGGCAGAATGATGATGTCCATGTTCACATGATCAAAATGGTTGATTGCGAGATGTAACTGAGTTGTCATTGTTGCTGTTGAGAAGCCTTTTTTAAATTTTTGAGCGAGCGCATAATGTCAATTGTTTATGGTCCGTTTTAATGACAAATTTTCGGCATTCAAGAAGATGTTCAAAATACTTAACTACGTCAAAAATCGATAGCAACTCCCTGTCATAAGTGCTGTAATCTTTTTCTGCGTTGTTGAGGTTACGAGAGACAAATCCATCGATCAGCTGTTCAAGTGTGGCTCTTAATTATTTTTGGCGATTTACCATTTCGCCATATTCATTTCGTAATTTCTTGTCTTGCATTTTAATTTTTACGCATGTCATTTATTCGGAATTTTTGTTTAGCAAGTTCTTATTTTACTACGTAATTGTGCTAGAAGAAGAATTTAATTCTTTAACAAAATTCATACTATATTATAAAAAAGAGAAAAAAAAGTAGAACTACCGCAAGAAACAACAAAAAGAAATATAAGATCGTACCTACAACATTATTGAAATTTTTTCTAAATCTTCATAAAATTTTATTTTGCTACAAAAACAAAAATCGATAGCAGATTGTACTATAGCGATATGTGTATGTTATTGACACAAGAATAGAAAAAAAAAATTATAAAACTAAATATATAAATAAAAGAATAATAAGAAAATACACATCGAAAAAATATGACATACCTTTGTGCACATAATAGCTTTATTACAGTTAAATCTTGCAACAGCAAGGCGTTGCCGGGTAGGCTAGTATATATATATATTATGTGCATATATACCTACATATATTGAACATTTAATTTACTAATGTGAGGTGCGCCTCACAACAGGCTTATAGAAAAAAATGTTTCGTTTTATTATAATTATATCTGCCTTAAATTAAGCAGTGTTGAAAATAATTATTAAAAATAAAATAAACATACATATGCACATATAAAAGTATAATAAAAGAATTTGTAAGTGTAATTTGTGAATTTCCTTTTTGACATGGATATGTCTAACCGCTTGCCTTTCTGAAAAATGTGTCCGTCACAAAATGAGTCCCATTTTTGCTTTCCTTCTACCGTTCAGTGATCGTACTCGTATGCGTATTTGGTGTTGTTGTTGGGTTTGTGTGCTGCACAACGAATCAACTGTGCTAAGGAATGGGATATCTGTACATCGTCGTCGCTCTGTTTCTCGACGTTTTGTGTGTGTTACAAATATACGTTTCATCCTTTGTGCATATTTGTTTTCTTTGTCTTCCTTTAGCCTTTTGCCCAATGCTGCTACTGCCACCGACACCGCTGCCGCTACTTTTGCGGTTCTTATATCATTTTATCGGTTGGTGGGAAGTTATGGTTCTGGATTTTATTAGATTTTTCCCAAATACATATTTTGCTTTCCATCGGTTCCCACTAGATCACCGAAATCAAGCAGTGTGGGCGCAGTAAGTACCTAGATGGAGGACCACATGGGAACTCGGTACACCGCATGCTGTTGACAAAACGCCACATGGGCATAGTACCCCGGCGTAAAATTCCGGACTTTACAAATTCACTTGTATCGATACCTCGAAAATAAATAAATAAATAAATATTTTGCTTTCCTTCTACCGTTCAGTGATCGTACTTTGTGTGCGCATAAGTTTATCTTTTACACCGATTTATTGTTGGAAACAGGGGTTGATAGGAAGGAAGCATCCAATTGTGGGAAAAGATGTAGTATGATGCGCTGTTTATGTGTAATGCAGGTGGTTTAAGGGTTGTATGTAGTTGACTCATAAAAGTCAATACATGGTTGTCTTGCATTTCTTTTTTTATTCGATTGATCGTGCATTCCTATCTTGTGTTGTGTGTACAATGGGTTGCCGGGGTGGATAAAAAAAAATAATTATAAGAAAGGGTGTGGTAGTTTTTATTCTGAATTTGCTCGCCTATAGTCCGGAGTTTAGGGGTTTGTTAGAAAATCTAGAACAGCAATATGCCAATAATTCTCAGTGGTGATCTCAATTTAGATCTACATAGCACTGATGGTACCAAGTTTGTAGAATTTATGCACAAAGAACTTGGTTTAGAAATCAACAACAATCTTGCCATCTCAACAACTCGTAATTCAACCGGTATTGATGCCATCTTCTCCCAACACATCGATAATCTTGAAACACGCCACTATATTTCCTACTTTAGTACACACCGCCCATTATTGTCTATAACATCGAGTTCTACAATGATGCGATACAACAAGTGATGTCTATACTGGAACTAAACTCATTTTTTCATACAGGTAATACCATAACATAACTTAAAAAATCTTGTGTTTTTTTTACACGGGGGTAAAACTTTAAACCATCTCTTTTTTTCCGCAACCACCCACAGGCTACTCTGGAAGACTATAGCAATGATACGGTTTCTCCAGATTAATCTCCATCACTCAAAAGATTCTTCGGCCGCACTCATTCTGCGTCTTTCAAAACACGCAGAAGACATTATCCTAATCCAGGAACCATGGATTGTAGAAAGCGTGGTTTGTGGACTTAGGACACCCGTATACGCTCCGCTCTATACAAAAGACAAAGGTAAGATCAGAACTTGTATATTAGTGAAACGTAGCCTTAATGTATTTTTATTTCCTAACCTCAGCGACCCCGACTTAACCGTGGCCAGACTAGAAACTGCCAAGGCTTCCGGAACTACCGGAAAACTTATTGGACAAAATACAGAGGAATACTGTCAGAAACGCTATCCTCTAAACCATCAAGTCCCTCGCGTGACACCAATGAGCTTGACATGAAATAATTTACTCTGGCTCTCAATCAGGCTATAGCCACTTCCTACCCTCTTATTCAACCTAGAGGCAAGAAAATGCCACATTGGTGGACATCAGCACTGGGACTGCTTAGAAACTCTTGTAGAAAACTTTTCAACGTAGCAAAAAGCACAAGAAAAATGACTGACTGGGACTCATACAAAGAATGCCTCAAAGTATACAAAAAAGATCTGAGGAAGGCAAAGCGACAATCCTGCAGGTCATTCTGTGACAAAATCACAGAAACCTCTGAGGCATCGCGGCTAAGAAAAATCCACTTAACAACGTCAATACATCCGCAGTCACGACTGCGCCGCCAACTCTGCAGGTAGACGACTCACTCGGGGAGTTGATCAGTCTCATGCTAAAAAGCAGGATAATCAACTCCAAACTGGTTGAGACTTCTACCAAAAACTATGTCAGCAGAGGTACGCCTCAAGGCGGTGTCCTCTCTCGCCTTCTCTGGAACTTAGTAGTTAATGAACTACTGATATACCTGGAAGCGGGTGGTAGCTGGGTGATTGTCTATGCGGATGACGTTGCTATAGCCGTCCCAGGTAAGCATTTTAATACCATTAAATAACTCCTTCAAGTAAATTTCAATAGATTGACCCGATTTGCAGATCGCTGTGGATTAGGGATAAACCCCCATAAAACTGATCTTTTCCTCTTTTCCAGGAAATACAAATTTCCAAATATAGACCCTCCTTCAATAAACGATGGACGGCCTTAGAAAATGCAGTCAACTGCATTAAACTTAGCAGAGTCCAAAAAACATAAGCGGAGCCTTGCGGTCTATCCCCTCTGCGGCATTAGACATTCTGTTTCATTTGTGACTCCTCGATATTTTCAGCCACGCCAGCATTCTTAATACATTAGGAATCCTTACAGAGATCGATTGCATACCTGAACTTTGGTTTGACAAAAAACTTCCATGTAAGCATCCCCTATAGATCATTCTGGGAGGAAGATGCTTTCCTGGAGGACAAGTCAATCCATCTCTACACAGATGGATCTAAAACCGATAGAGTAGTTGGTGGGGGTGTTTTCTCAAATTAACTAAATCTAAGCCTCTCTTTCCGTCTTCCAAGTCACTGTAGCGGGTTCCAGGCGGAAATTTTGGCGTTTAAAGAAGCTCTATCCTAGCTGAAGAAAAACGTGATATCTGCAATGGATATCCGCTTATTTTCGGATAGTCAGGCCGCCATCAAGTCCCTGGACTCAGTCTCATTATATTCTAAAATCGCCCTTGAATGCCGATCATCTCTCATGGAGATAGCAGAGCAGTTCAACATTCACCTTTGTTGAGTGCCGGGTCACCGAGACATTCCAGGGAACTGCAGAGCCGATGAACTCACCAAAATTGTAACAACTCTACATATTCTACCGGAAAAGGAGACTATTCTCCACCTACTCTGTACATGCCTAGCTCTCTCCCAGAGAAAAAAGCTTCATCTAGGAGCTTTCTTCTACATCGACCTAAACGATCTAGAAAATACAGACGTTAACAGTCTCCTACGCTTTATCATAAGGTCAAACTGGTTCCATTAGTAAGAGGTTCATAGATCCACGTGACATCACAATGGACCAATGGACCTAAGTTCGTTTTTTTATAACAGCCACTCTTACCTACCTACCTACCTAATAATACATATTGTAACATGTTTGTGTGAGTACACATGATAGAACTTATTTTTTTCAATCCAAATTGCTTTATTCAATACAATTACAATTCACAATTTAATCGCTTATCTCAATACAATCCAATTTCTCAACCGCTTATACCTACGTTTCTTATTTTCTACTTAAACCACTTAATCACTTCTCCTAATTAACACTTCAAATTCAACTGATGAACTAACTTGCATACCTTGGGGATGCTGGTATTTATACTCGAATGACATACTTCGAGAAATATCCCCGCCATCCAGCATACCATACAATTTCCATTTTGCTAGAAAATTCGATTCCATTTTCCAGCCATCAATGGTTGATGCTTTGTTATTCAAGTATCGAAATCTTCTGCTCTTGAGTATCTTAGTCTTCTGCTATGTAAATATAGATGACGCTGCTCACATTTAAGTGGTTATCACATTGCTCCCTCCCTACAGTTGTTCGTCCCGAACAACTTCGTCATTCAGCATCCCGTTGAAATGACACATTCTATCCAAATGGACCACTTTAAATTTTCCTCGATCCCCACGCTGGATCCGGTAGACAACGTCATTAATGCGGGTTATCAGCTTGTATGGACCTTCCCAGTCCTGTTGCAATTTTGGTGATTTGCCTTTCTTACGGTGAGGATTGTACAACCAGACCAGATCTCCTTCGTTGAAGCCGGAAGATTTCGCCTTGATTCGTACCTAGTCTTCATGCGGCTGCTCGGTAGCTTCATCTTTTCTCTTGTGTCTTCATGCAATTTACGAATCCTGCTGCATAAGTCATCCACGTAATCGTTCACCTCTTTGGGCTCCGTAGGTGGGGATCCGAATTTTGCTTCACTTGGCAACCGAACTGCTTGACCAAATAAGATCTCGGTGTGTGTCCTGTTGAACTATGAACCGCGCTTCGGTAGGCCATTAAGAAGAGGGGTATGTGTCGATCCCAATCCCGTTCGCAGTTGCTGACGACCTTTCAAGGTCCGATTGAATCGCTCGACCATTCCATCAGATTGAGGGTGTAGTGGCGTTGTCCTTGTCTTTCTTATTTCCAAGTATTGGCACTCTTCCTGGTAGACTTTTGATTCAAAATTTCGCCCTTGAGAGTGTAGCTCCATTGGGACCCCAAATCTGCTCACCCAGTTGTTGACTATCTGTTCGGCTACGGTCTTAGCCTCTTGATTTGTGATGGTAAACACTTCCGGCCACTTACTGAAGTAATCCATGACCATGAGGGTGTGTCGGTTACCATTAAAGGTTTCAGGAAACGGCCCAGCGATGTCGATTCGTTCGAATTGTGCTCCCACATTGTATTGTTGCATTTGTCCATGTGGCTTTACTTTTGGACCCTTAATAACCGCACACCTTATGCACTTTTTGCACCAATTCTCAGCTTCTTGTTTAGTGCTTAGCCAATAGAAGCGTTCCCTTGCCTTTTTCAATATCTTGTTTATTCCCAAATGGCCTCCTGAGATTCAGTCATGTATTTCATGCAGTACTTCGCTGATTCTGGACCGTGGCACAATTAGTTGCATACGAAATGTTTTCCCATTTTCTCTTCAGCAAACCATTTTGCACACAAAGCTAGTCCCACTGTGTCCAGTGTGCCTTCAGAGTTTGGCTCTGGTCTGATATCTGCTGCCAGCTTGGTCTTTCCTTGTGTTCCTTCCAACCCAATATTGGTTCGATGTCATTGTCTGCCTGTTGGGAGGAACGGAATTCGTCTATACTCCAACCCTGTATTGGCTCAGTCCTGATCATTTGTATTGCGGCCCGCTCTTTCAATTCCTTACCACTGACTACTTATGCTGGGAGACTTTCATTGCATTCTTTTGCCTGTGAGATTCGGATAATTGCCCTGGAATCGCTGACTCCTGCTGCCGACTTCGGCCCCGCGAAGTAAGCATTTCCCAACTGATGGCTTCGGGAAGTTTGACTGGCTTCCTGGTAGCCGTTTCTGCCGGTTTTTCCTTCCATTTATCTGTAAGCCCAGTGCAGGCTGTCTTCTCGTTGTACCGGTTCTTTAGAATGCCCTTGCAGATGTCCTACTTTATTGCAGTTCCAGCAGCGCATCCTTCGTCTTTCCCGCGGAAAATTTCGTTCGTAGTTAGTCTAGAGCAGGAGCGTTCACCAGATACTATTTTCTTGATGAAATGTATTCCTTTGGAAGCCTGATTGGCTGCGTCCATCGCCAGAGCGAAGGCAAGTGCTTCAGCAAGGATCTTTTCCCGACCATCCTTACTGCTGATTGTATGTTAGCTTCGAATCTGCAATTCCCCTGATGAATGCGTCCTTTGCCATTTCGTCGATTATTTCTTGGACCACGGTGGGATATTACAAAAATGCCAGTCTACTCGCGTCTGCTTGGAGCTGTTGCAGTGTTTCTCCTCATTGGTGCATACGGCCTTGCAATCCCCAAACCGTTTCTCCATAGCCTACACTAAAGCTATATAGTCTCTATTCTTTTCGATATCGATTGTTTGTAACAATTCTGCCGCACGACTGTGTAAGGCCATTTCTAGGGCAAATGACTTCTCCTTACTGTCCCAATGGTTCGCACAAGCAGCCACTTCGAACTGCTTCTTATACGCAGACCATGAGATCTGACCATCGAATGAGGGATTTTTCAACGCTTTTCTCCTTGGACCGCTTAAAGAACATTCTCGGAATTTCTGTTTCGAATTTTTGTTCGAATTTTTCATCAACATTCTTTTACACATGTGCCATCGATTTCTTCGAAATTTTGCTGGTGAATGTTCTTGTGTTCTTCCAGATTATTCTTTTGTTCGTCCATTTTCTGTTGAAGGCTCTGCAGGCTGTTCTTTTGTTCTTCCAGATTTTTCTTTTGTTCGTCGAAATTCTTCTGTTCGTCCATTTTTAACAAGAGGAGTTCATCATCGCAGCCATGTCACTGCCGGTACTTATCTGTTCATCCTCGTCAACATCGAAGGAGTATATATCAGGATCATGTTCCTCGTTGCTCAAAGCCTCCTAAACTCCGTATCCACTTTTTCAGAGAACGCTCCAACTCACTTTTATACTCACTTTTACATATAATTTTAACGTTGGCAGACTAGATTTCAGTTTCACATTAAATTTCAGTGTTGGTTTCAAAGTTGCTTTCAGCGCCTTTCCATTGGGGGAATTCGATCGTACTTTAAATTTCATTTAGTGCGTTTGCTTCAGTTTTACATGAAGATTTTAGTTTTAAAGATTTAATTGTAAGCCATAAGAAAATTCATTAAATTAAATAAACCCAACCCAGTTAACCCAATAGAAATCAAAAGCAAAAGCATTTACAATGGGGCGTTCAACATATTCTTGGTATCGGGGTGAAGCTGTGGTTGTATATATAAATCGACTTATTTATCAAGTAATACTATTATTTTAGTGCATTCATGTAAAATTTCATATAAATGTGATTATTAATTCGCGTTTTATCTCTAGTTAAACAGAATCATAATGGCAACTGAGACGATGATGGTGGAAATTGAGCATCGCGCTGTAATTAAATTTCTCACTAAGCAAGGAAAAAGTCAAAAAACTATTCATGAAGAGATGGTGGCTGTTTACCAGGGTTCCGCACCTTCATTATCAACTATGCAAAAGTGGTCAAGTGAGTTCAAGAGAGGCAGAGAGAGCATTGAAGACGACCCCCGCTCCGGCGCCCCGGCTACTGCTTGTACGGGAGAAAGCATCAAAGAAGTCGAAAAACTTGTTCTTGAGGATGCCCGAATAAAGGTGAAAATGATGGCAGAGATCACCAAACTTTCAATTGGTACCATTCACACCATTCTTCATGACCATCTTAACCTTTCAAAGGTCAGTGCAAGGTGGGTGCCACGAATGCTCACAGCGCCTCAGAAAAAAGTGAGAATCGCATGCTGTAGAGAGCTTTTGGAGATGTGTAGTGAGAACGCGGACGGTGTTATGGATCGAATTGTTACTGGGGACGAAACATGGGTCCACCACTGTGACCCTGAAAGCAAACAAGAGTCCATGCAGTGGCATAAAAAAGGAACAGACCCCCCGAAGAAGTTCAAAGTCACTCCGTCTGCCGGGAAGCTCATGGCCACAGTTTTTTGGGACTCAAAGGGAATCTTGCTCATTGAGTACAAAAAAGAAGGTGAAACCATCAACGCCACATCCTACGCTTCCACTTTGCATAATTTGCGGGAGGAAATTAAAGAGAAAAGACGGGGTAAACTCGCAGCGGGTGTGTTGCTTCTTCATGACAACGCTCCTGTTCACACGGCGCGTGTTTCCAAGGCTGCTGCGCAAGATTGTGGTTTCGAAGAAATTCAACACCCACCCTATAGTCCAGACCTTGCCCCTAGTGATTATTTCCTGTTTCCGGATTTGAAAAAATGTCTTCGTGGAACATGATTTTCGGATGATGAAGAACTCAAGTCGGCAATAAATGGGTATTTTGCAGAGAAAGAGGAAACTTATTTTTTTGAGGGTTTAAGAAAGCTTATCTCAAGATGTAACAAATGCATTGATGTTAGGGGAGATTATATTGAAAAATAAAAACAATTTAAATTGAATTCGCATTTTCCTTCATATCGATACCGAGAATATATTGAACGCCCCTCGTAGTTGCTTTTTCACAAACATTTGTTGCTTTTTCCTTAATATTTTCTCCGATAAACTGGAGCTTTGGTGGCATTTTGAAAGCAAATAAGCACTTTCACACACACTAATTTTAAAAAATGTCCAAGTTCCTTTTTGGATAGAAGAAAAATAACTATTTTTCCCAAGTGTAAAAAGCCCAAAAGAACGTTCATTATTGATTTGCTCTTTCAAAACATAAGTTGATCCACGAACACATCCCAAAATAGGGAGAAACGGCATGCTGCCAACCATCAGGAACGAATAAATGCCCTCTAGTTGTATATTGCGACATCTACTCGTATAATTCAAATCTTTCGTAAATCTATAGCCGTGTTTTATTGGTAGCTGGGTACGCAGCTCAGCAACAAACCCCAATAAATCATTTTACTCACTCAAACACTCACTTTCCATCTATATTTCAAAGTTGGTAATAGTCTGTCCATATTTCCTTTTGATCAATCTAAAAAACCACTTGTTGACATTTGAATACGAGTATGCTCACGGGTATGTCCGAAAGGTATGTCTAAATATTTGTTTTCTTTTTTTGGTATAGTGCTTAGCATTTGATTTTTGATTTTTTTTTTACAGTTTATACCATAAGTATATATGTACATAATTTTTAACTTGTGTTTCTTTTTTTACACCGGGGTAAAACTTTAAACCATTTCTTTTTTGCACAACTACCCTATATTCCATTTATCTTCACTCGTAAAACAATTAAGGTTTTTTCGTCGTATGCCTATAAGACATATCCATGTACCAATGTATCTGCATGTCGTGTAGATACTTTCAGCAGTTTACTGCATTTGTTTTCTTCTGCTGATCGTCTTTTATTAGTAAAAGGAGCTACTGAAAAGCTTCCTTATTCATCCTTAAATAACTAAAGAAAGATTTCTCGTCACCAATTTGCGAGCTGCTTGTAATAAAGGAAAATGAACCATCCCTCACTTTTTGCAACTCAAATGCATCTTTACACAAATTATATAAAATAATAGTCAACGAACACAACCTTAGATAAACGAAGTCGACAACCAACATGAAATAACATTTTTTACAACCCCTGTCAGCGCCCCCTGGATTTAACAATACCTAAGTTCTATGTTCACTTTTATACTCACTTATTTACTGACCTAATTATCGCCACTTTTCGTTTTTTGTTGTTGTTTGCCAAGGGATATTTTACTGAGCTGCGTACCCAGCTACCAATAAAACACGGCTTATGTTCACTTCTGAAAGTGAACTAAATTATTCCCACTTTTGATTTTGTTTTTGTTTCGTGTGGAAAAGTGGCTATGCACTTTTGAATAAAACACGACTTATCTCAATACAATCCAATTTCTCAACCGCTTATACTTTTCTTATCTTTTACTTAAACCACTTAATCACTTCTCCTAATTAACACTTCAAATTCAACTGATGAACTAACTTGCATACCTTGGGGATGCTGGTATTTATACTCGAATGACATACTTCGAGAACAATCCTCTCCATCCAGCGTCCCATACAATTTCCATTTTGTTAGAAAATTCGATTCCATTCTCCAGCCATCAATGGTTGAGGCTTTGTTATTCAAGTATCGAAATCTTCTGCTTTTGGAGTATCTTAGTCTTCTGCTATGTAAATCTAGATGTCGGTGCTCAATTTAAATGGTTATCACATTATTATTACTATTACTCGCAATTTGGGCAGAAGTCATATTTTTTTGTCCAAGCTGTTGGTTGGGCTGCTTTTCATGTTTCAACTGGGATATCTCTGCTAGCAATAGCTTTAGTTGCAGCATCAGCGTCTGTTGGCGACAGCTTTCGCTTGGAGGTCCATTGTTGACGTGTTTTCTCCAGACATGATGGTATTTTTTTTTCATAAACGTATATGAGTTTTTTTCAAAGGGTCACCAATGTAGTGAATTCAATTGTAAGAAAATCAATGCACTTGTTCAATTCAAAAACTTAGATTTATTTTAACTTTAAAATATCATATTGTGATAACCACTCAAATGTGAGCAGCGACATCTAGCAGAAAATGTCGAAACTCGAAGACTAGAAGGTTTCGATACTGGATTAGCAAAGTCTCGACCGGAGAGTAGAATCGAATTTTCTAGCAAATTGGAAATTGTATGGGACGCTGGGTGGCGAGGATTGTTCTCGAAGTATGTCATTCGAGTATAAATACCAGCATCCCAAAGGTATGCAAATGAGTTCCAAAGTTGAATTTGAAGTGTTAATTAGAAGAAGTGATTAAGTGGTTTAAGTAAAAGATAAGAAAAGTATATGTGGTTGAGAAATTGAATTGTACTGAGAGAAAGAATTAAATAGTGAATTGTAACTGTACTGAATAAAGGGATTTGTATTGAAAAGAATAAGTTCTATCATTTGTACCCACACAAACATTTTACATTGGTGTCAGAAGTGGGATAGGACTTATTGTGTGTGTAAAAAAAAAAAAAAAAAAGTGTTTTCTGACTATTTGAAAAGGCTAGAATGGGTCGAAAACTATTGCAGTTGACCCTCGTCCAACTCAAATCCGAGTTGAACAAGAGAAGCCTCAGCGCCAGTGGAGGAAAAAGTGACCTGGTGCTCCGACTTCAGGAGGCTTTGAACAACGAGGGACATGATCCTGATGCATATTCCTTTGATGTTGACGAGGATGAACAGACAAGTACCGGCAATGACATGGCTGCAATGATGCAACTCCTCTTATTAAAAATGGACGAACAAAACAAAAAAATGGACGAACAGAAGAACAGTCTCGACCAACAAAAGAAAAATCTGGAAGAACAGAAGAATAGTCTGGAACAAAAAATGGACGAACAGAAGAGCAGCATTGAACAAAAATTCGACGACCAAAAGAATAGTCCAGAACAAAAACTGGAAGAACAAAATAACGTTCTACACCAAAAGTTCGAAGAAATAGATAACAAATTTGAAAGAATAGAGAAGAATGTTGGCGAAAAATTCGAACAAATGTACAACAAAGTTGAGCAACTGGCAAAAGAGCTCGACACAGTGCGAAAACAGAAACTGCGAGAATGTTCTTTAAGTGGTCCAAGGAGAAAAGATTTGAAACCTCCCTCATTCGATGGTCAGACCTCATGGTCTACCTATAAGAAGCAGTTTGAAATGGCTGCCTGTGCAAACGACTGGCTTTGCACGGTCTTGCAGCAGAATTGTTGCAAACAGTAGACATCGAAAAGCATAAAGATTATGTGACTTTAGTGAAGGCTATCGAGAAACGGTTTGGGGACAGCCACATGCAGGAGGTCTACAAGGTCCAATTGCAAAGCCGAACGCAGCAAAGAGGAGAAACACTGCAGCAGCTCCAAGCAGACGTGAGTAGACTTGCACATCTGTCATACCCCACCGCAGGCCAGGAAATTATCGACGAAATGGCAAAAGATGCATTTATCAGGGGAATTGCAGATTCGAAGCTACAGTCAGCAGTAAGGATGGCCGGGAAAAGAACCCTTGCTGAAGCACTTGCCTTCGCTCTGGCGATGGAAGCAGCCAATCAGGCTTCCAGGGGAACACATTTCGTCAGGGAAGTAGCATCTATCGAATGTTCCTGCACAAGAATTAGTGCCGAGGAACGAGATACTCGACGGGATAGACGAATAATGCGCTGCTGGAATTGCAATAAAATAGGACACCTTCAAAGGCAGTGTAAAGAACCGTTGCGACGAAAAGACTGCCCTCACTGTGGTGACAAGCAAATAGAGGAAGAAACCCGCAGAAACAGCTATCAAGAAGCCGGTCAACCTTCCCGAAGCCATCAGTCGGGAAATGCTTAAGCACCAACTTCGCGGGGCAGAAGTTGGTAGCAGGAGTCGACGGACCCAGGACCATCATCCAAGTCTCGCTGGCAAAACGATGCAGCGAAAGCCTTCTAGTAGAAGTAGTCAGTGGAAAAGAAAAATGGATGGCAACAATAGACACCGGTGCCACGGCCTCAATCATCAGGAGGAATCTTGTGCAGAAGTCTTGGCTGCATAACACTAGCAGCTGCAGCTTGCGAACAGCTACAGGAGCAACGATTAAGGTATATGGTGAAGTCCGCATAAAAATCCAACTGGCCGGAATAACATTCACTCACGCGTTTCTGGTAGCTGACATATGTGACGAGTGCATCATTAGTACAGACTTCATGAGAGAACATGGACTTGTAGTCGTCAGAAGCAATTTTGTGGGCAGAAGTGGAAGGTGGTCCTGGTAGCCACCGATTCTATTTGATGGAGCCAGAAAAGAAAAGAGACTTCATGGTGGGAAAGACCTTAGTGGAGCCAAAGAACAACATGGTCCCTGTAAGGATTCTAAATCCAAAGACATTCAGTGTAAAGGTGAAAAAGGGGGAGATAGTGGGAAAATGTGTACCTGTTGAGGCTATATCGACTACAACGGAAAAAAAGGGTGCAAAACCGGTCACAACAGTTCAGAGCATAAAAATCAAGAACAAAATTCTCAGCCTCTGTAATCTGGACGAAGATCAGCGAATCCTGGCAGAAAAACTAATCGGTGAGTACGCATATTGTTCAACACCACATTGACACCGGAGACGCTCGACCAATCCGTCAACCTGCAAGGCGTCTTCCATTGGCAAAGCAAACAGAAGTTGCCGAAATGATGTCGAAGATGAAAGCTGAGGGAGTGATTGAAGAATCGCAAAGTCCGTGGGCATCTCCAGTGGTCCTCGTGAAGAAGAAAGATGGCAGCACGAGATTTTGTGTAGACTACCGACGTCTCAATGATGTCACTAAAAAGGACAGCTACCCACTTCCGAGAATCGATGACACTTTGGATATGCTTTCTGGAGCGAAATGGTTTTCAACACTTGACTTGAAGAGCGGTTACTGGCAGGTAGAGATAAATCGTACGGACCGTGAGAAAACTGCCTTCACTACGGGAAGCGGTCTTTGGCAGTTTGCAGTGATGCCGTTTGGACTGTGCAACGCTCCGGCCACCTTCGAGCGACTAATGGAACGAACATTGCAAGGACTCACCTGGAAAACCTGCCTAGTATATTTGGACGACGTTATCGTCATAGGCAAGACGTACGCGAGCACCGCGAAAATCTAAAAGAAGTGTTTGAGAGGCTACGAAGTGCTCATTTAAAGCTCAACCCGGAAAAGTGCGCCTTGTTTCGTCCGGAAGTAAAATATCTGGGTCACATTATATCAGCGGAAGGAGTAAGAACGGATCCTGACAAAATCGAAGCCGTGAAAAGTTGGCCTTCTCCAAAAGATAAACACCAACTGAGAAGCTTCTTGGGACTCGCCACGTATTACAGAAGGTTCGTAAAGGATTTTGCTGGCATTGCAAAGAGCCTGCATCAACTTACGGAAAAAGGCCGACAGTTCAGGTGGTCTGGAGAATGCGAAAAAGCATTTCAAGAACTGAAGCGACAGCTGTGCAAAGCCCCCATCTTGGGTTACCCCACGCCCGGAAAAATGTTCATCGTGGACGCAGACGCTAGCAATGTTGGGGTCGGAGCTGTGATCTCCCAAGTTCATGACGGTCAAGAGAAAGTGGTCGCATATTACAGCAAAGTACTCTCCAGACCTGAACGGAACTACTGTGTAACCCGGCGCGAGCTTCTGGCTTTAATTCTGGCTACGAAGCATTTCCATAAGTACCTCTACGGACAAAAGTTCATTCTCCGGACAGACCACGCAGCTCTGAAATGGCTACTCCAATTTAAGAACCCTGAAGGCCAAGTTGCAAGATGGGTCGAGCAGTTGCAGGGTTACGACTTTGAAGTGCAACACCGCAAGGGAACACTCCACTCAAATGCTGATGCTCTCTCTCGTCGACCATGCGGAGTAAAATGCGAACACTGCAATCGTAAAGAAGCAAAAGAACAGGCAGCTATCCAAATGATCAGGACTGAGCCAATAGAGGGTTGGAGTATAGACGAAATCCGTTCCTCCCAACAGGCAGACAATGACATCGAACCAATATTGGCCTGGAAAGAACACGAGGAAAGACCCAGCTGGCAGCAGATATCAGATCGGAGCCAAACTCTGAAGGCATACTGGGCACAGTGGGACTCGCTTTTTGTGCAAGATGGATTGCTGAAGAGAAAATGGGAAAGTGCAGATGGGACAACATCTCGTATGCAGCTAATTGTGCCACGGTCCAGAGTCAACCAAGTACTCCATGAAATACATGACGGAATCTCAGGAGGCCATTTGGGAATAAAGAAGACGTTGGAAAAGGTAAGGGAACGTTTCAATTGGCTAAGCGCTAAACAAGATGTCGAGAATTGGTGCAAAAAGTGCATAAGATGTGCAGCTACCAAGGGTCCAAAAGTAAAGCCACATGGACAAATGCAACAATACAATGTCGGAGCACCTTTCGAACGAATAGCCATCGACATCGCTGGGCCGTTTCCCGAAACCTTTAATGGAAACCGATATACCCTCGTAGTCATGGATTACTTCAGTAAGTGGCCGGAAGTGTTTGCCATCGCAAATCAAGAGGCTAAGACCGTAGCCGAACAGATAGTCAACAACTGGGTGAGCAGATTTGGGGTCCCAATGGAGCTGCACTCTGATCAAGGGCGAAACTTTGAATCAAAAGTCTTCCAGGAAATATGCCAATATTTGGGAATAAGAAAGACAAGGACAACGCCACTACACCCTCAATCTGATGGAATGGTCGAGCGATTCAATCGGACCTTGAATGAGCATCTATCTAAGGTTGTCAGCAACTGCCAGCGGGATTGGGATCGACATATACCCCTCTTCTTAATGGCCTACCGAAACGCGGTCCATAGCTCAACAGGGCACACACCATCCGAGATCTTATTTGGTCAAACAATTCGGTTGCCAAGTGAAGCAAAATTCGGATCCCCACCGACGGAGCCCAAAGAGGTGAACGAGTACGTGAATGACTTACGCAGCAGGATTCGTAAATTGCATGAAGACACCAGAGAAAAGATGAAGCTAGCAAGCAGCCGCATGAAAACTAGGTACGATATCAAGGCGAAATCTTCCGGTTTCAACGAAGGAGATCTGGTTTGGCTGTATAATCCTCAGCGTAAGAAAGGCAAATCACCAAAATTGCAACAGAACTGGGAAGGTCCATACAAGGTTATAACCCGCATTAATGACGTTGTCTACCGGATCCAGCGTGGGGATCGAGGAAAATTTAAAGTGGTCCATTTGGATAGAATGTGTCATTTCAACGGGATGCTGAATGACGAAGTTGTTCGGGACGAACAACTGTAGGGAGGGAGCAATGTGATAACCACTCAAATGTGAGCAGCGACATCTAGCAGAAAATGTCGAAACTCGAAGACTAGAAGGTTTCGATACTGGATTAGCAAAGTCTCGACCGGAGAGTAGAATGAAGTATGTCATTCGAGTATAAATACCAGCATCCCAAAGGTATGCAAATGAGTTCCAAAGTTGAATTTGAAGTGTTAATTAGAAGAAGTGATTAAGTGGTTTAAGTAAAAGATAAGAAAAGTATATGTGGTTGAGAAATTGAATTGTACTGAGAGAAAGAATTAAATAGTGAATTGTAACTGTACTGAATAAAGGGATTTGTATTGAAAAGAATAAGTTCTATCATTTGTACCCACACAAACATTTTACATTGGTGTCAGAAGTGGGATAGGACTTATTGTGTGTGTAAAAAAAAAAAAAAAAAAGTGTTTTCTGACTATTTGAAAAGGCTAGAATGGGTCGAAAACTATTGCAGTTGACCCTCGTCCAACTCAAATCCGAGTTGAACAAGAGAAGCCTCAGCGCCAGTGGAGGAAAAAGTGACCTGGTGCTCCGACTTCAGGAGGCTTTGAACAACGAGGGACATGATCCTGATGCATATTCCTTTGATGTTGACGAGGATGAACAGACAAGTAGCGGCAATGACATGGCTGCAATGATGCAACTCCTCTTATTAAAAATGGAAGAACAGAAGAACATTCTCCAGAACAGTCTGGAACAAAAATTGGACGAACAAACCAACAATCTGCACTGTCTTCAACAGAAAATGGATGAACAAAAGAATAATCTGGAAGAACAAAAGAACATTCTCCAGCAAAAATTCGAAGAAATCGATGACAAATTGGAAAGAATAGAGAAGAACGTTGATGACAAATTTGATAGAATAGAGAAGAATGTTGGCGAAAAATTCGAGGAAATGGACAGCAAAGTTCAGCAACTGGCAAAAGAGCTCGACACAGTGCGAAAACAGAAACTGCGAGAATGTTCTTTAAGCGGTCTAAGGAGAAAAGATTTGAAGCCTCCTTCATTCGATGGCCAGACCTCATGGTCTACTTATAAGAATCAGTTTGAAATGGCTGCCTGTGCAAACGACTGGGACAATAAGGAGAAGTGCTTTGCCCTAGCGATGGCCTTACGTGGTCCTGCGGCAGAATTGTTACAAACAATCGATATCGAAAAGAATAGAGACTATATGGTTTTAGTGCAGGCTATCGAGAAACGGTTTGGGGATAGCCACATGCGGGAAGTTTACAAGGTTCAATTGCAAGGCCGTATGCAGCAACGAGGAGAAACACTGCAACAGCTCCAAGCAGACGTGAGTAGACTGGCACATTTGTCATATCCCACCGCAGGCCAAGAAATAATCGACGAAATGGCAAAGGACGCATTCATCAGGGGAATTGCAGATTTGAAGCTACAATCAGCAGTAAGGATGGCCGGGAAAAGAACCCTTGCTGAAGCACTTGCCTTCGCTCTGGCGATGGAAGCATCCAATCAGGCTTCCAAAGGAATGCATTTCGTAAGGGAAATAGTATCTGGTGAATGCTCCTGCTCAAGACCAACTACTATGCAACGAAATATCCCGCGGGAGAGCCGAAGAATGCGCTGCTGGAACTGCGATAAAGTAGGACATTTGCAAGGGCATTTAAAGAACCGGTACGACGAGAAGGCTGTCTGCACTGGGGTTACAGGCAAATAGAAAGAAAAACCGGCAGAAACGGCTACCAAGAAACCGGTCAAATTTCCAGAAGCCATCAGTTAGGAAATGTTTACTTCGCGGGGCAGAAGTCTGTAGCAGAAGTTGACTCCAGGGTAATTATCCCAGTCTCACAGGTAAAACAATGCAACGAAAGCCTCCCAGCAGAAGTAGTCAGTGGTAAAGAAGCGAAAGAACAGGCAGCTATCCAAATGATCAGGACTGAGCCAATAGAGGGTTGGAGTATAGACGAAATCCATTCCTCCCAACAGGCAGACAATGACATCGAACCAATATTGGCCTGGAAAGAGCACGAGGAAAGACCAAGCTGGCAGCAGATATCAGATCGGAGCCAAACTATGAAGGCATACTGGGCACAGTGGGACTCGCTTTGTGTGCAAGATGGATTGCTGAAGAGAAAATGGGAAAGTGCAGATGGGACAACATCTCGTATGCAGCTAATTGTGCCACGGTCCAGAGTCAACCAAGTACTCCATGAAATACATGACGGAATCTCAGGAGGCCATTTGGGAATAAAGAAGACGTTGGAAAAGGTAAGGGAACGTTTCAATTGGCTAAGCGCTAAACAAGATGTCGAGAATTGGTGCAAAAAGTGCATAAGATGTGCAGCTACCAAGGGTCCAAAAGTAAAGCCACATGGACAAATGCAACAATACAATGTCGGAGCACCTTTCGAACGAATAGCCATCGACATCGCTGGGCCGTTTCCCGAAACCTTTAATGGAAACCGATATACCCTCGTAGTCATGGATTACTTCAGTAAGTGGCCGGAAGTGTTTGCCATCCCAAATCAAGAGGCTAAGACCGTAGCCGAACAGATAGTCAACAACTGGGTGAGCAGATTTGGGGTCCCAATGGAGCTGCACTCTGATCAAGGGCGAAACTTTGAATCAAAAGTCTTCCAGGAAATATGCCAATATTTGGGAATAAGAAAGACAAGGACAACGCCACTACACCCTCAATCTGATGGAATGGTCGAGCGATTCAATCGGACCTAGAATGAGCATCTATCTAAGGTTGTCAGCAACTGCCAGCGGGATTGGGATCGACACATACCCCTCTTCTTAATGGCCTACCGAAACGCGGTCCATAGCTCAACAGGGCACACACCATCCGAGATCTTATTTGGTCAAACAATTCGGTTGCCAAGTGAAGCAAAATTCGGATCCCCACCGACGGAGCCCAAAGAGGTGAACGAGTACGTGAATGACTTACGCAGCAGGATTCGTAAATTGCATGAAGACACCAGAGAAAAGATGAAGCTAGCAAGCAGCCGCATGAAAACTAGGTACGATATCAAGGCGAAATCTTCCGGTTTCAACGAAGGAGATCTGGTTTGGCTGTATAATCCTCAGCGTAAGAAAGGCAAATCACCAAAATTGCAACAGGACTGGGAAGGTCCATACAAGGTGATAACCCGCATTAATGACGTTGTCTACCGGATCCAGCGTGGGGATCGAGGAAAATTTAAAGTGGTCCATTTGGATAGAATGTGTCATTTCAACGGGATGCTGAATGACGAAGTTGTTCGGGACGAACAACTGTAGGGAGGGAGCAATGTGATAACCACTCAAATGTGAGCAGCGACATCTAGCAGAAAATGTCGAAACTCGAAGACTAGAAGGTTTCGATACTGGATTAGCAAAGTCTCGACCGGAGAGTAGAATGAAGTATGTCATTCGAGTATAAATACCAGCATCCCAAAGGTATGCAAATGAGTTCCAAAGTTGAATTTGAAGTGTTAATTAGAAGAAGTGATTAAGTGGTTTAAGTAAAAGATAAGAAAAGTATATGTGGTTGAGAAATTGAATTGTACTGAGAGAAAGAATTAAATAGTGAATTGTAACTGTACTGAATAAAGGGATTTGTATTGAAAAGAATAAGTTCTATCATTTGTACCCACACAAACATTTTACAATATTGTGATAACCACTCAAATGGAGAAATGCAGCGACATCTAGCAAAAAATGTCGAAACTCGAAGACTAGAAGGTTTCGATACTGGATTAGCAAAGTCTCCACTGGAGAGTAGAATCGAATTTTCTAGCAAATTGGAAATTGTATGGGACGCTGGATGGCGAGGATTGTTCTCGAAGTATGTCATTCGAGTATAAATACCAGCATCCCAAAGGTATGCAAATCAGTTCTAAAGTTGAATTTGAAGTGTTAATTAGAAGAAGTGATTAAGTGGTTTAAGTAAAAGATAAGAAAAGTATAAGTGGTTGAGGAATTGAATTGTACTGAGAGAAAGAATTAAATAGTGAATTGTAACTGTACTGAATAAAGGGATTTGTATTGAAAAGAATAAGTTCTATTATTTGTACCCACACAAACATTGTACATTGGTGTCAGAAGTGGGATAGGACTTATTGTGTGTGTAAAAAAAAAAAAAAAAAGTGTTTTCTGACTATTTGAAAAGGCTAGAATGGGTCGAAAACTATTGCAGTTGACCCTCGTCCAACTCAAATCTGAGTTGAACAAGAGAAGCCTCAGCGCCATTGGAGGAAAAAGTGACCTGGTGCTCCGACTTCAGGAGGCTTTGAACAACGAGGGACATGATCCTGATGCATATTCCTTTGATGTTGACGAGGATGAACAGACAAGTACCGGCAATGACATGGCTGCAATGATGCAACTCCTCTTATTAAAAATGGACGAACAGAAGAACAGTCTCGACCAACAAAAGAAAAATCTGGAAGAACAGAAGAACAGTCTGGAACAAAAAATGGACGAACAGAAGAACATTCTCCAGAACAGTCTGGAACAAAAAATGGACGAGCAGAAGAGCAGCATTGAACAAAAATTCAACGAACAAACCAACAATCTGCACGGTCTTCAACAGAAAATGGATGAACAAAAGAATAATCTGGAAGAACAAAAGAACATTCTCCAGCAAAAATTCGAAGAAATCGATGACAAATTTGAAAGAATAGAGAAGAACGTTGATGACAAATTTGATAGAATAGAGAAGAACGTTGATGACAAATTTGATACAATAGAGAAGAATGTTGGCGAAAAATTCGAAGAAATGGACAGCAAAGTTCAGCAACTGGCAAAAGAGCTCGACACAGTGCGAAAACAGAAACTGCGAGAATGTTCTTTAAGCGGTCCAAGGAGAAAAGATTTGAAGCCTCCCTCATTCGATGGCCAGACCTCATGGTCTACCTATAAGAAGCAGTTTGAAATGGCTGCCTGTGCAAACGACTGGGACAATGAGGAAAACTGCTTTGCCCTAACAATGGCCTTGCACGGTCCTGCAGCAGAATTGTTGCAAACAGTAGACATCGAAAAGCATAAAGATTATGTGACTTTAGTGAAGGCTATCGAGAAACGGTTTGGGGACAGCCACATGCAGGAGGTCTACAAGGTCCAATTGCAAAGCCGAACGCAGCAAAGAGGAGAAACACTGCAGCAGCTCCAAGCAGACGTGAGTAGACTTGCACATCTGTCATACCCCACCGCAGGCCAGGAAATTATCGACGAAATGGCAAAAGATGCATTTATCAGGGGAATTGCAGATTCGAAGCTACAGTCAGCAGTAAGGATGGCCGGGAAAAGAACCCTTGCTGAAGCACTTGCCTTCGCTCTGGCGATGGAAGCAGCCAATCAGGCTTCCAGGGGAACACATTTCGTCAGGGAAGTAGCATCTGTCGAATGTTCCTGCACAAGAATTAGTGCCGAGGAACGAGATACTCGACGGGATAGACGAATAATGCGCTGCTGGAATTGCAATAAAATAGGACACCTTCAAAGGCAGTGTAAAGAACCGTTGCGACGAAAAGACTGCCCTCACTGTGGTGACAAGCAAATAGAGGAAGAAACCCGCAGAAACAGCTATCAAGAAGCCGGTCAACCTTCCCGAAGCCATCAGTCGGGAAATGCTTAAGCACCAACTTCGCGGGGCAGAAGTTGGTAGCAGGAGTCGACGGCCCCAGGACCATCATCCAAGTCTCGCTGGCAAAACGATGCAGCGAAAGCCTTCTAGTAGAAGTAGTCAGTGGAAAAGAAAAATGGATGGCAACAATAGACACCGGTGCCACGGCCTCAATCATCAGGAGGAATCTTGTGTAGAAGTCTTGGCTGCATAACACTAGCAGCTGCAGCTTGCGAACAGCTACAGGAGCAACGATTAAGGTATATGGTGAAGTCCGCATAAAAATCCAACTGGCCGGAATAACATTCACTCACGCGTTTCTGGTAACTGACATATGTGACGAGTGCATCATTGGTACAGACTTCATGAGAGAACATGGACTTGTAGTCGTCAGAAGCAATTTTGTGGGCAGAAGTGGAAGGTGGTCCTGGTAGCCACCGATTCTATTTGATGGAGCCAGAAAAGAAAAGAGACTTCATGGTGGGAAAGACCTTAGTGGAGCCAAAGAACAACATGGTCCCTGTAAGGATTCTAAATCCAAAGACATTCAGTGTAAAGGTGAAAAAGGGGGAGATAGTGGGAAAATGTGTACCTGTTGAGGCTATATCGACTACAACGGAAAAAAAGGGTGCAAAACCGGTCACAACAGTTCAGAGCATAAAAATCAAGAACAAAATTCTCAGCCTCTGTAATCTGGACGAAGATCAGCGAATCCTGGCAGAAAAACTAATCGGTGAGTACGCATATTGTTCAACACCACATTGACACCGGAGACGCTCGACCAATCCGTCAACCTGCAAGGCGTCTTCCATTGGCAAAGCAAACAGAAGTTGCCGAAATGATGTCGAAGATGAAAGCTGAGGGAGTGATTGAAGAATCGCAAAGTCCGTGGGCATCTCCAGTGGTCCTCGTGAAGAAGAAAGATGGCAGCACGAGATTTTGTGTAGACTACCGACGTCTCAATGATGTCACTAAAAAGGACAGCTACCCACTTCCGAGAATCGATGACACTTTGGATATGCTTTCTGGAGCGAAATGGTTTTCAACACTTGACTTGAAGAGCGGTTACTGGCAGGTAGAGATAAATCGTACGGACCGTGAGAAAACTGCCTTCACTACGGGAAGCGGTCTTTGGCAGTTTGCAGTGATGCCGTTTGGACTGTGCAACGCTCCGGCCACCTTCGAGCGACTAATGGAACGAACATTGCAAGGACTCACCTGGAAAACCTGCCTAGTATATTTGGACGACGTTATCGTCATAGGCAAGACGTACGCGAGCACCGCGAAAATCTAAAAGAAGTGTTTGAGAGGCTACGAAGTGCTCATTTAAAGCTCAACCCGGAAAAGTGCGCCTTGTTTCGTCCGGAAGTAAAATATCTGGGTCACATTATATCAGCGGAAGGAGTAAGAACGGATCCTGACAAAATCGAAGCCGTGAAAAGTTGGCCTTCTCCAAAAGATAAACACCAACTGAGAAGCTTCTTGGGACTCGCCACGTATTACAGAAGGTTCGTAAAGGATTTTGCTGGCATTGCAAAGAGCCTGCATCAACTTACGGAAAAAGGCCGACAGTTCAGGTGGTCTGGAGAATGCGAAAAAGCATTTCAAGAACTGAAGCGACAGCTGTGCAAAGCCCCCATCTTGGGTTACCCCACGCCCGGAAAAATGTTCATCGTGGACGCAGACGCTAGCAATGTTGGGGTCGGAGCTGTGATCTCCCAAGTTCATGACGGTCAAGAGAAAGTGGTCGCATATTACAGCAAAGTACTCTCCAGACCTGAACGGAACTACTGTGTAACCCGGCGCGAGCTTCTGGCTTTAATTCTGGCTACGAAGCATTTCCATAAGTACCTCTACGGACAAAAGTTCATTCTCCGGACAGACCACGCAGCTCTGAAATGGCTACTCCAATTTAAGAACCCTGAAGGCCAAGTTGCAAGATGGATCGAGCAGTTGCAGGGTTACGACTTTGAAGTGCAACACCGCAAGGGAACACTCCACTCAAATGCTGATGCTCTCTCTCGTCGACCATGCGGAGTAAAATGCGAACACTGCAATCGTAAAGAAGCAAAAGAACAGGCAGCTATCCAAATGATCAGGACTGAGCCAATAGAGGGTTGGAGTATAGACGAAATCCGTTCCTCCCAACAGGCAGACAATGACATCGAACCAATATTGGCCTGGAAAGAACACGAGGAAAGACCCAGCTGGCAGCAGATATCAGATCGGAGCCAAACTCTGAAGGCATACTGGGCACAGTGGGACTCGCTTTTTGTGCAAGATGGATTGCTGAAGAGAAAATGGGAAAGTGCAGATGGGACAACATCTCGTATGCAGCTAATTGTGCCACGGTCCAGAGTCAACCAAGTACTCCATGAAATACATGACGGAATCTCAGGAGGCCATTTGGGAATAAAGAAGACGTTGGAAAAGGTAAGGGAACGTTTCAATTGGCTAAGCGCTAAACAAGATGTCGAGAATTGGTGCAAAAAGTGCATAAGATGTGCAGCTACCAAGGGTCCAAAAGTAAAGCCACATGGACAAATGCAACAATACAATGTCGGAGCACCTTTCGAACGAATAGCCATCGACATCGCTGGGCCGTTTCCCGAAACCTTTAATGGAAACCGATATACCCTCGTAGTCATGGATTACTTCAGTAAGTGGCCGGAAGTGTTTGCCATCGCAAATCAAGAGGCTAAGACCGTAGCCGAACAGATAGTCAACAACTGGGTGAGCAGATTTGGGGTCCCAATGGAGCTGCACTCTGATCAAGGGCGAAACTTTGAATCAAAAGTCTTCCAGGAAATATGCCAATATTTGGGAATAAGAAAGACAAGGACAACGCCACTACACCCTCAATCTGATGGAATGGTCGAGCGATTCAATCGGACCTTGAATGAGCATCTATCTAAGGTTGTCAGCAACTGCCAGCGGGATTGGGATCGACATATACCCCTCTTCTTAATGGCCTACCGAAACGCGGTCCATAGCTCAACAGGGCACACACCATCCGAGATCTTATTTGGTCAAACAATTCGGTTGCCAAGTGAAGCAAAATTCGGATCCCCACCGACGGAGCCCAAAGAGGTGAACGAGTACGTGAATGACTTACGCAGCAGGATTCGTAAATTGCATGAAGACACCAGAGAAAAGATGAAGCTAGCAAGCAGCCGCATGAAAACTAGGTACGATATCAAGGCGAAATCTTCCGGTTTCAACGAAGGAGATCTGGTTTGGCTGTATAATCCTCAGCGTAAGAAAGGCAAATCACCAAAATTGCAACAGAACTGGGAAGGTCCATACAAGGTTATAACCCGCATTAATGACGTTGTCTACCGGATCCAGCGTGGGGATCGAGGAAAATTTAAAGTGGTCCATTTGGATAGAATGTGTCATTTCAACGGGATGCTGAATGACGAAGTTGTTCGGGACGAACAACTGTAGGGAGGGAGCAATGTGATAACCACTCAAATGTGAGCAGCGACATCTAGCAGAAAATGTCGAAACTCGAAGACTAGAAGGTTTCGATACTGGATTAGCAAAGTCTCGACTGGAAAGTAGAATCGAATTTTCTAGCAAATTGGAAATTCTATGGGACGCTGGATGGCGAGGATTGTTCTCGAAGTATGTCATTCGAGTATAAATACCAGCATCCCAAAGGTATGCAAATCAGTTCCAAAGTTGAATTTGAAGTGTTAATTAGAAGAAGTGATTAAGTGGTTTAAGTAAAAGATAAGAAAAGTATAAGTGGTTGAGAAATTGAATTGTACTGAGAGAAAGAATTAAATAGTGAATTGTAACTGTACTGAATAAAGGGATTTGTATTGAAAAGAATAAGTTCTATCATTTGTACCCACACAAACATTCTACAATATATACTGCAGAGAAAAAGTGTATTTCGCACGAAATACAAGATGTTTCGAGGAATGAGATCCTACTTACTCTGACACCGAGAAGTTGATAATGATAGGGGTTTTAATGAAACAATATCTGTTTGCTTGCGTAACCACTGGCGCTGTCATTGACTATGATTCTGACACAAATGGCGTTGTTACTACTGATCTGTGAAGGATATTGATTACAAAAATCAAAGGCTTAATAAAATTCAACTTTATTTCTTAAATCTTCGAAATCTACATAGACTTCTGTTGTCGCCGTCTGTTGTAGATGATTTTTTGTTTAGAACTATTACCAACTCCGCGGACTTAAAATTTGCGCCTTTGTGTGCCCAGTGGCAAATTTTGGCAACTGTGTCCTACCGCTGGCGCTGTTGTCGCATATGGGGCAATATGAGATGTTGCCACAGATCCACTTGAAATTCAAAATTCAAACTCCAACTTAAAAAAAAGAAAACAATATTTAAATATTTTCATGAGTTGTTGATCGTAGCCACCACTAACCATCAGCAGCGTCATCTAGGTCATCACATTAATAACACAACTACAGTATGAATAAAATTATTACATCCAAAACATTATTACCTCTTTTTAACGATAGAAGAATAAAGATAAAACTTTGAGCGTACTTTTTAAATAAAAACGAATTATAGATTGGGGTTTGACAAATTCCACAATAATTTGTTATGTTTACACATAATAAAAGAAAAAAGCAAATTTACTAAGTTTTGTCATAAAGTTAGGTTAGGTTAAGTCAGCTAGCACAAAAGATATAATTAACGATTAAAACCACTATAAAACAATTGTGTACATTTTTAAGCACGTTTTGAAATACATATTTCTCCATGTTTCGATCTGATAAAGTACCTAATAAGTTCTTGCACATTTGTCTTAAAAATTGTTTAATAATGTCACAAATATTAATATACATAAATGTAATGAATTTTTCATTCAAAACTTACTCAGGGAAATTTAGTCGAATTTGCAGTTTCTAGAATCGTCATTAAAGTGGAAAAAATAAATTGAGGTGAGGCAACATGTAATATTCCATTCTTTCATTCAAGCTTTAGCTTTACTAAAAATAATTCTTAAAATATAAATTAAAATGTTTGACAGTATGTACTCGGTTTTTAGATTACTACTAGTACTTCTAGTACTAGTACTTTCTTCTAGTACTTTCTCGTCCTCTATTACATTGCCATTGCCCTTATTGACGTCACTTTGCCAAATGTTAAATTGCTCAATTTTATTTTGCAGTTAGATGTAAACAGAGAATCGAACCAAACTTGTTATTTTTTTATCTCTTTCTGTCATTATGTTAAAGGTGATAGCTTCGTTTCACCGAAAAATATGTATTCCTCTTTCAAGTGCAAATTATGTATTGATAAGCAAACGTCAAAATTTGGCACTCGAACGGTAAAAAATACACTTTCCCTTACAGGCCAAGTGCAAAAATATCGCAAAATTTTTTGGGGTGTGACGATCAATTACTTTCAAGAATTTTCGTTTGTGAAAGAAGAGCGGTAAAGTAATTAAAGTAAAAAATGAAAATTGTGAAGTAAAAATTGAAGCAACACAAATAAAAGTGCGTATATGATCAGGCATAGCACAACTTTGAAAAATTTCCAATCAAATAGAAAAGTATTGATTCAAGGTCAGCTACAAAGGCAAAGGAATGGCTGGCGACTTGACAGGATGTGCGGCTCTAAAAAAATCGAAGTCGAAAGGAAGCGAAAAGGATGGTGGTATGAAACGCGAAAATGGGAGTACGTCCAACAAACCAAATACAATAATGCAAACAACTAGAGGTGGCCTACGGGTATATAAAATTGTGATTCTGGGTGATGGGGGTGTAGGAAAGTCCGGTATTAATTGCCTTGTTATTCATTTATGAAAAATCAATAAGTTTTGTTATATTTGCTTATATTTTCCAGCTGTAACTCTGCAATTCGTCAGCCACAGCTTCCTGGATTACCATGATCCCACTATTGGTATGTAATATAAATTAACATTTCTGTGCGTAACTAACGACGGAAATATTTGTCAAAGCTCATTGAGTTCTTTCCGAATCTGTAACCAACCTTTCCTACCTAATTTACAATATTTTTACTCTTTTTGGTATATACATAGTGTTGTGCAAAACAATAGAAACAAGCTTGGCTCAAATGTTTGAGTATCTGTTTCTCTTTTTCTTACGAACTTACAAATTATATATTTGGAAAATCAAAAATATTTCATTAGGAAAAAAAAGTTAATAAAAAAATAAGTGTGCAAAGCAAAATAAATAAAATCAGTTTTTTGTATAACGGCCCTTATTTCTTATGACTGCAGCGCATCTTCGTGGCACTAAGGATATGTAATTGTAAATTGTTGCTGGGGATAGTCTTTCCCCTTCATTTTTTAGGTCTTGGAATAATTTATTTTTAATTTTAAACCGCTCTCCCGCAAATCGCCTTTGAAGGATCCCAAATAAAATCTCAATAGAATACAAGTCCGGTGATTGTGCTGGCTAATCCAGAACTTGAACCCGATTGTTATTTGAATAAACTGAACCAACTTCGATGTGTGTTTCTGGTCGTTGTCGTGTTGAAACACAAATTAATCTGCGTAGGGTATCATTTTGGTCTCCAAAATGTTTTGTAAACGAAACGATCCTTGGTGCTTCAAATTTTGAAGGAAGGATCAACACCTTCGAGCGAAATCATGTTTGCAATTACCCCACCGCCCCGTGCTTTGAGTAACTTTGCGCTCACGGGCATTGAGTTGTTCTCTTCTATGTTTCTACGAACTCCTCGCAAAGATGTACATGTGAACAATGTCCTAAGTATGAGGTTAAAATCGTACAAGAAAAATCCTTCATACTGTATTTGATCCCATTTGCGTTGACGGGATTTAGAGTAGGAGATTCAAGGACGAATACAACACTGTACATAAAAAATGGTGTTCACATATATAATACACTGCATGATTGTCAATTTTGTTAAAAAAAAAAAAAAGATAAACATTTCAAACGCGGATTATATTTTTTTAAATAATTTAAGATTTCACTTTACAAAAAATAAAATTACCTATGCAATGTACTAATTATCTATTGTATTCTTAGCGATTTGCAATAATTCGACCCTATGACCACTTGCAAAAGCAAGTCTTTACCTACGGTTCTACTGAGGCACAAGAAGCTTTTTCCGTTGAGCTGTAATTCCATCAGATATTTGGACATCATACTGGTCACAAAATTGTTATTTAATTCCACAAATGTTAAAGAGGTCTTCTGCATCTAATGTGAATAATTCTGTCACTATTTTCTCAGGTTTTCTTCTCTCTATTCTTTCTAAAAGAGTTTGCTGAAGATTGAGTGTCCTGCATGATATTTATGGCATTCTGTATTCTGGAACATATTAACGTTATTAGCACTTCTGAAATAGTATTTCTTTCTTATGTAATGGATTTTGTTATTGTCCATATTTCCACGGTGCATCGTTTTCCTCTTCCCATCTCAAATCTTACAAAATTGGGAAAGTAATTAGTTTAATGTTGGAATAATATCGTAATAATTATATTTTCTTTATCAAAATTAAAAGAAAAAAACTGTTATACAGAATATTTCTAAAAAAAACAAGAATGTGCTATTTGAAGAGAACTTACTCACAGAGAAATACCGCACGATAATAAGGTGTGCACCACCATAACAACACAAACAATAGATGTATGAACATTTTAATGTAATCTGTCAGACAACACTAAAACACATTCTTTGAGGAATGTTCTCCAGTAAAAACTTTGCATTACGTACATATATTTTTTAACTAATATGAACTCCATTGTATTTATTTGGAATAACATAACAAGAAAAAATCAACAATTTGCGATAGAACATTCATCCACGACACTAGTTTATTGTAATTGGAAATACAAGCAGTAAGCAATTTCAACCATTATAAGGGTAGGCTATTGAATTATATAGATCGGAAGCAACTAATTATTCAAATACGCCGTGTTGACAGTTTTCAAATCATTGTAAGCGTTTACGCGGAAGCCCAAAAAAGTGTCTAAACACTTGCAACTCTCATTTTTCAATTCTTTTCATTTACTTACATCCCAACTATAAGGTAATAAATTACCATCAATCCTGTCAGTCAAACATTTTTTGACAAACATTTTGATCAATAGGAACTTGCAACGCTAACAACTTTTATATCAATCATACTTACAGGAAGTATTTTCGGTTTTTGCAAATAGATTGCGTTATATTTGTTCATTCTTACCTTTGTCAATGTTATGACTTTTTTTCTTTTCATATTTGGTCTATGTAATTTAAGCTTAACTTAGAAGCCAACCGAACTTAATTTTTTGTACTGTTAGTGCGTATTTTGCTTTTTTTATTTCCGTAAACGCAACTAAGCTGTTCAGGGTCACAAATAGATATGAAGTCTATGGTATTGATTTCGTAACAAAACGCGCATGCCAGAATTGGTTTAAGAAATTCCGTTCTGGACATTTTTCACTCAAAGGCTACCAGCGTTCTAGTAGATCAACTGATGTAGATGATGACCAAATCAAAGTTATAATTGAATCAGATAGACGTATGACTGTGCGAGAGATGGCGTCACACGCAAAAATTTAAAATCAATTAAAATGTCTTGGATTCGTAAAAAAGCTCGATATTTGGGATCCACATAAATTGAAAGAGATTCACTTAAAACAACGAATCAATATTTGCCAATTGCATCCTAGAAACAATTAAACTGATCCATTTTTGAAACGATACGTTAAATGGATCGTCTGTACCAACACAAACCACATCGAAAAGTGAACTGCGTCAAAACAATTACTTAATTAATTTGGTAGGTTCATGAAGGTGTCGTGTATTTTGAGCTGTTTCAAAGAACCAAACAATCAATCATGGTTGGGAAGTGATGTCACATATACAATATAGCCCCGACTTTGCACCATAAGATTTTCATTTGTTTTGAACTTTGCAAAACTCGTTGAATGGTAGAATTTTCACTAATTGTGATGACCTGAAATCGCATTTTGTTCGGTTTTGCGCTAACAAGAATTAAGAGTTCTATGAGCGCGGAATCAAGGTTGTTAGAAATGTGGGAGAGGGTTATCGAAAAAGATTGAAAACATATATTTGGTTCAAATTTATTCTATGTATATAAAAAAAAAGGTTTATTCCATACTAAAAAACGAAATTATTTTGCCAATCCAATATTTCGGTCAATACGAGTATCTCTGGCACTGCCTATAATTTATAAAACGAAAAAGTCCATATCTAGCTACCTCTCCCAGTGGCACACGTTGAGTTGGTCTAGGTCAGTTTCCACTTGCTCAAGCTAGTTCTTTCTCTAATGTCTCGTCCCTACGAGTTGTCTGCTTTGTCCGCTCTATATGTACCACCAATAGTAGTTCCGTCGAGACTGATAACTCTATCATTACATATAATTTATTTTTGCGTTCAATTTTTGTGTTCGCAGTTCCGTGTAATTCAAGGTACCCGGGTTCAAATAAAAATAACACTGTGAGTAAATATTGTCTAATCATTAAAAACAAAAAATAAATTGTTATTCTCAATGGATATTCCTTCATCTTACCAATATTAGTGAGTTCAGAAACCCGAATTAGTCAATTGACGCACTAATTACAGAATACGAAAATATCTTGCGACTTAGGTTATGGTAGTATTTTAATTCTCAGCGATTTGCGATTTGATTCATAATATATGTATCTCTTATCATTTCCCACCTTGTGAAGTTTCCGTTACTGTCAAATTCAATGCTTATTTAAAAATCTTAAGAGACATTGTTTGTCCATCAGCAAAACACAAGCGAAAAACAAATGATAGCTAAATGAAATACTTAAGTTGTTATTGAATGTATGTTATATAAAGGGTTTTCCAATAAGGACTTGACAACTTTGAATTTAATTTGTGAACGCAGTCTTTCACTAATCATCAAACTGTCGCTGTCAATTTATTCAGTAAACTCAACATTTTCATCATGGTAAAGTACACGAACGAGCAACGTCTGCAAGTTATAAAAATTTTCTACCGAAATTCGGAGTCGGTGAATGCAACTTTAAGAGCGTTAACTCCAATTTTCGGTCGTAATTCTCGCCCTAGTAGACAGGCAATAACAAGTTTAGTGCAAAAATTTGAGTCTACATAGTCGTTGTGTGATGTTGCGTGTCAGTGAGACAACGGGTTGGTCGAAGTGTAGAAAATATCGCCGCCATTCAGGCGTCCGTAGCAAACGATCCAATCCGTCAATTCCACGGCGTTCTCAAGAAGTGGGCATCGCTCAGACCACATTATGGCGTATTTTGTGTAAGGATCTTGGTTTACATCCATACAAGATCAAGCTGACTCAAGAATCGATGGACCATTTGAAGCGACGTACGTTCTCCGATTGGGTTCTGGAGAAGATGCGCCAAGATGATGAATTTCATCGCAAAATCATCTTCAGTGACGAAGCTCATTTTTGGCTCAATGGGTTCGTCAATAAGCAAAATATGTGTTATTGGTCAGGTGAAAATCCACATGTGCTTCATGAATCACCACTTCATCCACAAAAAATAACTGTTTGGTGCGGTTTGCATGCCGGCGGCTTTATTGGGCCATATTTTTTCATCGACGAAACTGTGAATGGTCAGCGTTATCGCGCCGAATTGGAAGATATGGACTTGGACGACATGTGGTTTCAACAGCATGGTGCCACAAGCCACACAGCACACGCTACAATCGATTTATTGAAGAGTAAATATGGTGAGCGTGTTATCTGAAGACATGGGCCAGTCGATTGGCCGCCTCGTTAGTGCGATTTAACGCCGCTTGACTATTTTCTGTGGGTCTACGTTAAGTCATTGGTTTATGCCAACACGCCGACGACGTTGGAAGAGCTCAGAACCAACATTGAACGCGAAATAGCGGCCGTTTCGGCCGAAATGTCGTTGAAAATTGGGTCCAACGAATGGCCCGCGGTGGCCATATGAACGAAGTCGAGTACCATTCATAAATGTTTTGATTGTACTTCAAGCCGATGATAAAGTTTTTGAAATATCTCAAATGGTTTGCGTTTTATTTAAAAAAAAAAGTTGTCAAGTCCTTATTGGAAAACCCTATAAGGACTTATTTTAATAATGAAGCACACTGCCGAAATAAAAATGGCATAGTTCTTCATACTAATTCATCATTCATATCTTCCCTACTGCAATATTCATTCAAAGGCTTAAAATTATTCTGCCACAATCACTAACAGTTCGCAACATTTGTAGAACTTTCGAATAAATTACATCTTATCAAGAGTACCTTAATGTTAAGGTAGCACAGAAAATTTATTAAGTAAAAAATTTAAGAAAAATGCATTTTAAGTAAAAAAAATTGAACAGCAAATTTTCATAATTTTGAGTTTAACGAGCCGTAATTTTTTGTTGCTGCGCAGATGTACCCAAAGCATTTAAATGCATTGTATGCACTACTAAATTATCTTTCCAAAATGTCCAAAACAATTTTTGTACCTGTTCTAGTTTAGAAATTATAGCGTTTAAAGTGGTTACACCTCCAAATTAGAGGTCACTCATTTTGATGGGCTATAACTTGAAATGGAGTGAGAATAGACTCCCCCTGTCATACAATTTCTTGTTCGGCGGAACTTCGGGAATATGCCCTTAAAGGATTATACTGCTAAACTGGGACACCCTGTATATATTTGGCTGCCAAAAGTAAACATATAAACTACAAAGCAAATACTTATACCTAGACAACATTCTCGGATCCCACCAACCCAACTATGGACTATAAAATCTTGAAACAAAGTAAGAGCTAACTATTGTAGTTTCTAACTAGTAGTATCACTGTCATCTCAGATGACAAGATCGGATAGGATATCAGTTGAACTCTACATATATAGCACAGACTAACTGAACACCAATCTTACCTACTTATTCAACAACAGGAAGGAAGCCCTGATCTTTCCCATTTATAAAAAGAGTTGTAGGGCGGACCCAGGGAACTACCGATGCATTTCCTTTTTAAATGCGTCGTACAAAATTTTTGCAGCAATACCACAAAGTCAACTAATTGCATGGATAGGCACCAATAATCCGCTGAAGGAATATCACGCGGCTTTCCCGCCAGGATACTCCAATGTTGATCACGTGTTTGTTTTAAATAGTATTGTGAAGTCATTTCTATTGAGGAATAGGAGACTGTATGCATTCTTCGTTGACTTCAAAGCAGCTATTGACTCGGTATGTAGCTAAAGTTCGGACGAACGTCCGAAAGCCTGTATGCGGTTACCAAATCAGCTGTGTGGAATAGTCCGATATTATCAGAGTGGTTTTGATCGGGATCAGGAGTGAGACAAGGCTGTGCTTTGGGTCCTAGTCTATTTGCATTCTTCATTGAGGATATTGTGGATTTTCTACCTGGAGATGTGGATTATGCAGGTGTGCTTATTAAAGCTCTTCTTTTTGTGGATCCCGTAGTAGGATGCTCACCCGAACCCTACAGATTACAATAAACAGACACTTCGAATACTGCAAAATATGGTTTCTGGTGCTGAACCTAAGTCTCAAATAATGATATTCAAAAGAGGTGGAGGCAGAAATTGCGCAAACGAAAAATGTCGCTTTAGTGGGAGAACTATTCAAGTTGTGAAAGATTATAAGTACCTCTGAGTCCATTTTACGAGTGTTCGTTGCTAGAACAAAAAAGATACGCGACAATAAAACGCGCTGGTTCATAAATAGTAATTGCGTTTTATTTAAAGTAGAAGTGTATTCGTTGAGGGCTACGAATGAACTAAATTGGAAAAGGTAATTTTGGAAAAGGGATGATATGATAAGTCTGATAACATTCCGCCCACCTTGAACTAATGATTAATTAGTTCAACAATCAGAGTTGTTGTTTTAAAATCTTAAAAGAGGATATATCTTCGTTGCGGGTCGTGTTAGTTTTCCATCAGTAGTCTTTAATGTGGGTACTCGGACTTTTATCCGTGCCGGGGTTAACTTCTGTAACCCGTCCCGTTCTCCACTTACTCGGAGGCATATTGTCTTCTCGTATAACGACGGCATCTCTTACAGTAAAGTTTGTGGTTGCTTTGTTCCACTTTACGTGCTGCTGCACTTGATCCAAATATTCGTTATGCCATCTCTTTCAAAAATGTTGACTAAGTTGAGATATTAAGCGTCATCGATTTGTTAAGTTAACTTTAACATCCTTGATATCAGGTTCTGGAATTGTCTTGAGTGATTCTTCTATAAGGGTATGCCCGGGAGTGAGAGCCTGTAGATCGTGTACATTGGTTGAAGCCGGACACAGAGATCTAGAGTTTACGCGTGCCCCTATTTCTGTCAAGAGCGATAAAAATTCTTCGAACAGCGTACGTAGTGGATGAAATTTAACTCGCTTCACTGCGGCCTGCTAATAACCTCCCATGTAAGATGCTGCTGACGAGTTAAAGTGCCAGGGTTTTCGGTCATCGATGAGATATTCAGCGAGCTGGGCATCTTTGGTTGCGTTGGTAAGCAAACTCTTAAGCTCTTTTTCGGCGCCAACAAAATTGGTCCCGTTGCCGCTGAAGAGCTCCGTGCAATGACCACGGCTTTAGCAGCTTGCCTTGGCGCCTCAGAGTTTTCCTTGAATTTAATCAATGAATGTCGTCAGCGAAAAAAATCTTTCATGTTAGCTTTATCCAGAAATTAGGCGCTTCGTGGACCTTGATTGGACTAGGATGGTTGGATACTAACGAAATAGATGCTGATTTGATACCTCTACGCTTCTACGATTGATCGGTGAATGTTATTATAATAACAAATCTGAAGATGAATTCAGTTACGTGGTTCAATTTTTAAATTGAAAAAAACCGGTTGATTATGTTCTAAACTTCGATTGGCTTGCACTGCATTTTTGATCAACCACCACAGCGAAAAGTTAACAAGTTCTTGGAGCATTAAGCCACACGAAGCGCAGTCGGTTGGATTTTTTGTGCTTTGAGAACATGAAACCAATTTTGCGAAGGTACAATTTTTTGGATCTGAGCTACGCGGTTAGCAACAAATGTACACCACTTGCTAAGGTACTGATGGATCCGAAAAAGCGCTAGTGTTGAATCTGTCTACCCGTACAATTTGCAGACGGATTGGTCGTAGGCCCTTTTCAATGTATCAGGTAGCGGATGCCAAAAGATTCCCAATGTCTTTACGCTGGCGGAACCGTTAAGATCCATTGAAGGATTAACTTCTTGTTGTTCAGTTGGAATAAAGTCAGAACATATGCGGAATTCGATGACGATTTTCTCAGATGGAAGCATGTTTGAAAGCTGTATCTGCAGGTGATGTAATGATTACAACATTTATGTTTTCGGAATATGTTCTTAGAATAAGCTTGCTGGAACTGATTGGGCACTGTTGGATATATTTCTAAAAAAGGTATTTTAGCCATTGCCCATCTCTAGATTATCAGAGGTCGTAGAACTCCGAGTATTAGTTAGATTAAAAATTTTTATTTCGTTTAGACTTGATCCTTGACTAAATATGTCATTGACTATTCTCCATTGCCTTTTTGCATTAAGTCTACTTTCATGGCGTTGTTGTTGATAGATTATTAGTCAGGTCAAAGATATTATTCCTCATAAGCTGATATCGTTTTTTTATTGAATAAAAGTTGAAGCAATTTTTTTATTAATTTATTTTTTTGTTGTTGTTGAAATATACATCTAAAATTATTTTGCAGTACCAGAGATCTTAGTAACGAGCAATGAATCTACATAGTTTTGTCAGCCTCTGTATACAGCGAATGTATTTAAAAAACACTTGGAATAAGACCTAAGGTATTGTCACAGATAATAAATATATACAGATGTCTCATTCATATTGGAAGTTTTGTCCTATGAAAATGAAATCGAACTAAAAAAAAAACTTTTTTAAAAAGCTGCAAAGAGCAGAAAAATCATTTTATTCCTTTTCGCTTTTTGCTCTTGCCACTTGTCACTCACACATGCAAAGTCGTTTATCGCGCAAAAACAATACGTGAACGAAAGAAATAAATAAAAAAAACATACGTTGACGTTACCCAGCATAACCGGTTTATTTGGGTTTATGTACGTGTGCTTGTTATTTTGTTTGTAACTTGTTATGCAATGTAAACGAAATGGGGGTAGGAATATAATTTTGAAGATCATGAGATCGATGGTCCACGATGTGGACGTGCTAGAGGGGGCGAGTATGACGTTGCACCACACTATAAAAGTGGTTGATATTTGAAGCACGAGGTGTTAAGGCCTAATACATGTTATGGGGTTGAAGATATACGTATGTACATGAGCGCTAGACCAATTTCCCGATTTTAATTTTGTGCTCAGGACATTAAGTACCTAAAAAATTTGATATATTTCCAAGCATTGAGCAACATCGAACTTATTCGGAAAATGTATGTACACTTAGAAACATTCAGTTTCGTACGAAGAATATCTTTGCGAAGTATTCGTTATTCTCGAAAAAATTAAAATATTTTCCCAGTTTATTTATTATTTAATTTTTAAATTTAATCGAATAAATTAGAAAAATATAAATAAAAAACCCAAATTCTATTTAAAAGCCAAAAAAATTAATGTTAAATGATATTAAGGTAAGAACTTAAGAAACATTCAGTTTCGTACGAGGTTTAGTTTACTTAAAAATTAATAAATTTAATACGGTGTAGGATTTCCTTTGTGCTTAATTACAGCTGCGAGTCTACTTGGAAGCGATTCAACAAAATTTTTGGTTATATCTGATGGAATTTTATTCCACTCTTCCAATATGAGTGATTGAAGCTCCTTTTTGTTTTTCACTGACCTTGTTTTTCTTATCTGTCTTTCCAAATGTTCCCACAGATGTTCGATAGGATTAATGTCTGGACTCTGGGGAGGTGTTTCAATGCATTTTGGGCAGTTGTATAAAAGCCAGAGACGCACGTCTAATGCCCTTATGCTTTGGATCGTTGTCTTGGTAAAAGTGGAACGTGTCCTGAATTCTCAATTTGTCGGCTGAATCTTTTAAATTTTCTTTGAGAATATTAAGGTACATATTTTTATTCATATTGCCCTGGATAAATATTAAATTTCCAACACCCTCCCAGCCCATAGCTCCCCAAACCATAACAATTTGTCCACCATGTTTTACAGTCGCGGACAAGTTTTTTGTAAGGTAAGCTTCGTTACGTCTCCGGTAAACTTTTTCCTGTTTTTTGTCATTTCGGAAAAGTGAGAATTTGCGTTCATCTACGAATATGACATTTTTCCAGAAGCCTACTGGCTTATCTTTGTAAGTTTTGGCAAAATTCAGTCTCTTGATTCTATTGACTTCGCTGACCAAAGGTTTTCTACGACATACACGTGAATAGTAGCCATGTTTCTTAAGTGTGCGCCTGATTGTAATTGGGTTCACGTTGGTTCCATTGAAATCAATTAACATCTTACTCAATTCCACTGAAGTCAACATGGGATTTATTCTTATTTCACGAAGAATAAATTTTTGTGCAGCCTTGGTAATTTTTCTGGGTGCCTTGTTGCTACACACATTTTTTATCCTTCCCTCTTCAAAGAACCGTTTACAAATATATTGTATAGTTGACCTTTGAAGATGTAATATTTTGCCTATTTCGGCAAAAGATTTTTTATCCTTTTTTTTTATGCCAACGATCGTACATCTTCGCTTATATTTTTACCATTCTAAGAAACCAAATTATTAACATGGAAATTGATTCCAAAAAATAAAAATACCTCTATTGTTTACTAAAAAAAACATAAAAAAAATTAATCGGATAAATCAAGCTTTCAAACCTTAAAATTCTGATCTGTAGTTGCACTTACTTCCGTGGTACGAAACTGAATGTTTGTTCTCTTTGCAATGCAAAGTTAATGATGACATCTAAAATAAACAAATTGTACCGTTAAGTTTTTTTTTTTTATTGTGAAGAAAATGAACTAATGAAGTTATTGCACGATGACTCTTTAACGGAAATGCAAATCCTTTAATCTAAATTGGGATTTTTTGCTGGAAAAGCAATCCGTATGAAACTGAATGTTTCTAAGTGTATATGTTATTTACGAGTACATATTTGCTCCCTTTTCTTTCGAGTTATGTAAAAGGGAGTTTTTAAAACTCTACGCAAAATATTTTTATGTAAAGATCGAAAATCTTCAATTCCGAGACTTGGGGACAACGCAGTAATGTACGGTCGAATATATGGGAGTTCGAACAAGTGGAATGGGATCTCAACCAACTTGGAGTGCAGCACCGCTGAAAACAGCTGGCGAAAGATCGCGCCAAGTGGAAAGGCTTGTTGGTTGAGGTCCTGGTCCACCCCGAACTGTAATGCCACCTAAGTAAGTAAGGAAAATATTGGAAATATTTTTCCGACAGCCATGAATGAGCCATATTTTAACTAGCAAAATCAATGTTCCTTAGAGTAGAGACTTTGGATCCAATTTGTTAAACCAGACTGAAGTAGCACCGGTTGCCTAGGCTTATTCTGGTGGTAATCTTCGACAAGATGTCATTTGTTCAGTTTGCATTAACCCAGAGGAAGAGGAACTAGTCTAAAGCAATGAGTGTTTACAGTGACAAATTGTACGGTTTGGTAGACGACGGGGTTATCTTTGCTCGACAAAATGTATTTTACAATGGCGGCAGATTTTGGCCATCCTGAAGTGTCTATATCAATGACGTGTCCCAAAAGTCCTGACCTGGCCCCGTGCTACTTTTTTTTATTCCTCAAACTCAAAACGTACCTTAAGAGTAAGGAACGCACGGTAGAAAATGTAGATAGAAAAATGTAAAAAGCTACGACCAAGGCTTTGAAGGCGATGTTAGAAATTGCCTTCCAGCATTGCTACGAAGAGTGGCAGCACCTTTGGGATCGCTGTGTGCGCTCTCAAGGGACCTACTTTGAAGGTGACAATTCATTTTATGTTTGATACATGTGTTTTATAAAAAAATTATTCTTATTACTCTTGGGACACACCACGTATATATTCCAATATATGTACCTAGTATTATCTATATATATACCTGTATAATAATTGATCACTGCTCTTGGCTTATATATAACCACAACTTTTTTTTTCTTTTGGTGGTAATTTCGAAGTTATTTCCTTAATTTCCTGCATAACATTTCTATTTAAGCCAGGGGACAAACTTTTAATTTTAATCCACCTGTGCAATGAAGATGGATGCGGCAAGTGTATCTCAAGTTGATCCCGCAAAAAGTTGTATCCGGCAGCTGAACGAAAAAAGATGCACTGCGAAATCCATTTCTCCTCTTCGGTGTATTAATTTTTACCCTGTGATAAGATGAGCTTCCAAAATTCATAGCATTTTGCTTTTAAAATAAATTTGGTTTCGATTTTCTTTAATAGTTATTCTCAAGACATTGTTCAATTTCTTGAGCTTTTCAATTCTCCTAATGTAAAAAGATTGCCTTTTTACATGAGCCTCACAATTGGCGCAAGCAAAGTCAATGTGATCATTGAATTTTGTCCTTAATAAATTTTTAGAAGCCAAATTTAGTTCCCCTATTGTTATTTCACTCGAACTCAGTTTTAAATCTTTATAATTTTCATAAGTAATCTTAGCTTTGACTGGATCAAAGCAAGCAGAACCGTCTTCGTTTTAAAAAGAGAGAGGGATAAGAGTTTGTTTTTAAATATTTTTTCCCCAAAAAGGCATTTTCAAAATGTTTGCTGCAAATGTAAGGTTTTTTAAGGTATTTTATATGTTCACGAGACTCCTCCATCAAAGCTAACCATTCATCATATTTAACAGTGCCTTTTTTAGGGAAACGAAATAATTTCATATCTGAAAACTCAATTTCGGTTGCACAGCAATGTGCTATTGCGCACTTTAGTGGATATATATATCAAGTAATACATATATGGATAAAATATATTGAAATAAAAATAGATACCTATTTTATAGATTAACCTGTGCACTTTAATTATCACTTCAATTCAATTACTTATTATTTACATGCACTGCATATTAATAACACGAATAATATTTTGCTCGTCAAACTTCAATCACAAAATGTAAAGAAATATTCGACTTTTCCCGCCTTTCAATTGTTCTTTCTTACATGCACACCCATACGCTCAAACAAAATACCAATTCACGAAAAATGAATGAAAACAAACAGCCAAGTCTTCATACCCCTTCCCGCAAATCCCTTGCAATTGTTTTTCATATTCCTTTTGCTCCTGCCCAAAACTTGTGGTGAGAGAAAAAAAAATCTCTGTAAACAAAGCAAGAAAGAGCGAAAATAAAAAAGCTTTACATTATTCCGAAAGCTCGTGTCGGCTGGACGGGTGTCGGCTAGCCGACAAAAATTGAACCATTTTTTTCTACAGCGATGAGACATCTGTATAGATTTATTATCTGTGGTATTGTTATACCAGTACTATGTTGTGAAGCAAACAAACAAGTTCAGATGTTTTTAAACATTTTAATTTATATTGTAAATTTGTTACTGTCATATACATTTTTTTTAAAGAACACTCAAGAGGGTGTGACTACTTTTAAAATGACGGAGCACGTGTTAAGTTTTTCCGAAAATTGGATAAATTAGAGAGAGAGAGAGAGAAGGTTGTTTGGGCTCAGTGGTTATTTCACTCTGTGGGTGGCATCCATCATCTAATGGGGAGACCAAATTATTAGTGTAAATTAACTTGATGTTGTATTTAGGCAACCATTCATCTTAGGTGCCAGAAAAAAAGTCTTTCGGGCACGACTGTCACTGAACCCCGAACCGTCCGATTGGGAAGCCAATACACCACCACTTGAGCCACGGCCAAGTTAGTTATCCATTCTGTAAGTTATCTTCAGTGGAAAATTTACCTTGTACTTCTCTCATTTTAACTGCAATTTTATTATTTTCACTTCATTGATGCTTACAAGCTAGACAAAAAAAAGTTTAATTAACTATGCTATCTAAGTGAATAGCCCCACACGGGCTCTCTAAGTTAAACGTAAACACTTAAACTATGTCTTTCGACGTAATCCATCAATGGCTGTTGTAGAGTTTCAAGCACAGAAAAGAAAAAATATTATGATATACCTCGAATCACTCTGAGTGAAGAAAAACTCGCCGTCCTATCCGGACTCCCACCCCTGGAGAGCAAACGTAGAAACCAAACACACCTGAGTTTAAAACCACTACAAAAACAATTTTCCTTTCTCCTCCTTCCATCTTTCCGCCCGCGCCCTGGCAACAGTAAAAGGGTATCTAACCCCTTAGGCGCGCGTGAATTATAAAAAAAGAATATATATATATATATATTTATTATTTCACTAAAGTACATGCATAAATCTATCACGCAAAAAATTAATTTTGTCTTAAAAAGCGTAGTAAATGATTTTCTTTTGTTGTTGCATGTTGCATAAAACCTAAAATTTTAAATTACTAAAACTATTTTAGGTAATTAAATTCATTCTTTTCTTAAATTTGTTTATTTATTATATCTATTATTTTGTTTTAATTTTCTTTTTGTACCTAAATAGCTAGCTAAATAGCTTGGCTTAAAAATAAGCCAAGACCCTGAATAATAGACGAACGCCTACGGTGGAACGAATCCGTTATATTGGGGGAAAAAGCTTCAGAGATCATATTGTTCGTCTTCTCTCCCCACCTTACCATTCATGCAGAAAGCTAGCATACTACAATTGTCAGACTTAAGAGCACCAATTTTTGGTATTTGTACAGATTTTAAGAATCTCATTCGCTTCTAAAAGGCATAACAAATTTTACCGAAATCGCTGATCGACCTTAATCCGCAAAGTCCGTACAATCATTTTCTTCTTGTTAATCTAAAGTATTCTCGTCCAGACCAGAACAGTATATACGACAACGGGTGCACCAAAACTTTACCGTACTTAAATATAACCATCCAAATAATTTGTGTTTCAACCCTGATGTTCATGAATTTCACGTTTTCACAGTATCTATTTTCTTATGGGTGATTTCAGAACGGATACTCTAATTAGTTGGATGGTTAATTAAAAGCTCGTTAAGTGCAGCTTTTATTTTTGCGATAAGGTACGATTTTCTTAAGCTAATCTAAACTTGACGACTGATAATTTCCATTTATTTAAAACCTTAAAATCAACCAAGCAATCCCAAAACCTATTCCATTTTGTATAGAAGACCTGTGGTATAATGATGGTTCTAAGGCTCTTTTGATAACAGAACCAGATGCTATAGGATCTAAGTACGAGTATTAGAAAAAATGTAGCATATAACGTCCCACTTTTATTCGTAGAACTCGTGTGTCCATTTTTGCAATTCTGTTTTGTAGGCTTCTGATTTATTCATTTACAAGTCGGTATTCAACCGGAAGTTACTTGACAAACAACTATAATAAGGCTTAGTCACTTATTCTGCTATAACTTATCTCTTAGACTTTCTTCATTATGGGACAGGGTGTGATGAAAATTAAATTTAGAAATGAATGGCAGCTTTGCTCTTATATTGCTCTATCCATATCTGTGAATTTCTTTAACTGCAATAATTATTTTTGTAAATAAAACTATTAAAGTACATTTTTAATTATAGAGGACTCATATCAACAGCAAGCTGTGATCGATGGCGAAGCAGCTTTACTAGACATTCTTGACACTGCAGGTCAGGTCGAATTTACTGCAATGCGTGATCAATACATGCGTTGTGGAGAAGGCTTTATAATATGTTATTCAGTTACGGATCGTCATAGTTTTCAAGAAGCGTCCGAATACAGAAAGCTCATCACACGTGTTCGTCTATCCGAAGATATTCCTTTGGTTCTAATTGCCAACAAATTGGATCTGGAAGCCCATAGAAAAGTTGTGAATCAAGTGTATGTACCAAATAAATCTAAATGTGTATACTCGTATTTTAGGTGTCAACAGAGGAGGGAAGAAATCTAGCTTCCCAATTTGGCTGTCCATTTTATGAAACATCGGCTGCACTACGGCATTACATAGATGATGCGTTCTATAGCCTTGTAAGGGAGATTCGCCGAAAGGAACAGCAAAGGGTAAGAAATATGAATTAGTCTAAAGACATCTTATGATACAATTTCTACCTAGGATTTTATTTTTACATCTTCGAATGCATGTAGATATATATTTTTCAAATGTTTTGATGTTTGTAGTATTCGGATATATAAACGTGATTTATATTCTGCTTGAACAAATTATGCTTTAACACAGTGAATATCTTTAATTTGTTATACATATTACTCTGGGTGAAGTACCACGACAGTGATCGTTTGGCCCGCGGCGTTCTATAAAAAACTCTTTCAGCGTAAACAGCAAACCATGCAGTGACTTTGAGTAGATGTTAATAGCTCTTCAGTGCCCTAGAACCACAAATTTTGTTTGTTCACGTATCCACATAGGTGCAAATGGGCCCCGTCTGTGCGCCAAAAAGACTGACGAATTATTTATAAAAAACATCGTTATGATTATTCCGCGTTCTTCAGGAGTATATCGTTCCACTGCTTATTCACATAAATCTCAATTCTAGCTGCTTCACAAATGTCAAAACCGAATTGACATTCTACACCATTTGTAAAATCTATGGCATTGATAGGGTCATATTATGGCCCACTCTGAATTTAAGCGGCGATGCTATTATAAAGAAAATTTTGTTTATTGTCGAACTGTTGGATAAGCAAACTGCCAAATCAAATTTAACCTCATTGATGCCAAGATGAGTTGAACTGATCCGAAATGGATTATGTGCAGTGTTAATGTAGTTCTCAAATTTAAGCTAGCAACACTTCAACATTATTCGCTTATGTAAGCTAGAAAGCATTTTTGTGCTCACTGTCAATTAATGTTGCCTGAAATTCGCCTAAGTTTTATATTTCTCGCATGACAAAAAATATTTAAATATAAATTAATGAATTTTTAACAAATTGCTTTAGCTGCCTATTTGGGATGTTTTTATATAAAGGGTGATGTTTGCTGTTTGGTTTTCCAGTGTTCTATTTTTGCCTTGATTCGTGACATGTATCAAAGTCATCAAATTTTCGTTGGGTGCGCCTTAGAAAAGCTGGAGCAAGATCCACTTTCTTATCGATAAATTGTCTTCAGCGATGAAGCTCATTTCTGGTTGAATGGGTATGTTAATAAACAAGACTGCCGTATTTGGCCCAATGAGCAACCACAGGCAATACAAGAGCTGTCAATACACCCGGAAAAATGTACTGTTTGGTGCGGTTTATGGTCCGGCGGAATCATTGTCCCACCGTTTTGAAAGATGACCGTGAAAACAACGGTATCGTCAATGGCGCCCGCTATAAACCAGCGCCAATTGCAACCTTGGAAGACAACATCACACTTGTTGTTAGCGAGATACCAGCCAATATGCTCGAAAAAGTTATATAAGTATGGACCACTTAAAACTTAGTCGTGTTCAACATTTACATGAAATAATCTTTAAAAAGTAAATGGCAAGAATTGATTTATCAACTCAAGTAAAAAATTGTATACCCTTTTGCAATTTTCCTGTTTTTTTTTGACGATTAAAAACCAAACGCTTAAAAAATCATCCTTATATACAATATGTTGAATTCACAGAGCGAAATGTTTGCACTTTTGCGTCTCTTGCAAAACCATGTAATATAACAAAGCTTACGAGGGCTATATGATAAGTACCTGTGTTAAGCAAGAAAACGCATTAAAAAAATTGTTTTATTTATTTCTCAATATAGTCTCCTTTCAGCTCAACACATTTAGTCCAGCGATTTTCTAACTTTTTCAAGCCATTCAAAAAATATGATTTGTCGAACTCCGCAAAATAACCCTCTGTTTCGGCGATGATTTCGTCGTTTGACGACGAAAGCCAAGCCATTTTTTCATGTTTGGAAACAAAAAGAAATCACAATCATTTTGTAGCGTAATTCGACCAGTTTTGCGAGTGCTCCGAAGTTGTCATGCGATTAGTTTTAAGTTTTAGTTTAAGTTTAATTTTTAAGTTATAGCTTGTATTAAGCCGAATAAATGGGGGCATTCGCCCTCACCAAAATTAAAAATTAAATTAAATTCCCACTTCAATAACAAGCGTTCCTTCTCTTTCGGACAATATTCCTACCCGCGCTAATGTGAACAGGCACATTGTAAGACCTCGTACACCAGAACGGTTTGATGATATTGGTCATATAGTAAATGCACGCGAAAAAAAAAGAATATGCAGACAGTGCAAGGGCTATATGCATGTATTTTCATATACATATGTGGAAAAAGTTTCACGTACAACACAGCGTCAGATTGCCTCAGAATATTAAGCGGCATATAACTGGCCACAAACTCATCAAGCATGTGAGAGTGTGTTAGTAAATTCTTTTTGGCGTTGCATACAATTTTGTGGGGGCTGACGCCCCCATTTATTTCGCTTAATGCAAGCTTAAACCAACTTATAAACTAGGACCTAAAAACTAGGAAGTAAGGCAATGGTGGAGGAGATCAAGTTTAAGACGAGAAGTGCTCAGGTTAAAATCAAAAAGGGAGAGGTTTGAGTTGAACTTACGCTCCATATGTTCTACACGGGAGATTAATTCTTTAGAGCCATAAGAGATGCGGTGGGTTGGGATATAGAAGATACGAGGACAGTGTAAATTACGAGGGTTAGTGTTGAATAAATAGAAATGTAAAGGGAAACGCAGTCCACAGAATCAGAGAGCAGTCGATGAATGAAGGGAATGTCAGCAACGTCTCTGCGTATTCAAGTTAGGAAGTTTGAGGCGGTCATGATAGGGAGGTAAGATAAATGGGTCATTCCAGGGTAAATATTGTATTTTTTGTAAATATTGATTTAAAAGGACGTGCGGTGTCTTGTCGGAAGAAACGGGTCTGGATGAAAGAATGGCTGAAAAAACCAAACGATTTTTCACACGAAAATCTCCTGAATGAGCTGAAATTAAGTTGATTTTATAAATTTCCTCCCCATGCATATTATCAACGTCAAGCCGGAAACGGGTGATAGGTCAAGTGGTGTCGGTTATCACAAAATTATAAAAAAAAATCTAAGTCATGTACTTTTAAAATTATTGGCACTCAAAAAAAATTGAGAAATCTGACACCCTGTGACGATCTTTCAAGTGCTGTGACCGCATATCTTTACTTTTCTTCCATTTTTTTTTGTCACGTAGGTTAGGTTAGGTTAGGTAAGAGTGGCTGTTGGAAATACCAACCCACTTAGGCCTATTGGTCCATTGTTATGCCACGTGAATCTATGATCCTCTTACTAATGGAACCAGTTTGAGCTTATAATAAAGCGTAGGAGACTGTTAACGTCTATGTTTTCTAGATCGTTTAGGTCTCTGGGAGAGAGCTGGGCATGTGCAGAGTAGGTGGAGTATTGTCTCCTCTTCCTCGTCCATGCAGCTTCTACAGAAATCATTTGTAAAAGCACCAAGCCTTCTTGCGTGCTTGCCTATGAGGCAGTGTCCAGTAATGATACCTATTATGACGCTGAGATGTTTCCTATCTAAAAGGATCAGACACTTAGAGCGACTCAGATCCAGCCTTGGCCGGATCTGTTTGGTCGTTAGACATGTTTGGCCAGCAGTCCACCTAAGGGCTTTTCTTTTACTGGCATCCAGCTTTAGTATTAGTTTGCACGTAGCTATTGGTATACCTATACTGCCTTTATCCGGTAAAATAAGTAGAGTGGTTCCAATTTTGGCGAGTTCATCGGCTCTGCAGTTCCCTGGAATGTCTCTATGGCTCGGCACCCAACAAAGGTGAATGTTGAACTGCTCTGCCATCTCCATGAGAGATGATCGGCATTCGAGGGCGGTTTTAGAATATAATGAGACCGAGTCCAGGGACTTGATGACGGCCTGACTATCCGAAAATATGCGGATATCCTTTGCAGATATCACGTTTTTCTTCAGCCAGGACAGAGCTTCTTTAATCGCCAAAATTTCCGCCTGGAACACGCGGATTAAGCTTAGATTTAGCTTATCTGAGAGAACACCGCCACCAACTCCGCTATCGGTTTTAGATCCATCTGTGTAGAGATGGATTGACTTGTCCTCCATGAAAGCATCTTCCTCCCAGAATGATCTAGAGGGGAAGCTTACATGGAAGTTTTTGTCAAACCAAAGTTCAGGTATGGTGTAATCGATGTTCTCTATGAGGATTCCTAATATATTAAGAATATTAGCGTGGCCAAATGAATTATTTGTCAACTGCTTAGTTGCTTTAAGGCGAATAGCTGCAGTCGCAGCTACTTGCCTGCTAAATATGTCTAGGGGTGTCAAGTGAAACAGAATATCTAATGCCGCAGAGGGGGTAGACCGCAAGGCTCCGCTTGTGCATAGACATGCTGTTCTTTGGACTTTACTTAGTTTAATGCGGTTGACTGCATTTTCCAAGGTCGTCCACCAGACAACCACCCCGTAGGTAAGTATCGGTCTTATGACCGAGATGTATAGCCAGTGGGTTATGCGAGCTTGAAGGCCCCATTTGTTCCCAATGGCCTTTTTGCAAGAGAATAAAGCTATTGTAGCTTTATTAACTCTTTCTTGAATGTTGGGTTTAGTTTTAGTTTAGTTTCCTGTCAAAAATGAGACCCAGATATTTTGCTGTATCGGAGAAAATTAAACTGGTACCATTTATTGAAGGAGGGTCTATGATTGGAACTTTATATTTCCTGGAAAAGAGGACAACATCAGTTTTATGGGGGTTTATTCCCAATCCACAGCGATCTGCCCAGCGGGTTAATCTATTGAGATTTACTTGAAGGAGTTCTTTAATGGTATTGAGATGTTTTCCTGAGACGGCTATAGCAACGTCATCCGTATAGGCAATCACTCTGCTACCACCCGCTTCCAGGTATATCAGTAGTTCGTTAATTACTAAGTTCCAGAGAAGGGGAGAGAGGACACCGCCTTGCGGCGTACCTCTGCTGACATATCTTTTAGCAGAAGTCTCACACAGTTTGGAGTTGATTATCCTGCTTTTTAGCATTAGACCGATCAACTCCCCAAGTGAGTCGTCTACCTGCAGAGTTGACAGCGCAGTCGTGATTGCGGATGTGTTGACGTTGTTAAAGGCGCCCTCTATGTCTAGGAAAGCAACCATTGTGTACTCCTTATATTGTAGAGATCGTTCGATGTGGCTAGTCAGAGAATGCAAAGCCGTTTCCACCGACTTTCCTTTACAGTAGGCATGTTGAGCCGTAGGCAGAAGTCTTGGATCAACTTTAGCTCGAATGTGGATATCAATCAGTCGTTCTAGAGTTGACTGGGAGTTGAGAAGGAAAGTTGATAGACTTATAGGTCTGAGGTCCTTTGGGACAACATGAGAACATTTTCCGGCTTTGGGAATGAATACTACATTGACTTCTCTCCATAACAGTGGAATGTGGATAAGTTCCACACAGCTCCTCATAATATTTTCTAACACTGGCAGAATAATATCTGAGGACCTCTGTAGCTCGGCAGGTATTATACCATCCGGACCAGCAGATTGTATGGTTTGAAGCTATGCAGCGCCCAGAGCAGTTTGTCTCTCATAATCAGACCATGAATTTTGGTCACGGTTGCAGTAGGCCTGTTTGGGCTGCTACTGGCCGCGAGTTGGGAGCTACTTGGAATGTGGGTGTCCAGAAGCAGGTTGAGTGATTCATCACTTGAGGTTGTCCAAGAGCCATCGGTTTTTTTCAAACAGCTAGGCATCATAGGATTTGTAGAGAGGATTTTTCTTAGCCGCGATGCCTCAGAGGTTTCTGTGATTTTGTCACATAATGACCTCCAAGATTGTCGCTTTGCCTTCCTCAGTTCTTTTTTGTATAAAAAGTTTTCTACAGGAGTTTCTTAGCAGTCCCTGTGTCGATGTCCACCAATATGGCATTTCATTGGTGTCACGCGGGGGACTTGATAGTTCAGAGCAGGGCTGCGAAAGAATGCAATCATTGCGGAATGCATTCATTGAAGTCCCCTTAAGAATTCACATGGATTTGTTTCAATTCAATGACTTCAATAATGACTTCAAGTTAAAAAAAATAAATCACCATTCATTCTGAAGTCATGATTTAGCAATCGTTTTTTGCATTCATAATTCATAATAAGTCAGTGAAGTCTTTGAAGTCTTTGAAGTCATCTGAAGTCATTGAAGTCTTTCAAGTCATTGAAGTCGTTGAAGTGTTTGAAGTTTGAATATTATATGAAAACAGTCCATTTTATCAATTTCATTTTATAAAAATAATATTAATTAATTATAAAAACAGTAAAAAAACAAGTAAAAGATATAGAATAGATAAGAGTTAAAACTATTAATATAAATAATATTTTTATCAAAATGTGATTTCTACCTGGGAAAGAGTTTAGTGTCTATCATATCAGTTAATGCTTTCAATTACATTCAAGAATAAGTAGGTACTGCTAGACTAACAGTGCTAGTAATACTGTTTAATTGAATTTTGAAGTCTAAATCAAATATACATATGTATTGATTTAAATTATTTATGTTTGAACTATATTATGTATTGCTTTTAGGCAAAGTTGTGCATACATTTTTTTTTGTAATTTATGTAGTCGTTGTTCATTAGTCATTATTTTTATTTATTTATTCTTCTGGTAGGCGACAGTAAAAAACAAATTCAATATCTTGAATCACTTCCAAGACTTCAACGACTTCAAGGACTTCAGATGACTTCAATGACTTGAAAGACTTCAATAACTTCAGATGACTTCAAGTGAATGCAATGAATGTTAGTGACTTCAAGGTGACTTCAGTGAATGGAGAGCATTCAAAATGATTGCATTCATTTTGACTTCAAAATTATGAATGCAAAAAATTATTGCTAAATCATGACTTCAGAATGAATGGTGATTTATTTTTTTTTAAATTGAAGTCATTGAATTGAAACAAATCCACGTGAAGTCAAATGAGTTAAATGATAAAATGATTGCATTCCTTTACAGCTCTAGTTCAGAGGATAGCGTTTCTGACAGTATTCCTCTGTATTTTAGCCAATTCCGGAACACTGGTTGGCTGGGGGGAGCATCACTCAGACTGAATTGGATGTATCTGTGGTCTGAAAAGGATGGTATCGTAATACCTGAGTAACCCTGAGTAACTCTTCTGTAAATTACGGTCCAAAATTGAAACATAACTAAAGGGTCCGCCATCTAACATTTTTTTTTCAACTAGTGCTTATTTCGTGAATGGTAACACTTAGCTCATGTCTGATTTGACAGATAATTAGTTTTATCCTTCCGCTGAACGAATATGGTTGTGTATACGCTTGAACAACGCTGGGAAATATTGCGACATTACTTTGAAAATCATGGTAATGTTGCAGAATGTGTGCGAAAATTGCGTACGGATTTTGGAAGAAGAGAAGCACCGTCAGCTCCGTATGTTCGCTATCTTGTGAAAAAAGTGAAAGAAACTGGCATCCTCATCGATAAACCAAAGCGTGAAAAGCCAAAAACAGTGCGTACACCCGAGAATATTGCTGCTGTGGCGGAAAGTGTGCGTGAAGCGCCATCAACATCAATTCACCGTCGTTCTCAACAATTGAACATTTCGGAGACATCATTGAGACGAATTTTGCATAAAGACCTTGGTATGACGCCATACAAAGTCCAATTGGTTCAGAAGTTGAAGCCAACTGACCATCCAATGCGTTTTCGCTTCGCTAAGTGGGCCTGCGATCGACTTAGAGAAGATGCCGATTTTGCCAAAAAAAACATCTTTTCAGATGAAGCTCATTTTGATCTTGGCGGGTATGTAAACAAGCAAAATTGTCGCATTTGGGGCACAGAAAACCGATATTGAAAAGCCGATACACCCAAAACGAATCACTGTTTGGTGCGGATTTTGATCCAGAGGCATAATTGGGCCATTTTTCTTCGAAAATGAGCAAGGAGTGGCCGTTACAGTCAATGGCGATCGTTATCGGGCCATGTTGAACGAATTTTTGTTCACAAAAAGGATATTGGCAACATTTGGTTTCAACAGGACGGCGCTACGTGCCACACAGCCGAAGCTACACTCGATGTTTTGCCCCCTGTTTTTGAAGATCGCATTATCAGCCGCAGAGCTGATGTCGTTTGGCCACCTCGGAGCTGCGATTTGACACCGTTGGACTATTATTTGTGGGGTGCTGTAAAAGATAAGTGTTACGCCGACAAGCCAGAGACAATTGACGTTTTAAAGGACAATATTCGTGAAGCCATTGGTCAAATACGGCTGCACACAATCGATAATGTGCTTAAAAATTGGACCGATCGTGTAGGCTACTGCATGGCCAGACGAGGCAGCCATTTGAATGAAATTATTTTCCATTATTAACCGGAAGGATAAAACTAATTATCTGTCAAATCAGACATGAACTAAGTGTTACCATTCACGAAATAAGCACTAGTTTAAAAAAAAAACGTTAGATGGCGGACCCTTTATATCGGTTTTAACTAAAATATTGCTTTTTCTGTCCATCCATGTATCTGAAAATCATTAATCACCCAACTTGAACTGACTGTACTGACAAAAAAATGTACTATACCATTTTGGCAAGTAACTTTAAAAGATGGCGTATTTAGTCTGGATTCCAAAATGGTATGACACTTGCTAGACTAACGCTTAATTGAGGACAAAAAAAATATTTTGTTAAAGAAACCCGATTCATAGTTAATTCTTTTTAATAAATTAATTCTTTTTAAAATTAATTCTTTAATTCTTTTTAAAATCGCTCACATGAGATAGACAGTGACGCCTTGATTGAGACCGATAAACACGGCATTTCGACTAGTGTGAGTGAAACGGATAGAGATGCCACCCTTGTCAAGTAGTGACGCATAAGCACATCGTGCAATACTGCCGTACGTTACGCTCCTTCGCATTATTCTGTATTCGTATTGATTTCGTGCTTACAATTTTGGCTTGACGTGGCAAAAAAAAATCGAAGAAAAGTAAAGATTTGCGGTCACAGCACTTGAAAGATCGTCACAGGGTGTCAGATTTCTAAATTTCTTTTGAGTGCCAATAATTTTAAAAGTACATGACTTAGATTTTTTTTCGGCTTGACGTTGATTTTTGGGACACCCTGTATATATAAGATTAACTTCTAGAAATGTCAAAATAACATTGAATAACCCCATCTTCGATCGAAAAATTTAAACCGTTTAAAAAAATATTTCTGCTGTCTGCTTGCTATGTTGCCTCGTCGCTAACCAGACGAAAATGAGCAAATGCTTGATCAAGCAGGCAATCACCAATATACACTATATCAATCCTGTCTACCTGATTGAGCAAAAATCCAAACACTTTGATTTTGCTTCAAGCAGACACGACGTATACGTGTCTCATTTCCACTAATACGCTCTCACATGCTTGATGAGTTTTTGACTAGTATATATGCCGCTTAAATTGTAATCAAAGTGCCTGTTTACATTGGCGACGGGATGAAGGTCCTCACCATGAACGTCGTGTTCACATTTTCATGGGGTTGAAAGATTTTTTGACAAGTTGAACACTTGAATCGGAGCATTTTTAATTTTTAAATTTGAGCAGTTGGCCAGAAACATACCTTTTTTCCTATTCTTCACACTTCCTTTCTCATCAACGATCAAAACTAAAATAAAAAAATATGTCAGAAATGGAACGATATGGAAAAAAACGATGTGTTGGAATTAACCCTTCTTCTTCCCACTTCAATAAAAAGCGATCCCTTTCTTTCGGACAATCTTCCTGCCCGCGCCAATGTGAACAGGCACAAAGTCCGCTTTTACACGTCGCATAGGTGTATTGCGCATGTTCTGGTTATTTTCTTTTGAACTGTCATTCAGTGATGCGCGCAATTTTACACGAAAGCCTTTCCCCCTTCTTTGGTTTTTCATGTTATTTGACAGCTCTCTTTCATTTCATCTTTGGCGCTCAGTCTTTCATAATTGAAAATGAGCCCGCTTATTAATTCTTTGGTCCATTTCAGTTTATCCACCATACTGAAATGTTGTGCTCGTAACACAGTGAAAGAAGTAATGAAGCAAATGCGAAAAAGAAAGAAGAAGGAGAAAAAGAAATGTCAAAAAGATGCAATGAAAATCCTACTCACATGCAGTCGGAATTTGGTTAATTGGGTATTTTTTGTTTCATTATCCCTCTCTTTTGCACTCATTTGAATCTTTCGAAACTTGCGACGTGTAAAAGCGGACTTACCTTCTGCCTCTATTTCGATTCAATATGAAATGTTATTCATACATACATATGTATGTGTGTACTCGTGCAGTATATTTCGTTTTTTGTTTTTTGCCTGAAAAAATATATGAATATGAAAAAAATTCTTCTAAAGTATTATTATACTAGTAATTATTACACTTAAAAGTATATATTTTTTGTAAACTTCAAAAAGGCAGCGCCGTTGATTGTGACTCCGAATTTTTATCGCGGCATTACAAACTTTCGGTAAAAAATTAAAAAATCTATACATTATAATGGGACACTTACAAAAATGAAAAACTTCAATTATTTTCTAGAAACTTATAAATGTTATAGATGAAATAGATATCGAATTGGAACGTTCATACTATCAGTTTATTAAGAAACAAAAACCATATGAATTCATTAACACAAATTAAAAAAAAACAATCAAAAACTAAAAAAGTCAAATTCTGTAGCTCAAAGTAATAATGGGACACATGGCAACTCTAATTGATTTTGCTCTAGGAAACGGTACATATTTGGGTTTGTTTTATATGACATTTAAGGGAATTCCCATTATTCCATTTACAGTAATATTTCGATTAGTAAAGCACGCTTATTCAAACAGAATGTCAGTTATGGCACCACGCGGTTCTCAAACCTCGGCAGATACTAGGGAATTGATATTAACGCATTCCAAATCTGGTAAATCTGTGAGAAATATTGCAGAAATAATGAATCAACCTCGATCTACAGTGTTTAATATAATTAAACGCTATAATGATGGAGATAATTTTGCTAACAAAGCTAAACCGAGCAAGCGGAAATCGATGAACGGTGGCTTCTATGACAAATCAAGAACCAGCCACACCTTAGTGTACCAAAACTTGCTGCTGAAGCAGAAAAATATCTTGGCAAAAAATCCAACCTAGAAACCATCAGAAATATATTAAAGAAACGTAACTTTAATGGCCGAGTTGCTAAGAAGAAACCTTTTTTAAGTAAGGCAAATAAGAAAACACGCCTAACCTTCGCCAACAAATACAAAAATGAAGATTTTACGTTTTGGAGTAAAGTAGTTTTTAGTGATGAAAGTAAATACAATGTTTTTCGATCAGATGGGCGTCATATGTGTAGAGAAAAGCAAATGAAGAGCTACGGGAAAAAAATGTGAAGCCAACAGTAAAGCACGGTTTGAGATCAGTTATGGTTTGGGGTGCAATATCATCGGCAGCAGGGCCTGGAAATCTTCATGTTATAGAAGGCATAATGGACCACAAATCTAAACGTTTTAAGATCAAATCTGTCGGAAACTGCCGAAAAATTGGGTATTGCGGACGAGTACTACTTCTACCAGAATAACGATCCCAAACACAAGGCCTATAATGTCAGAAGTTGTCTTCTCTATAACCGCCCCCATGTGCTCGAAACAACCACAGTCGCCGGATCTGAACCCCATAGAGCATGTGTGGAGTTATTTAGAAGAAAAACTAAAAAAACACCAAATTACTCGTAGCAATAAAAATGACCTGAATTCAGCTCTGAAGGATGAATGGGAAAAAATTTCACCAGATTATTGCCAGAAAATAGTGAAATCGATGCCGAATCGCCTAGAAACAGTAATACGGCAAAACGGCCTTTCAACAAAATATTAAATCTTAAATTATGAGACTGAATTAAATTTTTTTGTATATTTATGTTGTGTGTCCCATTATTACTTTGAGGTACAGAATTTGACTTTTTTAGTTTTTGATTGTTTTTTTTTTTTTTTTTGTTAATGAATTCATATAATTTTTGTTTCTTAATAAACAGATACCATGAACGTTCGATATCTATTTCATCTATAACATTTATAAGTTCCTAGAAAATAATTGATATTTTTCATTTTTGTAAGTGTCCCATTATAATGTTGAGCCACTGTAGTAAAAATTTATTTTTATGGTGGATCTATCATAGTTATGTAATTACCTGAGTTTTACCTTTTTTAAAATTCTTAAGCTGGAAATAATAAAGTATTTTTTTTTAATGGCTATTTCATATGTTCCTCTTTTAATTTTACTTTTACTTTAACATAACAACAGTAATGATTTTGTATTTATCGTTTTTTTTTTTAAAGGCTCTCGGCAATGGATCCAGTTCTGAAAAAATCAATCCACGCCGACGAAGTCGCTGGTGGAGGATACGATCGATTTTTGCTTTAGTTTTTCGTAGACGAAGAAATTTGAACTAAATTTTACTTTTTCGAATGAGACTATTAAGTATTCAAGTGTTTCATATTTGTGTTTGTTAGAATGCATTTTCAAATAACAAACTTGCACAAAGCATCGTGATAAGTGCCCGTCAGCACTTCTTACAAATGCAAAACTCGGACAAAAAAATGAGAAGAAAACAATATTTAAAACAATATGATACCTCCTTATTTTGTAATATAACTCGTTACTAACTTAAATCAAGAATAAGTATTTATAAAGCTGACATTGTTTATGTCCTTTTAAATACAACACCGAGTTATAACACCATATCCCACATTTAGCAAAGAAATCTATACCAAAAATCTAAAAAATAATTTATGACTCGTAAGAAAACGAATGCAATATTTAATTTCTCGTATAAGTTTATGGTTATTCTGTTTTAATAAGTTTGATTTTTATTCTTATTTTGCATTTGTGATTTAATATTTTATTATAATTATATTATTGTTATTGTTAGTTTTTTTGCAAACAAAATTAAACTACTCTAAATAAATGTAAGACATATCCAGTCGAAGTTAAATAGCTTCAATCATATCGCTTAAGTGCAACGTTGGTTATAATTTAAAAAAGCAAATAAACTACACAGATTTTTTAACACATTCATAAAAAGAAAACCAAATAGTAAAAATACCACAAAAACCAAACCAATTAATTTTTATAAACCTACCAAACCATCTGTGATTTTAATTAAGTACCTTTTTAGGTAGATTCAATTTAAGAGAACATTAATACAAAAAAATAGCACAATACAAATTATATACATTTAAATACGAAAATTTTTATTTTTAATCAAAACATTAGGTTTTTAACGTTCAGTTAATTTTTGCTTTGCCTTTTAAGGAAACATACACGAAGGTACGAGTATATATGGCAAACTATATATATAGAACATACCTGCAATAATGCATCCATACATACATGTATGAGTGTGTTTTGTCTATATATATATGTGCAAACGTTATTACAAAACTATAATTTCTTTCATTACGATAAATATATATGCATATATACGATATATATATAATAAAGCACAGACAAAGCATTAAGAGAAGTTTGTTGCTTCGTATGTATCATAGCCAAATTCATGAATATTTCGCCTACATCATAAGTTAATTTGAACGTCAAGTTGAAGGAAAATGTTTTGAATATTTTAACTGTGCTCTTTAAAATTGCTGATTATGTATATTCCTTTTTTTTATCAATGAAGGGAATAAATATTGCAATTATATTTAATGTCGATTGTTTTAACAATTAATACTAAAACTACTTAATAGAGTAGATATCAAAAAAAAAATTCCAATATATACCCATATATATATATACATATAGTATGTTAAAACTTCAATCTAAATACAATAAAGTGGCATTGAAAACCAATTATAACAATAAAGTCACCCTGGATAGAAAGCAGTATAAAAAATGATAGATAATGAAAATATGAATAACTTAATCTTGGTATTAAAATTACCTGGATTAGTATCTTAGCAAACAAATCATATTTTTATTTGTATTATATTATTTGTTATGAACATGTTGTTCTCTATGTCTAAACAAAAAATTGAAATTATGCCTAAAGAATAATATTTCAATAAACTAATAAAAGCAACGTACTAAGTTATTTGTTAAATGTGTACATTAAGAATAACAAAATAAAAAAAAAAATAAAACTATATTTATATTATTGTTACGAGAATTATTAATTACCTGCACAATATATCATGCATCAGATAATAAAACAAAACTAAAACTAAACAATTTGAAATAGTCATAATAATAACTGCCTTTTACTATTTTCATTGTTGCCCTAACAATTTGTTTTTTTTTAAATCTGAAAATATTTATTGAAATGTTATGATATGTTAAACTCCTCTCTGTTAATAATACATTAAATAATATAAAAAAATCAGCCCAAAGAAAATTTTGTAGCGATTAATCTAGAATTGTTTGTATTGAAAAAGAAAACATACATTAATATTAAAAATATGTGACAATGAAAAAAAATTAAAATCTTTTTTTGAAGTATTTGAATTTTTTTTTAATTGTGTATTGCTTTTACTTTAGTATAAGCAGATACTTTAAATTTCAGTTGACATTTTTTTTGCAATAGATATCGGCTTATACACTACCCTGTAACAAATTCTATCCGATTCTCACTCACTCGCAAATAAGAAGTTCTTGAGTGAACATCTGTGCCAAAACGCTTGATGTGTGAGAATTTTAGAGTTCGTTACAAGTACCGTTTTTTTTTCTAGGAATTATCATGCTGTCGGCAGTTCAAATTCGAACCCTCTTCTTTTACGAATTTAAAATGGGACATAATGCGTCATTGGCAATGAAAAACATTAATGACGCATTTGAGGATGTAGCGGTAAACGAACGCACTATACAACGTTGGTTTGGAAAGTTCCGCTCGGGAGATTTCAACCTCGAAAATTAATCAGGGAAGCCGGAAACGATGTCTTAAGAGCAACGGTGGATGCGGACCCAACGAAATCGGTGCGGGAGATTGCACAAAGCATGGGAGTATCCCCAATGATAATAAGTCGAAACCTTTCTCTCACGGGAAAGGTAAAGAAACTCGATAAGTGGCTACCCCATGAACTGAACGAATCCCAAAAGCTACGGCGCCTGGAAATCTGCGCATCGCTTATATTAAGAAACCAAACTGAACCGTTTTTGCACCGGATAGTCACCTGTGATGATAAGTGGATACTGTATGATAATCGTAAAAGATCTGGGCAGTGGTTGGATGCAGATGAAAAACCATAACACCCCCAAGCCCCATCTTCAACCAAAAAGGGTTATGGTAACAATTTAGTGGACATCGAAAGGACCAATCCACTTTTCATTTCTTCAACCAGGAGAAACGATAAACGCTATCAAATCTTGTGAGGAAATCGGCATATTGCATGCCAAATTGGCTGAAAGCAACCTGCGTAGGCCAAAAGGCACGGTCCGAACCCTTTGTATGACAATGCTAGACCGCATACCTCACAAGCAAGGGTGCAAAAACTGTTGCAGTTGGGATTTGAAATTTTTCCGCATCCACCGTACTCTCCTGATATTTCCCCAACGGATTACCGTCTTTTCCGCAATCTGTATTCATTTTGCCGGCAGAAGGTCTTCCGGAACCGAGCAGGGGCCATAAAAACCTTTGAAGATATCATTGCCTCAAAAAGTTAGCACTTCTACGAAAAAGGAATATTTGACCTAATATCACGTTGGAAGAATGTTATAGATGTTAACGGAACCTATTTTGACTGAATAAAAATGTACGGAAAAACAATACATATTGGCCTTTAAATTTTTACTATAAAATCAGACATTTCATGTACAACAGAATATAATAACATTTTTGTTAAACAAATTACAACTTTTTATAAGATTAACGGCTGAATTTGATTAAAACAATCGTCTTGCCTGAAGTATGTATAAGAATGCTATTTATATAATACAGTAATTAACACATTTTGCTTTATTTTGTCGCAACAATAGGTCTTTTTGTGTTTTGGCATTACTAACGTATCATTCTATCCTTATTTTTATATTTTGTTTTTTTTTTTTAGATTTAGTTTCGTAGATTTTTACAGCATACTATGATTAAGCATAACTTACTCTTACATTTTATACGACGAATTGTTTATACCATTCTGAAAACGTAGAAGGTTTTGTTTTCTAGGTATTTTGATCTTATGATAGTAATGTGGTTTTAATAACTGTTTGCAAGGAATGAAGATATAATTTGATTGAAATACCTGAGAAAAGTTGTTGGCTATACAAAAAAAATATCATTACCAAAATAATTTGTTGAAATTTTTTCTATAATCTTTTATTCAACTTGAGTCGTTCGAATACAGTATCTACATGAGTATATCCTTACTCACGCAGGCTGAAATAGCTAGGCCATACTCGGCCAGTAGCATAATGCTGGCCTACGCCGCCATAAGGTTCCCAACCCTGTACGGAAGATATTAGAAAGATGTGACGAACCAACTAAAGGCCTCGTTGTATGGAAGGACGACGTCACCAAAGCATGTTTCTACGAGCTCCTCGATAAGATATTTGAGCAATGTCCTACGTATGGCATTAAAATCGTACTACGCGATTTATTTTAACGTCACGATAGGAAAGAAGGATATCTTTGGTAGGACAGTTGGTGCACATAGCCTACACGACAACACGTCTGGCAATGAACTGAGGTTTATCGACTTTGCAGTGGTATGAACTATCCATGATGGCGGTCTTCGGATCATGAAACACTAAATCAATATTCTGGACCTGCGGATTTCATAAGCAGCAAAACGAAGAATAACTAATGTGAGAAGATATTGTATAACGTAGAAATGTTACAATCGTAAGAGAATTATAGAATCTTCGCCGCACGCGTATCTATGCCGCCCATATGAAGTACCGAAGACCAATGGCAACACTGTCATCATTCCATCAGAAACGCCGCAACTGATGTGCTGGATTTCAACCGACATTGTACAAAGGAGGACGGGAACTGCTCGTGAGCTCTACGGGCAGAAGAGACAGAAAGAACATCGGCTTCTCCAGAAGAAGAACAACGAGTACGAACAACGAAAATCTTGAGAGTTCGTACTCCAGGAATAACATACCAAAGTTTTACCAAAGGGTAAAACGAATGTATCAAAGCAAGAAAATCCTTACAAAAACCTATAGGGATGAAGAAGGAAATCTTGTAGTAGAGTCACAGACGGTGCTGAGAATATGGAACAGCGACCATAAAACTTGGACGATGATAGCCAAAACTAAGCTGAAATTCAACAAAGCAGCTGGACATGACGGCTTACCGGCCAAGACATTCAAACCTGCGGGCGAAGGAAAGAAAGATAGCTACCGATGTACGTTGGTTTTAAATGTCTGAATGTTATAATTCAAACCTGCGGGCGAAGGAAAGAAAGATAGCTACCGATGTACGTTGGTTTTAAATGTCTGAATGTTATAATGACTAGGAAATAGAGAGCTCGGCCGGGCATTCCACAAGCGAGTTGTTCGGCTTAGGAACGAATCACAATATTTCAGAGTACGTCCGAAAGTGGGCTTAAGGGTAGGCATACTGATGAGCATTCATAGACACACGGGTGTTACGGTTAAACATTTTAAGGGGCGGAATGCTACTGACAATTTCTATGGAACTTGTGGTGGAAATATCGATATAACAAAGTGATACACGAGACATTTCGTCGGTGTTCGAGGCTGTCCAATGTTAGCATCACCTATGAGTTTTATCGCACGGTTTTGAATCTTATCTAGCAGGTGCAGAGATGTTTTAGGCACACCTGACCAGATGTCTTATATATTGAGCCCAGATCAGAGGGGGCGAAATATTTCTTACATGGTTTGAGGAAATCGAGACATTTCGCAGCATTTTTGGCGACATCGAATATGTGGTCATTTCACCGTAAGTTGTCATTGACACACATACCGAGAATGGAAAGTTTTTCAGTTTCGACGATGCAACTGCCATTCATGGATAATGGCTGGGTGTTTAAATTTCGTTTTAACGACGGCAGACAGCATTGTGTTTTGGAAGCATTAAATTCCACTCTGTTGATAGTTCCTGCTAATATCGGAATTCAATGAGCTTAACATACGCTGGCGTTCCCGTTCTGCAGCCGAAGAGCAGGGACGGGAGCCCGGGAACGAATATGAAAAGCAGAGAGTGCTATCGTCAGCAAAAGAATATATTGGATTAGAAGTAACAGACAAGAAATCGTTAATGAAAATTAAAAAGAGTCTTGGAAACAGAACGGAGCCCTGGGGCACACCAGCATTTATTTTGTGAATATCAGACTTGAAACCATCCAAGACAACTTGAAAGGTAGTTTCTAATCCATTGAAGATGCGAGTCGTCGATCCCAAATGCACGCATTTTCGACAAAAGAGCCTGATGCCAAACTCTATCAAATGCCTTGGAAATATCAAGTGCAACTATCTTGCTTTCGCCAGATTGATGTACGCTTTGGTTCCACTTTTTCGGTGAGACATGCCATCAAATCACCAGTACCTGTTGCTACGAAAACCATACTGCCAGTCATTAAGAAGTTTTAGTGTTTCGAGATATTTCATGAGCTGGCAATTTAACAACGTTTCCATGACCTTTGAAAGAAGGGATGCAAGTACAATGGGTCTGTAGGGGGAGAGAGAGAGATTCGCCTGTTTTAGGGACGGGCTGGATAAATGCTGTTTTCCATATGCTCGGGAAGAGACCTAAAGTGTAGGATTGATGAAAAAGCTTACGCAGTGGTTTTGCCAGCCTGGAAGAACACCTCTTCAGAAGAAGGGGAGATATAACATCTGGACCAGCGGATTTATGTATGTTGAGATCTTTGAGTACTCTTGCTACTATACGAGTGCGGAAGTAGATTCGTCCCATTAAAGATTCGACGCACTCAAGTGTAGGCGGTGTGCAGCAAGCAGTTTGTCTAAAGAGCTGGAATATCATTGTTAATGACCGTTAGGATGGAGGATGAGGCAGAATTTCTGATGTTTTTGACAAACGACCAAAAGCTTTTACTACCTTTGGGACATTGTAGTATTTTTTGCCTCAACTTTTGGTCGTACTGAAATCTCACACGCTTCAAATCTCACACGACGTTGCCGTCATTTCTGGCTCGATTAAACTTCTTTCGGTTTTCCTCTGTCGGGTTAGTCTTGAAGGACCGAAAAAATTTCTCTAACCCTGACTGCTTCTTTACAGCTTGACTCGTATATGCCTTTGCTTTTGGTTTGATACTCTTCATCCGATGAGGGATAAATGATCTCATTCCAAAGAGAATAGTGTTTTTGATCATATCAACAGCGGCATCCAGGTCGTTATCGAGGAAACGTAATTAAAAGCTGTTAAGTCCGTTTCAATTGGCTTTCTCCTATTGCCATACGGGTTTTTTAGGAATCTTTTCTCTAACTGCGTGGTCGGTTTACGAGAAATTAGCTGATATGACACAATGGTCCTACGAGCCTAGAGGGGATAGCACATTGATCTTGTATTCGTCAGGGTGAGAAGTTAAAACTAGTCCAGGATGTTGGCGGTATGACTATCAACGTCTGTAATTCGTTTTGGCTCATTTACCAGCTGGGTTAAGTTATTTTCCGCAGCGATGATCTTAACACACCGTCCCTCGGGTGTTGTCTGTCCAGAATTTCAAAGCCACCCAGAATTGTGTATATTGAAATCGCCCGTAATAACGATTTCAGTATGAGGATAAAGGGATATATTTATTTGTAATGAGTCAGACAGCGCATCAAACTCGTTAAAGGTCTAATTGCTGTCCAGTTTGGGGCTTCTGTAAATAAAGCAATAGTGGATAATCTGCTTACGGAGATGGAATTTTAACCACATGAAATTGAATTCCGGATTGCATTGTGGTGGAGTTTGGTAAGCTACATCACTACGCACGCAAATGCCGAGACTGCGGTGAGAGGACACTTGTTCGTAGCCAGGTAGCTTCAGAACAGAGTGATCTGAGAGGTGGTCTATATTTACAGACGTGTACGTGCGCAGAAAAGTGGTTGCTTTTAAGCCCGCGAATATTGGCTATATCTATATAAAAAAAAGTCAAACACAAACACCGACGATACCAAGCGCAGCTGTGGAGTAAAAATTTAGAATTGGTTTACCGAATTAAATTGTTGTAGGTGTTATTCCCTTACAACAATAGAAAACAGTGCACCAAAAAAAATTCTCACTCACAACCCGCTATCCATCAGTTATTGCCTACACTCAGCCATTGCTCGTGCCGTATGACAAGTACAGCAATGGCATTGATAGTGTGCAAGCTTACGACCAGGAGCGGGACGCGTGGGATAAGAGCGCTGTGTAATATTTTTTATTTTTTTTCCTTTACTGCACTGCAATATTTGTTTTTTTTTTGCAGAACAAAGAAGTACACCAGTGCACTGCTTATCATGTGCACTCGGCGCTGGTGGACACGATACATGCTACTCGTATCACTACTACTACTACTTTATCACTATTCGTAATTCACATTTCAAATTCCACTTTAGAACTGATTTGGATGTCTTGGGGGATGCTGATATTTATACTCCCCTGATATGATTCGTCCATTTTGCTGGAATATTCACTAAATGTTTCCATTCTCCATTCCCCAATGGTTCAGTCTTATGCTATTCAAATATGGAAATCTTCTTCAATTCAAATATAGATGATCCTGTTCACATTCAAACGGATATCACATACAATATTTTGCATTTAGTTAGCGTGTATAGCTTAAATTGTTAGTGTAATTTGAACGCAGATAAGCACTAATACCGATGTCAAAAAAACACACTTGTTATTTATGATATAATTTTAAGTCCGCATCTTTTATATTACATTTAAAATTTATCCGTTGTTACCTACTTAAGGCTCCGGCCCATAGAATCCGTTGCGTCCGTTACGATGCCGGATAGGTTGACGAGAATGTATTTGACGGAAATGACAGTCCCATAGAATCCGTTGCATACGTTGGCAGAATAACGAACGAAACGAAACAAAAAAATTTAAATGTCATTTAATCTCAATATTTTCTTCAAGCTATGACAATTTCTCTTCATTCTCTCAATGTCTCCACCAATGAAAGTGCTTACTCTCAATTTGTGAATGCGTGAACCTATATATGTGAAAGTATGGTCCTCAATGTGTGAATGTGTGAACTGCCAACGGATTGAAAAGTAGAAATTAAATCTACTTTATCCATCCGTTCCGTCATATCCTTTGTTTATGGGCCTGCTTCCATAACAACGTGTATATTCTATCGAGCTGTCAGTCGACGCAATTCACGCAACGGACGCAACGGATTCTATGGGCCTTGGCCTTTAATTGTTTTTGAAATCTTGGTTGCATAACACCAGCAGTTGTAGTTTGCGAACAGCTCCGGGAGCAACGGTTGATGTATATATTACAATTCGCATAAAAATCCAGCTGTCACGATTTCATTTGATGGAACCAGAAAATAGTGGAGACTTCGTGGTGGGAAAGACCTTAGTGGAACCAAAAAACAACATGGTTTCTGTAAGGATTCTAAATACAAAGACATTCAGTGAAAAAGTGAATTCAGTGAAAAAGGAAGACATAGTTGGGAAATGTGCACCTATTGAGGCTATATCAATCACAATGGAAACGAGTCGTTAAACACCGTTTGGAAGAGTCCAGAGTATGAAAATCAAGAACAAAATCTTCAGCCTCTGTAATCTGTATCAAGAGCAGTGTATCCTGAAAGAAAAACTGATCGGTGAGTACGCTGATATATTTGCTACACAAGACGGAAAATGTAAAAGTATACAATTTGTTCATCACCACCTTGACAACGAAGACAAAAAATCACCAGGAAGGAAAATCACCAAAACTGCAATAGGATAGGGAAGGCCCACACAAGGTGATAACGCGCATTAATGACGTTGTCTACGGTTTCGATACTTAAATAGCAGAAGCCCCAACCATTGGTGAATAGAGAATCGAATCGAGTTTTTTAGCAAAATGGAAATGGTATGGGACGCTGGATGGAGTGGATTCTTCTCGAAATATGTCAGGGATAAATATCAGCATCCCAAAATATACAACTCAGTTTATTATGTGATAACCACTTAAATGTGAGCAGCGACATCTAGCAGAAAATGTCGAAGACCAGAAGATTTCGATACTGGAATAACAAAGTCTCGACTGGAGAGTGGAATCGAATTTTCTAGCAAATTGGAAATTGTATGGGACGCTGGATGGCGAGGATTGTTCTCGAAGTATGCCATTCGAGTATAAATACTAGCATCCCAAATGTATGCAAATAAGTTCTAAAGTAAAATTTGAAGTGTTAATTAGAAGAAGTGATTAAGTGGTTTAAGTAAAAGATAAGAAAAGTATAAGTGGTTGAGAAATTGGATTGTACTGAGAGAAAGAATTAAATAGTGAATTGTAACTGTACTGAATAAAGGGATTTGTATTGAAAATAATAAGTTCTATTATTTGTACCCACACAAACATTTTACATTAGTGTCAGAAGTGGGATAGGACTTATTGTGTGTAAAAAAAAAAAAAGTGTTTTCTGACTATTTGAAAAAGCTAGAATGGGTCGAAAACTATTGCAGTTGACCGTCGTCCAACTCAAATCCGAGTTGAACAAGAGAAGCCTCAGCGCCAGTGGAGGAAAAAGTGACCTGGTGCTCAGACTTCAGGAGGCTTTGAACAACGAGGGTCATGATCCTGATGCATATTCCTTTGATGTTGACGAGGGTGAACAGACAAGTACCGGCAATGACATGGCTGCGATGATACAACTCCTCTTGTTAAAAATGGACGAACAGAAGAACAGTCTCGACCAACAAAAGAAAAATCTGGAAGAACAGAAGAACAGTCTGGAACAAAAAATGGACGAACAGAAGAGCAGTCTCGTACGTCTTACCTATGACGATAACGTCGTCCAAATATACTAGGCAGGTTTTCCAAGTGAGTCCTTGCAATGTTCGTTCCATTAGTCGCTCGAAGGTGGCCGGAGCGTTGCACAGTCCAAACGGCATCACTGCAAACTGCCAAAGACCATTTCTTGTAGTGAAGGCAGTTTTCTCACGATCCGCACGATTTATCTCTACCTGCCAGTAACCGCTCTTCAAGTCAAGTGTTGAAAACCATTTCGTTCCAGAAAGCATATCCAAAGTGTCATCGATTCTCGGAAGTGGGTAGCTGTCCTTTTTAGTGACATCATTGAGACGTCGGTAGTCTACACAAAATCTCGTGCTGCCATCTTTCTTCTTCACGAGGACCACTGGAGATGCCCACGGACTTTGCGATTCTTCAATCACTCCCTCAGCTTTCATCTTCGACATCATTTCGGCAACTTCTGTTTGCTTTGCCAATGGAAGACGCCTTGCAGGTTGACGGATTGGTCGAGCGTCTCCGGTGTCAATGTGGTGTTGAACAATATGCGTACGTCCATATTCTCCGTCTTGTGTAGCAAATATATCAGCGTACTCACCGATTAGTTTTTCTGCCAGGATTCGCTGATCTTCGTCCAGATTACAGAGGCTGAGAATTTTGTTCTTGATTTTTATACTCTGAATTGTTGTGACCGGTGTTGCACCGTTTTTTTCCGTTGTGGTCGATATAGCCTCAACAGGTACGCATTTTCCCACTATCTCCCCCTTTTTCACCTTTACACTGAATGTCTTTGGATTTAGAATCCTTACAGGGACCATGTTGTTCTTTGGCTCCACTAAGGTCTTTCCCACCATGAAGTCTCTTTTCTTGTCTGGCTCCATCAAATAGAATCGGTGGCCACCAGGACCACCTTCCACTTTTGCCCACAAAATTGCTTCTGACGAAGGCTCTAGACTCTGATTGGCGTTTCCGTATATCATTGGTATCTCCATGTTTCCGTATTTCAGGGTTTGTGCCCCCAAGTCGACTACAAGTCCATGTTCTCTCATGAAGTCTGTACCAATGATGCACTCGTCACATATGTCAGCTACCAGAAACGCGTGAGTGAATGTTATTCCGGCCAATTGGATTTTTATGCGGACTTCACCATATACCTTAATCGTTGCTCCTGTAGCTGTTCGCAAGCTGCAACTGCTAGTGTTATGCAGCCAAGACTTCTGCACAAGATTCCTTCTGATGATTGAGGCCGTGGCACCGGTGTCTATTGTTGCCATCCATTTTTCTTTTCCACTGACTACTTCTACTAGAAGGCTTTCGTTGCATCGTTTTGCCAGCGAGACTTGGATGATGGTCCTGGGGCCGTCGACTCCTGCTACCAACTCCTGCCCCGCGAAGTTGGTGCTTAAGCATTTCCCGACTGATGGAAGTCTTTTCGTCACACCGGTTCTTTACACTGCCTTTGAAGGTGTCCTGTTTTATTGCAATTCCAGCAGCGCATTATTCGTCTATCCCGTCGAGTATCTTGTTCCTCGGCACTAATTCTTGTGCAGGAGCATTCGATAGATGTTACTTCCCTGACGAAATGTGTTCCCCTGGAAGCCTGATTGGCTGCTTCCATCGCCAGAGCGAAGGCAAGTGCTTCAGCAAGGGTTCTTTTCCCGGCCATCCTTACTGCTGACTGTAGCTTCGAATCTGCAATTCCCCTGATAAATGCATCTTTTGCCATTTCGTCGATAATTTCCTGGCCTGCGGTGGGGTATGACAGATGTGCAAGTCTACTCACGTCTGCTTGGAGCTGCTGCAGTGTTTCTCCTCTTTGCTGCGTTCGGCTTTGCAATTGGACCTTGTAGACCTCCTGCATGTGGCTGTCCCCAAACCGTTTCTCGATAGCCTTCACTAAAGTCACATAATCTTTATGCTCTTCGATGTCTACTGTTTGCAACAATTCTGCTGCAAGACCGTGCAAAGCCAGTCGTTTGCACAGGCAGCCATTTCAAACTGCTTCTTATAGGTAGACCATGAGGTCTGACCATCGAATGAGGGAGGTTTCAAATCTTTTCTCCTTGGACCACTTAAAGAACATTCTCGCAGTTTCTGTTTTCGCACTGTGTCGAGCTCTTTTGCCAGTTGCTCAACTTTGTTGTACATTTGTTCGAATTTTTCGCCAACATTCTTCTCTATTCTTTCAAATTTGTTATCTATTTCTTCGAACTTTTGGTGTAGAACGTTATTTTGTTCTTCCAGTTTTTGTTCTGGACTATTCTTTTGGTCGTCGAATTTTTGTTCAATGCTGCTCTTCTGTTCGTCCATTTTTTGTTCCAGACTATTCTTCTGTTCTTCCAGATTTTTCTTTTGTTGGTCGAGACTGTTCTTCTGTTCGTCCATTTTTTTGTTTTGTTCGTCCATTTTTAATAAGAGGAGTTGCATCATTGCAGCCATGTCATTGCCGGTACTTGTCTGTTCATCCTTGTCAACATCAAAGGAATATGCATCAGGATCATGTCCCTCGTTGTTCAAAGCCTCCTGAAGTCGGAGCACCAGGTCACTTTTTCCTCCACTGGCGCTGAGGCTTCTCTTGTTCAACTCGGATTTGAGTTGGACGAGGGTCAACTGCAATAATTTTCGACCCATTCTAGCTTTTTCAAATAGTCAGAAAACACTTTTTTTTTACACACAATAAGTCCTATCCCACTTCTGACACCAATGTAAAATGTTTGTGTGGGTACAAATAATAGAACTTATTGTGATAACCACTTAACTGTGAGCAGCGACATCTAGCAGAAAATGTCGAAACTCGAAGACTAGAAGATTTCGATACTGGATTAGCAAAGTCTCGACTGGAGAGTGGAATCGAATTTTCTAGCAAACTGGAAATTGTATGGGACGCTGGATGGCGAGGATTGTTCTCGAAGTATGTCATTCGAGTATAAATACCAGCATCCCAAAGGTATGCAAATCAGTTCCAAAGTTGAATTTGAAGTGTTAATTAGAAGAAGTGATTAAGTGGTTTAAGTAAAAGATAAGAAAAGTATAAGTGGTTGAGGAATTGAATTGTACTGAGAGAAAGAATTAAATAGTGAATTGTAACTGTACTGAATAAAGGGATTTGTATTGAAAAGAATAAGTTCTATTATTTGTACCCACACAAACATATTACATTGGTGTCAGAAGTGGGATAGGACTTATTGTGTGTAAAAAAAAAAAAAAGTGTTTTCTGACTATTTGAAAAAGCTAGAATGGGTCGAAAACTATTGCAGTTGACCCTCGTCCAACTCAAATCCGAGTTGAACAAGAGAAGCCTCAGCGCCAGTGGAGGAAAAAGTGACCTGGTGCTCAGACTTCAGGAGGCTTTGAACAACGAGGGTCATGATCCTGATGCATATTCCTTTGATGTTGACGAGGATGAACAGACAAGTACCGGCAGTGACATGTCTGCGATGATGCAACTCCTCTTGTTAAAAATGGACGAACAGAAGAAAAATTTGGACGGTCTTCAACAGAAAATGGATGAACAAAAGAATAATCTGGAAGAACAAAAGAATAGTCTCGAGCAAAAGCTGGATGAACAAAAGAATAGTCTCGAACAAAAGTTGGATGAACAAAAGAATAGTCTAGAACAAAAACTGGAAGAACAAAATAACACTCTCCAGCAAAAATTCGAAGAAATCGATGACAAATTTGAAAGAATAGAGAAGAACGTTGATGACAAATTTGATAGAATAGAGAAGAACGTTGATGACAAATTTGATACAATAGAGAAGAATGTTGGCGAAAAATTCGAAGAAATGGACAGCAAAGTTCAGCAACTGGCAAAAGAGCTCGACACAGTGCGAAAACAGAAACTGCGAGAATGTTCTTTAAGCGGTCCAAGGAGAAAAGATTTGAAGCCTCCCTCATTCGATGGCCAGACCTCATGGTCTACCTATAAGAAGCAGTTTGAAGTGGCTGCCTGTGCAAACGACTGGGACAATGAGGAAAAGTGCTTTGCCCTAACAATGGCCTTGCACGGTACTGCAGCAGAATTGTTGCAAACAGTAGACATCGAAAAGCATAAAGATTATGTGACTTTAGTGAAGGCTATCGAGAAACGGTTTGGGGACAGCCACATGCAGGAGGTCTACAAGGTCCAATTGCAAAGCCGAACGCAGCAAAGAGGAGAAACACTGCAGCAGCTCCAAGCAGACGTGAGTAGACTTGCACATCTGTCATACCCCACCGCAGGCCAGGAAATTATCGACGAAATGGCAAAAGATGCATTTATCAGGGGAATTGCAGATTCGAAGCTACAGTCAGCAGTAAGGATGGCCGGGAAAAGAACCCTTGCTGAAGCACTTGCCTTCGCTCTGGCGATGGAAGCAGCCAATCAGGCTTCCAGGGGAACACATTTCGTCAGGGAAGTAGCATCTGTCGAATGTTCCTGCACAAGAATTAGTGCCGAGGAACGAGATACTCGACGGGATAGACGAATAATGCGCTGCTGGAATTGCAATAAAATAGGACATCTTCAAAGGCAGTGTAAAGAACCGTTGCGACGAAAAGACTGCCCTCACTGTGGTGACAAGCAAATAGAGGAAGAAACCCGCAGAAACAGCTATCAAGAAGCCGGTCAACCTTCCCGAAGCCATCAGTCGGGAAATGCTTAAGCACCAACTTCGCGGGGCAGAAGTTGGTAGCAGGAGTCGACGGCCCCAGGACCATCATCCAAGTCTCGCGGGCAAAACGACGCAGCGAAAGCCTTCTAGTAGAAGTAGTCAGTGGAAAAGAAAAATGGATGGCAACAATAGACACCGGTGCCACGGCCTCAATCATCAGGAGGAATCTTGTGCAGAAGTCTTGGCTGCATAACACTAGCAGCTGCAGCTTGCGAACAGCTACAGGAGCAACGATTAAGGTATATGGTGAAGTCCGCATAAAAATCCAACTGGCCGGAATAACATTCACTCACGCGTTTCTGGTAGCTGACATATGTGACGAGTGCATCATTAGTACAGACTTCATGAGAGAACATGGACTTGTAGTCGACTTGGGGGCACAAACCCTGAAATACGGAAACATGGAGATACCAATGATATACGGAAACGCCAATATCACAGTCTCAAATGTCGTCATCTGCAGCAATCAGAGTCTAGAGCCTTCGTCAGAAGCAATTTTGTGGGCAAAAGTGGAAGGTGGTCCTGGTGGCCACCGATTCTATTTGATGGAACCAGAAAAGAAAAGAGACTTCATGGTGGGAAAGACCTTAGTGGAGCCAAAGAACAACATGGTCCCTGTAAGGATTCTAAATCCAAAGACATTCAGTGTAAAGGTGAAAAAGGGGGAGATAGTGGGAAAATGCGTACCTGTTGAGGCTATATCGACCACAACGGAAAAAAAGTGTGCAAAACCGGTCACAACAGTTCAGAGCATAAAAATCAAGAACAAAATTCTCAGCCTCGAAGATCAGCGAATCCTGGCAGAAAAACTAATCGGTGAGTACGCTGATATATTTGCTACACAAGACGGAGAATATGGACGTACGCATATTGTTCAACACCACATTGACACCGGAGACGCTCGACCAATCCGTCAACCTGCAAGGCGTCTTCCATTGGCAAAGCAAACAGAAGTTGCCGAAATGATGTCGAAGATGAAAGCTGAGGGAGTGATTGAAGAATCGCAAAGTCCGTGGGCATCTCCAGTGGTCCTCGTGAAGAAGAAAGATGGCAGCACGAGATTTTGTGTAGACTACCGACGTCTCAATGATGTCACTAAAAAGGACAGCTACCCACTTCCGAGAATCGATGACACTTTGGATATGCTTTCTGGAGCGAAATGGTTTTCAACACTTGACTTGAAGAGCGGTTACTGGCAGGTAGAGATAAATCGTACGGACCGTGAGAAAACTGCCTTCACTACGGGAAGCGGTCTTTGGCAGTTTGCAGTGATGCCGTTTGGACTGTGCAACGCTCCGGCCACCTTCGAGCGACTAATGGAACGAACATTGCAAGGACTCACCTGGAAAACCTGCCTAGTATATTTGGACGACGTTATCGTCATAGGCAAGACGTACGCGAGCACCGCGAAAATCTAAAAGAAGTGTTTGAGAGGCTACGAAGTGCTCATTTAAAGCTCAACCCGGAAAAGTGCGCCTTGTTTCGTCCGGAAGTAAAATATCTGGGTCACATTATATCAGCGGAAGGAGTAAGAACGGATCCTGACAAAATCGAAGCCGTGAAAAGTTGGCCTTCTCCAAAAGATAAACACCAACTGAGAAGCTTCTTGGGACTCGCCACGTATTACAGAAAGTTCGTAAAGGATTTTGCTGGCATTGCGAAGAGCCTGCATCAACTTACAGAAAAAGGCCGACAGTTCAGGTGGTCTGGAGAATGCGAAAAAGCATTTCAAGAACTGAAGCGACAGCTGTGCAATGCCCCCATCTTGGGTTACCCGACGCCCGGAAAAATGTTCATCGTGGACGCAGACGCTAGCAATGTTGGGGTCGGAGCTGTGATTTTCCAGGTTCATGATGGTCAAGAGAAAGTGGTCGCATATTACAGTAAAGTACTCTCCAGACCTGAAAGGAACTACTGTGTAACCCGGCGCGAGCTTCTGGCTTTAATTCTGGCTACGAAGCATTTCCATAAGTACCTCTACGGACAAAAGTTCATTCTCCGGACTGACCACGCAGCTCTGAAATGGCTACTCCAATTTAAGAACCCTGAAGGCCAAGTTGCAAGATGGATCGAGCAGTTGCAGGGTTACGACTTTGAAGTGCAACACCGCAAGGGAACACTCCACTCAAATGCTGATGCTCTCTCTCGTCGACCATGCGGAGTAAAATGCGAACACTGCAATCGTAAAGAAGCAAAAGAACAGGCAGCTATCCAAATGATCAGGACTGAGCCAATAGAGGGTTGGAGTATAGACGAAATCCGTTCCTCCCAACAGGCAGACAATGACATCGAACCAATATTGGCCTGGAAAGAACACGAGGAAAGACCCAGCTGGCAGCAGATATCAGATCGGAGCCAAACTCTGAAGGCATACTGGGCACAGTGGGACTCGCTTTTTGTGCAAGATGGATTGCTGAAGAGAAAATGGGAAAGTGCAGATGGGACAACATCTCGTATGCAGCTAATTGTGCCACGGTCCAGAGTCAACCAAGTACTCCATGAAATACATGACGGAATCTCAGGAGGCCACTTGGGAATAAACAAGACGTTGGAAAAGGTAAGGGAACGTTTCTATTGGCTAAGCGCTAAACAAGATGTCGAGAATTGGTGCAAAAAGTGCATAAGATGTGCAGCTACCAAGGGTCCAAAAGTAAAGCCACATGCACAAATGCAACAATACAATGTCGGAGCACTTTTCGAACGAATAGCCATCGACATCGCTGGGCCGTTTCCCGAAACCTTTAATGGAAACCGATATACTCTCGTAGTCATGGATTACTTCAGTAAGTGGCCGGAAGTGTTTGCCATCCCAAATCAAGAGGCTAAGACCGTAGCCGAGCAGATAGTCAACAACTGGGTGAGCAGATTTGGGGTCCCAATGGAGCTGCACTCTGATCAAGGGCGAAACTTTGAATCAAAAGTCTTCCAGGAAATATGCCAATATTTGGGAATAAGAAAGACAAGGACAACGCCACTACACCCTCAATCTGATGGAATGGTCGAGCGATTCAATCGGACCTTGAATGAGCATCTATCTAAGGTTATCAGCAACTGCCAGCGGGATTGGGATCGACACATACCCCTCTTCTTAATGACCTACCGAAACGCGGTCCATAGCTCAACAGGGCACACACCATCCGAGATCTTATTTGGTCAAACAATTCGGTTGCCAAGAGAAGCAAAATTCGGATCCCCACCGACGGAGCCCAAAGAGGTGAACGAGTACGTGAATGACTTACGCAGCAGGATTCGTAAATTGCATGAAGACGCCAGAGAAAAGATGAAGCTAGCAAGCAGCCGCATGAAAACTAGGTACGATATCATGGCGAAATCTTCCGGTTTCAACGAAGGAGATCTGGTTTGGCTGTATAATCCTCAGCGTAAGAAAGGCAAATCACCAAAATTGCAACAGGACTGGGAAGGTCCATACAAGGTGATAACCCGCATTAATGACGTTGTCTACCGGATCCAACGTGGGGATCGAGGAAAATTGAAAGTGGTCCATTTGGATAGAATGTGTCATTTCAACGGGATGCTGAATGACGAAGTTGTTCGGGACGAACAACTGTAAGGAGGGAGCAATGTGATAACCACTTAAATGTGAGCAGCGTCATCTAGCAGAAAATGTTGATACTCGAAGACCAGAAGATTTCGATACTGGAATAACAAAGTCTCGACTGGAGAATGGAATCGAATTTTCTAGCAAATTGGAAATTGTATGGGACGCTGGATGGCGAGGATTGTTCTCGAATTATGTCATTCGAGTATAAATACCAGCATCCCAAAGGTATGCAAGTTAGTTCTAAAGAGTAATTTGAAGTGTTAATTAGGAGAAGTGATTAAGTGGTTTAAGTAAAAGATAAGAAAAGTATAAGTGGTTGGGAAATTGAATTGTACTGAGAGAAAGAATTAAATAGTGATTTGTAACTGTACTGAATAAAGGGATTTGTATTGAAAAGAACAAGTTCTATCATTTGTACCCACACAAACATTTTACAATATTGTAAACAAAATAGCACTCTCCAGCAAAAATTCGAAGAAATCGATGACAAATTTGAAAGAATAGAGAAGAACGTTGATGACAAATTTGATAGAATAGAGAAGAACGTTGATGACAAATTTGATACAATAGAGAAGAATGTTGGCGAAAAATTCGAAGAAATGGACAGCAAAGTTCAGCAACTGGCAAAAGAGCTCGACACAGTGCGAAAACAGAAACTGCGAGAATGTTCTTTAAGTGGCCCAAGGAGAAAAGATTTGAAACCTCCCTCATTCGATGGCCAGACCTCATGGTCTACTTATAAGAAGCAGTTTGAAATGGCTGCCTGTGCAAACGACTGGGACAATGAGGAAAAGTGCTTTGCCCTAGCGATGGCCTTACGTGGTCCTGCGGCAGAATTGTTACAAACAATCGATATCGAAAAGAATAGAGACTATATGGTTTTAGTGCAGGCTATCGAGAAACGGTTTGGGGATAGCCACATGCGGGAAGTTTACAAGGTTCAATTGCAAGGCCGTATGCAGCAACGAGGAGAAACACTGCAACAGCTCCAAGCAGACGTGAGTAGACTGGCACATTTGTCATATCCCACCGCAGGCCAAGAAATAATCGACGAAATGGCAAAGGACGCATTCATCAGGGGAATTACAGATTTGAAGCTACAATCAGCAGTAAGGATGGCCGAGAAAAGAACCCTTGCTGAAGCACTTGCCTTCGCTCTGGCGATGGAAGCATCCAATCAGGCTTCCAAAGGAATGCATTTCGTAAGTGAAATAGTATCTGGTGAATGCTCCTGCTCAAGACCAACTACCATGCAACGAAATATCTGGCGGGAGAGACGAAGGATGCGCTGCTGGAACTGCGATAAAGTAGGATATTTGCAAGGGCATTGTAAAGAACCGGTACGACGAGAAGGCTGCCTGCACTGGGGTTACAGGCAAATAGAAAGAAAAACCGGCAGAAACGGCTACCAAGAAACCGGTCAAATTTCCAGAAGCCATCAGTTAGGAAATGCTTACTTCGCGGGGCAGAAGTCTGTAGCAGGAGTCGACTCCAGGGTAATTATCCCAGTCTCACAGGTAAAACAATGCAACGAAAGCCTCCCAGCAGAAGTAGTCAGTGGTAAAGAAGCGAAACAACAGGCAACTATCCAAACGATCAGGACTGAGCCAATAGTGGGTTGGAGTATAGACGAAATCCGTTCCTCCCAACAGGCAGACAATGACATCGAACCAATATTGGCCTGGAAGGAACACGAGGAAAGACCAAGCTGGCAGCAGATATCAGATCGAAGCCAAACTCTGAAGGCATACTGGGCACAGTGGGACTCGCTTTTTGTGCAAGATGGATTGCTGAAAAGAAAATGGGAAAGTGCAGATGGGATAACATCTCGTATGCAGCTAATTGTGCCACGGTCCAAAGTCAACCAAGTGCTCCATGAAATACATGACGGAATCTCAGGAGGCCACTTGGGAATAAACAAGACGTTGGAAAAGGTAAGGGAACGTTTCTATTGGCTAAGCGCTAAACAAGATGTCGAGAATTGGTGCAAAAAGTGCATAAGATGTGCAGCTACCAAGGGTCCAAAAGTAAAGCCACATGCACAAATGCAACAATACAATATCGGAGCACTTTTCGAACGAATAGCCATCGACATCGCTGGGCCGTTTCCCGAAACCTTTAATGGAAACCGATATACTCTCGTAGTCATGGATTACTTCAGTAAGTGGCCGGAAGTGTTTGCCATCCCAAATCAAGAGGCTAAGACCGTAGCCGAGCAGATAGTCAACAACTGGGTGAGCAGATTTGGGGTCCCAATGGAGCTGCACTCTGATCAAGGGCGAAACTTTGAATCAAAAGTCTTCCAGGAAATATGCCAATATTTGGGAATAAGAAAGACAAGGACAACGCCACTACACCCTCAATCTGATGGAATGGTCGAGCGATTCAATCGGACCTTGAATGAGCATCTATCTAAGGTTGTCAGCAACTGCCAGCGGGATTGGGATCGCCACATACCCCTCTTCTTAATGACCTACCGAAACGCGGTCCATAGCTCAACAGGGCACACACCATCCGAGATCTTATTTGGTCAAACAATTCGGTTGCCAAGAGAAGCAAAATTCGGATCCCCACCGACGGAGCCCAAAGAGGTGAACGAGTACGTGAATGACTTACGCAGCAGGATTCGTAAATTGCATGAAGACGCCAGAGAAAAGATGAAGCTAGCAAGCAGCCGCATGAAAACTAGGTACGATATCATGGCGAAATCTTCCGGTTTCAACGAAGGAGATCTGGTTTGGCTGTATAATCCTCAGCGTAAGAAAGGCAAATCACCAAAATTGCAACAGGACTGGGAAGGTCCATACAAGGTGATAACCCGCATTAATGACGTTGTCTACCGGATCCAACGTGGGGATCGAGGAAAATTGAAAGTGGTCCATTTGGATAGAATGTGTCATTTCAACGGGATGCTGAATGACGAAGTTGTTCGGGACGAACAACTGTAAGGAGGGAGCAATGTGATAACCACTTAAATGTGAGCAGCGTCATCTAGCAGAAAATGTTGATACTCGAAGACCAGAAGATTTCGATACTGGAATAACAAAGTCTCGACTGGAGAGTGGAATCGAATTTTCTAGCAAATTGGAAATTGTATGGGACGCTGGATGGCGAGGATTGTTCTCGAATTATGTCATTCGAGTATAAATACCAGCATCCCAAAGGTATGCAAGTTAGTTCTAAAGAGTAATTTGAAGTGTTAATTAGGAGAAGTGATTAAGTGGTTTAAGTAAAAGATAAGAAAAGTATAAGTGGTTGAGAAATTGAATTGTACTGAGAGAAAGAATTAAATAGTGATTTGTAACTGTACTGAATAAAGGGATTTGTATAGATTTGTATAGGGAATAAGTTCTATCATTTGTACCCACACAAACAGTTTACAATATTGTAAAATGTTTGTGTGGGTACAAATGATAGAACTTGTTCTTTTCAATACAAATCCCTTTATTCAGTACAGTTACAATTCACTTTTTAATTCTTTCTCTCAGTACAATTCAATTTCTCAACCACTTATACTTTTCTTATCTTTTACTTAAACCACTTAATCACTTCTAATTAACACTTCAAATTACACTTTAGAACTGATTTGCATACCTTTGGGATGCTGGTATTTATACTCGAATGACATACTTCGAGAACAATCCACGTCATCCAGCGTCCCATACAATTTCCAATTTGCTAGAAAATTCGATGCCACTCTCCAGTCTCCAGACTTTGTTATTCCAATATCGAAACCTTCTGGTCTTCGACATTTTCTGCTAGATGTCGCTGCTCACATTTGAGTGGTTATCACAATATTATAAAACCGAAGTCAATTCTTGGGTTCGTATGTGTTGTATTGTGTGTACAGCCGACGAGCAGGCATGTGCCGCGCCGTGCAGATGTGTCAGTAGTTTCTGTTTTCAACCCTTATCTTCATACATAAAACAACCACAGTTCACGGAGCTGCGCGGCGCGCTCGCTGGCTGTGTAGTTGCTTTACCTCATTCGCCGTCGACTCTCGACCGATTTGGATGTTTATTTATGTGACTGAACAATTTTCCTTAGTATATTTTGTCAGCGGTACTTTTTCAGAGATATAATATTTTGCAGTCTATTTTTCGATAGCAATGGGTGACAATGGAGTTTCTTGTTCTGTTTGTAGGAAAACTAAAAGGAATTACCCTGGCTTGAAAATTTTTAAATGTCCTTCTAGGGAAAAAAATGAAATTTTAAATAATTTGTGGATGAAGGCATGTGGTTTTAAAAATGAAGGCAAATACTTTGTTTGTGGAAATCATTTTTGTCCCGAGTTTGTAGGAAAAAAATATCTTAAGGCCGATGCTGTTCCTTCCTTAAATTTAAATTCTGATTTGGATTCAAACTTGAATTTAGAAGATCTGAAGTCTCCTTTAACTAAAAGAAGAAGAACGTCGAGCAGTTGCAGCATTTCGTGTGCAAGGTGCGATCAGTTATTGGAAAGATGTGCAAAAGAGGAGAAAAAAAATGCAACTTTAAAAAAATATTGTTAAGTTAAAGCATTATAAAAAAACAGAGCGCATACTGCCATAAAATTTTTTAATAAAAATCAAATATTTACGACGTCTCAAATCGAAAGGCTCAATATTTCAGATCATTCAAAAACATTTTGTAGAATGCTTCTGAAAGAATCAAAGACTACAAAATACAACAGCCACGAAAAAGAATTTTCCCAAAATATTTATTATAGATCACAAAGCGCCAATAAATTTTTGAGAGATACGTACTCGTAGACTTGGCTTTAAACTTCCTCACATTTCCTCTTTCTGTAGATGGGCTCCTGTAAAAGGATTACAACCTGGATATGAAAACAATGCTCATTCGTATCTTAAGTCAAAGTTCGCTTTATTAAACCAGCGAGAACGTTGTCTTGTCCTGATATTTGATGAAATTAGGATTCGTAAAAACATATAATATAAAAAAATGATTTAATAGATGGTTTCGAAGACCTTGGTGTAGAAAGAAGTAGATTGTTTGCTAATGAAATATGTTTTTTCATGCTAAATGGTTTGTTTGACAGTTGGTAAAGTGTTTTAAACTATTTTGTGTCAGCAAACGGTGTAAAAGGGGATAACCTAAGCGAAATTATAAAAAACAATTTGAAAATCTGTCAAGAACTTGGTCTAAAGGTATGTGCTATTGTTTGCGACCAGGGGCCAATAATAGAAAAGCTTATAAAATGTTAGGTATTTCTGAAGAACATCCATTTATAATTTTTAATGATGAAAAAGTGTTTTGTTTTTATGATTTCCCTCATTTGTTACAATCACGTCGTAATATTCTATTGAAATCAGATCTACAAACTCCAGATGGTAAAGTGTCTTTTGATGTTATCAGAGAAATATACAATTTGGAAGTTGACAACGTAGCTAAGAGTTCGTACTAAAAGTGAACAATGTATTTGACTGCATGGATAGTGGTTCATATTATGACAAGAATGTTTTAAGGCGGGGAGTTCAGCTAGAGACTCCAGCTTATAATGAGTTGAAACAATTTTTGTCTTACTTAAAAGATATACAAAAATCAGTTAACATTCCAAGAAACATTTGTTTAAAAGGAATGAAACAAACTATAAACGGGGTCTTATTATATGAGAACGTGGATTATTTACTAATAAAGAGAATTCATCAAGACGTATTAGAAAATGTATTTTCTATTATTCGCATCTAAGGTGGTTACAACAATTATCCGTCTGTTTACGAATTTAATGTTTTGATGTCGAAAATTCTGTCGTCAAATCTTATTAATTTTTCTCCTTTCAGTAACTGTGATGATGATGATGTAGAATTTTTAAACTTAGACTTATCCCCAACTGAAACTAATATTCCAAAAACTTCTTCATTGCTTGAGGATCATAAGAAAATCGTATGCGATGAAACTCTATGCGAAAAAGTCATTTGTGATATGGAAATCGAAACTAAAATCACATTAGAAACAACAGCAATGCGATATTTTACTGGATATCTTGCTTTTAAGGAACAAATGTTTAAATTGTTGCAAACTATTTTTAAAAACTGATGAAAAAACAACATGTCCTTCAGAATTTTTCATCTTTGCAAAAAATTATTCTCAAAGAAGTGACTTTGGAAGTCTGAAGGTACCAACTAATGAATTTTTTAACGTTTGTAAAGTCCACTTCAAATTTTAATTTTAAAATTTAAATTTAAAATAGAATTTTCAGAGAACGTCCACAAGGAAGAAATGTAAGAGAGACAATGGCCTTGGAATGCATAAGGATAACGAATACTAGAGATCCGAAATGGGTTGATGAAAAAAGTCCTTGCTATGAGTATCGCAAGGACCTTCTATACTATTACGGAAGCATTGTTCGTGGAAGATAGAAAAAAACATAGCATCCAAAAATTAAAAAATTAAAATTTTATCTGGAAATAACCTTAAAACAACTATTCAGTAAACAAAACATTAAAGACAGCGCATTCTGCTTTGACCTTTCTACGGTTCTCAAATATAATGTTTATTATCAGTCAAATTTGATTTAAAAAAATTACGTTGTGAAAAACGGAAAACTTCTATCCAACAAACAGAACACGCAACTTGATAATACAAAACAATTAAGAGTAACATCATGTCTGAGTATGATTCACTCTAGTTCAATCGAACTGGGACGTACGGGTACGTTCCATTGAATGGAAAAATGGTTAGATTTTTTCCTTCGGCATGCAATATCTATGTAACCTATAGAATCTGTGGTATTATGCATATTAAGAATATTTTTTTTAGAAAAAACTTACTTTTTCCGTGAAAATCTTCGTCCACCGTTTTACGGGACATGGAGATTCTGTGCTGTGATAACCTCAAAAAGGCTGTTTTGTACTGGTAAGGTTTGTTCTTATTATTTATATTTTCCACTAATATGTATGCACTCATCGACCTATCGGTTCTTTCTTTTTGATAGAAATTCTTCGATTCTGATTCGAATTATGAGTGGAAGGAAGAGGAATAAGGCAAACCATTTAACTGAAGCGAAGATGAAAATCACAAATCAGACGATGAGGATTACGAAGTTGATAATGAATGGTTTGTAATACATGGACGTTTGAGCGATGAAAAGCTCCAAATCGAAGATGAACTTTGCCCCGATACGTCTCGTGAAGAAAGGAAAATTGAAAAAAATCAAACTACGATTGATCAGTGCAATTTGGAAGCATGAAACCACAACCAATCATATGACTGTCCTATAATCATCTAGAATAGCTTGTGTTTGCGTGCAATAATGTTTTGTGAGCCACTGCTTGTTCAGCAACTTGGAAGCACAGATCCTGTACCTAGAACACCATCACCAGAGCAACTAAAAAAGACATGAACTCGCTGAAGCGTGTTTAAGTGACTTGGTAAGTCTAATACATGGCAATAGACACTCAAAACTTGTTCTCATAAAAGAATAAAAATTATTCAGAATTTTCACGGTTTTGTTTTATTTGTTTAATAGTGTTATATATACATATATAGTTATAGAATAGGAATGTAATTTTATCGGCTAGATGTATTACACATGTTACCACATTACAAAAAAAATAAAAAAATATTTTTTATATAAATGAGATAATCCTTTTAATTTAAATCTTTTTTTATTCATTTTGATAAAAGTATATTGAAAAAATTAACAAAACTATTTTTTTTTGTCATATCGGTGTGCTGGCTGCTCCATGGTATTGATTCTAAACATCGAGTTCCTTGACAAAATATAATACTCTCAATTTACAATGCTCTGCCGAGAGGTCAGAAATAAATGTTTGGACTTCATTCCGTTGTTTGAGTGGTAAAGTAACGATATTGAATCCCATTCAACATATGTTAAGCAAGGAAGACAGCAAACAATCGACCGGACTAAATAAGGTGGTACGACAAACAAATAATATGCTAAAAAAATATATAGTATCGGAATTATTTATGTTACACAAGAGGTTCATTAAATTCCGAATCGAAAACAGTCTTGAATAAAAAGGAAAATTGGTCAAAAATAATATATTGGGTTCAAACACATTTGTCTTAGATTTTAAATGAAATTTATGAACTTTAGTAAATGTGCCGTTTTGATCGATAGCCTTTGCTATTTTTCTGATAAGAGCATTATGCCATCATTGTAGAATTTGTGGGCGAAAAACTGAACCACATGATTTTGACAGGGGTCTTATGAAGTCAGCTTCACACAATTCTGCAGAGAGCGAAACAAATGGTAGTACGACGGGGCAAGCTTACGACTATACTGTGGATCCATCTTCTCAACCAAGGTCTCCCAATTTTTGCCTAGTCATCAAAAATGTGTGTGGTCTGGCATTATCTGAGGGAAAACAAAGCCTTTCCTATTGTTCAATTCTGGTTGCGTTACCTCAATTGCCCGCTTTAATAGCATTAGTTGTTCACAGCTGAGAGTGTGGAATCAATCCTCTGGCTAGGATAAAGCAGCCACAAAACACAAAGCATTACCTAATGTGTCATCAATGCAGGCCTTGACAACGTTTGTGCAGCTTCATCCACCTCGAACTTTTTCTTTCGTCGTATGTGACCCATCGCTTGTTATCAATTTTGCAGTAGGCACATTACCGATATCCCTCAACAAAAAGGCTTTAAATATATATATTAGATATATAGTTAATATGCATGTTGAATCTGCAAAGAAAAAGCCATTAAATGTATGGCTAAACTAAAATGTAAACTTTTTACTCACATGTCTTTAGTCAGCAGCCGTAAGTTCCACTCTTGAAACGCTTTTGTCGGAGCTGTTGTACTCCAAATGTTGTATCTGTAAAGAAAAAGAAATTAAATGTATTGCTAAACTAAAATGTAAACTTTTTACTCACATGTGCTTGATCAGTATTCGATAGTTCCACTCGTGAAACGCTTTTGTCGGAACTGTTGTACTCCAAATGTCGAATCTGCAGAAAAAAAGACATTACATGTATGGCTAAACAAAAATGTATACTTCAGTATTGTATTGTTAGTACCATTTATCCACATTTCTTCAATCACTTGAATAGCACATTTACATTTATTATTCCTACTGTAAAAAAGAAGTAAAATAAATTATTTTTACTTACTCACAAGAAAATCTAAACAAACAATTGCAACTGCTTTGGCCACATCCACATAAAAGCAATCTGTTGCTTCCAGCAGTATTTTGTAGAAAATTATTTCTTCTTGCTCCAGATGTCTTGATTTTTCTTCTTTTGTTGTCTTAGAAAATGTAATTTTTAATGATGAAAAAGTATTTTGTTTTTATGATTTCCCTCATTTGTTAAAATCAAGTCGTAATATTCTATTGAAATCAGATCTACAAACTCCAGATGGTAAAGTGTCTTTTGATGTTATCAGAGAAATATACAATTTGGAAGTTGACAACGTAGCTAAGAGTTCGTACTAAAAGTGAACAATGTATTTGACTGCATGGATAGTGGTTCATATTATGACAAGAATGTTTTAAGGCTTATAATGAGTTGAAACAATTTTTGTCTTACTTAAAAGATATACAAAAATCAGTTAACATTCCAAGAAACATTTGTTTAAAAGGAATGAAACAAACTATAAACGGGGTCTTATTATATGAGAACGTGGATTATTTACTAATAAAGAGAATTCATCAAGACGTATTAGAAAATGTATTTTCTATTATTCGCATCTAAGGTGGTTACAACAATTATCCGTCTGTTTACGAATTTAATGTTTTGATGTCGAAAATTCTGTCGTCAAATCTTATTAATTTTTCTCCTTTCAGTAACTGTGATGATGATGATGTAGAATTTTTAAACTTAGACTTATCCCCAACTGAAACTAATATTCCAAAAACTTCTTCATTGCTTGAGGATCATAAGAAAATCGTATGCGATGAAACTCTATGCGAAAAAGTCATTTGTGATATGGAAATCGAAACTAAAATCACATTAGAAACAACAGCAATGCGATATTTTACTGGATATCTTGCTTTTAAGGAACAAATGTTTAAATTGTTGCAAACTATTTTTAAAAACTGATGAAAAAACAACATGTCCTTCAGAATTTTTCATCTTTGCAAAAAATTATTCTCAAGAAGTGACTTTGGAAGTCTGAAGGTACCAACTAATGAATTTTTTAACGTTTGTAAAGTCCACTTCAAATTTTAATTTTAAAATTTAAATTTAAAATAGAATTTTCAGAGAACGTCCACAAGGAAGAAATGTAAGAGAGACAATGGCCTTGGAATGCATAAGGATAACGAATACTAGATATCCGAAATGGGTTGATGAAAAAAGTCCTTGCTATGAGTATCGCAAGGACCTTCTATACTATTACGGAAGCATTGTTCGTGGAAGATAGAAAAAAACATAGCATCCAAAAATTAAAAAATTAAAATTTTATCTGGAAATAACCTTAAAACAACTATTCAGTAAACAAAACATTAAAGACAGCGCATTCTGCTTTGACCTTTCTACGGTTCTCAAATATAATGTTTATTATCAGTCAAATTTGATTTAAAAAAATTACGTTGTGAAAAACGGAAAACTTCTATCCAACAAACAGAACACGCAACTTGATAATACAAAACAATTAAGAGTAACATCATGTCAGAGTATGATTCACTCTAGTTCGATCGAACTGGGACGTACGGGTACGTTCCATTGAATGGAAAAATGGTTAGATTTTTTCCTTCGGCATGCAATATCTATGTAACCTATAGAATCTGTGGTATTATGCATATTAAGAATATTTTTTTTAGAAAAAACTTACTTTTTCCGTGAAAATCTTCGTCCACCGTTTTACGGGACATGGAGATTCTGTGCTGTGATAACCTCAAAAAGGCTGTTTTGTACTGGTAAGGTTTGTTCTTATTATTTATATTTTCCACTAATATGTATGCACTCATCGACCTATCGGTTCTTTCTTTTTGATAGAAATTCTTCGATTCTGATTCGAATTATGAGTGGAAGGAAGAGGAATAAGGCAAACCATTTAACTGAAGCGAAGATGAAAATCACAAATCAGACGATGAGGATTACGAAGTTGATAATGAATGGTTTGTAATACATGGACGTTTGAGCGATGAAAAGCTCCAAATCGAAGATGAACTTTGCCCCGATACGTCTCGTGAAGAAAGGAAAATTGAAAAAAATCAAACTACGATTGATCAGTGCAATTTGGAAGCATGAAACCACAACCAATCATATGACTGTCCTATAATCATCTAGAATAGCTTGTGTTTGCGTGCAATAATGTTTTGTGAGCCACTGCTTGTTCAGCAACTTGGAAGCACAGATCCTGTACCTAGAACACCATCACCAGAGCAACTAAAAAAGACATGAACTCGCTGAAGCGTGTTTAAGTGACTTGGTAAGTCTAATACATGGCAATAGACACTCAAAACTTGTTCTCATAAAAGAATAAAAATTATTCAGAATTTTCACGGTTTTGTTTTATTTGTTTAATAGTGTTATATATACATATATAGTTATAGAATAGGAATGTAATTTTATCGGCTAGATGTATTACACATGTTACCACATTACAAAAAAAATAAAAAAATATTTTTTATATAAATGAGATAATCCTTTTAATTTAAATCTTTTTTTATTCATTTTGATAAAAGTATATTGAAAAAATTAACAAAACTATTTTTTTTTGTCATATCGGTGTGCTGGCTGCTCCATGGTATTGATTCTAAACATCGAGTTCCTTGACAAAATATAATACTCTCAATTTACAATGCTCTGCCGAGAGGTCAGAAATAAATGTTTGGACTTCATTCCGTTGTTTGAGTGGTAAAGTAACGATATTGAATCCCATTCAACATATGTTAAGCAAGGAAGACAGCAAACAATCGACCGGACTAAATAAGGTGGTACGACAAACAAATAATATGCTAAAAAAATATATAGTATCGGAATTATTTATGTTACACAAGAGGTTCATTAAATTCCGAATCGAAAACAGTCTTGAATAAAAAGGAAAATTGGTCAAAAATAATATATTGGGTTCAAACACATTTGTCTTAGATTTTAAATGAAATTTATGAACTTTAGTAAATGTGCCGTTTTGATCGATAGCCTTTGCTATTTTTCTGATAAGAGCATTATGCCATCATTGTAGAATTTGTGGGCGAAAAACTGAACCACATGATTTTGACAGGGGTCTTATGAAGTCAGCTTCACACAATTCTGCAGAGAGCGAAACAAATGGTAGTACGACGGGGCAAGCTTACGACTATACTGTGGATCCATCTTCTCAACCAAGGTCTCCCAATTTTTGCCTAGTCATCAAAAATGTGTGTGGTCTGGCATTATCTGAGGGAAAACAAAGCCTTTCCTATTGTTCAATTCTGGTTGCGTTACCTCAATTGCCCGCTTTAATAGCATTAGTTGTTCACAGCTGAGAGTGTGGAATCAATCCTCTGGCTAGGATAAAGCAGCCACAAAACACAAAGCATTACCTAATGTGTCATCAATGCAGGCCTTGACAACGTTTGTGCAGCTTCATCCACCTCGAACTTTTTCTTTCGTCGTATGTGACCCATCGCTTGTTATCAATTTCCAGTAGGCACATTAGCGATATCCCTCAACAAAAAGGCTTTAAATATATATATTAGATATATAGTTAATATGCATGTTGAATCTGCAAAGAAAAAGCCATTAAATGTATGGCTAAACTAAAATGTAAACTTTTTACTCACATGTCTTTAGTCAGCAGCCGTAAGTTCCACTCTTGAAACGCTTTTGTCGGAGCTGTTGTACTCCAAATGTTGTATCTGTAAAGAAAAAGAAATTAAATGTATTGCTAAACTAAAATGTAAACTTTTTACTCACATGTGCTTGATCAGTATTCGATAGTTCCACTCGTGAAACGCTTTTGTCGGAACTGTTGTACTCCAAATGTCGAATCTGCAGAAAAAAAGACATTACATGTATGGCTAAACAAAAATGTATACTTCAGTATTGTATTGTTAGTACCATTTATCCACATTTCTTCAATCACTTGAATAGCACATTTACATTTATTATTCCTACTGTAAAAAAGAAGTAAAATAAATTATTTTTACTTACTCACAAGAAAATCTAAACAAACAATTGCAACTGCTTTGGCCACATCCACATAAAAGCAATCTTTTGGTTCCAGCAGTATTTTGTAGAAAATTATTTCTTCTTGCTCCAGATGTCTTGATTTTTCTTCTTTTGTTGTCTTAGAAAATGTAATAAGGAAAATTATTGTCCAACGTTAATTATTTTTTTGCAACTTACACGAAATTAAAGTTGTAAACATGTGAAATGACAAAATAGGTATTAACTGCGTCATGTTTATATGGGAGAGGACATTCCGAAAACTTCTCGAATTTTGACATTGTTGACAATTCACACATATTCATGGACAGGTTCATATGGGTAGGGGCGATCAGACCGGTTTTGATTTTACAATATCTGGAAAGTTTGCTATCTATGTTAGTATATCTATGACCTGAACTTGTTTCTGGATTGGGGTTATTGACAATTAAATCCGATGTCTGCTTTTACACGTCGCATGTGTGTAATGCGCATGTTCTGGTTATTTTGCTTTGATCTGTCATTCAGTGATGTGCACAATTTTACACGAAAGCCTTTCCCCCTTCTTTGGTTTTTCATGTTATTTGACAGCTCTCTTTCATTTCATCTTTGGCGCTCAGTCTTTCATAATTGAAAATGAGCCCCTTTGAAAGGAGAAAAAGAAATGTCAAAAAGATGCAATGAAAATTCTACCCACATGCAGTGGGAATTTGGTTAATTGGGTATTTTTTGTTTCATTATCCCTCTCTTTTGCACTATTTGAATCTTTCGAAACTTACGACGTGTAAAAACGGACTATGCATTGAAAGCTGATTCCTCGATTTGAAATTATCAATGGAAAATCGTTTTTCAAATGCCAGACACATAGATGAACTAACATAGATTTCTACTGTCGCTTCATCCCGTGTGGCCCTGCCTGAAAATACGTGTGAATTGTCATCAATGGCAATTTCGCTCCCATTTTACATAAAACCCGCCACATTGCTTCCACATTGCACCCACGCGTGCAAATCGCTATCATTCTATCCACTTTACTTGTAAATTGCTCTCATTCTAGCAACTTTACTTGTGATTTGTGAATTGCTTTCATTCCAGCAAATTCAATATGCCTGTTTACATTGGCGACCGGATGAAAGTCCTCACCATGAACGTCGTGTTCACATTGTCTTGAGGTTGAAAGACTTTTTGACGAGTGGGACACTTGAATCGGAGCATTTTTAATTTTTAAATTTGAGCAGTTGGCGCGAAACATGCCTTTTTTCCAATTATTCACACTTCCTTTCTCATCAATGATCAAAACTAAAATGAAAAAATATGTCAAAAATGGAACGATATGAAAACAAACGATGTGTTGCACCCGAGAATCCACTTTAGAAATGGATTTTCGGTGGAAGTAACCCTCCTTCTTCCCACTTCAATAAAAAGCGTTCCCTCTCTTTCGGGCAATCTTCCTGCCCGCGCCAACGTGAACAGGCACTATGAGGTCATAGTGATCTACAAAGGGTTGGTAGTTCACCTACAGTGTTTCTGGGCGAAAGTTCAGAGTTTGCAAAAGTATTAGTAGGGTTTGCCATCTATGAAATTTAGTTCAACTTCTATGGCCAGACATCTGGAAAGTTTGGCATCTATGTCAGCTCTTTTATGTCATTAACAAAACGATACAATCAGTCGGTTATTTTTATTTTGTAATGGCTTTTGTATACTATCTTAACTTTCCACTTTTTGGTTAAAAGTTTCGCTGTATTGTTGGCTAACAGGTATAAATGAAGATGGAAATAAAGGACTTCGTTAGAAGAATGCCAAAAATAGTATGTTTAAATTATTTTATAAATTTATATTTTAAATTGCTTGACGTTATATCCTTCTATTAAGAGGAACAAAACCCGATAGTAATGATTGGTGTTTTTAAGGAGCTGCATGCCCATCTTAACGGATCCCTTACCACAGATGCGTTAATTGAATTAGGAGCAGAAGTGCACGGGGAAACAACTAAAGAATTTAAGGTATTGTGTGACAGTTTCAAGCAAATAGAAAACCTATCGCTCTCAGAGTGAGTTACAGTTAATTTTACTTAAATATTTCATTTATATCTAATCAATAATTTTAAGATGTTTTCAAAAATTTCAAATAGCGCATAACTTAACTGTTACGGAATATGGCTTAAAAAAGGCAACCCTATCCGTTATTAGGGATTTTTCAAGCGACAATGTAGTATACCTGGAGTTGCGAACAACACCAAAAACAACTGAACACATGTCAAAGGAGGTGTATCTTCGAACAGTATTAGCGGCTATTGCGTATGTACCTACATATAATAAGGTTTAAATCATGAAAAAAATATAAATTATAAATATGCAAGTTGTGCAAAGTTTTTATATCCAGACATATGTGTTAAGCTTCTACCATCAATTGATCGATCTAAAGGAATAGAAGATGCAATAGAAACCTTAGAGATTGTTGTGAAAGCCTTAGAGTCTCATTCAGATGTAATCAAAGGCATAGATTTTAGCGGAAATCCAGCGATGGGCTCTTTTGAAACCTACGGTACCATTTTAAATAAAGCTCGTAAAAATAATTTAAAGCTGGCTGTTCACTGCGCTGAAATAGATAACAACAAAGAAACTTACGAAATGCTTCAATTCGGTATGGATCGTTGTGGTCACGGTACGTTTATGTCACAAGAGAACTTAAGCATTATAAAAGAAAAAAATATTCCAATTGAGTGCTGTTTGTCCAGCAATGTGAAATGTGGAACAGTGAAGTCGTATGAAGACCATCATTTTAAAACACTCCATACCTCCAATCATCCAGTAGTTCTTTGTGTAAGTATCTAATACAAAAAAAAGACTGACCAACGTTTATTTAAGTTGTTTATTTTTGCCGTTTAGACTGATGATTTTGGAGTATTCGATACCAATTTGTCGAATGAGTATATTTTAGCCCTGGAAACATTTAGTTTATCAAAAACCGACCTTGAAAAGCTTTCATCAACCGCCATCGATATTTCTTTTGCAAACGAGTCAGAGAAAAAGCTGTTAAAAGGCGCAGTTAATAATTATTTTGCGCAAAATGAAATAAATTAAAAGTGAACGTATGCATGTTATTCATACATACGAGGATATAGTAAATTAAAAATAAACATTTTTTAAAATGCATTGGTATATGTATATAATCGTATTTTATTGTTTGTTCTCCATCGTTTTACAGCTAAATTTTCTTAAAGTGAATGCCAAAATAAATGAATGTTGGATATTATTAGAATGTAAAGTATTAGGATATATTCAAGTTCGAAAAGGTCCAAAAAGGCAAAGAACAGAACAATACTAACAGACAAATATGAAGTGACAATAATCGGATTGAATAATTATTTTAGGGATTTTTAACAATTGTAAAATAATTCTTTCGATGAGCTGCATTCCTTAGTTCCACTAATAATTATAACACATTTTACCGAGAAAAATTTTAATCCTCAAAAATCATTAGCTGTGACTACGATTTTAGCAATTGGCATTTTGAAAGCCCTTAAACTAGCTTATTTATTAACCAAATACTATTGGACAATGCAAATAGTGGCAATTTTTGAATAGACAATCTTGAATTGTGAAATTCATTTTACTAAAACCACCTATCTAGAAAATTCTTTACAAACAGCAAATTGTATTGTTCAGGCGCAATTCCCATCGTACTACGTCATTCCATTTTGCTCAGTAATCTTCCTCAGGGCCATGACTTAAGTTAGGAGCAAATGATAACAGGGAAACCATTCTCATTGCACATAATACAGTTGAGCTTTTCCGGCTTAAAACCTGAATCAAAGAATACAAGGTGTCTATAGAATTTTGGTTTGTTTTTTTTTGCCAGCACCTTGCAGTTGCGGGAATTATACCAAACTTTAAACGTGTTTTTCTCGAAACTGCTTTTTATCCGTCGACCCAGATGGTTAAAAAAAACTATTGGAAATTGAAATTTTAACACAATATTCTACACATAAATGTTCTGTCCGGTACCTGAATTAGATTTTTTTATCCACTTCTTTTTATCTCGAAAAACCGTTGATTTTTGAAAAAAAATTCATAAGGCCGCCTTTTTGTTATTTTTCACTCAAATCTTTTAAATCCACTACGGGACAGAATGATAACCCCACTGAATAATAATCTTTTTGGAATATTGATTTCGGATGATTACAAAAGGAGCCACCTACGTTTTTTTTTTAAAGAGACCTACTTTACCTCACCAAAATTACGTTATAATATTTAGTTTTTAATTTTTTTATGTATTATGCAATAGCTAAATAATAACATATATTTATCATAAGAAGATTGTATTTCATTCTCCGCAAAAAAAAATCCTTAAAAACCTTCAAAATTTAACCTCGGACATGTAAGTAAAATATGACTGAGAAGATTATTATATTTTCTTAGACAAAACCACCTATTATTAGGTCTGCAATATAAACATACTTAAAGTGTTTTGGTTTGCTTTAACGAAATTGAAACAAATCAAGACATACAATAAAACGATGATATTGTAAAATGTTTGAACTGACTTGCATACCTTGGGGAATGCTAATATTTATTTTCCCCTGACATATTTCAAGAACAATCTGTGCTATCCAGCGTTCCATATAATTCTCCATTTTGCTAGAAAATTCGATTCCATTCTCCATTTACCAATGGTTGAGGCTTCTGCTATTCAAATATTAAAGTCTGCTGTTAATCGAGTGTAGATGACGCTGTTCATATTCAGATATCACAATAGTGACTTTGTGTTCCGCCTTCAGGACGCTTTGAACAACGAGGGACATGATCCAGATACATATTCTTTGACATTGACAAAGAAGATCAAATGAGTACTGGCTACGATAATGCAACTCCTACTATCGAAATAGACGAATAAAAGAATAGACTCGAACAAAATCTGAAGAACAAGTTCGACGAACAAAAGACAAACATAGACAAATAAAAGAACAACCTCGAACAAAATTTGGATGGGCAGAAGAAAAATCTATACAAACAGAAGAAGAGCTTCGAACAAAAGAAAAATCTAGACGAACAGCATTGAACAAAATTTTAACGAATAAAATAATACATAGTTCAGAACAAAAACTGGAAGAGCAAAAGAAGGTTTTCCAACAAGATTTCGAAGAAATCGACGACAAATTTGATAGAATAGATTAGTATGTTAATGAAAAATTCGAACAAATAGACAGCAAAGTTGAGCAACTGGCCAAAGAGCTGGACACGGTGCGAAAACAGAAACTCCGAGAATGTTCTTTAAGCCGTCCAAGGTGAAAAGAGTTGTACTATCCCTCATTCGACGGCCAGATCTCATTGTCTACTTAAAAGAAGCAGTTTGAAATGGCTGCCTGTGTGAATGACTGGGACAATGAGGAGAAGTGATTTGCCCTACTAATGCAAGCATAAAGCATAAAGATTATGGAGCTTTAGTACAGGCTATCGAGAAACGGTTTAAGAGCAGCCACATGCAGGAGGATTACAAGGTTCAATTGCAAAGCCGAATGAAGCAACGAGGAGGAGCAATACTGCAGCAGACGTGAGTAGACTGGTACATTTGTCATAACCCACCGCAGGCCAGGGGTGTCGAAATGGCAAAGGACGCAGATTGAAAATTGAAATTCGGAAACATAGAGATACCAATGATACATATACGGAAATGCCAATATTTCAGTCTTAAGCGTCGTCATCTGCAGAAATCAGATTTTAGAAGCAACTGTTTGGCCAAAAGTGGAAGGTGGTCCTGGTAGACTCCGATTCTATTTGATTGAGCCAGAAAACAGGATAGACTTCACAGTGGGAAAGGCCTTAGTGGAACCAAAGAACGACATGGTCCCTCTAAGGATTCTAAATCCAAATACATTTAGTGTAAAAGTGAAAAAGTGGGAGATACTGGGAAAAATGTGTGCCTGTTGAGGCTATATCGACCACAACGGAAACAAATCGTTAACACCAGACCAAAGTATAAAAATCAAGAACAAAATTCTCAGCCTCTGTAATCTGGATCAAGAGCTGCGAATCCTGACAGAAAAACTAATCGGTGAGTACGCTAATATATTTGCTACACAAGACGGAGAATATGGACCTACGCAACTTGTTCAACAACAAATTCGTACCGGAGACGGCCGAATTAAAATGTCAACCTGTAAGGCGTCTTCTATTGGCAAAGCAAACAGAAATTGCCGAAATGGTGTTGAAGATGAAAGTTGAGGGACAGATTGAAGAATCGCAGAGTCCTTGTGCATCAAGACCAAGCAAATGTATTCGGATGAGTAGTTGAATTTAATAGTGAGCGCTAACGATAAATAAAACACAGAAGTATCTTACGGAGAAACATAATTAATATCACATTCATTGTGTGCAGTGTTAAATTATTTACAAAAAAGAAGAAAATCTCCACCGTCATTTTTGTTTATTGTTTTTGTTGCTTCATCGTCGCCATTCTTCTCTTCTCTTGCTGAATCTCATTTATTTACTCGCCACTGATTAGCATCAACACCGAAGCAACCAATTTCACCTATGACGATCAAACCCACCTACGGTGCTGCTAATCTGACTCTCGAATTGCTTGATGACCGCCTGGAAAAACATCATCTTTTGATAACTGCCCACATATCAGAGGAAATAAATATCATTCGCGATGAATTTCTCTTTAAAATTCAAACCATTTCAAACAGTTCTGGTCGAATCGATTTAATGTACTAAATAAAACTATCGCTGATATAGTTCAACATGTTGAAAGAGTTGAGCTACAGATAATACGCTAACAATAAGAAAAGAGCTTCTCTCTTTACAAAAACAACATAATGTATTAGAGCGCAAAGATATTGCTGCTGATGCTGTTATCCCCGAACAACCAGAGGAAAATCTCAAAGAGATCTTCAATCGACTTTGTTTCACTATCGACTGCGGTCCTCCAAAACTACAACAAATCCTCGTCCACGGCAACGTAATAAAAACATCTCAACTGTAATAATTAAATTCAATAGCCCACAAGAAAGCAACGCCGTTCTTGGCTCAGCTGCAGGTTACCGAAAACAGTACAACAAACAGCTTTGCCTTCGTAATGCTGGAATAGAGGCGGATGGTCTAATATACATCAACGACAGCTTAACGAGGAAAAACCGCAATGACCCTCAAGGGCGTGTAATGTTTACACAAAATTCGGCAGTGTATTTGTAAAATCAACTGCTAATTGGAAGAGCAAAATGATTGACCACATAGAGGAGCTGAATGATTTAGTGAAAATCAATGCCAACAGAAGTTGTAATGACAGAACCGAGTATATGAATGCTGTTGCTGCGGGGGAAAAAACAAAACCAACTATGAAAGAATCAATATTAAATCTTATTTAATTTTTTTAATTTCTTATTTTTATTACAGCTTTTATATTTTTGCTTTTCTTCAACTTTTTTGAATAATATGTTCATCTTCTGCTGTTCTCATTTTTCTCATTTTTAAAAACTTTCATTCCTTTTGAGTCGCTCGTCCGTTGCTTATTTTTTGTTTGATTATGTCAAGTAGAACAACTTCCATGGTCAATGGCGTGGGTAATACTCGTAATACTGTGCACACAATGATACGGATCTTATCTAGGACTCGTTCAGGTTTTTTGGTGTGTCATCGAAATGCACGTAGTCTTAATTCTGGTAAACTAGATTACCCAAAATCTATGGAAATGAATTTCAAAAACAGCGTGTAGATGAAAATTACTGATACTGACTTTTTCAACAACCTAACCCATAAACGAAAATTTTAGTATTTTCCCTTTTTTTTACGTTTAAATATTTAAAATAAAATTTGTAAAAGGGAGTTCTAAAATTTTGGTCTCTTATTGATGGAAAGATACTCCATCAACATCCTAACATTTTCTTGTAAACTGGGAAAGTAATCCATACAAAATTCATCGCTATCGTCTGTCACAACCAAAGGGAATATAAGGTAAGCAATAATGTCAGAACAATCTTATTCTGCTTTCCAAAAATCCCAAAGAACAGCTCGCTCCCCCCACAATAATCAAGAATCCACCGAACAATTCAATTGCGTAAAATGTAATCGAGAAGACAGTTTCGACAAAATGGTTCAATGTGATGCGTGCGACGCTTGGTACCATTTTATTTGTGCTAACGTCAAGGATGGTATTGAAAACGAAGATTGGATATGTACAAAGTGCTTATCATCATCAACATCACATCCTACAAAACCACATGCTTTGCTTCCGCCGAATACTAACCACTACAAACCGGCAACAATCCTGCCGATTTCTCGGGACATACCCGTACAAGCACCTCCGCTTAATACAAATCTGACAAATGTATTGGGCAGTACAACGATAAAAACAAACTCCAATTTAGTGAAACAAAAGGACCACCATCAGTTCATTCAAGGCAAACACGATCGTCCGCGAAATCCGTACAACTTCAGCTAAAGAGATTGGAAGAGGAACGCTTGCTTCAGGAGAAAAGAGATCGAGATTATTTGCAAAGAAAATACGAACTTCTCGAACAACTTGAAGCTGATGATGAAGAAGAAAAAGATAACGAATTTGACAACGCCGCAGTAGAAGAAAGAACGTCAAAATGGGTGGAAACAGTGAAACATACTGTAGGTGATGTGTCTACGAGACAGGTTGGCGGAAAAACTGTGTCTCAGTCTAAAGTTTCTCTATACGTTCAGGAAGAAAATGTACGTGTGACCCATACGATTATGGTCACTTCGCTTACTCAGGAACAACAAGCCGATAGCCCCAATATGCCGAACATATCCCAAATCAGTAACAATAACGCTCAACCGCTCAATCGTTGTAACGAAGTCAATAACTTACCTGACCCCACATTTGATCTGCCAAAACTTATCGACATTCAGCGCATGGTTAGATTCGATGGCCAGAGCAGCACTGGAGGTCTCATCCACGATCTTTATTACAAGTGTCGAAAAGAAATTTGAAAGACATTCTTCCAGTACAAGAACATATCTAAATACGCATCAAGAGATAGAGACGGCCGTTACTAGTAAATCAGTCCGAAATGCAGAATATGTAACGGGGACTGTACTTGTGTTGAAAACTGTCAAGAATTTATAACAATGCCTTTAAAAAACAAATGGTTGGCCGTAAATGAATTACGTCTATGCCGAACATGTCTAATGCCTCATGGTAAGAGCCGTTGTACGTCAACAAAGAAATGCGGACAAAACGGTTGCGTATTTAAGCACCATAGCCTATTACATATGTTTGATACGGTTGATAGTACAAGCTCAGCTCATAGTTTTACTAATACAAACAACACTAGCTTCCAAAATCTGAACAACACAGGCGAAAATGAATTTTCGATTTCGATTCTAGGTCTCGACTGTGAGGTTGAACCTTTATGTTTAAGATGGACATCGGACACTCATCGCATGGAAGAGGGATCACAAAAAGTTCGAGTGAAAATCTCTGGTGCTGGAATAAAAAACAAATACGAGCTCTCAAAGCTCGTGGGTGGCCGTGGTGTAGTGGTAGTAGCAAACGCTTCTCACTCGGAGGGTCCAGGTTCGAATCCTGCTCAGTTAGACAACGAACTGCATCAACTAGTTAAAATGCATTTTATGATAGAGGATGTTGATTCGAAATCCATCAAAAAATTACTGTCGACAGATGACCTAAAGGCTAAACAAATCTTGGAACGCAATTCTTATCGCAAAGGAAACCGGTTTATAGTGCCGGTTCTACGGAAAAATGATGTAGATATACTAACCGATAGCCGTCGAATGGCTGAACGTCGTTTGAAATGCTTAGAGTCCCGAATGTCCAAAGAACCCGCACTGGTGACAAATCTGCAACAAAAAATCGATAAATATTTGGAAAAAGGCTATGCACGAAAACTTAGCAAAAAAGAATCTTGTAGTAAAAATTCACGAAAGGTGGTATTTACCAATTTTTCCAGTGTTTATCCAAGTAAACCCAACAAAGTTCGTTTGGTCGAATGTTGATGGCGTGTCGTTGAATTCTGTCCTACTGAGTGGTCCAGACACCCTACCATCTGTATGCTCCGTTTTATATCGGTTCAGAGAGAGAGAAATAGCAATATGTGCCGATATACGGGAAATGTTTCACCAGATTGCTATCAGCGAAAATGATCAAAACGCCCAACGTTTCTTGTGGAGAGACATAACAACTAGGCAAATTGAGGAATATGTCATGAGAGTAATGATATTTGTAGCAACTTGCTCTCCCTATTGTGCTCAATTTGTTAAAAATAAAAATGCCAGTGAGTTTTTAGCGGATTAACCAAGAGCTGCGAAAGCTCTAATAGAGAATCACTATGTCGACGACTATATGGACAGTGTCGACTCAGAAGACGAAGCAATCGAGTTAGCGAAAGCTGTAACAAAAATACACTCAAAAGCTCGCTTTCAGATTCATAATTTCATTTCAAATTCGCAAAATGTCTTACGTGCTTTAAATGCTGAAATGAATGAACACTGTATAAAAAAAATTACCGGGAATGGCTCTGCTATTCAGGAAAAAATACTAGGAAAAAATACTGTGGTGGCCCAACAAAAGAGATACTGTTTCGTTTCTGATAAAATGTCCTAAGCTTAAAGCGGGTATACTGTCAGGGCAAATATGTCCAACAAAGAGAGAAGTCTTGAAATCATTAATGAGTATATTTGACCCGCTGGGATTAATTGCACATTTTTTGATTAAGCTAAAAATTGTTTTAAGAGAAATTTTGCGATCATCCGTTCAGTGGGACGAAAAAATATGGGAACCATAATTTGAAGAATTGTGTGATTGGATGAATCACCTGCCTATGGTACAAAACGTTATTATTAGTCGCCCATACCTAAAAAATATAGAGCATTGTACCAAACCTAACGTTCAATTGCATATGTTTGTGGACGCAAGTGAAAATGTATACTCTGCAGTCGCATTACTTCAGATTTCATCTGAAAATATAATTGAGTGTGCTCTCGTTGGTGGAAAAGGAAAAGTAGCACCACTTAAAGATACATCGATACCCAGACTCGAACTAAATAGAAGCTGCTGTATTAGGTGTTCGTTTGTCTAAATCAATTTGTGCGGGACACTCTATACATATAGACAAGATAATTTTCTGGACTGACTCAAAAACAGTCCTCTATTGGATTAGGTCAGAGCACCGTCGATATAAACATTTTGTAGCCTTTAGAATAGGGGAGATTATTGAAGCGACGGACCCTAGTGACTGGAGATGGATTCCAAATAAAGAAAATGTTGCAGACGAGGCCACAAAATGGAAACATAACGTAAAATTTGCATCTGAATGTCGGTGGTATAATGGACCTGAATTTCTTTACGAAAAGGAAGATCAATGGCCAAAGGATGAATCGCGTGAGTTTGTTACTATGGAAGAAGTCAGGGTGCATTTCGTTCAGCACATGAAAACCAACGCAAGTATTATAGACTACACACGCTTTTCCAGATGGAATAGACTCCTGCGTTCACTTGCCTACGTCTTCAAGTTCATTGACATTAAGTGTCGAAAAAGATCGGCGAGCGGGTGGATACTTTTATTTCCAAATGATTTGAGTCGTTCGCAGAATTACTTATATCGACAATGCCAATTCGAGACGTATCCAGAAGAGTTTGTTTCTTTGAGTACTAATCCAAATTCTTTGGTTTTGGAAAAGACGCATGCACTATAATAAGCTGTCTCCATATATGGACACAAGTAATGTCCTCCCTGTAAATGGTCATATTGATGCCGCTGGAAATGCATCATTCGATGCAAAGCAACCTGTGATATTGCCCAAGCAACATTATATCACTCGGCTAATAATTTACGAATTTCATTTGCGCTTTCATAACCAACATAACGAAACCGTAATAAATGAACTGAAACAATTGTACTACATTCCATCACTCAGAGCCACGGTAAAGAAAATTGCGAACAACTACTGCCAAGACTGTAAAAACAACAAAGCAAAACCCATACCTCCGCTAATGGGAGAGCTACCACCAGGCAGATTAAAGTCGTTTACCCGTCCGTTTTCCTACATAGGGATAGATTATTTTGGGCCAATTAACATAGGAGTCGGAAGGCACTCAGAGAAGAGATGGGGAGTCCTTATCACTTGTCTAACGATTTGAGGAATCGACATCGAAATTGTTCACAGCCTCTCGGCAGATTCATGTATCCTAGCTATTAAAAGGTTTATAGCACGGAGATGTACACCGTTGGAAATAATTAGTGATAATGGCACTAATTTTCGTGGTGCAAGCAAGGAACTAAAAGATACAGTTGATCAGATGGATTGTGGAAAAATCATTAATGAATTCGTAGGATCGAATCTAAAATGGAGTTTCATACCACCAGCATCGGCACATATGGGGGGGAGTTGGGAGCGAATGGTACGTTCTGTGAAGCCAGTTTTAACGGGGATGAATCTTTCTCGAAACCCTTCGGATGAAATTCTCTTAAGTATGATGGCTGAAGTCGAGAATATTATCAATTCGAGCCATTAACCTATATCCCCTTAGCCTGCGACAGCGATGAAACTCTAACACCGAACCACTTTCTTCTGGGATCATCAAACGTTAAAAATCAGTTTGGCCAATTTAACGACGATGGTATCATTCTTAAGAAAGGTTGGATGACATGTGAACAATTTGTCAACTCATTCTGGAAACGTTGGCTGCAAGAGTACCTACCGACGTTGACTAGGCGAACTAAGTGGTACAAGCAGACAAGGCCGATCAGTATCGGCGATGTTGTTATCGTAGTAGATCCACAGTTTCCGAGAAACCAGTGACCGAGAGGAATTGTTGCTGAGGTATTTCCAGGAAAGGACGACCAGGTACGCAGCGCTTTAGTTCGCACATCGTCAGGATGCTACACTAAGCCAGCTACCAAACTCGCACTTTTAGATGTCAACAGACCAGGTTTGGTTCAAGATGGTAACCTGGCACAGATCTCCAGCTTACCAGGGAGGAGTGTTGACAAACCTGACACCGAAGTGTGAATTGTCAATAACAGCGTGTAGATGAAAATTACTGATACCGACTTTTTCAACAATCTAACCCACAAACGAAAATTTTAGTCTTTTCCTTTTTTTTTACGTTTAAGTATTTAAAATAAAATTTGTAAAACGGAGTTCTAAAATTTTGGTCTTTTATTGATGGAAAGATACTCCATTAACATAAGTTGTATCGCAATGACAGGACAACAAACACAATTGGAGGTGGGGTAGCAATCTATTGCAAATCAACATTAAGGTGTAAAGTGATTGGTAAACCCGAACATAACGAAAGTGAATATATTTAATGTCAGAGGTGTCAGATAATTGTGTTAAATGTATTGTATCCTGTGTGTATAACCCAAGCAGACGCTTTTCGATAGATCCCTTTTTCTCGGCGTTAGCCAATTTCGCTCAGTTATATGAACATATCATTGTATGTGGAGATTTTAACACTGATCTTGGTAGACATGATGTTCTATCACACAAACTTATTGACTTGGTGCTATCCAATGTTCTTGTTGTTAAAAACTCTCATCCTACTTGGATGTTCCAAACGCCAATCCTAGTTTATTAGATTTGTTAATAGTCTCTGATGCATCTAAAGTTCTCCTTTTTGATCAACTTGCTCTTGAACGAATATCTGACCATGATTTGTTATTATACCTACAGGGATTTTAAGTCTATTGACGTTCACTCACTACATAGGAAAGCATGTGCCATACCATGTTTGTATCTTGAGAATGCTAATAATAAGCTTACCTTTTTTCAGGCGAAAATTTAGGATCTTTTTAATAATCACTCGTCTTTAATTCGTCACTCATTGTGCTAAGCGTAATTATTTTGCATCTACATTAAACGATTCGCTTCCTTCCAAACAGCTCTGGACAAATTTACGTAAAATAGGTGTTGGTAAAAACGATGGTTCTGACTGTCGATTAGATCCAAATATTCTTAATTGCTCATTTCTAACAAGTACAGATAACAATCCTCAGTTCCCCTTACAAGAAGAACTTCTATGCAAGCTTAATTATGATTTTAGAGCAGTGAGCGAGAATGATGTTGTTGAAAGTATAGTTGCCCTTAAATCGAATGCCGTGGGTGAAGATGGGATCCCCCTCCGCTTTCTAAAAATGATTCTCCCTCACTTATTACGTAGACTAACGCATATAATTAATTATTGCTTAGCTTCTTCTACTTTCCTTGATAATTGGAAGGCTGCTAGAATTATACCTGTGGCTAAGAAATCACGGCCCTCACTTCCTACTGATTTTCGGCCTATAAGTATCCTTCCTACCCTGTCAAAAGCTTTTGAGAAGATACTGGCAAAACAAATAATCGGTCATTTAAATATAAATTCTCTGCTTTGTCCTTTTCAGTCAGGTTTTAGATCCCAACAAAGCTGTGCTACTGCGGTGGTTAAAATTCTTGATGATAGAAGGCAACAGTATGATCAAAGCAACCTGACGGTCCTACGCTTGCTAGACTTCTCCAAAGCATTTGTGCTATATAAGCAATCGTTCCCGGAGAGTTATGGTTGGTGAAGATTTTTCAGATATTAGATATCTGCGTGAAGGTTCTATCTTAGGTCCTCTTCTTTTTTGTATTTTATATCATTAATATAACCCTTGTATGTAACACTGTATCTTTTCACCTTTATCCCGATGACATCCAAATTAATTTTCAAGGCCTATTGGACTAGTAGAGGATCTTTTCCATCGAATAAATGACGACCTCAAAGGTATACACAAATGGTCTATCGAAAATGGACTTACTTTAAATCCATCTAAGACCCAGGCAATTTTAACTTCAAAAAAGGTTTATCAGCCAGTAATATTGCCTCCTATTATGTTATCGAATATAGAAATTAAATTTGTTAATAAATCACCAGCTTAGGTTTTATAATAAACTGTAATCTCTCCTGTAATGACCATATAAATTATATAATAGGCCGTATCTATGGCTGCCTTCGCAAGTTATGGACATGTGCCCGATTTATCCCCCGTTTTACTAAGCTAAAATTAATGAAAACTTTGTTAGTTCCCATTATAACTTACAGTGATGTAATATACTGCAAGCTTGATTCTGCATCAAAAAAAAAAAATTGCAGGCTGTCCCCTGACACAATACCTTGATGCCAGAAACTGTATTTTCAACGGTATCATTATGAAGAACTACAATTTACACAGTCAGCTAAAATATCTAATTTTATAATTCAACCTTTCAACTACACTCATACGACGCGTCTTTTCTGTGTGCCTGTTCACATTAGCGCGGGCAGGAAGATTGTCCGAAATAGAGAGAACGCTTCTTATTGAAGTGGGAAGAAGAAGGGTTACTTCCACCGAGAATCCATTACTAAAGTAGATTCTCGGGTGCAACACATCGTTTTTTTCCATATCGTTCCATTTCTGACATATTTTTTCATTTTAGTTTTGATCGTTGATGAGAAAGTAAGTGTGGAGAATAGGAAAAAAGGTATGTTTCAGGCCAGCTGCGCAAATTTAAAAATGAAAATTGCTCCAATTCAAGTGTTCCACTTGTCAAAAAGTCTTTCAACCCCATGAAAATGTGAACACGGCGTTCATGGTGAGGACTTTCATCCCGTCGCCAGTGTAAACAGGCACTTTACTTAAGCCATTAGGCTATGGAATTCCTTGCCTGAACACATAAAACGAGCAACGGGAGCGTCTCAATTTAGGATAGTTATATTTAAATATTTCTCTAAACAGCAGTAGTTTTCTTTTAATTTTCTATTCTCTTTTTTTTCTCTCTCTCTTACAGCTTTGTTCTTATTTTGCACTGAAAGTTTCTTATATCTTAAATAAAACTAGTGCTTTCTTAGTTTCTTCTAATATAAATATGTGAATTACTAATGTACAATTATTTTTGTTACTACTCTAAAAAGACCAATTCTTACTTGTACTTATGTGTACTTGTACTTGTGAAGATGAAAGACGGCAGCACGAAGTTTTTTGTAGACTACAAACGTCTCACTCAATGATGTCACCGAAGAGGACAGCTACCCACTTCCGATGACACTTTGGATACGCTTTCTGAAACGAAATGGTTTTCAACTGTTGACTTGAAGAGCGGTTACTGGCAAGTAGAGGTTAACCGTACGGATCGTGAGAAAACTGCCTTCACTACAGAAAGGTGTCTCTGACGGTTTACAATGATGCTTTAGACTGTGCAATGCTTCGGCCAACTTCAAGGGACTAATGGAATGAGCATCACGAAAATCTAAAAGAAATGTTTGAGAGGCTACGAAATGCTCATTTGAATCTGAACCCAAAAAAGTTTGATTTAATCTGTCCGAAAGTAAAATATCTAGGTCACATTATATCAGCGGAAGGAGTAAGATCCTTACAAAATCGAAACCGCGAAAGTTGCGCTGCCCCTAAAGATAAACACCAACTGAGAAGCTTTTTGTGACTTGCCACGTACTCCAGGAGGATTTTACTTGTACTGCGAAGGGCCTCCACCAACTTACGGAAAAAGGCCGACAGTACAGGTGGTCTGGAGAGTGTGAATAAACATTCCAAGAACTCAAGCGGTAGCTGTGCAATTCCCCCATCTTGGGTCACCTCACACCCGGAAAAATGTTCATCGTGGGCGGTGGACGCAGACGCTGGCAATGTTGGGGTCGGAGTTATGATTTTTCAAGTTCATGATGCTCAAGAGAAAGCGGTTGTATATTACATCAAGGTACTCTTCAGACTTGAAAGGAACTACTGCGTAACTGCGTAATTCTGGCTGCAAAGCATTTCCATAAATACCTCTATAGAAAAAGGTTCACTCTTCGGACAGACCATGCAGCTCTGAAATAGCTACTTCAAATTAAGAACCCTGTAAGATGGATCGAGCGGTTGCAGGGTTTTGACTTTGAGGTGCAACACTGCAAGGGAAGTCTCCACTCAAACGCTGATGCTCCCTCTCGTCGACCGTGCGTGGTTAAATGTGAACACTGCAACCGTAAAGTAGCGAAAGAACAGGCCACCGAGCCAATAGAAGGTTGGAGTGCAGACGAAATCCGTTCCTCCTAACAGGCAGATAATGACATAGAACCAATGAACGGCAACCGATACACCCTCCTGATCATGGATTACTTCAGTAAGTGGCCGGAAGTGTTTACCATCCCAAATCAAGAGGCTAAGACCGTAGCCGAACAGATAGTCAACAACTGGGTGAGCAGATTTGGGGTCCCAATGGAGCTGCACTCTGATCAAGGGCGAAACTTTGAATCAAAAGTCTTCCAGGAAATATGCCAATATTTGGGAATAAGAAAGACAAGGACAACGCCACTACACCCTCAATCTGATGGAATGGTCGAGCGATTCAATCGGACCTAGAATGAGCATCTATCTAAGGTTGTCAGCAACTGCCAGCGGGATTGGGATCGACACATACCCCTCTTCTTAATGGCCTACCGAAACGCGGTCCATAGCTCAACAGGGCACACACCATCCGAGATCTTATTTGGTCAAACAATTCGGTTGCCAAGAGAAGCAAAATTCGGATCCCCACCGACGGAGCCCAAAGAGGTGAACGAGTACGTGAATGACTTACGCAGCAGGATTCGTAAATTGCATGAAGACACCAGAGAAAAGATGAAGCTAGCGAGCAACCGCATGAAGACTAGGTACGACATCAAGGCGAAATCTTCCGGCTTCAACGAAGGAGATCTGGTGTGGCATTAGTGACATTATCTACCGGATCCAGTGTAGGGAACGAGGAAATTGAAGGTGGTCCATTTGAATAGAATGCGTCATTCCAACGGAACGATGAATGACGACGTTGTTCGGGACGAGCAGTGTGATATGCATTTTAATGTGAGCAGCGTCATATATATTTCCATAGCAGAAGATTTCCGTATTTGAATAGCAGAAGACTCAACAATTGGTGCATGGAGAATGGAATCGAATAGCAAATTGGAAATTTGTATGGAACGCTAGATGGCACAGATTGTTCTCGAAATATGTCAGGGGACCATAAATATCAGGAATCCAAAATATGCAAGGCAGTTCATAAGTTGAATTTAAAGTGTGAATTAAGAAAAGTGATTAAATGGTTTAAGTAAAAGATTAAATAAAAGATAAGATAAGTGGTTGATATAAGCGATTAAAGTGTGAATTGTAATTGCAATTGTATTGAAAAGAATTACTTTATCTTTATCTTTTACTTAAACCAATTTATCACTACTCGTAAGTCACATTTCAAACTGACTTGCACCTCTTATGGAATGCCAATATTACTCCCCGGATATAACTATCCTGCGTTTCATACATCTTTCCATTTTACTAGATTATTACCTAAATTTCCATCCCCAAATGTTGAGTCTTCTGCTGTTAAAACATGTAAATGGTAGCACTGCCATCTATACTTATAAAATTATATCTATCCTTTTCTTAGTCATTTGGAGTCAAACCTTCTGCTTCGACTCCGTTTCAACGGTCAAGCTTATATATCTAGTAAATAAAAATTAATGTCTCTTAAGTTTGCCTTTTAAATAAAATATAAATAACGGGTGACCAGATATCAATGAGAGTTTTTCCAATTATTATGTTTCAGCTATCCAGCTATCAAAATATTCAGTAAGGTTTGCCATTACATCATCCATCGTTTTACGCCTGACGAACGTGCGGAAATTATTAAAAAATATTTATTTTATTATCTAGTCAGATGGCTCAATTGTAAAGATGCAACGCAAATTTTGTCATGGGGTCGATTCAAGAGATATTTCTGATACCGACTCGGAAAACACTGTTTCGAGAAAAACGCGTTCGAAGTTTTGCCACTCGGTTGTATGTCGAAAAAGACGTATATAAATAGAATATGTTTTTTTTTGGTAACTTACATATCATCATCGATGCCTGGGCCATATAATGCGTCACTTTCAGATGCTGTGGCTTCATCTAATTTGGCTTTTGCGGCTTCGGTCATGAGTGAACGCCTTGCTTTCGTTGCGCCAAGCGCCGTGCGTTCAACGAGATCGAGTCGCCGCGAGTCCTCTAAGGCGACCCAGCGATGAGCATTGGGTCCACTGTCAATCCCCATAATCTGCATGATCTTTAACAAATTTATTGCTCCTTCATTAAACAAACAGGCAGCAACATTAGCAGCAATCTCAACTACTGTCAAGCCTGAGTGCAGCGTCTTTGGCGATATTTTCCAGATTAAGTTGTTGAGACTCTCATTATTATTCTGTGTGTAGCCTCCTACACAACGCTCTAATAACTCGACCTTACTGAGGTTCTCGTATATGGGCCTAATAGCATGGAAAACTTCCACTGGTAGTGGTTTATAGTTGTGGGTGTATTCTGTCGATTTTCCGCTGGCTTTTGCCTTTTGCCATGAACACCATGACATGGAATCCGGTGGACAATTATCATGATGCAGTTCGTTATCCGAGCACATCACGAGCACTTTTAAATTTTTTTGCGGACGCACTTGAAGTAAGGTCATCGCATTCAGCCTGATGACGATTTTTCGGCGGTACTCCCTTAGATTTCACATCTTTTCTTAAAACTCAAGATTTATGGTATTCTCTTGACACCTTTTTTTTGCAATAACGACATGATTTTTCCACTTTATTTCTTTTCGAAATGCAAAATCTGCAGTGTGTCTTACCTGCGTGGCTTCGAAAGCAAAACTAAAAATGTGCAAAACTGAAAAGGCAAAAAAATGCCCTGCCCGGTCCGACGTCTAACGGTCATAACTTTCTTAATTATTGGAATTTTTGAAAAATTCTTGCGGCATTTGAATTGCAAAAGAATATAGAACTTTTTCATGCAAAAAAAAAATCTATTTTTTGAGCGGAGAAACATACTCGTATGTAACCCCTTAAGAAAAAAAAAAGTTGAGTCGTTATTTATGTGCGCATAAAATGGCAAATATTTGATCCACTGATAGATTGTCCTCGTCCGCATTTGGTCCATTGACATCTTCATTCTGTTCAGAATCGTCTGAATACTCTACATTTTCAAAACTTTCTGTTTCGTTGTGTGTTGAATTATTCCTGATCTTAACCTACCCTAATTTAATGTACTCGTACATATTGTAAAATGTTTGTGTGGGTACAAATGATAGAGCTTATTCTTTTCAATACAAATCGCTTTATTCAGTACAGTTACAATTCACTATTTAATTGTTTCTCTCAATACAATCCAATTTCTCAACCGCTTATAATTTTCTTATCTTTTACTTAAACAATTTAATCACTTCTCCTAATTAACACTTCAAATTCAACTGATGAACTCATTTGCATACCTTGGGGATGCTGGTATTTATACTCGAATGACATACTTCGAGAACAATCCTCGCCATCCAGCGTCCCATACAATTTTTAATTTGCTAGAAAATTCGATTCCACTCTCCAGTCAGCAATAGTTGAGACTTTGTTATTCCAGTATCGAAATCTTCTGCTCTTCGAGTATCGACATCATCTGCTATGTAAATCTAGATGAGGTTGCTCACATTTAAATGGTTATCACAATATAAATAAAATAACCTGCTATTCAAATATGGAAATCTTCTGGTATTCACATTCAACGGATATCACAATAGGTGTATTTTTTTGGAATTGGTATCAGCGCTTAATTTTCAGACTTTAAAAAACTTCTATCCTCGTTAACTATTTTAGTCGATAGTAAGAAAATATTAAAAAAAATAAAATCAAACTCTTTTAAATGACTTTATTATTCTTACACATCTGTTTTTTTACAAATTCCGATTAACGACTACCTCCTACCTACCGGCAGACCAGAGTTGCAAAAAGGCTTAATATAGTACTGAATTCAGTACTATTTCACTTTCCGTAGTACGCAAGTACCACTTCTCAATTTTCAGTACTATTGTACTATTTTAAATTTTTGATAGTTAAATTTTAAAATCAAACAAATATAATATGACTTCATATCTGCATAATCAGCAAAGTATTTGCGAACACGCTCCAATGTGAATGTCCCACTCGCTGAGCGCACTCCTTCGTTTTTAAGTTTTTGAATATTTGGAATGGATGCTTTCATTACTCACTCCTTGTGATATTTTTTTCTTATCAAAACGTTATAAAAACAAGACTATGAAATCGAATGCAAGTAGAAACATTTTCGGCACTAATAAAGGGTCCGCCATCTAACGTTTTTTTTTTCAACTAGTGCTTATTTCGTGAATGGTAACACTTAGCTCATGTCTGATTTGACAGATAATTAGTTTTATCCTTCCGCTGAACGAATATGGTTGAAGCCAACTGACCATCCAATGCGTTTTCACTTCGCTAAGTGGGCCTGCGATCGACTTAGAGAAGATGCCGATTTTGCCAAAAAAATCATATTTTCAGATGAAGCTCATTTTGATCTTGGCGGGTATGTAGACAAGCAAAATTGTCGCATTTGGGTCACAGAAAACCCGCACGCATACATTGAAAAGCCGATACACCCAAAACGAGTCACTGTTTGGTGCGGATTTTGGTCCAGGAGCATAATTGGGCCATTTTTCTTCGAAAATGAGCAAGGAGTGGCCGTTACAGTCAATGGCGATCGTTATCGGGCCATGTTGAACGAATTTTTGTTCACAAATATTTGAAGAGGAGGATATTGGCAACATTTGGTTTCAACAGAACGGCGCTACGTGCCACACAGCCGAAGCTACACTCGATGTTTTGCGCCCTGTTTTTGAAGATCGCATTATCAGCCGCAGAGCTGATGTCGTTTGGCCACCTTGGAGCTGCGATTTGACACCGTTGGACTATTATTTGTGGGGTGCCGTAAAAGGTAAGTGTTACGCCGACAAGCCAGAGACAATTGACGCTTTAAAGGACAATATTCGTGAAGCCATTGGTGAAATACAGATGCACACAATCGATAATGTGCTTAAAAATTGGACCGATCGTGTAGGCTACTGCATGGCCAGCCGAGGCAGCCATTTGAATGAAATTATTTTCCATTATTAACCGGAAGGATAAACCTAATTATCTGTCAAATCAGCCATGAGCTAAGTGTTACCATTCACGAAATAAGCACTAGTTGAAAAAAAAACGTTAGATGGCGGACCCTTTAGAAACTAAAAATCTTATTAAAAATGAATGCTGTCATAGCTTTGTTGTAAACACAACTCCGTTAAACAAAAATCTACCGAGTAAACACTTAAAAATGAAGAAATTTTAGAGTCAGATTGTTATCTGAACGTGTAATTTAATAACAAAAAAGTGCTTACATACATATTTTATAAATAATCCTCTTGTGCCAAAGTTGTTATCCATCCATAAGACTTATTTTACATTATACCAATGAAATGTATCTTTAATTTATTTTTGTTTTAATAAAGTATTTATTTTCAATGTTAGCGGCTTGTTTTCTCATTCAAAGAAGTTGAGTACTATTTTGTCTGTTTCAGTACTATTTTATATCTCATGTACTGTTCATGTATTATCGACTACTATGGATTATGTGTATTCCCACCACTTTAACATGTATTATGATGAAATTTTGTTCAGTTGCGAACAAACGAACAAACTCGTTAAGTACTCGTAATAAAGATTGAATTTCGTAATTTGCATTTTTTTTAGTATAACTCCCATTTTTATACATTTGGTGCCGAAACCTGGGACGCAAACTCCGTGGAAATTTATATTTGTACCTTTTCGTTTATAGGAATAATTCAAAAAGAGAATATTAAGAGATGATGATCCGATTGAAAGGAGAATTGATTATCAAGATCAGGCCACCAATGCAATTTCCCGACTCAACACACGTTTAGAAAAACTTCGACCAAAGGTAAATCCCGTTCCATTATTTCTTGCATCAAATAGCACATCCCATAGTACGAAATCAAACATCGGACCTGCGCTACCCAACCTACCCAACCTCCCCCCCGTTTGACGGAAATTTCCATGACTGGATACCTTTTTGTGAACATTTTCGGTGTACTGTACACGAAAATTCATCGCTGTATCCTCCCGTCAAATTTAATTACCTAGAATTGGTTTATTACAGGTGAGGCAAAGAAATCGATCACTGGGTTTACTCCCTCAGAAAAATACTACGAAACTGAAATCGCTCTTTTACAGGAGCGTTATGGAAATACAGAGAAGCTCATCGATAAGCACATACAGCAATTGATTAACTTATCTCCAGTTCGTGATCGCATAGATGTTTCAAGTCTACGCAGCCTTTATGTTACAGTTATTTCCTGTACCCGTTCGCTTACTGCATTAAAAGTACCTTCAATTCATTATTATGTTATGCTTCGGTCGATATTGCTACAGTGCTTACCAACTGCACTACGTAACGTTATTATCGTCAAGAGGAGAAGGGGGAAGGTTGCGACCATAGAGATAAACTAACCTAGATGTCAAACTCTACTAATACTTTTGCAAACCCTTAACTTTCGCACAGACACACAGTAAGTGAATTCCAACACTTTTACATCTCTATAACTTTGTCAAAATTTCCTAGAGTGAGAGCAATTTACAAGTAAAATTTCTAAAATGAGAGCGATTTGCACGAGTGTGTGACGTTTTTTTTGTTAAAAAGGGCGTGGTTTGTATAAAATGCAAGGGAAGATTCCATTGTTGACAATTCACACGTATTCACAGACAGGGTCACACTGATGGAGGCGATCAGTAGAAAACCGGTTTTGATTTTCCAATATCTGGAAAGTTTGAAATCTAGGTTAGTTTATATATGGTTGCGACGAAGCTGTTACATCTTCCAACCACAGCGAGTCTTTTTTTTCGCAAATTGACGGGGATGAAGTAAACAGTATTTTACGGTTTCTCAAACGCGAAGTCGAGTCACTCAAAAAAGCGGTATTTCTCATACGCACACGCATACGCAAACGAAACCATCTGCCCATACAACAGCATCCAGTTTGGTAGCAGTGGGTGCAAAAGATGATGGCTGTTTGTTCTGTAAATCAAAAGAACATAAAGTGAAAGACTGCGAGAGCAATGGCCCTTATTCCGGTTTCAGTGACAAACCTCACAGTTATGTCACCTCACTTCGCATTAGGTATTCTCGTTGTCGCGTGACGTGAGTCATGAATCGAGTATCGAATGTTTTGACGTTTGAAGTTCTTATAGACGTTTGAGGTTTTAAAGTTGCTAATAAAAAGTGTTTATTAAAAATGAGTTCAGTAGAATTGTGGTTTGACGATATAACTGATGACAGTGAGGAAGAGAGAAGTCGAAATTTAACATTGAGGAGGCGAAAAATAAGAGACAATTCAAATCCTTGGATATGCCGGATACAATGTATTTGCAAAATTATTAAGAATTTATTAGTTTGCAAAATATTATATTACTTTTTAGGTTTGTCAGATATTTTAGAGTTTCCAAGGAAGCTTTTAATTTTCTCCTTAACATACTCAATCGTAAAAGTAGACCTGTTACAAGATGCTTTGGCGTACTTCCCATTATTAAATTAACGGCAGCACTTCGTTTCTTCGTTTCTTCGCAGAAGGAAGTTACCAAAAGGGAACTGGGAACGACTTTAATGTGGGTGTATCCCAATCTACATGTTGCAAAATTTGCAGCGAAGTTTTAAATATTTTCGAAGATGAAATTTGCGCAGATTTAATTAAATTCCCAGAGGAAGACGGAAAACATTATGAACTCAATTCTGTAATGTCGCTAATATAGGCATGTATGTATATATTGTGATAACCACTTAAATGTGAGCAGCGACATCTAGCAGAAAATGTTGAAGACCAGAAGGTTTCGATATTGGAATAACAAAGTCTGGAGACTGGAGAGTGGAATCGAATTTTCTAGCAAATTGGAAATTGTATGGGACGCTGGATGGCGTGGATTGTTCTCGAAGTATGTCATTCGAGTATAAATACCAGCATCCCAAAGGTATGCAAATCAGTTCTAAAGTGTAATTTGAAGTGTTAATTAGGAGAAGTGATTAAGTGGTTTAAGTAAAAGATAAGAAAAGTATAAGTGGTTGAGAAATTGAATTGTACTGAGAGAAAGAATTAAAAAGTGAATTGTAACTGTACTGAATAAAGGGATTTGTATTGAAAAGAATAAGTTCTATCATTTGTACCCACACAAACATCTTACAATATAAAAGCAAATTGATTTTTATTTACCAGTTACCATCAAAACTTCTAATTTAATAACTGTTAAACTTTATTTTTTGAATTCAGATATATGACAAAAAATAATTTCAAAACTAAATAATTTTCTAAATGTAATAATAACTTAATAAAATTAAAAAAACAAAAATATATTGCCAACGTGTTACTTTGGCTTTTCTAGCAAGTCTAATTTCATTTTTTATAATCTAAAGCTTTTATTTTTAATTTTAGCTTTTCTGCATTTAATCGTTCTTTTTTTTCCTGCATATCCTTATAAATTTTTAATTTTTCTTCTTTTAAGATATATGTTTTTTTTGTATATTTGGAAATTTCCTCTGTCTCACTACAAATTCTTTTTAAATAACTCGTTTGCTTCTTCAATAAATCCTTCTTGTAGTCATTCTCTTTCAGCCTCTTTGGAGCCTTTCGTGGAGTGCAGTTGTGGGACTTGTGCTGTTTATTAGATGTATTCGATTCTTCTTGAAGCGGTGGTTCACCTGTTTCTTGAGGAATTAATGCATCATAATTTAGCCGGACTTCTTGAGGACTGCTCGTTATTGTCGTCTGTGGGATCCCGAACGTCCTCCCACTTTGATCGACAGTTTTGTCGGAAAAAACAAAGAAATGTCTTTTAGGATGCAAGTCTTACATCCATATGTACCGGCCAGGATGCGAAGAAGCCAGGTAAGTTTGTATTATGCATGGAAAAAAATATTTGTTTTGCATGCCATTGTATTACGGGGGTGGATTACAAAGTTTAACAACATAAAAAGTTAAATAACTTTTTAATGTACTTGCGTGGTATAATAAAGTATGCACTTATTAATTATTTCCTCTCATTGATAGAAGCTAGATGATCAACCCGCTTCTATCGCCTTACTTACGTTTGCTGCGAAAATTTGCCAAAGCGTTTCATTTTCCACTATTTCCTCAGAATTAGGATATATTTTGATTTAAAATTTTGGAATAGGGATATTTCCGATCCTTCTTTCAGGAATAAATTTCTTTCAGTAAGCCATCTGTAAACAAAACTGCTGTCCATTTTTGCGGAACTATTTCTTATTCTTCACTTTTCAGAATGCGGAATAGGTGCAATAGGCCTACAGGGGAAACCGAACACCCAGTAAAAAAAATCGGTTAACGCACCATTATGCATACCTCAAAGGTGGTGTGGAATTTCATAATCCAAGAAAGAAAAAACAATTTCTTTAAATTTATTGTATTTATTGGATAAACAATTAAAACAAAAATCGAAATAAGACTTTAAGTAGTATTTAGTTGTATATGACTTTTATTTTCATTTTAAATTCACATTTATTTGATCAGCACACGATGGGAACGCGTTTGCAGGAACCATTGCATTCCAAATGTTGAATCTGCAAAGAAAGAGGCATTAAATATGCAGCTAAACTAAAATGTATACTCTTTACTTACATGTAATTAGTTAGCGTCACTTATCCACATTTCTTCAAGCTCTTGAATGGTGCATTTAAATTCATTGTTCTTACTGTAAAAAAGAAGTAAAATAAATTATTTTGAAATTAAAATGTTTTTAGGTACTCACAAGAAAATGTAAACAAACTTTCCCAACTGCTTTTGCCATATCCAATCGAAAGCAATCTGTTGGTGGCAGCAGTTTTCTGTAGAAAATGATTTTTTCTTGCTCCAAATGTGTAGATTTTTCTTCTTTTGTTGTCCCAGAAAATATAATAAAGAAAATTATTGTACAACATTAAATTTTTTTTGTAACTTACACGAAATTGGATTTGTAAACATGAGAAATGTCAAAATCGGAATTCACCGCGTCGTTTTTATATGGGTGACGTCACTCGTAAAACTTTTCGAATTTTGACATTGTTGACAATTCTCACGTATTCACGGACAGGTTCACACGGATAGGGACGTTCAGAAGAAAACCGGTTTTGATTTTCCAATATCTGGAAAGTTTGATATCTAGGTATAGTTAGTCTATGACATCAGATAACGCGAGAAACAGTGCGATGAATTTATGTGCACATAATGTTGGAAAAAACATTTTCATCAAAACATTTCGGTGTGTTGTCAGCTTGCAAAACAAGAGCATTTGTATTCGTGCAATCATTGATGGTGGTAGCCAGTATACCGTTAGGGGTGGGCGTGGTGTAGTGGTACTAGCAATCGCTTTCATTTGTAATTGGAATTCAGACAGAAAAATTCTGCGTGTGAAGGCATAACACTGACACATAGATTTGGCTGTTGTAGAGTTTCAAGCACAGAAAAAAATACTGTGAATTATACCTCGAATCACTCTGAGTGAAGCAAAACCTCTCCGTCCAATTCGGACTGGGCCCTGGAGAGCGAATATCGAAACCAAACACACCTGAGTTTCAAACCACTACAAAACAATTTTCCTTTCTCTTCCTTCTACCTTTCCGCCCGCACCCTGGCAACAGTAAAAGGGTATCTAACACCTTAGGCGCGCGTAAATTATAAAAAAAAAATACATACTTGTGTAAAAGTGTTATGGAAAAAATGAACTTAAAACCGATTGAACAGTGGACTTGTCAGTAATCCCTTTCGGGATTTAAGTTCCAAATCCTGTGGAGTAGTTTTTAAAAGTTAAGTTTCCATTGAGAAGTCAATTCGATCTAAGCAAAGTTATTTTTATTGAGGCTGTTGTCGTGCCACAAATTTGTCTAGATGTTTTGGACGTGCCTCGAATCGATTGCCCACTTCTAGAAGACATTAATTTATCAGATGTTCGATATAACAACAAGAGGGGCTTAGTCTTTTAATTGGATCGGACTATTATTGGTCTGTTGTTACCGGAAGTCAGGGCCGTCTCACTAAGCATTTGAGAGCCCCCAAAACAGTTTTTGGTTGGACATTACAGGGCTTGCACTTCTCAGCGAGAGATGGTAATTATTCTACACCTTATGAAGATTCTTCTTTTTCTTCCAGTAGTCTTCTTAAGTTGACATCGGTGAACGCAGTAGATCTTTCCAAATTCTGGTCACTGGAAGCAATCGGGATTAAGACTGATGACGCCGAAAATGATTCGCTTAAAATGTATCGTTAAAGAAGGGGCAAGATATGTTGCGAAACTACCAACGCTAAATTGAATAATAACAGATGTCAGGCCGTGCAGCGGTTAAAATTACTTGTCCAACGTTTGTCAAGAGATCCAGTCAAATTATTTGAGTATGATACAGCTTTCAAACAATTAGTTAAGGAAGGTATTGCAGAACGAGTCGAACCAGTTTACGAAACAAATAGCCCGCGTGTACGATAGACCAGTGTATAAGAAGAAAGGTACAACGAAGATTCGTATTGTTATCGATGCCTCCTCGCACGCTGTTGACACTGGCTCCCTCAATGACCATCTTTGGATCGGATCTAATTTGCTGGCTGATGTTCTAAAAATTTTACTCAATTTCCGTCTAGGTCCTTTTGGTATCGTAGCCGATATTGAGAAGGCCTTCCCCCAAATTGAATTGAGTATGGAAGATCGTGATATTTATCGGTTCTTGTGGTTTGACCTGGACTTAAGAAAGCCATCGGATCTGTCAAGCATCGTTGAGTTCCGGATGACAAGAGTGACGTTTGGCGTAAATTGCAGCCCATTTCTGCTATGTGCGACGATCAAACACCATCTTAAGAGCGAATCGGATAAGTTTGGAAGAACTTGTTCTGTGTTAAGTGAAAGCATATATACATGGATGACTTCGTTATCAGCGTGGACAACGAAGATGAGGGAAGTGAAATTTGTAACCAAGCGGTGGCTATTCTTAGTAAAGCATCAATGAATCTACACAAATGGAACTCAAATAGCTACAGGATATGTGATGAAATGGGTTCCAAACACGCTCCTTCTATGCAAAAGGTACTTGGATTAAATCGGTTTGTCCGTAGCGACGTGTTGGCTATTCTCTTGGATTTTGTCGAATCAATGCTTTTGCCAAATTCGGATCAGGCCACAAAACGTAACGTTCTTCAAGTTATTGTAAAAATTTTTGATCCCTTAGTTATGATTGGTCCATGTATAATCAATTTAAAGATCCTGTTTCAGGTTTTGGGGAAGAAGAAAATACCTTGGGATGAAACGCTTACGGGTGATCAACTTACGGAATGGAATGAATGCATCAAAGGTATACTGGAGTTAAAGGACCTGACTTTTCTAAGGGCAGTACTTTCATTCCAAGCACACGAAGATACTTTTCAGATTCATCTTCTCCAGTTCTAAGGGCTATGGTACAGTTGCATACCTAAGTTGCCTGCTGCATTCTGGACAAGCTTCAGTTTTCTTCTTATGTGCCAAAAATCGAGTTGCTGTCTTGAAGATGGATGAGGCCAATGAGTTAACTCTTCCCAAATTAGAGCTTACTGCTGCCTTAATTGCAGCCAGACTACATTCGTACCTTGAAAAAAGCATCAAGTTATCTACGGTTAAGTATTTAGTATGGACTGTCTCTAAAATAACCTTAAGTTGGATCCAAGTGAACATTCAGCGCTGGAAACCCTATATTCAGAACCGCGTAGATGAAATGAGACACTTGACTAAAGTTTTCGGAAAGAAAATCCTGCAGATCTCCTAACCCGAGCTATAAGGGGCATCGCTCTTCGTAAATCATCTCTGTGGGCTCGCGGGCCACCGTGGCTTAAGGAGAACATAGATGATTTCACTACTAATGAATGTCAAGAATACACCGTCGTCGATATAGTGCCTTCAATTACATCGTCATCACTAGCACGCGTCAACGAAGATCCACTGATGTGTTACGATAACTATAGTAGCTGGAAGCGCCTTCTTCGAGTGACAGATTATGTTGATCGTTGAGTGAAGTACTGATGGGCCTGTGCAGGCCTTATCAGCCACCGAGATCCAGATTGCAGAAACTCATTGGTTGCGGTATATTCAATTTAAAAATTTTGCTAATGAGATTTGTTTGTCGCAGAGCGGCAAGGATTTAACTATTGTACATCGTCTAAAACCTACGTACTATCCCCCTTTTTAGACAGTGCTGGTTTTCTCAGGTTAGGAGGTCGTCTTCAATTATCCGAAGGAGTCAACAGATGTGAAACACCCCATCATACTTCCGGCTAAATCGCATATCGTCAATATCATCATTGACGACTACAATCAGCGGATGCTGCACGCCGGTGTTGCTACCGTACTTTTTTTTTTTTTTTTTTATTGTTCATTAATTCATTAAAAACTTAACAATAGGTAGATATTTCTGCGAAGCCTTGAAGGCTTTTCTGCAGAAGATAGTTTTTCATAGTTTTATGATTACTTTTTCGTACAAGCTTAGATAATACATAATACAATCTTTTTAATGATAATTAGATCATTAAAGAAAAAACTAATAATAATTGATAAGATAAATTAGGTTTGAAATTTAGCTATTTAACTTCGAAATTCAAGAAAAAATTGTTTTATAATTTCCTTTCTAGTTTTAATATTTTGTATATTTTTTAGTTCATGCGGAATTATGTTTAGAACTTTCGGTACACTGCATTTCAGCTGTCTTCTCCCGTAGTTATTGTAGAATCGGGGTTCGTGAAGCATACCTTGAGCTCCTATTCTTGTGTTGATTCCATGTTGAATTGGTGTTATGAATCTGTTGTCATCGTAGTACTCCAGTAAAATTGTCATCTTGAAAATATCTTCTACTCGAAGAACTTTAAAACTCCTTTGTTCCGGAATATGGAGCTGGTTATATACGCATATTTTCTTCAGTGCCGAGTTTTAGAGTTTTTGAATTTTCTGTATATGTGTTGCTGATGCATTGCCCCATGCAAGTATGCCATACCTGAGTTTAGATTCCACAAGGGCAAAGTAAGCTTGTCTTAATACGGCCGTTGTGGCATGATATTTTAGATGTGTTAATGCATATAAAGCTCTTCTGAGGCTCACTCGCAACTCATCTATTACTCTCTGAGATACGTAAAGATTTGTGGATTCTTAAAGGTCGACAGATCGTCAAGAAACGCATTAAGAAATGTTTTACCTGCAAGAAACTTTGGGAAGCTCCTGGTTCCAGCGGAAGATCAAGTGGCGCTTTATAGTGTAACGTGCGCCTTGGTGGGGCGGCTTCTGGGAAAGGCTTATCCGAGCAATGAAAAATTTATTGAAGGTAACCATTGTTAAAGCGAATCTTAATTTCGAGCAGCTGAGAACCATTGTCGTCGAGACGGAAGAGATTATTAATGCTCGTCCCCTTACTTACGTGAGCGCAGATCCACTTGATCTTTCACCACTAACACCTTCAGACTTTCTGGTCAAGCCTAGAAATCTAGACCTGGATACATCGCCAAATGATGCGGAAGCAGAGGTGCTTCGAAATGCTTGGAAACAACGAATAAGGTACAGAACTAAGCTGAAAAAGAGGTGGCAGCTCGAATATCTGCAGGTTCTACGCCGTTTTCATCATAAGCCAAGTAAGCCAATAGTGTAATTGAAAGCAGGAGACGTAGTATTCGTTTTCGACCAGATGACACAACGCATAAATTGGAAAATGGCTATCATCGAAGAAGCATTCCAGGGAAGAGATGGAAGGGTACGATCTTATCGAATCAGATTACATGACGGGAAGCAGTTACGACGATCGATTCAGCTGCTTTTCCCACTCGAACTTCAGCCCGGCCGGGGGTGTTGAAAATTATAACTGAATTTCCTTTTTTACACATGTATGTCGATGCATTCTTTATATATACCTACTCGTATACTTCACATATATTATCAACTACATACTTATGTTTATGTATTATCAATTACTATGGACTATGTGTATTACAACCACTTTAACATGTATTATGATGAATTTTTGTTCAGTTGCAGTTTGTTCGTTAAGTAATAAAGATTGAATTTCGGAATTTGCATTTTTTTTTTAGCATAGCTCCCATTTTTGTACAGTGTTACCAGTTTTCATATTTTCGTTCTTTTTATTTTTCTTATTCTTATTATACAACACTGTTAACATTCGGATAATTAGCCAGCACTGACAGTTTTGGCATTGCCATACAAGTGGGTAGCATTGGCTCAAGCGGTAGTATATTGGCTTCCCAATCGGACGGATTGGGGTTGAATTCCTCCCGTGCCCGAAAGACATTCTTTTTTTCAGGCAACTAAAATCTCATGAGATGAATGATGAATTTCATCGTGAGATGAAAACAAGTCAATTTAGACTTTAAATTTAGTCTCCTCAGCTTTCTCTCTCTCTCTCTATTCAATTTTCCAAAAAACTTAACACGTGCTCCAGCATTATAGGAGTAGTACTACCCTCTTGAGTGGGTATTAAGTTCTTTAGAAAAAAAAAAGAAAAAAGTTGTCGCTATCATCATTGATGCAATCCGCGTTTACTCCGATAAATATATTGCATTAAGTTAGCGTGTTGTCAAAGTGAAATTTAAATACCCAGCTATTATCCGTAAATGGCACTTGCATCGTTGAAACCGAAAAACTTTCTATTCTGGGTATGTGTGTCAATGACAACTTACGTTGGAATGATCACATATTCGATTTCGCCAAAAACTCCGCGAAATGTCTATGTTTCCTCAAGCGATGTAAGAAATATTTCACCCCCTCTGATCTGGCCACAATATATAAGGCATTTATCCGTCAGAAATTGGAGTGCAATGTTCACATCTGGTCAGGTGCTTCTAAGACCTCTTTGCACTTGCTAGATAGGATCCAAAACCGCGAGATAAAACTCATAGGTGATGACAATATTACACAGTCATTCGACACCCTCGAACACAGACATAATGTCTCTTGTCACACCTTGTTGTATTGCTATTTTCACCACCAGTGCTCCACCGAAATTGCTAGTAGCATTCCACCTCTTCTAACTGTTAACTGTAACACCCGTCTTGCTATGAATGCTCATCAGTATACCGTCAAGACCACTTTTGGACGTACTCTGAAATATCGTGATTCGATAAGCCGTACAACTCGCTATGGAATGCCCTGCCGAGCTCTTTATTTCCTAGTCACTATAACTTGAAAACATTTAAAACCAACGCACATCGGTAACTCTCTTCTTTCCCTCCCTAACTTCCCCTTGTCCGTGCTATGCAAACATCTTAAGGGTACACAAAATCCCTTGCGCACGCGCCAATTATAAAAAAAAATGTAGCACTTATTGGTTAAGTTTTTAGTGTAATTTACACGTAGATTGGAAATAAGTGCTGATAAGATGCTTTTATTGAATTGCTAAATTGCTTTAATTGGGACAAACCACCCAAAATTAGATTTTGATCTTAAAAGAGGGTTATGTAAATGATATTCAATATTATTTGAGAAATAAAGAATTTCATTACTATTTCTATACTTACATATATTTATATCTATTTTATATTTCTATTGTATGTACGTACTCGTAAGCTAGTCAATGAATTTTTCATTCATTCGAAATGTTACTTTAATAATTGTATAAGAAATAAATCAATTTATCTAATCAAAGATAAGTAGCTTTGTTCATTTCCATTAGCATCTGTTTTGCCCGTCGATGGTAATTGGCGACTTTAATGTAACTGTTGCTGCTTAAATGAACACCAGCAAAACGCTCATTGTGCTTCCACCCGTTTGAGTTGTGGCGATGATGCACTCAGCGAACATCACCAAAATTTCGTTAAATTTAACTAAAGTTTGGCTTGTTCGTTGAGTCATTATTCATCGACGACTGGTGCCGGAAAAGGGAGCAAATGAGTGAGTAAAATTGAATAATTTTTTTGTTTTTTAATAATACCTTTTTTGTTAGATAATAAACCCATCGTGATTGAATCAGATTCGTTTTGTTGTTTTGCTCAGTGAAGGAAATATATGTAGAAGATCGGAGTCGTCGGTAAAAAATCATTTGTCGCCAACTGGTCGCTGCCGTACCAGAAGAAAAAAAAAAAAAAACATTTTGTTATTATTCAGCGTCTTTTAACTTGATCGCCAACATTTTTTATTATTCATTTGAATTGTCGTCACAAGAATTTAATATTTTGAATTCATTCGCGCCGCTGTAAAACAGCATACATATTTAACAAGCATGTTAACGAGAAGCCAGACAAAACCGCCATCTTGTTCTGACATGTCGCCGTCCTCGCCATCATCAGAAAATGACAGTTCAACCCCTAATGATGACGATAATACGGTGGTGGAAATGATTTCGCCAACGCTTTCGGACTTACATCATCAAATTAGACAACTGCAACAATCGTTTGCCAAGTCAGAGAAAGAAAGGATTCAATTACAGCTGCTATTAACATCGAGAGCACCGTTAGACGCTATCGCCAAAACACCAGACAACGTTTCAGTCGCCAACGAGGCTGCAGCTGCCGTTTCTGCCGAAACTACAATCGCCGTTTGAACTGCTGCCGAAACTTCCGAGGTTGTTTCCATCTACAGTCACAGCCAGCCAAGCTACAATATCCCAACTAGCCACAACGTCACCGTGCCTGCGAACACCAAAACATCGATTGCGAATAACACACCATACGACACTCCACCCTGTGCATCTGCGAATGCAACAAGTTACTCTTGGGGTCATCATTTACAAGGTACGTACAGAATAATTTACCAAATGTCTTTATACCATGCATAAATAACATTGCCGCACCGCCGTTTCAACCCACACAAAATACGCCGCTACAACCAACCCCATTCTATCAGCCACCGATTCGTAAATTACAGGATCTACCGGAATTCTCTGGTTCACCTGAAGAATGGCCAATGTTTTCCGTTTCTTTTAGAGAAACGACAGCTGCTCATCGTTACACGGACTTAGAAAATTTATCTCGGCTGCAAAAGGCGCTTCGTCCAAAGAGCACCGCAAGGCAACTGGTCGAATCCCTCCTTATACATCCAAGTAGCGTGAATACCATCATGAGTACTTTGGAGTTTCATTTTGGGCGACCAGAAATATTAGTCAGAAGCCAAATAGCTAAAGTGAGAGGATTTCCAACCATATGCGATACAAGGATAAGCGAAATCATAAACTTCAGTACACTAGTTTCGAACTTAACGGTTTTTCTGGAAAATGCAGGTGCCACTCCACATTTATTTGATCCATCACTTCTTGATGAGTTGGTATGCAAATTACCGTTAAGTAAAAGGGAACAATGGGTACAGCACAGGTTAGCAATTTTATCATCTTACCCGAGCGTACGAGATTTCAGCATATGGTTAAAACAAATTGCCATGTATGTTTCTTTAGCTATAGATGTAAAACCAGATAAGTCTGCAACGCCACATGCATTGTCCTCTTTGTGTGAGAAAAGGTCGAAGCAAACAAATAATCTCTACACTGTATCAGAAACAGAAAACAGAAAATATAAACCAAAGTGTATATCTTGCTACCAAAATCATCAGCTGTATCAGTGCACACAGTTCAAAGGCCTTTCCACTTCCGATCGTTGGAAAATATGTAAGACGAGTCGTGTTTGTTTTTGTTGTCTTCGCACAGGTCATCTCCTATCTAAATGTCCTTATCGTCGAGAATGTGGAATTTCATCATGTCGTAAATGCCACAATCGTCTTCTCCATGATTATGACAGGGGCAAACACGATGTTGTTACATTGACAGACAACCCTTCTACTGATCATACCGCTGCCGCCCACGTAGCTACTGTAGATGCTATCAAAATTACATCGTCCGGGGGAATAGACAGAGAAGATAATATTAATCTTCATTCCCAACAACAAAATAAAACGACACTATTTAAGTTTTTACCTGTGCGTTTGAATGGTCCGAGAGGATCTTGTATAGTGATGGCATTTATTGATGATGGGGCAAAAATTTCGCTAATTGAGGAAGGTGTGACAAATTTAATCGGTGTCAAGGGAGTATCTGACGTATTATCACTAAGATGGATAGGTGATACAACATCAAGTGAAGTTTCGCAGCGTGTAGACCTGGAGATATCTGGAGTGTATAAAAACGCGCCAACATACCAAATGCGAAATGTCCGCACTGTAAAGAAACTATTATTACCATCTCAGAGCATAAATCTGGTTGAAATGAAAAAACAGTATGGTGAATTAGAAGGAATTCCCATTGATGATTATTCTGATGCGGTGCCTAGAATTCTAATTGGAATCCCACATACAAATTTAGTAAGACCAATTAAAGTAAAAAATTTTGCTACAGGTTTCTCAGTGCATAACACCAAGTTAGGTTGGACACTTTTTGGTTCAAACGAACATAACGTTTCGGATGCATTTGTTAGCTATATTGGCTACGACGAAAATGTTTTAAGAGATTTACAAATACAAGTTGCCGAATATTTCGCCGTCGAAAATCTAGTCTCAAGAGCAGTCAAGCCGATAGTTTCTGAAGCAGATAAAAGAGCAGAGAAACTTCTTATCGAAACAACAAAAAGGGTTAACGGCCAGTATAAAACCGGTCTTCTCTGGAAAGAAGATCATTTTAAATTTGAGAAAAGTTACATCATGGCCTTAAGACGACTAGAGAGAGTAGAAATAAAATTAAATAGGGACCCCAAATTAGCTGAGTGGTACAAATCAAAAATAAACGAATACATAACAAAAAAGTATGCCAGAAAATTGCCAATGGAAGAAGCCGCCGAAGTAAACGATCGTACATGGTACTTGCCACACTTTGCAATATGTAACATTAATAAAGGAAATAAGTTGCGACTCGTTTTTGATGCGGCTGCCACAGTCAATGGGATGTCACTAAACTCCAAGTTGTTAAAGGGGCCTAATACTTATCAACCAAGACCGCTCCTGTCAGTTTTGCTTGGATTCAGACAAAGATCGGTAGGCATATGTGCGGATATTGAGGAAATGTTTCACCGCATAAATATACGGGAAGAGGATCAGAACTCTCAACGTTTCTTATGGAGGGACGGAAATTCATCACATTCGCCAAATATATATGTGATGAGTGCAATGATATTCGGTTCCACAAGTTCGCCGTGTTCCGCTCAGTACATAAAAAATTTAAACGCGAAGACTTATGAGAATACACATCCGAGAGCCTTTAAAGCTATTGTAGAGTGCCATTATGTGGATGACTATGTCGATAGCTTTGATACAATCGCTGAAGCAATCTCAGTAGTAAAGATTGTAAAAAATATCCATAGCGAAGCCGGATTTAAGTTAAGGGGTTTTGTATCAAATTCATCTGAGTTCATTGAGGCCATCAATGACACTTCATCGCTATCATCTTTGCCAGATCTGACAGATATGTGCCATAGTAACGCAACAACGGAGAAGATTCTGGGTATGTATTGGGACCCAAAGGCCGATCAGTTCTGTTTTATTTTGAATTTTGGTAGAATGCCTAAAGATATTCTTGAGGGCAGAATAAGGCCGACAAAAAGTCAAGTGTTAAGTCTCACGATGTCGATATTTGATCCATTTGGATTTCTAGCTAACGTCGTCATCAAATCGAAGTTACTCTTACAGGAATTATGGAGAATAAAAACTGGATAGAGTGAACAAATCCCAGAAGATATTTATAGCAAATGGTATAATTGGTATAGGCAACTTGACAGCGTAAGAGAGTTTAGAATACCGAGGTGCTACCATTTACACTTTGCCAATGCGTTTGCTGATATTCAACTCCATATATTTGTTGACGGCAGTGAAGTTGCATTTTCCGCGGTAGGCTATTGGCGTATAAGTCATGAAAGCGATGTCGATGTTGTATTTGTTATGGGAAAGACTAGATGCAGTCCAATTAAAGCCCTATCCATCCCGAGGCTCGAGCTTCAAGCTACAGTTTTAGGCGTTCATTTAAAAGAAACTATACTTAACGGCCATGAAGTACAACCAAGGACAGTCATGTTGTGGTCTGATTCAAAGACCGTTCTACATTGGATTAGATCCGACAGCCGCCGCTATCGGCAATTTGTGGCGCATAGAATAGCTGAAGTGCTCGAATCAACAGAAGTGAACGATTGGAGATGGGTTCCTGGAAGTTTAAATCCCGCTGACGATGCTACGAGACCACAGATAAGAACAAATGCATCTATGAGTTCTTCATGGATAAAAGGCCCCTCGTTCTTGAAACTCCCGATAGAACAATGGCCAAAAGAACCACTTGATATTGCTGCTCACCAAGAATTGAGCGAAGAACGTTCCAATACCATTCTTAATATTAATGTTGAGACATCGGAATTAATTCCATTTGAGAATTTCTCAAAGTATTATAAGTTGCTGAGGGTAGTGTGTTGGGTTCGGCGTGCGGCTTTGAAATTTTTGCGGAGGCATCAAAGCGAAGAGATATGTGAATCATTAACAGCAGACCTACAACTGACAGCAAAGGAGATAAGAATAGCAGAAATAATTGTTTGTCGACTAGTTCAGAAAGAGGTATTTTCAAGCGAATTAAAGGTCCTTCTATTGAAGAAGCAAATCCCGAAAAGTAGTTCCATATATAAATTGACTCCTGTTATAGATGATGACCACGTTATTCGACTTGGTGGGCGCATTGACAATGCTGCATGTGTCCCTTTGAATGTGAAAAGACCAATTATCCTACCTAAATGTCATATTATATCAAGAATAATTGCACAGTACTACTCGTATCACGAAATGTTTCATCATCAAAATCAAGAAGCCATCATATGCGCAATTCGAGCTAAGTTTTGGATTCCGAATCTCCGAAGACTAGTGAGGTCAATTAGGTCGTCATGTCAACATTGCAAAAATGCCTATGCAGTCCCGGAACCGCCTTTAATGGGTCAATTGCCCGTCGATCGACTGACCCCTTATGTTCGACCCTTTTCTTACACAGGATTGGACTACTTCGGGCCTATCGACATTTTTATCGGACGCAGATGCGAAAAAAGATGCGTAGCACTTTTCACATGTCTATCTGTACGTGAAATACATCTGGAACTTGCAAAGAACTTAACGACTGATGCATTAATTTTATGTCTGCGTAACTTCATTAATCGACGAGGTGTTCCAGTGCGATTCAGAAGTGACAGGGGTACAAATTTTGTGGGAGCGACTAAAGAAGAATGGTTGGTTGTTGAAAAGGGTTTTGCAAAATGAATGTACGCGGCGTGGAGTTGAATGGATTTTCAATACACCAGGAAATCCGTCAGCCGGAGGAGTTTGGGAACGCATGGTTAGGTGTGTGAAGAACGCACTGTCAGTAACGCTTAAGCAAAGGACTCCGCAGTTAGAGACGTTGCAAAGTTTGTTAATTGACGCTGAAAACCTGATCAACTCTAGACCATTAACACATTTGCCAATCGAACACAATGAAACCGAACCGTTGACACCTAATCATTTTTTGCTAGGTTGCCCAAACTATGTACAAACGCCTGAGGTAAAAAACGGTCCGCATCTTCGAAAACAGTGGCACATATTAACGCAAATGAAACAAATGTTTTGGAAGAGGTGGATCGCAGAATATCTTCCAACACTTACGCGTCGCACAAAGTGGCATCAGGGAGTCAATCCGCTTAAAGTTGGTGATATTGTAGTTATATGTGACAGCGGCGATGGCAGAGGTGAGTGGAAACGTGGAAGAATTATAGAAGTGGCGCTGGCTCCTGATGGACAAGTCCGGTCTGCTGCAATAAAAACGTCAACGGGTATCCTTAGAAGACCAGCAACCAAGTTAGCGAGACTCGACGTATTGAGTGAATCTCGCACATCGATTCACGGGGGGTGGAATGTTGCTGCTTAAATGAACACCAGCAAAACGCTCATTGTGCTTCCACCCGTTTGAGTTGTGGCGATGATGCACTCAGCGAACATCACCAAAATTTCGTTAAATTTAACTAAAGTTTGGCTTGTTCGTTGAGTCATTATTCATCGACGACTGGTGCCGGAAAAGGGAGCAAATGAGTGAGTAAAATTGAATAATTTTTTTGTTTTTTAATAATACCTTTTTTGTTAGATAATAAACCCATCGTGATTGAATCAGATTCGTTTTGTTGTTTTGCTCAGTGAAGGAAATATATGTAGAAGATCGGAGTCGTCGGTAAAAAATCATTTGTCGCCAACTGGTCGCTGCCGTACCAGAAGAAAAAAAAAAAAAAACATTTTGTTATTATTCAGCGTCTTTTAACTTGATCGCCAACAGTAACCCTTTGAAGAAATTTGTAAGCTGTTGTTTTTTGTAATCAAAGGAACTTTAATATATGTAAATCATTGACATCGAAATTATTTTTTCTGTATTCTCTTCGTCAACCATTGTTTCCAAAAGAGTGAGAATTTCGGCTACAGTCCAGCGGTAAAATGGGTTTAGCCGTTGGCGTTTACATATTTTCTGATCTAGGTTCTAAATAAAATGTTTTTTATTTACTTTAATGTAATCACCTGCCATTTTATTCTTATAAATTATATTCTTATAAATTTTCATAAAAATCTTCTTTCTCGTTTTTCCCAATTTATTAATTTGTGGTATTGGTTCTTCAATTTCAGTTCTAGAAAATCACAAATTAAATTCATTAGGATGTTATATAATAAGTTTTCAACGTTTACCATCTCTATTTACACACCAATTTCGTGCCCTAAAAATACTAAGTTGTTTTTAAAAATTTCCCATAAAAATTTTGATAGTTTACCACATCGTAAAATTACGAAGTTTAGAATGTTTACAATGGTTTTGCAAAGTTGCCTGAATACCCTTATGACGTTATCAATTGACCCATAAAAGCCTTCTTTTTGCACTCTGGAGAGAAAAAAAATACATAAAACTCTTACACTGAGGCTCTTCTCACTTTTTTAGAAGCAATCTCTTCTAGATTTTGTATCAGAATGTAGTAACACATATAAATATAAACGTTAAATGGAATTGTGTGTCAAACTAGATTTTTGTTCTCAAGCAATCGACTGTGTTTGGCTTTAGAGTGAAAAGAAGTTTTCGGTGTTCTATTGGAGTACAAATTGCCAACCTTCCGGAGAAAAACCAATCGAAAGCGCCATTAGTACATATATGTCAGTCATTCAGAAACGAATGTACATATCCATTCCAGTTCGGAGGACTGAACGTCATGTGATGACTATCGATCAATACAATAGTAGATTTAATATATGTTCATTTTCAAGAAGTCACTGTATAATAAGATGTAAAACAGTGTTAAATAAAAAAAATTGCCTGATTCCATTCAAAATCATTTTCTCTTTTATTAAAATTCTTTAAAACCTCAAAATAACTAAATACATTTGTCTTCTACAATACGCTAATTTTTTCCATAAAAAATATACACGATAGAGAAAAAACATAAAATAAGTAAACGTTTAATATTACTACGTAATATAGTGAGTAGAAGATAGTTTAAGTAGCCTAATATAGAGGACAACTGCTTTCTGTATCGCTACAGTTAATGTAACCTGCCTCTTAGACTTAAGAATTCGAAATCTAATCGAACTATTCTTACATTCAGCAAAAAGGAAAAAATCGAAAGTCTTATTCGATTTTTGACAGTTGGTACGTGTGTGCTGAATATTTCCTGACAGTAGAGCTTAGTGTTAAAGGAAAGTGCAGAGGAAGTTGGTATCTTATTTGTTTTCTGGTTGGTGAAGTGACGGAAATTTTATTGTGTGGAAAGTAAATGCACATAATTCCTTCGAGCTACGAAGTTAATTAAACATTTTTATATTGGCCTTAAAGGTAGAATAAATAATTTGCTTTGCATGAAGTGAAGGAATTTAGTTATGTGGTGTTTCTCATGCGTCTCATCTGATACTAACTCAGGTATTATTGTTGCTTGCTTACTATGTGCCTTGTATATTCTATATTTATTTGTCAATACTATTCCTTCTTTTTATAATTTTTTATCGGTGCAGTTTTCGTTTTAATTAAAAAATGTACATACATATATATAGTGGTATTGTGACGCAATGGAAGTGCTTGCTAAACACTAACTTTCGCTTAATATGTTTTCCACTCATAAGTTTGATCTGTAAATCAGTGAAGACGCAGAAAAATAAAACAAACATTTTTAAGTTTATCCTTTGTGTGGAATGGAATAGGCACATATGTAGATATCTACCGTTTGACACTATTTACATACGTCATTGCCTACCTAATAAAATGGCCCTCAAGCACAATTCAAAGCTTGGGATCACTAATATAGTAATTAAGTGTTATGAATAACCGCAAGCAGATAACCACATTTTGTCCACTTAAATGCTTCTAAGCTTTAATGACAAAAAATCCTGGAAAATAAATTAAACATCTTCAGCAACTTTGCACTGGTGCCAAATTTGAGATATTAAAAATCGAACACATTTACGAGTATTTTAAGTGTTGCATTGATAACAAATTTAGTAGCATTGATCTTAGCGGATACTTTTTGTACCTACGGAACACTCCAAACCATAACACTTAGTACATAATTATATGGAATGTTTTAAAAGTGGTTTGAAGTTTCAACACTGAAGTGGCGCTATTGCGATATAAAATTTTCCTTATGGAAAAGTAAAGTAAAAGTAAAGGAAGAAAACTATAACAGAAATATTGATTTTGTGCATATCAGTTTAGTTTCAGGCAGGTTCAAGTAGTAGGCTTTGTAACAATAGAATAATTTTTCTGTGTTTTGTTCTGTTTAAAGTTTTCACTGTTTGCCTCTATTTTTCTTCCTCGTTATGTTCCATTTAATTTTGTCTACATGTTGGTGTGGTTTGGGCTTTCTTTGTGCTGCGGAGCACAAAAGCGACATAAAACTATCCTCTCATTTTTTCAGAAACAACATTTTGCTTTTAGTTTCCATTTCAAAATCACAATTTCTCCTAGATTTTATGTCAAAATGTACTAACACATATAAATATGTATAAACGTCAAATAGTATTGAGTGTCAAACTAGATTTCTGTTTTCGTGGAATCGGTTGTGTTTGTCCGATTTATTATTCTGAGTCTTCAAATTGATTCGCAAGCAAATATATTTAAAAAATAAAAGTCCGAAGAAGATTTTAGTGCTCCTTTGGGTTCAAAATCGGAGAGAAAAAAATCCTTCTGGCTGCCCAAACGAAAATGCCATACGTTTCATGTTCAATGTATTTCTGATATTTTGGGAATGACATGTCTAATCCGGTTGGTCACGTACTCTAGTAGATTGTGCGTAATCAGAGAGTACAGATACCCAATACTCGGCAACACTAACAGTAGTACGTAAGTTGTTCGAATTCAGCGAAGTTTTGTGTGTCGCCATTTTATTGTATCTCGCTCTCGTTCTCGTGAAATTTTAAAGGCGTTGTTCACCCCGTCGAATAAAAATTAATTTTTTGGAGAAAATAACCACTTTTGTTTAATCATCTTTGTTGCAGTTTAAAAACGTAATAAAGTTTAGTGATTTAGTGATTTTTTTCTTGGTGGGTGGATATATATTTTTTTTCTTTACGTACATACATATATAACCATATTTTATTTTCTCTATCGAAGACGGCAATGAATGCAAAATAGACGTGCAAAGAAAAATCTCATTGCAATTTGATTTAATTTAATTGAATAATACAGTGATTTTTCTTTTTAAATTTTGGAAACATTTTATTAGAACCAATGGCGACAATTCGCAAGAAGTTAGTTATCGTTGGCGATGGTGCTTGTGGTAAAACATGTCTCCTAATAGTCTTCAGTAAGGATCAGTTTCCAGAGGTCTACGTCCCAACAGTTTTCGAAAATTATGTCGCAGATATCGAAGTCGATGGAAAACAGGTATGTATGCAGATAATATAAAATCTTCTTATCCATAGATAATATGTACTTGTGAAGTAGCTAAATAACATAAAAATTCAAAATTATCTCAGAAGCAACAGATTGCTTTTGATTGATTTTAGGTACGGCAAAACTTGTGGACATTGTTTTGTTCATTTAACTTGATTCATCTATTTTTATTGCTACTGCCTATACATAAGCGAAATAAAAATTGTAGCTTTACAAGGAAATGAGTCATGATTACTTAAGGAATTTTTAACGGAACAAAACCATCATCGTCAGCCAGCACCTTTTTTTTTGTGTACGCTTTATTTTGGATTTGTGTGTGTGTACATTTAAACCAATATGTGTTTGAACGAGATTCGACATTCAACAAGCCTGTTGTACTTGAATCTTGTAGATTTGTATTTATACCTCAGTAGTATTTTTTAATACTTTTGATTTTTTTTAATTTATTGCAAATTATTGAAAAAGAAGGCATATCAGTTGGGTATGACTCAAAAAAATTAAATCCTACTTAAGAAATATGAGAAAAGAGCATGCAATAGAAGGAATGTATAAATTATAGTTTATCTGAACGGCTAGAGAGCAAAACAAAAATGAAGAGTTCTTTTGATGTCTTGTTACTCTGATAAGATATTTATTTTAATAACAGATTTTTCTGCATTGCTATGTTTAGTGCATATCCCATAGAAGTACATTTATTTTAATTTCGCGTGTAAGCAAACATATTAATGAAAATTAAACATATGTATGTACTTTGTAATTGATGATGTAATTCATAGAAACCTCTATGCCGTTTTATGAGAAACAAGAATTTTATTTTAAAATAAGTATGCAAATCTATCTTGCACACATTTAATGCTGTTGAACTGCGGATATCTTCTAGGAAATTTATTGCACAGTTTGAAGGTTTGCTTAAATACTCTGCTTATTTGCTTTGTAAAAAAGTATACTTGCTTTAAGTACTTGTATTATTGTGTTATCATTTCTAAAGTTATTTTCTAAGAACGTTACTGCAAATAATAGCACATATACTGATTAATATAGGTAGACATGTACATATGTATATACATATTCTTTAAGAGAGATAAGAGGAGATAATTGCCTATTTTAGTGCTTTAAAAAAAATTGTATCTGTACATAGTCATGTACATACGAAATAAATAATTTTTTCAGGATAACATCCAAAATGAAAGAATATATTTAAAGCGTTTCTTTAATATCTTATACTTATGTACATACATACATACATCCTCTAACTAAAGTCTGCGATATTTATTGCACTAAATTAATAAAACAAAAACTGAAACACTTCACTTGTCAAAAACTATATAAACAAATCCAAAAATATTTGCGCACACCTGCGAATATAATTACATTTTTTTTACAAATCCAAGCCAAGAAGAAAGAAAATTAGAGAATCGATTTACACTTCTAATGTTTTGTTGGATACCCTTTCATTTTAATAACGACTTTTTTTTTGTATAAAGCTCCATCGATCTTTACCATTCTGATAACAAAACTTTCTAAAACAGCTGTTTATTGCTTATTTCACGAGTTCAGATTCAGTTTTTCCAATGGATTTCACAAGTGCTCAATCGAGTTTAGGCGTGGAGTTTGTTAAAAATCCAAACTGGCAAGAACTTTCTTTTAGATAAATCTTTAATACATTAATGTAAGCATATTGATCCGTTGTGCTTTTAACTATGTTTTATCATTAGACCATCACGGTAATGCTTTATAGTTTTTATATTGCAAATTTGATTAAGATTAATGATTCAGCGGAGATTCGTTAAATTATTTATTTTTTTAAAATCTAGACGCTTTTTTCATTTAATCGCCTTTATCGATAGTTTAATACGAGGCATACGCAATTTGAATCTATCATCTGTGACAGCTCTTCATGCAAGTTTTTCGTGTATTTCTATTCATATGCCCCTTTTTTTTTTAAACTTGAAAAAAGATCTTTGTAAACCATATAAGAAAGGTGTGCTATTTAAATTGTCTATACAAAACTAACGTACATTTAAAATGATTTTTATATAAAGGGTCCGCCATCTAACGTTTTTTTTTTTTTCAACTAATGCTATTAAAAAAAACTACTGAATATTTTCTCAAATTTCTTTTTTTATTTGAAAGTACAATCCTTCCGGTTAATAATGGAAAATAATTTCATTCAAATGGCTGCATCGGCTGGCCATGCAGTAGCCTACACGATCGGTCCAATTTTTAAGCACATTATCGATTGTGTGCAGCTGTATTCCACCAATGGCTTCACGAATATTGTCCTTTAAAGTGTCAATTGTCTCTGGCTTGTCGGCGTAACACTTATCTTTTACGGCACCTCACAAATAATAGTCCAGCGGTGTCAAATCGCAGCTCCGAGGTGGCCAAACGACATCAGCTCTGCGGCTGATAATGCGATCTTCAAAAACAGGGCGCAAAACATCGAGTGTAGCTTCGGCTGTGTGGCACGTAGCGCCGTCCTGTTGAAACCAAATGTTGCCAATATCCTCCTCTTCAATTTTTGTGAACAAAAATTCGTTCAACATGATCGATAACGATCGCCATTGACTGTAACGGCCACTCCTTGCTCATTTTCGAAGAAAAATGGCCCAATTATGCCTCTGGACCAAAATCCGCACCAAACAGTGACTCGTTTTGGGTGTATCGGCTTTTCAATGTATGCGTGCGGGTTTTCTGTGCCCCAAATGCGACAATTTTCCTTGTTTACATACCCGCCAAGATCAAAATGAGCTTCATCTGAAAAGATGATTTTTTTTGGCAAAATCGGCATCTTCTCTAAGTCGATCGCAGGCCCACTTAGCGAAGCGAAAACGCATTGGATGGTCATTGGCTTCAACTCCTGAACTAATTGGACTTTGTATGGCATCATACCAAGGTCTTTATGCAAAATTCGTCTCAATGATGTCTCCGAAATGTTCAATTGTTGAGAACGACGGTGAATTGATGTTGATGGCGCTGCACGCACACTTTCCGCCACAGCAGCAATATTCTCGGGTGTAGACACTGTTTTTGGCTTTTCACGCTTTGGTTTATCGATGAGGATGCCAGTTTCTTTCACTTTTTTCACAAGATAACGAACATACGGAGCTGACGGTGCTTCTCTTCTTCCAAAATCCGTACGCAATTTTCGCATACATTCTGCAACATTACCATGATTTTCAAAGTAATGTCGCAATATTTCCCAGCGTTGTTCAAGCGTATACACAACCATATTCGTTCAGCGGAAGGATAAAACTAATTATCTGTCAAATCAGACATGAGCTAAGTGTTACCATTCACGAAATAAGCACTAGTTGAAAAAAAAACGTTAGATGGCGAACCCTTTATATTTATGACAAATCATTTTGCAACGGAAAATTAAACCATTTTTATAACAAAACAAAAAACGTGTTTGGCATGTAATTAACGCTTCTCATAAAACTGTGCTATTTACTTTGTCACCACTGAATGTATATACATATGTATTATATTTGATGAACATTGATCAACATTACATTTTCTTGTTTTGGGTAAGAAAATAACATGGAATTAAATTGTTTACAAACAATTCATCATATACATGCCTAATGTATGTACATGCATAGATACGTACAAACGCATGCACATTCCAAATCTTAGTTAATTCCTTTGCCTATCCCCGCTGCTGCTTACAACTAAGAGTGGGGGTGGGAATCTGGTGTTTCCTCACATAACAAAGCTAAAAGGTCTATACCGAGGTATAGACTCTTAACTTACTGTGTTACTGTTCTCGTTAAACATCTTTTGGAGATTTGCGTCTGCGAAAAGCTGGTTGGGTTATCAGAAATATTTTTTTTTTTTTTTTTTTTTTTTTTGCTATATTGTTTCAGAATTGGACCTATAGTCGTCAAATTTAACTATAACACCACACCTGTCACTTCGTTATTTTATTTATTCCTCATCGCCCGTACTCCGTGTCAACTTAAAGTAGTTGATACAGATTTGCTCTATCGCGAGAGCAAGTTTGCAAAATCTCCAGCTTTATTCTGGTATGGAGAATTCAAAAATGTAAGCATTCCGCTACTTTTGGCATATACGAGTATATATTTGGTATATTGAAAAGAATGCTCGACCGTGGCCGCGAGTAGTGCAAATGTATCTTCTGGGAATTCGCAGCCAAATTTATTGACGATGAATTTTTGTATGATTCCATTGGAGAGCCAGATGAATATTTACAAGTTAGTTATAGTGCTATAGTACCGTTCGTGCAAATTGAATTAGTTGCTAACATTTCGCACAGACGACAAATCATCTGTTTTGGTTTTGTGAAGTTTATTTACCATTGTTATATCTAATAATTGTTAAGATGGTATAGAAACATGTAAGAAAACATTTAATACAGTGCAAATATAAAATGCTTCGTTGACTAATTTTTGGGTTTTGCCTGGGGCCTTTTGGACTAAATTGTTTACGCTTACGAGCCACCCTGGTGGGTCTAAGGTTACTAATAAATAAGATATAGCCTTAAAAATATTTACTTCAAAATAATTGTTGCTAACTACCGTAAATCTTTTTTATTTCTTTTATGTATTTGTCTTGCATTTATTTTTGTGGCCAATCAAAATAGGAAAAAGAACTTCGAATTGCAATGGAAACATGTCACACAGCACACTCTTAAATCAAAATGATATGGCTTTGCCATAGAAGCTGTTAACATTTTAGTTCAAATTATAAGAATTAATTGACTCACACCTATTTTTATGTCCAACTGTGCAAGTGAATATAACCTTAAAAATATTTGATAAGCACATAACAACACATCTGATTATATCACTTGATTTGTAATTTTGCTATTTTTATCTTTAAACTGAACTATATCTAACTGCGCTGTATACCTTATGTTTTAAATCCGTCTGAAAGACTGGTATCTAAAATATCGATTGTATTAGAACTATTTCTTGGACTTGTAATAATGGGAGAGAACCGATCATATGGCATCGAAGCCAGAACGCTTACCCTAAATTATTTCTACCAAGGGACTTTATATGCAGACATTGTAAAAGTAGTGGTGTGGCCATTCGTCGTTTCAAAAAAGAGCTTTCAAGTGAAATTTGCACTGAATTAGTGTTAATGAAAATAAATATATGCAGATTGTTAAACCACGCAGCAAGGTTTGATGAAAAATATAAATTTTGGGGTGAAAAGCAGCAATTTGTGGTCTTTAGCGATAAAAAAAATAATAATGACAGAGCAGTTGGTTGCCATAGTAATGGCGAAATTTACCACAGCTGTGTGAGATTTGTGACTCACAATTTATAAATCAGGCTGTGATCGGTTATTGTCTTGGCTGGTTTCAAATCCCGTTAAGATTAAGACCTCTTGAACTGCACAAACTGAATGCTGACAGTATGGGGAATCCTCGAACAATCAGCAAGATCTTGCTCCAATACATTTTGCTTAGAAAATAAATGTCAAAATCAACTTACATATATACGAGGGGCGTTCAACATATTCTCGGTATCGGGGTGAAGCTGTGGTTGTATATATAAATGTGATTATTAATTCGCGTTTTATCTCTAGTTAAACAGAATCATAATGGCAACTGAGACGATGATGGTGAAAATTGAGCATCGCGCTGTAATTAAATTTTTCACTAAGCAAGGAAAAAGTCAAAAAACTATTCATGAAGAGATGGTGGCTGTTTACCAGGGTTCCGCACCTTCATTATCAACTGTGCAAAAGTGAGTTCAAGAGAGGCAGAGAGAGCATTGAAGACGACCCCTGCTTCGGCGCCCCGGCTACTGCTTGTACGGGAGAAAGCATCAAAGAAGTCGAAAAACTTGTTCTCGAGGATGCCCGAATAAAGGTGAAAATGATGGCAGAGATCACCAAGCTATCAATTGGTACCATTCACACCATTCTTCATGACCATCTTAACCTTTCAAAGGTCAGTGCAAGGTGGGTGCCACGAATGCTCACAGCGCCTCAGAAAAAAGTGAGAATCGCATGCTGTAGAGAGCTTTTGGAGATGTTTAGTGAGAACGCGGACGGTGTTATGGATCGAATTGTTACTGGGGACGAAACATGGGTCCACCACTATGACCCTGAAAGCAAACAAGAGTCCATGCAGTGGCATAAAAAAGGAACAGACCCCCGAAGAAGTTCAAAGTCACTCCGTCTGCCGGGAAGCTCATGGCCACAGTTTTTTGGGACTCAAAGGGAATCTTGCCCATTGAGTACAAAAAAAAAAGGTGAAACCATCAATGCCACATCCTACGCTTCCACTTAAATTTGACAGGAATGGCAAAGAAATTGACGTTTTGTTATTTAAAATCGCTGATAAATGTGACATCCATTAAATGACGTTATAATCAACATAGCGGGATATACTCGTTATCAAAAAGAAGTTGTGTATGCACATAATTATAATAAAATGTTTAATTTTAATGTTTCAAAATAAAGAAATCAAAAGGAAAGTTATAGTTTGTTTAATATTTGTTTATTGGTAAACAAATTTTAGAGCAATTTAAATATATGCCCTTTAAAATTCAATTTTCGGTCTTACACATAAGTTTCGTGGCTTAAGTTGTATGTGTTTTGATGGAACAAGGATAAATAGAGTTTCTCCTAAAATTGAAACACGTGTACGCCTTATTAGGACCGGGGGATTTGATTCGAAATTTTTTTACACCAGCTCAAAAGTAAATTATTGAGTATTTTTTATATGGGTTACAAATAACGCTCATTTCATTACGCTATATCTGTTTCACAAGTAGATAAAATGCATCTTTTTAAAATATGTTTGATGTTTGGCCGGGAGCATAGTCTTCACTTTTGTGTTTGAGGCCGCCCTTCGTTGGGACTGCGCCATTCTGCGATTTGACGCTTTGTGAAGTATTCGTTCAATGAACTTTTGATAAGCTTCTGGTCCTCTGTAAGCGTCACAAAATTCGCATAAATTTTTTTTTGCTAAGATAAGATAATCGTGTAAAATGCTGTGAACGCTTGCTTCACCAATATTCAGTTGCTTAGACAACATTTTAACCATGGCTCGTAGATTAGAAGACAGCGAGCAATGAAAGCGGAGGGCGCTCCTCTCTGGGATCACCTTTAAACCGTAAATCATCACACTTAGTGATTTTTGAAACGTTTCTGTGGCGGTTTTGTCCTATTGTGCCACTTTTACGATTTATTTAAAATCAGTCCCGGAACTTTTTGAATACAAGTGTACACTAGGGGTAGGAAAATTTGAATTTCAACAGAAATGTATTATTTAACAATTATAATATTTATCATACGTAGGCAATAAGTTGTAGATACTCACATGAAGCAACTTATAATGATTTTATCATTTCATTAATAGTTTTAAGAAGTTCCGATTAATGTTTTTATTTATTAGCTTTTTAATTTGATGTACAAATTTCCAGCTGGTACACATAGCGAAAGAAACATTCAAAAAACACTGACCTCAATCAATTGATTCGCAGTATGTGTGTAAAGTTACCTGAAAATTATGGGGTTTAGAAATCAAGTTTTTTGGGATAATTATAGAAAAATCTGCCTTTTGTTGTCCCTTGTAATTTACAAATACATTATTTAAGAAGATAAATAATTGTTTCAATTAAATTTGATTCTAGGTTGAACTAGCTCTATGGGATACAGCTGGACAAGAAGACTATGATAGACTCAGGCCGCTGAGTTATCCAGACACAGATGTCATTTTAATGTGTTTTTCAGTTGACTCACCTGATTCATTAGAAAATATTCCAGAAAAGTGGACACCGGAGGTACAATTAATAATATTTAAATGCATTCATATTACTTCATAGATTGATTTTTTTTAGGTAAAACATTTTTGTCCAAATGTCCCTATTATATTAGTGGGAAATAAAAAAGATCTTCGAAATGACCCTAACACAATTAGAGTGAGTTAAAAGGTGTCTTTTTGTTCATTAACCTGAATATTCTATTCTTTGTTCGTTTAGGATTTAGCAAAAATGAAACAGGAACCTGTTAAGCCACAAGAAGGTCGTGCCATGGCCGAAAAAATTAATGCTTTTGCATATTTGGAGTGTTCCGCCAAATCGAAGGAAGGTGTTCGAGATGTTTTCGAAACGGCTACTAGAGCCGCCCTACAAGTCAAAAAGAAGAAGAAGACCAAATGTCTTTTGCTCTAAGAGAGCAACTACGACATAAAATGCGGACTTGATCGGTGTTTCATCTTCTTATTTTATTTTATTTTACAATTTTTGAAAAATTATATATATTATATTTAAAAACAACAAAATCAAATTACAAGAAAAACAACAGCATCATTGTTGCAGCAAGTAAGTCCGAATGAAAGAAATGAGAAACAAATCTTGCAGGAAAGCAAAATCAGAAATCCTAGCTTTTTTTAAATATTACAATTCCGAAATGAAAAATCAAATCAACATCAGTAACATCAAAGGAGGAAAAAGTAGCTATTATTTTTAAACACAAAGAGAACGACTAGCAAAGAAACGCTAAAAAGCAACCGATGGAATTTTAGGATAAAAAGGTTGGAATTATTTTTATTATTAAAAAAATATTTTATTGTATGCTACGCAAAAAAAAAAAAAAATAAATATCTATTTATTATTGATAAAAAAAAGAGAATACTAAAATGCCTAATTATATTTACCCTGAGAGAGTATTGTAATATTTGTTTTGGATTCCTAATTTGTGCTTTTGGATGTTTCTTGCTTTTATTAAAGTTGTTGTTTTATGAGTTGGATCAAAACTATTGGTTTTTCTTTTATTTGCTTATTTCTTTTTCCTTCTGTTGATTGTATTTTTGAAATTTATATTTGTATAATACTATGTGTTATTTTTAGCCAGCTGTGGGCCAAGAAACCGTTCAAATGCTGCTATTTACTGAGTGCATATGCTACCCATCTCCATTTTTCAAAATTAACAGCTTAGTTAAAATTAAAAAATTGCATGTTAGAATTTAACTGTTTTTCATCTAAATCTTAATTTTAAAAGGGCTGTTTTCCTGTTGACAGATGGATTTAATACAACAAATGATAAATGGTTTTTTTCTAAGGAATATTATAAATTTAAGGCTATACAAATTGTTTTTTTTTTAAATGTGGTGGAAGACTGGCAAGTGTCCGAGGAGGCAGCTTTATCAGATCATATGCACATTTTGTTCAAGATAAGATGTAGCAACGAACACGCGCCGATCCGATATGACAAAAAACATACAAACTGAAGGGCATGTCGCGAAAATTTAGCGGTCAAAGCTGTATTGTTGCCGTCCGCGCCGCTAACAACAGTAGACGTAGACGAAACCTAACTCCAACTAAACGACATAATTCTGTCATCTTTTAGAAACAGCTGTAAGATTAAGAGAACTGTGGTAAAACGCAATAAAGATCCCTTTTAATCTACTACAACCAAGAGTTGCGAAGATCAAAGAGAGCCTCCTGTCGTGCTTACTTACTTCCTGCAGTAGCACGACTCCATAAAGCCGTCTATCAATATCATTGAAATTGCTGGGATTGTTAATCAAACCAGATGACACAGTCACAGACAGGCGACCGTGAGGAAAGCCTGAATACAGTGGTTCAGGTTCAATTCCCAGTGTTTTCTTTGACACGTCTTCTGGACAGTCAACGGAGGTTTCACTTCCAAAAAACGGTAGTTTATCCGGAAAACTCTTCACTCCGCATAAGGTTAAGTGGGCTGTCAACTCATTTAAACCATACAAGGCACCAAGCATAGACGGAATTTTTCCAGCTCTGCTACAAAAGGGCTGGACTTCCTTGTACCTTCTCTAATATAGCCTTATTTAAGTTCAGCTTCAACTTGGGCTACATACCACGCACTTGGATGGAGGTTAACGTGGTATTTATCACTAATAACTTTGACGCCAAGAATTGATAACGTTATTTTGTAGAGGGTTTAAAACTAGCATTTTTTACTATGGGATGGGGGGGTCTATCTCGCCCCGTTTAGGAGTTAGGGGCAATTTTAGAAAAAAATGACAAAATGGGAAAGAAATTATTAAAAAAAACAACGGCAACACTTACAATAAAGTACTATACAGGATTTGAAAGCCTAAAATTTTCACTTTAATATAAAACGCCTTATCACAAAAAGAAATAAGGGTATAAAAGCCAAACGTTTGTTCGGTTATATTTTTGCATCATTATCAAGTGCATTACATATTACATACGTACAAACATAGATATTTCGCAAAGCAAATAATTTACTGCAATATTGGGATATGTGAATTTAGTGAAACTTTGTTATTAATGGCAACTTTGTAATTTTGTGATGAGTACTGTGGATAAAGAGTATTGATGACATAGGCGTCTGCCTGACGAAAAGCACATACTCCGAGCGAAGCAACGAAGTTGCGTGAGCGGGACCTGCCGCCTGCGGAAAGAGAGTTGAAATCCCTTAATCCCGCGAAGCGGGTCACCCGTGTACTCTTAATTAAGAAAACTATTGATATAGCCGTCTGCGAGATGTTTAAATAATACTTATTAACTTATTCAAAGGAAGACTACGTACATATATGCCAAAAAAACAAAACTAAAGTAGTAATTTCAATTTCAATTTGCTCAAAAACTAGAGGACATAAAGACATGCGGTTTGTGTTCGATTCAGAATTAACACGCGCATTGAATACAAAAAACCAATTTGGCACATTATTTCCGAATTTTGAGTAATATTGTTAAAAAAATTTTTTTTTTTAATTTTTTACCAAGAATTTGAGTTTGAATGTGAATTATTCAAAAACTATTCATACGAATAATTTGATGTAAATTTTATATTAAAGAACAAGTTTCGGCCTTTCATATTCTGTATAGTACTTTATTGTAAGTGTTGCCGTTGTTTTTTAGTGATTTGTTTCCCATCTTAAGTAATTTCTTTTTAAATTGCCCATAACTCCTAAACTGGACGAGATGGACCCCTCCCATAGTAAAAAAAAGGCTAGTTTTTAACTCCTCTACAAAATACCGTTATCAATTCTTGGCGCCAAAGTTATCGTACTCGTGCCCAGGGAACTACCTAAATCATCGTCCTATAAGCTTGACATATTTTTATCTGAAAACAATGGAAAGAATTATTGACGTCCATATCATAGAAAACTTAGAAAATAGCTTGTCTCTGCACCCATGTCTACGGCTATCAAAAGCTGAGCTGAAATTAGAAGCTCCTTCCGCTGTAAAAAAAAAAACTTTACTTTGCTCATTCTTTGCTCATAGAGGGTGCTTTCGATACGACTCCATATCAAATGATTTGCTCCATAGAAACATATATTAACTTACCATCAATTGGTTTAAAGCGATGCTTGATACTTCATTCACTTAGTCATCATCATTAAGCGCAGTTAGACTCACGAGATCACTACACGTATGCGAAGCGTCCTTAAGACAGTCTTAGACTGGTGCACCACAGAGAATCTCTCCATAAACTCAAATAAGGCTGCCCATATTTTTTCTATAGTATGGTGGACTAAAGTCACGCAAAAGACCCCCATTTGAAAACTCAATAGAGTACAGCGTCTTGCATGTCTGGGCATTTCCGGACTTGCCCCACAGTTGTGATAGAAGCAATAATATAACTAACGCCCTACACTTAACTATAAACAAATTGTACAAAGTGTCTGGTAAAAATTAAAGTTAAGTCTTAGCGAACACCCGGACCTAAGGAACCTATTCTCCGAAATACCGGAACTTGATATGATCTGCACGGTAACAGACCGCCTTAAAAAAACATACTTCAATAAAGGCTTGTCCACGGAGATTCCCAGCAAATGAGCATGGGTTAGCAATAACCCACCAAACAGTGGTATAGGGATGGTTCTAAAATGGAATCGGGAGTGAGAGCTGGAATACATGGACATAACCTAAATATAAACATAGTTATGGGCAAAAGTCCCAGTATATTCCAAGCAGAACTCCACGCCATTCAAGTATATGACAACCATATTTACAACTCTGGTATCAAAGGCGCAAACACGCATATATTCACGGACAGTCAAGCAGCTATAAATGCCTTTATCTCGCAGACCATTGACTCCAAATTAGTCATGTGCTGCTTCAAAACCTTCCAAAAACTAAGCTCCAGGAACAAAAGCAAACAGTGGTGAATTCCTGGTCATGAGGGCATTGATGGGAATGAAAAGGCCGACGAACTGGCCGGTAAGGGCTCAGAAACTCCCTCCCTGAACTCCTAAATTAACAGTCAATTTAGCTATTAATAGCTGGGATCATTCGAGATGCGTCTCATATTGAGAGAATTGCCCAGGTCTAAGACAGGCCAAACGAGCTATCCTGACCTTCCTTGAATCTTGTCGACTCTCCGGAGTGCCGACTTTGTCTTGAAGAAGACGAAACAACTGAACACATCTTATATAAATGTCTAGCTCTCAACAGCATTACACGAAAGATTTTCTTCAGGGAACAATTCAGTTCCAACCAGGGAAGCAAGGGTTCGAGTGGTGGGGGGACTTTCATTGAAATGCTGACTTATTTTAGGAATTTGCCGACTGTATGGATTTAGCATCCGTATTAAAGAAATAATAGTGTGATTTATGCATAATCAATTATTTTTCATGAAACAATTTAAAAATATTGGGGATTATAATGTTGAAGACATAAATTATTATTGCAGCAATTTACCTAAATAATAAATAATTTGTAATACTAAAATAAATTAATGCATTATTTATGTATTTATTTAAAAAAATTAATAATACGTTATATAAGTAATACATACAACTTAGACTATTTCATGTTAGATTTTAATTCGGCGGTGTTTTAATTAACTAAATACGCGTTCACAAGAAGCTTACGTCATAGGCGAAATCAAAATAAAGCAATGAAATTACACTTTTCAACTTGAACATCACTTTGGGAATGTCTTCGAAATTTATACACTTTGTACATGAATAAAAAAGAATCTGCAACACCGATTCTAGTGTGGCATTGCCTCTGTCAACTGGAATTTCAAAAATCTTTTGAAAAAGTTTGAAAGTTGAAAAAGTATCTTTTAAATTATCGTTTATACACGTGGTCAAACACGTTTCTGGATTTTCATCGATTCTTCTTGGTACACGGCGCATTCTGTGATGTTTCAGAAAATCATTCTCTGGACTGATTTTTAATTTCTCAGCGAATGAAGATAGATGAACTTTTCATTAATGCATTGATTTGCTCGTCATCGTCGTTCAATTGTTGAAATGATACTGATGTGCTTTGAATCATCAATAAAGCATCAATGACGTTCAATTCTCCCGCTTCTAAATTTTCTGTAAAATTTTTAACTTTAAACATGACATTTTACAAATAAATAAAGAACTGATAAAATCAAAACCCAAGAGGTACGTGTATTATTATTAAAAGAACTTACATCGATTTTTATTTCTTCCAAAGCATGCACAATGCCACACAGCCTTGACTGTTTCAGGTCTAGCTGTCCATCGAGTTTTTGGCAAATTTTTCAGTTGCAATAAATTTTGAATGCTTTTGAATTCTGCACGCATACGTTGAAAACGTTTTGTTCTGCGATAGAAGAAAACATACATTCCAAAACAAAAGCTCTTTAATCAACACACTCTCATTTCATGCTGATTCAACGAATATATTGATCCGATGCGCTTGGTATGAAATGTAAGGGATTTTCTTACCGCATATTTCTGACAGTTTTTGCTGCGTATCTCTATACTTCCCGGTTATGTTTTTGGTAAAGTCATAAGATTGAAAAACGATGTTTTTCACAGAAATTCCTAATAACTGAAAGGTCAATATTATTTTTTTGAGCCAACTCTTCTCCCGTTTTTTTCGTTAGGACAACATCCATTTTCAGAAGACGTTCAATAGGGACAGGTCTCTCGTTTGTTTGGACTAAGTATCTAATTTGATAACAAATCGATCTTGATGTGATGAGTCTGGAGTTGTGTCAACCATGACAGAAAAAATACCCGCTTTATTGATTTCATCAATTAAAACTTACAAGACTCTTAAATGGTATGCTTTTTCTTGTTCTTCTTGAATGTTTTGTTCCCTTACAGATTTGTTCAAAAGATATGAACTCCTCCCTTCACAAAATTACAGTAATCACGCAAATTTATATTTGTTTATCTTTATAGATATACGAGTATTATCCGAGTTTCGATTTTAAAAAGGACCAAATCGGCCAATTTGCCGAATGACCTTAAATTCGACCGAATTAGCCATTTATTTTCTTTTTTTTTAATCAAATAACTGAATTAATCGGCATTTCCGAAAGGTGAAACCTTTGAAAATACCGACTTGTGTACGAGTATATTTACAAGTTTAAAAACCTATACCTAATGAAAATCCAAACTCACTTCTTATTTTTTAACATTTTGTTCCGAGTTATAAGTTAGTTATGTAGCCCCTTGATTTACCGACTTTTGAAAAGGCAACAAACCCACGCCCCTACGCCCTTAGCTAAAACGAACTAATGAATTCCTCTGCTAGTAGTATTATCAACTTCATTCGGAAGGTAGAAAACCATGGCCTAACTATAGTTCTGACTCAATGGTACAAAAGATCTTTTAGGTCAAAGGGCCTTACTTCACAATTTTCAAGTCAGAAAATTAAAAAAAAAAAATATTGGAGCAAAAGTGTTGTCACGCAATATACTGGGTGAGTTTTTTAACTTGAGACATCCAAATTACTCGAAAAATACGCGATATCGCGAAAAATGTTTCAGACAAAAGTCACAAAGTTCTGAAGGGGACATAAGATGGTGACCACGAGTTTGACCTTAGCCCCATTTTCAAGGTCAAACGAAGGTCACTTTTGATTTTTTAATGGGAACCCCTATTTTTTTGACAGATTAAAAAATTTTCAAAATTTCGCTATCGTTTTGCAGATAAAAAAAATATTTTTTTTTACTATGTATTTATAAAATGTTAAAATATTTGAACTATGTATGCAATGGAGAAAAATTTTTTTTATTATTTCAGATTAACATATTTGTACTCATTTATTTAATTCATTTAAAAAAATTCAAACGAATACGAATATATTAATGCTTAGAAATCATCAATATCAAGATGAGGTAATCTTCCTTACACCATAGCATAAATCCACGCTTTCCTGCAAAGCGAATATGCATGTAGATCGGCCTCTACATTTCCACACACATGTATTTGTCATTCAAATTCAACTACGTAGTTCTGTGGACATGTATCATTCCATCTATCCGAACATGTTTGTGGAACTACTTAAATCCGCGGACATGAACCTCTTTTAATTCTGATACATCGTTGGAACTAAATAGTTCCACGGAACTAGTTCCTTTCATGAAAGGAACCGTTCCATGTTCGTTCCGGCAAAGGAACGATTTAGCACAACTCAACTAGCCACTGCCAAGAAGTAAGTGAGTAAATGTGTTGTAAGCCAGGTCAGCCAACCTTTATCCAAGGATGTAATTGGCGTGGCCATTTAGTTCTCATTACTCTCAACACTATATAAAATGCCGGGAATGTGTTCTTTTATTTAATTAATTTTAAAACCTCACTAAAAAAAATAATAATTTGTAGAGGATCACTTTTATTATAATTAAGCACTAATTTATAACCATATGCCTCTCTAGTTCCCCAAACTGAGCGTTTAAGTTGCACCTACCGTACACAAAATGTATGCCTCCCATTTCCGGATTAGCTAACTTTACTTTGTCAAATTGTTGTGTTTATTTTTTTTTAAACTAGGGTTTAAAAGTAAGAAGTAAGTATTGGTTACATCGATCTTAGTACTGAAAGATTGCCATATAATAATTGCTATTTTGTTGAAATATCAAAATACAACGGCTAATAAGAGAGCTAACTTATGAGAGGAAATAACAATTCATTATTGTGTTAAGCTAAGGTGATTTGTCCTATATTAAGACCAACAAAAATCAACATCAAGTCATATTTGTTATTCACAGGGTTTTTTTCATTTTTCTCTGTTTTTATTTTTTATTAAATTTCAGCATTTTGACTAAAAGCTCATATTTTATATATTATTATTTTGTTATTATACATCTACAAGAGGAAACATTTATAAAAGTTATAAATTTCATGTTTAAGACCATGGCAACTAATATCAGTTATTTTGCATGGAATTACAATATATAAGTGAACTTAGAAAATGTTAGGTACAATCGAATTGTACTTGTACATAGATTTTACAGCTGGACTTAGGATACGAGGGTGGGTCAATAATCCGTGACTTTTGGAATAAAACACAGATTTTTTGATAAAAAAATAATTTTATTTTTCAACGTAGTCTCCCTTGAGCTCTATACACTTTGTCCAACGCTTCTCCAATTTTTTTATCCCTTCCAAAAAAAATGATTTGTCGAGGTCCTCAAAATAGGCCTTTGTTTGCGAGATGACTTCATCATTGGAGTCAAATCTTTTTCCACCAAGCCATTTCTTCAGGTTTGGGAACAAGAAGTAGTCGCTCGGAGCCAAATCTGGAGAATAGGGTGGATGAGGGAGCAATTCATAGCCCAATACATGGATTTTTGCCATGGCAACTGCACATGTGTGCACCCTTGCATTGTCTTGGTGGAAAAGAACTTTTTTCTTGGCCAAATGAGGTCGGTTTTTTTTTTCAAATCGTCATTGAATCGGTCCATTGAATATTCCCCATTGATTGTTCTTCCCTTTTGAAGGTAGTCAATGTGGATTATCCCGCGTGCATCCCAAAAACAGTCGCCATAACTTTATTGGCTGACAAAACCACCTTGGCCTTCTTTGGCGCCGATTCACCCTTAGAAACCCACTGTTTTGACTGTTGTTTGTTCTCTGGTGTGTTGTGATGGATCCATGTTTCGTCCACGGTTACAAAACGGCGCAAAAACTCCTCCATATTGCGATTAAACAACGCCAAACCTTCCTGTGAAGTGAAGCACACGAAATTCACTTTTTTCCATTTTCTCCTCAAATTAGTGAGTAGTCTGATAAAAATAGCTGTCAAACACAAACTAACTGACGCAGCAAGTTTAAATTTTGACAGGAGTCAACTGACAGATGCCTGTTGACAGGAGCAGTGTTGCTGTTTCAGTAAAGAGGTCAGAAATTCAAAAAGTCACGGACTTATTGACCCGCCCTCGTAGTCAGCCTGTTATATATCTTGCCTGCATTTACTCGTAAGTGAACAATTTTTCCGAAAAAAGAAAACAGTGGCTTAGACTATTATATATTATTATAAGATGGTGCGGTTGTGGGTAAGATCGTCAACTACTACACAAGAGAATCTGGGCTCAACATTTGGTTGTCATCAAAAGACAGAAAAAGTAGTCTACTTATCTAATGTCGCCACAATTTGAGCGCCGTTTGAAAGGCGGACTTTCGCGCCAACAATTTGTTTAAGATTATATTTGATAAGATATACATATATTTTATATCATATAGATTCAAATACATTAATTCTTTATAATTTATATAATACATATTAGTTTTACATAAATACTTTAGGAGATAATATAGCATTTTCAGTTCAAATTCGCATTTTCCCATTAGAATTTTTTTTTTCGCAAATTGAATTCGTAATTTTGAAAACTGAATTCCCTATTTTGCACTTTGATTTTTTTTTTTTAATTTGAGTTCGTAGTCTTGTACTTTGAAATGTTTTTTTTTATTCCAAATCTATCTCGATTATGCTTTGAGATTAAGTTGATCTCAGGGAAAAGGGAATTGAGCATTCGTTTTTTTTTTTCATTCTATTTCAATGTTTCATTCTCACTTTTGTTTACAAATGGCTTGAAACTAATCATTCATTAATCAAGCGAGGCGGGTTTTCTGTAATGTTACCTAAATATTCCCGATTTTTGTTTCTCAGATTATTTAAATTTCAAAATCATGATTGAAGTATGCGTGAAAGTGGTAATGATAATAATGATAAATGGACCCCAACCTCCGGAAACAGCTTTAACTAGCCTTGGAGTAGAAGCTAGTAGTGCGACAGGAAAGGAATCAACTGGAACGAAGTTTTGATTTATTGTCAGGAGGCCAGCATAAAAGATTTGGAACAGAAAGAAACGAATTTTTGTATTCAGAATGTGCAACTTTAGCATATAGCTAAAATTAAATATACGAGTACCATTACATTGAAGAAAAAAAAACTAATATGCAAAATTACGAGTTTAAATTCCAGAAAAATGAATTCAGTTTGAAAAAATACCAAACCAATTTGTAAAACTACAAATTTACACAGAACATGCAATATACTCTTGGTCAAACAAGAAGTCGGACAATTGATTTTTCTGTCTTCTAACCCAAAAATACATTAGCACAAATATTATATTCGTTTTTATTTTCATTTTAAATGCTTTGTATTTGTGCTTTTGATTTATGATATAATATTTGAGTTGTTTTGTAAAACAGGAAGTAACAAAATATTTTTTTTAAAATCCAGCGAATTCCATCACAGAAAAGAAGTCGGACACATGGCCACACTGATTTTCAATTTTCTAACGGGATACTTGCAATGTTTTCGCGCTTTAGTTTACGGTTTACTTTTTCTGCGTTCAAATGTCAATACCAGTTGAACAATAAAGACAAAATGGGGCAATAACGTGATCAAACAGATAGATAGATAGATATCCGAAAAATTGTGATCGAGCATTTTAAGGGGGGCAAATCAGTTGGAGAAATTGGAAATATAGTATAGCCACTCAACTATCGGAGATATTATAAAAATATATAAAACCCACAAATTATTAAATAATTTACTAAAATCTGGAAGGCAAAGGAAAATCACTGAAGAAGATGAACGATGAATTGTTAGGCAAGTTCAGAAAAATTCTCGGACGAGATTAAATTTAATTTATTTCGTTCTGATGGACAGGCGTATTGTGGCGAAAAGCTAACGAGGAGCTAAAGGAAGAGAATTTGCGCACGACAATTAAACATGGAGGTGGATTCGTTTTTGTGTGGGGTTTGGATCAATACAAACACATTGAAATACCTACTTAGAAATAATTTGGCTCAAAGTGCGGAACAATTAGGAATAAATGACGATTATTATTTCTATCAGGATAACGAGCCCAAGCACAAGGCTGAAGGTAGAAACACCATCTGTCCGAGTTCCTTTTTGACCGACTGTAAATGAGATTTTGTATTTTGCACACTTCAATTATTAAACTACTATATTGTTATATGTCACTTCAATATTTCCCATAAACTTTTTTAACTACATGACCTTTAAAAGTAATTAATGGAGTCTTAAAGAAGACACTTTTCTAAAGAAGCTCTGTAATTTGAAAACTTATTCTAAAATCCGTAATGAGCCTCAAGTGAGATATGTACTTAAGCCTCATTTATAGTTGAACTAACCTAGATGGTAAACTCTAATAATACTTTTGCAGACCCTTAGCTTTCGCACAGCACACTGTAAGTGGATTACCAACACTGTACATCTTTATAACTTGCCAGAATTTGATAGAATGAGAACAATTTACAAGTAAATTTGAAATTACACATATGTGTAATGTAGATGACGTTTTTTAGTATAATGGGCGGGTTTTGAGTAAAATGGGAGAGAAATTGCCATTGATGGTAATTCACATACATATATTCACAGACAGAGTCACACAGCTAAGGGCGATCATTAGAAATCGGGTTTTGGTTTTCCAATATCTGCAAAGTTTGCCATCTATATTAGTGTAAATTGCTCTCATTCTAGCAAGTTGTGGCAGGTTATAGAAATGTAAAATGTGTTGGTTATTTACTTACAGTGTGTCTGTGCGATGGTTAAGGGTTTGCAAAAGGATTAGTAGAGTTTGTTATCTATGTACATGCTGGCGGTTGCATACGCAGTCTACTGGGTGAAAGTACAATATAATTCAGCTTTGGTCCTAACTGTGGTGGATAGATTAAGAAAAAAATATTCGTTTTTGAGGTACCGCTCGAATTACGGTCTGTGAAACAGGCGCATGAATACAAAATGGAACTCAGCTGAGTTGTTGGTGTTGTGATACCAAATTTAACGGCCATAGAATTGCCTAAAAATATTTTAAAAAATAAGATGACTAAAAAATTGCGTAGTGTAGGAGTATGAAGTAGAATTCTTATAGCAGATAAAACCTAGATTTATATAAGTGTATCCTTAAATTTATTGTTTTGCAATAGTAAACCTAAAAAACCGAATAATGTCTTAAATTAGAATTTGTTCTCATTCTATCATTTTTTTTCTTGCAGTTACAAACCTGAAATGGACAAAAACAATTTTACTTTTGGATATTTCTGACTAATACGCTATTTTGCATAAGGAATAATATGTGTGTAATAATAAATAATTTACATAAATATGTCAAAAATACCTAAGCATCAGACTTTCGATTTCATTAACAATAGATATGAAATATAATCTTTTTCATATGCCCTACATCAAATAATTCAGCTATTACTAAAAGGGCACTATTTGAAACATTTCATCTTCCGTTTTTAAATGGCATGCACATTTAAAAAAATCAATTGATATTTGTAATTATTATTATTACTATTTTATGTTTTTTTTTTACAAATCGAGTTTGCTTTAAATTGTATGTATTACATATTCGACTTATGGATGTATTTATGTATTTTTGTACGAAATAAAAAAATATCATGTTTTTGAGTTGACTACTATAAATTCTTATATAATTATTTATCGTTGTGGTTAAATATTTTTACAAATGTATATTTATGAAGATTTTGAGCATACATACATACATTTGTACCTAATCTCAGATACATTTACCCACAATTAGATTTTCGTAAATTGCTCAGTGCCTAATCATAAAAATGGTGCATATACATATTGTGCCCATACATATTGTGCACATACATACCGCACACATATATATCAAACATATATTTCTATATTAAAGTTAATGGAAAACTGACCTATTCATGCATACTCTTTTTGCTACTGATTACACATACAGAGTGTCAGAGTTAATAAGAGCAATCCGGTAGATAAGGATTCCAAGGATTCAAGCAAATAAAAGTGCTTAGGGGGCTGGGGGTGGGAGTGTCTATTTTCACCCCTCATAGTCACCTCGGATTTGGAGGTATTTTGAAGTTGACGCAAAATGTCCAAAATATATGTGATTTGTTGCAAAATGTAAGAAATAAACACGACTTAACTTAAAATTATCAAAAATTGTTATTGTAAAATATTTGTGTGGGTACAAATGATAGGACTTACATACAGTGGGGGAAATTAGTTTATACGCACCGACCACTGTATCAAATAATTACAGAATTGCTGTCATTTAAGGGTTTTAAAAAAAATCTATATATGCACGACCGTTAGTTTTTAAGCGGTATTGTAGATTTAAGAACCAGTTTTGATAACGGCATCTTTTTGTGATAAAAATAAGGCAAAGAAAATATTGGCAGCTGTTTAAAGCACGAAATTATACGCATTTAGTAAAATTTAGTGAATTTAGTGAAATTAATTGACTCCTGTGGAAAAATTTAAGTGAAAGTTCTTTCTGATTAACTAATTTTTAACTAAATAAAGATCACATTTTTTTAAATACAAAAATAATATCTTAGAACTGATTTTCAGAAAAATTAATATTTAAATCCATGATGGGAAAAGGAAAATATTTAACAGCGGAAGAAAAGATTAAGATAACGGTCTTAAAAGAGCGCGGCATTTCCAATAGGGCAATTGCACGTGAAATCAATCGTTCTGAAGGGCTCATCATAAATTTCCTTAAAAAATGTGATTCGTATGGAAAGAATGGTGGTCGAAAAGGCTGGAGTAAAATAACTCGAAGAGAACGGAACCGAATTGTAATCGAAGCTGCCCAAAACAAGATGACTGCTGGCCAAATTGTTGCTCATCTTGATTTGCCAATAACAAAGCGTCAAGTTCAACAAATTTTATCGAGTACTCCGAACGTGGTTTACAAAAAACAGCTTAAAAAGACCCTTTCGAAATCCATCATAAAACAGCTCGATTATCATTTGCCAGAGAGCATATGACTTGCGACGAAAAATGGAATACAGTTATATTCTCTGACCAAAAGAAGTTTAACCTTGATGGACCAGATGGTTTCAGTTCTTACTGGCATGAATTACGTCACAACAATCCACCAAGAATGAGCAGGAACTGCCATGGAAGCAGTGTAATGATTTGGGGTGCTTTTTCTTCTTTCGGAAAAGCGCAATTGTGTTTTGTTCCAACTGAAATGAACTCGGAAACATATTGTGAAATGTTGGGCACAGCGCTTATTCCCTTTCCAGAAGACAATGTTGATGACCCTGCCTTTATTTTTCAACAGGACAACGCAGCTGTTCATGCTTCCAAATTCTCCCAAGAATGGTTGAGACAGCGAAACATCCCAGTTATGCGTTGGTCGGCATGCAGTCCTGACCTTAACCCCATAGAAAATCTGTGGGGTATAATGGCACGAGAGGTTTATAAAAACGGTCATCAGTTTGAAAACATCCGGGCCCTTAAAGGAGAAATTAAGCGCGCATGGGACCCTGTAGGTTTTGACACCATCTACAAACTTATAAGTTCCATGCCGAATAGGATATTTGCCGTTATCCAACAAAATGGAGGACACACAAAATACTGACAAGTTTTTCTTTAATTAAAATGTGTTTTATTTATATTTTTTACTAGTTTCTTAAAATGCGTATAAATGAATTTCGTAGCGAAAAATGTGATTTTGTTTAAATGAATGGTGTTTAATAGATTTGATTGATTATGATGGCTTTTTATTTAAAATACAGAATTAGTATATGCACTTATCTAAAAACAAAAAAGTAATGCCAAAGCAATTTTATGTAAAAAATCAGAAAAAAGGTGCGTATAAATGAATTTCGCTTACTGTATTTCTTTCAACCCAATCGCTTTATTCAATGCAACTACAATTCACAATCCAATCGGTTATCTCAACTACTTTTACTTTTCTTTAAACTTCTACTTAAACCGCTTAGTCACGCTCTTAATACACATTTCAAATTCAACTGATGAACTGATTTGCATATTTTTGGCATATTTCGAGAACAATCTGTCCCATCTAGCGTTCTATACAATTTTCCATTTCGTTAGAAAATTTCTCCATTCACCAATGGTTGAGGCTTCTGCTACTCAAATAAGGAAATCTTCTGCTATGGAAATATAGATGACGCTACTCACATTCAAACGGTTCTCCCTCACTAAAGCTGTTACGGACCACCTTCAATTTTCCTCGATCCCCACTGTGGATCCGGTAGAAAACATCATAACCTTGTATGTTATGTCTATCACCTGTTGCAATTTTGGGGATTTGCCTTTCCAGATCTTCGTTGAAGTTGGAAGATTTTGCCTTCCATGTCTTCATGCGGTTGCTTACTAGCTTTATCCTTTCTCAGGTGTTTTCACGCAACTTATGAATCCCACTGCACAAGTCATCTACATAGTCGTTTACCTCCTTGAGCTCCGTAGGTGTGGATCCGAATTTTTTTTCACTTGGCAACCGAACTGTTTGACCAAGTAAGATCTCGGATGGTGTGTGTCCTAAACCGCGTTTCGGTAGGCCAGTAAGAAGAGGGGAATGTGTCGATCCCAGTCCCGTTGACAGCTGCTTAGGCAGATGCTATTCAAGGTCCGATTGAATGGCACGAAATTCCGTCATACCATATATTTCATGGAGTAATTGGCTGACTCTGGACCTTGGTACGATTGGCTGCATACGGGATTTTTTTTTTTATAATTTGCGAGCGCTCAAGGGATTTATGTACCCTTAAAATGTTTGCACACAGCGCGGGCGAAGGAAAATCAGGGAGGATGACAAGAGAGGTACCGGTGAACGCTGATTTTAAATGTTTGAAGATTATAATGACTAGGGAATAAAGAGCTAGGCTGGTCATTCCATAAGCGGGTTGTACGGCTTAATCATGATATTATAGAGTACCTCCGAAAGTGGGCTTGAGGGTATACTGATGAGCATTCATAGCGAGACGGGTGTTACGGTTAAAAGTTTGAAGGGGCGGAATGCTACTGACGATTTCTATGGACCACTGATGGTTGAAATAGCGATAAAGCAGAGTGAGACACAAGACATTACGTCGGTGTTTGAGGGTGTCTATTGTTTGAGTGATATTAGTATCACCTATGAGTTTTATCGCACGGTTTGAATCCTATCTAGCAGGTGCAGAGGTGATTTGGGAGCACCCGACCAGATGTGGGCATTGTACTCCAATTTCGGGCAGATAAATGCCTTTTATATTTAGGCCAGATCAGAGGGGTTGAAGTATTTCTTACTTCGCTTGAGGTAACCTAGACATTTCGCAGCATTTTTGACGACATCGAATATGAGGTCATCCCAACGTAAGCTGTCACTGACACACATACCGAGAATGGAAAGTTTACCGGTTTCGACGATGAAAGTGCCATTCATGGATAATGGCTGGGTGTTTAAATTTCGCTTTGACAACAGCAGACAGCATTGTGTTTTGGAAGCATTAAATTCTACCCTGTTGGTGGTTCCCCAATTAGTTATGCTGTTAGTATCAGAATTGAATGAGCTTAACATACGCTGGCGTTCCCGTTCTACAGCCGAAGAGCATGGACGTGAGTCAGGGAACGAATATGAAAAGCAGAGAGAACCATCGTCAGCAAAGGAATATATTGGATTAGAAGTAGCAGACAAGAGATCGTTGATGAAAATTAAAAAGAGTGTCGGAGACAAAACGGAGCCCTGGGGCACACCAGCATTTACTTTGTGAATATCAGACTTGAAACCATCCAAGACAACTTGAATTGAACGTTCCGCAAGGTAGTTTCTAATCCATTGAAGAAGAGAGTCATTGATCCCAAATGCACGCATTTTCGACAAAAGAGCCTGATGCCAAACTCTGTAAAATGCCTTAGAAATATCAAGGGCAACTATCTTGCTTTCGCCAGATTGATGTACGCTTTGGTTCCACTTTTCGGTGAGACATGCCATCAAATTACCAATGGACCTGTTGCTACGAACCCAATATTGCTGGTCATTGAGAAGTTTCGTATTTCGAGATATTTCATGAGCTGACGATTTATCAGCATTTCTATGACGTTATGTTATGCACGTTAGTGCAATGGGTCTGTAGGAGGAGAGAGAAGAAGATTCGCCTTTTTTTTCGCCAGATTGGTCTAAAGAGCTGACAGCCGGAATGTCATTCCAACGTTGGGAGGATGAGGCAGGGTTTCTGATGTTTTTCAAAAAAGACCAAAAGTTTTTACTACCTTTGGGACATTGTAGTATTTTTTGCCTCAACTTTTGGTCGTACTGAAATTTCACACGCTTCAGAAAGACGTTGCAGTCAGTCCTGGCTCGTTTAAACTTTTTTCTATTTTCCTCGGTCGGGTTGGTCTTGAAGGACCGAAAAAACATTTCTCTAACCTTTGATAGTCTCTTTACAGCTTGAGTCGTACCATGCCTTTTCTTTTGGTTTGATACCCGATGAGTGATAAAGGATCATTCCAAAGAGAATGGTGTCTGTGATTATATCAGCAGCGGCATCCATGTCGTTATCGTGGAAACATAACGACCAGTTAAAATTCCTAAAGAATCTGTTAAGACCACTCCAGTTGGCTTTCTCGTATTGCCATACGGTTCTTTTAGGATTTTTTTCTCTAACTGTGTGGTCGATGTACGAGAAATTAGCTGATATGACACAATGGTCCGACGAGCCTAGAGAGGAGAGCACATCAACGGTGTACTTATCAGGGTGAGAAGTTAAAAACAAGTCCAGGGTCTTGGCGCTATGACTATCAATGTCTGGTAATCGCGTGGGCTCATTTACAAGCTGCGTTAAGTTGTTTTCCGCAGCGAAGATCTCAACACACCGCCCTTCGGGTGTTGTCTGTCCAGAATGTCGAAGCCACTCAGAATTGTGATATTGAAATCGTTCGTAATAACGATTTCACTATGAGTATACAGGGATACAATTCTTTGAATGGAATCAGACAGCGCATCAAATTCGTTAAAAGTCGAATTGTTGTCCAGTTTGGGGCTTCTGTAAATAAAGAAGTAGTGGATAATTTGCTTACGGATATGGAATTTTAACCACATGAAATTGAATTCCGTATTGGAACAGGGACTACATTGTGATGGAGTTTGTTAAGCTACACAACTACGCATCTAAATGGCGAGAAAGCGGTGAGAGAAGAATAATGGCACTAGTTCGTAGCCGGGTAGAATCAGATCAGAGTGATCTGAGAGGTGTGGGCGGGTATCTACCTGTGTTTCACTAAGTGCCAAAACAGCTGGTCTGTATTTACAGATGTCCACGTACGCAAAAAAGTGATTACTTTTTAGCCTGCGTATATTTGCAATGTCCACTCTAAATTCCCTAGTCATTATAAAGAAAGACAAACACAAAAAACACAAACACCGACGTTACTAAGCATCTTCCATCTGCACTGTCCCATTTTCTCTTCAGCAAACCATTTTGCACACAAAACAAGTCCCACTGTGCCCAATATGGCTTCGGAGTTTGGCTCCGGTCCGATGCCAGCTTAGTCTTTCCTCGTGTTCCTTCCAAGCCAATATTAGTTCGATGTCATTGTCTGCCCGTTGGAAGGAACGGTTTTCCATTGTACTCCAACCCTCTGTTGGCTCAGTCCTGATCATTTGGATAGTGGCCTGGTCCTTCGCTTCCTTATGGTTGCAGTGTTCACATTTAACTCCGCGTGGTCGATGAGAGAGAACATCAGCATTTGTGTGGAGTTCTCCATTGTGGTGTTGCGCTTCAAATTCGTAGCCCTGCAACTGCTCGATCCATCTCGCAACTTGGCCTTCAGGATTCTTAATTTGGAGTAGCCATTTCAGTGCTGGCTGGTCTGTGCGAAGAATGAACTGAATGTCCACAGAGGTACTTATGGAAATGCTTCTTAACCTGAATTAAACCCAGTAATTCCTTTCAGGTCTGGAGAGTGCCTTGCTGCAATATGCAACCACTTTCTCTTGACCATCAAGAACTTGGGAGAACACAGGTCCGACCCCAACATTGCTAGCGTCTGCGTCCACGGTGAACATTTTTCCTGGTGTGGGGTAACCCAAGATGGGGCATTGAACAGCTGTCGCTCGAGTTCTTGAAATGCTTTCTCACACTTTCCAGACCACCTGAACTGTTGGGCTTTTCCCGTAAGTTAGTGCAGGCTCTTCGCAATACCAGCAAAATCCTTTACGAACTTCCTCTAGTACGTGGCAAGACGCAAAAAGCTTTTCAGTTGGTGTTTATCTTTAAGGACAGGCCAAATTTCACGGCTTCGATTTTGTCAGAATTCGTTCTTACTCCTTCCACTGATGTAATGTGACCCAGATATTTTACTTCAGACCGGAACAAAGTACACTTTTCTGGGTTCAGCTTCAAATGAGCACCTCGCAGACTCTCAAGTTTTCCACTTGAGTCCTTGCAATGTTCGTTCCATTAGTCGTTCGAAGGTGACCGAAGGGTTGCACAGTCCAAATGGCATCACTGCAAACTGCCAGAGACCGCTTCCTGTAGTGAAGGCAGTTTTCTCACGATCCGTGAAATTAATCTCTACCTGCCAGTAACCGCTCTTCAAGTATAGTGTTGAGAACCATTTTGCTAAAGAAAGCGTAACCAAAGTGTCGTCAATTCTTGTTAGTGATTAGCTGTCATTTTTTGTGACATCATTGAGACCTCGGTAGTCTACACAAAACCTCGTTCTGCCATCTTTCGACTTCATGAGGACCACTGGAAATGTCCACGTACTCTGCGATTCTTCAATCAGCCTCTCAACTTTCATCTTCCACTTCATTTCGGCAACTTCTGTTTGCTTTGCCAATGGAAGTCGCCTTGCAGGTTGACAGATTGGTCGGGCGTCTCCAGTGTCAACGTATTGTTGAACAAGTTGCATACGTGCATATTCTCCGTCTTGTGTAGCAAATATATTAGAGTACTCACCGATTAGTTTATCTGCCATTATTCGTTGATCTTGATCCAAATTACAGATGCTGAGGATTTTGTTTTTGATTTTCATACTCTGGACACACGCGAAAGGTATTGCATGACTTGTTTCCGTTGTGGTCGTTATAGCCTCAATAGGTGTACATTTTCCCACTATCTCTCCTTTTTTCACCTTTCTGCTGAATGTCTTTCGATTCAGAATCCTTACGGGAACCATGTTTCTTTTGGCTCCACTAAGGTCTTTCCCACCATGAAATAGAATCAGTGGCTACCAAGAACACCTTCCACTTTTGCCCACACAATTGCTTCCGACGAGGGCTCTAGAATCTGATTTCTGCAGATAACGACTTTTAAGACTGAAGTATTGGCATTTCCGTATATCGTTAATATCCCCATGTTTCCGTATTTCAGGGTTTGTGCTCCCAAGTCGGCTACTAGTCCGTGTTCTCTCATGAAGTTTGTACCAATGATGCACTTGTCACATATGTCAGCCACCAGCAACACTTGAGAGAATGTTATTCCGGCCACCTGGATTTTTATGCGGACTTCACCATATACCTTCGGTGCTCCTGTATCTGTTCGCAAGCTGCAACTGCTGATGTTATGCTACCAAGACTTATGCACAACATCCCTCCTGATGATTTAGGCCATGGCACCGGTCTATTGTTGCCATCCACTTCTCCTTACCGCTGACTGCTTCCACAAGAAGACTTTTATTGCATCGTTTTGCCAGCGAGACTTGAATGGTGGTCCTGGGGCCGTCAACTCATGCTCCCAACGACTGATGGCTTCGGGAAAGTTGACCGGATTCTTGGTAGCTGATTCTGCCGTGGAGCTGCTGTAGTATTTCTCCTTGTTGCTGCGTTCGGTTTTGCAATTGGACCTTGTAAACCCCCTGTATGTGGCTATCCCCAAACTTTCCCAATAGCCTGTACTAAAGCCATATAATCTTTATAATTTTCTATGTCTATTGTTTGCAACAATTCTGCTGCAGGACAGGGCACGGTCATTGTTAGGGCAAAGCACTTCTCCTCATTCTCTCAGTCGTTCGCACAGGCAGGCATTTCAAACTGCTTTGTGGACTAGTGAAAGACTTTTTTACAGATGCCGTTGCAACCGACTCCTGTTTAGCGTCGTATCGCCAACTTGCATTTGGACTATTTCGCCATGCTTTATTTTTTTATACTTTTTTAGCTTCATACACCGTTTATAAAGAACTTTTTTTTTTAATTTAAATTCAACTTAAGATGTTTTTTTTTTAGTTTTATATATATGTATATATTTATACTCGGTTTTATTTACTCAAAAAGATTTGCTTCCGTTCACTTTGACGTTCATATTCACAAATTGATGTCTATTGCTTGCAACAATTCAAACTGCTTCTTATATGTTGACCATGAGATCTGGCCATCGAATGTGGGAGGCTTCAACTCTTTTCTCCTTGGGCCGCTAAAAAAACGTTCTCGGAATTTCTGTCTTCACACCGTGTTGAGCTCTTTTGACAGTTGCTCAACTTCAAATCAAAGTACCAATAATATACCACCTTAATCAAAGAGTTCCCGGAATTTATTCAGAAATTTAAAAATACAGGTTTATTCATCTAAATCTATATTGTCCCCGTCAAAGTAATCCTCATCGACTGCAACACACTTATGGCAGCGCTTGATCCAATCCTCGAAACATTTTTTTATATTCGGTTTTCGGTATGTCCATCAGTGTTTCCTGCGATTTTTCCATTACTTCCTCTCGGCTGCTGAAACGCGTTCCCCGTAGTGATTTTTTAACTCGATTAAACAGAAAGAAGTCACAGGAGCCAAATTAGATGAATTCCGTGGCTGTTGGGTGGTATTTGTTACATTTTTCGTCAAAAAATTACGAATAATGATGGCACTGTGCGACTGTGCGTTATCATAGTGCAAAATCCACGAGTTTTCTGCCCACAATTCTGGTCTCCTTCGGCGAACTGCTTCACGCAAACGTCTCATAACGCCCAAATAATACTCCTTGTTTACTGTCTGGCCTTCTGGTAAAAATTCATGATCCGTGAGCATTGCCTTCTTTTTTGACTGAAAACGACGTGGTTTTTTTGGCCTGGGCTCATTTGGTGAACGCCATTCTCTTGCCTGATGTCTGGATTGCATATCGTACTCATAAACCCACGTCTCGTCTCCAGTAATGATCCTTTTGATGAATGTGGGATCGGATTCAGCCTCGCTGAGACGTCAACACGGTCTCGTTTTTGCATGAAATTGAGGTCTTTTGGCACCAACTTTGCTGCTACACGACGGAAAGCCAAATCATAAACCAAAATGTCTTGGACGGATCCATAGGCAATGTTCAAGTCCTCCGCTATCTGTCTGATGGTTAATTTGCGGTTGTTTTCGTCGGTTCTCGATGTCGATGGTCTGGCATTACGTTCATCATCTTCGATTGATTCACGACCACTTTTGAACCGCCCGTGCCACTGGTAAACGACCGTTTTCTTTAGAGAATCGTTGCCGAAACACTTTTCCAACATTTGCAACGTTCGCGCACCATTAAATCCGTTTTTTACGCAAAATTTTATACAAGTTCGTTGCTGCAAATTTAAATCCATTTCTAAAATTGTAAAAAATCGCCAACACACACCAAATTAGATGTACTCTTGGCTACGTAACTTTTGCAAATGTCAAGCTATGTCGCTAAGATTTAGAGGGAATGTCAACAACAGATTGACCAACTTAACAAAAAACACAACTCAAATCGGAACAATGGGAGCGCCACACGGTGGTTATTCCGGGAACTTTTTGATCAAGGTGGTAGACAATTTGTCCGCCATAATCTCCTTGCTCATGACGATGTTTTTTGCCACAAAAAAGCCACATGAAGGCTGAATGCAGTGGCCTTTGGCTGTGTTCATACTTTAACAATTTTTAAGTATTTAAAAAAAAAAAGTAACTGTGGTGACATCCCGGGGCTGGGATCATTAAATCATTTTGTAGCGTCATCCGCAACATTGTCGCTAGACCTCACATGAAACCACTGGCGAGGTGAGGAAGCATCCAAAATTTCTCCAACACGTACGGCAACAAAGGGTGGGAACTTAAACTTTGTCGAGTTTACCCAGGAGAGAACGGTGGTCGAATCCGAGAAGAACGCAGTTTCGTCAAACCGAATTGTATGACACTTTGTTATCGTGGTAGCTAAACGAACACCAAGTACGGGCGCTTGAAGTTCCAGTTAAGGAATCGAGAGATTCTTTACCGGTGCAACTTTGGCTTTGGTCATAACCTTGGAGACCTCAACCGCGCTATTCATCTCAAAACGAAGATGCGCCACAGCAGCAAACGCTTTCTCAGATACATCCACAAACATTAACAATATAGTATTAGAATCGTCAGGATTCCACGACAGGTATCTACGCGAGATCTTCAGATTCTCAATAGCCTCTGAAATTCTTCAGAAACTCTTGCCAAGCTATTCTCAAATCCTTAGATAATGGATCATCCTAGTCGAAACCCTCTCGCCACATTTCTTGCAGAATGACGCGCCCCCGAATGATGTAGAAGAAGACAAGTCCGAGTGGGTCAAAAACTCTCATAAGCGTCCGTATCATGACTATTGAAATAATCGTCCACGTATGTGCGTTTGTTCAACGACCGCTTTCGGGAACCCCCCACGAAACAACTCTGGATGGTGTTTTTTTCACAAATTGGGAGCAAGCAAGAGAACATCTGGGGCCAAACATCATCACCTGCATGATATAGACTCTTGGTTTTCTGGCACTGTCTCCGTCTCTCCACAAAATCCTTTGGCTCTGTTGATCTTCCTCAGAGATACCAATCGTATGGAACATCTCTTTGACATCGGCATTGACAGCTACTGCGCGCTCTTGGAACTTGAACAGTCCAGCATGAAGAGGAACCAAATTGTCTAGACCCTTTAACAGAGAGGTGTTGAGAGCGACTCCTTTAACTTTTGCAGCCACAATTCGAGGTTTCGGTGGGGATTTTTGTGGGTTCTCCACAATGAACGAAGGCGCATACCAAATCCTAGGCCACTCGGATGCCTTCCTCGCATATGCTTTAGCAACTAACTCTCGCATGTACTGGTTCTTCCATTCTAAAAGATGAGGCTTTTTTCTCAAGGATTTCTCCAGTCCGCACAACCGGTTAAACGCCATTGGATAGCTATCAGGCAGCTTAACATCATCCGCGCTCCACAGCAAGCCAATTTCATTGTCATGTACTGTTCGTTTCAACGTTTGTTCCATAATATTAATGGCCCGACTTACTTCTCTGTCGACCTGGTAGCTCTTGTGTGCCATAACACCAAAGTCCTCCGTAGTGAAATGGTGTCTGACTAGCTCGTGAAGTTCATCTTCTGACCTAATTGCGTCGTGCAACAAAAAATGCATCGACGGTTTTGCTGCTTCGCTGATGGCTCCGACATTCAATATAGGAGATGACTTTCCATAAACCACCCATCCTAAAAGAGTCTTGATGGCGCACGGATCTTCATTTTTGCCATGACGTTGTAGTCGTCCGTACAGGAATTTGGCTTGATCAAGCCCTGCAAGCAATTTTGGCTTAGCACTTACCAGGTCGGTTAATGGAAGCCCTCGCAGATGACTGTATCTTCGCTTCAACTCGGCTATATCAGTTGACTGCCCGGGAAGTTCCAATCCCTTAATGGTGTAGACGTCCTTAAGCAAATGATGTTTTCGCCCATTGACACTTGAAATTCGACTGCTCATGCCGCGAAACTCCCTTCGTCCATTGAAGAACTAGCTCCTCAGGGTTACCAACGAGACCTAGATTGTCGAACAGGTCCTTCTCTACCATGGATATGGATGAGCCATCATCTAGGAAGGCATATGTGTCGGCAAACTTCCCGTTGTTACCGTGGATACAAACTGGCACGATCTTGACAGACCAGTTTGCCCCAATGTGCGCAGAATGAAACTGTCCTCGTGACACAAAAGGAACCGCTGCAGTATTTGTACCCCTGGCAGTCGACGTCAGATGAAGTAACGGGAGGTGACGGCGAATGCAACTCTCAGAACCGCAAATAGTCCTCTGATGATAAGTTCTCCAGTCATGCTTCAGCGGATCTAAACAACAAAAACAAATTGATTCTTCCTTTGCATAGGCCCGTCTATTTTCAGATGACATATCCTTGAATTCTGCACACTCACTGAGCGGATGATTTCGATCACACCTCACACATTTGATGCTAACACTTGACTTCACCGGCTTGTGGGTCAGAACTCGGCCAAACACCTTCGAAGACCTAGTCGACCTTTTTGAATCCATATCCACTAACTAAAGTTAGCTCGAGATTTAATAGCTTTCTTCTTTGTCCAATCCTGGTACAGACCAGATCCCAGCCTACAAACCAAGGATGTTAAAACGTAGCCGTTGTTTAAATCTTCTTCTCGGCCCAGCGATTTAAGGTCTGCCACAAATCCATTTAACTTAACTTGGACAGTCGAATCTTTGGATCATATTTGGAAGAAAGTGGCAGGAGGTTTAATAAGTCTGCTGTTAAGTCGTGCACCAAAACATCAAGCCGACCAAATACAGCCCGTAGACAATCCATGATCCCGTCAGCATCAGTGGAGTATTTTAAACGGTCACTTACTAGCTGGTAAGCTTCACCCTTCAAAGCCTTCCGGAGCCTAGACACGTTTTCTTTTCCGTTGTATCTTCCTTCGACCGTCTTGGACCGAAACACTTTCTCGAAATATGGCCACTCGCGTTTGTCAGCACCTGAGAACTGAGGTAGGTCCTGAACATTATTCCTGTTAAAGACGGTGAACAAACTAGCCATGTCTGCATTCTGGAAGGTAGGATAGAGAACTCTGGAAGTCTCATCTCCTCTTAGATATCGGAGTCGACTGATTGGGTCGAGCAAGCTATCCAAGAAAGATTGGTGATTTGCCTGAATCCTTATGATCATGTCCAACCAGTCGTCCGAGATGGTGTTCGATGAATAGTGCTGGTCTTTAGCATCAGCCGAACGTCGAGTATCTTCGTAGGGTCTGCCTGGATCGCTTTCAAATTTTCCATCTCCTTCTTCATTGCTAAAAGCTCCTCATCCTTCTGTAAAACTGCTGCTTGAGCTAGGGCCGCAGCTTCAATGAGAAGGTCTATTGAGGGCAATAGTTCGCCTCTTCCCGCGAAAGTTGGAATACCGCGGCCATCTGTGGTTTGAATGCTGACCTCGCCTTGATCTTCAACCGTCAATAAGTTAGCGGATTCGACTTTTTTGCAACTGGAGTCTTCACAATACGATGATGTGATAGTGTCGAACTGGACTGGATCAAAATTGGCACAAGCATAATGCCACCAGCGCCTAGACCGATTACACAATACCATTTGATCGTCATCTGCTTTGCGAGATTTAGGAGCACTGCAACTGAATTTTTTATCTTCCATTATGGATGTTGGCTATACTCTTTACCACCGCACAAAACTACTTCTACAAAACCAAGTGGTGTGATACGCCGAACAACGTGTAGCATAGACTATGTGATTGCGAACAACTCAGACGAACAAACTAGCGTGTATGCGCACAATTCCAAGCAGATAAATAAATCTAAATAAACAAATGAACGATGATTAAAATAAAATTTATGTTTCACAGCAGGCTCGGCGACCCCTTTTGAGAAATAAATTGGGCTTTCTATCTCAAAATCCAATTTTATTTTCTGCAAATTAAAATCTTATTCTATTTTCATTTAATCTGGACATTGACAACTTACAATCCTCTTTCGGGTCAGAACACATCCCGAGTCCATTCCAAACTGTTTCAGTACCCAATCCAAGTCAAATCAAAGTACCAATAATATAGAAAATTTCTAAAAAAATTAGATAAAGCAAAAATTTTACCAAGCGGTTTTAAGTCGTCTGCCATAATCTCCTTGCTCGAGGCGGTGTTTTTTGTCGCAAAAAAGGAGAGAAAGAGATAAATGTATAAGCGGTGCTGAATTTATAAAGCTGAATGCATAAAGGCTGAATGCAGTGGGCTTGGGCTATGTTCATACTTTAACAATTTTTAAGTATTTAAATTAAAAAAGTAACTGTGGCTCAACGACACTTGACATAGATTATTTCGCCAGGTTAGTAGTTCCTAATTGGGGGTTTACCTTTGTTATGATAAGCTAAGTCCTTAGCTTGCTTCGCCTTCAACCTTTGTTTGTTCTCTGAACGGGATGTTTCTATTTGAGAGTGGTCGGGGCCGATGTTCCTACTGAAAAATAGATCAACTGCTTTCTTTTTCGTGACGGAGTGAACTGCTTCTAATAATTCCGTGAAGGATCTGTGTAACTGATCTTTTCTCATGCATCGCATGATCTCAGCAAGAGCCGAGTGAAATCGCTCTACTTGACCATTTAATGAACTCATATAGGGAGACGTTTTGTGTATTTGTATGCCAAACTCGTTTTGAAGGATAAAGGATATGGGGATGGAATTAAATTATTTTTCAAATTTTGTATTGTTGTTCTTATCGCTTAAGGAGTAGGTAAGGGGTTGTTGGTCTGTGTATATAATAATGTAAAATGTTTGTGTGGGTACAAATGATAGAACTTATTCTTTTCAATACAAATCCCTTTATTCAGTACAGTTACAATTCACTATTTAATTCTTTCTCTCAGTACAATTCAATTTCTCAACCACTTATACTTTTCTTATCATTTACTTAAACCACTTAATCACTTCTCCTAATTAACACTTCAAATTACACTTTAGAACTGACTTGCATACCTTGGGGATGCTGGTATTTATACTGGAATGACATACTTCGAGAACAATCCTCGCCATCCAGCGTCCCATACAATTTCCAATTTGCTAGAAAATTCGATTCCACTCTCCAATCATCAATAGTCGAGACTTTTTTATTCAAGTATCGAAATCTTCTGGTCTTCGAGTATCGACATTCTCTGATCTGTAAGTCTAGATGTCGCTGCTCACATTTAAGTGGTTATCACATTGCTCCCTCCCTACAGTTGTTCGTCCCGAACAACTTTGTCATTCAGCATCCCGTTGAAATGACACATTCTATCCAAATGGACCACTTTCAATTTTCCTCGATCCCCACGCTGGATCCAGTAGACAACGTCATTAATGCGGGTTATCACTTTGTATGGACCTTCCCAGTCCTGTTGCAATTTTGGTGATTTGCCTTTCTGACGCTGATAATTATACAACCAGACCAGATCTCCTTCGTTGAAGCCGGAAGATTTCGCCTTGATATCGTACCTAGTCTTCATGCGGCTGCTTGCTAGCTTCATCTTTTCTCTGGTCTCTTCATGCAATTTACGAATCCTGCTGCGCAAGTCATTCACGTAGTCGTTCACCTCTTTGGGCTCCGTCGGTGGGGATCCGAATTCTACTTCACTTGGCAACCGAAGTTTGACCAAATAAGATATCGGATGGTGTGTGCCCTGTTGAGCTATGGACCCCGTTTCGTTAGGCCATTAAGAAGAGGGGTATGTGTCAATCCCAATCCCGCTGGCAGTTGCTGACAACCTTAGATAGATGCTCAATCATCCGATTGAATCGCTCGACCATTCCATCAGATTGAGGGTGTAGTGGCGTCGTCCTTGTCTTTCTTATTCCCAAATATTGGCATATTTCATGGAAGACTTTTGATTCAAAGTTTCGCCCTTGATCAGAGTGTAGCTCCATTGGGACCCCAAATCTGCTCACCCAGTTGTTGACTATCTCTTCGGCTACTATCTTAGCCTCTTGATTTGGGATAGCATACTCTTCCCGCCACTTACTGAAGTAATCCATGTATATAGGTTACCATTAAAGGTTTCGGGAAACGGCCCAGCGATGACGATGGCTATTCGTTCGAAAGGTGCTCCGACATTGTATTGCTGCATTTGTCCATGTGGCTTTACTTTTGGACCCTTGGTAGCCGCACATCTTAGACACTGCAGCAGAATTGTTGTAAACAGTAGACATCGAAAAGCATAAAGATTATGTGAATTTAGTACAGGCTATCGAGAAACGGTTTGGGGATAGCCACATACACGAAGTCTACAAAGTCCAATTGCAAAGCCGATAAGAAAAGTATAAGCGGTTGAGAAATTGGATTGTATTGAAAGAAACAATCAAATACTGAATAAAGCGATTTCTATTGAAAAGAATAAGTTCTACGAGTATCATTAGTACCCACACAAGCATTTTACAATATTTTAATATTGTGATAACCACTTAAATGTGAGCAGCGACATCTAGCAGAAAATGTCGAAGACCAGAAGATTTCGATATTGGAATAACAAAGTCTCGACTGGAGAGTGGAATCGAATTTTCTAGCAAATTGGAAATTGTATGGGACGCTGGATGGCGAGGATTGTTCTCGAAGTATGTCATTCGAGTATAAATACCAGCATCCCAAAGGTATGCAAATCAGTTCTAAAGTGTAATTTGAAGTGTAAGTGGTTGAGAAATTGGATGGTACTGAGAGAAAGAATTAAATAGTGAATTGTAACTGTACTGAATAAAGGGATTTATATTGAAAAGAATAAGTTCTATTATTTGTACCCACGCAAACATTTTACATTGGTGTCAGAAGTGGGATAGGACTTATTGTGTGTAAAAAAAAAAAAAACTGTGTTTTCTGACTATTTGAAAAAGCTAGAATGGGTCGAAAACTATTGCAGTTGACCCTCGTCCAACTCAAATCCGAGTTGAACAAGAGAAACCTCAGCGCCAGTGGAGGAAAAAGTGACCTGGTGCTCCGACTTCAGGAGGCTTTGAACAACGAGGGACATGATCCTGATGCATACTCCTTTGATGTTGACGAGGATGAACAGACAAGTACCGGCAGTGATATGGCTGCGATGATGCAACTCCTCTTGTTAAAGATGGACGAACAGAAGAACAGTCTCGACCAACAAAAGAAAAATCTGGAAGAACAAAAGAATAGCCTCGAACAAAAGCTGGACGAACAAAAGAAAAATATGGAAGAACAGAAGAACATTCTCCAGAACAGTTTGGAACAAAAAATGGACGAGCAGAAGAGCAGCATTGAACAAAAATTCAACGAACAAACCAACAATCTGCACGGTCTTCAACAGAAAATGGATGAACAAAAGAATAATCTGGAAGAACAAAAGAACATTCTCCAGCAAAAATTCGAAGAAATCGATGACAAATTTGAAAGAATAGAGAAGAACGTTGATGACAAATTTGATAGAATAGAGAAGAACTTTGATGACAAATTTGATACAATAGAAAAGAATGTTGGCGAAAAATTCGAAGAAATGGACAGCAAAGTTCAGCAACTGGCAAAAGAGCTCGACACAGTGCGAAAACAGAAACTGCGAGAATGTTCTTTAAGCGGTCCAAGGAGAAAAGAATTGAAGCCTCCCTCATTCGATGGCCAGACTTCATGGTCTACTTATAAGAAGCAGTTTGAAATGGCTGCCTGTGCAAACGACTGGGACAATGAGGAAAAGTGCTTTGCACTAACAATGGCCTTGCACGGTCCTGCAGCAGAATTGTTGCAAACAGTAGACATCGAAAAGCATAAAGATTATGTGACTTTAGTACAGGCTATAGAGAAACGGTTTGGGGATAGCCACATGCAGGAGGTCTACAAGGTCCAATTGCAAAGCCGAACGCAGCAACGAGGAGAAACACTTCAGCAGATCCAAGCAGACGTGAGTAGACTGGCACATCTGTCATACCCCACCGCAGGCAAGGAAATTATCGACGAAATGGCAAAAGATGCATTTATCAGGGGAATTGCAGATTCGAAGCTACAGTCAGCAGTAAGGATGGCCGGGAAAAGAACCCTTGCTGAAGCACTTGCCTTCGCTCTGGCGATGGAAGCAGCCAATCAGGCTTCCAGGGGAACACATTTCGTCAGGGAAGTAGCATCTATCGAATGCTCCTGCACAAGAATTAGTGCCGAGGAACGAGATATTCTACGGGATAGACGAATAATGCCCTGCTGGAATTGCAATAAAATAGGATACCTTCAAAGGCAGTGTAAAGAACCGGTGCGACGAAAAGACTGCCCTCACTGTGGTGACAAGCAAATAGAGGAAGAAACCCGCAGAAACAGCTATCAAAAAGCCGGTCAACGTTCCCGAAGCCATCAGTCGGGAAATGCTTAAGCACCAACTATGCGGGGCAGAAGTTGGTAGCAGGAGTCGACGGCCCCAGGACCATCATCCAATTCTCGCTGGCAAAACGATGCAGCGAAAGCCTTCTAGTAGAAGTAATCAGTGGAAAAGAAAAATGGATGGCAACAATAGACACCAGTGCCACGGCCTCAATCATCAGGAGGAATCTTGTGCAGAAGTCTTGGCTGCATAACACTAGCAGTTGCAGTTTGCGAACAGCTACAGGAGCAACGATTAAGGTATATGGTGAAGTCCGCATAAAAATCCAACTGGCCGGAATAACATTCACTCACGCGTTTCTGGTAGCTGACATATGTGACGAGTGCATCATTGGTACAGACTTCATGAGAGAACATGGACTTGTAGTCGACTTGGGGGCACAAACCCTGAAATACGGAAACATGGAGATACCAATAATATACGGAAACGCCAATACCTCAGTCTCAAATGTCGTCATCTGCAGGAATCAGAGTCTAGAGCCTTCGTCAGAAGCAATTTTGTGGGCAAAAGTGGAAGGTGGTCCTGGTAGCCACCGATTCTATTTGATGGAGCCAGAAAAGAAAAGAGACTTCATGGTGGGAAAGACCTTAGTGGAGCCAAAGAACAACATGGTCCCTGTAAGGATTCTAAATCCAAAGACATTCAGTGTAAAGGTGAAAAAGGGGGAGATAGTGGGAAAATGCGTACCTGTTGAGGCTATATCGACCACAACGGAAAAAAAGGGTGCAAAACCGGTCACAACAGTTCAGAGCATAAAAATCAAGAACAAAATTCTCAGCCTCTGTAATCTGGACGAAGATCAGCGAATCCTGGCAGAAAAACTAATCGGTGAGTACGCTGATATATTTGCTACACAAGACGGAGAATATGGACGTACGCATATTGTTCAACACCACATTGACACCGGAGACGCTCAACTAATCCGTCAACCTGCAAGGCGTCTTCCATTGGCAAAGCAAACAGAAGTTGCCGAAATGATATCGAAGATGAAAGCTGAGGGAGTGATTGAAGAATCGCAAAGTCCGTGGGCATCTCCAGTGGTCCTCGTGAAGAAGAAAGATGGCAGCACGAGATTTTGTGTAGACTACCGACGTCTCAATGATGTCACTAAAAAGGACAGCTACCCACTTCCGATAATCGATGACACTTTGGATATGCTTTCTGGAGCGAAATGGTTTTCAACACTTGACTTGAAGAGCGGTTACTGGCAGGTAGAGATAAATCGTACGGACCGTGAGAAAACTGCCTTCACTACAGGAAGCGGTCTTTGGCAGTTTGCAGTGATGCCGTTTGGACTGTGCAACGCTCCGGCCACCTTCGAGCGACTAATGGAACGAACATTGCAAGGACTCACCTGGAAAACCTGTCTAGTATATTTGGACGACGTTATCGTCATAGGTAAGACGTACGAGGAGCACCGCGAAAATCTAAAAGAAGTGTTTGAGAGGCTACGAAGTGCTCATTTAAAGCTCAACCCGGAAAAGTGCCCCTTTTTTCGCCACGTATTATAGAAGGTTCGTAAAGAATTTTGCTGGCATTGCAAAGAGCCTGCATCAACTTACGGAAAAAGGCCGACAGTTCAGGTGGTCTGGAGAATGCGAAAAAGCATTTCAAGAACTGAAGAGACAGCTGTGCATCTTGGGTTACCCCACGCCCGGAAAAATGTTCATCGTGGACGCAGACGCTAGCAATGTTGAGGTCGGAGCTGTGATCTCCCAAGTTCATGACGGTCAAGAGAAAGTGGTCGCATATTACAGCAAAGTACTCTCCAGACCTGAACGGAACTACTGTGTAACCCGGCGCGAGCTTCTGGCTTTAATTCTGGCTACGAAGCATTTCCATAAGTACCTCTACGGACAAAAGTTTATTCTCCGGACAGACCACGCAGCTCTGAAATGGCTACTCCAATTTAAGAACCCTGAAGGCCAAGTTGCAAGATGGATCGAGCAGTTGCAGGGCTACGACTTTGAAGTGCAACACCGCAAGGGAACACTCTACTCAAATGCTGATGCAATCGTAAAGAAGCAAAAGAACAGGCAACTATCCAAATGATCAGGACTGAGCCAATAGAGGGTTGGAGTATAGACGAAATCCGTTCCTCCCACCAGGCAGACGATGACATCGAACCAATATTGGCCTGGAAGGAACGCGAGGAAAGACCAAGCTGGCAGCAGATATCAGATCGGAGCCAAACTCTGAAGCCATACTGGGCACAGTGGGACTCGCTTTTTGTGCAAGATGGATTGCTGAAGTGAAAATGGGAAAGTGCAGATGGGACAACATCTCGTGTGCAGCTAATTGTGCCACGGTCCAGAGTCAACCAAATACCCCATGAAATACATGACGGAATCTCAGGAGGCCATTTGGGAATAAACAAGACGTTGGAAAAGGTAAGGGAACTGTTCTATTGGCTAAGCGCTAAACAAGATGTCGAGAATTGGTGCAGAAAGTGCATAAGACGTGCGGGTACCAAGGGTCCAAAAGTAAAGCCACATGGACAAATGCAACAATACAATGTCGGAGCACCTTTCGAACGAATAGCCATCGACATCGCTGGGCCGTTTCCCGAAACCTTTAATGGTAACCGATATACCCTGGTGGTCATGGATTACTTCAGTAAGTGGCCGGAAGTGCTTGCCATCCCAAATCTAGAGGCTAAGACCGTAGCCGAACAGATAGTCAACAACTGGGTGAGCAGATTTGCGGTCCCAATGGAGCTGCACTCTGATCAAGGGCGAAACTTTGAATCAAAAGTCTTCCAGGAAATATGTCAATATTTGGGAATAAGAAAGACAAGGACAACGCCACTACACCCTCAATCTTATGGAATGGTTGAGCGATTCAATCGGACCTTGAATGAGCATCTATCTAAGGTTGTCAGAAACTGCCAGCGGGATTGGGATCGACACATACCCCTCTTCTTAATGGCCTACCGAAACGCGGTCCATAGCTCAACAGGGCACACACCATCCGAGATCTTATTTGGTCAAATAATTCGGTTGCCAAGTGAAGCAAAATTCGGATCCCCACCGACGGAGCCCAAAGAGGTGAACGAGTAGGTGAATGACTTACGCAGCAGGATTCGTAAATTGCACGAAGACACTAGAGAAAAGATGAAGCTAGCAAGCAGCCGCATGAAGACTAGGTACGATATCAAGGCGAAATCTTCCGGCTTCAACGAAGGAGATCTGGTCTGGTTGTATAATTATCAGCGTCAGAAAGGCAAATCACCAAAATTGCAACAGGACTGGGAAGGTCCATACAAAGTGATAACCCGCATTAATGACGTTGTCTACTGGATCCAGCGTGGGGATCGAGGAAAATTGAATGTGGTCCATTTGGATAGAATATGTCATTTCAACGGGATGCTGAATGACGAAGTTGTTCGGGACGAACAACTGTAGGGAGGGAGCAATGTGATAACCACTTAAATGTGAGCAGCGACATCTATATTTACAGAGCAGAAGATATCGATACTCGAAGACCACAAGATTTCGATACTTGAATAACAAAATCTCGACCATTGATGACTGGAGAGTGGAATCGAATTTTCTAGCAAATTGGAAATTGTATGGGACGATGGATGGCGAGGATTGTTCTCGAAGTATGTCATTCGAGTATAAATACCAGCATCCCCAAGGTATGCAAGTTAGTTCTAAAGTGAAATTTGAAGTGTTAATTAGGAGTGGTTTAAGTAAAAGATAAATAAAGTGTAAGCGGTTGAGAAATTGGATTGTACTGAGAGAAACAATTAAATATTGAATTGTAACTGTACTGAATAAAGGGCTTTGTATTGAAAAGAATAATTTCTATCATTTGTACCCACACAAACATTTTACAATATAAAGGGTTTTCCAATAGGGACTTGACAACTTTGAATTTAATTTGTGAACACATTCTTTCACTAATCATCAAACTGTCACTGTCAATTTATTCAGTAAACTTAACATTTTCATCTTGGTAAGGTACACGAACGAGCAACGGCTGCAAATTATAAAAATTTTCTACCGAAATTCGGAGTCGGTGACTGCAACTTTAAGAGCGTTAGCTCCAATTTTCGGTCGTAATTCTCGCCCTAGTAGACAGGCAATAACAAGTTTAGTGCAAACATTTGAGTCTACATATTCGTTGTGTAATGTTGCCGTGTCAGTGAGACAACGGGTTGGTCGAAGTGTCGAAAATATCGCTGAAAATATCGATTCGATTCCACTCTCCAATCATCAATAGTCGAGCCTTTTTTATTCAAGTATCGAAATCTTCTGGTCTTCGAGTATCGACATTCTCTGATCTGTAAGTCTAGATGTCGCTGCTCACATTTAAGTGGTTATCACATTGCTCCCTCCCTACAGTTGTTCGTCCCGAACAACTTCGTCATTCAGCATCCCGTTGAAATGACACATTCTATCCAAATGGACCACTTTCAATTTTCCTCGATCCCCACGCTGGATCCAGTAGACAACGTCATTAATGCGGGTTATCACTTTGTATGGACCTTCTCAGTCCTGTTGCAATTTTGGTGATTTGCCTTTCTGACGCTGAGGATTATACAGCCAAACCAGATCTCCTTCGTTGAAACCGAAAGATTTCGCCTTGATATCGTACCTAGTTTTCATGCGGCTGCTTGCCAGCTTCATCTTTTCTCTAGTGTCTTCGTGCAATTTACGAATCCTGCTGCGTAAGTCATTCACCTACTCGTTCACCTCTTTGGGCTCCGTCGGTGGGGATCCGAATTTTGCTTCACTTGGCAACCGAATTATTTGACCAAATAAGATCTCGGATGGTGTGTGCCCTGTTGAGCTATGGACCGCGTTTCGGTAGGCCATTAAGAAGAGGGGTATGTGTCGATCCCAATCCCGCTGGCAGTTTCTGACAACCTTAGATAGATGCTCATTCAAGGTCCGATTGAATCGCTCAACCATTCCATAAGATTGAGGGTGTAGTGGCGTTGTCCTTGTCTTTCTTATTCCCAAATATTGACATATTTCCTGGAAGACTTTTGATTCAAAGTTTCGCCCTTGATCAGAGTGCAGCTCCATTGGGACCGCAAATCTGCTCACCCAGTTGTTGACTATCTGTTCGGCTACGGTCTTAGCCTCTAGATTTGGGATGGCAAACACTTCCGGCCACTTACTGAAGTAATCCATGACCACCAGGGTATATCGGTTACCATTAAAGGTTTCGGGAAACGGCCCAGCGATGTCGATGGCTATTCGTTCGAAAGGTGCTCCGACATTGTATTGTTGCATTTGTCCATGTGGCTTTACTTTTGGACCCTTGGTACCCGCACGTCTTATGCACTTTCTGCACCAATTCTCGACATCTTGTTTAGCGCTTAGCCAATAGAACCGTTCCCTTACCTTTTCCAACGTCTTGTTTATTCCCAAATGGCCTCCTGAGATTCCGTCATGTATTTCATGGGGTATTTGGTTGACTCTGGACCGTGGCACAATTAGCTGCACACGAGATGTTGTCCCATCTGCACTTTCCCATTTTCACTTCAGCAATCCATCTTGCACAAAAAGCGAGTCCCACTGTGCCCAGTATGGCTTCAGAGTTTGGCTCCGATCTGATATCTGCTGCCAGCTTGGTCTTTCCTCGCGTTCCTTCCAGGCCAATATTGGTTCGATGTCATCGTCTGCCTGTTGGGAGGAACGGATTTCGTCTATACTCCAACCCTCTATTGGCTCAGTCCTGATCATTTGGATAGTTGCCTGTTCTTTTGCTTCTTTACGATTGCATCAGCATTTGCGACCACCGTCATGAACTTGGGAGATCACAGCTCCGACCCCAACATTAGTAGCGTCTGCGTCCACGATGAACATTTTTCCGGGCGTGGGGTAACCCAAGATGCACAGCTGTCTCTTCAGTTCTTGAAATGCTTTTTCGCATTCTCCAGACCACCTGAACTGTCGGCCTTTTTCCGTAAGTTGATGCAGGCTCTTTGCAATGCCAGCAAAATTCTTTACGAACCTTCTATAATACGTGGCGAAAAAAGGGGCACTTTTCCGGGTTGAGCTTTAAATGAGCACTTCGTAGCCTCTCAAACACTTCTTTTAGATTTTCGCGGTGCTCCTCGTACGTCTTACCTATGACGATAACGTCGTCCAAATATACTAGACAGGTTTTCCAGGTGAGTCCTTGCAATGTTCGTTCCATTAGTCGCTCGAAGGTGGCCGGAGCGTTGCACAGTCCAAACGGCATCACTGCAAACTGCCAAAGACCGCTTTCTGTAGTGAAGGCAGTTTTCTCACGGTCCGTACGATTTATCTCTACCTGCCAGTAACCGCTCTTCAAGTCAAGTGTTGAAAACCATTTCGCTCCAGAAAGCATATCCAAAGTGTCATCGATTATCGGAAGTGGGTAGCTGTCCTTTTTAGTGACATCATTGAGACGTCGGTAGTCTACACAAAATCTCGTGCTGCCATCTTTCTTCTTCACGAGGACCACTGGAGATGCCCACGGACTTTGCGATTCTTCAATCACTCCCTCAGCTTTCATCTTCGATATCATTTCGGCAACTTCTGTTTGCTTTGCCAATGGAAGACGCCTTGCAGGTTGACGGATTGGTCGAGCGTCTCCGGTGTCAATGTGGTGTTGAACAATATGCGTACGTCCATATTCTCCGTCTTGTGTAGCAAATATATCAGCGTACTCACCGATTAGTTTTTCTGCCAGGATTCGCTGATCTTCGTCCAGATTACAGAGGCTGAGAATTTTGTTCTTGATTTTTATGCTCTGAACTGTTGTGACCGGTTTTGCACCCTTTTTTTCCGTTGTGGTTGATATAGCCTCAACAGGTACGCATTTTCCCACTATCTCCCCCTTTTTCACCTTTACACTGAATGTCTTTGGATTTAGAATCCTTACAGGGACCATGTTGTTCTTTGGCTCCACTAAGGTCTTTCCCACCATGAAGTCTCTTTTCTTTTCTGGCTCCATCAAATAGAATCGGTGGCTACCAGGACCACCTTCCACTTTTGCCCACAAAATTGCTTCTGACGAAGGCTCTAGACTCTGATTCCTGCAGATGACGACATTTGAGACTGAGGTATTGGCGTTTCCGTATATTATTGGTATCTCCATGTTTCCGTATTTCAGTGTTTGTGCCCCCAAGTCGACTACAAGTCCATGTTCTCTCATGAAGTCTGTACCAATGATGCACTCGTCACATATGTCAGCTACCAGAAACGCGTGAGTGAATGTTATTGCGGCCAGTTGGATTTTTATGCGGACTTCACCATATACCTTAATCGTTGCTCCTGTAGCTGTTCGCAAACTGCAACTGCTAGTGTTATGCAGCCAAGACTTCTGCACAAGATTCCTCCTGATGATTGAGGCCGTGGCACTGGTGTCTATTGTTGCCATCCATTTTTCTTTTCCACTGACTACTTCTACTAGAAGGCTTTCGCTGCATCGTTTTGCCAGCGAGACTCCTGCTACCAACTTCTGCCCCGCATAGTTGGTGCTTAAGCATTTCCCGACTGATGGCTTCGGGAACGTTGACCGGCTTTTTGATAGCTGTTTCTGCGGGTTTCTTCCTCTATTTGCTTGTCACCACAGTGAGGGCAGTCTTTTCGTCGCACCGGTTCTTTACACTGCCTTTGAAGGTATCCTATTTTATTGCAATTCCAGCAGGGCATTATTCGTCTATCCCGTAGAATTCTCGTTCCTCGGCACTAATTCTTGTGCAGGAGCATTCGATAGATGCTACTTCCCTGACGAAATGTGTTCCCCTGGAAGCCTGATTGGCTGCTTCCATCGCCAGAGCGAAGGCAAGTGCTTCAGCAAGGGTTCTTTTCCCGGCCATCCTTACTGCTGACTATAGCTTCGAATCTGCAATTCCCCTGATAAATGCATCTTTTGCCATTTCGTCGATAATTTCCTTGCCTGCGGTGGGGTATGACAGATGTGCCAGTCTACTCACGTCTGCTTGGATCTGCTGAAGTGTTTCTCCTCGTTGCTGCGTTCGGCTTTGCAATTGGACCTTGTAGACCTCCTGCATGTGGCTATCCCCAAACCGTTTCTCTATAGCCTGTACTAAAGTCACATAATCTTTATGCTTTTCGATGTCTACTGTTTGCAACAATTCTGCTGCAGGACCGTGCAAGGCCATTGTTAGGGCAAAGCACTTTTCCTCATTGTCCCAGTCGTTTGCACAGGCAGCCATTTCAAACTGCTTCTTATAAGTAGACCATTAGGTCTGGCCATCGAATGAGGGAGGCTTCAAATCTTTTCTCCTTGGACCGCTTAAAGAACATTCTCGCAGTTTCTGTTTTCGCACTGTGTCGAGCTCTTTTGCCAGTTGCTGAACTTTGCTGCCCATTTCTTTGAATTTTTCGCCAACATTCTTCTCTATTCTATCAAATTTGTCATCAACGTTCTTCTCTATTCTTTCAAATTTGTTATCGATTTCTTCGAACTTTTGGTGTAGAACGTTATTTTGTTCTTCCAGTTTTTGTTCTAGACTATTCTTTTGTTCGTCGAATTTTTGTTCAATGCTGCTCTTCTGCTCATCTAGATTTTTCTTTTGTTCATCCAGCTTTTGTCCGAGGCTATAAAGATTTTTCTTTTGTTGGTCGAGACTGTTCTTCTGTTCGTCCATTTTTAACAAGAGGAGTTGCATCATCACAGCCATGTCACTGCCGGTACTTGTCTGTTCATCCTCGTCAGCATCAAAGGAGTATGCATCAGGATCATGTCCCTCGTGGTTCAAAGCCTATTGCAGTCGGAGCACCACGTCACTTTTTCCTTCACTGGCGCTGAGGCTTCTCTTGTTCAACTCGGATTTGAGTTGGACGAGGGTCAACTGCAATAGTTTTCGACCCATTCTAGCTTTTTCAAATAGTCAGAAAACACTGTTTTTTTTTTTTTTTTTTTTTTTTTTTTTTTTTTTTTGTTACACACAATAAGGCCTATCCCACTTCTGACACCAATGTAAAATGTTTGTGTGGGTACAAATGATAGAACTTATTCTTTTCAATACAAATCCTTTTATTCAGTACAGTTACAATTCACTATTTAATTGTTTCTCTCAGTACAATCCAATTTCTCAACCGCTTACACTTTATTTATCTTTTACTTAAACCACTCCTAATTAACACTTCAAATTTCACTTTAGAACTAACTTGCATACCTTGGGGATGCTGGTATTTATACTCGAATGACATACTTCGAGAACAATCCTCGCCATCCAGCGTCCCATACAATTTCCAATTTGCTAGAAAATTCGATTCCACTCTCCAGTCATCAATGGTCGAGACTTTGTTATTCAAGTATCGAAATCTTGTGGTCTTCGAGTATCGACATCTTCTGCTCTGTAAATCTAGATGTCGCTGCTCACATTTAAGTGGTTATCACAATATTGTGTTATTCTAATCAAGTTGAATGCTATTTAAATTATGGCGTTATTTTAAAATCCTTACTTTGTAGTCATGACTAAGAATTGAATTAAAAATGCACTCTATGTTTGAAGATATCTGCTACAATAGATGAATGTAAGCACATTGGAATGTCCAAACAATAATGTTTGCTCCTGAAAATTATTTGAAAGATAAAGATGCAACTAGATGAGTAGTGAGCGTCTCTCTTCAAATTGAAGGGTTTGTTTTGTTAACTGTCTTTAAATATTTTATGAAATTTTTCTCGATTTCGCATTATGTTAAAGATTTAACTTTGATTTCGCATTATGTTAAAGATTTAACTTTAAGGACTAAGAGAACACAATTTTAAAGAAAAAAAGTTATGCCGGTATACTATTTCTAGATACTAGGTATAATCGTTAAATTGGGAATGAATAAATTAGTGATATTTGTTCATTATTGATTTTATATCACTAATTGCTCCCAAATTCAATGAATGAAAGAGAATATGTTATCCTTAGCTTGAATTAGAAATAACTATATTGTTTTTGTCTCTTTAAATAATTTTTTTCAGTCGCAATATGTATTGACATTGACGTCCTGTCATGTCCCATGTTTTTCTTTTATGAACCGTTGAAATATGTGCGAAATCTTCGTCGCATTTCGCTTAATGGTTTACGAAAGAAATAGCGCTATGCTGTCATCGGCAAAAATAAGAAGCACAATAATATAACATAAAGTATCTATATTTATAAAATAAAATTCGAATCCATTCTTATTGAAAAGTTAATAATTTATTAAAAGAACAACAAAAAAGAATGTAGCGCTACTCGATTATAGACTTATGTCTACCAGTTAGGAAATGCTGAGGCCTGTGATATATTTGCTGAACATACATCGAAGATGCTTCCTTAATTGTATTATATACAAATGAAGTTGTTCCTTTTACTTTTGGCCCCTGGTTAATCAATATAGATGATGGTAGGGGAATTCCACATACAGCCAAACAATTAACCATTTCTAGCATCCTAATTGGAATAGCTGGTAATAAGTAAATTTGTTTTAATGAAAAGTCAACACCTCTGACGATACCTGATAAAAAATATTTAATTATTTTATATAATCCTAAACATTTAAGCATATAGCATTTTTAAAGAGTACCTATCCCAAGACACTCAATTGCCTCCTCGAATGTCTGTCTGCACAAGTACACAAGATTTCCAACTACAGTTTTAAGTAAGTCTTCCGTATTTATTGGATCATTGCTTGAATAAATTATTTTCAGATTATCAATAGAGGCACTAAAAAGAAAAAATGGAGCATATTAAAGATTATTTTATATTATTAAAGAAAAAAAAAAGTATTTCACATATACGAGGGGCGTTCAACATATTCTCGGTATCGGGGTGAAGCTGTGGTTGTATATATAAATTGACTTATTTATCAAGTAATACTATTATTTTAGTGCATTCATGTAAAATTTCATATAAATGTGATTATTAATTCGCGTTTTATCTCTAGTTAAACAGAATCATAATGGCAACTGAGACGATGATGGTGAAAATTGAGCATCGCGCTGTAATTAAATTTCTCATTAAGCAAGGAAAAAGTCAAAAAACTATTCATGAAGAGATGGTGGCTGTTTACCAGGGTTCCGCACCTTCATTATCAACTGTGCAAAAGTGGTCAAGTGAGTTCAAGAGAGGCAGAGAGGGCATTGAAGACGACCCCTGCTCCGGCGCCCCGGCTACTGCTTGTACGGGAGAAAGCATCAAAGAAGACGAAAAACTTGTTCTTGAGGATGCCCGAAAATGATGGCAGAGATCACCAAGCTTTCAATTGGTACCATTCACACCATTCTTCATGACCATCTTAACCTTTCAAAGGTCAGTGCAAGGTGGGTGCCACGAATGCTCACAGCGCCTCAGAAAAAAATGAGAATCGCATGCTGTAGAGAGCTTTTGGAGATGTGTAGTGAGAACGCGGACGGCGTTATGGATCGAATTGTTACTGGGGACGAAACATGGGTCCACCACTATGACCCTGAAAGCAAACAAGAGTCCATGCAGTGGCATAAAAAAGGAACAGACCCCCCGATGAAGTTCAAAGTCACTCCGTCTGCCGGGAAGCTCATGGCCACAGTTTTTTGGGAGTCAAAGGGAATCTTGCTCATTGAGTACAAAAAAAAAGGTAAAACCATCAACGCCACATCCTACGCTTCCACTTTGCATAATTTGCGGGAGGAAATTAAAAAGAAAAGACGGGGTAAACTCGCAGCGGGTGTGTTGCTTCTTCATGACAACGCTCCTGTTCACACGGCGCGAGTTTCCAAGGCTGCTGCGCGAGATTGTGGTTTCGAAGAAATCCAACACCCACCCTATAGTCCAGACCTTGCCCCTAGTGATTATTTCCTGTTTCCGGATTTGAAAAAATGTCTTCGTGGAAAAAGATTTTCGGATGATGAAGAACTCAAATCGGCAATAAATGGGTATTTTGCAGAGAAAGAGGAAATTTATTTTTTTGGGGGTTCAAAAAAGCTTATCTCAAGATGTAACAAATGCATTGATGTTAGGGGAGTTTATATTGAAAAATAAAAACAATTTAAATTGAATTCGCATTTTTCTTCATATCGATACCGAGAATATATTGAACGCCCCTCGTATCTGTAGATATATATGTACATATGTATGTATATGTGATGGATAAAAAAAATCAAATCATTTTTTTCAATTATTTTGAGTAATAAGGCATTGTCGAGACTTACTAACTATTATCGTAATCCTGTTATCATAATCCTTGCTCTATGGTGAAGGTTGCTAAAACTATCTAAAATTGTGTGTGGACTAGTTGGGTCATTCTTAAAAGGTTTATGATCCTTTTTGAGTTCTATCTAAAGCTTAGAGAGCAAAGTGTAAATACACTATTTTTTTAAACATTTTGGTTGGTTCACTTTGCTTTTATTAAAGCTGTATGCTTTCATGCTTCTGACAAGTTTTAACAAACTTTCCAGTCTTTTAATAACTCTAAGTACTTTGATCGTACTCTAAATTTATGGACAGATATTTTGAACACAACATTATTTCACTTTAAGAAAGATAATTAAAATAACTATCTTTAATATATATGTACTATTGTTTATTCAAAAGGAAATTAATCCATATACATATTGGGTTGGAAAGAAAGTAATTTCGATTTTTTAGTGTGGAACAAAACTTTTTTTTATACAAAGAATTAACTTTAATCATTTTTTCGATAACATTCTGTCATCTTTCTGACAACTTCATGATTCCGTGCCCATACATAGAATTTCTGGCCCTTATTAGCGCAAACAAAAAATGGACATATGAGAATCCAATGGTGCAAGGTAGGGGCTGTATTGTGGATGTAACATCACTTCCGAAGCAAGATTAAATAATTTTTCGAGTTACCAAAGATACCTGAAGCAGCTCAAAATACACCACACTTTTAATTCCATCAAATTGACAATATACGAGTAACCTTCTTTTGATGCAGATTAGCTTTCAATGTGGTTTGTGCTGGTTCATCACACTAATACCATGATAGTTTTCGACTGATATTGTTGTAGAAGATCCATTTTTCATCATCAAAAATTAAAAATTATCGCGTTCATTGCGTAAGTGAATTTCGTTCAATTCATGTGGAACCCAAATATCGAGTTTTTTACTAGTCCAAAACGTTATAAGCGATTTTCAATTAGTGTAAGTGATGCATTTAATCTCTCTGCAATTTTTCCCATAATTGAGCCTTAATAATAGAATTGAAGAAAGGGTCTTCAAATAAATTTAATTTGCTAAGATGAAATTCACTAAAATCTTTCTTTTTTCTATTTATTTCATCCATTGTTTTCCCTTCGTCTTAATAAGAACTATGGCTTCTTGCACGCACAGAAGAATAAAAAAAAATGATGGAAATCTCCTTAAAGAGTCTAAATATGAGGGCTTCGAAGAATCATTAAAAAGTAATACAGTTGAAATCAAAGAATTACTATAAGCTATCGAGTCTGGATAGATAGATAGACTTGGTGCCATAAAAGCTGCACAGGACATCGGTTAAGGCGGTGTAAGTGAACTACAAAAAATTATTGAGTTATTTAAAGCAGACTGAAAATATTCATTTTTTTTTTTTAGATTTTATAACAATCACCTAATGCAGTTTCACATTAGGTAAATCAAAGGCTTGGTACGATTAATCACACTTAATGATCTTCAATTATTTTAAACATAAATTGTGCCTACATCACCATCACAGTTAACAGTGCGAAAATATGACGATGTGCAACTAATAATAAAAACAGAAATTGTGATAACCCCAAAATAACAGTCAACAGTGCAAAAATATGAAGATGAGCAACTTATAATAAGAATAGCTAACTTAATCTTCTCTAGGTAGCTGATCAAAAGGGAATACAAAAAAATTGTCTGGCAATGAACTGCTATGCAGAAAAGCGATTCTGCGTTTAGTTTGCATTGGCAGTTAATTTTTTTTCGAATTCCACTTTAAATGCCAGCCGGGGGATTTCCCTCCGATTTAAAATACATTTAAAGCCATTTATGTGACTATGGAATGGCCCATTATTCGTATGTATGTAAAAGTCATTCCATACGAATCTGTAGTATGAGCACCCACAAAAATTAAAAATTAAGTGAGAATTTTCTCTTCTTGACAAAAAAATGAAGACACATTTGAAAAATATTTTGGAAAAAATTTAGAAAATGATAAGAAAATCATTTTGTTACTCGTTTATCAACATCTTTCCTATACAAACAAGATACACACGCAACCCAGTTTGTCATCTACCGAAGTATGTACATATGTACATATATCCAATAGCATTATCTCAATACCATGCACAAGATAGTGAGAAATTAATTATTGGCCAAATACAAGTCAACTTTTAACTTTCAAGGAACATACAACGTATCACCGCGTAATTTCCAAATATCATATAAACTTTTAGATTGATTCGGTTAGTTTTGATTTGAGAGACATTTCTAATAAAAATGACTGATGTTTTTCTATTTGTATAAAAAATACATATTATATTTTTATACATATTACATATTTCAATGTAAATAAAAGCGAAGTTGGATGCTGTCCATAGGGATCATGCAACATCTTTGGCAACCTTGAGGTACTAATTCAACGAATTTAAACACGGCCGTACATCTGCTTAGGATAAGGAGCCCTCAGGCCGAAGTAGCAGAGGTATCGTATGGAACAGTAATCAACATTTTATATTATAAGCTAAGCATGAGAAAGCTGTTGGTCCGATGGGTGCCGCGATTGCTCAGAGTGGACAACAAGCAAATACGGCTGTCAACTTCGAAGCACAGTTTGGAGCTCTTTAAGCGAAATTCGCATGCGTTTTTGCGTCGATAAAACCTAGATTCGTTACTACACACCAGAAACCAAGCGACAGTCAAAACAATGGATTTTTCCAGGGGAATATACTTAGAAAACAACAAAGACCGTTCCATCGGCTGGAAAGGTCATGGTTACTACCTTTTGGGAAATAATACGCATAACTTCTTGAAGAATGTAATCATGATCACAGTACAGTAGGTACTACAATGAATTTTTGGATAAGAAATTGTCAGATTTTTAACCCAAAAATTCATTGTAGTACCTACTGTACTGTGACAAAGCTCCATTTGACAAAGAAAAAAGTGCTTCCACCACGACAACGCATTAGGTCACTCGTCTGAAATAGCCGTAGTCAAATATCATAGTATGGATTACGGTACAAATTGTTGGCCCATCCAGTGTACTTGCCCGACCTGCGATTTTTTTTTGTTCCGAAAATGACGCGGATCGCAGAAAATTCAGCTCGAACGAGAAGATTATCAGCGAGACAGAATCCTATTTTGATAAATCATATTTTTTATATGGTTTAAAAACTGTCAGAAACGTTAGGAAAAATGTATCGTCCCAAAAGGTTAGGTTGGGAAAGAAAATAAAAAATCGTGGAAAACTTGAGTTTTCATTGCTAATACAAGTACTTATTGATTAACCCTGGAATCTCGTTTCTATCTTAAGAATGATAAACACATGTCAAATCTTGAGTGCTATACTCAAATCAGTTTTCTATTATTTTTCTTGTAATGAAAAAAAAAACTATTATTTTTCTTGTAATGAAAAAAAAATAGACTTACTCACCTGACCGGTTTTATATCCGTTAACCATTCGGCATGCCCCATTAAGATAGTACTTAGTCTAGAAACAATCATTGCTAGTCTCATATCTCTCGGATTCATATCCCAATCTTGTTGGTTTTTTTTATTTTTTGGTATCACAGATGTTATTAATGTCAAGATGTGATGTAGTTCCACCTTTTCACAGGACTTATATAAATCTCCAATTATATTCCACTGTAAAAGGCCTAAATTTTCTTTGCTCATGATAACGTCAAAATTATTAATTTCAGTATCGCTTTCAATTTGAATGATATTGGTCGGCTGTAGGAGATTACAGATAATACCGACTAATTCGCCGCCGAAACCTTTGTTGTAGCCCATAGTGTTTATGACCCAAGGGATATTACAGTAATCGGTGTTATCTTTACAGTATTTTATTATAGCTTGTACATTATCAATGTATTTCTGTGGTAACAATACAACATTAACATCTCCTACTAAAAATGCTTTGTCCGGCTCCTTGTTTAAAAAATATCCAGGACCAAGCAATGGTGAAGTAAGGAGTGTAGCACTTACTGTTTGCGGAACAAATATTTCTGGTTGTCCAATATCTAAATCTATAAGTAGGATCTTTGGGTACTTAGTAAGGTTTCTATTTATTAAGTAGCGCACAAAAGTCGACTTTCCAACAGACTTTCCCCCAATAACCATTGATCTGCTCTTATTTGTTATTGCGATACTTCTCCATCTGGGATCAACTATAAGCGGTTTATCGGATTTTAGTGTTATAATACAGCGCAACAGAAATTCACTTGTATAGAAAGGCCGATCACTTTGAATTGAATTCATGTTAGGGAACAAATTTTCAATCATATATTTTTTTAACATATTAACTTTTTTGCTACGATCATTGCGTTCAAGAACTACAATAGCATCTTTGTACTCATCAAAATTTTTAATGACTTCCTCGAGATCTGTTTGAATAAAATAGGGCGCCAATGATAGCAGTTGTTTTTCAATAAATGATAAATTTACATCAGAACTTTTTGACGTTTCAATTTTTAAGAAACTGTATCCACGCGGTGAAAATATTTCTAATAATTCATTTCGTTTTGGACTATAACCAAATATATCCAAACAGCCCGCTAATAACCGAAGTTTAACGGTTCCATAAATAAAAAGTGGATCCTTCAGTAGGACGATTACTTGATTTGAATTTACCGCATTGAAAAACAATGTTTGAATTGAGTTTTTTTTTTGCGACTTCCTTTCATGAGTTGTTGCTACTTCTTTATTTACAGGAATTTCAGGTATTATTTTTGGATTGCCTTTGTTGACAAGCGGTTTTTCAGAGTTTACGCTAGTTATGTTAGGCACTATAGTTGTCGCCTTAATAGTCCTATTTATATTTTCAGTTTTCTTGTTTGAAGCTGCGTTTGTGATCTCAATTTTATCTTGTTCGTGAAGTATTTTGGGGTTTGAGTTACAATCCACTATCTTATTGTTGACGGTAATAACCTTATAACTTGTTACCTTGTTCTTAGAATTGGACATAAGATCGAAAGGAGAACTTCCAGTAGTATCGAAATTGGAACTTTTTAAATCAAGGGATGATGCGATATCACAGTAAAGATTCCTTGCTTCATTACATTGGAAAATGGCTGGAGTCATCTTAGGTGGATTTATTGAAACTTCAGAACAACATTCATCTGTATATGATTCAAAATCACTATAGGATGAACAACCAGAGCAACATTCTGAACTAACTTCACCACTATTATTCCAATCGATTGGAACCAAATTCGGACAGCTATCATCGCTTTCATATGTTTTACTTCCATTCCGTAATTCGATTTCTTCATTTTTTGATTCTGCCGTCAACAATGGAGTACCTTTTATTGTTTTTGTATCCGGTGCTGCTGGTATTTCTTTTATCTGGGCGCTGCTTGTATCGCTGTCGAAATATATGTCGTAACTTTCTGATAGTTCATGTTTTACTGCTGTCCCTAAATAAAATAAATTAATGTAATTAAATCAAAATGCTTCTAATAGGTTACTTATTAATAGTATGATAACTGTTTTTTTTTTGCTAAACATTTTACTCAGTCGGACATAATGGCTTATCCGTGAGGCTAGAAATTGGGAAAGTAACAAATCAGTCTTCGAAGTACCACCGAAAGTATCACCTAGTGAGCCTCGACACCTAGGTCATCAACCACCATGTTATCGTGTGCAAAAAAAAATTCAAAATCTAAACCTTTTCATCAAGATCAAACATTAATTAATAATCAAATTAATTTTATTATGTTTTGTTATTCGTCCAAACTAATTATCTTATATGAAAATGTATTGGGTATCGTAACAAAAAGATTCACTCCTCCAATAGCGAAGTATCGCTCTGTTATCGTTATTATAACTAGAAGCGACAATACTTCACGTGTATGATGTGGAAGTATGTTTAAAGAGTTAGAGAACGGACTTTTTATGCCTTTATTTTTTCTTCTAGAGAAACCGATTTTTTCGCCAGTTTCTTTTCATTGCAACCGTTCAACGCTAAATTTCCTCACAGAATTTGTTCTTTGATGTGGCGTCTGAGACAGCCGTAGAAATTGAAAATCCGAAATATTCGAACATCTATCATATTGGATCATTAATTTGGTTGACAATTTGTTGATCAGGTTAACGGCTCAGGTGGGATCGAGTGGCTGTGCTTCTCGGTTGTACTGAACTGAAAGACACTAAATATTTATTAGAATCGTTTTTTTATGTGTGGCCGCGATCGCATATTAGTCCTTATATCGGCGAAATGGATTAGTTATTCTATCATAACAATAACAAATTAAGAGTAGGTAGTACTTATTTGATAATTAGCAAATAGTGGTAATATAACTTCATAAAAAAAAAAATACTTCAAATGTGGGGTGAATGGTATACAATTCATTTAAAAACAAATAATAAAAAGAGAAAAGAAAAAAAAGGATGAAGAGAAAAGTTGAAAAGTATTTAAAACAATTAAATATATCTGAATTAAATAACATAGAACAGCAAAACTTTAATTTCTTCAGTATCAAAATCGAGAAATTGTTGAATTACTTCGCAGATTGTGAGAGTTATAAATTGGACTCTGTATATAGCCACGTTTCATAAAAAACATTTTAGAAACTTTAAAATAGTACAAGTGTTTTAATGGTAGAACTTTCAATGTTCTAAACATAGAACGAGCCAAACAATTTGGCCTACACACTTTTCTATTAGCACATTTTTGCAAAACGACTAATGGCTGAAGCTTGGTTTGGAGGTGCCTAACCTCCCCAGCAACTTAAACCGTACGGTAAATTTGATTGAAAAATTCCAAAATAAACGATTAAAGTTTTATTATCACCAAATTTTCTGAGATGATAAAAACTACGAACTGCAGATCTGAAATACTATTTTAAAATTAAAATATGTTCGGACCAGCTCTTCTGTAGAAAGGCCTTCCCTCAACCCAAACTGAACAGAATTAAAAAAATTATTTTTGCAAGATAAGCCAGCTTTTTCAAAGACTTTGGAGATTGAGGGTAATAAGTAAATTAGCCTATAATTATTTTTATCACGTTTACTATCCTTTTTAAAAAGAGACATTACATTTGCACACTTAAGTTTATCAGGGAAGACACCAGTAAAAACACTAGTTAAACATGTAGGCAAGAATGTCCACTATATTTACTGCGATTTTTTAAGGATAAGTTTAGATTTACCATCATTACCACAGGAACTTGAGTTGGTAAGTAAACTTATAACTTTAAAAACCTCAAAGGCTGAGATTTCTTAAAAAAAAGCTATTATTTTTATCATTATCTTATTCGCTCAGCTTATATAAGGTATACTTCGTACTGATTGTTGACACCGAAGTCGATAACGTGGATTTATATGCTTTACATATTCCTGTTAAGTCTTTAATTTCCGACAGACCATTTTATTTTCACTTTAATTATAATTATTATTACTCATACTATGGAGCCCGCGTAAGCTTATTTCCCTCACACTCCCATAGTCTTTCTCTTCACTGGAAGGTACTTTAGCCATGCACACATATCTATAAATTTGAACCTTCCAGGAATAAGGAAATTTTAGTTTATTTATTTTTATTTTACACTAACAAGTAAATTAAATCATGATTAATTCTCAAATTTACAGCAAAGTTTAGTTTTGAAATTTCAAAAATACAACGGTGTGCATAGATGAGGACTCTAGGTCAATGTTTTGTATCTGATGTTAATTCTCCACTTTTCAAATTTCTAACTTTACAGATAAACGTCTATTTATTACAAAATGTTTACAAGCTCTTGAATTAACTTAACACATAACATTAGCAAAGACAAATTAAACACAAACATAAAATGTGGTAAATTAAACAACTGAGAACACGGGTATATCTTACTAACAATTATATTAAAATACTTAAAATATTCTGTTTTGCGAACTATTTTATTGTTTATTATTATAGTATAGTATCAAACTGAAACTGCCAAACACCTATGTTGTACAAAATAGTACAATTATGTACTATAAATATATGTACTACATGAAAGATCACATTTTTATTGAATCCGAAATAAGGGTTTATCCAGCGTTCAATTTTATCTCTTTGAGACTTTTAAGTTTTACGGATAGTTATTTTTATGAACTGCTTATCATGATGACACAATTTAAATTCGGGGTTTCTTAGTTGCTCCATTAAACCTAGGCATAGTGAGGCTCTGGCAGTGAAAAAACATTTGTGTACAGAATAGCTTGATGGATGAGCAAAAGTAAACAGATTTTGGGACAGATAATTACATGTGATAAAAAGTGGATTCTGAAAAACGGTAAGACCTGGACAATACACTAAAAACCGTGCAATGTTATAATGAAATTCTGGTGGACATCGAAAAGACCAACAAATTCTTCATTTTTTTAACTAGTGAAACGTGAGAAAATTGAGAATCAATATGTAAAATTGGGAGGATAAGTCTGCCTTGGTCAATAAACAATGTCCGAGCTTATTGCACAACTAACGGATATCTCACGGCATAAAAGTCAAAAACCGTAAAAGTTTTACAATTGGCATTTGCAATATTTATCCACCCATATACTCTTCAGAAGTTTCTGCAATAGACTATCACCTCCTTCGCGTATATGTGTAACCTAGTATATAATAACTACATACAAACATGTATGGAAAAGCTCGTCTAAGGCTCTGAGAAATAACGCCGACTCTACTGTATATTATAATAGTCTTGGATATAATTTCAGATAATTTGCTACAATTTGTAACAAGAGCTTTATTTTTATGTCATCGATGAAATTTGATATAATCAATAATATGAAATAAACAATATGCATGTATAATATTTGGAAAAATAAACAAGAGAAAATGAAATTACCACTAGGAATGTAAACATCCTCTGGTACGTTTCCAGGAAGTTCATAAGTAGCATCCGATTCGCTTCCATACTGTAAAGAATCATCCAAAAAGGAAAAATCCGAGTACTCGTAGTTACTGCTTTCCGTAGTATCAGAGTACGATTGATAATCGCATTCATATAAATCATCAGAGGAGGCATGTTCGTAAGGATCATAGGAACGGATTGTGTCTTCATCACTTTCTTCATCATCGGGATGATAACTGTCGTCGTCCTCGTCTGTTGAAGATCCTATACGTGTAAAAGCAAGTAGTGAATGAGATTTTTTATTTCTTAAAACTTTAGGTTTAGAATTGTTGGTTTGTTTTAATTTGCTATTTCTTATGGGTTTGGTTTTTAATACATCAGAACTGGATTTCAAAGGACAATCTAGAACATTGGATTCCATTGTGTTTTCTTCAACATTTTTCTTGTTTTCCGAATGCTTTTTTACATTCTTGTTATTACTTTTCCACAACGAATATATTTTCTCTTTTTTTGCAAGTTGTTTTTCTATTTTACTGCTACCTTTTTTCACTACCGATTTTTTTAATTTTGGAGCCTTTTCACCTGCATTCGCGAATTCAGAATCTGTATTGTTTTTCCGTTTTTGTATTTTTGATATTGGAATGGTTTCCTGCTTAAAAGTCTTATTTTGTGGCTTTAATTTTTTAAATTTTTTGTTTGCAGATTTTCTAACGATTGTGTCTTCTGAGTCTTTTGGTTGTTTCTGATTTGAAGGTGGGATGGCAATTTGTTTCGGCCTTTTAGAGGCACTTTTCTTTTTTACTTTTATATTTTGTTTTTTCAGTGAACTTTTATCACCATCTACCTTTCGTATATGTTCTGTAATATTAGCATTTTTTAAAGGGGTTTGATTATTTTTTTGGGAAGTAAGTAGATGATAATTCTTCTGATCTTTTTCCAGAAGTCTTTTTAGTTTTTTTCTAAGCTGCTCTCGATTTTTTAATTTCGGTCCTTTTTTTACAAAACTAAGACGTCTTTTTGGGACTGCATTCTCAAGTTTTAAAGATTTTTTCCCCATTGTTAGTATTTGATATTTAATGTACAGATTAAACGCATCAAATAACAATGCAAAACTTCAATTCAACCGCCGAATGAAAAGAATATAACAAACGCCAAAAATTACCTTCAGCACGTGGTTGACCATTTTGACATCTCGCAGTGTTGCCGATTAAAAAAAAAAGGAATTTTTCTTATTGCTTTGCGCTTAAATATATGAAAACACTGCAAATTGTACTAGTAAGAGTAAAATTATTTCCCAATTGACACTCGGTAAGGTGCATTCAGCGCGCCTAGGTGGCGTTTTTTTTTTACCAACCCCTAGATTGATTTTTGTCAACTCGTTGACGAGTGCAAATTCATATGTCAAGTTTAATTTCGATGTGGAACAAAATAAATAAATTTCTTAAAGAATTTATTTTTGTCTGATAAGTATAAAGTTAAAATGTTAATAAAAGTTAAAAAACACATGAGTTTCGAAATAAGTGATTGTGAAGTATTTGGATGTGTTAGTGTAAATAGAATCGTGCTTTAAAAAATGTAAAAAAAGCACTTATGAAATACGTAGAAATTTTTGTGTTGTTAATTTTCCATTAAACATTTAGTGACTACTGTGTAACATAATGTCTTTTGTTAAATATATGGTTAAACAATTCAATAGAGATAGTGAAATACGACTGGAAATTCACATAGATAGTGTCCTGCGCATATACGAGTATATATAAATCTCTATATACTCCTAGCAGAATATTTCAAATTGACTATTTCGCTTGGTGGAAGTGAAAGAATGCTGAGTCAGAGGTCTTTTTTGTGTACTACGATATTGATCCCAAGGGAACACTAAAAACTTCTTTAAATATACATATTTGCTTGCAAATCAATTAAAGCCCTCAGAATAATAAATTGCCCAAACACAGCCGATTGTACGAAAACAGAAATCCAGTTTGACACACTATTTGACGTTCATACATATTTATACATGTTAGTACATTTTGACATAGAATCCAGGAGAGAAATTTTGATTCTGAAATGAAAACGAGAAGCAAAATTTTGTTTCTGAAAAAATGAGGGGAAATGGTTTTATGTCACTTTTGTGCTCCGGAGCACGGAAAAAAGGCCAAACGAAAACGCCATAAGAACCAAGCCAATTCCCACCAACTTTTCACTTTCACCAACTGAAATATTCCTATTGAAATAATATTGCTGTATTATTAATAGGATTACATCTATGAAAATTGTAAGTTGCATTATTTCACTGTCTCTACTCACTTGTTTAACAATATATTAAATAAACACTTTATATTATTCACTGTGGACTTAATATTGAATAAAGAAATAAAAAGAAAAAATTTCTTCGTGTTTCGCTAGTGCTTTGTTTATATTTTTTAAAGCACGATAGTTTAAAGCCATCTATTTTAAACAGTTCACAAGCACTTATTTCTTTACTTACGAACCTTTTCTCGGCATGTCAACGCAACACGTACTTGAAAACAACAATTTCTTTAAAAAAAAATTATTAATCTTATTCCGTACTGAATTTTAATTTCCCATACGAATTTCTTCCAGCCAACGAACTGTCAGAAATTAATATTGGATTTTGAGTACAAAAAACATACATTGCAAGATTCAGAAATTTCCTGCTTCATGCTAAAAAAAATCTTTGAATGCGAAACATGTAGGTTTCAGAAGTTTATGATTTTATCTAATTCTCAAAAATATTCTGTAAATGCATTAACAGTAAAGTAACAGAAAAGTAACAACACACCAACTTCTTCGTGTTTCACAAATGCTTTGTTTACGTTTTTTAAAGCACGATTCTATTTAAACTATCCCATCTATCCCATCTAAACACAAGCACTTATTTCGAAACTCGCGTATCTTTTCCCGACATTTTAACCCAACACGTATTTGAAAACAAAAACTTCTTTAACAAAATTAGTAATATTATTCCGTGTCGAATTTTCACTTTTCATACGAATTTGTTCCCGCCAACGATCTGTCAGAAATTTATATAGTCGATATAGTACAAAAAATTTCCGCCAGAATTTTCGTTCCGAGTCTTAATTGTCATGGGGTTGAAAGACTTTTTGACAAGTGGAACACTTGAATCGGAGCATTTTTAATTTTTAAATTTGAGTAGTTGGCCTGAAATATACCCTTTTGCCTATTCTTCACACTTCCTTTCTCATCAACGATCAAAACTAATATGAAAAAATATGTCAGAAATGGAACGATATGGAAAAAAACGATGTGTTGGAAGTAACCCTTCTTCTTCCCACTTCAATAAAAAGCGTTCCCTCTCTTTTGGACAATCTTCCTGCCCGCGCCAATGTGAACAGGCACTTTGACATATGCGAAAAGAAAAGTAAAAAGAGCACAGTAGTTCGAAGACACCCAAGCCTCAGCCACGCCGCCAGGAAATATCAATTAAGTAAAAATGGAAAACGTTTATATGTACAAAATAATGAATTTAACTTTATAGAGAATAAACGCCTTTAAAACATTGAGGTTCAACTTAAACCTTTGTGTCGGCTCTGGGGTGTCCTCGACTTTTTCAGGTACAAATTTTATTCTTTGCTATCCAGAATTTTTATTCTTTGTTCCAAAAACAAAGCGCGCATATAAGTATACTTCGCCGCCATTTTATGCAAAGCCATCTGCCGTAGCCAGCGGTAATTTAGAAAGCCAAGTCCCGCTAGTAGCGGCACATTGAAAGAAGCCATCTGCCGTAGCCAGCGGTAATTTTAGCCAGCCAGGTCCCGCTAGTAGCAAAACATAAACAGCCACCAGATAATAAATTCGCAGCCAGCATTGAACAGTAGCGGTCGTCCAGGCCGAACGACATTAAGGTAAGTAGAAGTTCTCGCCTTAATAAACAAATTTCTCTCGCCCAAGAAGAAGATAAACTGATGTCTCTGCAAGAAGAGGGTAAAAGTGACTCTGACATGAACGCCACCATGTTGGAATTAGCATTAGCCAGCCAGGTAACCAGTCACCTTCATCCGAAATACAGCTGATTCAGAAGCAAATGGAAGAGCTTCGCATGCAGTTAAAGGGAGTCACAACTAAAGCTGCTGCTGAAAAACGAAACGCATTCGACTTCAACAACTACTCAGCAGCGAACAAAAAATAAACCTTTCGAACGTTCCCAACGAAGTCTCATCAGCCGCCATCACTTCAGCCTGCCAATGTCAGGGAAGTAGAATTTTGACGACGGCAACAACAACAGCCATATGTACAGGTGCTGCAAAAGTCCAGTATGCACCGTGCACAAGTTCATCGTTGCAACAGCCGTTGCTTATACCGACAGCCACGTGTGCCAATGCCGATAAACTCCTCTGCAATTTGGTCAGTCAGCTGCCGGTGTTACTTCAGGTGTTTGCGGAAATTTTTTGTATTATATCGACTATATAAATTTCTGACAGATCGTTGGCGGGAACAAATTCGTATGAAAAGTGAAAATTCGGCACGGAATAATATTATTAATTTTGTTAAAGAAATTTTTGTTTTCAAATACGTGTGGGGTTAAAATGTCGAGAAAAGAAACGCGAGTTTCGAAATAAGTGCTTGTGAAGTGTTTAGATGGGACAGTTTAAATAGAATCGTGCTTTAAAAAATGTAAACAAAGCATTTGTTAAACGCGAAGAAATTGTTTTTCTTGTTATTTCTTTATTCAATATTAAGTTCGTAGTGAATAATATAAAGTGTTTATTTAATATATTGTTAAACAAGTCAATAAAGACAGTGAAATGCAACTTACAATTTTCATAGATGGAATCCTCTTAATGTTACAGCAATATTATTTCAAGGGGAATATTTCAGTTAGTGAAACTGAAAAGTTGGTGCAAATTGGCTTCGTTCTTAAGTTATAATTGAAGCAGGATCAAGTGCAAGAGAGTAATTGCAACCAGCTTTAAGCATTCTTTCACTTTTATCAAACGAAATAGTCCTTTTAAAATATTTTGCTATGAGTATATGCATATACATACACATGTGTAGTATTCCAGCTATGCGAATTTTCAGCAGCACTTCACTATTTTATTGATTTGTTTAACCATATATTTAACAAAAAGGCAAGTTAAGGAAATCCTTTAAGAGGATTCCAAAAAAACGCGAACGTCAGCCCAGAGGGCCGACCCAACTGTTCGACTTACATTAAATAAAACTATACCTCTAATCACGTTTACAATTTAAATTTGTACAAGATCCTGAAATGATTCAAAAATAAAACAAAACTGTAAGGCTGATTACGAAATATGTGGATTTTATTTCCAAGGACTCCTGTACACGCTGACACTTCAAAATACAATGCCGGAAATACCCTCTCTTCAACCAAAGAAAACCGTCCAGCAATCCAGTTCGACTTGTTAAGTGCGTTCAACAAAAAATGATGTCGTTCAGTCCAAAATGGTCTCATTCAAATCACGAACATCCTGCCCGGCTGGACGGGTACGTTCAGGACTGTCCAAGATCTTGCATAGTTTCTGGATTGGTCGAGTGCATTCGCCCTGCTCATGTCTGATTGTAACGACTCTGATAAGGCCGTCTTCGCCTGGATGAAGTTTCGTAATCCGACCAAGCCTCCAATGTGTTGCTGGTAGATTATCTTGCCTGATGATAACAACATCGCCAACCTTGATGTCGTTTCTCGCCTGGTGCCATTTCGAACGTTGTTGTAATGTTAGCAAGTATTCATTTTGCCATCGTTTCCAAAAATGCTGCTTCATTTGTCTCAATTGACGCCAATAGCTTAGTCGCTGTGTTGGTACTTCCAGTACTGGTGTGTCTGGAACAGCCACAATTGATCTGCCAATAAGTAGATCCACTGGAGTGAGAGCCATCCGGTCATCAATGTCATCGTGCAAAGCCACCAGTGGACGTGAATTAAGGCACGCTTCAATGTGGACTAGTAGTGTATGTAACTGGTCGTAATAGATGGATTTCGTCCCAACGACTCGAAGCAAATGTTTCTTGGCTGATTTGACAGCCGCTTCCCAGAGACCGCCTTGATGCGGTGCGCCAGCAGCGATGAAATGCAATTGAGTGCCTTTATTTGCCAAGCCTTGCTGCGCGTAAGCACTATGCCATTGCTTAAGATCGGTCTGTAATATGCGATTCGCGCCAACAAATGCTGTCCCATTATCGCTGTATAGATGATAACATGGGCCACGACGATTGATGAACCGAGTGAACACATTGATGAATGCTTCTGCAGAGAGGTCTTCAGCTAGCTCAATATGTACAGCCTTTGAGGACATGCAAACAAACACAGCGGCATATGTCTTCTTTACCGAGCGTACGTGTTTTGACCCAATACGAATATGGAACGGCCCACAGTAGTCCACACCTGCCTTTGAAAAGGGTGGAGCTGGTAAGACTCTAGAACGTGGTAACGATGCCATGCGCTGTGTGGCCATGGTACGTTGATGCCTTCTACAAATAGAACATGAGTGAATACAACCTTTCACAAGAATACGTACGTGAATTATCCAATATTTTTCTCGAATCGTCTGCATCACAAGTTGTATGCCTCCATGGAGCGTATCACGATGCGCTTGGTCAACAATAAGTCTTGCCAATATGCTTTCCTTGGGAAGAAGGATTGGATGCCGTTGATATTCCTTCAGCCTTGCGTTGTGAAGTCGACCAGATACACGCAATATATTTCCCATCGTGACGTCAAGATATGGGGACAATGAAATGATCTTGCTGGATGTACCCACATTACTTCCCCTTTGAAGTTCGGTGATCTCAGCTTCGAAGTGCCAATGTTGCTCGGCAAGTATATGCCAGTGTAGAGCCTCTTCCATCTCCTTCGCTGTCACAATGGATTGTGACCTATATCTTCGATTTGAGTTCTTCCAACGTAAGATGTAGGCCGTTGTACGAAGTAGCTGACCAATTTTGCTAAACCGCTCAAGCAAATTGACCACGATGATTTCCTTTCCGCTCTGATATTGAGTTTGAAGCGAAAGTCCCTTAGTCAGCCTTGCCACCTTTGCCTTAATTGGTTTTAGTTCCGTTGCCATCGCCAAAGTTTCATCCTCGGTCAGACTGATGTTGTCCGCAGAAGTTGGCTCTTCGCTAATCGCTGGACCATGCCACCATAGATGATGTGTAAGTAGAGCGTCGACGCTGATGCCTCTACTCGCGCAATCCGCCGGGTTGAATCGCGTGCGAACATGGTGCCAGTTGCCGATATTAGAGTGCTGCTGAATGTATCCAACACGATTTGTCACATATGGTTTCAGTTGTGTTGGTGATTTTCGAAGCCAATGGAGGACAATGCTGGAGTCACTCCACATCGTGTATGGAACGTCATTGAGCTCGAGGACTTGCCTAATGTCTGCCATAGTAGTAGTGAGGAGTTGTGCAGCGCACAATTCAAGCCGTGGAATTGTCACACCCTTAGTGGGTGCCACCTTCGTTTTTGCCGTGATCAGTGTTGAACGGTGCTGTCCATTTTCATCAGTAGTGCTGAGGTAGATGGCAGCTGCATAGGCCTTCATGCTAGCGTCGCAAAAACCATGTAGATGCAGAATCCAATCAGGGTGTATGCCAAGCCATCGTTGTACGCGTATGTTTTCCAATCGCTTCAAGTCATTGCGGAACGTCAACCATTCGTCCAGCAAGTCCTTGGGGAGTGGTGTATCCCATGCCAATCCTGCCTGCCATAGTCGTTGAATGAATAATTTAGCCGTAACTATGACTGGTGCCAACATGCCAGTTGGATCATAGAGCCTCGCCGTATCGCTTAGGACCTGGCGTTTCGTAGTAGATGGAGTATCGATTGCCAATTTTATCTTGTAAAACAGCTCGTCCGCCATAGGATCCCAATGTAATCCAAGCACCGTAGTCTCAGCCACCTGCAGGTTAATATCATCCGTGATTGAGGTGTTGGTAAGCTGAGCCACTGTATGTCTATCGTTAGATTGCCATTTTCGTAGGTGGAAGTGACCTTGCCTGAGTACGAAATCAATATCTTCTGCCAGCTCAGTGGCCTGTTGGGTTGACTGAGCACTACTCAAATAGTCATCAACGTAGAAGTCCCGCAAAATGCTCGCTCGCGCCCTTGCCGCCCGGTTACCATCTGGTAATTTGTTAGAGTTATCCAAGCCACATTGTTGCATTGCACGAATTGCCAGATAGGGTCCACTTGCGGTGCCATAAGTCACAGTCGCCAACTGATTTGTGAGCAGTGGTTCAGCTGGAGATTCTCGCCATAAAATTCGTTGCCATTGCCTATGTCTGTCGTTGACCAGCACCTGCCGGAACATCTTCTCCACATCCGCTGATAGCATACGCCGTAGCATACGGCGAAACGTCGAAACCGAAAAATAATATTAACAAGTACCTCTTGTATGAGTGGCCCAGCCAGTTGTGTATCATTAAGTGAGATGCCTGTTGTTGTTTGCGCTGAGGCATTGAATACCACTCGGAACTTGGTCACCACGGCATGGTGGGGTATATAATACGATTGTGATGGATCGCCTGGTTGATCCAAAATTGGATGCATGTGACCAAGCCGAATGTACTCTCGCATAAAGGCCACATACTTCTCCCTAAGGTCCGAATCCAAAGCCAATTTCCGCTCTAACTGATGAAACTGTCGTAGCGCTAACTTGTGGGAGTTACCAAGTATGAGTGCATCTGGTCTAAATGGAAATTGCACTATGTAACGGCCCTCTGCAGTCCGGGTGGTAGTACCCTTGAAGAGTTCCTCACATAGATCTGCCTCCGTAGTAGCAGATAGTGTGTCACTGCCTTCCGACTCGAATAATTTGCGTAGTAAGTCGTCTATACGTTGCTCATCCATATACGAGCACACTGCCAATGATCTTACTACGGGTGTGGTGACAGGAAGAATTGTCGCAGGTCCAAATACGACCCAGCCAAGTCGGGTGGATTGGGCGAAGGGCTCCTCTTCCTCACCACGCACAATGCCTTCTGTGATGATCTTCCCCCAAACATCTGCTCCTAGCAATGCATCAATGCGTCCAGTTGTACCAAAGGAAGGGTCTGCCAATTGTAGATTCCGTAAGTGTCGCCAGCACTCACTAGCAATGTTCGCCACATGTATAGGTGATGTAATGGTCTCGATGATGTGAACTTCAATCTCCAAGCCAAAGAATGAATTGAAATTCGAGGACAGATGAACAACTGCTCGGCCACGAGTATATGTCATTATAGAACTTCCCACACCCTCTACCCGTAATTCGCCTTTGTTTCTGTGGAGAGACAAATTGTTAAAAAAACGCGAAGTCATAAAGCTAACCTGTGAGCCTGGATCACACAGTAATCGACACTGATGGGTGTCGCCAAAGCCATCGGTGATCCCCGCATATGCGGTTGCCAAAAGAACGAGACGATTACTGACTACGGTAAACGTCTTGATATTGCCATCTAGTCAGATGTGATTTCGTGGCGCCCGACTTGTCCGTGGGGGTTCAATAGCCTGTGAACCCGTTGGTGCCTTAGTAGTGGTTGAGCTAGTTGCCGATAGTGTAGCCAAATTTGTTGATGAACGGCAGAGCAATGTGTGATGTCTTCCGTTGCATTGACGGCAATTTGTTGAGCCACATGCCTTCGTTGCATGGCCTGGTTTCAAACAATTAAAACAAAGGGTAGAGCCCTTTAGCTTTTGGAAACGTTCAGCCGCAGGTAAAGCCAATAATTGCGGGCAACGACTGATACGATGCGAGCTCTCGTTGCAGAATTCACAATTGCCAGGTGTAGTGGCAGCTAAATTCGATTTTACCAGATGATGTACATGACTCGGATTAGTTGGTTGTCTTTTTGCAGCCTGGGCATTATTGGTGTCTGCTATGTTCCATTTCAGTACGCCTGTCGCCAAACTGTGAGCGCGCCTCTCCACGAACTTCAGGAGGTCTACCAGTTTAGGGATGTCGTTGGAAATACGGCTCATGCCCCATGCCTGTTGTGTCGCTACTGGGAGTTTCGATGTAATAATGGGTACGACCAGGGCGTCCCATTGATCGACTGGTAACTTCATGACTGCCAAGGCACGCAATGACTCTCTCACCGTGTCAACTATGGAAAGAAGTGTCGTAGTCGATTCATTACCTGGTTGTTTTAAGCCAATGAAACGTGAGACGTGGATTTCCGTCAATTGTCCTGGGTTATCGTAGCGAGATGTTAAAGCCTTCCACACCTCCTCATAGAAACTAGTATACAGTCCACCAATCAAAGACACCGCATCGCCCTGCACCGCTGCACGTAACTTTCCAAATTTATAGGTCTCTGGGAAGTCTTGAGAATGCACCAGCGTTTCGAACGTGTCTTTGAATGCGAGCCAATTGTGAAGCTTACCATCGAAGATCGGAACGGACAATGGATCTAGTTTCAAGTCCATCGCAAAAGCGGAGTGGGCAGAAAGTAACGACGCAGCATCATCCTCGTGGTCTGCCTTCGATCTCGCTCGTGTAGTGGAAATCAGGCGCTGTAGCTTCGCCATAGCAGGGTTATAGAGATCCTCCATCTCGTCCCACAGCGTCGAATGAGACTCCATTTCGATAGGCTTCGCTGAATCTATAAGCAAGTCATGAGCAGCCACAAACCGATTGAAGTGCATCCGCAATGAGCTTTCTTCCTGTCGAAGGCCAAATTCGTCGTCATGGTAATTATCCGTAATGATTTTGGCAGCAATGCGCTTGATAGCAGTAACAGCGGCAGCACGTTTATTCAAGTCCGCCATTGTTGCTAGAGAAATTAAACTTGCTTCGCCAAGCCAAGGAGTGAGAAATTCCTCACAGGAGGCACCAAAAAATGTACAAGACCCTGAAATGATTCAAAAATAAAACAAAACTGTAAGGCTGATTACGAAATATGTGGATTTTATTTCCAAGGACTCCTGTACACGCTGACAGTTCAAAATACAATGCCGGAAATACCCTCTCTTCAACCAAAGAAAACCGTCCAGCAATGCAGTTCGACTTGTTAAGTGCGTTCAACAAAAAATGATGTCGTTCAGTCCAAAATGGTCTCATTCAAATCACGAACAAAATTTATTACTTTAACCAATAGTCGCGGTTGCCGTCACGATTACAACTAACTGCCCAATCCATTCCCATCTAACTCCAAAGCTTTGCCTCTATCCAATTGTTCCCATGGATATCTCCTGACTCGTCACTTTTGATATTTCGCATGCATCCCATCCGGTGTCAAGTAGCTTGCGCGTGCATAAACTTCCATGAGAATATTTGCAAGCAAATAATATGCTGACTCAGCTGGGAACCTGTCTGTGCATGTCGAACCAAGTGCAAGGCGATGCATATTGGGTTGTGATAACTGGCACTATATCACACAGTATTCACTAAATATTTAACGGAAAAGTAACAATACAACAATTTCTTCGTGTTTCACAAGTGCTTTGTTTACATTTTTTTAAGCACGATTCTATTTAAATTATCCCATCTAAACACTTCACAAGCACTTATTTCGAAACTCGCGTATTTTTGCTCGACATTTCAACTTTATGCTTATCAGACAAAAATAAATTCTTTAACTAATTTATTTATTTTGTTCCACACCGAAATTAAACTTGGCCTGAAACATACCTTTTTGCCTATTCTTCACACTTCCTTTCTCATCAACGATCAAAACTAAAATGAAAAAATATGTCAGAAATGGAACGATATGGAAAAAAACGATGTGTTGCACCCGAGAATCCACTTTAGAAATGGATTCTCGGTGGAAATAACCCTTCTTCTTCCCACTTCAATAAAAAGCGTTCCCTCTCTTTCGGACAATCTTCCTGCCCGCACCAATGGGACAGGCGCTTGGTTACCCGGAAGTATTGCAAGAACCTATTTTAAAAATTTAAGAATTACATTTGCTTTAATTATTTAATATAAAAACTTACTTTGTGTCTGGCAATGCAAAGAGATCTGCCTTAGTTCTCAGCATTTTCCTGTTTAAACGAGCAGTTGCCTTTTTATTTCATTTTATTCGACTTCGCTGCTACTTATGAAGTGCTCGAAGTATTGTTTATTTTTTTATTTCTTTCTTATTATTATTTATTTGTTTTCAACTTCTTCAAAACACAAAGCCTTTCCACGATAATAAATTTTTTGAGTTGCCAAAAAAAAAAAAAACGTGTGCCGGCTATCGAAAAAATCTAGTACACGGCTTGTCGGTCGAATAAACTACTCGTATGTAGTCTAGATTTTTCATCGACCCGACTCGACAGCCGACTTTAGTCGTTTTCGACTCCCGACAAACGTAATTAGAATGAATGAATTAATTGAAACCAGTGAAATAGCTTGACATAACATGTATATTTAAACAAAAATACTCATTATTAACATAGAGTGAATATTAACAAATACAATAAAAAAAGTAAGTAAGGTAATAATAACGGCAGCGCTATTCCACTTGTTTTAATTAATTCATTAATTGGCACGAGTACGATAACTTTGACGCCAAGCATTGATAACGGTATTTTGTAGAGGAGTTAAAAACTAGCATGTTTTACTATGGGAGGGAGGGGGGGGGGTTCATCGCGTCCCGTTTAGGAGTTATGGGCAATTTAAAAACAAATGACTTAAGATGGGGAACAAATATTAAAAAACAACGGTAACACTTACAATAAAGTACTATACAGAATATGAAAGCCCGGAACTTGTTCTTTAATATAAAATTTACATCAATTTATTCGTGTGAATAGTTTTTGAATAATTCACATTCAAACTCAAATTCTTGGTAAAAAATTAAACAATATTACTCAAAATTGTGAAATAATGTGCCAAATTGGTTTTTTGTATTCAATTCAATATTAATTCTGAATCGGACACAAAAAACCGCATGGCTTTATGTCCTCTAGTTTTTGATCAAATTGAAATTACTACTTTAGTTTTGTTTTTTGACATTTATGTACGTAATCTTCCTTTGAATAAGTCAATGAGTATTATTTAAATATCTCGCAGATGCCTATATCAATATTTTTCTTAATTAAAAGTACACGGGTGACCCGCTTCGCGGGATTAAGGGATTTCAACTCTCTTTTCGCAGGCGGTAGAACCCGCTCACGCAACTTCGTTGCTCCGCTCGGGGTATGTGCTATTCGTCAGGCTGGCGCCTATGTCATCAATACTTTTCATCCACAGTACTCATCACAAAATTACAAAGCTCCCATTAATAACAAATTTTCACTAATTCGCATTATAGAAAATTCACATGTTCCAATGTTGCAGTAAATTATTTACTTTGCGAAATATCTATGTTTGTACGTATGTATGTAATATGTAATGCACTTGATAATGATGCAAAAATATAACCGAACAAACGTTTGGCTTTTATACCGTTATTTCTTTTTGTGATAAGGCGTGTAGTTATTGATATTCACAAAGATCACTCTGTGTTCAACCGTAGTGCGAATCAAGTGATATTTGACACCAGTACGGACGATGACTTCATTGACGAAACTTACATACCTTTTTAATATGTACTCGTACATTGAACATTTAATTGACTACTCTTAACTAACACCTAACTTACTCACAAACTGACTGACTGGGACGCGGAATATAATGCAAATCTACCTCTTAGTGGTGCATTCTGGGTCACGGTAAATGATTTGCTGTACTTTACTTACAAATATGACCCTATCATCAATATTAATCCTCAAAGTGAGATCACCATAAATACCAAAAAAAACGTCTTATAAAAAATAGTTTTAGTAATTTTCAATTTTCTCAAAAACTAGAAGATATAAAGCCATGCCATCTCACAATTTTGAATAATATTGATTTAAAAAAAAACAATTTTTCATTTTATACCAAAAATTTAAGTTTGAATGCGAATTATTCAAAAACTATTCTCACGATAATTTAACGTAAATTTTATATTAAAGAGCAAATTTTAGGCTTTCAAATCCTGTATAGTACTTTATTGTAGGTATTGCCGTTGTTTTTTTTAATAATTTCTTTCCCATTTTAAGTCATTTTTTTTTAAATTGCCCCTAACTCCTAAACGGGGCGAGATAGACCTACCCACCCATAATAAAAAATACTAGTTTTTAACCCCTCCACAAAATACCGTTATCAATTCTTGGCGCCAAAGTTATCGTATTGTCCCCCATTAATTTGAAAATGTGTGAAAAAATAGACTTTTTGAACTCAAATAAAATTAAGTACAATGCGGATACAACTTTGGTGCCATAATAAGAAATGATTAGGTGGACTACTTCTATCAGAATAACAGACTTTTTGTTTCGGACCAAAAATGTATGAAACCTTTGTCTCATCCACAAAAATATCTCTTACTATAACAAATTTTTCAGTCTGCACATCTGCACCCATTTAGACCATATCCAACCAATATAGCCTTCCAAGATTTCTCATCGAAATTTAGTCTTTCTGCTTTTACAATGTATGTATATGCACTCTAGAACCAAATACCCTTAAATGTTTTCCTTGTGGCTGTTTACTATGCCACAATATGGTCTTTTATCTTTCACGATAAATAAATAAATAAATAGCACGAGCTTTTTCAGTTATTGTTCTTACCATGCGTTCTGATACCATGATAATTGGGGTGTTCGTGTAATTGTTAAATGGTAGCTTCTACCTTTTTGCACACAATGATCTTTCATTTCATTTGACCAATATTCTCCTTCATTATCGCAATATATATGTATGGTGGCCGTAGCTTAAATGGTAGTGTATTGGCTTCCAAATCGGATGGTTCGGGGTTCAATACCAGCCGCACCCGAAATACATTCTATTCCAGGCAACTAAATTCACGTAAGATGAGTAGTTGCCTAGAATACAAAAACGAGTCAATTCACACTACTAATTTAATCTCCCCATTTAATGTTGGATGCCACTAATGGAGCGAAATAACCAATGAGGCCAAACATCTTTCTCTCTCTTTCTATTCAATTTTACGAAAAACTTAACACGTGGTCAGGCTTTTTAAGGGTAGTAATACCCTTTTGAGTGTTAAGTTCTTTAAATATATATATATATATATATATATATATATATATATTGTAAGTTTACGAAGTTTAAACGAGTTTATTTTTCTGCGGCGAAGTCTTTAAAGGTAAAAAATCAGACGTATTTTTATGTAATTAAATATGTTACGCAAAAGTGAGTATGCTCATCGATGAAAATAACAATATAATTTTTATTATTGTAAAATGTTTGTGGGTACAAAAGATAGAACTTATTCTTTCAATACAATCATTTTATTCAATACAGTTACAATTCACAATTCAATCGCTTATCTCAACTACTTTTACTTTTCTTTATCTTTTGCTAAAACCACTTAACCACTACTAGTAATTCACTCTTCAAATTAAACTTTAGGACTAACTTGCATATTTTGGGATGCTGATATTTATTCTTCCCTAACATCTTTCGAGAACAATCAGTACCATCCAGCGTTCCATATAATTTTAAATTTTGGTAGAAAATTCGATAAATGCTTCCATTCTCCATTTTCCGATGGTTGAGCCTTCTCCTATTCAAATATCGAGAACTTCTGCTAATCAAATATAGATGACACAGTTCACATTCAAACGGATATCAAACTGCTCCCTCTCTAAAGTTGTTCGTCCTGAATAACTTCTTCATTCAGCGTTCCGTTGAAATGGCACATTCTATCCAAATTTCAATTTTCCTCGATCCCCACGGATTCGGTAGAAAACGTCATTATGCGGGTTATCACCTTATATGGACATTCCCAATCCTGTTGCAATTTTGGCAATTTGAAATTATGCAGATTATACAGCCACACCAGATTTCCTTTGTTGAAGCCAGAAGATTTCGCTTTGATGTCTTACCTAGACTTCATGCGGTTGCTCGCTAGTGTCCAGAAACGCTCGGTCCAGCAAAGTTGTTGAATACAAACGCACCTCTTTTTGAAGATGAAAATGATGGCGGTGGTTTATTCTCTATGTGAATTTACAATATATATATTATTTGTATACGTTTTAAATATTACTTACTTTTGAAAACTTCTCCGGCGTGTGTCTGGACTTGGGCGAATCTCAAACAAAAGTTTCGTGCATGAATTTATTCAGCTAATGCCCGACCGAAAAAGAGACAGAATGAGCATATGTAGCAATCGTTAAACGTCAGACGAAAGATCTGTTCGCCAAGTCCATTCACAAGTCGAGGAAGTTGCCATCAGTTTACATTAGGCCTTTATAATTCTTTGACACCCCACCCCCCGTGAGGCGCGCGATTTTCGGCCGGAAGAGTCACCCACTTCCAGAACTGTTAGCTTCACCGCTGGTCTTCGAACAGTTCCCTAAGTCGACTTTACCTCAGCTGATCGTACCTGTTACTACCCTGCCACGAATCCTTTGACTTCTAGGAACGTCAATGTCGCACACGAGAATAAGGTCACACAGGAATACACTCGGGAATCCACTTTCTCCAAATCCGGTCTTTTAGTTACTGGCTCACCCTCCATTGTTTCCGCTGACACAACACTTTGTTCTCTATCGGGCCTGGTGTCTGAGTTGAGTTCGGTACCCCTAGCAAAAAATGATTAGGAGTAAGTGGTTCTTCATCATCGGTTGACACCGGTAAATGTGTTAAGGCCCGACTGTTCAAAATGATTTCTGCTTCGATGAGTGCACTTTGTAATGCTTCCAATTTTGGGGCAATCTCACGAAAGGTCGATGATAACACTCTTCTAACCGACTGTACTAGTCTTTCCCAACATCGTCCTGCATGCGGATTCATAGGACAGTTGAAGATCTATTCGATACGTGAAGAAGAAAGTGCAGTTTTGAAAGCTTCAGGATCAAAAAATTTGTTGTTGTTTTTTAACTCTTTCTTAGCTCCGATAAAGTTGTTTGCGTTATCACTTCTTATTCGGAGGGGAACGCCACGTCTGTTAACGAAATTACGTATACATAGAGGCAGGCATCCGTAGATAAGAACTGCTCTTACGGTGAGGCAGGTGAAGAGAGCGACCCATCGTTTCTCTCGTTATTTACCTGGCCAAAATAATCGAGACCTGTGTATGTAAATGGCATAATGAAAGGTGTAAGGCGATCTTCCGGCAGTTGATCTATTAACGGCGGCCGAGGTTTAGCACTCCGTATTCGGCATAGCTGACAAGCTTTCCTGGCTCTCTTAACGGCTGGACGTAGAGGAGGTACCCAAAATCTCTGACGGATTTCGTTGATAACCGTATCGTCACATTGATGACGGTAACGTCGATGAAATTTATATATAAGCAGCTTAGACACTTCGTGGTCCTTTGGCATAATAATTGGCCGCCTGGTGGTAAACGGTATTGTCGTTTTAACACGGAGGAGCCTTGCTTCATCGAGGTAGGGCGTGAGGCTGAGGAGTTTACTGTCATTGTTGATGGGCAAATTCTTTTAAGTACTTGGCGCTTTATACTTGACCGCATATAAGGTCCTCTGCACTATTTAATTCGGCTGCGGATAATTCGCCTTTCTTTGCTGACTTGTTACGGCATAAGGCGATAAAGCGTTCTACCCAGGCCATAGTTCGCTGCAGTTTCAAAAAGGTGAACAATCTAGTCGCTTGGAAAACGATGTGATTTGTTTGTTTCATCAACCATATTGGGACTCATGGTTCAGGACATCTTGTGGAATCTCCGGCCACTCCGCTTCTTCTAGCTTAAGGAAAGATGGTCCTCGTATCCAAGCGTTGTTTATTTCGAAATGCGGTGGGTAGCATGCTCGAGTACCTTCATCAGCTGAATTCAGTTTAGACGGAACCCAACGCCATTGTTTTACATGACTGCTATCTAATATTTCTGCTACTCGGAATGCCACGAACTCCTTATGACGGCGAGGATCGGAGCGGAGCTGGTGCACGGTCTTCGAATCGCTCCAGAACACACGGTTGGCGAATGAAAGGCTATGAGAATCGGCGGAGTTGCTAAATCTTATTCCAAGGACAGCAGCTGATAGTTCGAGGCGAGGTATAGACAAAAGTTTTTTCGGGGCACATCTCGTTTTGCCACATACAAACGACACGTAGACTTCTTCGTTATGCTTTATTCTAATATATGCGACAGCACTGAAGGCTTCCCCGCTGGCGACAACAAGGGTATGGAGTTCAACGAGGCTAGCAGTCTTTAAGTTGTAGTTGTGGCATCTTGGAACCGTCAGTTGCATTAAGCCTGGTAAATTTAACTTCCATTGCTTCCATCTAACGACAACTTCTTCGGGAACTGGATCATTCCAGTCAATACCAGAACGCCAGATTGATTGCATAAGCAACTTTAAATAAATGGCATAGTTAGCAATCATGCCAAAGTGATTGAATACGGACATTGCTATACTAAGAAACTCCCTTTTCGTTGGGCATTTGTCGTTCGCACAACCATGTCATTATTGTAGATCTTAACTGGCAGTATTCGGAAAAGAATCTTTTTAGTTGCATTGTCGTTACAACTAAGAAGGGGCTTCTGAACGTTTTCCACCGTATTGTCGCCTAAAGTGCTCTTCTCATTTGATGTTGAACGAGACTTGATCTGGGTGTCCTTTTCATGCAACAATCGATTATGTTTTCTGGTGCAACCAATTATTCCACAGGTTCGTCGAAGTTTAAGTTTAGCCGTGAAAGAGTGAAGACGAAAATGTCAAGTTGTTTAGTGAGCAAGTGTAAAATTGTAAAAGACTCTAGCAAAATGAAATGTAGTGAATGTAGTAACTTCTTGCATGCAGAGTGTGCTAAATTAAAGCAAGCTGATCTTGAGTATCTGAGAAAAACAAAGAAAGCTTGGATTTGTACTTTATGCACCCAAAAAAGAAGGAATGATACTGGGAGACCAACAAATGACTGCTGCCCCACAACCTTCCCCGCCACAACTACCACTAGTGTCACCTTACAAGAAGTCTACGACCAAATCATTGACTTGAAGAGAGCCCTTTCCATAACCGTAACTACACTTGATGCAATAAATATACGTCTCACTGCTCTGGAAGAGTCTGCTAAAATTGCGAATGGTATCAAAGAAGAAAATGCAAAACTGAAATTACAGCTAGACCAATGCCAGGAATGCCTCAGTAGTACAGAATCTTTAATTCACGCAAATCATTTAGAGCTGCGAAATGTTCCTGTTGTGGAAAACGAATACGTCATTGATACAACTGTTAAAATAATTAACGTAGGTCTAGGTGTTCAACTAACCAGTGAGGACATTGACCTATGTTATAGGAAAAAAAAATTCTAAACGGAGATGCTGAATTTAATGTTTTGGTGTTGAAGACGCTCCTAACAAGTATGAAGGAGAAAATTCTAACAAAGATGTATGCAAATAGAAAGCCCATCAAAGCGAACTTAATTTTACCTTCTGCTAAAGGGAATATATACTCGTATATCAATGATTGGTTACCTGGTACGATGAAATATCTTTTAAAGGAAGCTAAATAAGCAAAGAAGCAGTTTTCAATATGAGTTTCTTTGGGTGCGACGCAGAAAAATTATGATGAGACAGACAAGTGGATCCGAGGTGAAGCATATTAAAACATTGGAAGATCTTCAAAACCTTTAATTTCCATATAAATAACTATGTTAAGTAACTTAAATGACCTCTGTGATCCAAATTGTGTGAATGTTTGTAATGATATTTATATTGGTTCTTTTATCTCTAACACTAATTTAAACTTTACAATTGTGCATTAAAATGTTAGAAGCATAAGAAAATTTTTTGATAAGTGTGCTCATATAGAAAGCAACTTTAAAACTCTACCTTCAATTATTATACCAACGGAGATGTGGGCTTTTAAACATGAAATGTCAAATTTTTCTATCCCGGGTTACTTTGTATATCCAAAATGTAACGAAACTTATACCGCGGGAGGTACAGTTGTTTTTGTCAAAAACGAACTTGAAGTGGATGAGGTTCTAACCCCAGAAATTGAAAGTGCCGACTGTGTAATAATTAAATTGAAAGTATGTTTGAATTTGTCAGTTACTGTCGTTTGTTTTTTTTTTTTTTTTTTTTTATAATTTACGCGCGCCTAAGGGGTTGATACCCTTTTACTGTTGCCACGGCGCGGGCGGAAAGATAGAAGGAGGGGAGAAAGGAAAATTGTTTTTGTAGTGGTTTGAAGAAACTCAGGTGTGTTTGGTTTCTATGTTTGCTCTCCAGGGGTGGGAGTCCGAATAGGACGGAGAGGTTTTCTTCACTCAGATTCGAGATATAATTCCCAGTATTTTTTTCATTGCTTGAAACTCTTATAACAGCCAGATCTACGTGTCAGTGTTATGCCTTCACACGCAGAATTTTTTTGTCTGAGTTCCAATTATACAATGAAAACTGATTTTGCCATGGGCAGGATTCGAACCTGGACCCTCCGAGTGAGAAGCGTTTGCTACTACCACTACACCACGGCCACCCCTGTGTATATCGGCTGCAATCTGTGGATCGGACAGTGATGATTATATGCTCTTATTATGTTCGCTAGATTTTTGATCGTTTATAAATTCACCAACAAGAATAATTCCAAGCCATGCATTGACCACATTTTTCTTAAGTCCACCGATACATATCCGTTTATTCTAGAGCTAGGCATAACTGTCCACCATTTAATTGGTATTACTTTAAAAAACCTCGTAACAACTTCTGTTGGCACGAATTCTAAACCAACTTGCAGAAAAGAAGGAACTATGATTAATTTCTCAAAACTGTTTCAATGTTTGTCTTTAGAAACTTGGGGCCCAGTACACGGTTCAGCTTGTTCTTCAAATGGCTTATTAGCTCTTTTAAAAATCCTTAAGGGTTATATTAGATTATGTGTGAAAAATAAGAAAATAAATAGGGTCAAGAAAATTAAACCATGGATGACTCTTGAAATTTGTGAAAAGGTGCGGGAAAAAAATAAATTCTACGCAAAAAATAAGAATAAAATGAACCAGCCTTTAATTAAACACACATATAAAATGCTTCAAACTAATGTGCACAATTTACTAGAGGAACGTACAACTGAATACTACCGAAAAAAATTTGAGGAACATAGGCTTAATCCTAAAGAACAGTGGTGAATTATAAACACTATTGTAAAATGTTTGTGTGGGTACAAATAATAGAACTTATTCTTTTCAATACAAATCCCTTTATTCAGTACAGTTAAAATTCACTATTTAATTCTTTCTCTCAATACAATCCAATTTCTCAACCACTTATACTTTTCTTATCTTTTACTTAAACCACTTAATCACTTCTTCTAATTAACACTTCAAATTACACTTTGGAACTGACTTGCATACCTTGGGGATGCTGGTATTTATACTCGAATGACATACTTCGAGAACAATCCTCGCCATCCAGCGTCCCATACAATTTCCAATTTGCTAGAAAATTGGATTCCACTCTCCAGTCGAGACTTTGCTAATCCAGTATCGAAATCTTCTAGTCTTCGAGTTTCGACATTTTCTGCTAGATGTCGCTGCTCACATTTGAGTGGTTATCACATTGCTCCCTCCCTACAGTTGTTCGTCCCGAACAACTTCGTCATTCAGCATCCCGTTGAAATGACACATTCTATCCAAATGGACCACTTTAAATTTTCCTCGCTCCCCACGCTGGATCCGGTAGACAACGTCATTAATGCGGGTTATCACCTTGTATGGACCTTCCCAGTCCTGTTGCAATTTTGGTGATTTGCCTTTCTTACGCTGAGGATTATACAGCCAAACCAGATCTCCTTCGTTGAAACCGGAAGATTTCGCCTTGATATCGTACCTAGTTTTCATGCGGCTGCTTGCTAGCTTCATCTTTTCTCTGGTGTCTTCATGCAATTTACGAATCCTGCTGCGTAAGTCATTCACGTACTCGTTCACCTCTTTGGACTCCGTCGGTGGGGATCCGAATTTTGCTTCACTTGGCAACCGAATTGTTTGACCAAATAAGATCTCGGATGGTGTGTGCCGTGTTGAGCTATGGACCGCGTTTCGGTAGGCCATTAAGAAGAGGGGTATGTGTTGATCCCAATCCCGCTGGCAGTTGCTGACAACCTTAGATAGATGCTCATTCAAGGTCCGATTGAATCGTTCGACCATTCCATCAGATTGAGGGTGTAGTGGCGTTGTCCTTGTCTTTCTTATTCCCAAATATTGGCATATTTCCTGGAAGACTTTTGATTCAAAGTTTCGCCCTTGATCAGAGTGCAGCTCCATCGGGACCCCAAATCTGCTCACCCAGTTGTTGACTATCTGTTCGGCTACGGTCTTAGCCTCTTGATTTGGGATGGCAAATACTTCCGGCCACTTACTGAAGTAATCCATGACTACGAGAGTATATCGGTTTCCATTAGAGGTTTCGGGAAACGGCCCAGCGATGTCGATGGCTATTCGTTCGAAAGGTGCTCCGACATTGTATTGTTGCATTTGTCCACGTGGCTTTACTTTTGGACCCTTGGTAGCTGCACATCTTATGCACTTTTTGCACCAATTCTCGACATCTTGTTTAGCGCTTAGCCAATAGAAACGTTCCCTTACCTTTTCCAACGTCTTGTTTATTCCCAAATGGCCTCCTGAGATTCCGTCATGTATTTCATGGAGTACTTGGTTGACTCTGGACCGTGGCACAATTAGCTGCATACGAGATGTTGTCCCATCTGCACTTTCCCATTTTCTCTTCAGCAATCCATCTTGCACAAAAAGCGAGTCCCACTGTGCCCAGTATGCCTTCAGAGTTTGGCTCCGATCTGATATCTGCTGCCAGCTTGGTCTTTCCTCGTGTTCCTTCCAGGCCAATATTGGTTCGATGTCATTGTCTGCCTGTTGGGAGGAACGGATTTCGTCTATACTCCAACCCTCTATTGGCTCAGTCCTGATCATTTGGATAGTTGCCTGTTCTTTCGCTTCTTTACGGTTGCAGTGTTCGCATTTTACCCCGCACGGTCGACGAGAGAGAGCATCAGCATTTGAGTGGAGTGTTCCCTTGCGGTGTTGCACTTCAAAGTCGTAGCCCTGCAACTGCTCGATCCATCTTGCAACTTGGCCTTCAGGGTTCTTAAATTGGAGTAGCCATTTCAGAGCTGCGTGGTCTGTCCGGAGAATGAACTTTTGTCCGTAGAGGTACTTATGGAAATGCTTCGTAGCCAGAATTAAAGCCAGAAGCTCGCGCCGGGTTACACAGTAGTTCCGTTCAGGTCTGGAGAGTACTTTGCTGTAATATGCGACCACTTTCTCTTGACCGTCATGAACTTGGGAGATCACAGCTCCGATCCCAACATTGCTAGCGTCTGCGTCCACGATGAACATTTTTCCGGGCGTCGGGTAACCCAAGATGGGGGCATTGCACAGCTGTCGCTTCAGTTCTTGAAATGCTTTTTCGCATTCTCCAGACCACCTGAACTGTCAGCCTTTTTCCGTAAGTTGATGCAGGCTCTTTGCAATGCCAGCAAAATCCTTTACGAATCTTCTGTAATACGTGGCGAGGCCCAAGAAGCTTCTCAGTTGGTGTTTATCTTTTGGAGAAGGCCAACTTTTCACGGTTTCGATTTTGTCAGGATCCGTTCTTACTCCTTCCGCTGATATAATGTGACCCAGATATTTTACTTCCGGACGAAACAAAGCACACTTTTCTGGGTTGAGCTTTAAATGAGCACTTCGTAGCCTCTCAAACACTTCTTTTAGATTTTCGCGGTGCTCCTCGTACGTCTTACCTATGACGATAACGTCGTCCAAATATACTAGGCAGGTTTTCCAGGTGAGTCCTTGCAATGTTCGTTCCATTAGTCGCTCGAAGGTGGCCGGAGCGTTGCACAGTCTAAACGGCATCACTGCAAACTGCCAAAGACCGCTTCCTGTAGTGAAGGCAGTTTTCTCACGATCCGCACGATTTATCTCTACCTGCCAGTAACCGCTCTTCAAGTCAAGTGTTGAAAACCATTTCGCTCCAGAAAGCATATCCAAAGTGTCATCGATTCTCGGAAGTGGGTAGCTGTCCTTTTTAGTGACATCATTGAGACGTCAGTAGTCTACACAAAATCTCGTGCTGCCATCTTTCTTCTTCACGAGGACCACTGGAGATGCCCACGGACTTTGCGATTCTTCAATCACTCCCTCAGCTTTCATCTTCGACATCATTTCGGCAACTTCTGTTTGCTTTGCCAATGGAAGACGCCTTGCAGGTTGACGGATTGGTCGAGCGTCTCCGGTGTCAATGTGGTGTTGAACAATATGCGTACGTCCATATTCTCCGTCAGCTGTAAGGATGGCCGGGAAAAGAACCCTTGCTGAAGCACTTGCCTTCGCTCTGGCGATGGAAGCAGCCAATCAGGCTTCCAGGGGAACACATTTCGTCAGGGAAGTAACATCTATCGAATGCTCCTGCACAAGAATTAGTGCCGAGGAACGAGATACACGACGGGATAGACGGATAATGCGCTGCTGGAATTGCAATAAAATAGGACACCTTCAAAGGCAGTGTAAAGAACCGGTGCGACGAAAAGACTGCCCTCACTGTGGTGACAAGCAAATAGAGGAAGAAACCCGCAGAAACAGCTATCAAGAAGCCAGTCAACCTTCCCGAAGCCATCAGTCGGGAAATGTTTAAGCACCAACTTCGCGGGGCAGAAGTTGGTAGCAGGAGTCGACGGCCCCAGGACCATCATCCAAGTCTCGCTGGCAAAACGACGCAGCGAAAGCCTTTTAGTAGAAGTAGTCAGTGGAAAAGAAAAATGGATGGCAACAATAGACACCGGTGCCACGGCCTCAATCATCAGGAGGAATCTTGTGCAGAAGTCTTGGCTGCATAACACTAGCAGCTGCAGCTTGCGAACAGCTACAGGAGCAACGATTAAGGTATATGGTGAAGTCCGCATAAAAATCCAACTGGCCGGAATAACATTCACTCACGCGTTTCTGGTAGCTGACATATGTGACGAGTGCATCATTGGTACAGACTTCATGAGAGAACATGGACTTGTAGTCGACTTGGGGGCACAAACCCTGAAATACGGAAACATGGAGATACCAATGATATACGGAAACGCCAATACCACAGTCTCAAATGTCGTTATCTGCAGCAATCAGAGTCTAGAGCCTTCGTCAGAAGCAATTTTGTGGGCAAAAGTGGAAGGTGGTCCTGGTAGCCACCGATTCTATTTGATGGAGCCAGAAAAGAAAAGAGACTTCATGGTAGGAAAGAGCTTAGTGGAGCCAAAGAACAACATGGTCCCTGTAAGGATTCTAAATCCAAAGACATTCAGTGTAAAGGTGAAAAAGGGGGAGATAGTGGGAAAATGCGTACCTGTTGAGGCTATATCGACCACAACGGAAAAAAAGGGTGCAAAACCGGTCACAACAGTTCAGAGCATAAAAATCAAGAACAAAATTCTCAGCCTCTGTAATCTGGACGAAGATCAGCGAATCCTGGCAGAAAAACTAATCGGTGAGTACGCTGATATATTTGCTACACAAGACGGAGAATATGGACGTACGCATATTGTTCAACACCACATTGACACCGGAGACGCTCGACCAATCCGTCAACCTGCAAGGCGTCTTCCATTGGCAAAGCAAACAGAAGTTGCCGAAATGATGTCGAAGATGAAAGCTGAGGGAGTGATTGAAGAATCGCAAAGTCCGTGGGCATCTCCAGTGGTCCTCGTGAAGAAGAAAGATGGCAGCACGAGATTTTGTGTAGACTACCGACGTCTCAATGATGTCACTAAAAAGGACAGCTACACACTTCCGAGAATCGATGACACTTTGGATATGCTTTCTGGAGCGAAATGGTTTTCAACACTTGACTTGAAGAGCGGTTACTGGCAGGTAGAGATAAATCGTACGGACCGTGAGAAAACTGCCTTCACTACAGGAAGCGGTCTTTGGCAGTTTGCAGTGATGCCGTTTGGACTGTGCAACGCTCCGGCCACCTTCGAGCGACTAATGGAACGAACATTGCAAGGACTCACCTGGAAAACCTGCCTAGTATATTTGGACGACGTTATCGTCATAGGTAAGACGTACGAGGAGCACCGCGAAAATCTAAAAGAAGTGTTTGAAAGGCTACGAAGTGCTCATTTAAAGCTCAACCCGGAAAAGTGCGCCTTGTTTCGTCCGGAAGTAAAATATCTGGGTCACATTATATCAGCGGAAGGAGTAAGAACGGATCCTGACAAAATCGAAGCCGTGAAAAGTTGGCCTTCTCCAAAAGATAAACACCAACTGAGAAGCTTCTTGGGCCTCGCCACGTATTACAGAAGATTCGTAAAGGATTTTGCTGGCATTGCAAAGAGCCTGCATCAACTTACGGAAAAAGGCTGACAGTTCAGGTGGTCTGGAGAATGCGAAAAAGCATTTCAAGAACTGAAGCGACAGCTGTGCAATGCCCCCATCTTGGGTTACCCGACGCCCGGAAAAATGTTCATCGTGGACGCAGACGCTAGCAATGTTGGGATCGGAGCTGTGATCTCCCAAGTTCATGACGGTCAAGAGAAAGTGGTCGCATATTACAGCAAAGTACTCTCCAGACCTGAACGGAACTACTGTGTAACCCGGCGCGAGCTTCTGGCTTTAATTCTGGCTACGAAGCATTTCCATAAGTACCTCTACGGACAAAAGTTCATTCTCCGGACAGACCACGCAGCTCTGAAATGGCTACTCCAATTTAAGAACCCTGAAGGCCAAGTTGCAAGATGGATCGAGCAGTTGCAGGGCTACGACTTTGAAGTGCAACACCGCAAGGGAACACTCCACTCAAATGCTGATGCTCTCTCTCGTCGACCGTGCGGGGTAAAATGCGAACACTGCAACCGTAAAGAAGCGAAAGAACAGGCAACTATCCAAATGATCAGGACTGAGCCAATAGAGGGTTGGAGTATAGACGAAATCCGTTCCTCCCAACAGGCAGACAATGACATCGAACCAATATTGGCCTGGAAGGAACACGAGGAAAGACCAAGCTGGCAGCAGATATCAGATCGGAGCCAAACTCTGAAGGCATACTGGGCACAGTGGGACTCGCTTTTTGTGCAAGATGGATTGCTGAAGAGAAAATGGGAAAGTGCAGATGGGACAACATCTCGTATGCAGCTAATTGTGCCACGGTCCAGAGTCAACCAAGTACTCCATGAAATACATGACGGAATCTCAGGAGGCCATTTGGGAATAAACAAGACGTTGGAAAAGGTAAGGGAACGTTTCTATTGGCTAAGCGCTAAACAAGATGTCGAGAATTGGTGCAAAAAGTGCATAAGATGTGCAGCTACCAAGGGTCCAAAAGTAAAGCCACGTGGACAAATGCAACAATACAATGTCGGAGCACCTTTCGAACGAATAGCCATCGACATCGCTGGGCCGTTTCCCGAAACCTCTAATGGAAACCGATATACTCTCGTAGTCATGGATTACTTCAGTAAGTGGCCAGAAGTATTTGCCATCCCAAATCAAGAGGCTAAGACCGTAGCCGAACAGATAGTCAACAACTGGGTGAGCAGATTTGGGGTCCCGATGGAGCTGCACTCTGATCCAGGGCGAAACTTTGAATCAAAAGTCTTCCAGGAAATATGCCAATATTTGGGAATAAGAAAGACAAGGACAACGCCACTACACTCTCAATCTGATGGAATGGTCGAACGATTCAATCGGACCTTGAATGAGCATCTATCTAAGGTTGTCAGCAACTGCCAGCGGGATTGGGATCAACATATACCCCTCTTCTTAATGGCCTACCGAAACGCGGTCCATAGCTCAACACGGCACACACCATCCGAGATCTTATTTGGTCAAACAATTCGGTTGCCAACTGAAGCAAAATTCGGATCCCCACCGACGGAGCCCAAAGAGGTGAACGAGTACGTGAATGACTTACGCAGCAGGATTCGTAAATTGCATGAAGACACCAGAGAAAAGATGAAGCTAGCAAGCAGCCGCATGAAAACTAGGTACGATATCAAGGCGAAATCTTCCGGTTTCAACGAAGGAGATCTGGTTTGGCTGTATAATCCGCAGCGTAAGAAAGGCAAATCACCAAAATTGCAACAGGACTGGGAAGGTCCATACAAGGTGATAACCCGCATTAATGACGTTGTCTACCGGATCCAGCGTGGGGATCGAGGAAAATTGAAAGTGGTCCATTTGTATAGAATGTGTCATTTCAACGGGATGCTGAATGACGAAGTTTTTCGGGACGAACAACTGTAGGGAGGGAGCAATGTGATAACCACTTAACTGTGAGCAGCGACATCTAGCAGAAAATGTCGAAACTCGAAGACTAGAAGATTTCGATACAGGATTAGCAAAGTCTCGACTGGAGACTGGAATCGAATTTTCTAGCAAATTGGAAATTGTATGGGACGCTGGATGGCGAGGATTGTTCTCGAAGTATGTCATTCGAGTATAAATACCAGCATCCCAAAGGTATGCAAATCAGTTCTAAAGTGTAATTTGAAGTGTTAATTAGGAGAAGTGATTAAGTGGTTTAAGTAAAAGATAAGAAAAGTATAAGTGGTTGAGAAATTGGATTGTATTGAGAGAAAGAATTAAATAGTGAATTTTAACTGTACTGAATAAAGGGATTTGTATTGAAAAGAATAAGTTCTATTATTTGTACCCACACAAACATTCTACAATATTGTGATAACCACTTAAATGTGAGCAGCGACATCTAGCAGAAAATGTCGAAGACCAGAAGATTTCGATACTGGAATAACAAAGTCTCGACTGGAGAGTGGAATCGAATTTTCTAGCAAATTGGAAATTGTATGGGACGCTGGATGGCGTGGATTGTTCTCGAAGTATGTCATTCGAGTATAAATACCAGCATCCCAAAAGTATGCAAATCAGTTCTAAAGTGTAATTTGAAGTGTTAATTAGGAGAAGTGATTAAGTGGTTTAAGTAAAAGATAAGAAAAGTATAAGTGGTTGAGAAATTGAATTGTACCGAGAAAAAGAATTAAAAAGTGAATTGTAACTGTACTGAATAAAGGGATTTGTATTGAAAAGAATAAGTTCTATCATTTGTACCCACACAAACATTTTACAATATATTGTTAATCAAAGCTTCCAAATCGGAGTATTCCCAGAACATCTTAAGGCCTCATTGATTATTCCTGTTTTTAAAAAAGATGATCCAAGTGATCCGAACAATTATAGACCCATATCCTTTCTATCAGTTTTTTCAAAAATATTTGAAAGAATCATTGTTGAAAAGATGATAATTTTTTTGAATAAATCAAGTTTCTTTAGCGTTTCTTAATGTGGTTTCACAAAAGCTAAGTGTTCTGAAGATGCAATAGTGGTATTTTTAAGTGATATATATAAAGGACTAGACAATAGTTTAAACACATTTGGCCTATTTCTTGATCTGACCAAAGCTTTCAACCTAGTTGACTATGAAATCCTACTTCAAAAACTTTACAATGCTGGTTTCAGACGAAATATACTCGAATGGTTTAAATCATACCTAACCAACAGAAAACAAAGGGTAAGAGTTAATGCCTTTGTTAGCAAGGAAGAGATTTGCGCTAATACCGGCGTCCCTCAAGGATCTGTCTTAGGCCCGATCCTTTTTCTCATTTATATAAATTCTATATTCTGCCTGTCAATGGTCATATAATCGTTTACGCAGACGATATTGCATTAGCATATTCATGTAATTCTGCAGCTGTGGTTCGTGACCAAACAAATACAGACTTAGAGATAGGTGGTAACACCTGGTTAAACTACCATTAACTTATTCTTAGCAATAAATCAAAAGTAATTTGCTTCTCCTTATCTAAGCCAAATATCTATATTGAAAACATTATTTCTCACCATCCCAGATGTGACAAGATAATTTGCAGGGACAATTTCTTTAATTTCGAATTCGTAAAAGAATACAAGTATCTAGGTGTTATAATAGATAACAAATTGAGTTGGAAACCTCATATAATGTCCATAAAAAAGTTATTATATTTATCACTTAGTAAAATATATCACTTGCGTAAATTAGTACCACGCAACTTACTCTAAGCAATATACTATGCAGTGGTCCGCGGATTGAGTGTGGTCTTGTATGCTGGGGAAGTGCTTACGTTAGCAACCAGAGCAGTATAATAATAGCTCAGAACAAAATTATTTGTCTATTGTTCTTTAAAATTAGGCTACAGCCCTCACTTCCACTGTTCCAAAGAGCGAAAATACTTCCACTCTGATATTTTTTCATTTTTAAAGCACTTAAAATATTCTTTTTTACAAGCGGCAACTTTCACTTCAGAAGAAATGAAACATATTTCTTAAGAACCGGCCTTGTAGTAGACATCCCCAGGGTTAATAAAGAGCACTGTCGACGTTTTCTGACAAACATTGCACCTTATATATTTAACAAACTGCCGTTCGATATATTCAAACTAATAATTAGAGTCCGACCGAAGGTAAATTTTCTGGCCGAAGCCGAAGCCGAATCTAATGGAGACTGTATTTCAAAATGCTAAAGAGCCTAAAATATAATGATCAGTTTGATAAAATTGATCGGTAGATATCTTCTTTTTTATTAATTTATTTTACAAAGACACAAACAGCAAAATAGCCAGTAAAATATTGCAGTAGACTCTTTTAAATAACACATAAACGGAACAATCAAAATGAATGCTTAGCAAAGAAATAAAAACAAAAAATAACCAGTAAAAAAATCCAAAACCCTACAGTCGATAACAAGTAAATACAACAAACAAAGTTAATATGAGAAGACAAACGATGAAGTAGAATTAATAATCAAAATTAAATAACTTAATATTATATGCAAGAAACAAAAGTTTTTCTACATTTTCTCCCTGCAAATTAGCCCCGATCAGCATAAATTTGTCCAGCAGCACTGAATAATTGCTCACTCGCTACACTAGTAGGAGGAGCTGATAAATATTTGTTAGCTACTCCTTTCAAGTAGGTATAAGGACTTGAGGCCCAATAATTAAAAATATCAGCATTCCTTCTAGCTACCTGCTACAGAAACGAAACAAACATGAAATGACTTGCTCGAAATCTGCTCCAAAACACGATGCGTATGATAGTTTAAGTTTTGCGGAAAAATGGTTCGGCTTCGGCAAAATCTTCGGTCTTTTCTTGCCGAAGCCGAATGTTTTGCCGAAGGTGGAAATTTAAGCCGATTGTGGCCGAAGCCGAATGTTCGGTCGGACTCTACACTAATAATAAACAGAAGTCTATTTTTGAAAAATCTCAAAGCTTGGCTACTTTCACAAACTGAAGTTGAATCTCTACTACAAGTGGCATGTTAATTTCATTACTTCTCACATTAGAATGCTCCATTACTTTCTCGCATACTGTTACTGTCATCATAAACTAATCTGCTCATCTGCTTCCCCTTTCCGGCCTTAAATGTAGTCTTTTGTTTAGATATTGCAATGTTATGCACTTGCTCCTGGTAACATTTTACTACAAAGTGCACCATTTCCTGTTAAATTACCCAGAAATCCATATCAATTATTGCTTGAATTAACTTAATATGTAAGCATCTTTTATGACCGCCTTTCGGGTTAGGTGTTAGAATATACCCGAGGTAAGGCATGCCTGTCGTAAGAGGCGACTAAAATTCACTGGGCCGGATTAAGGTGTTAAGCGACCCGTGCCAGAATCGACCAGGTTGGGGGCCCAGTATAAAAATAGCTCATTCTCTAACGGAGCATCCGGATACTTGGCGACCTCCAAGCCAGCCAGCTTTATCTGTCTAATTCGGATCTCTGGACAGACTGACTACCCTTTCTCCGCTACTCGTGGGAACTAAAATGAGTTCAAATAATCTTCAAAATAATACAAATATAAACCAGGACCCCTTTAAAAAATGCTCAAGGTTCACGAGATCTCCAGCACGCGGATCGCTAGGAAAATCATGCGAAAGCAAAGACCAAGCACAGTCGGTAGCTCAGGGCAATTGCATTACACCGAATAAGCTACAAAATCTCGAACGCGAAAATTCTGATCTCCGCGCCAGACTCCAAAATATGGAATTGCTCTGTGCCGAACTAAAAAAGCAACTAGATGCCATTAAGCCGCAATCTAAATCTGAGTCTGAGTCTGTTTCGCTACTTGACCGCCCCGAAAACTCGAGTTTTCACACGGACGAAGAAGAGCTAGTCCGCGAAACGGACTATATACTTAAAAAAAAGCCAGGTAAGAAGCGCAAAGCTACTTCCTCACCTGATATCGAACAAACAAAGAAGGAAGCCAGCTTTAACACTGCTGAGGTCGATAAGGTAACAAAGCAACCCAAACAAAGACCGCCGCCGCCAATAAACGTTTTTGGAATCGCGGACTACAACAAGTTGCACATAGTCCTGAAATCACTGTGCTCAACCGATTATAAAGTAAGATCTAGTAATATTGATACATGAACTATCAATGTCCTTAATGCAGACAACTACCGTTCGCTTTCGCAAAAATTAAATGCCGAGAAGATTCAATGGCATACGTACGAAAATAAAACGGAAAGACCCATACGCGTTGTAGCTAGAGGATTGCATCCCTCTTGCCTTAAGGAAAACATCGTAAATGACCATAAAAATAAAGGCTTTAAGATAATCGACGCAGTTAATATACTTTCGCAAAAACAGCGCAATGTTGAAAGCGAGAGGACGACCCCAAGACGCGGTCTTCCCCTCTTTAGGCTAACTTTCGACAAAACTGAAAGCCTAGAAAGAATTTATGCCATAAATTAAATTTTGGGACTTGTTGTCAAAATTGAACCTCCGCGGAAAAACTCTAGGAGGATTCCCCAATGTACACGTTACCAGGGATTCAGCCATACTCAGACCTACTGCCTGAAGGAAACTCGCTGTGTAAAATGCGCTGGAAAACATCTGACTCGAGAGTGCAATGCCGCGAAAGAGTCCCCAGCGATATGCATTAACTGCAAGGGAAAACATCCAGCTAACTATCGAGGCTGTGAAGTCGCGAAGGAGTTGCAAAAGCTACGAGATCAATCAAAAACGAAGCCTTTGAAAAACGCAGGGACAGCTAGAATGAGAAATAACAACAGCGGTCCTACTCCAAAGCCTTTAAAGAAGGTAATGGTGACAAACGCTAAAATCACCAATAACAACAACGTCAAAAATAACAATGCGCAAGTGGAAAATGGAAAAACTTACGCGCAAATAGCGGCACGAGTAAATATGACTAATTGTACATCACCGGATCCTACCTCAAATGTGTTCTCAGTAATTCTCGAGAGACCAGAAGAACAGACTAAAATAAAGAAGATAATAGTCGAACGGCTTCGAAGCCAATTTCTGCAACTAATTATGGCAAAGAAGCTCAATATACTTGTGTGGAATGCCAATGGGCTACAGAAAAGGCTTGATGAACTAAATATTTTCATTCAGGAAAAAATAATTGACATATGTTTAATTTCTGAAACTCACCTGGCGACAGAATCGCGCGTGGAACTCAAAGATTACCGCGACTACCACGCTCATCATTCATCGGAAAACGCAAGAGGCGGGTCATCCCTATTCATAAAAGACTGCATTGAACATACTCTGGAAGCAATAATTGAACTTGACAAATTTCAAATGACCGTGGTACGCGCTAAAAATAAAAATTACTCTTTTAGTATATCCTCAATCTATTGCCAATCGCGCTGCAAAATAGAAAAACACGAATTTATTGACCTATTCAACTCTCTTGGACCAATCTTCATTATTGGTGGCGACTTTAACGCGAAGCACACCTTTTGGGGCTCAAGATGTATCTCTCAAAAAGGCAAAACCCTTTACAGGGTTGGTATGGAATGTGGTTGCTATTTTTACTCAACAGGCTCAATACACCCGATCTAATAGACTTCTTTATCGGAAAAGGAGTAAACGCTAGTTACGTCAAAGTTGAAGAAAGCTCCGATCTTTCCTCCGATCATTCTCCAGTTATCCTTTCACTGTGTGAATCTTTGGTTAAGAAACAAAGACCAACCAGATTAACTAACAGCAAAACTCACTGGGAAGATTTCCGAATAGACGTTGTAGACAATACTGAGTTGAAAGTAGCACTTAGAACGCCGTATCAACTTGAAAAACAAGTTGAACGTTTTGTTGAAATCATACAGCAAGCGGCCTAGAATAACACTCCCCGCGAATCGAACAAAGTTCCCAAAGTCGCCATAAGATATCCACCGGAAATCAGAGAAATGATAAAGAAGAAACGAAGAGTGCGGAAAAAGTGACATGAAACCCGGGCACCACAAGATAAAACGTCCTTCAATAGGCTCTGCAACTTGTTGAAAAAATCGATCAAGGACTTCAATAACCAAGGTATTAATAACTACCTTGAAAGATTCACAGCGACAAAGGATACCAACTACCCCATATGGAGAGCCGTTAAAAGTGTTCGAAAACCCCAAATACACGTGGCGCCAATAAGAAGAAACCAATAAGTTGCAGAAACGTTTAAACCATTCGACGGGGAAGTGCTTCCAGAGAATGTCAATACGCTAGACGTGACGACAAACTTTCCAGTAGAAAAGGCTACACTTAGGGAACTTAGACAATAATGGGAGAGATACTTAAAGCGTTGCCGAAAAAAGGTTTGCTAAAGCTGCTCTATCTTATAAATGCCAGCATTAGATTAGAGCATGTACCGCATCAGTGGAAAGTACCCGAAGTTATTATGGTTCCGAAACCCGGTAAACCGCTGACTGAAGTCAAGTCATATAGACCAATGTCGCTTCTCCCGATTACATCGAAGGTCTTCGAGCGAATCCTTCTTAATCGTCTTAAACCAATTACCGACACAAATTTCCTCTTGCCTGACCATCAATTTGGCTTTAGAAGCTAACACTATACAGTTGACCAAGCGCATCGTATAACCGATGTAATTGAACGAGCAATCGAGTGTAAGTTAGTCTGTTCAAGCACATTCCTTGACGTTTCGCAAGCCTTTGATAAGGTATGGCACGAAGGCCTAAAATATAAACTTCGACAAGCCCTACCCCAGCAATTGTCTCGTATTTTAGGTTCATACCTGGAAGACCGACTATTCCGTGCGAGACACGGAAACTAATATTCCACTTTGAAGACAACAAAGACGCGGGTGTCGCAATGAAGTGTACTTGGCCCTCTGCTATATTTGCTTTTTACCCGCGATATACCGCAAACGGACGACACTGTCCTAGCCACATTTGCTGATGACACTGCCATTTTGGCAACGGCTAAAACAGTCGAAGAAGCAACTGCCAAGTTGCAACGTGCCCTTACACGGATTAACAATTGGACAAAGACTTGGCGAATCGCGCTTAATGAAAACAAGTCTGTCCACGTGAACTTCACTCTCAAGAAAATTGAGAATCCACCGGTGCTTATCAACGCAGTACGAATTCCTTACTCGAACGAGGCCAAATATCTCGGTATGACACTCGACGCTAAACTAAAATGGAGAGCACACGTTACGTAAAAACGTGAAGAGCTTGAAACCAAATATAGAGATATTTACTGGCTTATTGGAAAGTATTCCAAGCTTAGCTTAGAGAACAAACTTCTGTTATACAAGCAAGTGCTAAACCCGGTCTGGACATATGGTGTACAACTTTGGGGTTGTACTAAAAATAGTAACATTAATGTATTACAGACATTCCAAAACAAAGTTCTTCGAAGTATTGTTAATGCGCCGTGATACATTAGAAACGATGATATCCACAGAGACTTAGGAGTCGAAAACTTTCAGAACGTAATTAAAATGTTTGCGCGAAAACATAATAATCTATTACAAGGTCATACGAATATTTCTGTTCAACAGATCCTCGACGAGACAAATTTATTGCGCCGTCTGAAGAGGACTAAGCCTCTCGATCTAGCGCGGTGATTAACAGCGCGTAATTTTCTAAATTACACAGGAATTTTCAATGGAAAATCGCCTGCAGGATATCTTATAAAAACAAAATAAAATGCTATAGAAGAACTGCTTGTTGATTGTGAACTCAGTCGTGGTTTGCATAAGGGAGGTGTTTTTTAGTGAGTACGAATCTCACACTACTATAGGCACCGGGCCTATAGTGTCTATGAAGATTTCTCACCTTCCCACGAAAAAAAAAAAAATTTTATGTATTATGAAATTTAATTGAATTGAAATTGTTATTTGAAATGGAAATAAATAATACAATACAATACAATACAATACAAGTCTACAGGTCCTCAGTCTATGTCCGTATTTCAAACAACCAAAACATAGTTTGTTTCTTTTGAGGAATTCCCATTTGGTAGGAGCAACTAAATTGGCGAAATTGTTGCATTTAAGATGTAAGATGTTCTCCCGTTTTGACCTCAAATCACCTCTACTTTGATTGGGTAGTAGCAACGAAGTCGTTGTAATGACGCAAATGAGATGGGCTATGTGGCTCAACCACTCACTAAAATGTTTAATAGTGGGAAACTACTTTGCGCCCAATCCATCCTCTTGCTCATGGGCAATTTGTTCACTAACTCGTCTATAAGCGTGGGATTAGCCAGATGCTGATACATGCCACTAGCTTCATGAAAGATTGCTAAATTTTGCACTTTTGTTGAAAAAGGTATTAAAAGCTCTAATTTATCTTCTGAAATTTGTCTGATGTCTCTTACCTTTTTAAACTGTCTTTGAATAAAACATTCTGGACGACCAAAACGGAATTCTAAAGTCGCCATAACCTGCTCGATGTTGTTTGGATGTATGAGAAGAGATTCGCCCACTTCTCCTGCATCTCCCTTTATGCTCCTTTGCAGGCGAAACATGTTTTCCACTTTTGTATACTGGAACATATTGGTGATTTCCGGAAATGCTGTACAAAACATCGGCCAGTCTTCTGGGCTTCCATTAAATTCGGGCAAGTCATGCAATCTCCAATGGAAACCATAGCTATTTAAGGACGACTGCTGGTTGAAGTGGACTTGTGGTAAAGTTGATTGAGGTTAGAAGCGTTGTCCATCAAATGTTTGGGGCGTATTGAGAGGTGGCAGAAAGCTCGGAATTGTGTTCGTTGATGTGAAACTACTAGATGTTGGATGACAGGTGCTAGTGGACACTTTTGGTGGAGATTGCATCTTTTGAAAGGTAGTCGTACGTGGCCATGTGTATGACGATAATGAATTATATTGGTCTGGTGTAATGTAGCTAGTGGTGAGTGAACAGCCTGGGATAGGTACCGTTACGGTAGCCAATGATGTTGAGGCATGAGCTGGTATTTGTGCAACGGCGTTTGAGAAGCTTGGCGTAAATGAACTGGTCATGGCGGAATTTGTTGAAACGGATCCAGCGGTTGAGGTGGCGATTTCCGTTGGTCATTGTTGAATTAGTAATTGTTCCAGACGTTGACGTTCCTGCCTTTCGTTAACGATAGATGTTGTTGCCGCTTCCAACTGGGCACACTTCCTGGAAGACCTTTGATTAAAGTCCCTTGATCAGATCGGTCTTCGCCTCTTCATTTGGGATGGCAAACACTTCCGGCCACTTACTGGAGTAATAAATGACCACGAGGGTGTATCGCTTGCCATTGAAGGTTTCGCGAAACGGCCCAGCGATGCCGATGGCTATTTGTTCGAATTGTGCTCCGACATCGTATTATTGCATTCGTTCCTGTGGCTTTGCTTTTGGGCCCTTGGTAGCCGCACACCTTATGCACTTTTTGCACCAATTCTCGACATCTTCTTTTGGACTTAGCCAATAGAAGCGCTCTCTTACCTTCTCCAACGTCTTGCTTATACCCAAATGACCGCCTGAGATGCCGTCATGTATTTCATAGAGCACTTGGCTGATTCTGGACCATGACACTATTAGCTCCATACGAGATGTTGTCCCATCTGCACTTTCCCATTTTCTCTTCAGCAAACCATCTTGCACACAAAGCGAGACCCACTGTGCCCAGTATGCCTTCAGAGTTTGGCTCCGATCTGATATCTGCTGCTAGCTTGGTCTTTCCAAGCCAATATTGGTTCGATGTCTTTGTCGGCCTGTTGGGAGGAACGGATTTCATCTATACTCCAACCCTCCATTGGCTCAGTCCTGATCATTTGGATAGTGGCATGTTCTTTCGCTTCTTTACGGTTGCAGTGTTCACATTATACTCCGCACGGTCGACGAGAGAGAGCATCAGCATTTGAGTAGAGTTTTTCCTTGCGGTGTTGCACTTCAAAGTCGTAGCCCTGGAACTGCTCAATCCATCCTGCAACTAGGCCTTCAGGGTTCTTAAATTGAAATAGCCATTTCAGAGCTGTCTGTCTGAAGAATGAACTTTTATCCATAGAGGTGCTTATGGAAATGCTTCATAGTCAGAATTAAAGCCTGGAGGGTACTTTGCTGTAGTATCAACTCCGAATTTAAAATTGCTAGCGTCTGCGTCCACGGTGAACATTTTTCCGGGTGTGGGGTAACCCAGGATGGGGGCATTGCACAACTTGGCAAGTTCCAAAAAGTTTCTCAGTTGGTGTTTATCATTGGGGCAGGACAACTTTCCACCACTTCGATTTTGTCAGGATCTGCCCTTACTCCTTCCGCGGGTATAAAGTGATATATTACTTCTGGACGGACCAATGCAAACTTTTCTGGGTTCAGCGTCAAATGAACGCTCGCAGCCTCTCAAACACTTCTTTTAGATTTTGGTGATGCTCCTCGAACGTCTTTCCTCTGACGATAACATCGTCCAGATATCCTAAGCAGGTTTTTCTGCGTTCCATACAAATTTCCATTTTGCTAGAAAATTCAATTCCATTGAAATATGAAAATCTTATGTAAATATATATGACGCTGTTCACATTCATATGGATATCACAATATCTGTTTTATTAAAAAAATTTACATATTGAATTTTTCTTTGTTCGCTTTAACAGTTTGAGCTTTGCATAGATACGATGGTATGCGTTGCTTTTTTCAAAGAATCGGATAGTGCCTGCTTACATTGGCGACGGGATGAAAGTCCTCACCATGAACGTCGTGTTCACATTTTCATATGGTTGAAAGACTTTTTGACAAGTGGAACACTTGAATCGGAGCGTTTTTAATTTTTAAATTGGAGCAGTTGGCCTGAAACTTACCTTTTTTCCTATTTGAAAATCCACTTTAGAAATGGATTTTCGGTGGAAGTAACCCTTCTTCTTCCCACTTCAATAAAAAGCGTTCCCTCTCTTTCGGACAATCTTCCTGCCGACGCAAATGTGAACAGGCACATACATCGCATACGAGTTGGGGAATAGATATGTGAATTCACACCTTATATGAAACAAATACGAAAGAAATATTTCCATAGACTTACAAAGCTTGGAGTAGCTCGAACGGATTGCAATTTTCCTTCAAATTTCGTGTTATCAATTTCGTTTTATTTTTTTCTTGCTTTTTCTGTTTTTCGGAGAGGAAAGTAAATGTCTTGTTGTGCATGTTTTGTTTATTTTGTAATTATATCATAAAACGAATAAACAGATACTAGTGATCAATACGACTCTACAGTTATCACCAGAGTCGTAACACATGGAGCAAAATGGACCAGTTTTGTGTCTGAGTGCCGAAAAAAGATGTTGGGAATTATACGAGTATATATCACCATAGTAATCGGATTTTGACAACTGACAACATATCCGAAAAAAAAATTTTGAATTTCGGGGAAAAAATTCTGGCTGCTTTCCAAAATGAAAACTGGTAACAGTACGCAGTACGTTCCGAAATTCAATGTGAATGTATTCGTCGGCGTGTTGGCATAAACCAATGACTTAACGTAGCCCCACAGAAAATAGTCAAGCGGTGTTAAATCGCACGAACGAGGCGACCAATCGACTGGCCCATTTCTTGAGATAACACGCTCACCATACTTACTCTTCAATAAATCCATTGTAGCGTGTGCTGTGTGGCATCATCCTGTTGAAACCACATGTCGTCCAAGTCCATATCTTCCAATTCGGGCCAAAAATAATCGGTGATCATGGCGCGATAACCCTGACCATTCACAGGGCCAATAACGCCGCCGGCATGCAAACCGCACCAAACAGTTATTTTTTGTGGATGAAGTGGTGATTCATGAAGCACAAGCGATTTTCACCCGACCAATAACGCATGTTTTGCTTATTGACGAACCCATTGAGCCAAAAATGAGCTCGTCACTGAAGGTGATTGTGCGATGAAACTCATCATCTTGGCGCATCTTCTCCAGAACCCAATCGGAGAACGTACGTCGCTTCAAATGGTCCATCGACTTCAATTCTTGAGTCAGCTTGATCTTGTACGGCTCTAAACCAAGATCCTTACGCAAAATACGCGATAATGTGGTCTGAGCGATGCCCAATTCTTGAGAACGCCATGGAATTGACTGATTTGGATCGTTTGCTACGGACGCCTGAACGGCAGTGATATTTTCGACACTTCGACCAACCCGTTGTCTCACTGACACGGCAACATCACACAACGAATATGTAGACTCAAATTTTTGCACTAAACTTGTTATTGCCTGTCTACTAGGACGAGAATTACGACCAAAAATTGGAGCTAACGCTCTTAAAGTTGCAGTCACCGACTCCGAATTTCGGTAGAAAATTTTTATAATTTGCGGACCTTGCTCGTTCGTGTACTTAACCATGATGAAAATGTTGAGTTTACTGAATATATTGACAGTGACAGTTTGACGATTAGTGAAAGAGTGCGTTCACAAATTAAATTAAAAGTTATCAAGTCCCTATTGGAAAACCCTTTATATTCTTTTAAATAAATAAAAGCATTCAATTATATTATTATAATTATTTATATGCAGAAATCAATGGACAAAAAGTGAGATTTTACACTTAATTAAACACATAAATTTTAGATTGCTATCGCATACACCCTACAAAAACATAGTTATGTAGGTATGAATAAAAAGTTATGACGGATAAAAAACTGCAAACACCTGCATAATTTTTCAATATTGTAAAATGTTTGTGTGGGTACAAATGATAGAACTTATTCTTTTCAATACAAATCCCTTTATTCAGTACAGTTACAATTCACTTTTTAATTCTTTCTCTCAGTACAATTCAATTTCTCAACCACATATACTTTTCTTATCTTTTACTTAAACCACTTAATCACTTCTTCTAATTAACACTTCAAATTCAACTTTGGAACTGACTTGCATACCTTTGGGATGCTGGTATTTATACTCGAATGACATACTTCGAGAACAATCCACGTCATCCAGCGTTCCATACAAGTTCCAATTTGCTAGAAAATTCGATTCTACTCTCCTCGACTGTCTTTGCTAATCCAGTATCGAAACCTTCTAGTCTCCGAGTTTCGACATTTTCTGCTAGATGTCGCTGCTCACATTTGAGTGGTTATCACATTGCTCCCTCCCTACAGTTGTTCGTCCCGAACAACTTCGTCATTCAGCATCCCGTTGAAATGACACATTCTATCCAAATGGACCACTTTAAATTTTAGTCGATCCCCACGCTGGATCCGGTAGACAACGTCATTAATGCGGGTTATCACCTTGTATGGACCTTCCCAGTCCTGTTGCAATTTTGGTGATTTGCCTTTCTTACGCTGAGGATTATACAGCCAAATCAGATCTCCTTCGTTGAAACCGGAAGATTTCGCCTTGATATCGTACCTAGTTTTCATGCGGCTGCTTGCTAGCTTCATCTTTTCTCTGGTGTCTTCATGCAATTTACGAATCCTGCTGCGTAAGTCATTCACGTACTCGTTCACCTCTTTGGGCTCCGTCGGTGGGGATCCGAATTTTGCTTCACTTGGCAACCGAATCGTTTGACCAAATAAGATCTCGGATGGTGTGTGCCCTGTTGAGCTATGGACCGCGTTTCGGTAGGCCATTAAGAAGAGGGGTATGTGTCGATCCCAATCCCGCTGGCAGTTGCTGACAACCTTAGATAGATGCTCATTCAAGGTCCGATTGAATCGCTCGACCATTCCATCAGATTGAGGGTGTAGTGGCGTTGTCCTTGTCTTTCTTATTCCCAAATATTGGCATATTTCCTGGAAGACTTTTGATTCAAAGTTTCGCCCTTGATCAGAGTGCAGCTCCATTGGGACCCCAAATCTGCTCATCCAGTTGTTGACTATCTGTTCGGCTACGGTCTTAGCCTCTTGATTTGGGATGGCAAACACTTCCGGCCACTTACTGAAGTAATCCATGACTACGAGAGTATATCGGTTTCCATTAAAGGTTTCGGGAAACGGCCCAGCGATGTCGATGGCTATTCGTTCGAAAGGTGCTCCGACATTGTATTGTTGCATTTGTCCATGTGGCTTTACTTTTGGGCCCTTGGTAGCCGCACATCTTATGCACTTTTTGCACCAATTCTCGACATCTTGTTTAGCGCTTAGCCAATAGAAACGTTCCCTTACCTTTTCCAACGTCTTGTTTATTCCCAAATGGCCTCCTGAGACTCCGTCATGTATTTCATGGAGCACTTGGTTGACTCTGGACCGTGGCACAATTAGCTGCATACGAGATGTTGTCCCATCTGCAGTTTCCCATTTTCTCTTCAGCAATCCATCTTGCACAAAAAGCGAGTCCCACTGTGCCCAGTATGCCTTCAGAGTTTGGCTCCGATCTGATATCTGCTGCCAGCTTGGTCTTTCCTCGTGTTCCTTCCAGGCCAATATTGGTTCGATGTCATTGTCTGCCTGTTGGGAGGAACGGACTTCGTCTATACTCCAACCTTCTATTGGCTCAGTCCTGATCATTTGGATAGTTGCCTGTTCTTTCGCTTCTTTACGGTTGCAGTGTTCGCATTTTACCCCGCACGGTCGACGAGAGAGAGCATCAGCATTTGAGTGGAGTGTTCCCTTGCGGTGTTGCACTTCAAAGTCGTAGCCCTGCAACTGCTCGATCCATCTTGCAACTTGGCCTTCAGGGTTCTTAAATTGGAGTAGCCATTTCAGAGCTGCGTGGTCTGTCCGGAGAATGAACTTTTGTCCGTAGAGGTACTTATGGAAATGCTTCGTAGCCAGAATTAAAGCCAGAAGCTCGCGCCGGGTTACACAGTAGTTCCTTTCAGGTCTGGAGAGTACTTTACTGTAATATGCGACCACTTTCTCTTGACCATCATGAACCTGGGAAATCACAGCTCCGACCCCAACATTGCCAGCGTCTGCGTCCACGATGAACATTTTTCCGGGCGTCGGGTAACCCAAGATGGGGGCATTGCACAGCTGTCGCTTCAGTTCTTGAAATGCTTTTTCGCATTCTCCAGACCACCTGAACTGTCGGCCTTTTTCTGTAAGTTGATGCAGGCTCTTCGCAATGCCAGCAAAATCCTTTACGAACCTTCTGTAATACGTGGCGAGTCCCAAGAAGCTTCTCAGTTGGTGTTTATCTTTTGGAGAAGGCCAACTTTTCACGGCTTCGATTTTGTCAGGATCCGTTCTTACTCCTTCCGCTGATATAATGTGACCCAGATATTTTACTTCCGGACGAAACAAGGCGCACTTTTCCGGGTTGAGCTTTAAATGAGCACTTCGTAGCCTCTCAAACACTTCTTTTAGATTTTCGCGGTGCTCCTCGTACGTCTTACCTATGACTATAACGTCGTCCAAATATACTAGGCAGGTTTTCCAGGTGAGTCCTTGCAATGTTCGTTCCATTAGTCGCTCGAAGGTGGCCGGAGCGTTGCACAGTCCAAACGGCATCACTGCAAACTGCCAAAGACCGCTTCCTGTAGTGAAGGCAGTTTTCTCACGGTCCGTACGATTTATCTCTACCTGCCAGTAACCGCTCTTCAAGTCAAGTGTTGAAAACCATTTCGCTCCAGAAAGCATATCCAAAGTGTCATCGATTCTCGGAAGTGTGTAGCTGTCCTTTTTAGTGACATCATTGAGACGTCGGTAGTCTACACAAAATCTCGTGCTGCCATCTTTCTTCTTCACGAGGACCACTGGAGATGCCCACGGACTTTGCGATTCTTCAATCACTCCCTCAGCTTTCATCTTCGACATCATTTCGGCAACTTCTGTTTGCTTTGCCAATGGAAGACGCCTTGCAGGTTGACGGATTGGTCGAGCGTCTCCGGTGTCAATGTGGTGTTGAACAATATGCGTACGTCCATATTCTCCGTCTTGTGTAGCAAATATATCAGCGTACTCACCGATTATTTTTTCTGCCAGGATTCGCTGATCTTCGTCCAGATTACAGAGGCTGAGAATTTTGTTCTTGATTTTTATGCTCTGAACTGTTGTGACCGGTTTTGCACCCTTTTTTTCCGTTGTGGTCGATATAGCCTCAACAGGTACGCATTTTCCCACTATCTCCCCCTTTTTCACCTTTACACTGAATGTCTTTGGATTTAGAATCCTTACAGGGACCATGTTGCTCTTTGGCTCCACTAAGGTCTTTCCCACCATGAAGTCTCTTTTCTTTTCTGGCTCCATCAAATAGAATCGGTGGCTACCAGTACCACCTTCCACTTTTGCCCACAAAATTGCTTCTGACGAAGGCTCTAGGCTCTGATTGCTGCAGATGACGACATTTGAGACTGAGGTATTGGCGTTTCCGTATATCATTGGTATCTCCATGTTTCCGTATTTCAGGGTTTGTGCCCCCAAGTCGACTACAAGTCCATGTTCCCTCATGAAGTCTGTACCAATGATGCACTCGTCACATATGTCAGCTACCAGAAACGCGTGAGTGAATGTTATTCCGGCCAATTGGATTTTTATGCGGACTTCACCATATACCTTAATCGTTGCTCCTGTAGCTGTTCGCAAGCTGCAACTGCTAGTGTTATGCAACCAAGACTTCTGCACAAGATTCCTCCTGATGATTGAGGCCGTGGCACCGGTGTCTATTGTTGCCATCCATTTTTCTTTTCCACTTACTACTTCTACTAGAAGGCTTTCGCTGCATCGTTTTGCCAGCGAGACTTGGATGATGGTCCTGGGGCCGTCGACTCCTGCTACCAACTTCTGCCCCGCGAAGTTGGTGCTTAAGCATTTCCCGACTGATGGCTTCGGGAAGGTTGACCGGCTTCTTGATAGCTGTTTCTGCTGGTTTCTTCCTCTATTGGCTTGCCACAACAGTGAGGGCAGTCTTTTCGTCGCACCGGTTCTTTACACTGCCTTTGAAGGTGTCCAATTTTATTGCAATTCCAGCAGCGCATTATCCGTCTATCACGTCGAGTATCTCGTTCCTCGGCACTAATTCTTGCGCAGGAGCATTCAATAGATGCTACTTCCCTGACGAAATGTGTTCCCCTGGAAGCCTGATTGGCTGCTTCCATCGCCAGAGCGAAGGCAAGTGCTTCAGCAAGGGTTCTTTTCCCGGCCATCCTTACTGCTGACTATAGCTTCGAATCTGCAATTCCCCTGATAAATGCATCTTTTGCCATTTCGTCGATAATTTCCTGGCCTGCGGTGGGGTATGACAGATGTGCCAGTCTACTCACGTCTGCTTGGAGCTGCTGAAGTGTTTCTCCTCGTTGCTGCGTTCGGCTTTGCAATTGGACCTTGTAGACCTCCTGCATGTGGCTATCCCCAAACCGTTTCTCGATAGCCTGTACTAAAGTCACATAATCTTTGTGCTTTTCGATATCTACTGTTGAAGCATAAAAACCGATGACATCAAATGAACCCATTTATAAGAAAACAGATAACATCAAACAAACATATCAGAAACAAAATCCACAAAAGTCTACACTACAAACGTCAAATAGTACAACAACAAACAAACAAAAACATAACCGCCTAGAAATGTATAAATTCCATAACCGAATAAAATATTATTATAACGTTTTAAAATACAAAACTGTGCGTTTCATTTTTCCGCTCTAGCGTTATTTTCTTTATTTTAAACGGTTTTACGAACCTAGTTAAAATTATATACAGTCCATTTTTATCAACAAAAAATACATAGTTTCGCAAAGAAACATTTGGTCCTTCGAGCCTGTGTATTTGAATCATTTGGTCATTTGTGATTTACATTAAATTTTAAACAAAGTGGCATTTTTACGAATGCAAAATATTTGATACATTTGGTTGAAACAACCTGTTTATGAAATAAATTTACTATTCTACGAATAAACTAAGTGCTTTAAAAAGTGAAGGATTTTTTTGAAAATCTTAACAAAGTTCTTATATACATATACTCATACATATATACACATATATAGTTCTGCCAATAATATAAATAAAATTTTACATAAAAGCCCGCGTTCCATGTACAAATTATTGTAAATTTCTCGCGCCGTGAAATTATATATATGTACATATAAAAAAAAATACAGAGAACACCTGTAATTCATCCGCAACAAACTGCAACAGTAATCATCTCAGCATCTGGAGAAATTAGCTGCCGGCATCACAGCAATTAGCAGATTCCCAAGATCAATTCGTCTGGAAGCAGAAAAATAAAGCAAGTGAGTACACATACATATACTTATTTAAAACTCGTCCAGTGTTGTACTTACATACGTATTAAATTAAAATAAAATAATATGGCTGAACAAAAAATAAGTTCTTCAGTTCAAGGCGGTGAACTGCAGAAGGATCTTCTCAGCCAGATCGTAAGAAATTTTACTAATTTCAAAAAAGCTCCAAAAGAACGCCGGGGCCAGGGTTATCTTACCAGCCGACTCTCTTTGTTGGAAGATGACATCAAGGTAGCACGAGCCTATCATCAGGCGATCGTTGGTGGGGGGAGGCTAGAAGCTACGCTGAAAAAAGAAGAGTTATTAGTGATCTACGAACAGTTAACGGACATTTACCTGGAATACAAAGCAGAGTTGATGGATGCATTGGAACAATGCAAGAAATCATCTACAGTTCCAGCAGCTATTGTTCCAGGTGTTGAACGTGTTGTGCCATTAGTAACATCCTCAATTTCCTATGCTTCTTCCTCATCTACGTCTGCTGTATTAATTAGTAACAGTACATCGGTTGTGAATGCTACGACAACTACCAGTTTGCAGGATATTGCACGAATTTCAAATGTAACAGCTATACCTTCTACATCGAGTATTGCAAGCAACAATTCGAGCACACCTGTACCCATATCCATACCCCCAATAGTATCTGTACCATCTACTTCAGCCTGCTTGACATCAATGTCGAATACACTAACACAAAACTTGTTAAATATGCTTTCGGATCCCATAATTAACTACAGCGAACAACTGAATACTGGTAATCACAGTGGAAGTGTCAGCGTTGATGAAGATGAAGATGACTTTTCAGACATAAGTGAAGAATTTGTGATGTGTTTAGCACGGCCAAAACTAATTTCACACAGTAAAGCTGGAGCAGCACATGCTCCAGTTGAGACAAAGAATGTTCTACATGAACCGGCAAATAGTATACGTTCTGGAAATTCTGATGCACTCAGTGTCCGACTGGATATAAGTTCTTCAATAGAAAAAGAACAAGATTGCCAATCCCTGTCGCCAATTCCACAGTTAAATGGACGCTCATTCATAAGGCCACAAACATCACGTGCCTTATCAAACACAGAAACAACAGCTGAGATAACTTCAATGAACAACAATATCACAGGGTTCGACGTTGAAAAAGATATAGAAAATCATTCTCCCGAAGTATCCACTTCTGAATTATCTTCGACGAACATAACAATTATTCAAGTATCAAATCCGTTGCCATCTTCCAATAAAGGACCTGAAATATTTAAATTTCCCGATCCATTAAATAACCATGCTGAGGAATACAAAAGTAATGTGCAAATAATTCCGTCCAATCTTAGTACAATTCCAGTTCATCCAGCTGCAGTGGCCAACCAATATTCTTCACCGGCAAAAGCAAAGAAATCTTCAGCAGCGGATTCACATTTTGAAAATAATAAAATCACAACCGTACATGTAACAGGTGGCGCGACTGCTACAAACGCATATGGTTCGGTTTATCCAAGTTCTTCATCGCTCACACCAAAGCTATCGAAGAAAATTATTCTAACAACTAACACTTCCGGTGTGACTAATATCGCTGTAAACAACGCTATTCAACAGAAAGCAGCTCACTATGAGAAGGTATTTCTCACCTCAAGTATTCCTATCGCAACGCGGGAAATGCAAGTTTTAAACGAACAAATTGCAAGTGAAACGACAGCTCCTACCTCCCCGAAATTAGGAAGAGTAGATAATGCAGCTAGTCAATCAGTTAATACTCAGTCTTCATCGTTAATGGTCTCATCAACATTATCACTCACAAATTCGGCAGGACTGAAAAAGAAGCCGACCACTGTTGATAATAGTCGAATGAGTATCGCTACCCAAACATCTTTGTCTACGACAACTGGAAGTAGTGTTCCATTACCCTCAACTTCGGCTTCGTCTCCAGCTCATGTCAGTCGTAATATTAAACCAAGCCCAGCGATGCACAGAAAGAGAATGATACATGAAGGGCGAGAAAATTGTCCACCATCTTCATTAGTTCATCGACCGTTTTTAACGCGTGGACTTACAGAAGCAGTGATAAATACACGACCTAGTCGTAAGGATTTGAGCAAACCATCATATCCTAAGAACAATCAAGGTTATAATAACAACGGTGAATCACATAGTGCCGTTGAGCGTACTCGTTCTGATTCGTTGGAACATTGTAGGCGTAGTTCCTCGACTTCAGATGCTCCAACATCTCGGCCACGTATCAATAACAATGAGACACGAATTTCTACTCGTATTCAACAGCCACCGCAACCATTTCGACTAGCACACGAGAATGCTTTAAATGCTCAATCTTCAAAGCGAATGACGTTACGTGAGCAACAGGTGTTGCAATTGCGAAGAGAAATTATGCATCCTGGAGGGGTTAGATTACAATTACGGCGGAAAGATTGCATTGGATCTATTGCGTGGGTGGACGCATTCGGAGCGATTTGGGTTGCGGATTGGAAACAAAAGGAGCACCCGGTGCTATACAATGCTCTTCATATTGGTGAACAACTTATTCCCATTGCAGGAATTACAACCACTTCAGCAGCTGAAGCAAATAAAGTGATCCGTAACACAAATACTCTTTTTCTTGAGGTTTTAATAAGAAGAGTGCCATTTGGCCGAGGCCACGCAATTCGTAGAGAACGCGAAGGTCTATGTCTTGGCTTAATACGCGATGGTAATACTTCTACAATAGTTGATGTTGTACCAAACAGTCTTACAGCCCGTCATGGTCTTCCTCCAAAAGCGCAATCCTGTGATGGAACAACGCTGACATTTTGGATACTAACAGAAATTAATGTAAGACCTCTTAACCTATTCTTTAAGGAGAATGAAATCCGTGATCGTCTAAATTGTGTTGGTCGGGATATCTCGATTCTCGTACAGCCTTCTGATCTTATCACGAAACTGAAGAAACAACTAAAATCTCTTCGCAGCCATAAAGATTACATAGTGCAGTAATTGGATTAACACATCCTAAATACGCCCTGCTAGGCACAATTTACTCAGTCGTTGATGTACATAAAAACAAAGTTACATTCCACAACAAAAGGACTTAATTTTTTTACATAAATCCATATAATACAATATACATATAATACTTAACATTAAACACACAAACATTTTACAATAATGTGACAAATTCAATAATAGATCTAGAAATATTATAATAAAAACTTAGCGGAGCCGACCACCTAGCCTAGACCCAAAATTCGATATTTTGCGTAGCACATCCATAAACCGATGTTTCAGCAAGGACACACTCCGTAATCTTGAAAGCTAAGCTCACAACTCCGAATATCGAATTCCGAATTCCGAATTCAATGGAACAACAAAACTTAAATAATGAAAACCTCTCATAAACTGATATCACTTAAAAAATGTAATTAATTAATGAAACTTAAACACTAAAAGCTTAATACTACAACTTATAACTAAACTTATCTTGGATCAACGCTTCAAAGATCGACCCAGACATTCAATATTAATGTGATAACCACTCAAATGTGAGCAGCGACATCTAGCAGAAAATGTCGAAACTCGAAGATTAGAAGGTTTCGATACTGGATTAGAAACTGGAGAGTAGAATCGAATTTTCTAGCGAATTGGAAATTGTATGGGACGCTGGATGGCGAGGATTGTTCTCGAAGTATGTCATTCGAGTATAAATACCAGCATCCCAAAGGTATGCAAATCAGTTCCAAAGTTGAATTTGAAGTGTTAATTAGAAGAAGTGATTAAGTGGTTTAAGTAAAAGATAAGAAAAGTATATGTGGTTGAGAAATTGAATTGTATTGAGAGAAAGAATTAAATAGTGAATTGTAACTGTACTGAATAAAGGGATTTGTATTGGAAAGAATAAGTTCTATCATTTGTACCCACACAAACATTCTACATTGGTGTCAGAAGTGGGATAGGACTTATTGTGTGTAAAAAAAAAAAAAAAAAAAAGTGTTTGCTGACTATTTGAAAAAGCTAGAATGGGTCGAAAACTATTGCAGTTGACCCTCGTCCAACTCAAATCCGAGTTGAACAAGAGAAGCCTCAGCGCCAGTGGAGGAAAAAGTGACCTGGTGCTCCGACTTCAGGAGGCTTTGAACAACGAGGGACATGATCCTGATGCATATTCCTTTGATGTTGACGAGGATGAACAGACAAGTACCGGCAATGACATGGCTGCAATGATGCAACTCCTCTTATTAAAAATGGACGAACAAAAGAATAGCCTCGAACAAAAGCTGGACGAACAAAAGAAAAATATGGAAGAACAGAAGAACATTCTCCAGAACAGTCTGGAACAAAAATTCAACGAACAAACCAACAATCTGCACGGTCTTCAACAGAAAATGGATGAACAAAAGAATAATCTGGAAGAACAAAAGAACATTCTCCAGCAAAAATTCGAAGAAATCGATGACAAATTTGAAAGAATAGAGAAGAACGTTGATGACAAATTTGATAGAATAGAGAAGAATGTTGGCGAAAAATTCGAGGAAATGGACAGCAAAGTTCAGCAACTGGCAAAAGAGCTCGACACAGTGCGAAAACAGAAACTGCGAGAATGTTCTTTAAGCGGTCCAAGGAGAAAAGATTTGAAGCCTCCCTCATTCGATGGCCAGACCTCATGGTCTACTTATAAGAAGCAGTTTGAAATAGCTGCCTGTGCAAACGACTGGGACAATGAGGAGAAGTGCTTTGCCCTAGCGATGGCCTTACGTGGTCCTGCGGCAGAATTGTTACAAACAATCGATATCGAAAAGAATAGAGACTATATGGTTTTAGTGCAGGCTATCGAGAAACGGTTTGGGGATAGCCACATGCGGGAAGTTTACAAAGTTCAATTGCAAGGCCGTATGCAGCAACGAGGAGAAACACTGCAACAGCTCCAAGCAGACGTGAGTAGACTGGCACATTTGTCATATCCCACCGCAGGCCAAGAAATAATCGACGAAATGGCAAAGGACGCATTCATCAGGGGAATTGCAGATTTGAAGCTACAATCAGCAGTAAGGATGGCCGGGAAAAGAACCCTTGCTGAAGCACTTGCCTTCGCTCTGGCGATGGAAGCATCCAATCAGGCTTCCAAAGGAATGCATTTCGTAAGGGAAATAGTATCTGGTGAATGCTCCTGCTCAAGACCAACTACTATGCAACGAAATATCCCGCGGGAGAGCCGAAGAATGCGCTGCTGGAACTGCGATAAAGTAGGACATTTGCAAGGGCATTGTAAAGAACCGGTACGACGAGAAGGCTGTCTGCACTGGGGTTACAGGCAAATAGAAAGAAAAACCGGCAGAAACGGCTACAAAGAAACCGGTCAAATTTCCAGAAGCCATCAGTTAGGAAATGTTTACTTCGCGGGGCAGAAGTCTGTAGCAGTCGACGACTCCAGGGTAATTATCCCAGTCTCACAGGTAAAACAATGCAGCCAAAGCCTCCCAGCAGAAGTAGTCAGTGGTAAAGAAGCGAAACAACAGGCAACTATCCAAACGATCAGGACTGAGCCAATAGAGGGTTGGAGTATAGACGAAATCCGTTCCTCCCAACAGGCAGACAATGACATCGAACCAATATTGGCCTGGAAAGAACACGAGGAAAGACCAAGCTGGCAGCAGATATCAGATCGGAGCCAAACTCTGAAGGCATACTGGGCACAGTGGGACTCGCTTTTTGTGCAAGATGGATTGCTGAAGAGAAAATGGGAAAGTGCAGATGGGACAACATCTCGTATGCAGCTAATTGTGCCACGGTCCAGAGTCAACCAAGTGCTCCATGAAATACATGACGGAATCTCAGGAGGCCATTTGGGAATAAACAAGACGTTGGAAAAGGTAAGGGAACGTTTCTATTGGCTAAGCGCTAAACAAGATGTCGAGAATTGGTGCAAAAAGTGCATAAGGTGTGCGGCTACCAAGGGCCCAAAAGTAAAGCCACATGGACAAATGCAACAATACAATGTCGGAGCACCTTTCGAACGAATAGCCATCGACATCGCTGGGCCGTTTCCCGAAACCTTTAATGGAAACCGATATACTCTCGTAGTCATGGATTACTTCAGTAAGTGGCCGGAAGTGTTTGCCATCCCAAATCAAGAGGCTAAGACCGTAGCCGAACAGATAGTCAACAACTGGGTGAGCAGATTTGGGGTCCCAATGGAGCTGCACTCTGATCAAGGGCGAAACTTTGAATCAAAAGTCTTCCAGGAAATATGCCAATATTTGGGAATAAGAAAGACAAGGACAACGCCACTACACCCTCAATCTGATGGAATGGTCGAGCGATTCAATCGGACCTTGAATGAGCATCTATCTAAGGTTGTCAGCAACTGCCAGCGGGATTGGGATCGACACATACCCCTCTTCTTAATGGCCTACCGAAACGCGGTCCATAGCTCAACAGGGCACACACCATCCGAGATCTTATTTGGTCACACAATTCGGTTGCCAAGTGAAGCAAAATTCGGATCCCCACCGACGGAGCCCAAAGAGGTGAACGAGTACGTGAATGACTTACGCAGCAGGATTCGTAAATTGCATGAAGACACCAGAGAAAAGATGAAGCTAGCAAGCAGCCGCATGAAAACTAGGTACGATATCAAGGCGAAATCTTCCGGTTTCAACGAAGGACATCTGGTTTGGCTGTATAATCCTCAGCGTAAGAAAGGCAAATCACCAAAATTGCAACAGGACTGGGAAGGTCCATACAAGGTGATAACCCGCATTAATGACGTTGTCTACCGGATCCAGCGTGGGGATCGAGGAAAATTTAAAGTGGTCCATTTGGATAGAATGTGTCATTTCAACGGGATGCTGAATGACGAAGTTGTTCGGGACGAACAACTGTAGGGAGGGAGCAATGTGATAACCACTCAAATGTGAGCAGCGACATCTAGCAGAAAATGTCGAAACTCGAAGATTAGAAGGTTTCGATACTGGATTAGCAACTGGAGAGTAGAATCGAATTTTCTAGCGAATTGGAAATTGTATGGGACGCTGGATGGCGAGGATTGTTCTCGAAGTATGTCATTCGAGTATAAATACCAGCATCCCAAAGGTATGCAAATCAGTTCCAAAGTTGAATTTGAAGTGTTAATTAGAAGAAGTGATTAAGTGGTTTAAGTAAAAGATAAGAAAAGTATATGTGGTTGAGAAATTGAATTGTATTGAGAGAAAGAATTAAATAGTGAATTGTAACTGTACTGAATAAAGGGATTTGTATTGGAAAGAATAAGTTCTATCATTTGTACCCACACAAACATTCTACATTAAAATAAATAAACTAAATAAACAATGCAACGTCATTTAAACAAAATCTACTCACCTGAATTATTTATTACTTTGAATTTCCCCGTCGTCACCCAGTCTTCTGCTTCATCAATTAAAGTGATAACTTTAATCACTTTACATTTTAAATTCAATAAAAATTTAATTTTACACAAAACTACACAAAACCACCACCGGTAGGATTTTGAGGTAAACAACTATTAAATCATCAATGGCAATTTAATACTATATGTACTGCATTTCGTGCATGCATATAGTGCCAGTTGGAGTAAGAAAGATAGATATAGCCATATTACGTATGTGTTCTATCGTTGTAATTATTGAGTGATCGCTGTCCTTTTCTTTGTTATGTGTTTGAATGTCATAATAATAATCTTCTTTCTCATTACATGAGCATCGGCAAGGTAGATCACAAACTTGGCAAACTTTTCATTATTACATAATAGGGTGGCCAATTTGGATCGAACAATTTTATTGCGAACGTAGTTCACTGCCGGGGGAGAATGTTGAAGCATAAAAACCGATGACATCAAATGAACCCATTTATAAGAAAACAGATAACATCAAACAAACATATCAGAAACAAAATTCACAAAAGTCTACACTACAAACGTCAAATAGTACAACAACAAACAAACAAAAACATAACCGCCTAGAAATGTATAAATTCCATAACCGAATAAAATATTATTATAACGTTTTAAAATACAAAACTGTGCGTTTCATTTTTCCGCTCTAGCGTTATTTTCTTTATTTTAAACGGTTTTACGAACCTAGTTAAAATTATATACAGTCCATTTTTATCAACAAAAAATACATAGTTTCGCAAAGAAACATCTACTGTTTGCAACAATTCTGCTGCAGGACCGTGCAAGGCCATTGTTAGGGCAAAGCACTTTTCCTCATTGTCCCAGTCGTTTGCACAGGCAGCCATTTCAAACTGCTTCTTATAAGTAGACCATGAGGTCTGGCCATCGAATGAGGGAGGCTTCAAATCTTTTCTCCTTGGACCGCTTAAAGAACATTCTCGAAGTTTCTGTTTTCGCACTGTGTCGAGCTCTTTTGCCAGTTGCTGAACTTTGCTGTCCATTTCTTCGAATTTTTCGCCAACATTCTTCTCTATTGTATCAAATTTGTCATCAACGTTCTTCTCAATTCTATCAAATTTGTCGTCAACGTTCTTCTCTATGCTTTCAAATTTGTCATCGATTTCTTCGAATTTTTGCTGAAGAATGTTCTTTTGTTCTTCCAGTTTTTGTTCTAGACTATTCTTTTGTTCGTTGAATTTTTGTTCAATGCTGCTCTTCTGCTCATTTAGATTTTTCTTTTGTTCATCCATTTTCTGTTGAAGACCGTCCAAATTTTTCTTCTGCTCGTCCATTTTTTGTTCCAGACTGTTCTTCTGTTCTTCCATATTTTTCTTTTGTTCGTCCATTTTTAACAAGAGGAGTTGCATCATCGCAGCCATGTCATTGCCGGTACTTGTCTGTTCATCCTCGTCAACATCAAAGGAATATGCATCAGGATCATGTCCCTCGTTGTTCAAAGCCTCCTGAAGTCGGAGCACCAGGTCACTTTTTCCTCCACTGGCGCTGAGGCTTCTCTTGTTCAACTCGGATTTGAGTTGGACGAGGGTCAACTGCAATAGTTTTCGACCCATTCTAGCTTTTTCAAATAGTCAGAAAACCCTTTTTTTTTTGTTTTTTTTTTTTTTTACACACAAATAAGTCCTATCCCACTTCTGACACCAATGTAAAATGTTTGTGTGGGTACAAATGATAGAACTTATTCTTTTCAATACAAATCCCTTTATTCAGTACAGTTACAATTCACTTTTTAATTCTTTCTCTCAGTACAATTCAATTTCTCAACCACTTATACTTTTCTTATCTTTTACTTAAACCACTTAATCACTTCTTCTAATTAACACTTCAAATTCAACTTTGGAACTGACTTGCATACCTTTGGGATGCTGGTATTTATACTCGAATGACATACTTCGAGAACAATCCACGTCATCCAGCGTTCCATACAAGTTCCAATTTGCTAGAAAATTCGATTCTACTCTCCTCGACTGTCTTTGCTAATCCAGTATCGAAACCTTCTAGTCTCCGAGTTTCGACATTTTCTGCTAGATGTCGCTGCTCACATTTGAGTGGTTATCACAATATGTACCATTTCTGTTATAATAACTTAACGAATCCTCCTTCGGTGTCTAAATCTTGAAATGTGTGTCATCAACACATCCCACCACAAAAGGGAATGGATTATTACGTTTTTCTTCAAATTCACTTGCTATTTTTGTAACAGACTCTAGATTGCATGGCCACTGGATTACTTTCTTTTAAAGTTTAAGTATAGCTTGAATAGTTCTATTGAAAATTCTGTGTAGCGATCCCATTCCTATACTAAATCGGTCAGAAACCTGGCAGAAGCTACAGTTGTTAGCAAGTTTCCACAAAGTCAAATACAGACAGTATTCTAACGAAATTTTCGGTTTCCTGAGTACTGCTTGCGTGATGGGAATAAGTGCTCTTTTGAGTAACCAGAAAAAAGAGATCACAAAAATAAATAACGTGTTTACGTATGTATAAATCTGCAATATAGAACTTACTAAAAATGTTTTTCTATTCATTCGAAAATTGATGACTTTGAAGAAATTTTTGCAGAGATAGCGAAGTAACCAGACATTTGCGTTTTAACTGTTTTTGTGTTAGCTTTAAAATATATTTTGTGAATATTCGGTTGTCACAACCACCACAATTATTTAACAGATGATTAAATATATGAATTCCAATCAATTTGTTACACATTGTTTTACGTTTAAAAATAAATACTGAGCATCGCGTAACATTGCAAAACATCATGATTCGTAACGCAAAGAGATACGGCATAGCATCATAAAAGCATCGCATGCTTGCATGACAGATGCGATGTGCAATCGCATTGCGCATTTAGTTTGAATTTTTGAAAGCAGCCTTTTTTTTCCCCGGGTACCAAAATGGGGGAATCTCATTTCCCACAGAATTTCCAATACCCCTGATATAAAACCATATTTGTTAACAATAGTAGCAACACTGAATATTATTTCTTCAATATATTATGAATGACAGGCGGACTTTTGAATATTAAATTTAAATTTAATGAACATGACTACTCACCGGAACAATAAATTGAAATAAGACGTGAGACGTAACAAATAAAGCAAATGCGTTTACCGTATGCTCTTTCTCATTGCAATTGTCCTACTCATTAAGTACAAATTTGATTGTACATAAACATTTGAGGGGAAAAAGACGTGGTCGTATGAATAAGTGTTGTTTTGCTTTCGAAAGGCAGGTACCAAACTTAAAAATTTCTTTAAAAATATTGTACTTAACATGAATCAAATTGTGCCATATATGTATACCTCGATATAAAATAGTTTTTATGATGTTTGCAATTTTTTATCACAAAATGTTGTAAGGGAACCACGGACTAGAACATCTTTATAAAAAAAAGATATAAATTCTAAAGTTATTCAATACCGTCTAGGAAACAAATCTCATAGGTGATACTAATATCACTCAGACAATGGACACCCTCGAACACCGACGTAATGTTACGTGTCTCACTCTGTTTTATCGCTATTTCTCCCACCAGTGCTCCATAAAAATCGCCAGTAGCATTCCGCCCCTTCAAATTTTTAACATCAGTACACCCTCACGCCCATTTTCGGCCGTACTCTAAAATATCATGATTCGTTCCTAAACCGTACAACTCGCTTATGGAATGCCCTGCCAAGCTCTTTATTTTCTAGTCATTATAACCTTCAAACATTTAAAACCAACGTTCATCGGTATCTCTTTCCTTCCTCCCTGATTTTCCTTCGCCTGCGCTGCGTGCAAGCATTTTAACTGTTCTTAAATCCTTTGAGCGCGCGCTGATGGCTTATTTGGTCTGTACTTTCCAAGACATCTATAAGCTACTACCTTTTCCATTTAGGAGCATTTACCCCAACTTAAAACCTAAAACAAAATAATAAGTAGAGTCCGACCGAACATTCAGCTACGGCTTCGGCCACGTTCGGCAAAACATTCGACTTCGGCAAGAAAAGGCCGAAGATTTTGCCGAAACCGAACCATTTTTCTGCAAAAATTAAACTATCATACGCACCATGTTTTGGAGGAGATTTCGAGCAAATCATTTCATGTTTGTTTCGTTTCTGTAGCAGGTAGCTACAAGAAATGCTGATATTTTTAATTATTGGGCCTCAAGTCCTTATACCTACTTGAAAGAAGTAGCTAACAAATATTTATCAGCGAGTGATACAATCTCCATTAGATTCGGCTTCGGCTTCGGCCAAAAAATTCATCTTCGATCTGACTCTAATAATAAGTAAGCAGTGCCATTATAAATTACATTATTAGTTTATTGTTTTTGGTAGTTTACATACTATAATATATGTATGTCATATAATTTTCTTGTTAAAAAATTAAAATTATAAATTTATTTGTATTTTGGAAACACAATTTATTTTTAATATTTCTTCCTACGAAACTAGTTAATTTTGATCTCTATTGAATGAATTCACAATATATGATTTGTATAAAAATGTTCATGTGTTTTAATATCAAAATGATCCGCTTTGGGTTTATGTTATATGTACCCATGTGTACAATCTAAAAATACAAAATTACAAATATTTCTCTTACTTTGTTTTCAAGGAAATGTCTCCTGGTTTTTTCATCTTAAATTTTATATAATACTTAAGTGTATAAATTTATCATATGTTTTTTGTTTTTGTCCCATCTAATCTAATTTTCTCGTAATTCAAATATGTATTGTATATAAATTATTATTGTTCACAACGTATTTTTTTCCTTTATTTATATGTATACTTATAAATTTGTTGTTTCTTGTTTTGACATCAATGATAAACGGCTTAAAATCTAATAAAATAATAAGAAAAGTACAACGTTCAAATAAAAATCTTAATTTTTAATATTTTAACACGAGAGAAAAGGTGGTTTGCAATTGCCAAGTACATAATCAAAATTTGAAACGTATGTTATTTTTTTTCCATTTTGGAAAGTAAAATTTCGTGCATTTAGAATATTTGGTTGGAATAACAAAAATAAAAAAAATTCTAGTTTTTTCTTTTTTTCTATAATACTTGTTTGATTGTGGATCTTGTTACTCTTTTTCTCTGACTACATTTATTCCTCTAATGTTTATAAAAATATATATACTTAAATTTTACATTTGAAATCATTTCACAAGTGATTGTATTTGTATTCAAATATGTATATCGATCAAATTCTATCGATTGGTTTTAGGATTTTTCAGTTGCCTACACTATAGTGTTATATGTTATATAATATATGTATTTATATATGCATATCATTTTTATATAATTAAATATACAATTTTATTTTATTGATAGGATTGTTTCTTTTTTGTTTCAAGTTCTACGATAAACATAATTTTACATTTATGGCTTTATTACTTTAGATGGGATATTGGTTGATTTTAATCGAGTGGATGTCTGGCAACAAATGTACTGATTATAATTTGTAAGTGGACTTTTTATTTACAGAATTCAATTCCTGTACAGACATTAATAATATGCATTTTTAATTTTAATAAGTATAATTGTTTTGATGTTTAAGAAAATATATTCTCTTTTCAACTCTTTTTGGTATTTTTATTTATGATTATTATATTTATTTTAATTTGTTATTGGAAGCATATCAATTTTCATGTAGCAACTAAAATTATAGATTGCTTCTGAAACTTTAGGGTTAAACTGATTACTTACGAATTTCATTACTATTATTATGCATATAATTATTTTGTGAACTATGGTAAGGACTTAAGTTCTAAATAATTCTTAAATTCGTTCGACACTTAAAGTAATAAGTCGCGTCGCATTTTCGAGATTAAGTATTTTCTTATTTGTTACACAAAATCAAAAGTTGCATTTAAAATAGATACCTGTAGGAAAAGTTAACATTGCTTTAAAAGTTATGTTGCCACAAAAAGGAACCGAGTTTTATTTTAATAAAGAAACATATAAATAAACGGCAGTGCATTGTCAAAAAAAATTAAGTATTGTGTGCGTTGTAAATGTAGGTATCCTGAAAGCGAATGACCATTGTTTAACTTTTTAATTTTGCTTCACTAAAATAAGATTTTTAAACATAATATTTGTTGTAGTTTCTTTATTATTATATATATTTTTTTAATACGGTTTTGTAGACTTTAGTAATAAAAATTGTAAAAAGTGTGAAATACAATTTTACGATTATTTCCCAAACAAATACAAAAAAAAAATCAGTCAACGATTGTTTAAGATTAAAGTACATATTTAAATTGAATTTCTTAAAAAAAATCATATTTAGTACTTTTTTTGTGACAAACAAAATTAAACATATTTTCTTATGGCGATACATATGGCGGAGGCTTTCTATAAGATGGAGTCACGGGAGATTTACCTCGCATCTCCCGACCTCCGATAATAACCGCTGGTGGAGGAACATATTCATCCACATCATTATCACCTAAAATAATCAATAAAAAAATGTATTTAGATAAGAAAAATATGTATATGCCATAAAAGTTTTTAACATTACATTTAAAAAGAAACAAACGAATAACTAAAAGATTTAGAACAAAAAGGGAAACATTTGTAAATGGTGTCCTTAGTAAAGTAGTTTTTTTTACCAAATTATCAAAAAAAAAAAAAAAAAAAAATGTTCAAAGATAACTGGTTAGTTTAAATGGGTATTTACATTTGTCCATTTTAGTTTTATATATTCTCTTTTCAAATACGGAGTTCCATATTTTAAAATATCAAACGAATCCGAATACCCTCACAAATAGCATAATCATTTTCAGATTGTATTTTCAGATATTATAAAACAACATTTAAAAAGATTGAAATCCGAAAAATCAATTGACAACCTGGGTAGCTACAGACCAATTACTTAGTGATATCAGCAAATTATTTGAAAAAGTGCTTAAATGGAAGCTTATCCAGTATTATTTTTATTGCTAATTACTTGATAAATTCTTTGCATACAATTTAACAATTACTACATTGGCTTCAGCCAGCTAGGTTTCTGTTTTCTCGGTACAGTAAGATCAATTTAGTTATTCATAATTTGCATTAATAAAAGAAAAATGTATTTAATGACCCTTAAAAAGCTACATTTATGAGCTTCCTTACTGTCTATATTTTAAGGTAGACATAACTAACCAGAACAGTCCAATTTCGCCCAGTAAGGATGTCATGTATTTCGTTGGCTGCTAAACCATTGTGGCTTTTCATAATTAGTAATGAACATACTCGTAGACACTCCTGACTCCACTTCCTCAACGGTAAGTATTAAAGGTTTAAAATGCTACCATTGTTTTTCTAGATTTGATTTAAGGCCACAATATATAGATAGGTTTCTGTTTCTTTGTTAGGAATTTTCTACGAACTTCATTGTATTAGCATTGATCTTTTCCAGGAAAAAGGATTCTGGTTAAGATGCAGGATATTGTGAGCGAGACTGAGTAATTTTTTACTGTTAGATGTCAGAAGTTAATAGGTTTCACCATACTAACGTACAGAACGTACAGATTCCAATCCGTTTTTCATTTCTTAAACCAGGAGAAATTAACATAGTAAATGCAAAATTGGATGAAAAGCAACCTATGGTAGTCGGTAGTCATGGTCTAATCCTGGCATAGCAATGTCAACAGTGTAAAAACGGCTACAGTTGGGGTTTGAAATTCTCTCCAATGCATGTTTTCCCAACGGACTATCACCTTTTCCGCACTAAATCTTCCGAAACCGTGCTGAGATCATAGAAGCTTTTAAGAAATTTATTGCGTAAAAACATCAGAACTTTTACAAAACGGGAAAATTTGACCCTGTATCATATTGCAAGAGAGTCAAAGATGCCAGCGGATCATATTTTGACTACCTTGTAAGGGGCAGGTGAAGAGGAAACGAAGACGTGAGCCAAACGAACGGCGTAAAGAGACGACAAGTGCTGTCACAGCGGCGACGTAGAATAGAAATAGGTAGGTAGAAGTGACACCCCCTAAAAACGACCGGAACTGAAACTGCGCCCTCTTCTTCTGTCTCGAACAGGGTCAAGAGAAAGAACGTTTCCGTTACCCCCTCTGTCGATGGAAATTTTCGCGCATGGTGCCCGGACTATGCCGGTGCAGCAACCAACAAAAGCTGCAGTTTCAGTGAACGGAAATCACATGAAGCGATTAAATCCATCGACAAAAACAAAACCAGCGGTGGTTTTACGAGCACACGATATCCGCTTTCCACGCCCACAAGATCTGACTGCAACCACCAAAAGTTGCAATTTGGATTCGCCGGAAAATCTATATCCAGAAAAAACCCTGAAACGCCAAAGGGGACAAGACCGGCGCAGTATAGGGATGCCGTTATCACCAGGAAAGCTGGCACTGAACGACTCTGAGTCCAAACACTATGTGGGAGCTAATTCAAACGGAGGGCTACGATATGGAAAACGAAACTCTTAAAGTGAAGTGCTTCGAACAAACTCTTGATTGGTTGAACAAGTCTGTACATCGAAATCAGGGATGCGTGGAAAACCAAGAAGTTAATTTGGATTTCGAAGAGTTACTCTTATAAAGACTTTTGCGAAAATATCGAAACGCAGCAAGCCCTCTCATTCTTTCTATTTGTTTTCATACAAATATTAATCCCCAAGAGGACATGTTCAATAGGCACCAAAACAGGGCAACGTAGGGCACTCGCTATAACTCGGGATGGCATGTACCATATATTTCAGACTTTCTTCACCCATCCAATTTTTCCTCAAAATATATTAAAGAATCGCTCTTAAAAATTGCGACACTTTATCCGGCACACCCTGTATAAAAAATTGTTTTAGAATTAATTGCAAAAAAACAAGGAGTTCAATTTTCTTTGCGTTATAATTATTGAATTCTAAAACAAGACAAATTACTGTCACCCTATGTCTTGATGACCGAATGGTTTGGGGGTTGCTGACCAAGGCGCCAGCAGAACCCCACTTGCCAAAACCAGTATTTTCTCCTAGTCTCCAAAGATCAATACAGTTGGTTAATCGTGTGAGCGATTAACTGTTTTGGCAATTGTGTGCTACTGCAATGGTGGTGACAATAGCAGAATGCAAAGAAGAAGACGAAAAAGAACACTGCGAGAGAAAACATTTGAAATAAGTCATAGGGTGATTCACAATTGAAGAAAATATAAAGTTATGATTAATAAACAATTAAAAATTTCATTCTTAAACATGCCGCCCCCGCTGAAGGAATTTCAGCAATTTGGTAAAATCGCGAGTTTGGTGATCGGGCGCTTGAACGATCCGCTTTTGGTGCGCAATGTTACCACTCGCACATGTCCATCTTGTCCTGGGTGAACTTCCAAAATTCTTTCTAAGGACCATTGTGAGGGTGGAAGGTTTGGTTCCTTGAGAACGACTATATCGCCGACCTTGAAGTCTCTTTGAGGTTCTCTCCATTTTGGGCGCTGTTGCAGTGATGTTAGATAGTCAGTGTACCATCTTCGCCAAAAACCTTATACCATGTTCTGGATTAATTCACATCTCCTCGAAAGTTAGAACATTTTGGCCAACGACGCGACGAAGATGCTGCTTCACTAGTTTAACCCCCGCTTCCCAAAGCCCGCCGAAATGAGGACTGTGCGGAGGGATTAACTGCTAATCGATGCTCTCGGTAGCTAACCTTTCAGCGATCTCTTGTTGATGCGCTTGTGATCTTATGAACTTCTCCATATCCGATAGCGTACGTGCAGCTCATTGAAAGTTCGTCCCATTGTCGGAGTATATAACGCTACATTTTCCACGTCTTGCGATAAACCGTTTAAGTGCCGCCAAAAATGCATCTGTAGTTAAGTCAGAAACCATCTCAAGGTGAAGGGCCTTGGTGGTCATACACACAAATAAACAAATATATCCCTTTACCAGCTTAGGTTTCCTTCCCTTGGACAGACGAAGATTTATGGGTCCAGCGTAGTCACATCCTGTGTGGGTGAAGGCAAAAGAGGGGTTCACTCGAGACGATGGCAAATTCCCCATTAGCTGCGAAGAAGTAGTTTGTCGATGACGGAAACATGTGATACAATCGTGAACCAATTTGTGAATAAGGTTCCTGCTCCCAATGATCCAGTACTCCTGACGAATTAATCCAAACAGTCCTGAAGCTCCAATATGCAGAAAATTCCTGTGTGCGTCCAAAAGAATAAGTTGTGTTATGCGATGGTTCTTGGGTAGAATAGCAGGATGCTTGACACTATAAGGGATATCTCTCGCGTTTGATATTCTACCTCCAACACGCAGCAAACCATATTCATCTATAAAGGGAGAAAGTGCAAACAATTTGGATATTTTTGGAACACATTGATAAGCCCTAAGAGCAGAAATTTCAGCCTGGAACACAACTTGAGTCCACCGGAGACAAAATTGTTTAGCATAGCGAAGTTCAGACAGCAAAAGATGTCCAGATTTTCTTTTCCCTTTCGGCAAACGACATAATTTTGTAAAGCGAAACACATAACATTTTTACTCACTTCGGAAATCTCATACATCACAATTTCTGGATTACTCGGCCAATGACTGAACTCTTTAGATAACCAATCAGGACCTTTCCACCATAGTCCGAAATTCAAAAGATCATTGGGAGCAAGACCTCTGGAGGCACAATCAGCTGCGTTTACAGCGGAGGAAACATAATTCCAGGAAGAACGAGGCAAAGACGATAATATTTCAGACGTATGATTCGCGACAAACGTATTCCATCTTCACGGGTGAGCGGCCAACCAGGATAATACTATCTTGGAATCACAAAATGCACAAATTCGGACTGGTGCTTGATCTAACGACAAACGTATAAGTTGAATTAACCGACATAAAAGTACAGCTCTACAGAGTTCGAGACGAGGAATGGAAAGTTGTTTAATAGTGGCAACCCGTGTTTTGGCTGCAATCAAATGGACCTCGAAATGTCCGTCTTCTAAAGAGCTACGACAGTAAACGACCGCGGAATATGCCGATGCATCTGAAAATCCGATAATGTCCAATTTTTTCGAGTTAAGGGTGAATCTGCGAGAAATTTTAAACTTTTCAAAACAAGTCAAGTTCTTCCGATACAGCTTCCATTTTTCTGCAACTTCAAAGGGTAAAGGGTCATCCCATTCTAATTTGGTTCTTGCGATCCCACAGCTCCTGAAACAGTACCTTTAATAATATAGTTGAAGGGGCCAAAAACCCTAGAGGATTGAAAATCTTAGCAACCTCCGAAAGCAGCTTCCTCTTGGTCGGTGTAGGTTGCTCTGGCAAATTTATTTTATAGGTGAAGGTGTCAGTGTGCGGATTCCATACCAAACCAAGTACCTTGGTGCACTGCGATGAATTATTCAAATCAAGTGAAATACTTTCCTTACATTCAATTTCTTGCAATATTTTCCAACAATTCGAGCTCCATTTGCTGAGCTCTAGCCCTCCACAAGACAGCATTTCGCCCACTTGTTTCTTCAGCTCCAATGCCTCCGACAACGAATCAGCCCCAGTCATAAGGTCGTCAACATACATGTCACGCAAAATTGCATGCGACGCTAAAGGGAACTGCTGTTTGTAGTCAAACGCTATTTGACGGAGAACCTTAATAGACAAATATGGAGCGGGTGAAGTACCGTATGTTACAGTACACAAGCGAAAATGCGAAACTGGGCTATCAGGAGATTCTCTCCACACAATCCGCTGGAAATCACGACGTTTCGGGTGCACCCAGATTTGCCGAAACATTTTAACAATGTCAGCGCAGAAAACAAAACGATGCAAGCGAAACCGAATACAAACGTCCACCAAATTATTTTGAAGAGGGGTTCCCGCGTGGAGCATTTCGTTGAGGCTACAGTTATTGACATCCTTATGGGAACCATCAAACACGACACGGATTTTGTTAGTTATAACAGCGTGATGAGGCAAATAAAAGGCACTACCCGACGTTGGTTCTACTTCAGCATCCGGAATGCGTTCCGTATTGGCAATCTTGATATTGTCTTGTCGGAACGGAAGTTCTACCATGTACTTGGCATCGGACGCTCGGGTAAGAGTCTTCGAAAAGTAGATATCTACCTCATCTTCACCTAACATCAAAGATGATATATTTGGAACCTCCTCAATTTCCCAAAAGGACTTTAAAATTACATCTATGTCAAGACCTGCGTGCAAAGAAACAATAGGTTTCTCACGCAAACAACCCGAAATAACCCATCCAAAAGTTGTCTCATGTGCAACAACCCTTCCTGTCTCATCTGTCCGATGACCACCGCGCAGAATACTCCAAGCCTTGTCAGCACCTAAGAGAATATCAATGTGCGCTGGGGAATTGAATCCTACATCAGCTAGCTGAATGTCCTCCAGAAAAGCGAAGTTTTTAGAAGCGAATGGAACAGATGGAGTTTGTGACGTAATTTTATTCAAGATATAGGCCTTAATCTCAACCGAATGGGAATTTATGCGGGACTTCAGCATAAGATTAACAGCACCTTGGGTCACACCAGCAGCAATCGAAGAAATGCCAGATATAGGTAACCCAGCATGAGAGCGACAGAGACCCAGCCTTTTAGTTAAATTTTCGGTCACAAAGGACACCTGCGAACTGGTATCCAACAGAACGCGCGCGAGATGAGTCCTTCCAAGTGCATCGAGCACCTTAACCAAAACAGTAGGTAATATTCCCGAAGAACGCGTTTCATTCTTCATGTGATTACTTACGACCGGAAGATAATGTTCACCTTTGCATTTCGGGCAAGACACATTTGACACGGCTAAGCTTTTTAGGTTCGGAGAATTTAACGCACGAGGGTTCTTTACAATACGAGAGGGTTTGGGGTCACTAACCTCTAAAGCACTTGAACGATCTTCCAAAAAGTTCAAAAGATCCTTGATGGAAGATTGATCCGAGTTTTTGCATTCTAATGCCCAAGCCTTACGAGTTTCCAAGTCTGTTTTGTTAACTAATAAGTAGACTAACCAAGGATCTCTTCCTACTGCTTTGAGATAGTTCCTTGATACGTTTTACGAAAGCACATTTTGCCGTAACATACTTTGACTCGACCACCTCAAACTCGGCTTCGGGATCACCGTATCCTTCCTCCGCGTGAAATTCAAAAAGAGCAGATTGGGTATTACAAATGTCTTTCCAAGACCTTTCTAATCTCTCTAACCGCACTTCTAGTTCAACGGAAAGGACGTTTTCCGAAATGTTCTGGGCAAATGTAAAAGCTCTAGTAATCGCGCCTTTATAATGTCCACGTGCTTGTTTTAAAGCTTCCATTATCGAATTCAAATAACGAACACAAACGCAAACGCAAACGCAAACGACCACGAATCGAACCGAAACTGTTGTGGAATCCAAGTCTTGCAACCACCAACCAATTAACAACGAAAGTTCCAAAAAATCCGTACTTGAAGGACCAACTTTCTTTTAGAATTAATTGCAAAAAAACAAGACGTTCAATTTTTTTTACGTAATAATTATTGAATAACAAACAATTACGTAGTCAGAAAAAACAAGATTAATTGGAATAGCCGTAATTATAACTAGATTAAGATTTATCCAATTAGTTAGGTTTTATAAACAAAAACAAATTTTTTTAGTTTTAGTATGGACAACGAAAATGCCGTTGAAAATTCAAAAAAATTAGATTGCATCGAAGAATATAGCTTAAGAATTAGTTTAATCTTAGCCCATGCGGGCTGAGTAAGTTATAAAAAGATTATAAAATTAAGGTAATTAAAAGGATTCTTTTTTTTTAGTTTGTAACTATTTAAAATAATAAAAATAATAAAAATGTGATTTTCAGCGAGACTTTTGTAACATTCACATTGTACTTTTGACTTCAAATTTGACAGTTAATTAAATTTTCTCTTTTCTATTTGAATCGTTAGACTTTATTAAAGCGCACTTTGTTACAGAAGATATGTGTGTAAATTTATCCTAAAACCTCACATCTGTGGTAATAAATATCTATATAAACTTTAACCAGTAAATAAATCACTACTAAATGGTGAAGTAAGGCCCTTTTTTGGGCTATGATTAATTCTCGTATCTAGGGGACCCTTTATATTAAATATAAGGCACTCATACATTATGGCAAAGAATATTATTTATATTCTCCGGAGACTGGCCCCACTATGATTAGTGCAGTTTAGAGGCCCATTTTTTTTAAATATCGGGTATATCCGATTATAAGATTATATTCAAGTATTATATAAATAATTACGACACGATTTTGCAAATATAAGTTGATTATGTATAAAAGCCAGTTTGGAGGACTTTAAACAGTTCAGCTGGAAGACCGTGTACCTATTCTACTTTATTGTTCATGTTATTTAGTTATTAAATCCTCGTGCTTATCGTCATTCCTTTAACAGTCCACAGAATTGATTGTTCTGTGTCGCTAGCACTGATTACGAAACAACAACCAAATTTTGATGACATCTTTTACATTTTTGTTCTCTATCCTTTCCCCTTGTGGTTAATGTGGTATTTTGGTGCTCATGTTCAACGGCATTCTATACAAAGTAACAAACACATATATTGAATATAAAGGCTTTTCCAATAGGGACTTGACAACTTTGAATTTAATTTTTGAACGCACTCTTTCACTAATCAGCAAACTGTCACTGTCAATTTATTCAGTAAGCTCAACATTTTCATCATGGTAAAGTACACGAACGAGCAACGTCTGCAAATTAAAAAAATTTACTACCGAAATTCAGAGTCGGTGACTGCAACTTTAAGAGCGTTAACTCCAATTTTCGGTCGTAATTCTCGCCGTAGTAGACAGGCAATAACAAGTTTAGTGCAAAAATTTGGGTCTACATATTCGTTGTGTGATGTTGCCGTGTCAGTGAGACAACGGGTTGGTCTAAGTGTCGAAAATATCACTGCCGTTCAGGCGTCCGTAGCAAACGATACAAATCTGTCAATTCCACGGCGATCTCAAGAATTGGGCATCGCTTGGACCACATTATCGCGTATTTTGCGTAAAGATCTTGGTTTACACCCATACAAGATCAAGCTGACTCAAGAATTGGAGCCGATGGACCATTTGAAGCGACGTACGTTCTCCGATTGGGTTCTGGAGAAGATGCGCCAAGATGATGGATTTCATGGCGAAATCATCTTCAGTGACGAAGCTCATTTTTGGCTCAATGGGTTCCTCAATAAGCAAAATATGCGTTATTGGTCGGGTGAAAATCCACATCTGCTTCATGAATCACCACTTCATCCACAAAAAATAACTGTTTGGTGCGGTTTGCATGCCGGTGGCGTTATTGGGCCATATTTTTTCGTCGACGATAACGATCGTCACGTTACTGTGAATGGTCAGCATTATCGCGCCATGATCACCGATTATTTTTGGTCCGAATTGGAAGATATGGACTTGGACGACATGTGGTTTCAACAGAATGATGCCACAAGCCACACAGCACACGCTACAATCGATTTATTGAAGAGTAAGTATGGCGAGCGTGTTATCTCAAGAAACGGGCCAGTCGATTGGCCGCCTCGTTCGTGCGATTTAACGCCGCTTGACTATTTATGCCAACACGCCAACGACGTTGGAAGAGCTCAGAGCCAACATTGAACGCGAAATAGCGGCCGTTTCGCCCGAAATGTGTGGCCGAGTCGTTGAAAATTGGGTCCAATCGACCGCTGCAAACGTGCACGCGGTGGTCATATGAACGAAGTCGAGTTCCATTCATAAATGTTTTGATTGTACTTCAAGCCGATAATAAAGTTTTTGAAATATCTCAAATGGTTTGCCTTTTATTAAAAAAAAAGTTGTCAAGTTCTTATTGGAAAACCCTATATATAAAAACTGCATTTTGTCTCACTATTGATAGAGTTGTAGACTTTAAAAAAATATATCACAAATGGATTATTATTGGTACAATAACGAAAAAAAAAGTCACAATTGCAAATAAAAATATGCAATACTTCTAACAAGGAAAATCAGCATGTCATTATAAAAATAACTTGTAAAAAAAAAATTCCAAATCCATTGAGGGAGCAAAGTTGAATTTTTCTACAATAGTTTCACAGCGCAAGGACACTACACCATGCACAGCGTTGTCATTTTAATTAATTTTAAACTTGTTACTTATAAAAAACACAGATAAGGTTCATCTCGCTTAAGTCATTAAACCTTTGATAACTTTCAGGTAAAACTATTGCCTTATTCTCATATTTTATTTATACAAATGTTTATGTTTTAAAAGCAATATCATATAAATGTCGTCCACTCTTCTCAATATACTCTTGCAATCGGGCTCTTAAAATTGAGCTAATAATTTCTCGGGCAGAAATTGTAAACCACACTATCGTTTTTGGACAATACGAGTGGCGTTCTTTAGGGTTGTCGGGCACCAGTACCTCACGTTCTGTTTATTAATTAGCCATCGATATAAAAATGTGCTTTGTCAGTGGCCATGGCTCAAGTGGTAGTGGACTGGCTTCCAAATCGGAAGTATTCATTTCATTTTTTCAGTTAACAAAAATCAAGCAAGATGAGTAGTTGATTAGACATCAACAACAAGCCAACTTCCACTAAGAATCTAGTCTCCCCATTAAATATTGGATGCCACCCATGGAACGAAATAACCACTGAGCCTAAACATATTTCTTTCTATCTCTATCCCATTTTCCAAAAAAAAACTTAACGCTGCGGCATTACAAGTGTATTCATACCCAATTGAGTTTTATGTTCTTAAAAAAAAAATGTTTCCAAGCGTTCTGGCTCTTCGAAAACGTTCCAACACTATTCTCGTTAAGGTTTCACGTCATTTTCGTTGAGAAACTGCATGATTTGCATATTGTATGGGTGAAACTTTAGTTCCATTTTCAAAATAACGTTTCCACTACAGGCCGCATGCTTCTTTATCGATTTACGCGGATTGCGCATAATTTCGTAGGGAACTTGACCCACATGTTCTGGCGTCGCTGCTGACGTTGATGGTCCCAGAGGATTCTGTCTAAACTTTTGAGCCCATGACCAGATAGTTGCGTGCGCGGCCCATCACTTACTCGTCGAATATTGAAGGGAATACAAAACGCGCGACGCGCACGACCAGTGACTCATTATGACTGACAAATCCGCGAATCATCTTACAATTTAAACCAGAAAATTTTCCGCTAGACACCCTTTATTAATATATTTATGATTTGAGCATTCAAATTGAGCACATAATAGAAAATTACTCACCATCTAAATTGGTGCTGCTGTATGGTGGCAAAAGAGGTGGTTTTTCATTCTTTAATATTATGGGAGATTTATTACCAATTTCTGGTTTTTCATCCAGTTCATCCTGAAAAATCACCGGAATTCCTTTAGAGCGAAATGACTTCCGCTCCTCCTCATCACCTTTAAAGGAAAAGATTATTGTATTATCAAAAATGAGTATGTACTTTTTTTTCATTGAAATTAGTAACGGGTACCCAGTTCCATTTTGCCGGTTAGTCGACGTCTATGCAAGACACAAGCTACCACCGATGCCATTAGAATCATAACTATTATAATAACAGCTGGCAAAATGAATGTAAATAAATAATCATCGGTAAAGGTTGAAGTTGTATTAGGCTCTTCAGTCTTAATTGGGATGGTGTCACGATGGATAACATCGGGCACAATAGCTGCATCAAAAAGAAAATATTTAAATGCTAAGAAAAAAAAAATTATTTAGCAGTTACTTACGATGGCAGGAACCTAAAGGTACTACTTGTATGTTAGTAAGGTTAAATTCAACCCCAATCACTTTCTTAACGCGGTCTCGAAGTTGAGTATCTTGGTGAAAATAAATATTTCGAACGGCTTCAATTTCTTCTTCCGCACAACGATTATGCGACTTGTATAGCGTTGTGTTATAAAAATTTACGATTGTCCCATCAGAATCATGATGTGTGGTGATTGATCGAATTTGAATGAATTGAGTTGTGTAATCGCCAAAAAGCTGTGCTATTCGTTCCACGAATTTCCTTTGCATATCGGCATTAAATTGCTCATGGCGAACCCCAAGATATGCTTTAAAATAAACGCTAAATTCACGCTTCGGTGTATGACTTACTACAACTACCAATGCATCAGTTGCTGTCAAACCTCCACTGTCTTCAGCTACTAATACATATTCCTCTGAGCCCAAGTCACTACTTTTTGGAATTCCATAAAATTCTTGATTTTTCGAATCAAACTGAAGCCAATGCCGAACGCTTAATTCCTTACGTTCACTAGTCAAAAGCGATAATTTAAGATCTGTATTATCATTTGAATCGTAAAATGTATCCGATGGCACTTTAAACACAAGTAAATGTCCAACAGTAGCATTCACACGATCTACCTGATTTCTAGGTAAAGGTGGATAGTTCTTTGCCATATGTGAAGTTGGTTTAGGTTTTGGAATATGCTGCTTCAAACACGGTCCAACTGTCTGGCCTGTTACCGTTCTAACACTTAATTGAGGCTGCACAGCTTTTGATAAATCTTCGTTAAGGCGTTTGACAAGTTCATTTAATTGTTCATCTGGACATTCGCTTTTAGGCAGCGTTTCATTTGTATAGACGAATATTGCTGTATGTGGCTCAAGTTGGCTTTGGCGGACCTCTCGTACAACTACAGCAAACATAGAATCATCGCCAAGCGTATCAACAATACCTAAAAAAGCATATCTTCGTTTTAAAGAAAACTATTGAATGTAATACAGCATATAGCTACCTACCCTCAATCAATCGAATTTGCCAATCAATATTGCGAACGTATTTTTCATGAAGCTTTACTGCTATACTTATTTCGTGGTTAACACTACGATGACCTTTATGTTGTTGTACAGATATATCCAAAGTTTCTATCACAGTTTCATTGCTACTATCTGTTGCAGCTAGTTTATATTGCCACCTTGAAACAGCATCTTCTAATGGCCTTTCCAAAAAAAGAAAGGAAAATATGTGTTAATAAAACATGGGCCAAACATAAAAATATGAACTTACAATCCATAAATTTCTCTAGTTTCTGCATTAAATTGAATCCAAGATGTAGATTTGAGCTCGTTATTGTTCTTATCCAGAAGATCTAATCTCAAGTTGGTTGCATCTTCATTATCATAGAAAGTCTCTAATGGCACTGTAAGACTAAATGGTTTTCCAGCAGTAACTGGGTGCTTTTTCAGACGATTTTTAATAACAGGTGGTTGATTGATATGCTCTGGTTCAATATACTCTGTTGTGGAAGTGGTAGGTGTGGTTGTCGGCTTGATAGTGGTTGTTGTGGTGGTTGTAGTACTAGTCGTAGTAGTCGTTGTTGTGGTTGGCAAAGTTGTCGAGGTACTTCTTGTTGTACTTTCTACTGTGGTTGAAAGCTGTGGTATTGTTGTTTGCTATTAAAACGATTAATTATTGATAATTATCAAAGTATAATGCAGATTTGACTTAAATGTTTGATTACCAAAATATGAAAAACAACTTGTAATGTATGCGTTTTTTTAACTGTTAACGCATCGAAAACGAAAATTCGTTTAAAAGCGTTTTATAGTTTATATGAAATAATTAATAAAAAAAAGATTTTTGTTAGTTGCGCCCCATTTTTCCCAATAGGAATTTTGTTTTGACAGATGCAATCTTGTGTTCCATATTGTCTACCTATAGGCATAGGCATGGGTTTCAACAACATTTAACAACCATCTACATCTCATCCACTCCAATGTTCGGCTCTTATATTCCTGCCGATGAGTGAACCATTGAGCATCAAGTGAAAAAAAAAAATTAATTATTTTGTCCATATTGGTTATGTGTCAGTGAGACAGCAAAATGGGGCTGTACGCGAGTCGGTACGTCAAGACCGCAATCAAATGATTTCACGCCATTCTAAAGGACTAAGCATTTCTCGAATGCCCCTGTTAAATATTTTGTGAAATGATGTGGCTATACGTCCATATAAGATGGTATTGGGTTAGAGCACGTTGATAGGGCTCTTTTGAAAATTGAAGTACATTCTTAGTGACGTCACTCATTTTTAGCTAAATATAAGTAAATTTGCCGCATTTTGTCAAGCGAAAAGCCGGAAGTGTTCCAATAGTAGTCATTGTATTGTATATGAGAAAATATACTGTTTGTGTGGTTTTTATGCCAGAGGTGTCATTGCGCTTTGCTTCTCTCCAGGCAATGCTGGCCAATCGGTGATAGTCAATAGAGACTGCTATCGCTCAATGTAAACCAATTATTATGGGATAACCTGGAAGATTTGGAGGATATTTGTTTTTATCAAGATGGTGCCACTTGATACACAGCGCGCGTTTTTCAAGATTGACTCATAGATATTGGCAAATCCAAAAGTTTTCAGCGAAAATTTTCTAAAGAAGTAAAATGTGAATGTATTTTGACATAACTAACATGTAAAACACATTGGTATAAATCAGTTTTCTTCAATATTTATTTTTCACATTCATGTATTGTATTGGGATGTACCACATGAATTGACAGATTTTTGCTCAGTCGGAAATAAGAAGATCTCGAGTGAACATCTGTGCCAGAATGTTAAATTTTCTTTTTTTATAAAATAAAGTGGTACATGTGCTTAATGTGTAAGAATCTTAGGGTTCGTTAGACGTATCGTTATTTTTTTATAGGAATTATTTACCATGCTGTCGGCTGAAGATGTAGCGGTAAACGAACGCACTATATGACGTTGGTTTGTAAAGTACCGTTCGGGAGATTTCAGTCTCGAAAATGAACCACGTGGGAAGCCAGAAACGTTAGTTGACGACGATGTTTTAAGAGCAACGGTGGATGCGAACCCAACGAAATCGGTGCGGGAGATGCACAAAGCATGTGAGCAATGAGTATCCCCAATGACAATAAGTCGGTCGACACCTTTCTCTCATAGGAAAGGTAAAGTAAATATTGGCTTTTAAATTTTTACTATAAAATCGGACATTTTATGTGCTAAACCTAATACATATGTACGTATGTTATTCTTAAACATTTTTAGAATAGATATTATTTTTGGGTTACCTCAAAATTTGGCTCAATTTCATGTGGTGTTGTCATGTTTTCCACTGCTTCATTTTCTTCAAAAATTGGCAGAATAGATGTGGCATCCTCGTCTATTAAAGGTGGTGATACAGAAGTATCATTCTGTGATTATAGTAATAAAATATTTATTAGCATTATACGGATTTGCCACAAAAAATATAGGTAAAATATATATAAATACACCCCCGACACAGAAAAAAACACATAAGACATAGAGACGTCATAATTGTGAAAAGAGTAGAACACGTTCTTTTTTTTTATACGAGTATATTACAAAGAATGAATACGAACTAATTTCCATTCGGAAATAGATTCCATATATGTATATATACATATATATGTATGTATATGTGTGTAGTTTAAATGAACAAACAAAACTTAATTTGAAGGAAACACTTAGAGTATAATAAAATCTTTTTTAAATATCTTGACATTTACAAGAAAACATACAAGAGCCTATTTACGAGTAATACTTCGAAAGCTTTTATCTTTATAAATTTTAAGTATGGACATATGTACGAACATTGTGCATACATAAACATATATGTATATACAATTTTGAATGCTACCTAAGCCTAAATAATGTTAGTAATGTTATTTTAATCACAAAAAATCAATAAAAATGTAAAAACACCAAAAAAAAAAAAAAAACATATTCAGGGCTATCGTCAATCCCAAGAGAAATGAGTTTCCCCTCGAACACTTTCGTTCCCGCGAACGAATTCCTTCTATTGTGATTTCCATCGGAATTTATTTCCCCCGGAATGGAAACATTGTTTTCGAAATGAAGTTCAAATATGTTGTCAGTTTTCAAAACCCGTTTACTCCGGTGATTATTGTAGAGACGTATTGATTATTACTTAATATCTGTTTTTCGTTTTACAATTGAAAAAAAAGTACAGCATTTAGTTTCCTCGTCGAGAAGCAGCTTTGCTCTCGGACAATCTGTCTTTTGATATTCTATTTGTTTCTATATCTTTTAAGGCACAATTTATTTTCTTAAAATACTCGTACATATATTTATCGAGACTATAAGACTGTGTTTGGTTTGTCGAGCAAAACCTTAATTTATATAAAATGTATTTATATTTTGCGTTTCTTTTCTTACAAAAATAACTTGAAAAATTACGTACATATCAGATGTCTTTTTGAATTTTGCCTAAAAAATGCACCGTCATCTTATATCTACTTTTAATTTAATCTCACAATTCCACCAGCTGTAAAACACTGAAAAAATTCAGAGGAAACAAAATTACAAGGGTAGTTTTACTTACGATACCAAATTTTTTCAGGGAAAATGTTTTCCCTCATTCGAAATTCGTTGGTGATACCTCTTTTAGAGAAATGGGAACAATTCCCCTCGGAATTTTGTTTGCGATAACCCTGATTATTAAATATTAGCTTTGTTCAGTGAGGCTGTTCGGGACTGTTCCGAACAGAAAAGTATAAGCTTTCCTGTTCAGTGGGAAAAACGTCTGAACGAATCTGTTCTGCTCTGTGTTCAGTGAGGCTGTTCCAATCTGTTCGGAACAGGAAATCTTACACCTACTTTCGAAGTAGAACGCCATTGTGTAAAATGTCAAATCAAAGCTGTACATAGTGTATTTTCCTGTACTGTACTGTCATTTAATTTGACGTTTTTCACAAATTTGTGCTGTTCTGTTCTAGTTTTTCCTCACTGAACAAAGCTATTACAAAGAGCTCAAATTATTTTGGTTCTGATAAGAAGAGGAAGTTTAATTTAGTTTCATTTAAAAATGTTTGCAAGCCAGGTATCTGTTTTATAAATCAAATGTCAAGGGATTTAATTATTTTATTTTTGATTCATTAATTATGTGCAAATAATTAAATTTATCAACTCAGTAATAGATTGAGAAACATTCGATGCATTTAAATTCGACATTCTAAGTAATATTAACGTTATAATTATAATAATAATAATAATAAAAAAACGTTACCCTGAGACAATAATTGTGGTTAAATTCATAATTGTTAACAATATTATTACTCTGTAAATATGTTATCACCTTTTTGCTAAAAACTACTACTGAGCCTGAAGGGTCGCTAATACTTGCGACGCTAGTTGTAGTTGTAAATGTTGGTGTTGTTGATTCAACATGATCTATCACCCCAGAACTCGCAATAGGTGTAGTCGATGAAGTATATGTAGTTAATGGTTCTGACGTGGTAGTTGTTGTTGTCACCGAAATGGCAGGTGTTAGAGCGTATGCAACAGGTGTTGTTGCAATATTTCTACTTTCAGTAGAAGTAGTCGTCGGTGTAGTTGGTTTTGTCATTTGAATTGTGTTCATATTGATAGTTTCTATTTCCTCCGTTACTAATGACTCTACAGTACTACTATCATCATCGTTAGGTTGCTGTTAGAAAAATCGACAAATAACAAAGGTAAAATATGAAGATATGTATGAGTTTGTTTATTGTCTGTTAATTGAAACTATTTCTGCGAAAGATGGTTAAAATAAAAATTAGGTAAATAAGAAATATATAATATTGAACTACATTCATGTGAGTTGTTAATAGAGGGTTAGATTATGTGATCAAATCTGTGCAGTAAAAATAAAAATATTGATAAAATGGAGCCAATGGAAGTAATTAAATAAGGAATTAATAAAAAATAAACAACATATTGAATCTCATTGTACGAGGCTACGGATAAGAAATAGTAATTTTGTGCTAATGCTATGCAAAATTACAAAATGTTTTGTTAAAAAGACATAATGAAAACGCAAGAGCGTGTTTTATATTGGACGTGTTATAAGCTTATTTCAATTAACATTTTCTTTAACTAATAGAAATACTGCTCTACCCGAATTTGAATTTTAATTTATATTCTTAATTAAGTAGTAGCTTAAATATGAATATACATACAGGGTGTTCATTCTTTTATGTCTGTATGTGAATATTGAACAACTTTAAAAAAAACAACCGATTTCCATATGTGAGGTATTTTTAGTTAATTTGATCCTTTACAATTTATTTGGACTAGTTTTTGAATACAACATCATTCCAGTGGCCGCTTTTGAGCATATCGGGCGGTATAGCGATGATTTCGGCACGAATGTTTGCCTTGAGCTCGTCAATGGTCTGAGGCTTGCTGGCGTACACTTTTCTTTTCAAATGACCCCACAAAAAAGAAGTCCGGAGGGGTTAAATCTGGAGATCTGTGTGGCTAGTTAATATCGCCATTTTTTGACAGCACACGTCCAGAGAATTTTCCTTGCTGAAACTGCATTGTTTGATTTGCAGTGTGGCATGGGGCACCGTCTTGTTGAAAGCAGTAACCGTCCAGACCTTTTTTCACACATTTGTGAACGGCATGTCGACGATCTCCCACCGTCCCATGCTCAACGAAATTCGACACCAAACAACGAATAGTGTTGTGAGACGTTGCTTGTACGCCACGATATTTTCGACGATATGCACGTTGAGTTAACACAAGTGAACGACAATTTTCAATGTACAGCGTCACTATTTAGGCGCGTTATTCATGATTAAAATTGTATTGAATTGACGTTTCTTTGTTCTTAAAAAATGTCATAACTTGGCTTTTTGCTTACGATCATTGTACAGTAGATCAATTTCTTATTTAGTTAATAATTTTACAATTTTTTCTTTTTACACATAATTCTTAAATTGTTGCACTTAGCTTTCGCATTTGTTTATTTTTACATACATTTTCCCCATCAATGTTTAAATAAACTATTTTTTGTTGAACAATAATGGTACATTCGCCACTTGGCCTTGGTCAATAGAATGTCCCTAACTATACCAAATATAATAATTGTAATATATTGTATTAGATTTATAACCTGAAATTATGAAAAAAAAATTTCTACTCAAGTCAATCGGTTGATAAATGTCAAAGTTATTCAATGTTTACATACCGACATAAAAGATGGCGTACCCTGTATACCCTCTATATAAAGTTTGACTTCTTAAAAAAAGGAAGTAATATAGCTTAACATAAATAGGTCATGCAGACAGCACAGTAAGAATATTTAATCTCTTGTGTTCCATTGTATACAAAAGACTTCAAGTCCTTGATCAAACCCAATACATTATGGCCAATTTAAGATTTTTTCTTTATATTTTTGAAATGTCAATGCTGGAAAATTTTTCAAAGACTTATTTTCCCAATTTCGGAATATAAAAAATGCTTACATATGAATAACTGTAAAAAAAAAACATTATGCTCAACACGATTTGTGCAATTGTTTTACAACTTTAAAACGTTTGTAAAGAAAATACATTCATTATTAACTTTTTTAAAGGAAAAAAAAAGAATATTTAATGGAATATAATTTTGCCCTTCATAGCAATGGTTCAATTGCTAAAGCTTGAAAACCAAAATGTCGAGGTCCAATAAAAAAACGAAATAGAAAGCCAGGGGGTCCAAAAATGAAAAGGTAATGTTTTAAAACTCTTTAATGAAAATCAAGCTTATTTTTAAAATGTATTTTTTTGAAATAAATCATTTTCATGGAAAATAACAGATTAAATGACATTCGTTCACTACAAAGTTAGATGTAATTTAAATACTTACTATTGATGTGTGGTTGTAAATATATATACAAAAAATAATAAAATAAGTTTTACTTTGATTTAACGATTTCAAAATATTTTCTTTTTATTTAGGAACCTCCTGATTTTCTTTTTATTGAATTTTAATATTTTGAAGTTTCAGTTTTAAGTTCTTTCGTTTAACAGCTACGAAGGTCAAAATTGTTCCCTAGTGTTATAATTTTATATAGTTTTTCGTGAAATAAAATAAATTGGAAAAAATGTTTTAAAAAAATATCCAGACCACTGGCCGTGGCCCAATTACATAACGGTATGATAACGAGAAATGTTTTCTTTGAAGGAATCAGAAAGACAATGATTTTTAAAGTGAAATTGTTTAACTATATACATAAATACTTTTTAAAATATTGCTTTTTGTCGATTAACGCGAAAATAATAATATGTACGATTACGACGACAATCAAACATATACTTTCATTGAACAATTTGTAATTATATCAAATATCTAATTATAATGCTGTATGCTAAAATAAAACATAGATATGTTTATTTAAAAAGGGGGGTAAAACAAATAGCATACGTAGGTACACTCTTGATCACTAGGGTGAGGCCATACCTTTTGCAATTGATTTCCACTCTTTATACCTGATTGAAATTGTAGTTTGTACCCGCAAACTTTTACTACCTGTGAACAGGTGCATATTTTCTCTACAGGAAGTCATAAAATTAAAGGGTAAATAAGAAACGACTGTTGGAATTTCCCAAGATCAAACAATGAACTACTTGAAAAGCGTATAAAAAGATGCGCCACTAGGATGAGGCCACATGCAAAATCTTCGAAAGAAAGGTAAAAATGAATAAAATGTTTACATTTTATGGTTTTAATACATTTATTTATTACGTTTTTCTACATTAATAATGAGTATGCCCGCCATTTTTCGATATGACCTCTATAAGACGGTTTGGAATAGAATCATACAGTTTTTTTTAAATAATCAAGAGAAATTTGGGTCCAGGCATCACGAATAGCTTCGATTAAAGTGTCCTTGTCTTCAAATTGTCTGCCGCCTTCATACACTTTACGAGATAGCCATACCCAAACATTTTCGATTATGTTTAAGTCCGGTCTAAAACGTCTTCTGATTGAATCCAACTTCTAACAACCCTGGAAGTGTGGATGGGGGCATTGTCTTGTTGGAATATCCAAGGCAGGGGTCCGAAAATGTTTTTCACTTTTGGAAATGACCGTTCCAGCAAACATTTGTAGTTCTTTAAGTTCGTTGTTGTGGACAAAAACTCCAACTCGATTGTGCATCGTAGATAATAGCTCCCCACACCATTACTCCAGATGTACGTCTGTGATGTCTTGCCAAAATAAGCTCCTCCTTTCTTAGATCATGGAAATAAAAGTTGTAACCATCGGGGGCGTCAAGGTTAAACTTTTTTTCATCCGAAAAGACAACGCGTTTCCATTCATTGCTCCAAGCGACATGTTCTCTTGCAAAATTCATTCGACGCTCCTTGTGTACTTTACTCAAAATAGGTTTCTTTTTCAGTTTTTTCCTGTGTATAGTACAACTTTTGCGGATTACCCTTCGAACCGTTTCTATGCTGGCTGATACTCCGCTGTTAAACCTTATAGCACAGATAATAAATCTATACAGATGTCTCATCGCTGTAGAAAAAAATGGTTAAATTTTTGTCGGCTCCTCCAGCCGACACGAGCTTTCGGAATAATGTAAAGCTTTTTTATTTTCGTTCTTTCTTGCTTTATTTACTGAGAGATTTTTTTTCTCTCACCACAAGTTAAGGGCAGTGGCAAAAGGAATATGAAAAACAACTGCAAGGGGTTGCGGAAAGGGGTATGAAGACTTGGCTGTTTGTTTTCATTCGACTGCAATAGGAAATTATGTAATTTTTCATTAATTGGTATTTTGTTTGAGCGTATGGGTGTGTATGTAAGAAAGAACAATTCAAAGGCGGGAAAAGTAGAATATTTCTTTACATTTTATAATTGAAGTTTGACGAGCAAAATATTATTCGTGTTATTAATATGCAGTGCATGTAAATAATAAGTAATTGAATTGAATTGAAGTGATGAAATGAAGTTTTCGGATATGAAATTGTTTCGTTTCCCTAAAAAAAGCACTGTTAAATATGATGAATGGTTAGCTTTGACAGAGGAGTCTCGTGAACATATAAAATGCCTTAAAAATTAGATTTGCAGCAAACATTTTGAAAATGTCTTTTTGGGAAAAAAATATTTAAAAACAAACGCTTATCCCTCTCTCTTTTTAAAACGAAGCGAGAGTGTTCCGAACTCTGAAGACGGTTCTGTTTGCTTTGATCCAGTCAAAGCTAAGATTACTTATGAAAATTATAAAGATTTAAAACTGAGTTCGAGTGAACCTACAATAGGAGAACTAAATTTGGCTTCTAAAAATTTATTAAGGACAAAATTCAACGATCACATTGAATTTGCTTGCGCCAATTGTGAGGCTCGTGTAAAAAGGCAACGTTTTTACATTAGGAGAATTGAAAAGCTCAAGAAATTGAACAATGTCTTGAGAATAACTATTAAAGAAAATCGAACCCGAATTTATTAAAGAAAATTCGTCGTTTAAAAGAGGACAAGAAAAGGCTACAAGCGCGTGTACAAAAGAAGTTGTGGTTATATATAGGCCAAGAGCAGTGATCAATTATTATACAGGTATATATATAGATAATACTATGTACATATATTGGAATATATACGTGGTGTGTCCCAAAAGTAATGAGAATAATTTTTTTAAAACACATGTATCAAACATAAAATGAATTGTCACCTTCAAAGTAGGTCCCTTAAGAGCGTACACAGCGATCCCAACGGTGCTGCCACTCTTCGTAGCAATGCTGGAAGGCAATTTCTAACACCGCCTTCAAAGCCTTGGTCGTGGCTTTTTACATTTTTCTACCTACATTTTCTACCGTGCGTTCCTTACTCTTAAGGTACGTTTTGAGTTTGGGGAATAAAAAAAAGTAGCACGGGACACGTCATTGATATAGACACTTCAGGATGGCCAAAATCTACCGCCATTGTAAAATACATTTTGTCGATCAAAGATAACCCCGTCGTCTACCAAATCGTAAAATTTGTCACTGTAAACACTCATTGCTTTAGAGGAGTTCCTCTTCCTCTGGGTTAATGCAAACTGAACAAATGACACCTTGTCGAAGATTACCACCAGAATAAGTCTAGGCAACCGGTGCTACTTCAGTCTGGTTTAACAAATTGGATCCAAAGTCTCTACTCCAAGGAATATTGATTTTGCTAGTTAAAATATGGCTCATTCATGGCTGTCGGAAAAATATTTCCAATATTTTCCTTACTTACTTAGGTGGCGTTACAGTCCGGGGACCAGGACCTCAACCAACAAGCCTTTCCACCTGGCGCGATCTTTCGCCAGCTGTTTCCAGCGGTGCTGCACTCCAAGTTGGTTGAGATCCCATTCCACTTGTTCGAACTCCCATATATTCGGCCGTACATTACTGCGTCGTCCCCGAGTTACGGAATTGAAGATTTTCGATCTTTACATACAAATATTTTGCGTACAGTTTTAAAAACTCCCTTTTACATAACTTGAAAGAAAAGGGAGCAAATATGTACTCGTAAATAACATATACATACATTTTCCGAATAAGTTCGATGTTGCTCAATGCTTGGAAATTTATCAAATTTTGTAATGTCCTGAGCACAAAATTAAAATCGGGAATTTGGTCTAGCGCTCATGTACATACGTATATCTTCAACCCCATAACATGCATTAGCCCTTAACACCTCGTGCTTCAAATATCAACCAATTTTATAGTGTGGTGCAACGTCATACCCACCCCCTCCAGCAGGTCCCCATCGCGAACCATCGATCTCATGATCTTCAAAATTATATTCCTACCCCCATTTAATTTACATTGCATAACAAGTTACAAACAAAATAACAAGTACACGTACATAAACCCAAGTAAACCGGTTATGCTGGGCAACGTCAACGTATGTTTTTTTTATTTATTTCTTTCGTTCACGTATTGTTTTTGCGCGATAAACGACTTTGCATGTGTGAGTGACAAGTGGCAAGAGCAAAAAGCGAAAAGGAATAAAATGATTTTTCTGCTCTTTGCAGCTTTTTAAAAAAGTTTTTTTTTTAGTTCAATTTCATTTTCATAGGACAAAACTTCCCATATGAATGAGACATCTGTATAGATTTATTATCTTTGCTTATAGTCTCTGGTTGAATAGAATTTGATGCACGCCGTAGAATTAACCGCTTTTCTTGTTGTTGCTTCTGCCGTGCTTCCTTTTTGATTTCTCCCATAGTGTTGTGGATCCGCAAGATAACTGTTTACAACAGTCTTACTTCTATTAAGCCTCCTTGCAATTTATCGGCCTGAGAGCCCTAACTCATTGAAAGCATCTATTTTTCCTCTTTCTGTCGCTGTCAAAGTCTTTCGGGAACCCATTTCTTTTAATTAAATAAAACAGTTCTTTTCAACGCTTTTTTAAATATTCTTAACAAAACTTTGAAAAAAATCGCTGATCTGAACTCCTGCAACGAAATATTTGCAATGACCTCATCCTAGTGGCGCATCTTTTTATACGCATTGTTTGGTCTTGGGAAATTCCAACGGTCGTTTCTTATTTACCCTTTAATTTTATGTCCTCAGGTAGTAATAGTTTCCGGGTACAAAATTTTCAACAGGTATAAAGAGTGAAAATCAATTGTAAAATGCATGGCCTCATCCTAGTGATCGGCAGTGTATGTATTTGAATTATTTTCACTTTTTTGTTTTCGGAGCAAGATACAATCAAATTAAAATCCAAATGGTACCATTTTATTTTTTATATAAAATTCAATAAGCACATTTACTCGTAAAAGAGCTTTATTGGAAAACTCGACTTTTTTTATATTGTGAATAGAAAGCTTTTACTTAAAATAGAAAAGATTACTCAAATTAATAAAAAGAGAATGGATGCTCGTACAAAAGACAAAATAGTCATTTTAACTGAATAAAATTTAAGAAAAATAAGAATATTAAGAAAAATTAGTGAATAGGTGATTCTAGGAAAGGAAAAAGAGCACAGTGTTATAGGGAAATTGAAGGATACAGGAAAATAATACAATATTTATATATTTTTGGAAATTGCATTCGAATGCGATTCGTTTGCGAGATCACTATTACCTTTGGCAACAATGTAGATGGGGTTGTGCTAAATAGTGTGGCTTGTTCTAACAATATTGGGGTGACGCTTGCAGGTTTTTCAACCGAAATTGTTGTGCTTTTGCTATTATTTGCAGAGGCACTACTTCTACTATTGCTGTTGATGATGCTTCTATTTCTGCTACTAACTGGCAAGCTTGTGGTCAAAACTCCGACTGTCGTTGCATTGGTTGTGTCGAAATCATCAATGACAAAATCATCATTATTCTCGAGTATGTCCTTGAAGCCCTCTTGCAACGGTGATGAATTTATATCAGAACCAACGAACGCTGGCAGATCCTTTATTTTTTTAGTATTTTCGATCGTCTTGGTAATATCGGACTCCAGTTTTGAAACGCCACGGACAATATCTTCATCAATATTTTCTGTCTTAACAAGCGGTTTAAAATCATTTTTCTTATGCTTGATTTTGTTGGTTGCTTGAATTATATTTGTATCAAGGGGAATCTTTCTGATTTTGCTTGTGTCTATGATTTCGGACTATAAGACGAGTCGGAAATTGCCAGTTTATTTTATTTTTATTTTTTTTATCGTTTCGAGTTTTAGTTTCCAGTTGAAAGATGAATTTGCGTTATTAATATGTTCAACACACATCAAAGAAAAACACACGCCATAAACACACACACGCATACATACAAACACAGTAGTACAGCAATGCAGCAGTGAGGCAGAAAACAGAAAAAACAAAGCATTTTACGAAATAATAAGAAATGAAGAGAGGAGCGTTTTCTGTAAGAAACGCCTCTCCCTTTTGTTAGTAATCCTTAAGATTTCTAGTTCTGTACTCGAACACATTTACTTCATTCAAATGTTGTCTATCAAAAGGTTTACTAATTCATTAAAAAAAATAATAATTAAAAATTAGAAAGTAAATAAACAAAATAAACTGAAATTAATTTACTTTTGGAAATTAAGTTTGTAAGTTTACAGAAACTGTGCTTTGCCATTTCTAATAGCGTGGGTGTCTCAAAATAAACTAATAGCTTTCGCAATGTTAACTAAGCAATTGTGTTTTTGTAAATGTAATCTAGGAATGTTTTATAGTGAAATTCTCAATGTGTAAGCTTGTAAGTACTGCAGAATTTATAATTTATACACTAAGCAAATGCGTACTTACCTTTGCCAGTCCATGGTGATGTCGGTGAGCGTGAGTGGTAACTTGTGGAATTTCAGTGACCAATTCTCTGTAAAAATAAATAAATAAAATATTTTTTTTTTGCCAAAGAAGGTTAAATAGTTAAATAGTACATAAAGAGTTTTTAATTAGATGCGCCCCATTCTTCCAATAGGGAATCTTTGAACTCACGCATACAATTGAAGTCATTCACTTGATGTCACTTGCATTCACTTGAAGTCTTTATGACTTCGAAATTGCCACTGACTTCAATGAATCACTTAAGTCTTTGTGACTTCAAAAAGACTTCATTGACTATTACAGTTTCTGTTTTTTGCTTCTGTTTTTGGAAAAATGTAAACAAATAAAGGTTGGACGAGTGGCCTTTTTGTAAACTAGGTAGATATTGAGAGAATGACAGTGCAGGCCATCTTCTGCTCTCAACTGATGTCCGTTTGTTAAACTCTTTCACTTACAACCTTCACAGCTTAAGAAAATGGTGTTCAACCAAAGGGGTTGTATTTTTGAAGTTACATTGATATTTATCTAATGATTGCATTCTTTTACAACTCTGCCAGATTGTCAAACTTTATTTTCGGCCGTTATAATCGTCCCAATAAGCTAACAAATGAGCATTTATTGAAGATATTCGAATTGACTTATTCACTATTCGCTAATAATGTTGCTGGTCCGGTGAATCAGCGTAGTGTTGGAAGAGGACAGAATATTGCGACTGTACGCGAGTCGATTTCGTGACGTTCTCAAGAGCTGAACATCTATTGAAAGTCCTTATTGCGTATTATACCTCAGTGAAAGGTCATATTGACCCCAGAGCTAAAGCCAAATAACCATCGTGCACATGGAACTTTTGCTGATTGGGCTCACCCGGAGTTTCACCGATATCATCCTCAGTGACCAGACACATTTTGACATTTTGGTTAAATCGCTTTGTTAATGAGCAAAAATTTTAATAAGCGAAAAAACAGTCAGACGTATACCAACGGCAAACATTGTATAGAAAAACTTCTTCCGAGACGATGCCTGCGAGTCGGTTACCGTCAATGGACACCGCTGTCACTCCATGTTAACCAATACTTTCTTTCCATGCTAACCGAAATAATGATGTCTTCATCACCTAGTATCACACCCGCCGCCGCTCCACGCAAACTGCTCAAACCATTCGGAACTTCATGGACACCCTGCGAATGGAAAAGCTGAATAAGGTACTACGTTGAAGGTACTCCTCAACACCCTGATGCATCTTGGGTGCGTAACTTCTTTCACTGAAATTATGCTATCACCATTAGTGAGTTCCAGATGAACTTCAACAGTCCCAGCAGCTTCAAAATCAACATCCCATCTAAATATTCTTGGTTGTACCCGACTTCTCCTGTTAAGGCCATTAAACCTGGGCAGATAAGTATCACCAAATGGTCTGTGAGACGAGAAAATCCACATCTCGACCATAATCACCGCGCTAAAAATAACCGTAGTTTTAATAATAAGCTTAATAAAAGACCCCTCTCTAACTCCCTTTCTAAAGTAACAAAGAAACATGCTAACAAAAAGCGAAGCTTTAATCCCGACCCTAACTGGAGCTTCAAAACCAACATCTTCCCCAATTTTAGTCATCCTTCCTCAAATATCCGATACAAACCCGTTACACAAAAATCCTCTAAACACCTAATTCCCCCCCTTCCACCTGTTCCACCCAAACCCTCGAGCCAACGCGTCTCTTTCAATTTAATCTAAACCACCCATATTATCTCTTCTCTACTTTCTACGTCACCAATTGCAGCCAGCAACTCGTTTCCTAAGTTCGACCTTAAAACTGGATTTAAGTACCCTAATTTTATTAACTTCCATACCCTAAACCCCACATCTTATCCCTCGTCCAACTTCATATCCAACCATTTATCTCCATCCTCTTCCTCCACTGCCCCTATTTTCGATTCCCTTCTTCCCGCACATTTAACATTTAAACTAACACAACAAACCAATGAAACTCCAGAAAGCCATTGTGCACTCTCTAAGCTTAGAGAAAGCAAGATATGTGAAAACATTCGTCCCCTTCTTGCCTATCTACATGACAAATCGGACTCGGTCTATTACCAACCGAAGACCAAAACCAGCTTCATGGTTTCCATCGAGCAAGAAGGCCTCCCTACCGACCCTATCAGTCTCAGGAACTTTTATGTCAGATTTTTAGCATGTCCTCTCATAAAGTGGTGGATGACCTTGCTGTATACGGCTACTACGTTCAGTCTAAACGAGTCTCACACCTACAGCGGAGCCGAGCGGAACGCGATAAATTTTCTCGTCCATAACTTGCCTCCGTTGCCAGAGCTTAAACCATCCCGCCCTCACACCTCCACCCCACAACATCCCCCTTACTTTTTACTACCAGCATGTAAAAGGTCTTCCCTCTAAAACCAAAACTGTTCTACGCCAATAGCATGCTCTTCCCTTTGATATTTATGCCCTGAGTGAAACCAATCTGATTCCCAACATTAAGAACCAGGAATTATTCCCCCCTACTTTTAATGTTTTTTCACGACGACAAGGCGTCCTACTGGCTATCCAAAACAGCCTTGACTCTTGTCCTTTTACCATTTATTCTTATTCTAAAGTTGACTTTGTCGCAATAAAAATAACACTCCCCTTCAAGTCCCTTTACGTTATATGTTGCTACATCCAGCCAGCTCAACTTATTTATTTTAATTGACTTGATGATCAATCGTTTTTCTTCGCTTCAAATGCCAGCTCAGCTAAGGAATGTATCTTTTTAGATTGCTCAACAGACTCAAATCTATGCCAATTCAGCGGTATACCCAACTACATGGGCAGGCAGTAGACATTATTTTCATAACAGATTCAATGAACTCCTCAGTCTCACTTTTACCCCTATCTCTCTCAACAATTGATAACTTCCACCTCCTCCTTCTTCTCTCGTTTTCTCCTAACTCTTCTGCCCCGTCCTCGCCTCCAACAACTCTCTCATCCTACGACTTTCATAAAGTTGACTTTCACAAAATCAGCGACTACCTCAGCAGGTCCCCCTTTAACTTTCACAAATATAACTATAAATGATGTCCTGCCCATTTTTTTTTAGAGAGAACTATTTAATTCTTTTTCCCTTTACGTTCACGTTTTCCCGCTTTAAAACATCATCTACTAATACTCCCTGGTATAATCACAAGCTTCATTCCCTACGAAATAAAAGAAACAAGTATTGGATGTTTTCATTCGTACCAAATCCTTTTCCGACTATTCCACTATTTCGGTACTTATCTTCATTTCACGTGTACTTGTGGGTGGCCGTAGCTCAAGCGGTAGTGGACTGGCTTCCAAATCGGAAGGTTTAGTGCCCGAAAGACATTCATTTTTTCAGTTAACGAAAATCAAGCAAGATGAGTAGTTGACTAGAAATCAACAAGCCAACTTCCACTAAGAATTTAGTCTCCCCATTAAATGCTGGATGCCACCCTGGAGCGAAATAACCACTGAGCCCAAACATCTTTCTTTCTCTCTCTATCCCATTTTCCAAAAAACTTAACACATGCTGAGTGTTAAGTTCTTAAAAAAAAAAAAAAAAAAACGAACCTTACGATTTTTACCAGCGCTACCTTAACAATGCGCAAGTCAACCTTATAAACCGCAAGTCCTTTTTCCAATTTGTTAACTACAAAATAAACTCCGATGATTACTTTCCTTCCCTCTCTTTAAATTTTTTAGTTTGGTGGGGGCTAACGCCCCCATATTTCGCTTAAACTAACTTAAAAACTAATAACAGTAGTTGTAGAATGGTGGAGGAGATCAAGCTTAAAACGAGAAGTGCTCAGGTTAAAAAAAAGAGGTGAGCTTTGAGTTGACCTTACGGAGCACGCGGCAGATTAGTTCGCTAGAACCATAAGAGGTGCGGTGGGTTGGAATATATAGAGGACAGCGTAAATTACGAGGGTTAGTGTTGAAGCAAATAGTATTGTAAAGGGCAGCGCAAACTACAGAACCAAAGAGCAGTCGATGAATGAAGAGAATGTCAGCTACGTCTCTGCACTTTTTGAGGGTATTCAGGTTAAGAAGTTTGTGGCGGTCACGATAAAGAGGTGAGATAAAGGCGTCATCCTTTCAACGACGTTGAATGTTCTCGATTCCTTTTATATGAACTCGAAAGGGGGACCACACTTGGCTATCATATTCGAGAAGGGGCCGGACAAGGGTAATGTAAAGTGGCATTGTGACATAAGGGTTGCAAAATTCTTTAGACCATCGTTTGATAAAACCGAGAGATGAATTTGCTTCAAGTAGTATCTCATCAACATGCGAACGGAAGTTTAACTCTCTATCTTAGATAAAATCTCTCATCGATCAATACTCTTCAAATTGTCTGCCCTCGGATTTAAACCCATACTGTTAAAATGGATATCCTCTTACCTGGAAAACGGTTTTTATAGTATCCGTTTTAGGTCAACCCACTCGGCTCAATTTTTGCCCACCTCTGTAGTTCCACAAGACAGCCATCTAGGTCCCCTTCTTTTTACATTAACCATAAATGATCTCGAAAGGAACATCAAACACTCGTCTGTCTCTCTATATGCCGACGATACCAAGTTTTTCAAAACCATTTTCTCATCCCATGACTCCTTCCCCCTTCAACAGGACCTTGATAGTTTTACGATCTGGTGTCAAAAATTGTTTGGAATTTAATATCGCCAAATGCCATTCAATCACCTTTTCTCATAAGCGGCACCAATCTCCTTCCCCGACTCTACCTTCTCCACAACTAATCTATCTCCTCCGTCTAATCTCTTAGCGACCTCAGCATTTTGTGTCATAGGGAGCTCAACTTCCGTTTACATATGGATGAGATAATCCTTAAAGCCAAACCCGAACTAAGTTTTGTAAAACGCTGATCCAAAGAATTAACCAACCCATACGTGACCAGGTCCCTCTATATTACCTTTGTACACCAGTCAAGTGTGTCCTCATATCATCGTGCTCATATCTCGAGAATTGAAAGCATCCAGCGTCGTTTTCTTCGATTTGCTCTTCGACGTATACACTGGGACGATCCTTTTATTCTGCCCCCCTATCAAAAGCGTCTCAATCTTATTAACTTAAACACCCTTGAGGAACGCGGAGATGCAGCCGACTTTCTCTTGTTTCATGGACTCATTTCAGGTCACGTTGAATGTTGAACACTAACCCTCGTAATCTACGTACTTGTCACTTCTTTCTACCAATCCACCACACTTCCTATGGTGCGAACGAATCAATCTCCGGTATGCTACGAAAGATCAATTCAAACCTTACCGCACCACTTCCTACCTCAAATCCGTTCTCCTTCACCACTAACCAATCTTTGTTTTAAGTTTAACTTTAAGTTTAATTTAAGTTAGTTTAAGATTATGTGTATTAAGCCGAATAAATGGGGGCCATAGCCCCCACCAAAACATAAACACACGTCTTTTATCATAATATAAAAAACAAATATTGGGAAACATAAAATGAAAAACCCTGTTTATAAACTTATAATTTCAGGGCGCAGTACTAAGAGAACATCCAATAAAGGCTATTTCGGCAATTCCAAGCGTTAATCTACATAGACTAAATTAATTTTGGTCTTAGCTGTTGACCATTCGGAGTGAATGTGAATTTTTATTACTTTATTCGTTTCAACAAATATTTAAGATACATATTTCGTAGACAAAAAGAAGGGAAACTATTTTTAAGACATTAAGCGAATAATGATCATATTGCCTAAAATATTATGCGGTGGCCGTGGTGTAGTGGTACTAGCAAACGCTTCTCACTCGGAGGGTCCAGGTTCGAATCCTGCCCATGGCAAGTCAGTTTTTCATTGTGAAAGTGGAACTCAGACAGAAAAATTCTGCGTGTGAAGGCATAACACTGACACGTAGATTTGGCTGTTGTAGAGTTTCAAGCACAGAAAAAAAATACAGTGAATTATATCTCGAATCACTCTGAGTGAAGAAAAACTCTCCGTCCTATTCGGACTCCCACCCCTGGAGAGCGAACATCGAAACCAAACACACCTGAGTTTTCAAACCACTACAAAACAATTTTCCTTTCTCCTCCTTCTACCTTTCCCCCCACGCCCTGGCAACAGAAGGGTATCTAACCCCTTAGGCGCGCGTAAATTATATAAAAAAAAAAAAAAAATTATAAAAGTAGAAATGCTAAAGTGAAATTTTTAAAAAGGAAATTAGACACAGTGTTTTATAATAAAGGATATGCACTTAAAATGCACAGTTAATAGTTCTTAAATAGAACATCAATCCTGACATCACATTATTCTGCATTCTGTTTAGCAAGACAAACAGGCGACTCGTTAACTAAGTTTAATATATTTTTGTAGTACTTACTCTAGTTCATCGTCACCGTCACCATCACCATCCTCATCTTCATACTCATACTCGTATTCTTCTTCCCCAGATCCTTCAAGTTGCCGTCTGTACCGCTGTACCCTTTTATAGAAAAAATATAAATTTACATGGTTTTAAAGAAGTACAATACATATGAATATTATATTACCTATTGCTGAGTTTCTTTCGCCATATAACCCACCATCCAAAATCAACACCAGTTATATCGTCAATTGAACCGTCTTTCATCTGTAAAGCAATTTGATTCGAAATTGGCTCGCCAGCGGCAAAGTATGTTTCGCCACAACCAATCTATAATAAAAGACAATTTTAATTCTTTTATGAAAATTTTTTTTCACCCTAAAAATGCTGACAGTTAAATCGACTCTTCCCAAAGATTTATTTTTATCTGATTTATTTGGCCCACGTCGAATTGAGTTTTTCGATATGTCCAGGAGTTCACGTTTTGTTACTGATTCAAAATCTATAAATTCCTAAAAGTAAAATAAAAATTTAATTAATCACATACCATACCATACATTTTAATTACCTTAGGAATTGCAAAAAATTTGGAAAGTTTGTTAAGCACTTTGGTACGTTTCTTTTCTATAAGATCTTTCCAGTCCCTAGATTTAAGAACTAAGGAAAGCATTATTTTACTTTCTGTGTACGGGCATTGTGAATATTCAATTTTGTAGGGGTGTTTGTATAGTAAAATTTTGCTTGGTTCCTCCTGTGTTTCGGATATTGAAAACTGTAAAACACAAACATATTTTTTTAATTTCTTTAGAAAGCTTACATAAAAGTTAGTATCGATGACTATGACGATGAATGTTAAAATAAACGCTTAATGTTTGCTTCTATCGTTTGTAAACATAAACATTTCTTTATACAGGCACAAAGTAAATTGAATAATTCAATTGCTTGAAATTCTGAATTTTACTCATTAACATCTATTACCAGGAGTACGAGTAAATAAAATTCGGGCAGGCAGCATTGTTTTCTGTTTTTGTTCCACTGGATAACAGATACCAGTTAAGATACGGCATGTGAAATATCACGCCACGTTTTAAAACCGAATTCCTGAACTATATTTTTGTCCTCAACCTACTTAGTCAGGGCTCTATTGAACACATTTTCGGATACCTTCCTGATATTCGGAAGGAGACTTATCGACCGAAGACTCGTCGGATTGGAAGTGATAATGGGCATTATTCAAACCATTAGTAAGCAGGGTGTCCACCACTTCTAGTGGAAGACGACGTAGCACAATATATATGTGTGTAATATAAAATTACGAGTACAAGTTAGACTAGAGCTACAGCAATAACGGTTTTAATGTTATTTTATTTATAACGGTATAATTTACATGTTGATGTTTTGGGGACTAGGATTGGAAAGTAAGTTTAATGGGTCCATGTACTGGAATATGTGTTTCCTGATTTCTTCAAAATAAGGGCATGTGTTGAGAATATGCCCTATGGAGATCGTTGAATTATTGCAGTAGGCGCATTGAGATGAAGCTGCTTTATCGACGTAATGCTGATGGGAAAGTTTACTGTGTCCCAGTCTGAGTTTAACAATTTTAGATAGCTTTATTTTAGTTTCTATGTTGATGTCTTTGGTAATCAGGTAGTATTTGATGTTGAATTTTTGTTTGTTTGCATTTGTGTTATAATTTAGAGTGCAAATTAGAGGCAAATTAGGTGCGATTTTTTGCAACATGGTCTGCAAATTCATTTCCTGGGATTTGAACGTGAGTCGGGATCTCAGTTCGGCTTCTTATCTGAGATGTTGTTTCTCACAAGCGTTGGACAGTAGTCTGTATTGTTAATGTTGGCTATGGCTTTTACGGATGACAATAAGTCAGTGCATATCACATGTTTCTTTCTAGAGGAATTTGCTTGGTTTAAGGGGACATAACTATTACTTCCACTGAGAATACTGAGCTATATATTGGAAGGATAGAATTTCTGATTATTTTTTTGACGTTATGACACTGAAGCCTGTGTTATTCGTTTTAGATCCGCCATTATATATAGTCCTTTAGTTTCAGAAATTTCGGGCAGAATATTTCCCGAGGTGTGCAATGCTTAATAAATTTTCGAATTGAAGTATCTATTACATTTGCGTTAAATGAGATCAGGGGGAGTTTAATCGGCCTGTACGGGATATTGTGAGATTTGCAGAGTGTAATTATTTCAGTTATAATTGAGAGAAATTTTTCTGGTAAACAGCTTAGCCGTTGAAAGTTCTCTTAGATTTCCTGTTGCGTGTATGTTTGATTCGAAATGAAATTTCGTGGTTGAGTATGCTCCTAGAGCGGATCTAATGCCTTTCTTGTAAATTGTTCTGATTTTATTGAGGTGCGATTTGGGAGCATGTCCATAGAGAAATAGTACAAATTCTATTGTAGCTGTAAGAATCGAATTAATGACGTATATTATTGAAAGTGGGTTGCAGCTAAATTTTTTGCTAGACAGACATTTAATGATGTTTAATCGTCTGGATAGCGCCGGGAGATCATATTCAATGTGCGTGTTCCATTTGTATTGGTTGTTGAAATGGACGCTAAACTTCCTTATTCAGAGGTGGGACCGAAGGGAGTGTTGTATGTGCATTGTTTTTTATGGCATATGTGTAAGTGCTTGCATTTATCGATTGGGAGCTGTGCGCTCGAGTATCGACACCAGTTTGCAATTTGGTTGAAAAGGGGGCCGAAGTCAATGTTACCGTAGTTGTTCTTATTAAGGTGCTTTATTATGTTAAAATCATCAACATATGCACGTAAGTCGATTTCTTTGTAAATTGTTAACATTTCAGTTAGTTTATGGTAGACAATTTGGAACAAAATTACTGAGATAGGAGATCCTTGCGGTATTCCGTTGTAAATGGGACGTGGGCTGGCTGTGTGATTTCCAGTTCGGGTTTTTATCTGTTACCTAGTTTATATGACAGCTTACAGCGCATTGATTCTATACACTCATATAAACGCCACTTCAAACCGCATTGAAATGTTCAATCCCCATTCGTTGATTCCTGTTTATAAACCGCATTAAAAATTTGAAACATATAAATATCATATAAACACTTTCAAATCGCATTGAAACACTTTACTCTCTCGCGCTGTCATCATCCGAATTAATTTACACGCACTTCGAATTTGCCAAACTGTCAGTTCAATCAGCTGTTTGTTAAACTCTATCAATTTTCTCTCGCTCATTTCGGATTCGGTTTTGGATAATTTCATATAAACACTACCCTTTCTATGCGTAATGAACAAATGCACATTAAGCTGTCATACAAACTGGGTATGTATGTAGGTCATAAAGTGGTAAATATAATTAATAATTTTTGGTCCTAATTTCAATAATTTTATCTGGTCTATAATTGTGCGTACTCTTATTTTATCAAAAGCTTTGGCGAAATCGAGAGATATGATAGATATGTGTTCGTTTGATGAAAACGAGTTAGTAATCTGATGTAGGTAGAGAAGAACATCGGTTACTAATTTGCCTTTCGGAAACCCATATGATGACTGCTTAGCAGCTTGTTGGCTGAAATAAACCACCATAGTCTATTGGCAATGATTTTATCCAGTACTTTTGAACAATAGAGATTAAGGGATATTGGTCTGCATGACTTTTCTTTTTATTAGCGCGCTCAAGGGATTTGTGTACCCTTATAATGTTTGTACACAACGCGGGCGAGGGAAATTTAAGGAGAAAGAAAAGAGAGGTACCGATGTACATTGTTCTTAAATGTTTGCAAGTTATAATAACCAGAAAATATAGAGCTCGGAAGGGTATTCCATAAGCGAGTTGTACGGCTTAGTAACGAATCATGATATTTTAGAGTACGTCCGAAAGTGGGCTTGAGGGTATACTGATAAGCATTCATAGCGAGACGTGTGTTACAGGGTTTGGAGGGGCGGAATGCTACTGGCGATTTCAATGGAGCATTGGTGGTGAAAATAGCGATAAAACAAAGTGCGACAGGAGAAAGTACGTCGGTGTTCGACGGTCTCAATTGACCGACTGAGTTTTATCGCACGGTTTTAAGTCATATCTAGCAGGTGCAGAGATGTTTTAGGAGCATCTGACCAGATATGGGCATTGTACTCTAATTTTAGGCGGATAAATGCCTTATATATTGAGGGGGAGAAATATTTCTTACATCGCTTGAGGAAGCCTAGACATTTCCCAGCATTTTGACGACATCCATTCCAATGTAAGTTGTCACTGACACATATGCCGAGAATGGAAAGTTTTTCAGTTTCGACGATGCAAGTGCCATTCATGGATAATGGCTGAGTATTTAAATTTCGCTTTAATCACAGCAGACAGCATTGAGTTTTAAAAGTATTAAATTATAGTTTTTTGAAAGCTTCCCAATTGGTTATGATATTAATATCGGAATTTAATGAGCTTAACATACGCTCCCGTTCCCGTTGAAGAAGAGATTCATCGGTCCCAAAAGCACGCATTTTCGACAAAAGAGCCTGATGCCAACTCTGTCAAACGCCTTAGAAGTATAAAAGTATGCTACGAAAGTCATACCGCCGACAATTGAGAAGTTTTCGCGTTTCGAGATATTTCATTAGCAGTCGGTTTATCAGCGTTTCCATGACCTAGGAAAGAAGGGACGTGCAATGGGTCTGTAGGAAGAGAGAGAAGAAGATTCGTATTTTTTAGGGACGGGCTGAACAAACGCTGTTTTTAATCTGCTCGGAAAGAGTCCTAAAGAGTAGGACTTATGAAAAAGCTTACGCAGTGGTTTTGCCAGCGAGGAAGACCGTCTCTTCAGAAGAAGGGGAGACATATCATCTGGACCAGCGGATTTGTGAATGATAAATCTTTAAGAACTCTTCCTGCTACACGCGTGCGAAAGTGGATTCGTCCCATTGGATATTCGACGCACTCAAATGTAGGTGGAGACAAAGCACAAACTGGAAGTGTTGAGCTGACCGCAAAGAGCTGGCAGCTGGAATATCATTGTAAATGAGCGTTGGGATGGTGGATGAGGCAGAATTTCTAATGATTTTAATGAACGACCAACAATTTTTACTACCTTTGGAACATTGTATTGGAATTGCACACGCTTAAGAAAGGCGTTGCAGTCACTCATGGCTCGTTTGAGCTTTTTTCGGTTTTCCTCGGTCGGGTTGGTCTTGTGGGACCGAAAAAACATTTCTCTAACCCTGACAGCCTCTTTACAGCTCGAGTCGTACCACGCCTTTTATTTTAGTTTGATACTCTTCATCCGATGAGGAATAAAGCATCTCATTTCCTGCGATCATATAAGCAGCGGCATCCACGTTGTTATCGAGGAAACATACGACCAGTTAAAAATCCTAAAGAAGCTATTGAGTCCGCTCCAATTGACTTTCTCGTATTTGCATGCGGTTTTTAAAAAAATCTTTTCTCTACCTTTGTGGTGGGTGTACGAGAAGTTTACTGATATGACACAGTGGTCCGACGAGCCTAGAGGGGAGAGCACATCACAACAGTGTACTTATCAGGGTGAAAAAAACAATTCCATGGTTTTGGCGGTATGACTATCAACGTCTGGTATTATTGTGGGCTCATGTACAAGCGGGGTCAAGTTATTTTCAGCAGCGAAGAATGTCGAAGCCACTCAGAATTGTGTATATTGAAACCGCCCGTAATCACGATTTCATATGAGAATACAGGGATACAATGCTTTGTATGGAGTCAGACAGCGCATCAAACTCGTTAAAGGTCGAATTGGTATCCAATTTAGGGCTTCTGTAAATAAAGCAGTAGTGGATAATGGAAGAAGGCGATGGAATTTTAACCACATGAAGGTGAATTCCGGATTGCAACATGGATCACATTGTAGTGGAGTTTGGTAAGCTATATCACTACGCACGTAAATGGCGAGACCGCGGTGAGGGTAGAATAATGGCACTAATTCGTAGCCAGGTAGCTTCAGATCAAAGTGATCTGATAGGTGGGGGCGGGGATCTACCTGTGTTTCGCTAAGTGCCAAAACAGCTGGTCTGTACTTACAGACGTGAACGTACGCAGAAAAGTGATTACACTTGATTTGACTTTTGTCTAAGTTGGATTTTATTATCGGGATAACTGTGCTCACCTTGTACGATTGTGGAAAGTAATGTTCGAATATTCTATTGTAGAGCTTTAAGAGTCGTTGTTTGAATTTTGAATTTTTTAATTAAAGGGTATGATATCCTGTCCTCTGCCGGAGTTTTCCCATGAAGTTTGTTAAGAGCAGAAGAGAGTTCTAAGTAACTAATTTCTTTTTCCAGTTGTAAAGCTGAATTGCAAGGAACGTAGTTAATAGAAGAGGTCGAAGATTTATTTTTTTGACAGAAGATGTCCGGTAAGATTGTATCTTGAGATTGATGGGCCCAGTTCTATATCTTATGAATTTGAGCGCAATTAGTTCAGGTTCGATTATATTTTTGTCGGGGGTGTGAATGGATATTGTTGTATGATTCGAGACCACATAGCCTTCGAATGTTTGACCATATTTTACTTGTGGGGGTTGATGGATTTAGTTCGGTAGTGCATTTCTCGATGGAATCTTTTTTGCATAATTTCATCTTTCTTTTAAACAGGACATTCGCTTTTTTATAGTTAATAATGTTTTCAGTTGAGATGTTTCTTCTTAAAATTGTTCATAGTTAATTTTTTCTTTATTTTAGTGTTGGCAGCTCGTTGTTTCACCAAGGAACATTGTGAGTATATGCATGGTTATGAGATTGGGGTATGGAATAGTTCGCACTTTGCAGTATATTTCTGTACATGTGGGAAGCTTCTTGGTTATTGTTGCTGCTGGGTTGGCGTTTCAGGTTGTAGCTTTCAGCGAGTTCGGCATATAAATTCTAGTTCATTTCGCCGGTTCTAAATTTGGCCCTTCCTTTAGCCACGATGCCTTGCCAAGTACAATAGAACATGAAAATAATGATTGGGTAGTGATCGTTTCTAAACAGACTGTCTAAGGTTTGCCATTTAAATTTTTTTAGCTAGGTACGGGGAACCGAAAGTGAGGTCGACGATTGTGAAGGTGTGAGTGGGGGAGCCATCGTTAAGAATCTGATAATTCGATTGATTTATGTATTTAGCTATCATGTTACCACGACAGTGGTACATTCTATTCCAGCCATTAAAGTCGCCTGTTATCAGACTTGGTTGATGAGAGTGATTGGCTACGTTTTTAAGATTCTTAATGTTGGAGTATTCCGTTGGGCGTATGTATGTAAAAAGAAAAAAATTCTTGTGAAAAACAAATAAAAATTTCAAACAAGTTAAAATGCATAGCGTTGCCTTTATACTCGCAGCGGAAGAAATGGATGTTGAGGAAAACAATTGTCAACGATCCATTCCAAGGAGATTCAGAGACTCTGAATTCCATTGGAATTACCACAATCATTGTAAGTGAAAATATATATGTATATATTAATAATATTAAATTTCAAATTTATTTCTTTAGATTTCAACGGTATTATAGAGTGAACAAACCGGCATTCAAATACCTTCTCGATGTCCTAATGACTTCGTTGCCACAGCCTGTGAAATTGAAATCGGGCTGGCACAGTCTGCATTTAGTGAAGTACTTTCAGAAGTTGTATCCACTTTTGAAAGAAGATTGTGCCCCCATAGTTGGGAATAGTGAAGAAAAAAATGACACCGACGCATCTAATGGTGGGGATTTTGCTTCAACATCTGCATAGTTCACAATACAAAACAACTACTCAGCGAATACGAGCCAAAATAGCAAACTCAGTGATTTAAAAAGGCGGGAAATGTTTATTAATAAAAAAATAAAAAGAAAATTCATTCAGTAACTAAAAGTGTAACCTTCAATGCATAAGAAACAGCAGATATATAAAAAAAAAGAAAACAACCACTACAATTAGTCCAGAGCCAACAGTTCAAACTTTGCTTTCTCTATATTGAGAAGTCGTTGTTTGATGTCAATTTTGTTTTCGATGTCACATTTTCTCATCTTTTCCATTTCTGAATTATAGCGTTTCGCTTCTTGCAAAGCCATTTTCTGGTAGTTGTGAAGCCTATCTACAGACCTTTGTCACAGCTCTTTCGTTGTATGATAAGCTCTTTTTTAACATTTCCCTTGTTGTTCGATTTTTTTATTTGATTATCGGTAACAAGTTTTCTGTAAAATCCTTAAGCTTATTATTTGGTTCGTTTAGGTCAGCATCTGATTCAGAAAGCATTTCAGCTTGCCCAGATTTATCAAAATCTTGATGTGTATTTATATCTGGCGTTGCTTTGCTCTGACACTATCGGTATATTTCCTTTGTTCGCTATAATAGAGCTTGCGTTTCCTATCAGAAGGCAATCCAAATTTCTTAGCGTTAGAAGAACCTTCAAATACTTTTAGTGTTTACTCCGCCATGTTCATACCCATTACGACTGGAGCGGTGCGTTAGGGTCGGAAGCAGTGCGTAGATTTGGTCCACGCGTGTAGCCTGTCTGTGAATCTGACGTTGTAGCTGATCCATCTGACCATACATATAGAGCAAGATAGCTAGCATGTCAGATGAAGCTTTCAACGCTCTAGGCGCTGTGGCCTGTAAATTGGCTTTAGTCTAACGCTGCTTCCCCACCCAGACCGCATTCCTATGAATTGCGGTTCCTTCCGCACTTAATCCATTAAGATTGCATTTCGCAATTCGACACGGCGTGCGGAAACCTTTGATAGCGAACACATTGTAAAATCATTTCGCTCTTCTTTACTTTTTTCAGTGAATAACCTGGTAGTCTAGGATTTTAATACTCCTTGGACCATCCAGTTTGCTGTTGGGGGTGAGCTGAGCTAAGAAAAACTGTAGTTTCCGCTTCTCCCTTTTTGCTCTAGCAGTGGTGAATGGCTTAACTTCTGAAAATGTGAGCTTATCGCACTCCTTCTCTTTAAGCAGTGCAGGGAGCTCCTCCGGTTCGGTAGACGGTTCAATCCCTCTCAGCAGCATTGTTTGCAACTTCTCCCCTCTATGGCATGTATCATATGTAGCGTCTTTTCCCACCGTTGGAGATGTATGGGAGGTCGTCCGTATTTAATTTTTCCGCTTCTTCTGCTGCTGATGTGCGTCTTTCCAGCAGCATTTTGAATGAAGCTGACTGACAGGGGCGCTTTATTTTCTTTGGAGCTTACTTAGTCTTACTCCTCCTTTTTATGATACTACCACTTTTCACTGTTGTTGGGTATTCCGAAGGGTACACGGGTATAGTTGGAGACTGAGTGAATTCCGCCTGGTTGGCCACTTCGGTTTTGCTAATGTCATACGACGATTTGGTCTAAAAATTAAAATTTAAATAACGAACAGTAAAAGGAATTGCGGGTGCCACTAGTGGATTTTCAAGGTTTCACTTTCCGGATACCTTGGTATGTATGTATGTAAGTATTATATAGTACATTTAAGTAGAAAGATCTGTTAACCATTGTTACTTATAGAAAATAAAATCGATCAATTGAAGATTACTGGTCTTTTTTTGTGAGCAGGGATGGATTTCTGAGGCAACACGGACATTGTGAGGTACAACCTATTTGTTAAACATTATTCATATAATTGGGTTAAAATTTTGAATTTATATCTTACGTGAAATTTAATTTGAAACTAAACTCAAAATTATAATTTTTAGTATATTTACCTGAAGATCATCATTAAAATTAAAATCCCGTTCAGCTCTTGTGGAAAATAAAAAACACAGAGCAAATAATGGTAGATTTCGAATGCTAAATAGTATCATGATTTGTTTTTCCCAACACTTAACAGTCTTAGAAGGATTCTAGTGAAAGACAATAGCAGACTATTTCTAGGTTACCACCAAAACGTATGTTGCTATGCGATGTAAATTTCAAATCATTCTGCATTTATGTACCTAAAAAATAAAAAAAACATATTTTAATTTTGAAGTCAACATCATATTTTAGTTTTATTGAGTTCATATTAAGTTTGGTATGGTAAAATGCAAATTGATCGCATCTAATCTAACATTATAAAAAACAAACAACAACACCCAACACTTATGTACCATGCGAAAGCATTTTCTTCTAAATATCACTAAAGGTCAATCCTCCCGTCGCTTCAATGCTTGCAAAGATAATCATGGGATATTTAGCTGACTTAATTTAAAAATTATACTTTCTATTCCCTGCATAAATGTTGGTGACAAATTAAACGAACTATTTACTTGTAATATAAACGGAAGATAATTTTAAATATTTATTAAAGAATTTTTTCTCTTAAAATTTAGTTTCTTTCAAAAAGAACGTTATGCTATGACAAATGAGCTCTTTTTTTAACATATTTCAAAAACATTTTTGATGTCAATGCGTTGACCTCAAATAAGCAAAAAAATAATAAATACCTTTTATTATTTAACTGTCGAAATATAAAGGGTGATCTTTTTGCTCTTTGGATTTTTAGTGTTCTATTTTTGACAGTTCACGCTTAATTCGTTAGATGTGACAAAGTCAAACATGCTCAGTTAGCATTGCCATTTCATCATGGAAAGACCTACACCAGAACGACGCTTACAAATTACTGAATTTTATTATCAAAATTCGTCATCTGTAAAAAATGTTTTTCGCACACTTCGATCATTTTACGGTCGTCGTCACAATCGACCTACTGAGCAAGCAATTCAAGCCATAGTGATCAAATTTCGCATCAATTTCACGCTAATGGATCCGTATGCGTGGAGTGCATATAGAGGAAAATATTGCTGCTGTATCCGCTGTCGCTGTCGCTGTCGCTGTCGCGTTACCGTCAATGGCGCCCGCTATCGTTCAATGATTTCGAACTTTTTTTTGCTCAAAATGTACGAGCAGGCAAGCATTGATTTATCATCTCAAATAAAAATTTTATACACTTTTGGAATTTTGTTGCGGTTTTTTTGACAATTGAAAATCAAACGCTTAAAAAATCACTCATTAAAACGCGTATAATTACATCTTATTATATTATACATAATTATCTCATATCTGCATTGCTACTGGCACACTTGAAGGATTGGCTAAATTTGCGGACCCCAGAATTGTCCTACAAGGTTAATTTTGGAACACCTGTATAGTGAGACCAATGAGTTTTTTACTGTTTTGCACTTGAGTGATCCAATTTTTTATTCTACGAACTCTTCTAAGAACCGCGGCTGAAACTTGGCCCTCTATTGTTTTTTGAACCTGTTTTATCGACAAACTTCGTTGAACATAGCAAAACCAACTTATTTGTTGAGCATCAAATTTGTCTTAGTGTGGAGATCTATGTGAGTGGAATGCGTGTACTTCTTATTACATTACGTTTTGTTACACACGTTGATATTCGTAACATTTTCATTTTCTCAATCATTTCCATGCCATTTTAAGTGTGTAAAAATTTTTTAAGTTTAAGCGGCATTTAACATTGTTATCGCAATTTCCTAGATGGTAAACGATAGAGCCTATGTATTTAAACTTTTCGAATTTAGGTGCAATGATTAGTCCTCAATAGATGTCAAGAATTTGTTATCTCTTAGCGCCTTTATTCAATATCTATTAAATTCGCTATCAACGAAAAGAAGTGAAATCGTTCCATATTTGTTGACATTTTGCCTCAATAGAAAATCTTGCACGAAAATAAAAATCAACGAACTTTGCACACTACCCTGGTGTAATCCAACTCTAACTTCCCCATGTTTTCCGTAAAATCGCGTCATATATCGACTAGACCCCACATACATACATATGTCCACTTTACGCATTGACATTCCCGATACAATGCCACTACTTGTGTAACACTCATAGTCTAACTTAAGATGCACTTTTTCCTTTTCACTATTTTTTATGCACTCACTTAGTTCACGCTTTCGTTTCATTTTAATTTTATGCGAGGGATAATTTTTATTGAATTAAAAGTAAAACCATTAAATTTGATAGCGAATTTATATGGTAAAAATGTGGAAAAAATGAGCAATAGTTTATAGAAATTTAAATGACTTCAAGACTAAGTTGAAGGTTGTCTGTAGTTGACCCCTCTCCCCATGCCGGTGCAGTAATTTACGTACATAAATTAAAATGGTCTACCTTGATACTAAAAATAATTGTACAATTATGATATGTATTATAATAATGTGATAACCACTTAAATGTGAGCAGCGACATCTAGCAGAAAATGTCGATACTCGAAGACCAGAAGATTTCGATACTGGAATAACAAAGTCTCGACTGGAGAGTGGAATCGAATTTTCTAGCAAATTGGAAATTGTATGGGACGCTGGATGGCGAGGATTGTTCTCGAAGTATGTCATTCGAGTATAAATACCAGCATCCCAAAGGTATGCAAATCAGTTCTAAAGTGAAATTTGAAGTGCGGTTGAGAAATTGGATTGTATTGAGAGAAACAATTAAATAGTGAATTGTAACTGTACTGAATAAAGGGATTTGTATTGAAAAGAATAAGTTCTATCATTTGTACCCACACAAACATTTTACAATAACATATTATTAACATTGGCTTGGAATTTTCTAATGAACTCCCACCCAGTTTAAAAATACATGCTTAGCTCTTTCTAAGGTTCATGCAGGATGTTTTGTTGTAAATAAATATCCATATATGCACACATACGAGTATGTATGTATATTTTTTTCACTTTGTGGATTGGCTCTTACAAAATATCAAAAATACAATTATTGTTTAATTTATATAATTAATTTATTGTTATTAAAAAAATATTTTTTATTTAAATTCAACTTAAAAACTGAACTAACAATAATTTCATACTGCTTATGATACCTATGTATCATAATGCATCCCAATGTCCCATGGTTGCTCCAGACGCATCGTCAGCATTTCCGTTGATCATTGGCGTCTGGTGACATAGGTGTTGGGCCATATGTCCGGCATGTGGCGAACCGAATTATGGGAAAATAATGTGTTCACGCTGCACTCTCGTGAACTCAACGTATTGTTCGTTAACTCCTCCGCCATTAGATTTGAACGTCCTCGTTCGAAGTTGTCATTGTAAATTGGTGAGGGAGGTCTTCTATTCCTAGAGTTAACACGTTGTCCTATTTTTATCACTCTTACGAATTAATGTCATGCATCTAAATATTATAATATATTGATGTAAATATCAGGATGATGAATATCGCTGTTGTCAGGATAATGTTGATGGGCAGGCTGACCTTACTTTTGGTTTTCAGGACGTCAAGTTGTTTGGTACTGTTGACATAAAGCTGTTTCATTAATTTCAAGGATAGTACATCTTCTATTCTGTCCTTTTCGGTTGGTGGTTGTAAAATTGCGGGTAAGGGCTGGTATTGAGTGACTTCTTTCGCAATTATTTGTTTCCCATATACTTCCACTGTGGTTTTGAAATGCCGCATTATGAAGGTGCCTTTGAGCATGGTTGTTTCCTGATTTATGTTGATAGGACCATCGAACTGGTTTAACAGCAGGATTCCCGGAGACACTTCTTCAACTTCTGGAATGTGGTCATTCTTGATTAGAGAGCAGTTAGCCTTTCTGCTCTTCAGGAGATTTGGGATGCATGTTGTATTAATAATGTCTAAAATAAGCTTATTGTTACAAATAGAGATACTATTATTATGTCTTACATTTATACATTATATCAAAGGTTTTTTCTTCACATTCTAGGATAGAGTTATAATCGATTTTATTAATAATATTCATTGATTTAACAGCTCTAATGACAAAAAGATTACAGACATCTAAACTTATTGTAGGAATATTTAAAATATATATTAAATTCTTATTATTAGTTGCGATTCGTATTTCCGCAAATTCGAGTGCTTCGTCAATAATGACGAATGGAAAATTATTTAAAGTTAACAATTTTTCAGTAATATTTATTTCAGTGTCTGATATTATAAAGGAATTGGCAATATTAGCTTTTGCCCAAGGAATGCCGTAAGCAATGTTAATTATCTCTTCTTTAAGTTCTAACTTATATTTAATTTTTAATATAGAATCATTGTTATTTATTTAATTTTCTTTAAAAATTTTAATTATTTCATTAGTTACATTTGACAGTTTATTAATTTTGTTAATAGTCATTTTATTAATTACTAATTGATTATTATTATTTTGTAAAACACACTAAATTTTTTCTGTTATAATTTCAAAGCCATGGTGGTCCGGAGAATCCGATATCCATTCCACGCAGTGCCAATTAAGTCTATTGAACGTTTACTCTTAATATTTATTCTAAGCCTATCTAAGTATGACTTAATTCTAAGGACTTTGTAGGAAAGGACGTGGTATAGGGGATGGTTGGTTTTGGTGGTTGACCTTAATGTTACTTCCAGATTTTTTAGAGTTGTGTCGTAAGCCTCTATATCGATTAAATGTATAATTTTGAATGAGCCGCTTTAAAGTTTTGCTCGTCCTGCGTCAATTTTGATCAGTTGGGAGTTGGTGTAATCCAAGATTTGTACGCTTGCAATGGCAGCAGTATCCTATTGAGAAGTTTCATTTTTAATAAGACTTTTGTGTATGACTTTACCTGATTGTGTAATAACAGTGGAGTTTTTGTTTTCTAAAACTGTTTCTTCTCTATATTTTGGTGTAAGTTTATTTCCTAATCTGTTATTAATTTTTACGTATATTTTTTCTCCTATTGTATAGTTAAGTGCTGTTTTGCCTTTGTTGTGATAAAGGGTTTTCCAATAGGGACTTGACAATTTTTAATTTAATTTATGAACGCACTCTTTCACTAATCATCAAACTGTCAGTGTTAATTTATTCAGTAAACTCAACATTCATGGTAAAGTACACGAACGAGCAAGGTCTGCAAATTAAAAAAATTTACTACCGAAATTCGGAGTCGGTGATTGCAACTTTAAGAGCGTTAACTCCAATTTTCGGTCGTAATTCTCGCCCTAGTAGACAGGTAATAACAAGTTTAGTGCAAAAATTTGAGTCTACATATTCGTTGTGTGATGTTGCTGTGTCAGTGAGACAACTGGTTGGTCAAAGTGTCGAAAATATTGCTGCCGTTCAGGCGTCCGTAGCAAACGATCCAAATCAATCAATTCCACGGCGTTCTCAAGAATTGGGCATCGCTTAGACCACATTATGGCGTATTTTGCGTAAGGATCTTGGTTTACACCCATACAAGATCAAACTGACGTACGTTCTCCGATTGGGTTCTGGAGAAGATGCACCAAGATGAAGAATTTCATCGCAAAACGACGTCGGAAAAGCTCAGAGCCAACATTGAACACGAAAAAGGGGCCGTTTCGGCCGAAATGTGTGGCCGAGTCGTTCAAAATTGGGTCCAACGAATCGACCGCTGCAAACGTGTCTGCGGTGGCCATATGAACGAAGTCGAGTTCCATTCATAAATGTTTTGATTTATGATAATAAAGTTTTTGAAATATCTCAAATGGTTTGAGTTTTATTTAAAAAAAAAAAGTTGTCAAGTCTTTATTGGAAAACCCTACACTTTAAGTCGGTTTCCTGTTTATCTTTAATTTTTTTTTTAATATTATCCTGTCTAACTTTTTGTACTTCTTTTAAGTCATTAAGTAGTTGTCTGCCGAAGAATAATTCGGTGGGTTTCTTTCCAGTTGTAGAATGTATGGATCTATTGTATTCAAAAATTAACCGATCTAATAGTTCTGAGAAAGTTGTATGGGAGGTTTCTGCTTTCAGGCAGCGAATTAGCTCTGAAAGGGTTGAATGAAACCTCTCCACTTGACCATTTGCAGAACTCGTGTATGGGGGAACTTTAAATACTTTAATGCTAAACATGTTCTCTAACATGAATGTTATTGAACTCGAATTAAACGACTTTTTTTTATCTATTATTACAATTTGTGGAACCCCGAAGGATAGGATAAGTTCTCTAAGAGCGGGTTTAATGTCTTCGGTTGCTCTTGTTTTCAATATTCTAGCTAAAGCATATTTCGAAAACTTATTTATTGCTGTACAAATAATTTTTTTTATCTGTAAAGTATATATCGATATGTATAGGGTCCGCCAAAAAAATTTTTTTTTTTGAAAATGCTATAAAAAAAAACTACTGAATATTTTCTCAAATTTCTTTTTTTATTCGAAAGTACAATCCTTCCGGTTAATAATGGAAAATCATTTCATTCAAATGGGTGCCTCGGCTGGCCATGCAGTAGCCTACACGATCGGTCCAATTTTTAAGCACATTATCGATTGTGTGCAGCTGTATTTCACCAATGGCTTCACGAATATTGTTCTTTAATTTGTCAATTGTCTCTGGCTTGTCGGCGTAACACTTATCTTTTACGGCACCACACAAATAATAGTCCAACGGTGTCAAATCGCAGCTCCGAGGTGGCCAAACGACATCAGCTCTGCGGCTGATAATGCGATCTTCAAAAACAGGGCGCAAAACATCGAGTGTAGCTTCGGCTGTGTGGCACGTAGCCCCGTCCTGTTGAAACCAAATGTTACCAATATACTCCTCTTCAATTTTTGTGAACAAAAATTCGTTCAACATGGCCCGATAACGATCGCCATTGACTGTAACGGCCAAAAAAAAGAAAAATGGCCCAATTATGCCTCTGGACCAAAATCCGCACCAAACCGTGACTCGTTTTGGGTGTATCGGCTTTTCAATGTATGCGTGCGGGTTTTCTGTGCCCCAAATGCGACAATTTTGCTTGTTTACATACCCGCCAAGATCAAAATGAGCTTCATCTAAAAAGATGATTTTTTGACAAAATCGGCATCTTCTCTAAGTCGATCGCAGGCCCACGTTTCCAGCGTTGTTCAAGCGTATACACAACCATATTCGTTCAGCGGAAGGATATAACAAATTATCTGTCAAATCAGATATGAGCTAAGCGTTACCATTCACGAAATAAGCCATCCGTTAGATGGCGGACCCTATATTATTTGGCCAGGATATTAGGTATAGGGGTTGGTTGCAATTCAGGTTTACTGGGATGCCTATCGTACTTATGTTGCTTACATATTGTGCATGCTTTAACAATTTTTGATATCTTTGAGCTCATCTTATGGGAAATAATAAGTTTGTAAAATTTGCGTTTTATTATCTCGACCATTTCGATGTGCTGTGTTATAATCTCGTTCTCTTGGCTATTTTTGTCGGTGAGATCAGTAACCATTTTCCTTGCAAAGCGTGTTCGATATTGCCTAAAATGAGTTGGGTAAATTTTTTGGATAATGCCTAATATTTTTTCTACTATCTTAAGTTCATTAAGAACTGATGGGTTCAGGTACTCTTTAAAGATGCTAATGAGTTTCTCTTTGGTTATGATATGACGGTGATAGGTAGGAAAGACAATTTGGAATAGATAAGATGAAGTGTTATCCATATTGTAAAATGTTTGTGTGGGTACAAATGATAGAACTTATTCTTTTCAATACAAATCCCTTTATTCAGTACAGTTACAATTCACTATTTAATTCTTTCTCTCAGTACAATTCAATTTCTCAACCACTTATACTTTTCTTATCTTTTACTTAAACCACTTAATCACTCCTTCTAATTAACACTTCAAATTCAACTTTGGAACTCATTTGCATACCTTTGGGATGCTGGTATTTATACTCGAATGACATACTTCGAGAACAATCCTCGCCATCCAGCGTCCCATACAATTTCCAATTTGCTAGAAAATTCGATTCTACTCTCCAGTTGCTAATCCAGTATCGAAACCTTCTAGTCTTCGAGTTTCCTGCTAGATGTCGCTGCTCACATTTGAGTGGTTATCACATTGCTCCCTCCCTACAGTTGTTCGTCCCGAACAACTTCGTCATTCAGCATCCCGTTGAAATGACACATTCTATCCAAATGGACCACTTTCATTTTTCCTCGATCCCCACGCTGGATCCGGTAGACAACGTCATTAATGCGGGTTATCACCTTGTATGGACCTTCCCAGTCCTGTTGCAATTTTGGTGATTTGCCTTTCTTACGCTGAGGATTATACAGCCAAACCAGATCTCCTTCGTTGAAACCGGAAGATTTCGCCTTGATATCGTACCTAGTTTTCATGCGGCTGCTTGCTAGCTTCATCTTTTCTCTGGTGTCTTCATGCAATTTACGAATCCTGCTGCGTAAGTCATTCACGTACTCGTTCACCTCTTTGGGCTCCGTCGGTGGGGATCCGAATTTTGCTTCACTTGGCAACCGAATTGTTTGACCAAATAAGATCTCGGATGGTGTGTGCCCTGTTGAGCTATGGACCGCGTTTCGGTAGGCCATTAAGAAGAGGGGTATGTGTCGATCCCAATCCCGCTGGCAGTTGCTGACAACCTTAGATAGATGCTCATTCAAGGTCCGATTGAATCGCTCGACCATTCTATCAGATTGAGGGTGTAGTGGCGTTGTCCTTGTCTTTCTTATTCCCAAATATTGGCATATTTCCTGGAAGACTTTTGATTCAAAGTTTCGCCCTTGATCAGAGTGCAGCTCCATTGGTACCCCAAATCTGCTCACCCAGTTGTTGACTATCTGTTCGGCTACGGTCTTAGCCTCTTGATTTGGGATGGCAAACACTTCCGGCCACTTACTGAAGTAATCCATGACTACGAGAGTATATCGATTTCCATTAAAGGTTTCGGGAAACGGCCCAGCGATGTCGATGGCTATTCGTTCGAAAGGTGCTCCGACATTGTATTGTTGCATTTGTCCATGTGGCTTTACTTTTGGGCCCTTGGTAGCCGCACACCTTATGCACTTTTTGCACCAATTCTCGACATCTTGTTTAGCGCTTAGCCAATAGAAACGTTCCCTTACCTTTTCCAACGTCTTGTTTATTCCCAAATGGCCTCCTGAGATTCCGTCATGTATTTCATGGAGCACTTGGTTGACTCTGGACCGTGGCACAATTAGCTGCATACGAGATGTTGTCCCATCTGCACTTTCCCATTTTCTCTTCAGCAATCCATCTTGCACAAAAAGCGAGTCCCACTGTGCCCAGTATGCCTTCAGAGTTTGGCTCCGATCTGATATCTGCTGCCAGCTTGGTCTTTCCTCGTGTTCTTTCCAGGCCAATATTGGTTCGATGTCATTGTCTGCCTGTTGGGAGGAACGGATTTCGTCTATACTCCAACCCTCTATTGGCTCAGTCCTGATCAGTTGGATAGTTGCCTGTTCTTTTGCTTCTTTACGATTGCAGTGTTCGCATTTTACTCCGCACGGTCGACGAGAGAGAGCATCAGCATTTGAGTGGAGTGTTCCCTTGCGGTGTTGCACTTCAAAGTCGTAGCCCTGCAACTGCTCGATCCATCTTGCAACTTGGCCTTCAGGGTTCTTAAATTGGAGTAGCCATTTCAGAGCTGCGTGGTCTGTTCGGAGAATGAACTTTTGTCCATAGAGGTACTTATGGAAATGCTTCGTAGCCAGAATTAAAGCCAGAAGCTCGCGCCGGGTTACACAGTAGTTCCGTTCAGGTCTGGAGAGTACTTTGCTGTAATATGCGACCACTTTCTCTTGACCGTCATGAACTTGAGAGATCACAGCTCCGACCCCAACATTGCTAGCGTCTGCGTCCACGATGAACATTTTTCCGGGCGTGGGGTAACCCAAGATGGGGGCATTGCACAGCTGTCGCTTCAGTTCTTGAAATGCTTTTTCGCATTCTCCAGACCACCTGAACTGTCGGCCTTTCTCCGTAAGTTGATGCAGGCTCTTTGCAATGCCAGCAAAATCCTTTACGAACCTTCTGTAATACGTGGCGAGGCCCAAGAAGCTTCTCAGTTGGTGTTTATCTTTTGGAGAAGGCCAATTTTTCACGGCTTCGATTTTGTCAGGATCCGTTCTTACACCTTCCGCTGATATAATGTGACCCAGATATTTTACTTCCGGACGAAACAAGGCACACTTTTCTGGGTTGAGCTTTAAATGAGAACTTCGTAGCCTCTCAAACACTTCTTTTAGATTTTCGCGGTGCTCCTCGTACGTCTTACCTATGACGATAACGTCGTCCAAATATACTAGGCAGGTTTTCCAGGTGAGTCCTTGCAATGTTCGTTCCATTAGTCGCTCGAAGGTGGCCGGAGCGTTGCACAGTCCAAACGGCATCACTGCAAACTGCCAAAGACCGCTTCCTGTAGTGAAGGCAGTTTTCTCACGATCCGCACGATTTATCTCTACCTGCCAGTAACCGCTCTTCAAGTCAAGTGTTGAAAACCATTTCGCTCCAGAAAGCATATCCAAAGTGTCATCGATTCTCGGAAGTGGGTAGCTGTCCTTTTTAGTGACATCATTGAGACGTCGGTAGTCTACACAAAATCTCGTGCTGCCATCTTTCTTCTTCACGAGGACCACTGGAGATGCCCACGGACTTTGCGATTCTTCAATCACTCCCTCAGCTTTCATCTTCGACATCATTTCGGCAACTTCTGTTTGCTTTGCCAATGGAAGACGCCTTGCAGGTTGACGGATTGGTCGAGCGTCTCCGGTGTCAATGTGGTGTTGAACAATATGCGTACGTCCATATTCTCCGTCTTGTGTAGCAAATATATCAGCGTACTCACCGATTAGTTTTTCTGCCAGGATTCGCTGATCTTCGAGGCTGAGAATTTTGTTCTTGATTTTTATGCTCTGAACTGTTGTGACCGGTTTTGCACACTTTTTTTCCGTTGTCGTCGATATAGCCTCAACAGGTACGCATTTTCCCACTATCTCCCCCTTTTTCACCTTTACACTGAATGTCTTTGGATTTAGAATCCTTACAGGGACCATGTTGTTCTTTGGCTCCACTAAGGTCTTTCCCACCATGAAGTCTCTTTTCTTTTCCGGCTCCATCAAATAGAATCGGTGGCTACCAGGACCACCTTCCACTTTTGCCCACAAAATTGCTTCTGACGAAGGCTCTAGACTCTGATTGCTGCAGATGACGACATTTGAGACTGTGGTATTGGCGTTTCCGTATATCATTGGTATCTCCATGTTTCCGTATTTCAGGGTTTGTGCCCCCAAGTCGACTACAAGTCCATGTTCTCTCATGAAGTCTGTACCAATGATGCACTCGTCACATATGTCAGCTACCAGAAACCCGTGAGTGAATGTTATTCCGGCCAGTTGGATTTTTATGCGGACTTCGCCATATACCTTAATCGTTGCTCCTGTAGCGGTTCGCAAGCTGCAGCTGCTGGTGTTATGCAGCCAAGACTTCTGCACAAGATTCCTCTTGATGATTGAGGCCGTGGCACCGGTGTCTATTGTTGCCATCCATTTTTCTTTTCCACTGACTACTTCTACTAGAAGGCTTTCGCTGCGTCGTTTTGCCAGCGAGACTTGGATGATGGTCCTGGGGCCGTCGACTCCTGCTACCAACTTCTGCCCCGCGAAGTTGGTGCTTAAGCATTTCCCGACTGACGACTTCGGGAAGGTTGACCGGCTTCTTGATAGCTGTTTCTGCGGGTTTTCTTCCTCTATTTGCTTGTCACCACAGTGAGGGCAGTCTTTTCGTCGCACCGGTTCTTTACACTGCCTTTGAAGGTGTCCTATTTTATTGCAATTCCAGCAGCGCATTATTCGTCTATCCCGTCGAGTATCTCGTTCCTCGGCACTAATTCTTGTGCAGGAGCATTCGACAGATGCTACTTCCCTGACGAAATGTGTTCCCCTGGAAGCCTGATTGGCTGCTTCCATCGCCAGAGCGAAGGCAAGTGCTTCAGCAAGGGTTCTTTTCCCGGCCATCCTTACTGCTGACTGTAGCTTCGAATCTGCAATTCCCCTGATAAATGCATCTTTTGCCATTTCGTCGATAATTTCCTGGCCTGCGGTGGGGTATGACAGATGTGCAAGTCTACTCACGTCTGCTTGGAGTTGCTGCAGTGTTTCTCCTCTTTGCTGCGTTCGGCTTTGCAATTGGACCTTGTAGACCTCCTGCATGTGGCTGTCCCCAAACCGTTTCTCGATAGCCTGCACTAAAGTCACATAATCTTTATGCTTTTCGATGTCTACTGTTTGCAGCAATTCTGCTGCAGGACCGTGCAATGCCATTGTTAGGGCAAAGCACTTTTCCTCATTGTCCCAGTCGTTTGCACAGGCAGCCATTTCAAACTGCTTCTTATAAGTAGACCATGAGGTCTGACCATCGAATGAGGGAGGTTTCAAATCTTTTCTCCTTGGACCACTTAAAGAACATTCTCGCTGTTTCTGTTTTCGCACTGTGTCGAGCTCTTTTGCCAGTTGCTCAACTTTGTTGTCCATTTGTTCCAATTTTTCGCCAACATTCTTCTCTATTCTTTCAAATTTGTTATCTATTTCTTCGAACTTTTGGTGTAGAACGTTATTTTGTTCTTCCAGTTTTTGTTGTAGACTATTCTTTTGGTCGTCGAATTTTTGTTCAATGCTGCTCTTCTGTTCGTCCATTTTTTGTTCCAGACTGTTCTTCTGTTCTTCCAGATTTTTCTTTTGTTGGTCGAGACTGTTCTTCTGTTCGTCCATTTTTTGTTCCAGACTGTTCTTCTGTTCTTCCAGATTTTTCTTTTGTTGGTCGAGACTGTTCTTCTGTTCGTCCATTTTTTTGTTTTGTTCGTCCATTTTTAATAAGAGGAGTTGCATCATTGCAGCCATGTCATTGCCGGTACTTGTCTGTTCATCCTCGTCAACATCAAAGGAGTATACATCAGGATCATGTCCCTCGTTGTTCAAAGCCTCCTGAAGTCGGAGCACCAGGTCACTTTTTCCTCCACTGGCGCTGAGGCTTCTCTTGTTCAACTCGGATTTGAGTTGGACGAGGGTCAACTGCAATAGTTTTCGACCCATTCAAATAGTCAGAAAACACAGTTTTTTTTTTTTTTTTTTTTTTTTTTTTTTTTTTTTTTTTTTACACACAATAAGTCCTATCCCACTTCTGACACCAATGTAAAATGTTTGTGTGGGTACAAATGATAGAACTTATTCTTTTCAATACAAATCCCTTTATTCAGTACAGTTACAATTCACTATTTAATTCTTTCTCTCAGTACAATTCAATTTCTCAACCACTTATACTTTTCTTATCTTTTACTTAAACCACTTAATCACTTCTTCTAATTAACACTTCAAATTCAACTTTGGAACTCATTTGCATACCTTTGGGATGCTGGTATTTATACTCGAATGACATACTTCGAGAACAATCCTCGCCATCCAGCGTCCCATACAATTTCCAATTTGCTAGAAAATTCGATTCTACTCTCCAGTTGCTAATCCAGTATCGAAACCTTCTAGTCTTCGAGTTTCCTGCTAGATGTCGCTGCTCACATTTGAGTGGTTATCACAATATTAAGAATAATCTGATTCTTAAAGACGTTGACCGGAGTATCCACTATCCGAATGAGATCTTGTCCAGAGCTTTCATCACTGTGCTGGGTGACTGTGAGAGAATTTAATTGAGAGTTTCTAGGAGGCCGTGATAAGGCATCTGCAACAACATTAGATCTTCCAGGCTTGTACGCAAGCACGTAGCTATACTCTTCAAGTATAGCTTTCCAACGCTTCATCTTGCTGTTGTTATTTTCATGACTCAAAGCGTATGTCAATGGCTGATTATCTGTGAAGATCTTGAATTTGGTTGAGCCATATAAATAACCTCTTAGTGATTTTAAAGCCCACACTATAGCAAGCATTTCTTTCTCGTTTGCTGCATAGTGTTCTTCGGTTTTTGTGAGCGTCCGAGAAATAAAGGTAATTGGTTTGTCATCTTGTGACAATACGGCTCCAACTATGCATTGTTGGATGCATCAGTAGTTAAGTGAAATTCTTTCGAAAACCCTGGATGACTTAAAATAACGTCTTCGGATTTGATTTTTTCAAATGCGTCGTTCGCACTTTCATTCAATTGGATGACTTTTTTAGTTGAGACAATCTTGGACGTTCGACCATCCTCCCCTCTTAAGAGAGTTGTCAAGGGTTTTGCTAATTTAGCATAATCCTTGATAAATGGACGGTAGGATCCTGATAGGCCTAAAAACGAGCGCAATTCTTTCAGATTTTGAGGAGAAGGAAATCCGGCTATTACTTTGACTTTATTGGGATTAGCTTTAATACCTTCGGCCGAGATGATAAACCCAAGGAATCCAACTTAAGCCTTAAGGAATTCGCATTTATCAAGCTGGACTTTGAGATTAGCACTTTGAAAAGTCTTGAATATTTCTTCCAAATTTTTAAAATGTGTTTTGACATCTTTGCTGAAAACTATCGATATAGACATAGCAGATTTTGTCCGATGTCATCCAACGCTCTTTGAAAAATGGAAGGGGCATTTTTCAACCCAAAAGGTAGTCTAATAAATTCGTATTTTCCGTTGTTAAAGGAAAACGAGGTTTTCTCAATATCTTCCTCGTGCAGAGGTATTTGGTGAAAACCACTCGAGATCAAGCACCGAAAACCATTTACTTTCCCCTAGTTGGGATAGAACTTCGTTCGATTCGGGGATAGAGTAACGATCGGGTATCGTTACAGAATTAAGTTTTCTATAATCGACTACCATGCAGTACTTCTTTTGTCCTGAGGCATCACCTTTTTTCGGTACAATCCATACCGGAGAATTGTATGGAGACCGTGAAGGTCGTATAATTCCATCTTTTAACAATTTTTTTATTTGCTTGTCTATTTCCTGTTTTAGGGACATTGGATATGGGTAATATTTTGAGTATCTAGGATCTGAAGTTGTGGTACGAATTCGTCCTTTAACTGTAGTGGTAAAGGTAAGCTTTTCATTTGGTTCAGCAAATAGATTGGGATATTTCATTGTGAGAGAGTTAAGCATATCTCTTTGATCTTGTGTCATATGATCTTTTCTGACACTTATGTTGTGAATGGTTTCAGACACTTGTTTCAATTTAACTGTAACATTATTATTGATTATCATCTGATTTTTATCCTAAAAGATGATGGCTGATAATTATTTGAGTGTATCATTTCCCAAGATGGCATGAAAAGATTTTAAAGAGGGTAATATGAAAAATTTAATGGATTTTTCAATACTGAAAAGGCTAATTAATGTGTGATGGGAGATTTCAATATTTCCACCAATTGACTTGGCATGGAAATTTCGCTGAATTATTATAGGATTTTTTACGAGGTGTGGTTGAATATAATTTTTGTTGGACCCAATGTCCACAAGAAATTTCAAAATTTTATTGTCATTCGTCTTGCACTCAAAGTACATGCTTATTGTTTATTCTCAAGTTTCTGACAAAGATTAAGAGCGGTAGGGAGATCTGCCGGTTCTCTCATTACTAGGAGCCTAGGTAGATCACCTTTGAGACCCCTTATAAAGGCGTCTAACGCCTTTACCCTATAAGACTCGGTTAAGTGATGCAGAGCATCAGGGGGAAGTTCCATACTTGAGACTTTGTTCTGAATTAAGGACAAATGATTGTATACTGTTTGGTAATATTCTCGATGGAGCTATTGCCTTGGACCAGAGTCGTAATCTGGTACTCTACTGTACCCAGATCACGTCTATCGGCGTAATGCAACGTTAAGCATTTTGTAATACAACTCCAGTTTAGAGGTGTATTATAGGACTCAAGGATTGCATCGGCATTCCCTACTATCTTGTTCCGAGCTACATTTAGGATACCAGAATATTTTGGTGTCCCTCTCAATTCTTCGTAAATGCTGCGGATTTTTCGACGCTTTTGCGCCAAGAACTGAATTCACCTGGTGTTCCAGAAAATTCTCTCAAGCATCTTACAACGTCCGGAACTTTGTCGAGATCGTTTAGATTGGCTCTATGTTCAGCAGAAACGGCTTCGTCAACCGCTCTATTAAATTGGTTATTGGGATTAATTAATGACTGCACCACTTGCTGGCATTGTGATATGCAGATTCGGCTTGCAATTCCTGTTATTAATGCTTCCAATTCAGGAGTAGCATTAACTGCAATGTTTTGATTTGGTGCACCTGAATTTGAAGGTGCAGAGATCGGTTGACCATGGTTATGGATATCTGGTCGAATAATTGGGTCGGTAATTTCAAGAAGTAATTTAAGGAACGCGAAAGGAATTTAGGGATAACTTGGGACAATATTCGTTTTTGAAAATGAAGTTTTTGTTGTAAAATTATTTAAAAAATTAATTTAGACAGATTTTTATATAACTATTACTAAATAATAATTTTTTTCGAGAAAAGAAATATGTATATGAAGCGTCTTTAATTTTTAAATTATATGAAATATTTTCATATATTTTTATGCTTTTAAAACTTTTTTGTTTTTAATGTGCAATTTCACAAATTACTCACTAGTTTTCACTTTTATGCTTATATTCTAATTCCAGAATTTGTTTACTCTAATGTTTTTTTGAATTCTCACTTTCAATTATTAATCTATGTTTTAACTAATTAAATCTAGTATTATGTTGTTAAATTTATAATATATAAATTTATAACAAATCGTATGAATATATTTTCTTAAAATCTAGCTTACATAAAAATTTGTTTCATGTCCAGCGCTGGAGTAGGTTCTTTTTTCCTTTTTTTTGATATTACTGGGGGACCTTTCTCCACATTCCCTCTGTCGACTTTATCAAACGATTTAGTCCTTGTTGGTGGTGGCCCCAGTGGGTAAGTATTCTGCTACCCAACGTTTTCAGAAGCGGCCCGCAAACTGCTGTGAGATAAGCCAATTGCTTCGGAGCACTCTAACGTCGTCGTTGAATTGCACTAGATGTTTAAGTCCACTAGCCGAACCCAACAAAAAATGGTTGGGCGTGAGGGCCTCTGGGTTTTCCGCATTCCGCGTCTATGGGCATGTACGCCAAGGGTCGGGCGTTCAGGATTCCTTCTGCTTCAATAAGCATACTTCGCAGTAGCTCGTTGTTTGGATTCCGAGTCGGTGTGGTCGCATAAAGGACAGTTTTTATTGAGCGCACTGATCGCTCCCAACGCCCATGTGTGGAGCACCGGGTGGTATGAAATTCCACTTAGTGATTGTTGTGGTTACCGCTTTCACTAACTCGTCTTTCTTGATCATTTTGGTTGCTTCTCGTAGCTCCCACTCTGCACCGTGAAAATTGGTTCCATTGTCGCTATGGACATCGATGGGGGTGCCTCGTCTTGCCATAAGATTACGAAGACATAAGATGCACGAGTCAGTTGTCAAGGTATGAGCAACTTCTATGTGGACGGCTCTCGTGGTGAGACATGTAAAGAGAACCCCCAGCGTTTTTCCGTTCTTCGACCTACAATGACGGTCATCGGGCCGAAATAACCGACCCCAACGTATGAAAATGGTCGGCTGAACGAGGCGAGTCGCGCAGGTGGAAGTTGAGTCATGATTGGTGAACGAGGTTGAGTACGGGCATTCTTACATCTTTGACAGGAACTTTTGACCACTTTGAGGACGGACTGCATTTGGGCAATGAGAATTTTTTGCGTATAGCGTTCACCACTGTTTTGGTGCTTGTAACGCTGATGGAAGTCTTTGATGATGTGCGATGCAATTGTATGCGACTTGGAAAGCATGCTAGGTAAACTCAAGTCTTCGCTAACTCCTTTTGCGAAACGGATCCTTCCAGTGGCTCTAATTAGTCCGTTTTTATCTAGGAAGGGACACAGACTAGAAAGTGTACTGGTCTTCTCGACCTGCCGATTCGCTTCTAGATCCGCCACCTCTTCCGCATATAAGCTTCTTTGTGCCTCTCTTACCAGGGCATTTTCCGCCATCTGAAGTTCCTCGCGTGCCAATGGGCCACTTAGTTTGAGTTCCTTTGTCCTTTTAGTGCTCATATTATGCACGCACCTGGAAGACGTACGCTGTGCTTCTAAGCAACTTTGTCCAGCTGGAGATCTCATTGGAGCGGAACGTTTGCTCGTGGCCAGATATGTGAACTCCAATAAAGTGCGTTCTAAGCTCCTCAGTTGTAGAGCCTACGATGCTCTCCTGCGGCCAATCTTCCGGAGGAAATTTCAAGAATTCGGGTCCGTTGAACCATCGGCTTATAGATTTAAATTCGGGATGTCTTTGCTATTTTGTGACGTCGTCAGCCACGTTGATTCTGGTAGGAATCCATCACCAGTCCGTGATTTCAGTGAGCTCCATTATTTCGCTAACTCGGAAAGCTACGTACTGCCGATACCGTCGATGTTCGGATCGCAGGCAACACAAAATCGTTTTTGAGTCCGACCAAAAGTACTGTTGGGTAAACCTGATGTTGTGCGACTTTGTGATATTTTTAGCCAATCTCGCGCCGAGAAGGGCCGCTTGCAGCTCAAGGGGAGGAACTGATTGCGATGTAAGTGGAGCCACTCGGGTTTTCGCTCTTACAAGGCTGGTCTCTACTACCTTGCCGTTGAGATTCCTTATATATGCTACTGCGGCGAACCCGTTTTCGCTCACGTCGACGAATACGTGGAGCTGTATTTCGGAACCCCAGGTTGACGTCACATAGCATCTCGGAATTTTAACTGTTTTCACCTTGGGTAGATGCTGCACCCATTTTCGCCATTTTGCATTTTCTTCGTCTTTGCTTTATTTCTTGGTCCCACTCGATCTTGAAACGCCAGATCTCCTGAAGGAGAATCTTAATATACATCAGGAAGAAAGCTATCAATCCCAGTGGGTCGAAGATGGTCATCAGCATTCTCAAAACTTCGCGTTTAGTGGGGCGTCGTGATCCGAAAAGAATTTCTTCTTGTTTTAAGTTAGCGGTGATTTTAAAGGTAAAACAGTCTGAGTCCGTACACCACCACATTCCTAGCACCTTTTCTGTCCCGAGCTCGACAATGATGTTCATGTTGACCTTGTCCGTTGGTTCAGAGTTAAGTGCCCTCAAGACGCTGGATGAATTGGAAATCCAGTTTCGGATATGGATACCACCCTGCTGGTGTATGTGTCTCCCGAGCTAAATGGATCGCATCCTCCTCCGTCGGTACGCTGTACAGCAGGTCGCGAACGTAATGGTTTTCCTTAATTGACTGGGCCGATCTAGGAAATTCTGCGGTGAAGTGCTCAGCGTTGGTGTTTTTAATTAAGTGCGCTGTACATGGAGAACACTTAGCCTCGAAGGTCATAACCATCATAATGTAAATGTCCCGATTTCCTTGATCGTTACAACCCCAGAAGAATCGCTGATAGTGTTGGTCCTCTTTCCGAATAACAACCTGGTGGAACATTTTCATGATGTCGCCACATATTGCTATTCTCTGTTGCCTGAACTTAGAGATCATCGACGTTAGAGGCGTAAGTTGGTCGGGGCCTTTGAGAAGCACTGAGTTGAGCGACGTTACATGAGTTTCAGCTGCAGCGTCCCAGACAATTCTGACCTTCCCTGGCTTGTTGGGGTTTTCCACGGGAAAGATCGGTAGGTACCACGACTGACTTCTGTGGTCGGATATTTCTAGGGGTGTGACCTTCCGCGCATAGCCTTTCAACACATACTCTTAAATTTTTCTGTCTAGTAGTTCGGCCAAGCCTTTGTCACGTTCCATTCGCCTTTGCAGACATATCAGACGCTTCCTGGCCATCGGGTACTGTCCGGCAATTGTAGTTTATCGAATTTCCAAAGAAGGTCGTTGGGCGGTTAAGCAGATCTAAAGCTCGGCTGTCATCCTGGGACACCGTGATCCTTTGCGTGTTCGATGATCCAAAGTTGTCATCAGAAATAAAGTTCCTAACTAGTCAATGCAGATCTAAATCGCTGCATTCACAAATGTGAAAGCTGTGAGGATTACCATCGCTTCTGTGAATGCGGTCACTTTCGGTGCAACTACCATGGACCACCCATCCCAGGCGAGTTTTATTCGCAACGGATTCGAGGCGACCACCCACTCTAGATCTGAGCGGGAGTCCAAGTTGAGCGTTCTTTACTCCAATGAGTAGACGTAGCACCGCCCTCTCGTACGAGTTGATAGATATCCCCATTAGGTTTTCGAATTTTCTTTGCAGCTCAGCTGAGTTGATGGTTTGGGATGGTAGTCGCAGACTCTCGACTGTGTGAACATCAGTCAGTGGAAACCTCTCTGCATTTACATTCGTACTGGATATTTGCAAGTCGAGTCGCGGCTTTCCTTGAACTTTCAGCTGTTTTGCGATTTCCTTATCCATAAGCGTTACGGATGAGCCATCGTCCAGTAGTGCATGTGCCTTAATTTCGACTCCTCTACCATACAGGATCACCGGAACGATCCGAAACAATTGACTTCTTCCCATTTGGCAGTACGGCTCAATTGTTGAAACTGCTTGCAATCAGCTACTGAAGCACATTTACCACCAAAAATGCAGCACTTATGTGTTTTAGCCTCTTCATTATGAACGTTCAAGAACCGCTTATTCTTCCAGTTCTTGTTGCGGTGTCTCTTTCCCTCACCAGATGCTGCAGACGGAACGGAAACCAGAACTCCGTTGGCAGCCTTGGCCATCCGATACAGCCACGAGCTGAAGTCGAGGAACGTGCATATTGGCAGTGCTTGTTTGTGGATAGCCCAATTAAGGCGCAACGTAGGTGGCAACTTTTCGACGAGGTCCTGCATCAGCATGGGGTTGTTAAGATGGTCCACCAGTCCCGAGGCCTCTATGGTTGTGCGGAGGTTTTGGACTGCTGTGGAAAATGTGACGATAGTCTCCAGCTTATCTGCCTTTGGAGGAGGTGTTCTGGCGATTGTACGTAGCAGCGTATTGATAATGAGCTCTGGCCTACCGAATAACATCCTCAAGGTCTCGATTACACGATGAACGCAATTTAGTTGTATTATAAGGCTTCTTACTGCTTCTAACGCATCGCCCTTGAGAGCCTTATGCAATCGTATAAGGCTTTCCTCATCCACAAAACCACCTAAACTTGTACTCCTATTGAAACTGGCGATAAAAAGCGGCCACTCCGCAGGATTTCCGTCAAAGATAGGTAAATCCCGTGACATTAAGTGCCGTGCCGCTAGATAGTTTAGTGGTTATTTTGAAACTCATGTTGATTCATATGGAGAGAGCTCCAAAGTTGCGAAGTCTGTACTGTAGGCTGTCGATTAGTTGAAGTATTGTGTGACGGCAACTGGAAGTTTACTTGTACTTGACCGAGGTTCTGTGACGGAACAATCAACGGCTGATGTGGATCGATATCGAGGGGCACGCGCACGTGATCCTTTCTCTATGGTATTGAAATGGAGGAGGACGTGGACCGAACGGTGGAACGGTGGTTCCATAACTGCACTACCCCAGGGTCGGGAGGTGTATCAACACACGATGGCGCAAAGGCTGGTGGGTGTAAACCAACACTCGTTGTAGAGTGCAGACAATTCCATTCTGGTATTCCGCCAACCCAACAGTCTCCGCCTCTGGGACGCTTTCATCCTCGTTGCCCGATAAATCTATAGCCTGGGGTGCCAGCACGTAACTTGATACAATCGTGGATTGTCGATCGTCGGTCAACTCGAAACAAATTATTTTTAGCAGCACGAAATTTGAGACGAGTTTCATTGTGACTTCCACGTAAAAATGTCATTGTGAACTATAAAGCGAAATGTCAAATGGTTATCTTCAAAATAAAGTCGTTCATTAAAATTGCATTAAAAATGATATTTTTTGATTCGGAAAGTGAAGATAAGGAAGTACTTAATGCCAAAACCAAAAGAAGATACCTTAGGGATAGTACGAGTAGCAATCCACTAGAATTGTGTGAAAATGAGTAAGTATTCATTATGGTATTTATACAAAGAAAAAGAATAGCATCGAAAACAAAACCATTTGTTTTTTAGTTTTGTACAGCAGTTTAGAGTGAATAAGAAATTTTTCCTGATGATACCAACTTGCTTAAATCTCCCAGACAAAGTTAGAAGCACATCGGTTCCACCAGTTCTGTTAGCCAATGGGAGTTACCAAACGAATGTCGGAACAAATGTGCTACTAGGCATGGAGCAGACAACAGTGTCAAAGTTCTTCCGACGGTCGCTGGTTGTTTTGGAAAACAAATTTTGTCCTCAATGGATAAAATTCGATAGTCCCAAATTTAAAGACAGTGAGGAGTATTACTATCAAAAATTTAAGTTGCCGGGAATAGTAGGATGTGTTGATGGTACTCACATTCCTATTTTGAAACCTAAGGAAAACGAGCACATTTACTTCAATCGAACATGCGATTTTATTTGTGTAGATTTGTAATCATCTTAACGAGATAATTGCAATAAATAGTTCCAATGGAGGTGCTGCACATGATTCGGCTGTTTGGAAGAGCAGCAATGAATGCAAGCATTTAAAACAAAAATTCCATGCAGGTGAAGTAAGCACTCGGATTCTAAATTTGTTACTATGTTTTAAGTTTTGTACATCACACAATTTTTATATATGTGTGCTTACATTTAAGGTGACAGCGGTTACCCATTACAGCAGTGGTTATTAACACCCTACAGGAATGCTTCAGAAGGAAGTGCAGAGATACGGTTCAACAACATCCATTCCGCAGCTAGAAGCCAAATAGAAAGATGCATTGGGATTTTAAAAGGACGCTGGAGGTACATGTCAAATGAGGTTTGAGCCGGAGACTGTGACGCGAATCATTAATGTTTACTGTGCTCTGCATAATGCCTGTATCCATTTTAGGCTACCATTCGACCAGGATGGTGTAAGTACTGTCACACTTAACACAGAACCTGATGTCATTTCAAATACAAATTTAAATGATAATGTAACCAGAATCGCTCAAAATATTGGAAACAATATTAAAAATTCTTTATAAAAATTTGTTCTTAACTCGATTTATTTCATTGTCACTGCTCACGATAACTATTTTCAAATTTCATTTTCAAATTTGTGAGCTGCCAAATCTGACGATACAATCGAGGACACTCGATTGAACCAAAATAGGTGCTGTCAGTGCTCGATTATATCGACAAAACTCGATTGTATCAAGTTACGTGCTGGCACCCCTGACTAAGCATAAGATAATTTTTATTTAAATATTCAGCATCCCTCTCTTTTCGGAGCTGGACTTCTTCCTCGACTCTTTGCAACTCGATTTGCATACGCTTGGTAGACAACTTGGATGATCTTGAACTAAAGGGTCCGCCATCTAACGTTTTTTTTTTGTTCAACTAGTGCTTATTTCGTGAATGGTAACACTTAGCTCATGTCTGATTTGACAGATAATTAGTTTTATCCTTCCGCTGAACGAATATGGTTGTGCATACGCTTGAACAACACTGGGAAATATTGCGACATTACTTTGAAAATCATGGTAACATTGCAGAATGTGTGCGAAAATTGCGTACGGATTTTGGAAGAAGAGAAGCACCATCAGCTCCGTATGTTCGTTATCTTGTGAAAAAAGTGAAAGAAACTGGCATCCTCATCGATAAACCAAAGCTTGAAAAGCCAAAAACAGTGCGTACACCCGAGAATATTGCTGCTGTGGCAGAAAGTGTGCGTGAAGCGCAATCAACATCAATTCACCGTTGTTCTCAACAATTGATCATTTCGGAGACATCATTGAGACGAATTTTGCATAAAGACCTTGGTATGACGCCATACAAAGTCTAATTGGTTCAGGAGTTGAAGCCAACTGATCATCCAATGCGTTTTCGCTTCGCTAAGTGGGCCTGCGATCGACTTAGAGAAGATGCCGATTTTGCCAAAAAAATCATCTTTTCAGATGAAGCTCATTTTGATCTTGGCGGGTATGTAAACAAGCAAAATTGTCGCATTTGGGGCACAGAAAACCCGCACGTATACATTGAAAAGCCGATACACCCAAAACGAGTCACTGTTTGGTGCGGATTTTGGTCCAGAGGCATAATTGGGCCATTTTTCTTTTTTTTGGCCGTTACAGTCAATGGCGATCGTTATCGGGCCATGTTGAACGAATTTTTGTTCACAAAAATTGAAGAGGAGGATATTGGTAACATTTGGTTTCAACAGGACAGCGTTACGTGCCACACAGCCGAAGCTACACTCGATGTTTTGCGCCCTGTTTTTGAAGATCGCATTATCAGCCGCAGAGCTGATGTCGTTTGGCCACCTCGGAGCTGCGATTTGACACCGCTGGACTATTATTTGTGAGGTGCCGTAAAAGATAAGTGTTACGCCGACAAGCCAGAGACAATTGACGCTTTAAAGGACAATATTCGTGAAGCCATTGGTGAAATACAGCTGCACACAATCGATAATGTGCTTAAAAATTGGACCGATCGTGTAGGCTACTGCATGGCCAGCCGAGGCAGCCATTTGAATGAAATTATTTTCCATTATTAACCGGAAGGATAAAACTAATTATCTGTCAAATCAGACATGAGCTAAGTGTTACCATTCACGAAATAAGCACTAGTTGAAAAAAAAAACGTTAGATGGCGAATCCTTTAGTTGAACTCCTAGACCTCGGTGGTTGAGTCACAAGAACTGTAACAGTAATCTTCTCCTTTACACGGGGCAAACTATTGTTGCTAAACTGACCGCATGTGTTAATTCCGCCGGTGGAAGTTACGATTCTAGGAATGGTAATCGCATTGATTGTTGTAGAAATAGCTTTTTTTAAGAAGCAAAGACATCAGAATACCATTAACGCGTGTAACATACGTAAAATATATCCATAAACACCGATCAATACTAACGTAACTCAAAAGTTATTGAAATATTGCAATTTTTTGTTTTTGACTTTAAAGAACAAGAAGAAATCCCATTCACTCTTCATTCATAATTTTGATTTTAAGGACTTTCATTATATGTACAATAATATAAAAAAGATGTTTGCTCCTCTGTTTGATTTGTATATACACGATTATCTTAATACATATTTATTTTAAAGTAAATTAATTATTCCTTTTTGAGTATAAAATTCTTAAATACCTATATAATTAAGTGAATAAAATAAGAACAGCAACAGGATATTAACAGCAAATTAAAATGCTGTCCATGTACTTTTGTAGGCGAACATATACAAGTTTTCGATTTCTTAGCACATACTATTTCTTATAAAAAATTCATATCCGTTGTCCCTTCGATAAATCTTCATAAAGATATTTTTTTTTAACTGTCGGCGTAGAGATTTATTTGTCATCAATGTCATATATGTACATCGCACGTACTCCCTCACAAAATACAAATTCATTGGATTTTCATATCTTAAGGTACGTGTTTGACTCACACATAGTTACCCGCTGGGTACATAGTTTTGACTCTATGACAATACAACACTTTAGACTTTACTTAGTTTTGATGCAGTCCACGACACTTATAAATACATAAAATAGGAGTATATTAACATAGATACAGTGTTATCAAAATCATAGATAACACAAAAAAAATTAAGGATTTTTGAAAATTTTATAAGATCTCGAGTATAAATCCACCAAATATTCTTTTCTCAAATAAAACACATAATTTTACAATCAATTTATTATTATTTTTTTTTTTTAATTTTTATGTAATATAGATAAGCTAATTTCAAACATAGCTGCAAACATTTGTTAAAAATTAAAATAGATTATTTTAATATTTAAATCTATTTAGAAGACGAGTCTTGTTTAACATTAATGTGCTGAACCGCCAAGGCATTAAGGCTCTTTACTTCTGGCATTCTTAAATAGGAATAGTTTTCCAGCGATTTTCAAGAATATTACGACGAATTTATTTTGTCAAGATATCTTTAATCAAAACAATTGTCGAACCCCAAACAAGGAAAAACTGTCTCACATCACGACGCTTCTGGCTCCATATTTGACCTTGCGAATAGTGCAAAATACTTGTATTTGTCTGCTTACCAGAAGTACTTTTCTGGCAAATTTTGCCATTAACATTTTCATATAATCTCTTTTTTATATTTGGGACACTGATTACATTATTTAAAGAAGCTACAATGGTTTTTGAGATGACATGTGGGTCCTGTTTTGCTAACAGTTTTATTCGAATTCTTGGTGGGTTGTGCCTCGGCAATGAACTTAGAAGTTGTACTTAAAGCATGAATGTGTAATTTTGTTTTTTTTCTTCAACTTACAACCGTATTTTTAATTTAATTCTTCTTTAATTTTATACATAAAATATGGGAAACCTATTATTTTAATCAAGCTTATATTGTATTTAGTAACTTTACACTTTGACTTGTTACACTAACTAATAAGTAATGATTCAACATACCGCATGTCAAAAGATCCGCAATATCGATAGCAACGGTCAAACATCAATGAAAAATCAGTGTTGTCAGTTTTAAAGAAACAAGGACCAATGATGTCATCGGTGTACAATCCGCATCATACGCTACATTTTTCTGGATGCAATGTCATCCGGTAAACTTTTTGAGGATTATCCTCGCTCCAAATACGGCAATTCGTAGCCGTTTAACCAGATATGAGCCTCATCACTGAATAAAATTTTACGGTAAAAAACTGGGTCAACTTCCAGATGATTTAAAGCCCAATCACTAAACATCAGACGCAATGCAATAAATGCGAATGTGGCTTTAGCTCTTGCATCAATCGGATCTTGTAAGCCTTGAGACCAAAACCTTTACACAGAATTTCACAGATAATGGATGGACAAAAACCAAGTAAAAGATAAATTGGGGTCCTCTTCAACACAATCTTTTACAGCCGCGATATTTTTTTCCGAACGCACTGTTCTTGTTGTTGGTGCGTGAGTATCCAATAGCGTGAATCGGGCACGAAATTTTTCAATAATTCGGTAAATAACACGTTCAGATGGCCGATGATATATACCGTAAATTTCATGAAGTGCTCTATAAATTTCGCGAACAGAGCTTCGATTTTGGAAATAAATTTAAACAATTTGAAATCGTTGTTATTGCGCCAGTCTTTCCATGATAAAATGGCAAACTGTACGGAAAATAAATGAAATTTGGCAGCTCAATGTGACAGCTGATTTTACTTTCATCTCTACTGAAAAGTCTGAAACTGCAAAAACAAAAGCACCCATTATATACATAGATGATGTTTATCTGTCATCATTTAGATTTTCTATATTAAAATCTTAAACGCTTTGTTTTTGTTGAATCTGATAAGAAAGTAATAATATGGTGCTCATTTAAAAAAATCTATTAGAATATGTTGAGTTCTTCAATTTATTTTTTTTCCGTCATAAATAACCAATATTGGCTTGTTTTTCGAAATTAAAGCCTTCGTAGAAAAGTGAAAAGCACGGGTGTGTTTCATCTAATGTTCATTTCAAAGTCTTAACCATTGTTGTTTTTTAAACTCACAAATTGCAATCTTGATTACCAATTTCAATGTGTTCTCACTTGTATATTTTAATATCGCAAGATTTAACTGATCTCGCATCTGATAGTCTCGTCTATTTTTCAATAAACGCTTACCAATAGTTAATAGGGTAATGCTGAATTCACAAAAAGAACGCCGTTAAGTTTTAGATATAATAATAATACGAACTTATCGAAATGTTAAATTTTATAATAAGTATAAGATCATTCACTAGACCTCATTTCGATAAGATCGTATTATTATAACATTCTCACAGATTCCATTAGGTCTGCATTAAGTGTGCGAATAGATATTATTTTAAAAATCCACGATTATCAGATGCTGTTCTCACACTAGAATGTTTTTCGATTGGGTTCATATGGCATGTTAAATGCAAAATATAATTTGTAATTTTTTTGTAGAGTAGTCGTTCGTGAACCATCGGTTCATGCATTTTATTAAACATTGCACATTCGTAAATCGCTTTTTCTATTTTGAAAAAGATCCTTGTGATTACTTTCAATAGTTATGTTGTCCATTAAGATTGTTTTGTCGAATAAATAAGTTTTAACACGAGAGAAAATTTTTTTTCGCATATTTTTAATCATTTATTGGCGACCGTGACAGGACTTTATGTAAAGAGTTTTTAGTGTACATTTTTAAGTGAAGTGTCATAAATATATAACATTATTTCGGATTTCGAATTAGAAAGTATCGAAGCGAAGCGAAAACGCATTGGATGGTCAGTTGGCTTCAACTCCTGAACCAATTGGACTTTGTATGGCGTCATACTAAGGTCTTTATGCAAAATTCGTCTCAATGATGTCTCCGAAATGTTCAATTGTTGAGAACGACGGTGAATTGATGTTGATGGCGCTTCACGCACACTTTCTGCCACAGCAGCAATATTCTCGGGTGTACGCACTGTTTTTGGCTTTTCAAGCTTTGGTTTATCGATGAGGATGCCAGTTTCTTTCACTTTTTTCACAAGATAACGAACATACGGAGCTGACGGTGCTTCTCTTCTTCCAAAATCCGTACGCAATTTTCGCACACATTCTGCAACATTACCATGATTTTCAAAGTAATGTCGCAATATTTCCCAGCGTTGTTCAAGCGTATACACAACCATATTCGTTCAGCGGAAGGATAAAACTAATTATCTGTCAAATCAGATAACATGAGCTAAGTGTTACCATTCACGAAATAAGCACTAGTTGAAAAAAAAAACGTTAGATGGCGGACCCTTTACAAGGTAAAGAAAAAGCCTTCGGACCAGAAAACTAAGTGCATGTTCGCTGTTATTAACTGTGCTGTTGGTGTTAGTAGTGGTACCAGTATCCATACTCACAGAAAAACGAACAAGCCGTCGTAAAAGGCCTTGCTAATGCTATTGGCATATAGTTTGAAGATATCGAGAGGATTCGCACAATAAACACATTTCGGAGAATATATGTACGTCTATTACATCTGAAGACCTATTGGCCTGATTTTGGACAAATAAAGTCGTACCTCAAGCGCATGGAGGGAATATGCACGAAGAGAATAGCTCGACAAACGTATTGCAGACCAACTTTAGGTACATTACGACATCGTATTGCTGTCATTGAACATAACAACGAGCTTCTCCACATGTCATGTTCCATAATACATATAGTCGAGTAAGAATAGTAAGATCTCGATTTGACATCGTTGGGACGTTCACACATAGTTTGTTTGGTGTTCTTGATCAAGATGCCAAATATCTAGCCTTAATAAAAATAAGCAACACTTGTCTGAGTTATTACGAAAACAAAGTTCTATAGCAGATTCGACATCTAATATCTTAAAATGAAACACCATAGCAATCAATCGGCAGTTTCGTGTACTTAACGAATATCTATCAAAAACGATGGACTAATTCATGAAAGGCAGACGTCAACTGAGTTGAAACATAATCTGGTGTTTTTAACATCGTACTTTTTTTTTTAAAGAACTTAAGACTCAAGTGGGTATGAATAATTATAATGACTCAGTGTGTGTTAAATTTTTTTGGAAAATGAGATAGAGAGATGTTTGGTCGTAGTGGCTATTTCACTCCATTGCACAGTGGTACCATAGTACGTCATAAGCCGCAGATTTCTGTGATAGAACTAAGCCCTGCTTTGTCGCTTAGTTACCCTTTAATTGTCACACTACCTGATGATATAAAAGGTTTCGCAATCCATTGTTTAAAACATTCTTTTTTCTGCATCGGAAGTGAACACGTCGGATCAGTGTCAATATTGTTATCACCAAGCGCTAATTAGCTCAAATCGCGTCACGTGTTTTCAAGTTCAAACTTGTTCGTCGCCCTGTTACACAGCAATGGATTTTCAAGTTAAAGGTATGTACTCTCTATTTATCTATGCATTTTGAATTTTATTTTTATCATTAATTTTTTTATGTGGTGCTACGGCGACATATTTCTTACGTGTTGTTTTTTTTGAAATTTGCTTTGAATCTAAGCTTTTGCTCATATTTGTGTGTAGTTGTAGGATTTAATTTGATATCAAAATGTAGCTATGTTTTGGGATAATCAAACTTTGTTGCCTTCTCCTGTCTTTGCAAGAGTTAGTCAGGGTCAGAGTAGTAAATTTAGTAGTAGATTAGTTATAATTACGATAGCATTTAATTTTTGATTAGCTCGATATTTAAATATCTAGATAGATATTTCCACAAAAATCGGCCCTTCACACGAAAAAAGAAAAAAAATTGTAAAGTCAAAAATATGTCAGTAATATCAACAAAGGTTCAGTGCTTCAGCTTCAAAACGAAACAAAATATTATTTTAATTGTTTTTTTTTTTGTTTTTCGTACCTCGAACTTTATGGCTGTTAATCAACCTAAAAAAAACCTTCTAATTAATTGTCTGTAGGTCTAAGAACAATTATGTTATTTTACGATACGTTTATACGAAACCCCTATTACCGTCTTTCTTAGGAAGCGGAACCACTGTGCATTGGTGTTATCCAACATTTAATGGGGCGGTTGAATTGCCAGCGGAAACTGGTTTGTTGTTGTTTTCTATTCAACTATTCATCTTACGTGATTTTAGTTAACTGAAAAAATGAAGGTCTTTCGGGTGCGGGTGTAATTCGAACACCGAATCCTCCGATTTGGAAGCCAGTTCACTACCACTTAATACCACGATGTATTGGATGTTTTGCTGGATCTAAATCATGCCCAAGTAAATCCTCAATTCATAACGCCTAAAAAATTTGATTACCAGTTACAGCTTATACTGAGTAGTCTACCGCTAAATTTGAGTTCGCCCTGGGATCTGTTGCAGGCATGTAAAAACTGGCAGCAGTTTGTAGTCGAAGGTTGAATGATTCACTACTATTCGAAATATTAATGCCCCTAAAAGGCATTGAGGAATTTCACTTATTCAATATCATTACAGTTTGTATATTTTGATTTTGCGGCCCGGGTCAATCCCGGACAGATTTATTACGCTTATTGCAAGCAAACATATACTTAAAACTAACATTTTCACTTAAAAACTAAAGGGTGGGAGCGGTTAAAGAACATAAGGACGTGAGGTATAGGTGGAAATAAGTATGTTCTTGAGGGAGAGTTTGCTGAGATGGTAGTCGAAGAGCGGCAGTACATCGTTAACTTCGCGAAGCATCCTAGACATTGGTTCCAGGTGTCCGTAATTCGTTCTGTGAAGATTGAGCCGGAAAAGTGGCACAGACCTAAGATTGCGGGGATTGGTGTTAAAAGAAATAATTTGAAGTAAGGAAGGACAGTCGATATTACCTACTAAAATTTGATGAATAAAGAGAATGTCGGCAACTTTTCGGCGTATAGAAAGGGGTTGTAAATTTATAAGTTTCAGCCGGTCAGTGTAAGGTGGTAAGTTTTGGCTATCATCCCAGGGAAGACCACGTAAAGCAAAGCGTTAAAACCTGCGTTGAAAAGCTTCTATCCGGAGGATGTGAGTTCTGTAGTAGGGTGACCAAACTTGGCTGGCATATTCAAGAAGAGGCCTAACAAAGGTTATGTAAAGAGATTTGGTAACATAAGGATTGGAAAACTCCTTAGACCAGCGCTTGATAAAACCAAGGGCAGAGTTGGCTTTTTTTATTATACTATCAATGTGAGAACGGAAATTGAGTTCCTTGTCGCAGATAACACCTAAATCACGCAACTCATTCACTAAGGGAACAGGCAGATTAAAGATTAGATAGAAACGAGGTGAAGTAGGGAGGCGCTTACGGGTATAAGTTATAGCCTGACACTTATTGACGTTAAGCTCAAGAAAATTCTTCTGACACCAAGTACAAAACCTGTCTAGATCTTGCTGCAGAAGTAGGCTGTCTGAGGAAGATGATATATATCTAAATATTTTCATATCATCTGCGTAAACAGATATGTATGAATTTTTAATGATACAAGCAACATCATTAATGGTCAGAATAAATAATAAGGGACCAAGGTGGCTGCCTTGGGGGACACCAGAGGAGGCTTTAATTGGGTCAGAAACCATGGACCTAAATAGAACATAGTAAAGTCGTTCATTTAAATAGGATTGAACCCAAGTTATAAAGTTTATCTGGAAACCAAGAGCCTTTAATTTTAGAAGGATTATGTCATGAGCAATTCTATCAAAGGCTTTGCTGAAATCGGTGGCAATCACATCAACTTCATTTCCAGATTCCAGTGCACATAAAGTGCTTGATACGAATTCCGTTAAGTTGGTGGTCGTAGATCTGCCTTTGAAAAATCCGTGCTGGTTTGGGGAAACAATAGATTTACAATGGAATAGCATTATGTCATAGATAATGCTCTCAAAAAGCTTAGGTATGCAGGACAACTTAGCAATTGGTCGATAGTTGGAAATATCGTCCTTTCTACCTTTTTTATGTAGGGGAATAATAAACGACCTTTTCCAGGTTGATGGAAATAATCCCTGGGTGATGGAAAGCTGAAAGAGAGCTGTAAGAGGTTGGGCTAGATGCATTTGACATTTCTTTAAAAATATAGGGGGAAGGTCATCAGGGCCAGCAGAATAATCATCTTTGAGTTTTATTATTTTATCTCTAACTTGCTCTAAAGTTATAGACACCGATTCCAAAGTTGTTTGTGGGCAGCTGTTTAAGTAGGAAAAGTAAGAATGGTCTGGCTCTTGGGAATGGATGGCGAACGCTTGGCCAAAAAAGATTGCGAAGAGATTTGCAATAATTTGGGGATCGCCCGAGGACCTATCAAGAAAATTTAGGGATGATGGATAGTTATCCGATTTGCTTTTAGTTTTGATGAACTGAAAGAATCTTTTGGGGTCGGAAATGAGTGTGTGGTCCATTCGGTTTAAATAGTTGTTATAGAGAGTTTGGCAAAGTACAGAGAAATTAATTTGGGCAGACTGGTAGTAGAAGAAATCGGTGTCGGAACGCGATTTTAAGTAAGAATACCAGAGCTTATTTCTCTTGTTACGAAGAGATCGCAGCTCTTTATTATACCAGGGTGGTGACGATGAGGGATTCCTTTTGGGTAAAAAAGGCACAGATTGGGAGAGACATTTTAAAATTTCGGTATAAAAGGATGCAAGAGCATCGTTAACCGTAAGGTTAGGGTTATTGTAGAGAAAGTTAAAATTGACCATACTGAGGAGGTTGTTCAGCTTGGCGTAGTTAGCCCTATGAAAATTAAAACTGTAAGAATATTCATAGGAAACGGGATTAAGACCATTGTCATATGTCAGCGTAAGAGAAAGGGGAGGGTGGTAACTATCCAACTTAGAAAGCAGATGTTTACTTTCTAAAACGACGCAGTTATCTGTATCAGTGGCAAAGACTAGGTCGAGTTGTCTGCCGATGTTATTGGTGACACCACTTAATTGATATAGACCAGAGTCAGTTAGGCAGTCAATGAAAAGATTCTCTTTATCAGAGGTAGGATTTGTTGCAGTATAGTAGCACTGATCAGTCTGAGTCCATAGAAGTTTAGGTAGATTAAAATCACCTAAAAAAATAACAACGTCATTGGGATCAGCAGCATTAAAAATGCAGTCGATTGCATCAACAGCTAGCTGGTAACCTTGAATTGGTTGAGAGGGGCGAATATAGCAGCAACAAATATATAGGTTGCGTTTGCAAATAGGAATTCTAGCGCAAACGAATTCGAAGAATGCAGTGGACGATTTTTTAAAGGGTCTAGACTCGAGACGAGAGTGTATAGCTAGAAGTACACCACGGCCATATAAATTCTCCTCTTTATCTAGACCATCGTCACGGTGTAAATCGAAGTCTTGGGAAAATAATTCATTATTCTTAATATCAGGGGTGAGATTGGTTTCTGTGAGGGCAAAGATGTCGTATGGCAGAATCTGCGAATTAAGATATATAGCAGAAATCTTAGTTCGTAATCCTCTTACGTTTTGATAATACAGGGACAGATATTTGGGAGGCTTCAGCAAAGAATTGAGTGGTGGGTTAGGAGCGATGGTAGTTTTTGAAACTAGACCGTGTTCTCTGGAGGTGTAGTATCCGTTTGGAGCTAACATGAGATGCGAAAGAAGAGAGATCATTAGCCACGTCATCAGGAGTCATATCTAACTGCTCATGAAAACGTATAAAAAGTTGCCGCAGATCATTATGATTAGTGGGGAGGCCTTCTTGCAGAATGGAAACCATTGCATTGGTTTTCGTTATACCGTCGATACAGACAGAGTCAGGCTTATCATATAGGTAGGCGAGATATAAGCGAACATTATCATATAATCTGCGGTCTCTTAAACGAGAGAGAACATATCGGCCATCCTCCCCAGAATCGATAAGGTGCTTGGTTAACTTTGCCTTTGGAGGAAGAATGGGGTCTAAAAAAGAAGGTGGTGTGGTATTAGGGTGGAATGGATACATTAGCTATTTGCTTGAAACCTCTACTCCATATCTAGCAGTCTCATTAACCAGGGATAAATATTTCTCACTGATAGAAATAGAGCTGACAATATGCAAGCCGTTGCTGTTTAGAAATTATATTTGCACCAAGACGCATCCGACGAATGTTCAAGAAGATACGTTGAACGAATGTGAAATGTTTATATTAAATCGAAAAAATGGTGCACTATCTGGATGTACTTTGAAGACGTCATCAAACCAAGATCAATGGAAGCGACTCAGGGAATCCAATGATTGGATTTTTTCAGTAGTGGGTAACATAATCGGTTTGCCAAGGAATCACCAACAGCATTTCTGTGATAGGAAATAGAATATTGGAGTTTTACGAAGCGTGTATATTTAAGTTCCCATCTATTACAACGGGTTCTATACAACAGCAGCATAAGGAACTCATTTATTCCGAGTGCGAATATCAGTAACTGGATATTTAATCATAACTTGACGACAGAGGTTACCGAACCACCAGAGGTTAGTGGCATTGACTAATTAGAGTTCATTGACCTAAAAGCCAAGGTCGACGATATGAAAAAGAAGTCGGACGCCATTCCGGGATAAAGTAGCATTAATGTGCACGATTACCATCACTATGGGCTAAGTTATATTCTACTGGCTGGCATGATTGGGATGAGCATCGTATACTGCTGTCGTCACAGAAAATTCAAACTGATGCCAAGACGTACACATATTTAATGCATAATCAGATATCCCTTTAGTTTTTTACTATTGTTTTTGCAAAGATTTAATCATTTATTTACTGAGTTTTTTTAAACTATACGTAATTACGTCACAAAATGGGACATTTCTCTACCTTTTTATGTATGTACTTACATCATTTTATTATTTACTAATTTTATAACATGCAATTTAAAGTTTTCATATGCTTCGGAAAATTTCTATAATAATTTAAAAAATAGTTGTCTAATTTTTATATATTGTAAGATAAATTATTTAAAAAAAAAGATTACATAGATAAATAAATAATTAAATACTAATTACAGTGCAGTACTACAGCAGACGACATACATAAATATGAACCCATATGGTCGCATAGAGTATGGGATATAGTTAACTAAATGCAGAAACTGCAGAAATTATAATTGCCAGCAGCAGTACGTCTTGTGTTAGAATACTTTACACTTATTGTACGAGTACATATACATATGTATATGGAAACTCATAATGTATTCTTCACAACACACAAGTCATTTTCCATAAAGGAAAGGTGTTGTTAATAATAATAATTCTTCAATTTACACTAAGTACATTTATACACAACTTAGAAACTCGATATATCTTTTTAAAATGGGCGCCAACTTAATTAAAAAATGGCCGATTATTTTTTTAAATGTCATTGAATTTGAGTTTTGTCGGGTTTTAACTAAAAATAGGTTTAGAACGACTTCCTGACATACTAAAAAATAAAATATGTATGGACATTCCAACCGAAAGTATGGAGCGAACCGAAGATTTAAAATATCTAATGTGTACATTGTACATACAGTACACACAAACTTTTAAATTAACAAAATTGTCACATAAGAAGTTTCGAAATTTAGAGTCATGCGGAAGGCATGATGAATTTTTTTTAAATATAATACAGTCATCCACAAAAGACAGCTCCTATTTAAAAAAAAAAAAAAAGCACCCAAACTATCCCCGTATGGCAAAAATTTGCATTTTTATGTAAACAAAATATAACTCCAATATTTGTTACGAATTTTACTGTATTTTTGCCAAAAATAACGGAAATATTTTCGTTTTAATGCGGCAAGGACGAAAATTCATTCCACAAAAGTGAAGGCACAGTTAATAAAAATATTGTCAAAGAATGTATTCCCATATTTTGGTTTTGTGGTTGCTCAAAATTTTATTTGTTGCATATTTTGTTATTACACAGTATCATTTGATGTGTTTATTTCTTGAAGGAAGCGTCTCCAATTTGGAAATACATGTTAAAATGCCGCGTAAGGAGTTAACGGTAGAAGAGCGTGAAATTATTATTAATTTATACGTACACGAAAAAAAATCGTATTCTCAAATTGGTTCTTCAGTGTCTCGTAGTCGGTATACGGTCCGTAATGTGATTCAACGTTATTTAAATAAGTCTCAAATAAAAAATAAGCCGCGAAGTGGTCGACCCCAAAAACTAATTCAACGCGATAAAAGGCTAATACAATACATGATCAAAAAAAATCCTTTGATAAGCGCAAGGAAGATAAGTGATCATCTCGAGAATTATCTAAACAAAAAAAATAATCAAGAAACCATAAGACGTTGCATTGTAAATGCTGGTTTCAAATCTCGTTCACCAAGTAAAAAACCTTTGATTTCGCTTAAGAACAGATTGAAGAGAATTGAGTTTGCCAAAAGTAATTTGAATAAACCTGACGACTTTTGGAATAAAATAGTATATTCTGACGAGTCGAAATTCAACATATTCGGGTCAGATGGTAGCCTTCGTGTATGGAGAAAGACGGGTACTGCACTGTATAATAAGCATACCATAAAAACAGTAAAGCACGGAGGAGGTGGCATCATGGCATGGGGATGTATGTCGCCAAAAGGTGTGGGAAAGCTGCATTTTATAGACGGAATAGTGAACCAATACACATACGAGTACATAGATATTTTAAAAAGATATTGAAAGGAAAGTGTAACCAAAATGGGTCTTACGGAGTCGTATTTTTTCCAGCAAGACAACAACCCAAAACACACTGCCCATAATGTTAAGATGTGGATCATAATGAGCAATGCTCATATGTTTTTAACACCTCTGCAAAGCCCCGACTTGAACCCTATCGAGCATATTTGGGATTCTTTGGAACAAAAGATCCGCCAAGGAGAGATTCATAATAAGAACGATCTCAAAACTGCTTTACAAGAGGAGTGGGAGAATATTAGCCCAGGATATACAACAAAATTGGTCGAATCAATGAACAGGAGACTACAAGTTGTTCTTAAATATAAAGGATACGCCACTAAATACTAAATACTACACTAATAGTACATTTTACGAAAATAGTACGAAAATATTTCCGTTATTTTTGGCAACAATACATTAAAATTCGTAACAAATATAGGAATTATACTGGTTTACATAAAAATGCAAATTTTCATTTTCATTTTTGCCATACGGGTATAGTTTTGGATTTTTTTTTTTAAATAGGGGCTGTGCCTTCACTTTTGTGGATGACTGTATATGATACTATTATATTTTAAATACTATCCCGAAAATATATATAATATATTTAAATTTATTGTGTAAACATATGTTTACACATGTGACAAAATCTCTATGAAATGCAAGCATTAAAAAAACTTGGTAACATACTCGTACAATAGACGAAAACAAAATTTATAAAATTTATTTTAAATAATTTTTACAAAAAAAAAAAAAAAAAAAAAAAATCAACGATAAGTTTTTTGAAAGAATTGGAGATTCAACTAGTCATTATTATATTATTAGTATTTTTACAAGCTTTACTAATCCATTGTTTTAATGAAACACTAAAAATTAAAGAATATAAATAGATATATAATGTATAGGGTGACCAGATAAGAACGATGAGAAAAATTTTTTTAAATAAAAGAACGACGATTAGTCGGTTCAATTTTTGATGAATCGGTTCAATATGCGTGGCATTATTCTGGTAATAACGTGTCGAATGTTGGCCTCGGGCTCGTCCGAAGTGATCGGCTTTTTAGCGTAGACTAAGGACTTGACGTGGCCCCAGAGAAAGCCACAGAAAGTCGGTTAACATCGCTCTAATACCATTGACGGTACGTGTCTCTTTACTCATTTCGAAAGAAATAAGGTCCGATCGGCGTCAAATCGACATTTCTGGGTCTTTTTCGATACCGGCCGCTACGGCGGCTATATTTTCTTGATTTCGCACCAATCTTTGTCTGGTTGGTGGCTTAAGATCGAAAAGAGTGTACTCACGCTCAAACTTTTGCACGGTGCGACGAATTCCTTGCACACTGAAGCCATGATGACGACCGCCTTCACGACGAAATTCACGTTGCGTATTTACAACTGAGCCGGAATTTCGATAATATTTTTTCACAATTTCCGCACGTTCGGCAAGCATAAAAGGATGCATGATAAATTGGCAGACCTTACTGAATGTTTTGGCAGCTGGATATCAGTGGTAACTTTGACAGCTGCTGAAACATAACAAGTTAAAAAACTATCATTGCTATCTGGTCACCCTTTACAAGTAAAAGGGTTAGCCCAATTAGTCTCTGGAAATTGAAACATATGGCGTTGCCACCTCAAATCCAACATTTTGCTTGTCATAAAGCATCTATCAAAAGAACGCACACACATTTTCAGATAGATCTGTCAGATAGTTTTGTTGTGATAGCCATTTGAAACAGATGCCTACGAGAATTTTCGTAGAAATGAAAAAAAAAAAACAATTTTTTATGCTTATTTAACACTATTTTTTGCGCAAAAAAAAAACATCACGCAAACCAAACAAAAAAGTATTATGGGGACTCTTCACCATCGATTAGAACCATCTACCAATGGTTTACTCAATTTCAATGCGATCGTACCCGCACAAGTGATGCCGAAAGTTCTAGTCGCCCAATTGGTGTTACAGTGTGATATTGAGGCTTCAGGCTTATCACATGGATCGGTGATTTCAGTTTTGCAAAAATATTTGGATATGGAAAAGCCAGACAAACTCAATCGTTTGACAACTTCAATGGAGTGTTGGCGATGTTCAATCACAATCCAAACGCCGTTTCTTAACCGTGGACGAAACATGAATTCATCACACCAACGTACAGTTAAGACAGTGAACTTCTTCTAATGAACCTAATACGAAGAAGGCGAAGGTGCGTCTGTCAATCAACAAGGTCATGGGAACAGATTTGTGGGATGCGCGCGGCGCACCGTTTGCAAAGCTATTGTGCAAAGCTGTTATGCGAAGCTATTGGATCGATTCGACGCCGATTTGAAGCAAAATCCAGCACATTTGGGCGCACAAGTACGCAGTCGCAATGGCGAAATTGCAAATATTTTCCAGATTTAGCCCTCTGCGACTATTTCCTGTCTCCAAACATGAAGAAATGGCTCGGCGGTAAGAGATTTTGGTCGAAGGCCTTCGAGAAATCGTATTATTTGGAGGGCATTAACAAATTGGAGATTTGTTTTTTTTCTGGAATGAGTTCATTATCTCAATTTCCAGGGACTTATTGACCCACCTTCGTACATATAAGATTAACTTCAAATTCATGAAGTATTGTACTCGTAATTACATTTTGGACATAAACTTCCCCCAAAGTTATCCGTGCTGTTTTATCTGTCGTAATTCCTTTCCATATGCTACATCTGTGAACATTGTCATCTCTCTAAAGGTCTAATTTAATTAGTTTTTGCGAAGAAATCAACGATTCGCTTATTGCCCGCGAATAAGCGAATGCTCTTTGCGAACTGTCGAATTTTACCCGCACTCCACGGAAGTGGCACCCAATCTACATTCGCACGACCAAAACATTCGTGCGAATTTAACCTTATAATTCTCCTGCTTTGCTTTGTTTTGTTCGCAGGTCGCTGCGCCTAAATGAAAAAGTGGCTGTGAATGAAATTTCAAAATTTGCGAATATTCCCTCCTTCGTATTCGCTGAGCTGTGAATGAGCCTTAACGCTTAACATGTCCTTTCTTCTTGTTCCATCTGTAGATATCCATAACGTAGATCTTAATATTTTTCTACAATAGTTGTTTTATCTTCATAATAACGTTCTTAAAATTTGTAATGTTCCTGAACACATCGGTTTTAACCTGTTATATTACGAATATTTTTAGGATAGACCTTTCTATTGCTTTTTCTGTTGTTGACAATTTTTTTGCAGTATTGAGTAACGTACACCAGTTTGCCCCATTTCCGATAAGATCGTTCAAACAAAAAATACAAATGTAGCGTCATCTTTGAATTAGTGATTAAGACATAACTATAATTTAGTTTCATTTTGTAATCTCTCCTACAAGTTGCTTTACGACTCGGTTGTTATAATCTACCTAGACCATCTTGTTTTGTGTCATTTTTTTATAAATTCTTGTGAGATTAATTAGCCCGTTCTTTTCAGCATTTGCAAGGTTAATTTTCGTTACAAGATTTTTCGTTAGTAAGGAAGATATATTTATTATTTCCTAGGCCCTTGTTAAATGCTTTGGTCGAGAACTTGGAAGAATATTTTTTATCGCAGAGGAACTTCAACTTAAGTTTTTAGAGCACATCAGAGAAAGTAAAGACTGTCTCTCGTTGGTTATTGCCTATAATCATTCGGGTAGAAATTGCACACCACACTGTCATTTTTGGACAATGCAAACGTTTTTGATGGCGTTCCCTAGGATTGTCGGGACACCAGTATCGCATGTTCTATTTATTAACACAGCCATCGATATGAAAATGTGCTTCGTCAGTAAACAATATGTTTCCAAGCGTTCGTGCTGTTCGAAAGAGTTCCAGCATCGTTATCGCTAAGGTTTCTCGTAAAGAATAGTAATTTTCGTTGAGAAACTCGATGATTAGTATTATGCATGGGTGAAACTGTAGTTTATTTTTCAAAATAACTGGTCCATCCGACCAGTAGCAAACATTGTAACTGGCGTATCAATAAATCATGCGCGTCGTACGGTACCCCTCTTATTTACCATACCCTGTTAGTTTACGAACAATATCAATTTAAACTTGAACGTTTTCCGCTGCATACCCTTCAGAAGCAATAAAAAGCTATGACTGGAGTGCAGAGATGAAAAGCCGCAACTTTCCATTCCGGCACGAGCTCGAGTTCTTTGTTTAACACATGAGGGTCACCCAGAAGAAACGGTGATGAAACGGAGACTGTGCTCAAAGATTTGGTGGCCGCTAATCCATCGTGACGTAGAAAAGTATGTCAATAATTGCCGTAAGAGGCTTTTGGTATCACGACCACTACCACCAGCGCCTATGAATCGACACCCTTATCTGAATAAACCCTGGCAGCGTGTGGCTATAGATCTACTAGCATCCTTACTGAATCACGACTTCACATTTGTAATAATCAACTATCATTCACGGTACCAAGAGACGAAATTCTTAAGGAAGCTTACATCAACTGAGATCATCGTTATTTAATAAGAAATCTAGATTAGATTATCAGCAGTTCATTAGAGCTGACAATGGGCTCCAATTCATCAGTGAATAGTTTAATGGCTATTGTTTAACGAATAACGTTGAGCTAATAACACCTCCTCCGTATTGGCCACAGGCGAAGCAGGATTTTCACTAATTTTGAGGTTTATTTTTATAAATGATAGAGTTTTTGACAAATGGCAAATCAGCGGAATACTCGAAATGAAACCTTTTATTGAAAATCCCCGTACGTGATTCTCTTTACCAAATCAAAGCACTTTCCTTTAATCCTGGACCCGTGTACTGGGCACTGAGAGCCGAGAGGAAATTTCAAATCGAATTTTAACGTATTTATTGGTCTAGGACATGCAAAAAAGGGATGATTTCCTAAAGAATACGATGCCCGAGTACATAAAAAACAACAATTGAATTGATGTTCTATTTAGTTTTCGTATCTCGACGCTATAAAAACAAAGACCGTGCCCAGGATTTCTCAGTATAGTGATTTTCGAGATTCGCTCTCACAGAAATTTAAATTTTTGAAAAAAAGGATATTTAAAACAACAAATATACGAAAATAATCGATGAAATAGAAAAAAAATTAAAAAGGATCTGCACACCCATAATTTTTATTACCTAAAGCCTACAGGGCGCTAAAACCTGGTACTAGTAAACATGGTACGACTAAAACACGCAGACGCTGAGACCAATTCACTCCAACAAAATATAACACATCTCTCCACAAAGATGGTAGGCTGTGAAAACACTCGAAAAATTCTTTCCAAACATCAGAATTTGGAATATTCGCCATTTTTTCCCGATTATTTTGTGTGTTCACACGACGAAATTCACTGATAAAATAGCTTGCTCGAGTAAATCTTGAGAGATGAGAGCGCAGACACTGAAACATAGTATCAGCAACACAAAACTCCGCCCAAAAACATCGACAAAAATCAAACCAGTTTTGATTTTAGTGAGACCAAATTCTGATGTTGGTGAGACCAAAAAATTGGTACCAGCCCGCAAACGATCAACATCAGCTAAAACTTAGTTGGTGGTATCATGTTTACTAGTACCATGTTTTAGCGTCTACAGGGCGCTTAACTCTCCCCTCGCATGTGGCGGCAGGCCAATTATTTTGAATATCACTATACATCTTTATTGAAACCGTTAGCTTTTTAGCATTCTCAGAGATTTTGCTTGTCGCGTTGAACAAAATTATGTTGTACCATAAATGGGAGATTTTACCAGCGGAAACGATTTAGTGATTACTTATTTTTTTGAAGTGTTACTGCAAATACCTATTAGTGAAAGTATTATCCATTGTTTTTGATTGCTTTTGTTTTTTTTATGGTAAGTAATAGATGAATCTGTTTTTTTTTTGTATTTTGTTTTTCTGTTGTGTTTTGTTGTTCTAAGGAATGTGAATATTGTTTTTGGTTTGTTCTAGAAAAATTGATCGAAATGATGTGTTAGAACTTTTTGTATATCTATTGCACAAACCTTCTGGTTCATTGAATGATGTTGAACAGGAGTTTTTAGATAACAATCTACATGCACTTGATCAGCAAAGTGCTTATTCAGAGGATTCTGAAGCAGATATTGGTGATGGAGAGCTTTCAGAAGTTGACTCTGATTATGTTCCACAAGGGGCACCCCTTTCTGATTTGCGCGTTGAACAAGTAAGCGATGACTTGCGGCAAGAAGAAGAAATATATATGCAGATTCAATCTGGTGAGCGGCGTCAGGAGGATGAACCTGTTGGACCAAACACAGCTAGAAACGTCCGTCATTCTGATATTTGGGGGTCTATACCAGATGAATTTCAGAAATCCAGGGCAATAAATGATCAAAACGAACGAAAAGGCATGAGTCAAAATGCGAAACAATATTTTCAAAAAAAGCCGGTGCTTTTAGATGCTTGATAAGCCCAGAAATTATTGGTACTATGGTTCTTGACACAAACAGGAAAGCCAAGAAAACAGCAACCTGGTAACGATCGCTCGGATGGCATAGAACACGGCCTTGTGATGCATCTTTTAGAAGGTTTTTTGGATGACAATTTTAACGTTACCACCGACAATTTTTTTACATCTGTGCCATTGGCTTTAGAGCTAGCAAGTAAAAGGACTACACTAGTGGGCACAATAAGAGGCAACAAACCACAATTACAATTCAAAAGAACTCGGGAAAAATTTAGTTCAATTTTTTGTTTCTCACGGTGCATGCAGTTAGCTAGTTATGCGAGTAACACAAAAAAGATCGTTCTTTTATTGTCAACTTCACACCACGGCGAGGACATTGATGAGGTATCGCAGAAGCCTGTTATTATTATAGACTATAATAGAATGACCAAATGGTTACACTCCACAGCTGCAAACGAAAAACTACCCGTTGGCAAGTCACAACATCATAGATACTGCAGCCCTAGGTGCATACCGGAATGGTATACAACTAAGAAAAGATTCGGGAAAAAGAAAAGCCTTTATCTAAGAACTATCATTAGAATGCCGCTAAATATTTAGAGAAAAGAATTTTAAAACCAAGTTTGCGAAATTCTGTGAAAACGGCGATGACAATGATAGGATATAAAAAAGATACGATTATATCATTCCCTTCACAACGGCAAAACATAAAAAAGCAAAGATTTGAATCCTGCAAAACAGAAAAGAAGGATAACAAAACAACTGCAGTTTCCGGTTTGTCTTGAAGCTATCGACGTTCCTAATCAGGATGATGTTGATGAAACATTCGCTTCTACATCAAAACCAAAGCGCAGCAGAAATCAATCACCTATCACCTATCAACTATATACACAATATATTTATATTTGTTTTTTAAGTATGTATATAATTTAGATTTAAATAAACATCATTTTATTTACTTTGATCACATATAAAAAATGCAATCTTCCATACTTATTTTATAGGGCACTGAGTGCCCAGGTACACGATAACTTAAAATTTTACAGTACACGGGTCGAGGGTTAAAGGGTGGTTGTGATAGGTACTTAGGAGAAGTAAATTATTACGGATTATAATTTACACAAATGCTTTTATACATTATATCAACATACCTAGGTAAATACCAGTGCTGTGTTAATTACTAGGAAATATATAAATTCATTCTATAATGGCGATGAACAAATTATTTCAATGGAATGAGGGCGCGCCTTTATAGTCTTACGATGTAATGCCATAGCTGTTTCAATTCAATATTACCGCCTTTTGACCTATCTACTAATTCGTCCGAAAACTCGTGGACAATATACAGCATAAAGGGAATGTTTTCAACTTTGTGATGTACACTGATTTTTTTTCTGATTGGGATAAAAATAGAATGAGAAGCTATTCCTTTGGCGACTGGATTTTTTATATTAAAAAGAAAAGCTCAATAGATGTAAACACAATGTAACTTTTACGTTGGGAAGAAATATGAAAACTTTATGTGTACGTACACATAAAGTTGTGGTAGAATTGTTTCAATAAAATAACTTAAGACTCTTAAAGCATCAAAGTTTGTAAATCATACAGTTATAAATGTTGATCAACATTTATTGTTATAATAAAATTGAAACAAATATAACATACCCTACCACATTTCTTAAACATACATACATATACATATCTACATATTCTGATTCGCATGATCGACGTTGAACTCAATAATACATAATGCAAATCAAACAAAAAAAGGTTTAATAATAATAAAAAGAAAGAAATTGAGCGCGGCTTCAATGAAGCGCAGCACTTGGTTGCCAACGGACACTGCTGATTCCTAAAATTACTCACGTTTCAATTTTTTTCTTCTTGTTACATACATTCCATGACTGAGCCTCTCATTTAGCCGGAAATTCGATTAAAAATAAAAAGTATTAATCACAATATTTGCATTGCATTAAATTTATTAGTTACCACCTTGTGGGGTTTTAATGAGATACACCTTGCATTTAAATGTTAAGCTTAATTATCTTACTGCTACACTGTTGATGATTTCAACAAATGTAGGTACAATGTTATTTTTATATAAGAAAAAAACTAAATCAGAAATAGGGTTTTATTAAAAACATACGAGTGTGTATCATATGTACAACATGTTTGCCTTTCTAATATTGTTTACATACGAGTATGTATGCTAAAAATTTATTTTCAAATGGAAATTGATGCGTTCATTCTTTAAACGGAAATTAAAAAAAAAACAGTTCAATGTGTTCTAAGATTGTGCAATACATGCCATATGTAACTTCGACCAGGGGGGAACTGAAATCGAATTTGCTTATATACATACATATATGGACAGATATTAAGAAGTAAATGAAATCATATTTTATTTTATTTTTACCATTTTTATGCCCATGTATACACAAGTCCCAGGCCTTTGATCTTTAGTGGTGTTTGATATTTATCTGCGGGATGTGAACAGTTTCATTTTTTGGGTGTACGTGTGCCAGATAACTCAATGCTGGTTTTTTCTTCCACAATGAGATCATGATGTTACATGTTAAAAGTCAATTGAAATAAAGTACCCATAAATATACTCGTATCTTCGTACATATAATGGAGGAATTAAGTATAAGACAAACAAGTGTCTTTTATCTTTTATAACGTCTTATAACCTATGGCAAACAATATGTTTTCCTTTTATCCTTGAAATAGACATTAAATGGTCCAATAGCAGTTCTCTTTCTCACACATATTATTTACTATAAGATATATGAATACCGTTGTACAGGATTTCACGTTTTACATAAACATATACGACCAAACCGTGATACGAGTTCCATTCCTTAGTAATTAAAATGGTAGAACCTTTAAATATAATTCAATTATTGAGTTGTAAATTATATTTGTGGTGTGGTGTTTGTAGTCTTTTTACTCAAAACGAACTTAATATGAAGGCAAAAAAATACTATATTTTTGACATTACGAATGACAGGAAATTAATTTTTTTCTCCTTTCTTATTATAATAATAAAAATGATCTTAATTACATTTAATAGAATTTTATATATGTAAACATATTAGCAGAAATATGACGTGAAATAGTAACGTAATTGTTCATTGACATTTTATTCCGACGACGACCGGTGCGTGATATTTTAAGATGCAGTTCTATTTTTACAAATATATGAGTATATACTACATATGAGTACATACATATATTGAGAGCTAAACGCTCTTATAGGCACGTGCACTAAACATATACTCTTATACATTTGTATACATCCATGTTTAAGATATTTTGTAGGTTTTATATCAATGTTCGAGATGCAAATGTTGGTTTAAATGGATTACAGATAAAACATCTTTAAGGGGCTTATTTCCTGCAATGTCATTTACCCTCGTTCTTCTGTCTAATTCGCATAACTAAAGAGAATTTATATTTGTTTTCTTTATTACATAAATGGTACCATGTAAATGAAGAACTTGTTCTTCCCAAACCAACCGTAAAACTGAAAGCGAGTGTATTAATATTGTTTTCAATTGGTATGTTTTTATTTCTTTTCCATTGTAAGAAAACAAACTAACTTTCCCCTTTATATGTACATATGTCGGTTATAATATGATAATACATGTATGGACTATACAACATATTGATATGTATGTATGTACACTAAGCTGAAAAAAAAACCGTACTCAAGTACAATAAAACAGAAAAATTTGGTTTTGACCTGCTCTGTTTCGTTTTTTTTACATCGTTTTTTGACTGTAAAGTGAAAAGTGCGCAATGAACAGGATGCAGTTAACAAAATTTGAAAAGGGTCAAATCCTTGCTCTTAAGGTTGAAGGTGAATCGATGAGAGAAATTTCTCGTCGATTAGGATTCAGTGAGTCGACGATAAGAAGTTTTTTAAAAAAGTACGAAGAAAGTGGTGTTTTAGAGCAGAAAAGTGGAAGTAGTCGGAAAAATGCACTACTGAAAGAATCGACCGCTATATAAAGAGGATAACGGTGGGGAACCGGTTGGTTACTGCACCACGAGTAAGCTCTCCTTACTCGTGGAAACCATCCCACAGTGGCCCATTTAAGCAAAAGTGCTTGCATAATGGGTGGGTCTAAAATAAGATATTTTTAAATTCACTGGATTAATAAATGTTCGCAGCTCTGCTAACCGAAAAAAATATTTCTTTTGGATCAATAGTTAGTTTTGCTTGCAATAGTTTTGTCTACAAGCAAAAAATAAATACACTAGATGGTCAAACAAATGTAAACATGTTTCTGACCTCAGTTCTTCCACTGAGGCTTAACAGTTCAAATGGCTAACATTGGAGGAACCCTCGTCCCACATCAGCTCATTTTTGACGACCAATAATGTTCCAATATGCAAGGAAACTGGAGAACTCATAAACAGTACAGTCAACGATATCAAAAGAAAAATTGGTAATCTTCAACCTACTGAATTTAAAATTAATGACGAAATAGAAATAGTTGTCAACCACGAGTTGTTTTTAACTATTATTGACGGAACATTTCTGAATGAAATAACAGATACAAAGTCAACACATGAGTCACGGACATGAGTCCCATATGCAAAAGAACATAAAAAAACGCCAACAATCAAGATGAATCAAATGTTGACGAACATAATTACGAATATGGAATCTCCCCCTTTACATTCAAGAATCAGGTGCATGGAATTTATTTTGAAAGATGCATATACACTTCGGCAAGAGCGAGAGGATATTGATGAATCTATTGGAATCAATGAGGCAGAAAAAAGAAAGAAACAAGAGCTCCGAAAGCATGTTCGCGATGAAATTGGGCTCGATGTCTATAGACCAAAACAAAGATTTGGAAATACCAATGATGGAAATAGTAACGAGGCTTGGACTAATACTTAATGTTTCGAATTGTAGTGAAAAGGTTAACACTGCGAAGTTTGGGGAGTATGCCAAGCAAAGAACAGAGCTATTAAAGCAAAATTCGAAAATAAACTCACACCTACTCTTCATAAAACGTTGGCTCTTATAATCGAGTATCAATATATGTGCAAGATTTCAAGGATGCGGCAGAATGAAGACTTTTTCAACATGATTGCAGCCTCATCGGACCAACTCAATTCTTCGTTAAGGCATGTCAGAACTGAAACGAAAGTTTCCAAGAAATCTGATTTTATTTATCTAAATTGTTGGTCCGTTTACTTTTTTCTCCACTGTTTGTCTTGACAGAACCACTGCAATATTTTATTATGTACTTTGATGTGCCATAAAATAAGAAAACGGTCTTTTGATACACCTAAAAAAACATTTAATAAATGGTTCGTTTACTTTAATTTGCCACTGTTTTGCTCGGATAAGCTTTTAGACACCCTATCATTACTTCAGTCATGGACATTTGAAGATTTTTAAAGTAAAATATTGTGTTTATCCCCTGTGGTGAAAAGTCCTATTTCTGCCGACGATTCTGTTTCAGGACGATTACTCACTTGCCATCGTAAGTTAACAAGGAATTGTCCACTGTTATTTTGGTAATTTTGTTAATCTTTATGGTGTTTTTAATTTTAGCTTCACACATATGGTATAACAAAATTTGTAATGAAGAAGAAAAAAATAATATATAGATAAAAATAAAAATGAAAAATGACAAAAAGTAACAATTATTACAATTACGTTTTACAAATAAGATGAGCAAAGTTTTAAATATGGAAAGCGAACTAGATTGACGTATGTATAATATATTAGTATCCAATTCCAAAGTCTGATGGTATGGACAAAAAATTAACGTTGACTATTTAAAAACTTAAAATTAGGGATTTGAATGAGCCAAGCTAAGTTTCTCAAATGGATATGTTGTTTAGTTTTAAATAATTTATATATAAATGTGCGGTTTATGAATATTTGAGTGTTTTTTAAGGGTATATCTGGTGGCTGGTTACTGAGCAGTAGTTTATTATGGGCATAAACAAAGCTCTTACGAACTTAACTTATTCTTAATTCTTTGAATTACATAACTGATATGACTTTCAGGAGACAATTTACAATTAATGTACTCGTATATCCCTAGGTTCTTTACCTGATTTTCATATGGAATCATTTCTTGTGTTCATTGCAGATAACAATTCCTTTGGATTTAGAAGAGTTTAATGAAAATGTACCAGTTATAAAATCTATCTATACATGCACAAACGCGTCAAGGCAGCCATTAGGTAAGTCATTAATAAATAATGAGAACAATAGCGGTCCTAAAATTGATCCTTGTGGTACACCTGAATGCACACCTACGAAAGTCAAGCTTACAAGGCTAGTTTGCATTTGTTGTAACCTACGGTTCAAATAATTGAAGATGAGAGCTGCAGCATTGTTATTAAAACGGAATTGTCGTTTTAACTTCTCAATTAAGCGTTGGTGGTCTCCGATATCAAAAGCTTTAGAAAAATCCAATAAGCACATAACGTTGATACGTTGTTTTTATCGTACTCTCTTCTCAATTCATCTAGAATTTTAATTAAGCTGTGTTTTTTTCTAAAGCCTGATTGAGAACGAGATAACATTTTATTCGAATTCATATATTCATTGATTTGATTTTTTTTATTTATTTTTTTAACAAAATCTCAAACATTGTAGATAGACATGGCAGTATGATTATATTTTATATTATATGATTAAATTCTGATCTTATGATATTGTAAATGAATTTGCAATGTGTGTAAGAGGATAATATGCCATGGATAGCATAATTTGTTATAGGAACATAACGGGAATACAGTCCACTCCTACTGCATTCGATTTTAAATTAGATACCGTCTTGATTATATCACTCTCTGACACACACTGGAACTCAGAATAGCAGCTATTATTCGTTATTGAACTGTCGCCTCCACAGACGTCTTATCAACCAATAGGCTTTGAAGAGTAAAACTTAGCTTTGGCCTTTTTTACCTCTGCTGTGGTTCTATTCCTTTATAACCTGTATGAATACTAATTATTTCTACTGCGATTTCATTACCAGCGGGAGTACGATCTATCTCTCTCTAAAACAAGTTTTCTTATATTTTTGGAGAACCAAGGCACGTTTTTATTAATAATTTTTGTAATTTTGATCAGAAAGTGTTTCTCGAAAAGTGACTGAATAAGTTTCCCAACAAAGATGCCAATGACAATTCATAACATCACGACTCAGATCAACCTCATTCACCTTGGTGAAATCGCGGAAGAAATATTGTATGGGACCACTAACCTGCACATTTAAATTTACAAAATAAAAGATCGTGATATGATGGGATGAATACCTTGAAAACTTATTTGTTTGTATTCTGTAACTAATTCTAAATTTGACGTTAACACCATATCAATAAGACTTTCTTTGCAATGGAAATGAAATGAGTAGCCAAAGAAACATTGATAATATCAATGATCGAACATTAATTTTTAAAGTTTTGTGAGAGATTATTGTGTATTAAGAGATCAATCCATATATCACTTACACTTACCTTAGCTTTTATTGGGATTATACACACATTCAATAAGGATACTCTTAACACTATTCACTATTTCAATAAAAATAAACTTAACCTCGGAATTTTCTGACGCTTCAATGATTTTACATTTACATTTCGGTTTACAATATATGGCAACTCCACCACGACTTTTTGATTCTCTGCTGTTACGAAATATATAATATCGTTTTGCAAAATTTGCAAAAAAATGTAATATTTTTGCCATTTACCCTTTGAATATCAACACCTTCTAATCAAAATTTGATGTCAACAACCCTTGGCTTAAGTTCACAGATATTATTGCTGACACTTTTAAAAATCAGTGATATCCACAAAGACAAATTCCGATTTGAGCAGAGGGTACAATTCAGCCCAGTTGCAGGAGTCACGAAGTTGTTTACAAAACAGATATCACTAATTGTAAGTAAAAAACTACTTTAATTATAGAAGGTATAATTTATGATTATGGGTGTAACGCCATCGCCAGAGGTGAGACGTATATGTGTTATTCCAGAGAGCACACCGAGCATAAACAAAATAAAAAAATATACGAAAGCCTTTCATTCTCTCGCTGGTGAAAGTCGAGAGCTGCCTTTTTTTGCACATGAGGACAACAAGCCATGTTGCACCGAACTTTGCTCCATCAATTTACTTTACGTTTTTTCGTAATAAAAAGTTAACATACATACTTAACATAAATAAATAAAAAACAAACTGAGTTGTACTATGCAGGTCATTCCACCCCATTTTCTTGCGCATCTTTCGCTAGTGCATTTCATTTTGAAACTTTTATTTTTTATTTTTTAGATGAATCCACATACTCACATTCAAAAAAACCAAAAAAACCTAATCTTCACCGATAACGTTTTGTATGAGTAATGCACCTTTAAAACACCCTGCTGCATTCTTAGATTAAATCTAAACGAGCTTATCTTCTAACTTAGTCATTCAGTGCGTGTTACCACATCACTTATAAGAGTAATAAATAAGCCAAATATTAATTAATAAAACAGACTCGCATACTTAGCCACAAGAAAGCTATGACAAAGTTCAATTCACTTATTTCTCATATTTATTCCAAATAACTATGGACTATCATCAAATGAAGAGTTAAAATAATTTTTATTTTCGAATGACGTAAACTAACATACATACATGTATGTATGAACTTGTACAAATTCTAACTTGCTTGTTGAAGCCATGTGTGTAATTCACATATTGCCCTCTTCCAAGTGGCAATGAAGTCAATCTTGGTCTAATAGAGAGTATATCTCACAAATGACAATGTTCCACTTCCAGACGCTACTTTGCCGTATTGTTTGTGCTGTTCCCTTTAAGCTGTTTGGATGCAGCATTTCAATTAAATAGTCGTTTGCTATTTATTTTAAACAATTGTGCGTCAAACGACCGACAACGCGTCAAGTGAATGGAATCACGTATTCATTTAAGTGGAAATGTCATTAGCACATTTTTAAGCGAAAATTCTTGTGCACATGAAATTTTTTTTTTGTTGTTTGTTAAATAGAAAGCGAGCAAATTCTCTTTAAGGACCTATCACAAAATGAACTACGATATCTTAATATTTTAACCGATATGTATATTTATTCTCTAGGTGCAGAAGCCGGAAATGTTAATTGTCTTTTAAGAATTATCTAGGGAATGAATTCAATAAGCTATGCGATATTTTAAAAATATTTTCACTTGAGCTACGAAAAACTTACATACGTCCACCCTTAAATTACGATGCTGATGTCAGATTTGACGTATCTACACCGGTATTGCTATATCTCAAAACTTATAAATATAATACATAGCAACCTACATATACTCGTATTCTTTTGTTTGCCAACGAGATTTATCTAAAAGAGGTCAAATTGTTCGCCATGCATCGGTTAATATGATTCGACGAAAACAAATGAAATGGCCAATTTTGGTCTACCGATGAATGGGAAAAAATTAATTGGATTTTTCGACTGATAGAACTGTTAAACGTGGTAGAAAAAATACGTTTCCTTGCGTCTTTGCATTAATAACACTTTATGATATGTTTTTATTTTTTAGAAAAGCTTATAATTTGGAGTTGCATATCGCTAAGCGGCTGTGGAAACCTAATTTTATTGACGGTATCATGAAAAATAAATAAATTTTTGGAAAATAATTTGAATCTCCCGAAATCGCCGAAAACTTTGTTTCCCAACAATATTGAATATTTTATTCCCAATCCGACAGACAAAATAAGGAAAATTAATTGAAACAATCTCTACTTATTAAAAATTGTATTTAGACAATGAAATATTCAGTATAATACGAGTACATAGCGCATACCTAAGGTAACAACACTTTAATATTTATTTATAATACATTTACATGTACACTGCACGCCAAAAGTTAGGGGCCGGTCTCAGTGCTCAAAAGGAAAACAAAATCTAGCATCGAAAAAACTCTTTAATATGATAGAATAATAATTATTTAAAATGAACGGGGAACAGGGTGTCTCAAGATTCACACAAAATTTGAATTTTGCGCCATCCGTGCGGTAAAGTGTTGTCAACGAAAAAAAACGACAACGTGAAAGCTGATATTTTTGTGCAATATTTTAAAAATAATGGATTTTTAGCAGCCACAGTTCCCAATTTTCGTACAAAATATGGTCGGAATAGTAATCCCATCAATTGTGAAGAGATTTATTCAAAAACTCAAGGAGACCGGATCAATTAGTGATCTTAGACACTCTGGCCGTATTTCAACAAGACATTCAACACAAAACATCGAAGCAGTTCGTGCGAGTGCTGCTGAGAGTCCGGGAACATCATTCGGCACCGTGCTCAAGAACTGGACATTTCGAGAAACTCTCTACAGCGTATTTATATTCATGCATACGAGTACATAGTCACTACTACACACAGCGAAGAGAGTTCGTTGTATAGATTATGGAACAACAAGTGAATTCTGATTTTTCAAACAAAGTCATCTTCGGTGATGGGGCTCATTTTCATATCTCATTTGGGGTGCAGAGAATCCGTGAGTGATTGTTGAGAAACAAATGCACAACGTATCACTGTTTGGTGCGGATTTGGGGCTTCAGACATCATCGGACCACTCTTCTTTGAAAATGCAACTGGTCAGGCAATAACAGTTAATGCTGCTCGCTATCGCGACATGATAATTCAGTTTTTTGTTTGTCTATATAGTAGAAACAATTCAATTACTGCATGAGCCATTTATTTGTCCGCTTCCCGCTTTGCTGATCAGAATTCGACGCTAAGATCATGCGATATAATGCGGTTGGGCTTTTTTTAAAGTCTTCTTTATGCCAACAAGCCCATGACCACCCACGCCTTGAAGAAGCGAATTCAGCGCTATATCTACGAAATTTAGTCACATTTCGACAAAAGAGAGCGTATGTGCCAGCAAAGCCGTTTACCATTTACCATTGGTCATTTACCCGATATGCTATTCCATACATAACCCTATACTGTATACTTTATGAATTAGTAAAGAATTTACAATTTCTAATTAAATACTCGTGTTTTCTATAAAATTTATGAAACCAAAACAAGAAGAAAAATATTTTAGTTTTGTTGTAAACATTAATTATTATTATTAAAAAGAAAAAATTACTTAAACCGATTTTTCGTCGAAAAAGCCACCTTTACATTTGATTACTTGTTTTACAGTTTTTGGCATTCTAGCTTTCAGTTTTTGAATAGTTGCCTGTGATATATTGCTCCAGCAATCCAACAGCATATTCCACAACTCAGATTCTGATGATGGGTATTGATCCCGGACCCTTCTATCCAGCTCCTCACACAACAGCTATACATGCTATATAAATCTAGTGATTTGTAAGATTTCTTCATTTTCCTCTGTTTCAGCTAGTCTTGGCATGTGTTTAGGGTTGTTGTTCTGCGAACCTTTCGCCAATTAATCTTAGTCCACAGGTCACAACATTTTCCTTCCAATGTTGCTTTTTTCCAATTACTCGAACCAGATCTCCCAATCCACTTGAAGAGAAACATCCACATACCATAACAGAAGCGCCTCCATGCTTGACGATAGGAACCACATAGTCTGGTAATTCTCCGTTTTGTGCCAAACTCTTCCAACTTGGATTCTTCGCTCCATAAAACTTTGTTGAAGTCTTCTTCCATCCAGTCTTTTTGCTTCTTGGCCCATTTTAACCTTTTCTGTTTGCTTTGTGGTCGCAGCTACTCGCTTAAATACAATACTCGTACAATACACCACTTTTCGTCGATGTAATTCGAGTTTAATAAGTGTCTACATAACAATGTTAAATAATTAATTAGCAAGAGTTAGTCAATAATCTATAAAATTAACATTCAAAACAAAAATACATTTATGTATATTTTTGAATATGTAATAAAGGTGGTATGTATGCTTGGTGTTGTATACTAATCTGATTCGGATAGCAGGGTTTTTTGATTTATTGTTTTTTAAAAGGCATCAGATTGAGTATTCAATTCTTCATACAGTCTTCTATGAAGTTCTCTATCTTTCTGTAATAGAAATTTATATTTGCTCACCGATTTCTCTAGCTCTTGCATTTGATTCACCTAATCTTGTCTTTTGCTCTTCCAGCATATTGTTAATCTGATTTTCCTATCTTTTTTCGTCGTTTTACGGATTCTAATTTTTTGTTTTATTGGCCGTTTTGTCGTTCTTTTTCTAAACGTCGCATTCTCTGCGGGGCGGTTTTTGTTCGTTTACCATTCTTATCTTATTTATGCATCTAGCTTCATTTGTTCATAAAGTTTCTTTGTTTTTTTTGATTTAATATATTACACTAGTTTATACAATATCTTTTGCTTGAAATATTTTAGCTGTTGCTGACTACTGAAGATATACTAATATATTTTGTACGTATTTTTTTATTTATCAGATCTAGTTTCTAGTTATATGTGATTTATGTTTAGAAAATACTTGGTAAGATAAATTTATTAAAAAATAACATTAATTACTAAGTTCCACCAAACTTCGTTTTAAAGCTTTTCTCTTATCTGGAGACTTAGAAAAATGACGCATCAGGGACAAACAATAGTTAGACATCCTATGGGTATCCCACCAACCCTGACAACTCTCCTCCATGACGCGGAAATCCAGATGCATACGTTCTCCCTGATTCTCGCCCAGATTTCCTAGATTTTCCAGAAACCTGTAGAGGCGGCTATGGAGAAAGTGTGGTTTAATACTTATTACATATTACATCCAGTTATTTAATCATAAAACAACACCTTCTACTAGTTTTTTGCATCACGGAGACAAAAGCTGGCCAAGCATTTGATTGAAACTCATTCATCTAATCTGTAAATTTTGTATCTTTCGTAAGATGTCTGATTTGGGGACCATCAAAAACACCTGTTTTAATGTTCGGCAAATGTAAGAAAATCAGTTTCCATTTTTATCAAGATATTTAGCAAACTGTTCCATTATGCTCAATTTCATATGTAATGACGGCAAGATAATTTTTTCCCGAGTTATCAATGGATTGCGGACTACATTTTGCTTATCAAATTTTCACTTAAGGGCAATTTTTTCTTACCCAATGTTCTTGTTTAGCTCTTCTGTTACAGAGACATACAAAACAAGGAAACTTAATGTAGCCGCTTTGTTGTCCGAGAAGAACATTCATAATTTTTAAATCAATTTTAAAATCAATACAAATTACCTACTTTACTTTTTCCAAAACTAATGAGATATTAAAATATTTTTCCTTTAACTTTGTACTATGAGCAATAGGTATCCCGGCGTATTTATTTCCGTTTTGTAACAAAATGCATTTAAGACTATGTTTTGAAAACACAATTTAGTTGGTTATATTGTGCTAAACCCATTTTATTCAACAAGTTTTTAATATCTGAGCCAAAATCGCCAAAATCAAAATTTTCTTTTGGGCAAAATAACTGCGTAACTCTTTCCCGATATAAAGTACTTTTTTCTCCCTGGAGCAAGCAAGTTTTTTACTTTCAGTCCTGTGCCAACAATTCAGAGGCTTGTTTAGAAAGATCCAAATCTCTTACAAGATCGTCCAGCTCATTCTGCAAAAAGCGTTGAGGTTTATCGTCTGGTAAATTTTCAAAGTCAGTATTATTTTCTGATAGTCTTGATTCTAAATCATATTGCGCTATGAGTTTAGATATATTGTCATTAATCGAAGCCGGCAGAACTGGGATGTCAACTGAATGTTGAATGTACGAGACGCTGCACAGACGTAGTACTTGGGTACTCCCATTTTAGACTTTTATGTCAATACACTACAAAAATAACAATCCTTTAGATGATTTTTTGGTTATCGCGAAACAGTTGGAATTCCAAATATTGGCACTTCTTTTGTCGCTTTCCCGCAATCGTAAGTATCCAACACAAGATGTACAGACAGAATTAGGAGCCCAGGGCTTGTCATTTTTATCCAGTGCCAAAAACAGAAATATTTTTTCTAGAAATTTTGAACATATATTCCCAACATATACAGCAAAAATGTTTCGGATTGATTTCGGCAAAAAGAAGTTCCGTTAATAGTCTTAATAGAGTGATATTGATTATAATATGAGCGCGATCAATGATTAAATGCACGTAAAATAATTAAGGCAGGTGTACAATAAAACAAAAAGTAAAATTTTATAAAGTAGTATTATAATATACTCGTATATTAGATTTATTCATGTTTTTTTGCAACGCGAATTGAAATTTCCGTCATTATACGCTAGCGATATAGTATTGTTTTGTTTATTCCTGTATGAAGTCGTTCAAATCAAAATTGTGAAGTTGTCTCTTCGACTTTTCTTCGTGCCCCTTGACATTAGCGTTACAGTTCATTTCGCAATTTAAATTTCTACTCCGTATCTACGTTTCTTTCACTCCCTTAATTTGATCGGAAATCAAGAGGGCTTTGAAAGAAAAAGATGCAATCTTGGGGCATCTCCCATATTGGATTTTTAATTGTATTAAATATACTATTATACACTGTATTGTCACAAGACTTATAAATATGTGAAATATTTGCTCTAGCTCTAGCTTAATTAGAACTAGTCAAAATTTTGATAGCAAAATTTTTCCTGGACAGAGAAAGTGAGCTAATTAATGCTTTTATTAACTCAGTTGAAAAAAAAAAATAATAATAATCAACTGAGTGAATTAAAATAAGTGAATCTCCTATTTACATTCTTCTTGGTCTGAAAATAACAACACAAAAATAGTGTTTTACATTTTATTATTAAAAAGATGCCATCAGGCTTATATAAATTGAACTTCGCTAAGCATGGAAACGCTTGCTGCAATAATTTGTTCAGCCGGCTTCTCTGTGTGGATTACATTTCGTCACTCACGCTGGCATTCATAACATTTTCATTTCCCTAACCGTCCTTTTGCTTTTGTCCTTCTCGTATTGTACATCGTCCAATACTACGAGGCGTATGTTACAGCCGGACGAATCACTGTAGTGTATTACAAATCTTGTTAAAGTCATCGCAGCTTCCTTGGTTGTTAAGGATAGAGCCTAAGTATTTAAGTTTTTTCGTACATTGGTATCAGGTTGTAACATAATTATTGCGCGTTTTTTTCGGCGTTTATTTTCCACTTGCCATAGAATGCATGAAACCAATTTAATGCTGAAACCGTTATTGAAACATTTGTATTTTGTATATGGTATATATTGCTCATTTACGATTACGGCGTTCAACATATTCTCGGAATCGGTGAAGCTGTGGTTGTATATATAAATTGACTTATTTATCAAGTAATACTATTATTTTAGTGCATTCATGTAAAATTTCATATAAATGTGATTATTAATTCGCGTTTTATCTCTAGTTAAACAGAATCATAATGGCAACTGAGACGATGATGGTGAAAATTGAGCATCGCGCTGTAATTAAATTTCTCACTAAGCAAGGAAAAAGTCAAAAAACTATTCATGGAGAGATGGTGGCTGTTTACCAGGGTTCCGTACCTTCATTATCAACTGTGCAAAAGTGGTCAAGTGAGTTCAAGAGAGGCAGAGAGAGCATTGAAGACGACCCCCGCTCCGGCGCCCCGGCTACTGCTTCTACGGGCTCAAAGAAGTCGAAAAACTTGTTCTTGGGGATGCCCGAATAAAGATGAAAATGATGGCAGAGATCACCAAGCTTTCAATTGGTACCATTCACACCATTCTTCATGACCATCTTAACCTTTCAAAGGTCAGTGCAAGGTGGGTGCCACGAATGCTCACAGCGCCTCAGAAAAAAGTGAGAATCGCATGCTGTAGAGAGCTTTTGGAGATGTATAGTGGTAACGCGGACGGTGTTATGGATCGAATTGTTACTGGGGACGAAACATGGGTCCACCACTATGACCCTGAAAGCAAACAGGAGTCCATGCAGTAGCATAAAAAAGGAACAGACCCCCCGAAGAAGTTCAAAGTCACTCCGTCTGCCGGGAAGCTCATGGCCACAGTTTTTTGGGACTCAAAGGGAATCTTGCTCATTGAGTACAAAAAAAAGGTGAAACCATCAACGCTACATCCTACGCTTCCACTTTGCATAATTTGCGGGAGGAAATTAAAAAGAAAAGACGGGGTAAACTCGCAGCGGGTGTGTTGCTTCTTCATGACAACGCTCCTGTTCACACGGCGCGAGTTTCCAAGGCTGCTGCGCGAGATTGTGGTTTCGAAGAAATCCAACACCCACCCTATAGTCCAGACCTTGCCCCTAGTGATTATTTCCTGTTTCCGGATTTGAAAAAATGTCTTCGTGGAAAAAGATTTTCGGATGATGAAGAACTCAAGTCGGCAATAAATGGGTATTTTGCAGAGAAAGAGGAAATTTACTTTTTTGAGGGTTTAAAAAAGCTTATCTCAAGATGTAACAAATGCATTGATGTTAGGGGAGATTATATTGAAAAATAAAAACAATTTAAATTGAATTCGTATTTTCCTTCATATCGATACCGAGAATATATTGAACGCCCCTCGTAGTTTGCATTTTTAACTGAATTTTGAATTGGGTGTATCAGAGGAGCATCTTCGGCATATTTAATTGTTTTTGTTGGGGAAAAGCCAGAATGGAAGAGCAGTAGAGAAATCCAAAATACGTACGGAGAAGGTATTCTCAGCGAGTCCAAGTTGGTGTTGGTTTGCAAAGTTTAGAAATGGCAATTTGCAATTTTGACCTAAAGGGTGAACCTCGTTCGGGTAGGCCAAAAGAGCTAGACGATGAGCTCCTCAAGTCCACCTTCGAAAGAAATACCACTGTTACGATAAGGGAACTCAATGTTCCATCGACACCTAACAAATATGAGAAAAAATATAAAGTTGGGAAAATGAGTACAATGTCACCTATCACAAAATAATCTTCAGCAAAAAATCGAAGCTTGCACTGCGCTTCTGTCACGTCACAATCAAAATCTGTTTTTGAACCGGATCGTTAGCGGAGATGAAAACTGGGTTATTTGCAATTACATTAAACGCGGCCAGAAGACAGACCAGCACAACATACCAGAGATGGACTTCACCCGCTCGAGGTGTTACTGTCTGTATGATGCGATGCTGAAGGAATAATCCATTTTGTCTCGTAACCAAAAGTATACTATATATAAGTCGGAACTAGAGCAGAAAGGGCCACGGCCAGGTCTGGTTAATCGAAGGGTGTTCTATCCCATCTGGATAATGCTTGCCCTCATATTCTCCAGATTTCCACTTCAAACAATTTTTTTATTGATGGCATTAAGAAGTTGCCTGAGAGTTGGGACAACACTTCTTTGAAGGAAATGAAGGAAATTGCATTGACGACTAAATTGTACATTTGGTGCAAATTAATTAACATTAAATAGACATGTTACAACCTGATACGAGTCCTTCTAAATAGATGACAGGACAGAAAAATGGCAACGCAGATATTCGGATTTAGTACGACTGATTCGTAGTCTGAATTATTAACATTAAGGACTTAGTTAATTAGGATACTTAGTTTCAAATTTCAGTTACTTCGAAGTGTAATAATTATTATTCCAAGTTTACCTTTTTTTAAATGTTATTTTTAGTTCCTTTCGTCAAATACATATAGCACGAAAATTAACTTTTTGACTTTACTAATTATTTTAAGAGATATTTTTAACAAAACAATATTTAGGTTCTCAATATCAAGTCCGTGATTTGAGGTCTGTCCAACAAAACATAATAAAGAAAAGTATGAACAGTTAGGTTCGCATGAAAAACAAGCGCATATGTGAGAAAAAAGCGATTGTTGCCTATAGATATGAATAATGATTGCAATAACATTAAAATTTCAGTTACTGTAAAAATATTTATTTTTATAATTTTTTCCAATATAATTATACTTTTTCGTAATATGCAGCGAAAAACATGTAACAATGCATTCGCTTGAAACATAACATCTTACAATTTTAGACCAATATTCCTCAAGCTGATAATTTCATTTTTTTCTAGCTTATTTACAATTGATTGTTATGTGTTAAGCAATGTTTAATGCATTAATACATTTGTAATGATGGGGAGGTTACGGAGTTCATAAGCACTAAAAGGTGCAAACATTGAATGAGCTAATAAACGCATTGAACACTGGAACAATTTATGTTAAAGTACATAGGTGTCAACATGTCTACGAAAGTTGGCTGGTATAAAATTGAAAGCTTAGCAATCCTTTGGGCTGGAAAGCTAGGCACCCTTAGCAATAAATAGTTTTCCAGAATACAGTTGCACCACATAAAATGGAAAATTAAAAATTCAAGACGATTCCTTATATTCTTCTGCATATTCATTAAAGACAAATGAATATGTTTAATAATCTATGCAAATGTAATCAAACACGCATTATTTTTAACACGTTAGTATTCATCATATAATTTAAAACTTTATTTTTAAGACCTTTCATTTTTTTTTTCCGGAAAAACCTGTCTAATCTCATTGGGCTTAAGTGTTTCATTACGTGTGCTTTGGCCTTTAGATCAATTGAATGGAAAATCAGTATGCTTAACACCTGGCTTTCATAACATTATTGATTCAAATACTCCTGTTATTTTTATCCATGAAATTCATAAACATTTCTCAATCAGCGAGTAAACAAATTACTAAAATTTCTATTTTTGAATTCCTCTTTTTGATGATCTTCGCGTATGTTTTCTTTTTTACAACATTTTATATTACAATCCTTGTGGAATGTTATGTATTTACACCTGTTCTACATAAAGTACATATATACCTATATGCTATATACTACGTCGGACAAAACTAGAACACATAGAGGCAGATGCTAATATTTTCTTCAGTAAGAACTTTTAATCAAAGTCCATTTCTAGTTTTATTTTATATTAATTTATCTTTTATTTTACGTGAGGCACTAAGAATGAAACAATGAAGTAAATTAAATTTGTAGTGTAATTAATACAAATACAAAAAAAATGTATAAAATAACAATCACCTTTAGAGCTGATACGGAAAACCTAAGTGTTTAAAAAAGGATATCACATGGAAAGTCTGGCTAAGATATAATGGGCGTTTTATTTTTTATTTTTGCAGTGTCCGCCTTTTCAATAGGGATTAAATATCAAATCAGCTGTCCAGCTTCATTTATTTTCAGTAGATTGTCATTTCATCATGGAGAGATTGACGCTACAACAACGATTTCAAATCGTTGAAAATTGTTTCTGAAATCGAAGCTCTGTTCTCAAAACTTATAGAGCACTTATATTTAGCGCGGTAGACACCGTCGGCAATCTGATGATGCTATTTATTGAATTATTGAAAATTTCGCATCTAATTCACGCTATTAGATACTCACCCACCTACAAGAACGAGGACGGTGCGTTCGGAAGAAAATATCGCGGCTATCTGGAAAATTCTGCGTGTAAAGATTTTGATCTCAAGACTTACGAGTAAAACATACAATTGGTGGAATAGCTAAAGCCGCTTCCCGATTTATTGCGTCGTGTATTTAGTGATTAGGCTTTAAATCAACTGGAAGTTGACCCAGTTTTTTTACCAGTTTAAGTTCAGTGTTCTGGTTTAACCATCTACGTAAACAAGCAGAAGTGCCGTATTTGGAGCGAGGACAATCCTCAAAAAGTTCACATGCCGTTACATCCAGATGTACCGTATGATGCGTTTTGTACGGTGCCATCATCTGTCTTTATTTCTTCAAAAATGAGGCCGAATCACAAGTTACTGCCAATAGGCACCGGTACAATGCAATGACCCCCAATTCACAGGCCTACGAAATAAATTAATGCCTTTTTGACATATTGAGGTATGTTAAATGAAAATATAGCACTAATTTTCTCATAGCACAACGAGATTTACATTTATTTACAGAATTAAAAAAAAATTATGAGAAATATAATATAATAAGAATAAATTTATTGTTTAGTATTAAAGTGCGCGGAATTAGTTTTAAACTTAAAAAGCCAATCAAGAAGACTTTGTGATATATTTTTCTACTTTTTTCAAATCGCTTTCTCTTCTACTCATGATTTGGTTCGCCTCTCTTCAATATCTAGCAATACTCAGCCATTATGCTAACCTTTCACCTTCCTTGATATATTTTCTCCATAACTTTTATTGGTGAAATCTCTACCCTTGTTTTTCACTTACGGCATCAAGATTCTCGTGAAAGAAGTGAATATGGGAATGCTTTATCGTCATACTGCAACCCAGTTTTTTGAGATTGTTAACCATGTTGTTGACTAAATTCTCATACGATCTCTACGAATGATTTCCAAGCTAGATTTTCGGTCTTGTTTATAGTTTTGTCAGTCAGCATTACGCATTCATTCTCGAATGTCAGGGCCAACAAAAATGCGCTATTTTATTTTGGCATCCGATAAATGCTCAAATTTATCATATAAATACTTGAAACAGGGATCGTCTTGATATGAAGTGGGGGTAGTAGAATTTCAGAACGGTCAACCACAGCCATGCGCACAACATTTCCACTTTCAAAGCTTAGTAATGCTCTCTGGGGCCAATCTTTTTTACACCTATGTTGTACTATACTTATACTATCCCATTCATACAAGAAAAGTATTTTCTATATACTTTTTGCTGGCCAAGAAGCATAGTCAATATCTTCATATCACCGCATATACTCGTAGTCCAGCTATCATTGGAGTAGTATCTTTTTTAAGACAAACTCTAAATTTCCATAACATTCTTTGAAATGAACGGAATGTCTAACAGGCATAGAAGCCAATGTATTCATATTATATAATAACACCGCTTTAATACTTAATAAATGCTCGTTGTAGGGCCCAACATTTTTTTTCTTTTAGCCTTGAATGGAATAATTCTGTCGCACGTTTTGTAAGAATTTCTAAAACAGAAAATGTAAGCTCATTCTAGTAGTAAACGAAATTAAAAAAAATCACAGATTTTTTTTTTATATATTTTTCTCTCAATTTAGTACTTATAAGTTATAACCTATCGGAATTTCCACTTTGTTTTGTAAAGGGAATCACCGCAGGCCTGTGGTTCCTAAATTTGCGTGACATCAATGTGGATTATTTTCAGATTCGTTAGTTGTTTCACAATCGCTGTAAGGAACCAGCTTATTTTGAGCTGATATGCTTGATGCAGGAATATTTGTAAGTCCTATTTCTGACATTTTAGTTAAAACCAAACAAATTAACGACATTTTATGCAATTTATTTTTTTAACACTTTAAGAATGACACAAAATATACACAAACGACAAAAAAGAATGACGTTGCCCTACAAAATCTAAAAAAAAAACTTACTTGTTGTTCATTACAGTTAGTTAGACACGCTATCATAAGCCGAATAAAGAGCAGACAGAGTTCACTTCAACGTGTACTTGGATAGTGCAAGAGAATTGGCAAAACAGGTTAGCGCAAGTGACACCTTCTGGCGTTAGCAATAAAAGTATCAACAATTCTTGAGTTGGTTGCGATATTTGGAGGGTATATGAAAATGTGAACATAGGTTACGACATAATTGTCTTCTTTGTAACTGTATACATATTGTAAAGTTTTATGTTTACAATAATGTGTGGCTTGATACGAATTAAAGTTAAAAATCGAATGGTATGACAAATACAATTTCGGCAAAATTGTTGCTTACGATAAATTTGCGGTAGGGACTCGACATGTAGTACCGAATTTATTAAAAATGCTGCACAATAAGTATTCAATGGAGTTAAAAGAAAAATTATAAGCTCTAATACAATAAAAAAATTCAATGATTGTCACAAAATACAAATGCCATTTTTTATATACGGTTTTGTTACTTCAGAATAGTCAGCTGACACTAAAATTGTAGTGTGATGGAAGCTTTCCGGAAGTGTAGAAAACACTAGTCTAAGACAAAGTTATATTGTACATAGATTTAGTAAATTCAAATTATTGTTTAATTCCTAATGAAATGAACAAAAACCAAAATTGGGTTTGGTTTTACTTCAGAAAACGTCGTTCGTGCTTTAACTTTGGCTAACACTATATGTAAGCATTCCTTATAATTTCACTGATCATGTTAGAGACATGTATAAACATAAATACATAGGAAGAAGCTGCAAACAATACCGCTGAGGGGGTTAACACCGTCGACTTATCCGGAGGAGCTCCTTGCACTGCTGAGAGAGAAGGAGTGCGAAGTGGTCAAGCCATTTGTCACGGCTAGAGCTAAAAGGGAGAAGCGGATATTACAGTTTTTACTGGTCCAGTTAAGTCCCAACAGCAAACTGGATGGTCTTAGGAGCATCAAAATCCTAGGCTACCAGGTTGTACACTGGGAAAAATCAAAGAAGAGCGAAAACATTTTACAATGTGTTCGCTGCGTCGAACTGCGAAATGCAGCGGAATGTGCTTTAGGTAAGGACGGAGCATTGGAAAAAAGCCAACTCTCTTGTGGCTTATGTAGGAACACGGGACACACCGCAAATTATCGAGTTTGTCCCAAATTCCAATACATCAGAAGAGTAAATCTGGCTCGGGAGCAGAAGGAGGAAGTTAAACGTCCACCCGTGCACATACAAACACCAGCCGTTAGTCCCCATGTTACCTATGTCCAAATGGCGGCAGGTAAGGGAAATACGGTTTTATATGTCTTTTGTTGTTGTCGTTGTTGGCTCGTCTGCTGCTGCTGTTGTTGTTGTGGTGTCTGCTGATTGATTTTTTGAGCCTGAGTATGTTTAGGCTGCTGTTTTGGGTTTTGTTCTTGCTTGATTCGTTATGTGCTGCGTTTTTTTTTTCTGCTAGTTGTTGTGGCTGTTGAGAGCCGAGAAGTTTTCCTAGCCGCTCTTTTTCCCTCCTTGCTATTTGTTTAAGTTTAATAGCTAGCACGCTTTGCTGGAGAAGCTTAATTTTATTTTGTATGTTCTCTACCTCCTCCTCTTCGTCATCTGACTCAGATCTTCCATACGTTGGCCTTCTCCACCATCAGACACATATGGGAAATGATCTTTGGGTGACTTTTGCTGTACTGCTGCCCTTGTTGATGTTGTTGGTACCCCTTCCACGCTCCGCTAGGCAGCTTTTCTGACGATGCTGACAGGGAAGGGCGATTTATTAGGTTCGGAGTAGGCTTCAGCTTCCTCCTCTTCACCTTTGGCTCGACCACTATTGTTGGTTGGCTTTAACCACTACATACATCGCCTGACATTTCAGCTGGTCCTGCTATTGGCTTAACGGACCGCTCTCCAGAATTCATCGCGTGATGTTGTTTCCTACTTTTTATTATTTTTTATATTTCTTAAAAAAAAAAAAATTCTTATACCACTTGGAGTCGAACCCACGACCTATGATTTGTCGGCGGAATACACTGACACTGAGCTAATTGGAGCCTACAAAAAACTCCTCAAATGTCTCTTTCTTATTAATTTACTTATTCACTATTCAAAATTCACTCGCAAGCCGAAACACATCAAAACTCCACGGATGTCTATGAACGACTGAGTGGGATCCGATGCTTTCAATGTGGCGAGGCCGTTGACTTATCCTATATATGTATTTTTCGTATATTGTCCAATATTGCGATGCGTATATTAAAGCTCCATGAACGACTGCCGTTTATAATAAACCCTTAATTTTAAGCGACATTTTTCTGTCGGAAAATACGGCGAAGTTTTTGCGCCATTTAAGCTGTCACACACTGACTCTATGTGCGATATCGTCATCGCGATTTCCTTTTTGGTTTACGACAGAACCTACGTATTTAAATTTTTTTTTTTCGTAACTTGGTACGATTAATCCTTCTAAATAGATAGCAGGTGTTGGGTTTGACGCTTCTGGAAATCGGCAGTGCAGATATTCGGCCTTAGTACAACTGATTCGTAACCCATTATCATGTAGCGCGAAAAGAAGAGAGATTGTTCCGCCAACTTTCTACAGTCCATTGGTGTACTCTAATTTTAACTTCGAATTCTCCGGATATTCCTGCTGTCCATTTAACTTTCGTTTTAACATCATCGTACATATCGCATATCATTCTAACAAACGTCTGGGGTACATTTTGAGATCTTAATGCCGTCCAAATAAGATTTCTGGGAACTCTGTCGAACGCTTTTTCTAAGTCGATGAAGATAATACAGATATACAGTTCCTTCAAAAATTTTTAAATGTTTTTTTATCATTATTCGTGAGCGTCATACGTAGACCTGCCTTCTCAAACCCGCATTGACTGCCATGGAGTTTAATAATATTCCATTGACGATTGTCTAGATACTCGCTCGTAAGTTTTCATAGTATGCGATATAGTAGTTGCATAGTAGTTGCAATTTCTAGTGCCGCCTTTGCTTTTATACAGTGGGACCAAAAAGTTCTCGGTCCACTGTTTAGGCATTCGATCGCCTCTCATCATTTTACTGAATAAAATCGCAAGCCATTTAAACTCAAGATTTCTGATTGTTAAACACACTTCGGAGGATATGTTATCGGGTCCGATCGCACGACCCCGGTTCATTCTTTTTACAGCTACACTAACTTCGGCTTCCGTAAAACTGTTTGCTCTTCGTGCACGACAGTCGTGGGAATATTTTGGAAATTATTCATTTAGTAAGGCGTTGAAGTACTCTTCCCGTCTATTGCAAATTTCTTTGTCCCCCGTTAGAAGGTTTCCCTGCTCATCTTCACTTGTGAGCTTTTTCTTCGTTAGATGTACTTTAATTTTTTCACGAATAATTCTGCCAGAAAAAACCGGTGCTGTCTTGCTAGATAGTGGTTCGCCTAAGTTCGCTTTAGAATCTTTTACTCGACGTTTCGCATTATTCCAGCATAGATCGTAATCTATCTGTGTTTGGTGCCTACCGCTGCAGTACGTTATCAAGTGCCATCCTTGCATTATAAATAGCGTAGTTAGTGTTGTAAGGCCTTGTGATTTATAGTAGCTTAGCATGTCTTCGTCCGCTGCATTTCTCGTTCCGTCGTCTCTTTATATCCCATTTACTAGCTTATTAAAATAGCTCCAAAATACATCTTTCTCTGATTGCTCACAGTCTATTTGCGAGGCGTAAGCGCTAACAATATTCAACGTTTCGTGTTCAATTATCAGTTTCATTACAACAAGTCGGTCGCTTTTTGTTTTGATACGCTTACGATTTTATCTACATAGTATCTTAGCTGTCAAGATGATGACAACTCCATTCTCCATAATAAAATATGTTGTACGCTTTCGTCTGCAAGTTCAAGTAGCGGACCCTGTGACGACATTTCGCCATATAGGTTTTTGAACGCATATTATACCGGTATTACGTTGCCGGATAACGTTTTCTAATTCGAAGCGACTTTCCAGCTTTAGTTTTATAAGGTATTTCTAGAATCCATCATTTTGCTCGGCTCCGGAAACCGTTGAGCTCTGGCCGGAATCACTCCTCCTCTGTGCAGAAGGAGTGTCTGGCGACGTACTGTAACATATACGTTTACTTCCATGATAATGTACTTTCATACTCCTTTCATCCATGTGGCTCTGGGATGCGTTAATATATGAGTGTGTATCTGACTTGGGAACTCGATCACGCATACAGACTTTCGGAAGTGTCATAAGATGTGTCATAACATCTTAGGTGTTAAAGTTCCTGAATATGATTTTTCCCCATTTAATCGCCTTTTACGACAAGAGGGGAACACATACGCCATGCGACTACATAGTGCATAATTATGTACATTACATTAATGGTGTTTAGCAGTTTCAGTATATTGTGACACGAAGAATTGGCGACTAAGATAGATGCGAAAGTAGTTGGCCCCAAAATCTTGACTAAAGCCTATGAAAACAGTCCGAAACTCTCGAAATCTATATCTGGTGAATTTTTTTTGTCGACGAAATATTACTAGTTTATACGTTGCCGTGGATAAGAAGTTCACAAAGGTGCAGTTCTGAATATACGAGTAACGTCAAATTTGAATTTTGACATGATGAATTTTGAATGTGGAATGAACGGTTTTGTGTATTAACAGCGCGAACTTGCCATACATGCCACAAAAACGATAATTTTCAAGTCATTTTATATGATCTGAAATGCTATTGTAATACAACATGACATCCTATGGAATATACAAGGTGTTACGTACAAAGTGTCGGTAACTCTGAATTGTGATTCCTTAATATTTTAAGAAGCAAATTGTGTGGATGGAACGCTGTGGAAAATGTATCTCATCCACCATAACGCGCTTTTAAGCGGAGCCCATCGTGGTCCTGTTTTACCTTGAAAATTTTAAAATATTGACTTCTTCAACTCTTGTCGAAAAAAATATCTAATTTACCCCTCCTTTTTGTAACCAAACAATCTGCACAGATATTTATTTACAAAAAAAAAAAATACAATAAAAATTTGGACTGTACATATACTAAAATTAAAAATATATTGTACTATATCTTAAAACCAGTAAACCATTACTTGCAATACTCCCGTCAATTCCTTTTTCTATTCCCGAATTTTTATATTTGTGAAATAACGGTTGTCTAACTGCATGAAAACATTATCCGGCGGAACCATCCTGCTATGGAGTGATTGTTCTTAGTGGCAGAGGTGTGTAATTTATTCCTCAAAACTCCAATACAGTTCCCGTTCAAGTCTGGGAAAAAGCCGATATGAACCTATTAGCTTGTTATGCAATATGCGTGCCCACACTGGCGATGAACTAATCTTAAAAAACTCACTGTTTCATTGAAAAATGTGAAACAAGTAGATTCATATCTGGTGAGCTGGGATTCATCCGTCTATAAGTATTCGTCTGCGAAGTATTGTAAAATGTTCGCGTGGGTACAAATGATAGAACGTATTTCTTTTAAAACAATCGCTTTGTTCAATACAATACAATTTACAATTCAATCGCTTTTCTCAACCACTTTAACTTTTCTTTTACTTAAGCCACTTTCCACTTTATCACTACTCTTAATTCACATTTCAAATTCCACTTTAGAATTGACTTGCACCTCTCGTGCGATTCAGTACTATCCAGCGATCCATACATCTTTCCATTTTACCAGAATACCATATTCGCTAAAAGTTTCCGTTCTCCATTCACCAATGGTTGAGTCTTTTGCTATATGGAAATCTTCTACTATTCAAATACAATATAAATGACACTGTTTTTATGTCAAAATAAGTGGGTGGCCGTGGCTCAAGTGGTAGTGTATTGACTTCCCATTCGGACGGTTCGGGGTTCAATACCAGCCGTGACCGAAAGACATTTTTTCAGGCAACTGAAATCTCGTGAGGTGAATGGTTGCCTAAATACAACACCAAGTTACGCTAATAATTTAGTCTCCCCATTAAATATTGGATGCCACCCATGGAGCGAAATTAACCACTGAGCCCAAATATCTCTTTCTCTCTCTCTATCCAATTTTCCGAAAAACTTAACACGTGCTCCGGCATTTTTAGAGTAGTCATACCCTCATGAGTGTTAAGTTCTTAACAAAAAAGAAAAGACATTATAAATAGACATTTTTATATTATGTAAAAAAGTAAATGGCAAGTATTGATTTGACCCAAATAAAAATTGTATACACTTTTGCAATTTTCCTGTTTTTTTGACAAATAAAAATTAATAGTTCATTTTCAATCATAACATGGAAAGGTCATATTCGGTATTGAAAGTGTGCCATCATAATGTAAAAGCTGCCCAAAAGAATAAAAACATTATTCAACTTCAATTATTCGGTTGCCTGAATTTGAATGACTATGAAGCAATAGCTTAATTAAACGAGTAGGTAACTTGCACGTTAGTCTCTCTAAATCCCTTTGCTGGTAGTTGGTAGTATAATGTTAATCGAATGTCACATTGATGTCCTTTGTTTAGGATTTTTATCGTCTATTATCAAACTATTAATTATATATATATACTAAAGAAATTTGCAAAAGCTACTCCGGTACAAAGGGTGAACGATTTAATAATAATGTTTTTAGGGCAACTACTCAATATGGTAGTACAAGAAAGAATTAATTCTATCTATACTTCCTCGATGAGATAATAACCTAAACATTGTCACTATCACATTTCAAGCTAATTGGTTTTCGTGGTTCAATTCATAATATGTATATACATATGTATACCGGGGATCTCAGAAGGATATGTACTCGTATATACAATACATATGTGCAAAATATTTGTTTCCTCTAAGGCATACAAAGTTTTATCATCTTCAGCCAAGCCATGAAATAAAACTGAAACTACTTTTATTACTTAAATCTTTTTACTAAATATATTGTTAAACAATGTTAAACATTGTTCCCTCAAAATAAGTGTATAGATTTTTGTAGACATTTTGTTCCCATTGCTTATGTGCAAAGGTGTCGTTTTTGGTTATTTAAAATAAAATTTATCGGAAAGATGGTATTTAAGACTTTAACAGAGGTAGTGCTCCGCGGTGCCATCACTTTCACAGCCAGCGTCGCACGATGTTGTATCACTTTTGCCCATCACAGCAAAAGTGTAGTGACCCGTCATGAGGCCAGTAAAAATCCTCCAGTCTTTCCTGCTGAGGGACAGAAGGAAGGTCGCTGACTTCCTATAGCCGTCGAAAAGCATTCGTTTGGTCTGCCTGCAACCTGAGTTGTGTTCATATGTGTTCATAGCCATCCGACTGCGTTCGGTGATGTCTTACATTATTGAACTAGGTTGAGAGTCGTAAAAGGGTGCAGCTGCTTGGCTGCCGCTACAGATGTAAATACTTAGACCCCTCCACTGGTTCTTAACAATAGAGTTTTTTTTTGAAATGAGTATATCTCCGAACATAGACGCAAGTTTTCCTACCGCGTCCACCGGTTCTTTACAACAGAGTTTGTTAAAATCAGGAATGAGTATGTCTCCGAAGATAGACGCAAGTTTTCCTAACGATAAATTATATCTTACCCTGTCGTTCTCCAGAAAAACACAAGTGTCACATCCTATATCGGTTTTGAAGCCGTCCAATGTCATTGCATCAAACGGCATGTTTATAAGACCAGAGTCATAAGACAGTCGGAGCGCAAGGTCATCAAAGCTTCAGTGCGTGTTGTACCAAAAACCACTTCTTTTTAAACAGAAGATGGCTTTGAGAGTGCAGCCCATGATATGAATTTCAAGAGGAAGGAGATTGATCAATGCGTCTAGAGCGGAGCAAGGTGTGCTAGGGAAAGGCCCCACGCAGCCGAGACAGACCGTTCTTTGGAGTCTCGTAAAAGCAGCAACCACGTATTTTCCTGAGCTTATTCCACCAGACAACCGACGCATAGAAATTCGTCTTACCAGAGCCGTGGAGATCTCGATGAAAGACCCCATGTCTTGCCGAGGGCTCTTTTGCACTATCAGAAACCTGACAGCGTCTTAGAGGCTTTCGACGTAACATGTACGTAACATGTAAATACTTAGCTTCTTTGGAGAATTGGATGGTGATGCCTTTAAGCACTAGATGAGTCAGACCAGTCAGCTTCCTTCTTCTCCTAAAGAAAACAACCTCAGTTTTCAGAGGATTGACTGAAAGCCCAATTCTAGTGCACCAATCGTCAATCACGTCTAGGGTTGTCTTTTCTTTGATTGCTTCACCCGGTTTCTTTGAAAGTAGCTTAAAATACACGACACCTTTATAATCCCACCAAATTTTGATGCAGTTAAGCTTTCAATGTGCTTTGAATTGCGTTTGAGTCGCTGTGTTAAGTAAATCGCTTTCAATTCGTGTGGAAGCTAAAAACGATTTTTTTTATGAGTCGAATACGTTTTAAGTTATTTCCAATTATTGTGTGGAATGCATCTACCCTTTCATTAACTTCAGTTGGTCTACCAGAACGTTCGTCTTCTTTGAGTAAAAAATCTTCAGAATGTAATTTATTATATTAAACCAATTCAGACACGTGCGTTATGTTAAGCAATCAATACCATAAACTTCAGATAACTCCTTGTGAGTCTCAGCAGCTTTCTTGCTTTTACAGAAATAAAAATTCAATATATTTATGTCGAAAATATTCATTTTTGAACTCTATGCTAAAAATCAATCAAACTGTGCTAACAGGTGTATACAATATTATGCTCGATTTGCTTCTAAAGCAAACTTAAAGTGACAGCTATCAAATGTAAGAAAAAAAAATATACATACTCGTACTCGTACGTACAGAAAAATTACTTTCTTTCCAACCCAATAGGGTTTGTGTCGAATGCTCGGAACGCCTGAGCGAGATTCTTGATCATAAACAACTGAGGTCATTTCAGTCATCTCGTTTGTTTCTGTATAGATTGCATTATCAACAAAACTAGCTTCAGTAACATACTAGTCGATTTTTTTTGTATGAACATGAATAACTGATTCAATAATGGGGGTAAATCTTTGCCAGAAAATTATTTTTTTTATTGCTTTAGAGCGCACTAACCATTTCACATGATAACTTTAATATACTCTTAGTACGAAGTAGGGGACAAATAACATCACAGTTACCCAGTTTATATGACAGCTTATTGCGCATTAGTTCAATACGTATAGAAAGGGTGGTGTTTATATGAAATTATCCAAAATCGAATCCAAAATGAGTGAGAGAAAACTGAGAGTTTAACAAACAGCTGATTGAATTGACAGTTTGGTAAATTCGAAGTGCGTGTAAATTAATTCGGATGATGAGAGCGCGAGAGAGTAAAGTGTTTCAATGCGATTTGAAAGTGTTCATATGATATTTCAATGCGGTTTATAAACAGGAATGAACGAATGCGGATTGAACATTTCAATTCAGTTTGAAGCGGTGTTTATATGAGCGTATTGATGAAATGCACATTGAGTCAGTGCCCTTTAAGCTGTCATAAAAACTAGGTATGTGTTTCGTTTAGTATTTATTACATTTTCAAATAATTAGATCATTTTTTAAAATCCTCTTCACTGGACAATACAACTTTTTTCCGTACTATTGAAATGCAAAAATTCACGAATTTGAAGACGTATGGTATATAGTTAACCAGATAGCGCTGTCTGCACTTAAAATCTAACAGGTGGTTCAAAAAGTCCAAAAACTGACACATATATGGCGACACTAATAACATATCCACAAGACTTTTAGTTAGTACCAACCTTAAACTATACGTGTCAAAGTTTGATGACTTTTCCGCCATTAGTCATTGAGATATTGAAGTTTTAGTCACACACCTTTTGATATTTTGAAAACCATGGAAAAAAACGAGTTTCGTATTTTGATAAAACACTATTATTTGATGGGAAAAACTCAAGAATGGCTTGAAAAGTGAAAGCAACTATTTATCGCTGGTTTGCTCCAATGAAGAGGTGATCGCGGAAACGGAAGCCTATTCTGAAGGGTTTGACAAATCGTTCCATAAGAAAGGCATAGAGATGTAAGAGTGGCGCTGGAATGATTGTATAACTCAAGAATGACACTATGTTGATGAATAAAGTCGAATTTTGCCAAAGAATTGTGTTTTTATAGGTTAGCCCCTAACTTGTTATATCAAGTTAGTAAACAGTCATACACCACTGAAAGTAGACAGTGCAGCAAAGTAAAAATAGTAAAAAAATTAAAAATAAGTTAATACTTCGAAATGCAATGATTTTAGTTTGTTTAAAATTGTTTGTAGAAAAATATTTTGTTTTGGTTATGATTGTCTAACCTTCACATGTTTTGAGTGTAAAGAGAGTATAAAATATTGTATCATAAACCAGTAATTCTGTGAGCCATGTTATATGTCGACCTGAAATTAAATATTTTTATAAAAGATACGATTAAAATGCTAATATAGTCTTAATGAACATCTAATCAGGATAATTTTTTTTTCTTAAGTCTCGTTTTTTTTTTTTAGTTTTAACTAGTTTTTCATGGACACTACTGTAGACTACCTCTCATGAATATACACTCTGTGATAGTGTTATTCTTTATTGATATGACTTCGCAAATTTGGATTCAATATGGTGAGCAAGATATTGTATTAAAATGCCAGCCCAAATAAATAAGAATTAATCATTATTTGGACAAAAGACCATATTTGGACCTTAACAAGTTTCCCGTTCGTTACATAAAAGATTACCATCAAAATTACACTTTTTCTCCAATCCAAGAAATATAGAGTTTTCCAATAAGCACTTGACAACTTTTTTTTAAATAAAACGCAAACCATTTAAGATATTTCAAAAACTTTATTATCGGCTTAAAGTACAATCAAAACATTTATGAATGGAACTCGACTTCGTTCATATGGCCACCGCGGGCACGTTTTCAGCGGTCGATTCGCTGGACCCAATTTTCAACGACTCGGCCACACATTTCGGCCGAAACGGCCGCTATTTCGAGTTCAATGTTGGCTCTGAGCTCTTCCAACGTCGTCGGCGTGTTGGCATAAATAGTCAAGCGGCGTTAAATCGCACGAACGAGGCGGCCAATCGACTGGCCCATTTCTTGAGATAACACGCTCACCATACTTACTCTTCAATAAATCGATTGTAGCGTGTGCTGTGTGGCTTGTGGCATCATCCTGTTAAAACCACATGTCGTCCAATTCGGGCCAAAAATAATCAGTGATCATGGCGCGATAACGCTGACCATTCACAGTAACGTGACGAAAAAATATGGCCCAATAACGCCGCCGGTATGCAAACCGCACCAAACATAAATTTTTTTTAACCTTTTTTTGTTTAACTTTCCAAAAATGTTAACCCAAAAGTCTTTATCCAAGAAAACATTTAACCTGGACGATAACAAACAACATTTCCGTTCACCCGACCAATATGAATTCAGGACAGCAATCTGCAAGCTGCTGGACCCGGTGACTTAACTGTTGAACTGTTTAAAACAGCAGATGATGATTGGATACGGGGTATACATCAATGTGGAAAGTCCGCCACAAATCAAATTAGCACACAACGGCAGATCTTGGAAAAAAAAACCCACGAGTTACAAATCGATACACATCACCCCTTCATTGATTTCGAAACCGCATATCACAGAGCTTATAAAAACGAACTATATAATCACTTCTAGTTTTCGCATCCCTGGAAAGCATCAAAGTCGGTAACAACAAAAACGAGACCTTCTCAGGCTTGAGGCTCATATATGGCTGTACGAGTTTGTTTATAAGCAAAATGTTCTCACTCCGAGTGCCACCAAAGCCGGGCAAACTTGAATCAGACAAAAAAACCATCGCCCGCATTAACAAAGAGAATTTGGTACCCAGTGTAGGTACTCGTACCTATACATACAGTATACTCTCGGGAGAGTGAATAATCCAATAGTTCACTACACACGACATTTTATACAGACTACTCTACGGAGGGAGCAAGTAAACCTTTAGAGTAAACGCATATTTTTCAACATAAGCAAATACGTATGAACCAGCTGCAAAGAATGCAGAATCTTTCGAGCAAATTTACTGTGTTTTTTTTTTGTAGATTGTATCTTTCATCGTCCCACGTTTTGTATTATAGGTTGAATAAATTTTCTGTTGGAATTTCATCCCTTGATTGGTTTGACAGAGAATAGGAAGTGAAATTTGTTAATAAAAATGAATCGTAAGCATTTAAATTTAGTAGAAAAAACTGAAGTTTTAAAGGAGTTGTCTGCAGGTAAGATAAAGAGTTTACAATGATCCATTCGAATTTTATAAAAAGTAAAAACAAAATTCAAGGTGCTTCGGGTAGGTACAGTATTGGCAAAAAATATATGGAATAATCAAATCGACTGTATATGCTATTAACAAAACTGTGGGTTAATCCTGGAACAAAAAGCCATTGCCATAAATAGAAGCCTGCATAGAAACAAATGCGCCTTCATAGCAAGTAACAGTTGGGTGCAAATATTTAAAAAGGGTTTTGGTGTTCCGAATCTGAAAATATCTAATCTTAAACCAGATCAAATTTATAACGCTGATGAATTCGGTCTATCGGAATCTTCTACCAGGAAAAACGTAGAGAAAACTGTTCCTGGACGAAAAACAGAAAAGCCAAGGATAACTTTTTTGGCGTGCACTAATGCCACAGGTCGGCACAAATTGAAAACCAGAAAGTCATAATTACCTGTACATTACAGAAGCTCCAAATTAGTTTAGATAACTGTAGTCATTTTCAAAGACTGGTTCAGTAACTTTTTTGTGGCCGAAGTTATAAACTTCCTTAAAAAAGACGGTGTACCAGTCAAATTTCTACTTATTTTGGGTAATGCCCTTAGTCATCCGCCGGAGAGTGAACTACGAAATTCAGGTGGTAGCATAACAGTAAATTATATGTCTCCAAATGTAACCCCACTCATTCAGAATGATATTTGCCTGACTAAACTTTTCTATGGAAAAAGTTTGCTGTTGTAACTTGTAAAAAAAAAAAGTATACAATTGTTGACTACCTGCACTATAGAATGCCTTAAAATTTACACGCTCGGTAATGTGAACAATCTCGCTCGTATGAATAGGCCTGGTTTTTATTAGTTCACTCCATCGAGACTCTAAAGGTGCCTGTCCACTTGAAAGCACTTTTGCTAGTAAACTCTCGAGGGTAACTCTCGAGTGGCTTTCCACATGAGAGTAAAATTTGTGTGATTTAATATCGCGCGTTGATTGCGAGATTTCTGAGAGTAAATTTGCGGATAGTACTCTCGTAACCGCGTCCATTTCACTTTAGTTGAGAGTAGTTATCATGATGTCACATAAACGGAAAGTTGCAGCTGCAGTTATTTTTGATATTGCTCTGAAAAAGCGAAATAAATGTAAAAAAAAACAAAAACGTGCTGGGTTAAACCATGGTCGACATCAAAGGGAGCTTCAAATCGAATAATAATATAGGAATTTTTGCCGGTTGCAAAGCAGTCAATTGGAGCATATAATACAATCAGTTGGACCGACCATTTTTAAGAGGTATACCAAATTTAGAAAAGCAAATTCTGGAAGATATGAATTCCACAGAATTTCCTCGGATTCATATTGAAGCTATGCTCGCAACTAGCTACTCTCAGAATACGAACATTGTTTGGAAAATGCGAGTTGATCTCCGAAAGTAAGATAACATCTGTCCACTTGCGAGCAACTCTTTAAAAGTTTTAAAGCTGAGGGTAGTAAACCACCTCTCTGCGAGTTGCTCTCAGGTCCGTGTCCACTTAAGAAATTTAATTTTTCTCGAGAGTGGCTTTTAGAGCTACTCGCCCAAATTTTACCCTCAAGTGGACAAGCACCTTAATGTATGTTTATTAATGAATGGCACACTGGCCACTTATTTATTTTTTTGAAGTTAAAAATATCGGCGCAGCCGATACGAATTCTTTTCACCACTGAAGACTCGTTAAATATACAGAACGAGAACGGTCACCATCATGATGAGTAGTGAGCTACGATTGGCGTTACTGATCTTAATTTTTGACAGAAGGAAATTGAAACCTAGGCCGAAGTTTATCAGTCAACTGTTTTGGAAGACGAAGTGAAGCCTTTCAACCAAGCAATTTTCGTCAACTAGCCGTGGACATACAAATAAGACTGCACACAACAGTGGCTCAAAACCAACCACATATCATCCGATAATTGTGCACCTGGCGGTAGGGCCCTCAACCCGTTGCTTGATGACATTAAAATATTGAGTTTTTTATACGTGTCCTTGTACGAGTAGATAATACACAATTGTTCGCATCCATGATTAAGCATGATTAAGCGGCATCCATATCGTTCTATAGTTTTTAGATTTACATACATCTGTATATGGTGACCCAATAAATTATCAAAATACAATATAATAACTTATTTAGTACTAGAGGGCTATATGTTAATAATTTCAGATAAAGGAAAAGTTATTTTATTTAGTGACATTTATGATGACGTATACACATAACAGGTGGTTCGAAAATCCCGAGACTGATACATTTTAGTTAGCATCACCCTTCAAACGATACGTGTAAAAATTTGATGACAGTCATCGAGATATAAAAGTTTCACTGACGCATCTTTTCATACTATATTTTCAAAATCATGGAAAAAAACGAGTTTCGTATGTTGATAAAACACTGTGATTTGATGAAAAAGAATCTTGAATTTTGAAACGCAAAAATGGTTTCAAAATTGCCATAAGGAATCTGATTCGTAGAAAGTAATCATTTGTCGCTGGATTGCTGTACTCAAACGCTGGTGATGAGTGCGTGAGATAGCTAACATCGTAAGCTCTGTGCGAAGTGGGTACCGCGTTTGCTCACCGTTGACGATTCGTTTGGAGCTGTTTAAGAGGAATAAAAAGGATTTTTTCATGTGATAATGGATGAAACATGGATCCCATTACTTGTTCGCAAAAAAAAAAAAACGGTATTTAAACTTAATTATTGAAAGACTCAATATGTAGGTTTTCGGCAAAACTGAACTTTGCGCAAAAATTTATATAATAAAAACAAATGGTTCCCTCACGAATTAGTTAACTGAATCAAAGGTATCCAACGACAGCAATCAGAGGTATATATTTTTACCTTACTTATTTTTATTTTTTCTTTGATTGGCAATGCTCCAAAATATGTAACAAAATTCGTTACGGATATTTCAATAGGTACTTAACGTTTTAACCTGGGTCTGTCGAAATGTTTTAAATATGTCATTTTCGCACTCGTATATCCAATCCAACTTGGAAACATGTATTGTAGATTTGTACATATGTCCATACACACATATGTACGTATATATATATACATATATGGATATATGTACATATCAATTCATTTTCCACCTCCGCAGCTTACGTAGAATTACTCTTCTTCGTTTGACGGACACCCCAAAACAACCAATGTAGAAGAACAAAGGGTTTTTTTGTATCGCTGCACTAATACGTTACATACTGCCCATAAAGGGAATGCAAACAGTGCACCCTTCTCCAAAAGTAGTTGGTCCATAAATAAATAAATAAAAGGACTATGATAAGGGGGCGGCTCAAGCCATAGCGTAGCTACAGCTACACCATCAATACCATCAACGACAGTGTACAGATAAACAAGCATGTCTAACCATGGTGATCTCTAAGCGATGACCAAATGAAAGTGGAATGGTTGAAATTTTCAAGCAAATTTGAGGAACAAGTTACCAGCATCCACATTTATTAAGGTTATTAGTTTTTATACATGTATGTACATATGTACTAGGAAAATAAATGCAAAGAAAAACAGGCGAACTAATTTACAAGGTAAATTGAAATTAGCAAAAAAGAATAAAAGAAAAGGGGGAACAGAAATCTGAAAAATGGAAGGTAGGTACATATTTGTGCTCTCCTGTGGTGTTTGCTACACTTTTTGGGGGAAATAATCGATTTTCTTCTCCCTGATGATTACTTCCGTCTTATTGTATGAAAAACATAAACAGAGAAATGAGTGTAGCTCACACCATGGACTTAAGATTTGGCTTTTCATTCACTTTCATCACTGTAACTTACCGGAATTCAAAATGAAGATGCGATGCAAGGTACTCGTTAGCCTGACTGCTCGATTCCTGGAGTTAAGTTTTGGATTCCTTTATGAATTCAGTAGCAAGCCCACGGCAAAACGCGAGACTATTGTACTCCACAAACAGCTGCAAAATAAACACACACGCATGCACTACTGCTTTAATCCGCAAAAAATGTATTCACTGCGGACGCGTGAAAAAAGAAAAAAACAAGATCGATATTTAGTCACTTTTGGTCGTACATATTTCTTTTTATTAGTGAAAATTTATTTTCCCAGCTTTTAGTTAGGTTGAAGAAATTTTCGGTTGTTGCTCAACTGCTGCAAGTAGTAAAATCGAATCCTTTTAATCTGTAGCGACGCCCTTCGCAGAGTCGCCAACTAGATGTGAGCTCTGGGTTAGACGATTTTACACACACGACGGCGGCCAATATGACAGAAGCGGACTGGGAACGGGAAAACAAACTTGAATAAAGAACCCTTTTTGTTGAGAAGATGCTGTTAAGAGAATAAGTTTTTTGAAGAGAGCGCAATGAAATTAAATGAGGAATGACAGTTGTTGATAGAAGAGTAATGTTTCTATGCAGTGAAGGTAGTAGTGGTTAAAATAATTTTTAGATGTGAATTTATCCTAAGGTTGAATTGCATTTATTTTGAGGTGTTTGGTTTTAGTAATCACCTTTAGTACACTGTAGTACCACTAAAGGGCTAACCAGAATGTGAATCTGAAGCTTGAATCTATATCTGATATCGAACTGTCAAAAGTTGAATACATTTATAGCCGTAAGCGCCAACACAATGCGTATCTGTGTGAATCTGTATCTCGAATCTGTACGTACATGTTCACATTGGTGCGGGCAGGAAGATTGTCCGAAAGTTGATTGTTGAAGTGGGAAGAAGAAGTGGATCCTCGGGTGCAACACATCGTTTTTTTCCATATCGTTCCATTTCTGACGTATTTTTTCATTTTAGTTTTGATCGTTGATGAGAAAGGAAATGTGAAGAATAGGAAAAAAAGTATGTTTCAGGCCAACTGCTCAAATTTAAAAATCAAAAATGCTCCGATTCAAGTGTTCCACTTGTCAAAATGACTTCCAACGCCATGACAATGTCATCACGACGTTCATGGTGAGGACTTGCATCCCGCCGCCAATGTAGGCACTATCTCGAAAAGCACCCAACTTCGAGATACAGATTCACCATTGACGTGTATCTGCGTTTGACAGCGATTCGAAATTCTAGCTTAAGATTCACATTCTGGTCAGCCCTTAAAGCTTAGATTAGACGGCTTGTAAAATTTAATCAATTATTTGACGTAGAAAAATACAATATACAATTAGCATTTTTCTATTACATGATATGCGTTTTGTGTAAAAGAAATTCACATATAAATATGTGCTCCTCTCGATCGCATATACATATGTACAAGTTGGACTATAATATATATATGAATATGACCGTATCGGAAAGTGAAATAGATTTTACAAATGGCGTCGAGTGTCAGTTGGGTGAATAAATGAGTAATTGAATGCATGAATGCCCAACTCAACATGTAAAAAAACGCATTGTTCTATTCCAGAGATTTATGTTACTTAATTTACTCTTACATGCTATACAAAAAAACATAATACTTAAAAATAATGTATTTCGACGTTTATGACGGGTTTTATTCTAATTCTACAGTGACTTAACTATAGCTTAAACTAAGAAAACATGTTTAAAAACTTAGTACATGGACTATTTTAATTTATTACAAAACTTAAAACTAAAAGCCTACATACTACCTATAACTTAATCTTAATCTACTTAACCTACTTACATTTACATGCATATATATATACATACATATATATACATTTTTTTTTTTTTTGTTTTTATGTTTTTTTTTTCTTAAAACTAACTTAATCCTACCAAAAATTATGTAAGCCGGCCATGGCTAAAAAAAAAATTAGGCTGACCCACTTTGCCTCAGAAAAAGCTATCTATTACCGGAGGCATTCGACGACGAAGCATCTTCCCCTTCAATAAGCCACCAAAAGTGTAGGTGCTGCCGAGCAACATCCCTCATGTCGCGACTCCCTACCGAGTGCCTTCGAGTCAACATAATGACGAAATTGTCCACTCTTATTAGGTTCGCCCTATTGGGCGATATAATTTTACGTACTCAGACTCTGGTGTTCTGTATAAGCGAAGACAAGTCCTAAGACAAGCCCTCTCAAACACCTGAATCTTTTCCAATAAACTTGCTCTCACGTTGAACCACACGAGACATCCAAATACAAGCATGGGTCTGATAAGGGCCATGTAGCAGATTACCTTCACCCTCGCATCGAGTTGGCTGTTATAAAACAGTCTCTTTGTAAGGACAAAAAGCACCTTTGGCTCTAGCCAGAGCAACATTTATATGTTTGTTAAAATACAGAAATTGATCTAGCCAGATCTCAAGGTATCTGACTACATTTCGACAAGCAAGTGGTTGTCCGTGTTGTCCGACGATAGAAAACTTTAGCTAATTCTTTCTAGTATCCCTAGAGGCCCCGGACAAAGGCGTTCTAAACAGAATAGTTTCCGACTTCTGAAAGTTTATTTTCAACTTCCAGTCATCGCAATATCGCTTAATTTTGTCGAAGTCAGGCTGCAAAATTGTATTAATGACCTCAATTTTTGGACCTGATCTGTACGCGATTATGTCGTCTGCGTACGCTATGGCATGGTGAAGTGAACGTATCGGATCACTCTTGTAAAGGTTGAACAGGATCGGCGAATTCACCTGATGCGATGATGTTGCAGACCATTTTTAATGTTAAATGTTCCAGCAGAAGTCACATCGCTATTCTTCACGAGGAACTGTCTACTGGAGAGCATGTTAAAAAAAATATACAGCAGTGTTTTACTAATGCCCAACCTGTGCAGCTTGAAAAAGACTCCTTCTAACCATACGGTATCGAAGGCCTTCTCCAAGTCAATCATGCAGGCACCAGTGCACTGGTTCTTGCCTTTGTTCCATTGGATATCAGAAACCAGTTTAGACACAGCATGAATGATATCATGCCCCGCCTTGAAACCGAATTGATTATCCGGAATTATATGTTTGTCCTTAACCCGGGGTGGCCGTGGTGTAGTGGTAGTAGCAAACGCTTCTCACTCGGAGGGTCCAGGTTCGAATCCTGCCCATGGCCATGGTTTTTCATTCTATAATTGGAACTCAGACAAAAAAATTCTGCGTGTGAAGGCATAACACTGACACGTAGATTTGGCTGTTATAAGAGTTTCAAGCAATGAAAAAAATACTAGGAATTATATCTCGAATCACTCTGAGTGAAGAAAAACTCTCCGTCCTGTTCGGACTCCCACCCCCTGGAGAGCGAATATCGAAACCAAACACACCTGAGTTTCAAACCACTACAAAACAATTTTCCTTTCTCTTCCTTCTATCTTTCCGCCCGCACCCTGGCAACAGGAAAAGGGTATCAACCCCTTAGGCGCGCGTAAATTATAAAAAAAAAAAAAAAAAAAAAAACCCACTTAGTCAGGACTATATTGATCACCTTCTCGAAAACCTTACTGATGTTTGGAAGTAGACTGATCGAGCGGCGATTCGCCGGATTGGAAATGTCTTTATCCCGTTTTGGGATGGGATGTACCACCGCAGTTTTCCAATGTGCTGGACAATGTGCATTATTCATCGCATTATTAAACAGGGTGGTATAAATGGTCACCGCTTCTAGTGGGAGATGTCGAAGCGCAATGTTCGGTATTTCATCAGTTCCCACTGATTTCTTACTTATAAGTGATTCGAAGATTGTTTGGAGCTCTTCCTTCGAAATAAACGGAGGTAGTACCCTATCGTTGGTGATGACATTATTTGCCATATTCTCGTGACTGAACTGGGTGAAACCCGAGGTCTCGAGTCGCCAATTCACAATTTCATTTCGAAGGTAGAAATTGTGGACAAGGACTCGATTCTCCAGATCGTGGTTCGGCCCAATGATAACATTCGCCTTGTACACTTCCTGGAAAGTCGCTCCTATAGACTCCACCTGCTCCTGCGGATCCTCGATCACAAAGAAGTTGTCATCATCAACAGTCTCATTTGGATCTATGCCCGCTGCTATCAGTATTTGTTCGTTGTTCGTCGTTCGGGCGATTTTAAGACATGGATGGTCGTTCTGATTATTACTCCGAAATACTTTATTTATTTGCGGAACAAATTCGGGTTGCCGGTGTTTACAGCCCGAATTTTATTATTCCAATACAAACTTACAGAATTTCTGTAATTTTCCTTTATTAATGTTTGGAGTTTTTTAATCGACGACATCAGTGTCATGATCTCCGGTTTAGGTCTGTCAGTAAACCGTCTGTACAAGGTTTCGACGGACTATCCGTCGCCTTAAGCCCGAGTCGATACATTATACTGTGCTGACCCCACCAATTGAATAGTAAGTTCCCTCTAGTATTTGGTGTATTATACTATGGCGTTGAAATCTCCGCCGATAATAAAATAGTAGTCTTCCAATTCCAGCCTCAGGAATCGAAAAAGTGTCTCCAGCTCTGAGATGAATAAGGTGGATTGAGTAGCCTTATGTGCATAGACAGACACCATGTACAACCGCTTTCCACTACGGAAAGGGATATAAACGATGCATGCTTCTAGCAACTAGAACCTACGTACTACACGACTGTATACTCTCTTAAAATGTATACCTTTTCGTACGAAAATCATAACGCCTACTCCCTGAATGGAGTTGGGTCGGTTTCTCCGTACTATTTTGTATCTTCTGTGCCTCATTTTCTCTTGTCTCTTGGTAAGCTTAGTTTCGCTAACCAAAAGCACATCAGGGGCTTGGTCTTTAAGCAACTTAAATAGTGCGGCTCGTCGTTCGAACCTAATCAGTGAATTCACATTCACAGCAAAGACCTTCAGGGCTTGCTCCGCCACGTACGTACCCAGTACGGCAAAGGGTGCGTTGGGCCAGGCAGCAACGCGTATACTTGATCCACACGCGCGGTCTGTTCAGTTAAATGACATTGGAGCTGAGCCATCTGTCCCTGGATAGAGAGCAAGATAGCTAGCATATCAGGTGCCGGTGCTCTGTGCGCTGGCGCCTGAGAAGCAACCTTCGCTTGCTGTACCGTATTTCCCCTACTTGCCGCCATTTGGGCGTAGGTAACATCGGGAGTAACGGTTGGAGTTTGTAAATGCACGGGTGGACGTTTAACTTCTAATTTCTGCTGCCGGGCCATATTTATTCTTTTGATGTACTGGAATTTGGGACAACCCCGATAATTTGCGGTGTGTCCCGTGTTCCTACATAAAGCACAAGAGAGATGGCTTTTTTCAGACGCTCCGTCCTTACCAAGATCTCATTCCTCAGATTTGTGGTTCTTTCCGCACTTCACGCATCGAGGCTGCATTTCGCAGTTCGACGCGGCATGCCCGAACCTTTGGTAGCGAACACATTGTAAAATGTTTTCGCTCCTCTTTAATTTCTCCCAATGTACAACCTGGTAGTCTAGGACTTTAATACTCCTTAGAACATCGAGATTGCTGGTGGGGCTAAGCTGGACCAGGAAAATCGGCAGTTGCCGCTTCTCCCTTTCGGCTCTGGCTGTGGTGAAAGGCTTGAACCCCACGAATTGGAGCCCTTCGCACTTCTTTTCTTGAAGCAGTGCAAGGAGCTCCTCCGGATCAGTCGACGGCTCTAATCCCCTCAGCAGCTTTGTTTGCAGCTTGCCCCCCTTCGGGGTATAGGAGAAGAAGTCCTTCGTCGAATCCTTCAGTAAAGTTTTTATTTTATAATAGCGCTCCTCTGTGTTACAGTGGATCACATGCCTATATAATGACAATCTTTTTATAAAAAAAATATGTAAAAGTTGGGCGGAAACGCGGTGTTTGGATGAAGAATTGGATGCAATGTCCGGAAACGGAAGGTTTTTGCGCAAAGTTTCTGAGTGAATCCCATAAATATGAAACTCGCTTATATTAGAATTTCGTTTGGATGACAGATGGTAAATTTAATAATTTAAAGTTAACAAAAAATTCCAATGATTCAATAAAAGCCTTATTCAATAACAATAAACCGAAAGGAAAGCAGAAGTAATACACAGAGGATGTTCAAAATAAATATTAGGAACACTTTCAAGTATTTAATTAAAAATATGAAAACAATGCCAGAACGAATTCGTGCGTTAAAAAAAGGTTAAGAGAGGTGTGACAAAATATCAAATGGAAAAAATTGTTGCCTCGATAAATAATAAATAAATATGATAAATTTTAAAATTGTAAAGTTGAATTTTTTATTTCATGCTGCAAAATCAAAATCCACAACAATAAACAAAAAATATGTGAAAAAAATGCAGTGTTCCTAATATTTTGAACACCCTCTGTACACATTGTAAAATGTTTGTGTGGGTACAAATGATAGAACTTATTCTTTCCAATCGCTTTATCGCTTTATTCAGTATAGTTACAATTCACTATTTAATTGTTTCTCTCAATACAATCCAATTTCTCAACCGCTTATACTTTTCTTATCTTTTACTTAAACCACCTAATCACTTCTTCTAGTTAACACTTCAAATTCAACTGATTAACTCACTTGCATACTTTGGGGTATGCTGGTATTTATACTCGAGTGACATACTTCGAGAACAATCCTCGCCATCGAGCGTCCCATACAATTTCTAATTTGCTAGAAAATTCGATTCCACTCTCCAGTCATCAATGGTCGAGACTTTGTCATTCAAGTATCGAAATATTCTGCTATTCAAGTATCGAAATCTTCTACTATGGAAATATAGATGACGCAGCTCACATATTTTTTATTTATTTATTAATTATTTCTTAAAATCCAGTTACATTAACATTATAAGAAATAATAATAACTTAAGTATTTTAGAAAAGTAAATAGAGATAATGTCATTTCAAGGCTATGTAGTTAAAGCTTTGATAAACTAAAAATGGGTGGGGTAGCCCCATAAATTAAATTATACATATTGTGATAACAAAAGTTAACAATTAGTTTATAAAATTTTTCATGAAAATACGTCGAAAATTAAACATTACACCAAAATATCAAAGAAGATTATTAAATAAAGATTCAACACTCCCAACATCAAGGGAAAAGAGCCAATTTTTACAGGTTTTACAAAGACAAGATGAGAAGTAAACACTCGGATAAAAATTGGAGGTTTGTTAAATAACCGACAGGATGAAACACTATAAAAGTTTCGAAACGTGGTTGTACGAAAAACGGGTACAGTGACTTGATTTAACAAATTGCTACGTAAACTGTAATTGGCGATTTGTGTGAAGTTTAGATTTCCTGATCTTAAATAAAATATCTTTGGAACTTTATAGCAATACAAGTCACGTACTGGAAGAACCCTCAAATCTCTGAAGAGTGGAAAACTGTGATAAAAGCGGGGCTTATAGCTAATTTTCTTCAAGATATGTTTTTTGATATCACACTGCTCCCTCACTAAAGTTGTTCGTCCCGAACATAGACCATTTTCAATTTTCCTCGATCCCCACCCTGGATACGTTAGACAAGGTCATTAATGTGGGTTATCACCTTGTATGGACCTTCCCAACCCTGTTGCAATTTTGGTGATTGCCTTTCTTAAGCTGAAGATTATACAGCCAGACCAGATCTCTTTCGTAAAGCGAGTGTATTGTAAGGAATATAATATAATAATACGAGTAAGTTCTATCATTTTTACCCACACAAACATTTTAAAATATTGTAAAATGTTTGTGTGGGTACAAATAATAGAACTTATTATTTTCAATACAAATCCCTTTATTCAGTACAGTTACAATTCACTATTTAATTCTTTCTCTCAGTACAATTCAATTCCTCAACCACTTATACTTTTCTTATCTTTTACTTAAACCACTTAATCACTTCTTCTAATTAACACTTCAAATTCAACTTTGGAACTGATTTGCATACCTTTGGGATGCTGGTATTTATACTCGAATGACATACTTCGAGAACAATCCTCGCCACCCAGCGTCCCATACAATTTCCAATTTCCTAGAAAATTCGATTCTACTCTCCAGTCAAGACTTTGCTAATCCAGTATCGAAACCTTCTAGTCTTCGAGTTTCGACATTTTCTGCTAGATGTCGCTGCTCACATTTGAGTGGTTATCACATTGCTCCCTCCCTACAGTTGTTCGTCCCGAACAACTTCGTCATTCAGCATCCCGTTGAAATGACACATTCTATCCAAATGGACCACTTTCAATTTACCTCGATCCCCACGCTGGATCCGGTAGACAACGTCATTAATGCGGGTTATCACCTTGTATGGACCTTCCCAGTCCTGTTGCAATTTTGGTGATTTGCCTTTCTTACGCTGAGGATTATACAGCCAAACCAGATCTCCTTCGTTGAAACCGGAAGATTTCGCCTTGATATCGTACCTAGTTTTCATGCGGCTGCTTGCTAGCTTCATCTTTTCTCTGGTGTCTTCATGCAATTTACGAATCCTGCTGCGTAAGTCATTCACGTACTCGTTCACCTCTTTGGGCTCCGTCGGTGGGGATCCGAATTTTGCTTCACTTGGCAACCGAATCGTTTGACCAAATAAGATCTCGGATGGTGTGTGCCCTGTTGAGCTATGGACCGCGTTTCGGTAGGCCATTAAGAAGAGGGGTATGTGTCGATCCCAATCCCGCTGGCAGTTGCTGACAACCTTAGATAGATGCTCATTCAAGGTCCGATTGAATCGCTCGACCATTCCATCAGATTGAGGGTGTAGTGGCGTTGTCCTTGTCTTTCTTATTCCCAAATATTGGCATATTTCCTGGAAGACTTTTGATTCAAAGTTTCGCCCTTGATCAGAGTGCAGCTCCATTGGGACCCCAAATCTGCTCACCCAGTTGTTGACTATCTGTTCGGCTACGGTCTTAGCCTCTTGATTTGGGATGGCAAACACTTCCGGCCGCTTACTGAAGTAATCCATGACTACGAGAGTATATCGGTTTCCATTAAAGGTTTCGGGAAACGGCCCAGCGATGTCGATGGCTATTCGTTCGAAAGGTGCTCCGACATTGTATTGTTGCATTTGTCCATGTGGCTTTACTTTTGGACCCTTGGTAGCCGCACATCTTATGCACTTTTTGCACCAATTCTCGACATCTTGTTTAGCGCTTAGTCAATAGAAACGTTCCCTTACCTTTTCCAACGTCTTGTTTATTCCCAAATGGCCTCCTGAGATTCCGTCATGTATTTCATGGAGCACTTGGTTGACTCTGGACCGTGGCACAATTAGCTGCATACGAGATGTTGTCCCATCTGCACTTTCCCATTTTCTCTTCAGCAATCCATCTTGCACAAAAAGCGAGTCCCACTGTGCCCAGTATGCCTTCAGAATTTGGCTCCGATCTGATATCTGCTGCTAGCTTGGTCTTTCCTCGTGTTCCTTCCAGGCAAATATTGGTTCGATGTCATTGTCTGCCTGAACGGATTTCGTCTATACTCCAACCCTCTATTGGCTCAGTCCTGATCGTTTGGATAGTTGCCTGTTCTTTCGCTTCTTTACCACTGACTACTTCTGCTGGGAGGCTTTCGTTGCATTGTTTTACCTGTGAGACTGGGATAATTACCCTGGAGTCAACTTCTGCTACAGACTTCTGCCCCGCGAAGTAAACATTTCCTAACTGATGGCTTCTGGAAATTTGACCGGTTTCTTGGTAGCCGTTTCTGCCGGTTTTTCTTTCTATTTGCCTGTAACCCCAGTGCAGACAGCCTTCTCGTCGTACCGGTTCTTTACAATGCCCTTGCAAATGTCCTACTTTATCGCAGTTCCAGCAGCGCATTCTTCGGCTCTCCCGCGGGATATTTCGTTGCATAGTAGTTGGTCTTGAGCAGGAGCATTCACCAGATACTATTTCCCTTACGAAATGCATTCCTTTGGAAGCCTGATTGGATGCTTCCATCGCCAGAGCGAAGGCAAGTGCTTCAGCAAGGGTTCTTTTCCCGGCCATCCTTACTGCTGATTGTAGCTTCAAATCTGCAATTCCCCTGATGAATGCGTCCTTTGCCATTTCGTCGATTATTTCTTGGCCTGCGGTGGGATATGACAAATGTGCCAGTCTACTCACGTCTGCTTGGAGCTGTTGCAGTGTTTCTCCTCGTTGCTGCATACGGCCTTGCAATTGAACCTTGTAAACTTCCCGCATGTGGCTATCCCCAAACCGTTTCTCGATAGCCTGCACTAAAACCATATAGTCTCTATTCTTTTCGATATCGATTGTTTGTAACAATTCTGCCGCAGGACCACGTAAGGCCATCGCTAGGGCTAAGCACTTTTCCTCATTGTCCCAGTCGTTTGCACAGGCAGCCATTTCAAACTGCTTCTTATAAGTAGACCATGAGGTCTGGCCATCGAATGAGGGAGGCTTCAAATCTTTTCTCCTTGGACCGCTTAAAGAACATTCTCGCAGTTTCTGTTTTCGCACTGTGTCGAGCTCTTTTGCCAGTTGCTGAACTTTGCTGTCCATTTCCTCGAATTTTTCGCCAACATTCTTCTCTATTCTATCAAATTTGTCATCAACGTTCTTCTCTATTCTTTCAAATTTGTCATCGATTTCTTCGAATTTTTGCTGGAGAATGTTCTTTTGTTCTTCCAGATTATTCTTTTGTTCATCCATTCTCTGTTGAAGACCGTGCAGATTGTTGGTTTGTTCGTTGAATTTTTGTTCAATGCTGCTCTTCTGCTCGTCCAATTTTTGTTCCAGACTGTTCTGGAGAATGTTCTTCTGTTCTTCCATATTTTTCTTTTGTTCGTCCAGCTTTTGTTCGAGACTATTCTTTTGTTCTTCCAGATTTTTCTTTTGTTCATCCAGCTTTTGTTCGAGGCTATTCTTTTGTTCTTCCAGATTTTTCTTTTGTTGGTCGAGACTGTTCTTCTGTTCGTCCATTTTTTTGTTTTGTTCGTCCATTTTTAATAAGAGGAGTTGCATCATTGCAGCCATGTTATTGCCGGTACTTGTCTGTTCATCCTCGTCAACATCAAAGGAATATGCATCAGGATCATGTCCCTCGTTGTTCAAAGCCTCCTGAAGTCGGAGCACCAGGTCACTTTTTCCTCCACTGGCGCTGAGGCTTCTCTTGTTCAACTCGGATTTGAGTTGGGCGAGGGTCAACTGCAATAGTTTTCGACCTATTCTAGCTTTTTCAAATAGTCAGAAAACACAGGTTTGTTTTTTTTTTTTTTTTTTTACACACAATAAGTCCTATCCCACTTCTGACACCAATGTAAAATGTTTGTGTGGGTACAAATAATAGAACTTATTCTTTTCAATACAAATCCCTTTATTCAGTACAGTTACAATTCACTATTTAATTCTTTCTCTCAGTACAATCCAATTTCTCAACCACTTATACTTTTCTTATCTTTTACTTAAACCACTTAATCACTTCTCCTAATTAACACTTCAAATTACACTTTAGAACTGATTTGCATACCTTTGGGATGCTGGTATTTATACTCGAATGACATACTTCGAGAACAATCCTCGCCATCCAGCGTCCCATACAATTTCCAATTTGCTAGAAAATTCGATTCTACTCTCCAGTTGCTAATCCAGTATCGAAACCTTCGAGTTTCGACATTTTCTGCTAGATGTCGCTGCTCACATTTGAGTGGTTATCACAGTATAAATACATATAACAATTGACATGCTATAATTCAATTTAGTTTTAATTTAGTGACATCTACTTAAAACTAAAATAGCCGACAATTTATCATAGAAGAAAACTTCTGTTTCACAGCTACTCTAAGCATAAACCATTAGCCAATATTATAACACTGGTTCACAGCTAAACTAAAATACAAAGGTGGAACTTATTTACTTGAAGCAATTAGAGCGGCAAATATTAGAAGTTACATATTGTTATAATCTCTTATTTTGACAGAAAACAGTATCTTCTCTATTTGTATAACAGAAAAATAATATTTTAAAGAGATAATGGAAAATTTTTAGAACTGATAGTGAATGTTCTGGCAAAATGGAGAATAGTATGGACAGCTGGCTAGGACAGTAAGTTTTCGAAAAATGGCAGGTTGTATAAATACTAGTATCCCACTGAAGCCCCATTTACAATGCTTCGAGATCCAATACTAGGGTCGCATTCGAATTTGAATGCGAGAACTCTCGCATTCGGACATCGGACGTCTGCTTACAATGATGCGCCAAAACACCACTCACAAATAATAAGCTCAAAATGAAAACAACAACAATTTAGCTGTCACGCATTGCGAGATACGAGAGTTTTCCAGCTTTTCGAAATTGACTGCGATGCTTGCTCCGAGACTCGCATTATTGTAAAGAAACACATTGAAGTACATGTTACGGAAATATTTTTGCCAGCTCATGCGCTCTCTTTTTCGAACAACGTATCGGATCTCGGAGCATTGTAAATGGGGATTGAAGTGAAGACAGTTCTAAAGTGTAATTTGAAAGGTGAATTACGAGCAGTGATTTAAGTATAGGGTGACCAGATAAAAACAATAGGAAAATTTTTTTAAATAAAACAAAAACGGTGTAAGATATAAAATCAATTCTGGCTTTATTTTGAAGTTACTCGTACATTCATACCATTATGTGTGGAATAGCACATCATTCAAATGGCAACCTCGGCCTCGCTGGTAGGGCTTCGAGCGGTCGGGCCAATTTTTGATGACTCGGCGTTATTCCGGCAATAGCGTGTCGAATGTTGGCCTCGAGCTCGTCGAAAGTGGTTGACTTCCAGACTAAGGATTTGACGTATCCCCAAAGAAAATAATCGATTGGCGTCAAATCGCATGATCTCGGCGGCCAATTGATGAACGCCCGCCGTGGGATGACCCAGTTGCCAAATTTCTCCTTCACAACTTCGAGCGTTGCGCCGCCTTGTTGGAACCACAGCTCGAATATATCGATGTTGTCGAGCTCTGACCACAGAAAGTCGATTAACATCAACCTATACCTGAGACCATTGACGGAGTCTCCTTTCTCATTTCTAAAGAAATAAGGTCGACGTAGCCGCCGTGCCATAAACCGCACCAAACAGTCAATTTTTGTGGATGCAGTGATGTTTAGCCGAACACTTTCGGATTGTGTTCGCCCCAATTTTGCTTGTAGGGATACCGATAAGATAATTTGTTGGCCAAAGTCCGGATCGCCGGCCAACATATCCAGCGACCAATTAGCGAAATCACGGCATTGTTTATGGTCGTATAGGTTCAATTTTTACGTCAGCACAATCTTATACGGAAGTTGGCCCAAATCCAACCGCAAAATAAGCTCTGGCTATGTCCGATTCAGCTGATCGGCGCCGAATACTGGCCGTAGCGGCTATGTTTTCTTTATTTCGCATCAATATGTATTTGGTTGGTGGCTTAAGATTCAAAAGAGTGTGCTCACGGTCAAATTTTTCCACGGTACGAAAAATTGCCTGCACACTGAAGCCATTATGACGTAATTACAACTGAGTCGGAATTTCGATATTTTTTAATAATTTCCGCACGCTCGGTAAGCGTAAAACAATGCGCGATGAAATTGCAAACCTCACTGAAATTTGGATGTCACTGGTAAGTTTGACAACTGCTGAAACATAACAATTGGAAAAGCTATCATTGCTATCTGGTCACCCGTTAAAAGATAATGTAAACAACCTTTTGTTAAGAAAAACGATAGAATTGTAAATTGTAATTGTTTTGAATAAAGCGATTATATTGAAAAGAATAAGCTCTATCATTTGAACCCACACAAACATTTTACACTGGTGTCAGAAGTGGGATGGGGCCTATTGTGTGTAAGAAAATAAAATATTTTTGTTATATTATGTCGAAAACTATTGTAGTTGACCCTCATCCAACCTAAATCCGAGTTGAACAAAAGGAATCGCGGTGCAATTACCAATGTACAAGTATAGTACGCTATATCAATCCTTTCTAGCTGATTGAGCAAAAATCCAAACATTTTGATTTTGCTTCAAGCAAACACACAACGTATACGTGTCTCATTTTCACTAATGCACTCTCACATGCTTGATGAGCTTTTGACCTGTGTATATGCCGCTTAAGGGTTTGCAAAAGTATTACTAGAGTTTGCCTTCTAAGTTAGTTGATCTATGTTTCACGTTGACGAGGAAGAACAGATTTGTAAATACCGACAATAATATGCAACTCGTCTTGTTAAAAATGAACGAACCAAAGAAAAGCATTGAACAAATAATGGACGAACAGAAGAATAGCCTGGGCGATCAAAAGAAAAAACTAGCCGAACAAAATAATAGCCCCGAATAAAAAATTAATGAACAGAAAACAAATATAGATGAACAGAAGAACAGCCTGCACGGTCCTCAACAGAAAATGGACGAACGAAAGAATAATCTGGAAGAACAAAGGAATATTCTACAGCGAAATTTCGCAGAAATTGACAAAACTGTGAGAACGTTCCTTAAAGCACATATGGTTTAGAAACTGTTAAACCGTTATTGAACTGTATATATCATCGCACATTTGAATATGTTCACTACTACTTATGTATTCTTTCATTTCTGTTTTCATATGCTAAGTTACTTTGTGTTTTGTATTTCACTCTTTAATAAACTGTCGAACCGTACGTACGTGTTTCTTTTTACGCATATACATACATATATTCTGCTCAACAGGTTATGAGCCCAGTGGTTGAAAAATAATAATAATAATAAAGTGTTTGTGCATTGCAAAATGAATGTGTCACAAATAGAGAAACTCGATGAGGACAATTATGAGTCCTGGGAACTACAGATGCGTAGTGTACTAATTTGCAGTGATCTGTGGGGATACACAAATGGTTCTCTGGGGCACAGCACAGAAGACAAATCTGGAAGCGATGTTTGGATCAACAATGGCGCAAAAGCCCAAGCGATGATTTTTCTTAGCGTAAAAGAAAAGCAAATGGGTTACATAAAGGGAACAACCACGAAACTTGGAATGCATTGAAAAAGATCCATAAGTCAAAAGGACCAACTAAGAAAATCATGCTGTACAGGCAAGTTAGGGCAAGCACTTTTCCTCATTGTCCCAGTCGTTTGCACAGGCAGCCATTTCAAACTGCTTCTTATAAGTAGACCATGAGGTCTGGCCATCGAATGAAGGAGGCTTCAAATCTTTTCTCCTTAGACCGCTTAAAGAACATTCTCGCAGTTTCTGTTTTCGCACTGTGTCGAGCTCTTTCGCCAGTTGCTCAACTTTGTTGTCCATTTGTTCGAATTTTTCGCCAACATTCTTCTCTATTCTTTCAAATTTGTTATCTATTTCTTCGAACTTTTGGTGTAGAACGTTATTTTGTTCTTCCAGTTTTGGTTCTAGACTATTCTTTTGGTCGTCGAATTTTTGTTCAATGCTGCTCTTCTGTTCGTCCATTTTTTGTTCCAGACTGTTCTTCTGTTCTTCCAGATTTTTCTTTTGTTGGTCGAGACTGTTCTTCTGTTCGTCCATTTTTTTGTTTTGTTCGTCCATTTTTAATAAGAGGAGTTGCATCATTGCAGCCATGTCATTGCCGGTACTTGTCTGTTCATCCTCGTCAACATCAAAGGAATATGCATCAGGATCATGTCCCTCGTTGTTCAAAGCCTCCTGAAGTCGGAGCACCAGGTCACTTTTTCCTCCACTGGCGCTGAGGCTTCTCTTGTTCAACTCGGATTTGAGTTGGACGAGGGTCAACTGCAACAGTTTTCGACCCATTCTAGCTTTTTCAAATAGTCAGAAAACACAGTTTTTTTTTTTACACACAATAAGTCCTATCCCACTTCTGACACCAATGTAAAATGTTTGTGTGGGTACAAATAATAGAACTTATTATTTTCAATACAAATCCCTTTATTCAGTACAGTTACAATTCACTATTTAATTCTTTCTCTCTGTACAATTCAATTCCTCAACCACTTATACTTTTCTTATCTTTTACTTAAACCACTTAATCACTTCTTCTAATTAACACTTCAAATTCAACTTTGGAACTGATTTGCATACCTTTGGGATGCTGGTATTTATACTCGAATGACATACTTCGAGAACAATACTCGCCACACAGCGTCCCATACAATTTCCAATTTGCTAGAAAATTCGATTCTACTCCCCAGTCGAGACTTTGCTAATCCAGTATCGAAACCTTCTAGTCTTCGAGTTTCGACATTTTCTGCTAGATGTCGCTGCTCACATTTGAGTGGTTATCACAATATTGGTTATCACAGTATCGAAACCTTCTAGTCTTCGAGTTTCGACATTTTCTGCTAGATGTCGCTGCTCACATTTGAGTGGTTATCACAATATTGTGATTATCAAAGTCTCGACGGGAGAGTAGAATCGAATTTTCTAGCAAATTGGAAATTCTATGGGACGCTGGATGGCGAGGATTGTTCTCGAAGTATGTCATTCGAGTATAAATACCAGCATCCCAAAGGTATGCAAATCAGTTCCAAAGTTGAATTTGAAGTGTTAATTAGAAGAAGTGATTAAGTGGTTTAAGTAAAAGATAAGAAAAGTATATGTGGTTGAGAAATTGAATTGTACTGAGAGAAAGAATTAAATAGTGAATTGTAACTGTACTGAATAAAGGGATTTGTATTGAAAAGAATAAGTTCTATCATTTGTACCCACACAAGCATTTTACATTGGTGTCAGAAGTGGGATAGGACTTATTGTGTGTAAAAAAAAAAAAAAAAAAAAAAGTGTTTTCTGACCATTTGAAAAAGCTAGAATGGGTCGAAAACTATTGCAGTTGACCCTCGTCCAACTCAAATCCGAGTTGAACAAGAGAAGCCTCAGCGCCAGTGGAGGAAAAAGTGACCTGGTGCTCCGACTTCAGGAGGCTTTGAACAACGAGGGACATGATCCTGATGCATATTCCTTTGATGTTGACGAGGATGAACAGGCAAGTACCGGCAATGACATGGCTGCGATGATGCAACTCCTCTTGTTAAAAATGGACGAACAAAACAAAAAATTGACGAACAAAACAAAAAAATGGACGAACAAAAGAAAAATCTGGAAGAACAAAAGAATAGCCTCGAACAAAAGCTGGATGAACAAAAGAAAAATCTAGACGAGCAGAAGAGCAGCATTGAACAAAAATTGGACGAACAAAAGAATAGTCTAGAACAAAAACTGGAAGAACAAAATAACGTTCTACACCAAAAGTTCGAAGAAATCGATAACAAATTTGAAAGAATAGAGAAGAACGTTGATGACAAATTTGATAGAATAGAGAAGAATGTTGGCGAAAAATTCGAGGAAATGGACAGCAAAGTTCAGCAACTGGCAAAAGAGCTCGACACAGTGCGAAAACAGAAACTGCGAGAATGTTCTTTAAGCGGTCCAAGGAGAAAAGATTTGAAGCCTCCCTCATTCGATGGCCAGACCTCATGGTCTACTTATAAGAAGCAGTTTGAAATGGCTGCCTGTGCAAACGACTGGGACAATGAGGAAAAGTGCTTGCCCTAACAATGGCCTTGCACGGTCCTGCAGCAGAATTGTTGCAAACAGTAGACATCGAAAAGCATAAAGATTATGTGACTTTAGTACAGGCTATCGAGAAACGGTTTGGGGATAGCCACATGCAGGAGGTCTACAAGGTCCAATTGCAAAGCCGAACGCAGCAACGAGGAGAAACACTTCAGCAGATCCAAGCAGACGTGAGTAGACTGGCACATCTGTCATACCCCACCGCAGGCCAGAAAATTATCGACGAAATGGCAAAAGATGCATTTATCAGGGGAATTGCAGATTCGAAGCTACAGTCAGCAGTAAGGATGGCCGGGAAAAGGACCCTTGCTGAAGCACTTGCCTTCGCTCTGGCGATGGAAGCAGCCAATCAGGTTTCCAGGGGAACACATTTCTTCAGGGAAGTAGCATCTGTCGAATGCTCCTGCACAAGAATTAGTGCCGAGGAACGAGATACTCGACGGGATAGACGAATAATGCGCTGCTGGAATTGCAATAAAATAGGACACCTTCAAAGGCAGTGTAAAGAACCGGTGCGACGAAAAGACTGCCCTCACTGTGGTGACAAGCAAATAGAGGAAGAAACCCGCAGAAACAGCTATCAAAAATCCGGTCAACCTTCCCGAAGCCATCAGTCGGGAAATGCTTAAGCACCAACTTCGCGGGGCGGAAGTTGGAAGCAGGAGTCGACGGCCCCAGGACCATCATCCAAGTCTCGCTGGTAAAACGATGCAACGAAAGCCTTCTAGTAGAAGTAGTCAGTGGAAAAGTAAAATGGATGGCAACAATAGACACCGGTGCCATGGTCTCAATTATCAGGAGGAATCTTGTGCAGAAGTCTTGGCTGCATAACACTAGCAGTTGCCGCTTGCGAACAGCTACAGGAGCAACGATTAAGGTATATGGTGAAGTCCGCATAAAAATCCAATTGGCCGGAATAACACGCGTTTCTGGTAGCTGACATATGTGACGAGTGCATCATTGGTACAGACTTCATGAGAGAACATGGACTTATAGTCGACTTGGAGGAACAAACCCTGAAATACGGAAACCTGGAGATACCAATGATATACGGAAACGCCAATACCTCAGTCTCAAATGTCGTCATATGCAGCAATCAGAGTCTAGAGCCTTCGTCAGAAGCAATTTTGTGGGCAAAAGTGGAAGGTGGTCCTGGTAGCTACCAATTCCATTTGATGGAGCCAGAAAATAGAAGAGACTTCATGGTGGGAAAGACCTTAGTGGAGCCAAAGAACAACATGGTCCCTGTAAGGATTCTAAATCCAAAGACATTCAGTGTAAAGGTGAAAAAGGGGGAGATAGGGGGAAAATGCGTACCTGTTGAGGCTATATCGACCACAACGGAAAAAAAGGGTACAACACAACAGTTCAGAGCATAAAAATCAAGAACAAAATTCTCAGCCTCTGTAATCTGGACGAAGATCAGCGAATCCTGGCAGAAAAACTAATCGGTGAGTACGCTGATATATTTGCTACACAAGACGGAGAATATGGACGTACGCATATTGTTCAACACCACATTGACACCGGAGACGCTCGACCAATCCGTCAACCTGCAAGGCGTCTTCCATTGGCAAAGCAAACACAAGTTGCCGAAATGATGTCGAAGATGAAAGCTGAGGGAGTGATTGAAGAATCGCAAAGTCCGTGGGCATCTCCAGTGGTCCTCGTGAAGAAGAAAGATGGCAGCACGAGATTTTGTGTAGACTACCGACGTCTCAATGATGTCACTAAAAAGGACAGCTACCCACTTCCGAGAATCGACGACACTTTGGATATGCTTTCTGGAGCGAAATGGTTTTCAACACTTGACTTGAAGAGCGGTTACTGGCAGGTAGAGATAAATCGTGCGGATCGTGAGAAAACTGCCTTCACTACAGGAAGCGGTCTTTGGCAGTTTGCAGTGAGGCCGTTTGGACTGTGCAACGCTCCGGCCACCTTCGAGCGACTAATGGAACGAACATTGCAAGGACTCACCTGGAAAACCTGCCTAGTATATTTGGACGACGTTATCGTCATAGGTAAGACGTACGAGGAGCACCGCGAAAATCTAAAAGAAGTGTTTGAGAGGCTACGAAGTGCTCATTTAAAGCTCAACCCAGAAAAGTGTGCCTTGTTTCGTCCGGAAGTAAAATATCTGGGTCACATTATATCAGCGGAAGGAGTAAGAACGGATCCTGACAAAATCGAAGCCGTGAAAAGTTGGCCTTCTCCAAAAGATAAACACCAACTGAGAAGCTTCTTGGGCCTCGCCACGTATTACAGAAGGTTCGTAAAGGATTTTGCTGGCATTGCAAAGAGCCTGCATCAACTTACGGAAAAAGGCCGACAGTTCAGGTGGTCTGGAGAATGCTAAAAAGCATTTCAAGAACTGAAGCGACAGCTGTGCAATGCCCCCATCTTGGGTTACCCGACGCCCGGAAAAATGTTCATCGTGGACGCAGACGCTAGCAATGTTGGGGTCGGAGCTGTGATCTCCCAAGTTCATGACGGTCAAGAGAAAGTGGTCGCATATTACAGCAAAGTACTCTCCAGACCTGAACGGAACTACTGTGTAACCCGGCGCGAGCTTCTGGCTTTAATTCTGGCTACGAAGCATTTCCATAAGTACCTCTACGGACAAAAGTTCATTCTCCGGACAGACCACGCAGCTCTGAAATGGCTACTCCAATTTAAGAACCCGGAAGGCCAAGTTGCAAGATGGATCGAGCAGTTGCAGGGTTACGACTTTGAAGTGCAACACCGCAAGGGAACACTCCACTCAAATGCTGATGCTCTCTCTCGTCGACCATGCGGAGTAAAATGCGAACACTGCAATCGTAAAGAAGCAAAAGAACAGGCAGCTATCCAAATGATCAGGACTGAGCCAATAGAGGGTTGGAGTATAGACGAAATCCGTTCCTCCCAACAGGCAGACAATGACATCGAACCAATATTGGCCTGGAAAGAACACGAGGAAAGACCAAGCTGGCAGCAGATATCAGATCGGAGCCAAACTCTGAAGGCATACTGGGCACAGTGGGACTCGCTTTTTGTGCAAGATGGATTGCTGAAGAGAAAATGGGAAAGTGCAGATGGGACAACATCTCGTATGCAGCTAATTGTGCCACGGTCCAGAGTCAACCAAGTGCTCCATGAAATACATGACGGAATCTCAGGAGGCCATTTGGGAATAAACAAGACGTTGGAAAAGGTAAGGGAACGTTTCTATTGGCTAAGCGCTAAACAAGATGTCGAGAATTGGTGCAAAAAGTGCATAAGATGTGCGGCTACCAAGGGCCCAAAAGTAAAGCCACATGGACAAATGCAACAATACAATGTCGGAGCACCTTTCGAACGAATAGCCATCGACATCGCTGGGCCGTTTCCCGAAACCTTTAATGGAAACCGATATACTCTCGTAGTCATGGATTACTTCAGTAAGTGGCCGGAAGTGTTTGCCATCCCAAATCAAGAGGCTAAGACCGTAGCCGAACAGATAGTCAACAACTGGGTGAGCAGATTTGGGGTCCCAATGGAGCTGCACTCTGATCAAGGGCGAAACTTTGAATCAAAAGTCTTCCAGGAAATATGCCAATATTTGGGAATAAGAAAGACAAGGACAACGCCACTACACCCTCAATCTGATGGAATGGTCGAGCGATTCAATCGGACCTTGAATGAGCATCTATCTAAGGTTGTCAGCAACTGCCAGCGGGATTGGGATCGACACATACCCCTCTTCTTAATGGCCTACCGAAACGCGGTCCATAGCTCAACAGGGCACACACCATCCGAGATCTTATTTGGTCAAACAATTCGGTTGCCAAGTGAAGCAAAATTCGGATCCCCACCGACGGAGCCCAAAGAGGTGAACGAGTACGTGAATGACTTACGCAGCAGGATTCGTAAATTGCATGAAGACACCAGAGAAAAGATGAAGCTAGCAAGCAGCCGCATGAAAACTAGGTACGATATCAAGGCGAAATCTTCCGGTTTCAACGAAGGAGATCTGGTTTGGCTGTATAATCCTCAGCGTAAGAAAGGCAAATCACCAAAATTGCAACAGGACTGGGAAGGTCCATACAAGGTGATAACCCGCATTAATGACGTTGTCTACCGGATCCAGCGTGGGAATCGAGGAAAATTTAAAGTGGTCCATTTGGATAGAATGTGTCATTTCAACGGGATGCTGAATGACGAAGTTGTTCGGGACGAACAACTGTAGGGAGGGAGCAATGTGATAACCACTCAAATGTGAGCAGCGACACCTAGCAGAAAATGTCGAAACTCGAAGACTAGAAGGTTTCGATACTGGATTAGCAAAGTCTCGACTGGAGAGTAGAATCGAATTTTCTAGCAAATTGGAAATTGTATGGGACGCTGGATGGCGAGGATTGTTCTCGAAGTATGTCATTCGAGTATAAATACCAGCATCCCAAAGGTATGCAAATCAGTTCCAAAGTTGAATTTGAAGTGTTAATTAGAAGAAGTGATTAAGTGGTTTAAGTAAAAGATAAGAAAAGTATATGTGGTTGAGAAATTGAATTGTACTGAGAGAAAGAATTAAATAGTGAATTGTAACTGTACTGAATAAAGGGATTTATATTGAAAAGAATAAGTTCTATCATTTGTACCCACACAAACATTTTACAATATCTACCTAAAAAGCCACGCAAATGGCTATTCAAGATGTTTGCACGGGCAGGAATTTCAACGATGTTGTACGATTTCACCATGTACGTGGGTGAATGTGCCTGTCCTTCACATGCATTGGGACTGTCATCATACATTGTGCCTATTTTAATTGGCGTGGGTATGAATGTCCTGTTCATGAACGTCGTGTTCACATTTTCCTGCGGATGAAGCACTTTTTGACAAGCGGAACACTTGAATGGGGCCATGTTTAATTTTTAAATTTGATCAGTTGGACTGAAACATACATTTTTTTTCTCTTCTTTACACTTCCTTGCTCATCAACGAAATGAAAAAACATGTCAGAAATGGAGCGATATGGGAAAAAACGTCATGCTTCACAAGAAAATCCAGTTTAGAAGCGGATTTTCGGTGGAAGTAACCCTTCTTCTTCCCATTAAATAAAAAGCGTTCTCTCTCTTTCAGATAATATTCCCTAGTCCGCTATTACACGTCGCATGTTTTGAAAGATTCAAATAAGTGCAACAGAGAGGGATAATGAAACGAAAAATACCCAATTAACCAAATTCCCACTGCATGTGCGTAGGATTTTCATTGCATCTTTTTGACATTTCTTTTTCTCCATCTTCTTTATTTTTCGCATTTGCTTCATTACTTCTTTCGCTGTTACGAGCACAACATTTCAGTATGGCAGTTGAATTTAAATGGACCAAAGAATTAACAAGCGGGCTCTTTTTCAATTATGAAACACTGAGCGCCAAAGATGAAATGAAAGAGATCTGTCAAATAACATGAAAAACCAAAGAAGGGGAAAAAGCTTCGTGTACAAATATTCGCATCACTGAATGACAGTTCAAAAGAAAATAACCAAAACATGCGCATTACTCTTATGCGCTGTGTAAAAGCGGACTTATTAACAAATTTTCTCTCTGAGAATATTTTTCCCACTCCTCCGGATTTGACAGTTTTTACATATTTAATAAACCATTAAATAAACCACTGGATTCAATGGGGTTTTAACGGCTAGTGTCGTTTATGCTAAATTCGATTTTCTAGGTCAAAATGCCCTAAATATAATTAATATCTGTATTTCTTCATGCAGTCTCCTTTCTGATCATTCAAACAATCATTTCCAAAAATACATATTCTTTTTTCTATGATATACATATGTATGTGTTATCGGACGGCGACTCCAGCTGTTGAATAAAACGCCTTTATTGCTTTGAATTCAATTAGGAACGTTTATTCTCTGCAATATTTTGTGATAAAAACGCTAAATAATTGTTTATAAACTCAAATTAACTCACTTTTTCTAGCAGCTCTCCGTGGCTTGGGTCCGTCTCGTTTCAATTCAGATTTCATTTGATTTGAATTTGACGTTTAGCTTTTCATGCTCGATTTCGAATCCAGATCCGAACCACGGAGACTTGTTTGTTTTGACATTTAATATTGTACATAAAGACATTTATTAACATCCCACCCCCCGTGAGGCGTTTTGCCCTGCACCAGCCTCAAATACTTCTAATACGGCCAACTTAACCGCCGGTTTTCGCACAGTTCCAGTAGTTGTTCGCACGTTCGCCACACGAGTCTGTCCATCAGGTCCCGGAAAAACCTAGGTGATTCTTCCCCGTATCCATTTGCTTCTCGGGATATCAGCATCGCAGACAAGAACTAGGTTTCCTTCCTTGAGAGGTGGAGTCCTTTCAAACCATTTACTTCTTTTCGTCAGCTCGGGCAGGTACTCCCTTATCCGTCGTCACCAGAAGCGATCCTTTACTTGGCGGCTTATCCTCCACTGCTTTCGGAGACAGAGTTCCCTTTCATCGAAGTTGCCAGGAGCCTGGGTTGAATTAGCCGATCCTAACAGAAAGTGATTGGGCGTGAGTGGTTCTTCCTCATCGGTTGACAATGGGAGGTGAGTGAGCGGACGGCTGTTCACAATGTTCTCCCCTTCTATCAAAACACTGAACCGCGTTTCGGATTTTGGGGCTAGTTCGTTGAGTGTATGCGATAAGACTAGTTTTACACTTAGGACAAGTCTCTCCCAGCAGATTCCCGCATGAGGATTTGATGGGCAGTTGAACACCCACTCGATTCCTTCAGCTTTCATGGCCTCGACGTCGAAAAGACTCATGTTCACCAGCTCGTTTCTAGCTCCAATGAAGTTGGTGCCGTTGTCGCTCCTTATGCGTTTGGTATTTCTCGGCGATTAACAAAATTGCGAATGCAAACGATACAAGCATCTGTGGACAAGTCGGCGGCCAGCTCCAAGTGTATCGCTCTTATAGTCAGACAGGTGAATAGGGCTATCCAACGCTTCTCCTTGCGACGTCCCACGGTGACGTTGACCGAACCAAAATAATCTAAACCAGTGTAGGTGAACGGCCTTACGTGAGGTGTAAGGCGATCCGCAGGCAACGGTGGAAGGCGAAGGTGGAAGCGGCTTTGCAGTTTGAATCCGGCAAAATTGTCACCTTCTTGACGATAACACGTAGACTGGGCACCGAGAACTTACTTCTAATCTCATTCGTTATGGTGTCGTCGTTTCAATGACACAGCCGCCGATGAAAATGATCCACGACCAACTTCGTCAGCCTATGTTTTTTCGGTAAGATGATGGGACGTCTGGCTGCAAACGGTATGGTGGTAGCGGCATTAATTCTGCCTTGGACTCGTAGAAGGCCATCTTCGTCTAGGTAGGGAGTTAGCTTGAAAAGGTAACTGGTTTTGTCGACCTGCTGTTTACTGCTGAGCAGGATGATCTCGCTGACGAAATCATCTCGTTGGGCTTCGCGACATAGCACTCGTTCGGCTTTGTTCAATTCGGCGACTGTCAATTCCGCCTTTCCCGATGACTTACGTTGGCTGACTCTAATGAATCGGATCGCCCAGCTACCGTCCTTCTTAGTCTTGAATACGTAGAAAACCTAGCCAAATCGAATACATGCGTACTCACCAAATTAATGTGCAACAGGAACTTCACGTTCACCTCTTCTTGGCACATATGTTTTCCGATATCATCTGGTTGTTCCAGCCATGCTTCCTTAGGTAATCGAAGGAACTGCGGCCCTAGGATCCACTTTTTGTTTAGTTGGAACATCGTCCCCGCGTAGCTTCATCTGCTGGGTTAAATTTGGTTGGAATCCAACGCCATTGATTTGCTTTGCTGCTGTCAAGAATCTCAGCTATTCGAAACCCTACGAACGGGTTATGACGTCGGGGATCCGACCGTAGCCAACTTAGAACAGTTTTCGAGTCGCTCCAGTATACTCGATCCGTAATTGAGAGACATTTCAAAATCGTATCTGAGAGTCTAATTCCCAGGACGGCAGCAGACAGTTCCAAGCAGGGAATGAACACCAACCTTTGCGGAACACATTTCGTCTTTCCACAGACGAACGATACACTTATGCTACCCTCGTGTTCGATTCGTATGTAGGTAACAGCACTAAACGCCACTTCGCTAGCATCTACGAACGAGTGAAGAACAACCCTTTTAGCTGCTGACAGCCTGGGGTGATGACATCTTGGCACCTTCAACTGCTCTAGAATAGGAAGTTCAGCTTTCCAATGACGCCAGTTCTCATAGACCTCATAGGGCATCGGATCATCCCATTGAGTGCCAGTTTTCCAGATTGATTGCAACAACAATTTAACGTAGACGACGAAGTTTCCAATCAAACCGTATGGGTCGAACACCGACATGGTAATGCCCAAGAACTCTCTTTTTGACGGAAACCGATCGCTTAGCATGATGTCTCTATTTATTCGAGGAAATCTCAGCTTGAAAACATAGACATCCTTATCCGGCCTTATCCTCTTCACCAAATACGTTACAAACACTGCACAGTACTTCTTTTGAGTTCGATGCAAAATTGCGCAACTCAAATACTCCGCTCTTGTGAATCGACGTTACTGCCTTGGTGACTTCGATAGCTTCAGCCACATCTTCGAATGACTCAATGAAGTCGTCTACGTAATGGTGATCACAAATCGCCTTGACAGCTCTCGGATAAACATCCACGAATCTGCCCGCGTTAAAGTTTTTTACGAAATTTGCCGAGCAGGGCGAGCAACTGGCTCCAACCGTCATCGACTGCATCACTTACGTATCAATTGGCTTGTCTTCGTCCTCTCGCCATAGAAAACGCTGCGAATCCTGGTCTTCTCTCTGGGTCACTACCTGATGGAACATCTCTCGTATGTAGCTAACAACGGCTACAGGACGCAAACGAAAATTTAAGAGGATACCTTGTAGTGGCCTGTTGTTATCCGGTCCTTTTAGCGAGAATGAATTTAAAGAGACATCACGTACTTTGGTTGCAGCATCAAACACCAATCGGACCTTGTTTGGCTTATTAGGGTTTTTCACTGCGAAGTGTGGAAGGTACCAAGTCCTGGATGTAGTTAACTCAGCTTCGAGAGTAGTAAGTTTCCTCACGTATCCTTTCTGCACATAGCTGAAAATGATGTGATTGTAGCTCTTAAATTTGCCTTCAAGGATCAACAATCTTCGTCGTGGCAGTTCAAAACTGTTCGGTAACTCGGTCCCGTCTTCCTTCCACAGCAGTCCTGTTTGGTAACGTTCGTTGGCTCTTTTTGTTGTGCTAGCGAGAATTTCCAGGGCCCTCTTATCGCTGGCTGAGATCGACCTTTGGAGTGGCACTTTGACACCAAAATTCTCTAGACTAAAAAATTCCTCAATGACTTGGTCCACGCAAGCGTTTTGTCCGCTGTTGGCTTCGCTGACGTGAAGAATCTGAACACTGTTTGAGTCATCCTCTTTGTTGGCCACTGATTTCCCATATACTGTTCACCCCAATTTGGTTTGAGTTACGATTGGCTGGATATGCTTGGACACTATTGTTCTTCTTTTTGTCGTTACATCAAACAATGGCTGTAAATCGGCAGCAGTTACAGTTTGCGTAGGCAAGCAGAACTCGTTAACTGTCCTAACCCCATTCATCAATAACTTTTCGGCTTGTTCCTCGTCAGCGCAGGTCTACTTCCATCAATTTCCCTGTCGACGTCTCCTTCCCAAAGGATTGTAAGTCCAAGTTCCTTTTGGGACTTTCCAACTGGAGTTGCCGGGCCAGACTGTTGCTTAATAGGGTGAATGACGATCCTTCGTCCAGAAGGGCGTAAGCTTTCAATGTGATGTCGTTTTTGTATAGCCTCACTGGTAAGACGAAAAAAAGTATTTTCGAAGTGGCTTCCGCGTTGCAGCTGAGTAAAGGCTTCGGCGCTGTATGTTGATTCTCGTTCTTGGTGGAGCACGAAGATGACAGCTTGCTGTTTTCTTCAGGCTCGTGGAGCGACGGATGATGGACTCGAGTGCAGCCAGCGATCCCACATTTCTTAATTCTTTTGCAAGAACTGGTTTTTTACTTTGAACTGATTGTGACAGTTTGACCGGTTCTTTTTTTTTTAAGAAAACAAAAAATCTTTCTGTTAACCTTTAATAAAATATAATACCGTTCTCGTGTACGTTATAAAACAGAATTGTATATTTTCGAATTGCCCCTTATTAATTTTTTTTTATATACATACATAGGTATTTGACATATATGATACAATTGACATTTTTTGATTATTATAGGACAATTTCCTTGATGTTGTGGGTGGGTGCATTCCGCATTATTGGATGTGCGGAATAAACATTCTCCCGTCACCGATGAGCGAAGATAATTAATTTGTCTGCTATCAGTAATGTTTTGCCCCACTGTAGTCGACATATAACGTCTATATCAAAATATTGACAAATGGACAAATATTCTGTGGAGACTTCGGACAAAGTTTTGCACAAGATACCGTTCTTGTACGCTCGCTATCTCGTTATTGAAGGTGAAGATTTTATTGTGTTGTTACTAAATTTAAAGTTAAAATTAAATTGATTTGTGCAGTGTTGTAATTCCAGTGTAATCCAGGTAATTTGCATTAATTTTATGATAATACGTAATCATTGTTCATAATAAAAGTAAAATTCATTTTTGTTTAATATGTGTTGTGTTGTGCGATGATCGCCTGGCTCAATCTTCCGCCGACTTGTATAACACCATGTCCGTCTACAAAGGGGTTAAGAGATCCCATACCTCTGGTTCTTGTGATGCCATCTGGAAACATCTGTCTTTGTGCCACTCGTATCAATGACCTTATAGCTTCATCGAGTTCTGTTGGTGTGAAAGGTCTACTGGTGTTGTCGTTAAGTAGACCTCGCGCGTAGTAGTAGTGCGCAGAATTTTTTGTGATGTTGACGAAAAATGTTGATAAATCTCTGGCAATATGCAATAATCCTTAATAATCTTTGGAACGTCGACGCCCTACTGATAAGTCGCACAATTTGGTTATCTTCTGTTTCCAGCATGAGACAGCATGTACGTTTCTGTTATTCATCGGTTTTCAAATTCTTTGACTCGCGACGCGAGTTTTGGAAAACAAGAGATTCGTGTGAACTAATCCTCTTTCACCCAGTACGGATGTATACCACAGCACCAAAAGCCTTTTCTGATGCGTTTGAAAAACCGTGGATTTCTACAGTCTTGAAACGTTGTCCAGACTGCACTCATCGAGGCAACCGGATCTGATTGATCGATTCCAAATCATGAAAGAAGATGTTCTAACCCCTCTCAAGCTCTTCTTCAATAGGTTCGTCCCACGTCAGCTTCTTCGCCCAAAGTAATTGTAGAAAACATTTTGCTTTGATGACGTACGGTGAAATCCACCCCATTGGATCAAAAAGTTTGGCTATAGTGGATAAAATATACCTTTTGGATGACGTGGTGGAGTGTACCTGTATAGGAAGTTATCTTCATTTGGGTGCCAATAAATCCCTAGCATCTTGAGTTGCCCCGAGTCTTCTGAAGGGAATGAAAATGTTGTTTCCCGTTCTTCCACCGGTACATCTTTCAAAAGACTCACATTGTTGGACGTCCACTTGCGTAGATTCAACCCGGCTGCTCCTAGTGTAGTTTTCACTTCCTTAATCTTTTTTTTTGCTTCTTCAGTGGTGTCCGCTCCAGAGATTAGATCATCTACATACATTTCCTCCCAAATCATCTTCGCCGCTCGTGGAAATTGACAACCAAATTCCTCTGCCAGCCAGTTAAGAGTTCGGATGGCCAAATATGGAGCAGATGCCGTTCCAAAAGTCACTGTTTTAAGCCTGTAGATTTTGATGGGTTCAGATGGATCTTTTCGCCATAATATTAGTTGGTAAAATGAGTCCTTGTCAGTTACCCAAATTTGGCGGTACATTTTTTCGATATCGGCGGTGAAAGTGTATCCGTACAGCCTCCATCTGAGAATGACATCGATAATATTATTTTGCAGAACTGGTCCAGTCATCGCTTAACGTTATTTAAAAAAGGCTCCTCACATGCAATGTATTATGGTGTTTCAGGGGTTTGAGACGGCACCTCTTCCAGCTCCCAAAATTTGCACACGTCAGCTTTTAGATTGCATGTTTGGTGGAAAGCTTTGGCAGAACGAGATGCGAGTGGAGCTCATCCAAGTAAAATCCAGCCAAATTTTGTATTTTGTGCTAAAGGCAAATTAGCATTGTTCGGCCTTACCAACTCTGGCAAGAGTATTTCAGCAGCAAGTCAACCTTGGCTGGCCTAAAAAGGTATGGGTCGGCTAAGCTCAAGCCGTCGAGATGTCTCCAATCAGCAACTGGAAGCGTTCGAGCCGGAATATGCCCAGACAGTGACTCATATACGAGGGCCTTTGTGTTAACAACAAACGCTGAATGGTTGGACCCAATTGTTACATCAACGATCCTGTTGTACGTGCTGCTGTTGACCATACCTAACCCGGACACCTCGACAAAGGTTGATTTGTGCTTCAAATGCAGTAGCTGAAGTGCTGACTCAGTTATAAAAGATGCTTCTGAACCAGAGTCCAGCAATGCCCTAAGTGAAACAACTTCCCCTGATGAACCACTGACCTTGACAATAGCTGTGGCCAACATCACTTGAGTGTTCGTGTGTGACACAGAATGGTACGTGTGAACGGATTTGCTACAACAAGCTTCTCCATTTGGCAGTTGATCACCTCGTTGATTTGGTGAAGGTTGTTCCATATTGTGTGGCTTGAAACTCGGAGCTCTGGGATTAATTGAGGAAGTAAGACAATTTGTGTTTTGATGTTGGGAGTTTTGACAAGTTAACATCCTACAGGGTTGAAGATGCGATGTATAATTGGCTTGCGGAGCGATTGGTTGAGAATTGTGTAGTAGCGAATGATGGGGCTGCTGACAATAATAACATCTACGGATACTTGGGCAGCTTTCTGACAAGTGACTATAAGCTAAACAGTTCTTACACAAACCCAGCTTGGAAATAGCTTGATAGCGGTCTTTGATGCTCATCTTTAAAAAACGTTTGCATTTTCGGGTGGCATGTGGACCATTATTGCAGAGTTTACAAATAAATTTGGATGTGGTAGCCTGCACGTGAAACGAATTTCGCTGGGGAACCCTTTTAGATGGTTCTGATGTCGTCTTTCTCTGCTGGTAACTTACTGCCTCCAGAGTTCGAAACCTCGATTCGAGAAATTGTTTAAATTCCACAAATGTCGCTAGCTATTTGCTGTTCTCTTTACATCCCAGTTTCTCCTCCCATAGTTGTTGCGTTTTTGTTGGTAATTTTTGCAATAAAACGCAAATTAGTATCACATTCCAATGTTCGACCGGCACCTTCAAGTCGGCGAGGCTGTGAACTATTTCCGTTAACGTATCCAGTAGTTCCTTAATGGCTTCTGGGTTACCGAAGTTTGACTGAAGAAGCACTTCAATTGCATGTTGACCAGAAAGCGCTGATGGTCATACCTGTCTTGCAAAATAGTCCACGCCTTAACATAATTGCCTTTCGAAATCGGTAAATGCGACAATATTTTTTCCGCTTCACCCGAAATACTTGTTTTAAAGTAATGCATCTTTTGTATTTCGGATAAGGACGAATTATGACGAACAAGGGACACAAAAAGATCACGAAAACTCCTCCAAGTTTCATAGTTGCCTGAAAAAACTGGTACCGGAATATTCTTTAACCTAATATCTGAGTTGTGAATGGACATAGTGACATACGTGTCTGCTTCGTTGTTGTTCGCCTTGGTTTCCTTCACTTTAACCTTGTCCGTTGCATCCAGCAGATCTGCACGGTAATCAAAATATAATTCGCGGAACTTCTCATAAATCTCTTCTATCTCCGAGTATTTATCCTCATCATCATCCTCCATCGATCCTATGCACACTTCATAAGCATTCTGCGCCGTCTCCATGGATTTCTCCAATAACGACAAACGACCAGACAAATAATTTGCAGTACGAGTGCTGGACCCTCTCTTAGCAAAATTTGAAATATCTTTCTGCAATTGAGTAAGTACTCGTGTGAGTTTATTTTGTTTCATAATTAAATATGCCTTTATTTGTAGATAAACACGTAAAAATAATAAATTTGAATGCACTTACTTGCAAATCTCTGCAACTCCAGGTCTAATACGACAAATTGTATTGTACTTGGTTCCTTGTTCTTCAGATGACGTCACAGAACACATCAAAAACAAATCCAGCAGCCGCTCAAGAAATTCAGGATTAGCACCTCCTCCAGGACACAAAATGCACACAAAAATCTAACAAATGTTAATTGAGATAATAAAATCGTTTATTCAAGCGCTTGTGCTGTGTTGAGAAAAATTTTCTTAAAAAATCCGGGTCGAGGACCAAATGTTCGACTTTGAACTGATTGTGACAGTTTGACCGGTTCTTTCTTCAAAAAAAAAAAAAACAAAATCTTCTCGTTCTCGTGTACGTTATAAAACAGAATTGTATATTTTCGAATTGCCCCTTATTAATCTTTTTTTTATATACATACATAGGTATTTGACATATATGATACAATTGACATTTGTTGATTATTATAGGACAATTTCCCTGATGTTGTGGGTGGGTGAATTGCGCACTATTGGATGTTTGTTTCTGATGACTTTCTGTCAATTGTGAGGTTTATGTCATAAGCAGCTGGTATTGTGCCCATATCTCAAGCACGAGAAACACAATCGATTCTTCTTAACGAAGTTCCATCTTTGCACAGTATCCAGGTCGACATAGGCACTACACTGAGGAACCGGGTGCAACTTTAGCTTACAATGACGGCATGTAACGCTTCTGCTGGCAGTAAATGTAGACTGGATCATATTTTCATCTTGAGATTCTGGCTGCTTGTCTGTAAGAAGGATCGTGTTTAGTTTGAGGTTGTAATTAGACTTACCCCGTGGTTGCAAAGAAGTACTTGTTACCAAGCACACAAGTCTGGCGATTCTAGTTAACCACTCGTCGAAGTGTTTGACAGTTGGATATGGCTGGATGAGGATACTTTGTTGGGCCCACTCTAAGTGCTTGCTCATCGGCAGCTTGCCTATGAGTTCATCAAGAAGCGTGGGGTTGGCGAGATGCTGATGTAAACCACAAACTTCTAGAAACGTGGATAAGTTTTGCACAACGGTGGCGAATGGAACCAGCATCTCCAACGAGCATCTGAACGAGGAAATCACAGGTGACAACGTTCTCATACCTTGTGACGAAAAACTTCCTTTAATTTGAAACCTTCTGCAGTGCTCTCCTATGTAACGAACAACGGAGAGCGACTCATAGCTTTTATTATCCAAGGTGGATGCAAACTACAGTCAACTCGACAAGGAAGCCACAGCTATATTTAGGGGACAGAATACATTTTTCAATTACTGTTATGGCCAAGAATTCACGTGTATGGCCATGAATACATAATTAGTAGTGAACATATTCAAATGTGCGATGATATATACAGTTCAATAACGGTTTAACACTTCCCCTATCATCGTACATTGATCAAGCCTTAAAACATTTAAATCTCCAAATTCAATTCATATTTCTTAACTAGTTAAACATAATAATTTTAAAAATTCAAGTAATTAATTGATACTTTAGCAGAAAAACTTAATACAATTCATATGTTTTGATTTGCCTAATGGCTTTGTCAGAACATCCGCAATCATGTTTGTAGTGGCAATATATTCAACATTAATTTCATTATTCTTTTGTTCTTCACGAGAAAAATGATAGCGGATGTCTATGTGCTTAGTTCTGTTATGTTGTATATTATCTTTTGATAAACCAATGGCTCCTTGACTGTCACAAAATGCTACAGTTGGTTTATCAATTACTCCAGAAATACCCATTTGAAATAAAAGTCTTCTAACATGGATTACTTCTTTGGTGACTTCACTGAGTGCCATGTATTCAGCCTCCCCAGTTGAAAGTGCAACTGACTTTTGCCTTTTTGATTTCCAACAGATGGGACTTCCTGCCAAAATAAGCATATATGCTGAATACGACCTTCGGTCTTCGGGGTCGTTAGCCCATTAGCTTGAAATCGATGGTACCTTTTAAATATCTCAGAACTCTCTTTGCTGTGTAGATCTGTATGATTCAGAATCTGCTCAAGAAACTCGCTGCGAATGCTATATCTGGACGAGTGGAATTAGCAAGATATAACAATCTCTCTGTATGGAACCATCTCAGCATCTTCAGTAACTGCTGCTTTACTGAACAAGTTTTTCATTTGACCATTGTCTAAAGGCGTGGCAGCTTCCTTTGCATTTGTCATTCCAAATCTCTCCAGCAAATTTTCGATGTAATTTCTTTGACTAATTTCTATTTTTCCGGTATTTCCATCTCTTGTTACATTTATTCCCAAAATCCACCTTACCCAGATCCTTTATGTAAAATTTATTCGCTAGGTGTTTCTTCGTCTTTTCCAGGAGCTTTAAATTATCTGATGCACTCAATAAATCGTCGACATATATCACGATGATGACGGTCCCATGTTCCTTCGTTTTCACATAAAGGCATTGATCGGATGTAGCTTGCACAAAACCTATCTCGCTTAAGAACCCATTTAACTTTTTATGCCATTGGCGTCCAGCTTGTTTCAAACCATAAAGTGGTCGAAGTAGCTTACATACCTTATGAGAATTGGTATTTCCTCCTGGATATTTTGGTTGTTCCATATAAATTTCGTCGTCTAAGCGGTAATGACATCCATTTGGTGAAAATGTAGACTCTTTAAGGCACAAACTGCAAACAGCGTACGAATAGCTTCGTACCTCGCTACTGGTGCAAAAACTTCGTCGAAATCTATCCCAAAATTTTACTCACAACCTCGGGTAACAAGCCTCGCTTTATAACGGTTGACTGTTCCATCTTCCTTTCGCTTGATGCAAAACACCCACATTTGCTGAGAGCCGTTTTGTTTTCAGTTCGTTTAACCAGTACCCAAGTGTTGTTCTTGTCCAAAGACATTAGCTCTGAGTTCATTGCTTCCATCCATATTATTCGATCGTTACTTTGCATAGCTTCCTTGAAAGATAAAGGCTCTATTAATTTATTGCAAGCTAACAAATTTACCTCATTTTGAAAAATCTTCTTCCCGGATCGTAAAGTCATTACAGGTTTTTGTTTTTATTTTTCGTCATCAAATGTGTTTTGAGAAATCTTCTTACTAAGTTCTGGAGACATGATAAGTAATTTCTGCTTCTCTTCATCGTCTTTCCCATCGCTACTACTTCCAGATACATACGAATTGGAATCATCATCATCTATCGATTTCGGTTGTTTCACAGGTTTCACAGGTTCTCTGAATTCCTTTAGTTTATCTCGTTCTTCTTCTTTGGATTCTATTCTATTATTCTACCCCAGGGCAATCTGCTGTTGTCCAATGCATAGTTGTTTGGGTTTACCTCTTCGAAGAACTTAACGTCTCTGCTCTTAATCACCTTGTTTGTTTCAGCATCCCAAATCCTGTATGCCTTTGATTCTTTAGAATATCCCACTAAACGAAATTCCTTTCTTTCGGATCAAGCTTTGTTCTTCCTGGTCCCTTTTGAAGTGCGAAAACTCTACTTCCAAACGATCGAAGAAAACTTACATTCGGCTTTTTCCCATTCCAGATTTCAAAAGGTGTTTTATTTTCTAGGACGCTGGTAGGGCATCTGTTCCGTATGAACGTTGCAGTATTAATAGCTTCAGCCCATAGATTTTTTGGAAGTTCAGCCTCGATTAACATACATCTGGTCATGTCTAAGAGAGTGCGATTAAAACGCTCGGCGATTCCATTTTGCTGTGGTGTATATGATACTGTTAACTGCTGACTTATCCCTTCCTTTTTTAAAAACTCTTTAAATTCCTTTGACAAATATTCCGCACCATTATCGCTCCTCAATCGTTTTATCTTCTTTCCGGTTTGCTTTTCTGCGCGGAACTTGAATTCTTTGAATGCACTAAATACTTCCCCTTTTGCTTTTAAAAAAAAATATTTCAATGTATCGTGAGCTTTCGTCAATTAAACTTACGAAATATCTAGCGCCTCCAATTAATTTTGCGCTCATGGGTCCACATATGTCCGTGTGCACAGTTTCAAGTTTTTCACTGTCGATTTTGTTTGAAGTATTAAACGACTTTTGGCACATTTTTCCTTTTTCGCATATTGCACAATTTATTTTCACATTTGAGAACGTTTCCTTAATTCCGTTAACTAAGTTATCAATTTTTAACGTTTTTAATTGTTTAAAATTTAAATGCGCAAATCGTTGATGCCACCTTATCAAATTTGTGCAATCACTTGAGACACACGACAGCACTTCACCATTTTTTCCACTCCTCTTAACTTCGTCTATGATGTACAGCTTTCCTGTCTTCTTTGTTTTGAAAAGAATACTTCCATCACTTTTCCTTACAGTGGCAACGTTATGCATAAACGAAAAAGACAGTCCATTCTTTGTTGCTTGTGAAATCGACAATAACTTCCCGCATTTGAAGTTTAACGGTATCACCATCGCATGATTTTAAATTCACATTAACATGTCCAATTCCATGAGATTCTAGAAATTCTGCTCCAGCTGTATTTATTGCTGAACGGTTCATATTATCCCATCTCACAAATTTACTTTTGTCGTTACACATGTGAGTGCTTGCACCACTATCAAGACACCAACTACTGTTTAATACTTCATCATTACCCATACTTAATGCAGATGCAAAGGCATTTTCATCAGCCATCTGCCAATTTGTTGCTCTTGTATGTTTCTTCGCATGACACTCACGAGCAATGTGTCCCATTCTACCATAGTTATAGCATTTAATATTTGGTTTATGTCGTTGTTTTTGTTTTTCATTTTTGTTTCCTTTCAACGTTGTGTAGCCTCTGTGTTGATATTTTTCGTGTGATATTAATGCTTGCGTGTTTGCGTCATCAGTCGTCTCCAAGTTTTGCGTTTTGGGTGCATCCTCTTCCAATAATTTAATTTTGAGTATATTTATGTCCGGCAGTTCATTCCTTGTTTCTATGGCGACACAAAAATTCTCAGACTCCTCTGCAGGGTATTTAGCATCATGATCGATAGTTCTTTTGGAATTGTTATCCCAACTTCTTCCAATTGGTCCACACGGCTCTGGAAATCTCGCAAATGTTGCTGCATATTATGGTGCTGGTGCTTTTTCATTTCGAAAACTTGCCTGTACAGCATGATTTTCTTAGTTGGTCCTTTTGACTTATGGATCTTTTTCAATGCATTCCAAGTTTCGTGGTTGTTCCCTTTATGTAACCCATTTGCTTTTCTTTTACGCTAAGAAAAATCATCGCTTGGGCTTTTGCGCCATTGTTGATCCAAACATCGCTTCCAGATTTGTCTTCTGTGCTGTGCCCCAGAGAACCATTTGTGTATCCCCACAGATCACTGCAAATTAGTACACTACGCATCTGTAGTTCCCAGGACTCATAATTGTCCTCATCGAGTTTCTCTATTTGTGACACATTCATTTTGCAATGCACAAACACTTTATTATTATTATTATTTTTCAACCACTGGGCTCATAACCTGTTGAGCAGAATATATGTATGTATATGCGTAAAAAGAGTGAAATACAAAACACAAAGTAACTTAGCATATGAAAACAGAAATGAAAGAATACATAAGTAGTAGTGAACATATTCAAATGTGCGATGATATATACAGTTCAATAACGGTTTAACAGTTTCTAAACCATATGTGCTTTAAGGAACGTTCTCACAGTTTTGTCAATTTCTGCGAAATTTCGCTGTAGAATATTCCTTTGTTCTTCCAGATTATTCTTTCGTTCGTCCATTTTCTGTTGAGGACCGTGCAGGCTGTTCTTCTGTTCATCTATATTTGTTTTCTGTTCATTAATTTTTTATTCGGGGCTATTATTTTGTTCGGCTAGTTTTTTCTTTTGATCGCCCAGGCTATTCTTCTGTTCGTCCATTATTTGTTCAATGCTTTTCTTTGGTTCGTTCATTTTTAACAAGACGAGTTGCATATTATTGTCGGTATTTACAAATCTGTTCTTCCTCGTCAACGTGAAACATAGATCAACTAACTTAGAAGGCAAACTCTAGTAATACTTTTGCAAACCCTTAAGCGGCATATACACAGGTCAAAAGCTCATCAAGCATGTGAGAGTGCATTAGTGAAAATGAGACACGTATACGTTGTGTGTTTGCTTGAAGCAAAATCAAAATGTTTGGATTTTTGCTCAATCAGCTAGAAAGGATTGATATAGCGTACTATACTTGTACATTGGTAATTGCACCGCGATTCCTTTTGTTCAACTCGGATTTAGGTTGGATGAGGGTCAACTACAATAGTTTTCGACATACTATAACAAAAATATTTTATTTTCTTACACACAATAGGCCCCATCCCACTTCTGACACCAGTGTAAAATGTTTGTGTGGGTTCAAATGATAGAGCTTATTCTTTTCAATATAATCGCTTTATTCAAAACAATTACAATTTACAATTCTATCGTTTTTCTTAACAAAAGGTTGTTTACATTATCTTTTAACGGGTGACCAGATAGCAATGATAGCTTTTCCAATTGTTATGTTTCAGCAGTTGTCAAACTTACCAGTGACATCCAAATTTCAGTGAGGTTTGCAATTTCATCGCGCATTGTTTTACGCTTACCGAGCGTGCGGAAATTATTAAAAAATATCGAAATTCCGACTCAGTTGTAATTACGTCATAATGGCTTCAGTGTGCAGGCAATTTTTCGTACCGTGGAAAAATTTGACCGTGAGCACACTCTTTTGAATCTTAAGCCACCAACCAAATACATATTGATGCGAAATAAAGAAAACATAGCCGCTACGGCCAGTATCGAAGAAGACGCATAAATGTCGATTCGGCGCCGATCAGCTGAATCGGACATAGCCAGAGCTTATTTTGCGGTTGGATTTGGGCCAACTTCCGTATAAGATTGTGCTGACGTAAAAATTGAACCTATACGACCATAAACAATGCCGTGATTTCGCTAATTGGTCGCTGGATATGTTGGCCGGCGATCCGGACTTTGGCCAACAAATTATCTTATCGGTATCCCTACAAGCAAAATTGGGGCGAACACAATCCGAAAGTGTTCGGCTAAACATCACTGCATCCACAAAAATTGACTGTTTGGTGCGGTTTATGGCATGGCGGCTACGTCGGACCTTATTTCTTTAGAAATGAGAAAGGAGACTCCGTCAATGGTCTCAGGTATAGGTTGATGTTAATCGACTTTCTGTGGTCAGAGCTCGACAACATCGATATATTCGAGCTGTGGTTCCAACAAGGCGGCGCAACGCTCGAAGTTGTGAAGGATAAATTTGGCAACTGGGTCATCCCACGGCGGGCGTTCATCAATTGGCCGCCGAGATCATGCGATTTGACGCCAATCGATTATTTTCTTTGGGGATACGTCAAATCCTTAGTCTGGAAGTCAACCACTTTCGACGAGCTCGAGGCCAACATTCGACACGCTATTGCCGGAATAACGCCGAGTCATCAAAAATTGGCCCGACCGCTCGAAGCCCTACCAGCGAGGCCGAGGTTGCCATTTGAATGATGTGCTATTCCACACATAATGGTATGAATGTACGAGTAACTTCAAAATAAAGCCAGAATTGATTTTATATCTTACACCGTTTTTGTTTTATTTAAAAAAATTTTCCTATTGTTTTTATCTGGTCACCCTATACTTAAATCACTGCTCGTAATTCACCTTTCAAATTACACTTTAGAACTGTCTTCACTTCAATCCCCATTTACAATGCTCCGAGATCCGATACGTTGTTCGAAAAAGAGAGCGCATGAGCTGGCAAAAATATTTCCGTAACATGTACTTCAATGTGTTTCTTTACAATAATGCGAGTCTCGGAGCAAGCATCGCAGTCAATTTCGAAAAGCTGGAAAACTCTCGTATCTCGCAATGCGTGACAGCTAAATTGTTGTTGTTTTCATTTTGAGCTTATTATTTGTGAGTGGTGTTTTGGCGCATCATTGTAAGCAGACGTCCGATGTCCGAATGCGAGAGTTCTCGCATTCAAATTCGAATGCGACCCTAGTATTGGATCTCGAAGCATTGTAAATGGGGCTTCAGTGGGATACTAGTATTTATACAACCTGCCATTTTTCGAAAACTTACTGTCCTAGCCAGCTGTCCATACTATTCTCCATTTTGCCAGAACATTCACTATCAGTTCTAAAAATTTTCCATTATCTCTTTAAAATATTATTTTTCTGTTATACAAATAGAGAAGATACTGTTTTCTGTCAAAATAAGAGATTATAACAATATGTAACTTCTAATATTTGCCGCTCTAATTGCTTCAAGTAAATAAGTTCCACCTTTGTATTTTAGTTTAGCTGTGAACCAGTGTTATAATATTGGCTAATGGTTTATGCTTAGAGTAGCTGTGAAACAGAAGTTTTCTTCTATGATAAATTGTCGGCTATTTTAGTTTTAAGTAGATGTCACTAAATTAAAACTAAATTGAATTATAGCATGTCAATTGTTATATGTATTTATACTGTGATAACCACTCAAATGTGAGCAGCGACATCTAGCAGAAAATGTCGAAACTCGAAGGTTTCGATACTGGATTAGCAACTGGAGAGTAGAATCGAATTTTCTAGCAAATTGGAAATTGTATGGGACGCTGGATGGCGAGGATTGTTCTCGAAGTATGTCATTCGAGTATAAATACCAGCATCCCAAAGGTATGCAAATCAGTTCTAAAGTGTAATTTGAAGTGTTAATTAGGAGAAGTGATTAAGTGGTTTAAGTAAAAGATAAGAAAAGTATAAGTGGTTGAGAAATTGGATTGTACTGAGAGAAAGAATTAAATAGTGAATTGTAACTGTACTGAATAAAGGGATTTGTATTGAAAAGAATAAGTTCTATTATTTGTACCCACACAAACATTTTACAATACATTTAGCAGAGATGCGAACTAATATTTGATTTTTTACCAGCTTTCACCACAAATAATAAATAATCGTAAATGTACATTTTCCGAATAAGTTCGGTGTTGCTCAATGCTTGGAAATTTATCAAATTTTGTAGGTACTTAATGTCCTGAGCACCAAATTTGACAAACATCCAAATCGGAAAATTGCTCTGCGCCTATATACATATGTATATCTTCAACCCCATAACAAGTATTAGTCCTTAACACCTCGTGCTTCAAATACCAATCAGTTTTATAGTGTGGTGCAATGTCATACCCACCCCCTCCAGCACTTCCAACATCTTGGGCCATTGTTAGGGCAAAGCACTTTTCCTCGTTGTCCTAGTCGTTTGCATACCTCCAGACGTGGAGGTAAAAAAAATGCCACCAAGGGGCGCTGAAGGCACTTTACCGGGCGTCAATAGGTTCTATCACAGAAAATAAATCTATACAGATGTCTCATTCGTATGGGAAGATGTGTCCTATGAAAATGAAATCGAGCTAAAAAAGAGCTTTTTAAAGACTGCAAGTTCTTACAAAGAGCAGAAAAATCATTTTATTTCTTCTCGCTTTTTGCTCTTGCCACTTGTCCCTCACCAATACAAAGTCGTTTACTTCCTATCAAACTCTTATGCAAAAATAATATTGTAGAATGTTTGTGTGGGTACAAATGATAGAACTTATTCTTTTCAATACAAATCCCTTTATTCAGTACAGTTACAATTCACTATTTAATTCTTTCTCTCAGTACAATCCAATTTCTCAACCACTTATACTTTTCTTATCTTTTACTTAAACCACTTATCACTTCTCCTAATTAACACTTCAGATTTCACTTTAGAACTGATTTGCATACCTTGGGGATGCTGGTATTTATACTCGAATGACATACTTCGAGAACAATCCTCGCCATCCAGCGTCCCATACAATTTCCAATTTGCTAGAAAATTCGATTCCACTCTCCAGTCTCCAGACTTTGTTATTCCAATATCGAAACCTTCTGGTCTTCGACATTTTCTGCTAGATGTCGCTGCTCACATTTAAGTGGTTATCACATTGCTCCCTCCCTACAGTTGTTCGTCCCGAACAACTTCGTCATTCAGCATCCCGTTGAAATGACACATTCTATCCAAATGGACCACTTTCAATTTTCCTCGATTCCCACGCTGGATCCGGTAGACAACGTCATTAATGCGGGTTATCACCTTGTATGGACCTTCCCAGTCCTGTTGCAATTTTGGTGATTTGCCTTTCTTACGCTGAGGATTATACAGCCAAACCAGATCTCCTTCGTTGAAACCGGAAGATTTCGCCTTGATATCGTACCTAGTTTTCATGCGGCTGCTTGCTAGCTTCATCTTTTCTCTGGTGTCTTCATGCAATTTACGAATCCTGCTGCGTAAGTCATTCACGTACTCGTTCACCTCTTTGGGCTCCGTCGGTGGGGATCCGAATTTTGCTTCACTTGGCAACCGAATTGTTTGACCAAATAAGATCTCGGATGGTGTGTGTCCTGTTGAGCTATGGACCGCGTTTCGGTAGGCCATTAAGAAGAGGGGTATGTGTCGATCCCAATCCCGCTGGCAGTTGCTGACAACCTTAGATAGATGCTCATTCAAGGTCCGATTGAATCGCTCGACCATTCCATCAGATTGAGGGTGTAGTGGCGTTGTCCTTGTCTTTCTTATTCCCAAATATTGACATATTTCCTGGAAAACTTTTGATTCAAAGTTTCGCCCTTGATCAGAGTGTAGCTCCATTGGGACCCCAAATCTGCTCACCCAGTTGTTGATTATCTGTTCGGCTACGGTCTTAGCCTCTTGATTTGGGATGGCAAACACTTCCGGCCACTTACTGAAGTAATCCATGACTACTAGGGTATATCGGTTTCCATTAAAGGTTTCGGGAAACGGCCCAGCGATGTCGATGGCTATTCGTTCGAAAGGTGCTCCGACATTGTATTGTTGCATTTGTCCATGTGGCTTTACTTTTGGACCCTTGGTAGCCGCACATCTTATGCACTTTTTGCACCAATTCTCGACATCTTGTTTAGCGCTTAGCCAATAGAAACGTTCCCTTACCTTTTCCAACGTCTTGTTTATTCCCAAATGGCCTCCTGAGATTCCGTCATGTATTTCATGGAGCACTTGGTTGACTCTGGACCGTGGCACAATTAGCTGCATACGAGATGTTGTCCCGTCTGCACTTTCCCATTTTCTCTTCAGCAATCCATCTTGCACAAAAAGCGAGTCCCACTGTGCCCAGTATGCCTTCAGAGTTTGGCTCCGATCTGATATCTGCTGCCAGCTTGGTCTTTCCTCGTGTTCCTTCCAGGCCAATATTGGTTCGATGTCATTGTCTGCCTGTTGGGAGGAACGGATTTCGTCTATACTCCAACCCTCTATTGGCTCAGTCCTGATCGTTTGGATAGTTGCGTGTTCTTTCGCTTCTTTACCACTGACTACTTCTGCTGGGAGGCTTTCGTTGCATTGTTTTACCTGTGAGACTGGGATAATTACCCTGGAGTCGACTCCTACTACAGACTTCTGCCCCGCGAAGTAAGTATTTCCTAACTGATGGCTTCTGGAAATTTGACCGGTTTCTTGGTAGCCGTTTCTGCTGGTTTTTCTTTCTATTTGCCTGTAACCACAGTGCATGCAGCCTTCTCGTCGTACTGGTTCTTTACAATGCCCTTGCAGATGTCCTACTTTATCGCAGTCCCAGCAGCGCATCCTTCGTCTCTCCCGCGGGATATTTCGTTGCACAGTAGTTGGTCGTGAGCAGGAGCATTCACCAGATACTATTTCCCTGACGAAATGCATTCCTTTGGAAGCCTGATTGGATGCTTCCATCGCCAGAGCGAAGGCAAGTGCTTCAGCAAGGGTCCTTTTCCCGGCCATCCTTACTGCTGATTGTAGCTTCAAATCTGCAATTCCCCTGATGAATGCGTCCTTTGCCATTTCGTCGATTATTTCTTGGCCTGCGGTGGGATATGACAAATGTGCCAGTCTACTCACGTCTGCTTGGAGCTGTTGCAGTGTTTCTCCTCGTTGCTGCAATTGAACCTTGTAAACTTCCCGCATGTGGCTATCAACAAACCGTTTCTCGATAGCCTGCACTAAAGCCATATAGTCTCTATTCTTTTCGATATCGATTGTTTGTAACAATTCTGCCGCAGTACCGCGTAAGGCCATTGCTAGGGCAAAGCGCTTTTCCTCATTGTCCCAATCGTTTGCATAGGCAGCCATTTCAAACTGCTTCTTATAAGTAGACCATGAGGTCTGGCCATCGAATGAGGGAGGCTTCAAATCTTTTCTCCTTGGACCGCTTAAAGAACATTCTCGCAGTTTCTGTTTTCGCACCGTGTCGAGCTCTTTTGCCAGTTGCTGAACTTTGCTGTCCATTTCTTCGAATTTTTCGCCAACATTCTTCTCTATTGTATCAAATTTGTCATCAACGTTCTTCTCTATTCTATCAAATTTGTCATCAACGTTCTTCTCTATTCTTTCAAATTTGTCATCGATTTCTTCGAATTTTTGCTGGAGAGTGTTATTTTGTTCTTCCAGTTTTTGTTCTAGACTATTCTTTTGTTCGTCGAATTTTTGTTCAATGCTGCTCTTCTGCTCGTCTAGATTTTTCTTTTGTTCATCCAGCTTTTGCTCGAGTCTATTCCTTTGTTCTTCCAGATTATTCTTTTGTTCATCCAGCTTTTGCTCGAGACTATTCTTTTGTTCTTCGAGATTATTCTTTTGTTCATCCATTTTCTCTTGAAGACCGTCCAAATTTTTCTTCTGTTCGTCCATTTTAAACAAGAGGAGTTGCATCATCGCGGACATGTCACTGCCGGTACTTGTCTGTTCATCCTCGTCAACATCAAAGGAATATGCATCAGGATCATGACCCTCGTTGTTCAAAGCCTCCTGAAGTCTGAGCACCAGGTCACTTTTTCCTCCACTGGCGCTGAGGCTTCTCTTGTTCAACTCGGATTTGAGTTGGACGAGGGTCAACTGCAATAGTTTTCGACCCATTCTAGCTTTTTCAAATAGTCAGAAAACACTTTTTTTTTTTTTGTTTTTGTTTACACACAATAAGTCCTATCCCACTTCTGACACCAATGTAAAATGTTTGTGTGGGTACAAATGGTAGAACTTATTCTTTTCAATACAAATCCCTTTATTCAGTACAGTTACAATTCACTATTTAATTCTTTCTCTCAGTACAATCCAATTTCTCAACCACTTATACTTTTCTTATCTTTTACTTAAACCACTTAATCACTTCTCCTAATTAACACTTCAGATTTCACTTTAGAACTGATTTGCATACCTTGGGGAAGCTGGTATTTATACTCGAATGACATACTTCGAGAACAATCCTCGCCATCCAGCGTCCCATACAATTTCCAATTTGCTAGAAAATTCGGTTCCACTCTCCAATCACCAGACTTTGTTATTCCAATATCGAAACCTTCTGGTCTTCGACATTTTCTGCTAGATGTCGCTGCTCACATTTAAGTGGTTATCACACTATAATTCAATTTAGTTTTAATTTAGTGACATCTACTTAAAACTAAAATAGCCGACAATTTATCATAGAAGAAAACTTCTGTTTCACAGCTACTCTAAGCATAAACCATTAGCCAATATTATAACACTGGTTCACAGCTAAACTAAAATACAAAGGTGGAACTTATTTACTTGAAGCAATTAGAGCGGCAAATATTAGAAGTTACATATTGTTATAATCTCTTATTTTGACAGAAAACAGTATCTTCTCTATTTGTATAACAGAAAAATAATATTGTGATAACCACTCAAATGTGAGCAGCGACATCTAGCAGGAAACTCGAGGACTAGAAGGTTTCGATACTGGATTAGCAACTGGAGAGTAGAATCGAATTTTCTAGCAAATTGGAAATTGTATGGGACGCTGGATGGCGAGGATTGTTCTCGAAGTATGTCATTCGAGTATAAATACCAGCATCCCAAAGGTATGCAAATCAGTTCCAAAGTTGAATTTGAAGTGTTAATTAGAAGAAGTGATTAAGTGGTTTAAGTAAAAGATAAGAAAAGTATAAGTGGTTGAGAAATTGAATTGTACTGAGAGAAAGAATTAAATAGTGAATTATAACTGTACTGAATAAAGGGATTTGTATTGAAAAGAATAAGTTCTATCATTTGTACCCACACAAACATTTTACAATATTTTAAAGAGATAATGGAAAATTTTTAGAACTGATAGTGAATGTTCTGGCAAAATGGAGAATAGTATGGACAGCTGGCTAGGACAGTAAGTTTTCGAAAAATGGCAGGTTGTATAAATACCAGTATCCCACTGAAGCCCCATTTACAATGCTGCGAGATCCAATACTAGGGTCGCATTTGAATTTGAATGCGAGAACTCTCGCATTCGGACATCGGACGTCTGCTTACAATGATGCGCCAAAACACCACTCACAAATAATAAGCTCAAAATGAAAACAACAACAATTTAGCTGTCACGCATTGCGAGATACGAGAGTTTTCCAGATTTTCGAAATTGACTGCGATGCTTGCTCCGAGACTCGCATTATTGTAAAGAAACACATTGAAGTACATGTTACGGAAATATTTTTGCCAGCTCATGCGCTCTCTTTTTCGAACAACGTATCGGATCTCGGAGCATTGTAAATGGGGATTGAAGTGAAGACAGTTCTAAAGTGTAATTTGAAAGGTGAATTACGAGCAGTGATTTAAGTATAGGGTGACCAGATAAAAACAATAGGAAAATTTTTTTAAATAAAACAAAAACGGTGTAAGATATAAAATCAATTCTGGCTTTATTTTGAAGTTACTCGTACGTTCATACCATTATGTGTGGAATAGCACATCATTCAAATGGCAACCTCGGCCTCGCTGGTAGGGCTTCGAGCGGTCGGGCCAATTTTTGATGACTCGGCGTTATTCCGGCAATAGCGTGTCGAATGTTGGCCTCGAGCTCGTCCAAAGTGGTTGACTTCCAGACTAAGGATTTGACGTATCCCCAAAGAAAATAATCGATTGGCGTCAAATCGCATGATCTCGGCGGCCAATTGATGAACGCCCGCCGTGGGATGACCCAGTTGCCAAATTTCTCCTTCACAACTTCGAGCGTTGCGCCGCCTTGTTGGAACCACAGCTCGAATATATCGATGTTGTCGAGCTCTGACCACAGAAAGTCGATTAACATCAACCTATACCTGAGACCATTGACGGAGTCTCCTTTCTCATTTCTAAAGAAATAAGGTCCGACGTAGCCGCCATGCCATAAACCGCACCAAACAGTCAATTTTTGTGGATGCAGTGATGTTTAGCCGAACACTTTCGGATTGTGTTCGCTCCAATTTTGCTTGTAGAGATACCCGCTGAGCTAAAAATGGGCATCGTCCGATAAGATAATTTGTTGGCCAAAGTCCGGATCGCCGGCCAACATATCCAGCGACCAATTAGCGAAATCACGGCATTGTTTATGGTCGTATAGGTTCAATTTTTACGTCAGCACAATCTTATATGGAAGTAGGCCCAAATCCAACCGCAAAATAAGCCGGGTTGACTCTCTGGCTATGTCCAATTCAGCTGATCGGCGCCGAATCGACATTTATGGGTTTTCTTCGATACTGGCCGTAGCGGCAATGTTTTATTATATATTTTTGTTATAGTGTGTCGAAAACTATTATAGTTGACCCTCATCCAACCTAAATCCGAGTTGAACAAAAGGAATCTCGGTTTCAGTGGAGGGAGGAAAAAGCGACTTGCTGCTCCAACTTCAAGACGCTTCGAACAACGAGCGACATGATCCAGATACATTCTCCTTTCACGTCATAGATGAACTAACATAGATGACAAACGTTCCAGATATTGGGGATTCTGATTAATGTAATTATCATCAATGCAATTTACCTCCCATTTTACACAAAACCCTCCCATTTTACTCAAAAAGCGACATCCACATTACACATACATTGTGAACCGTACGTGAAAATCGCTCTCATTCTAGCAATTTTGCTTGTAAATTACTCTCATTCTAGTAAATTCTGCCAGGTTATAGAGAAGTGCAATGTGTTGGTAATTCACTTACAGTGCGAGGGTAATGAAACGATTTTTCACACGAAAATCTCATGAATTAGCTGAAATTAAGTTCACCGAGTGATTTTATAAATTTCCTTCGCATGGACGAGCAAGTATACGATCAACTTATTCAAATGATAATTCCCAAAATTATAACAAAAGACACAAGAGATACGCGAGATGCTATTCCTGTCTGTATATATATATATATGATTAACTTCTAGAAATTTCAAAATAAAATGTTTACCCTCCATTTTCATTAAACATTACACCGTTAAAAAATATTACTGCTGCCTGCTTGCGATGTTGCCTCGTGGCTATCCAGGCGAAAAGAAGCAAATGCTTCATCAAGCAGGCAATTACCAATATACGAGTATAGAACGCTATATCAATCTTGTCTACCAGATTGAGCAAAAATCCAAACATTTTGATTTTGCTTCAAGCAAACACACAACGTATACGTGTCTCATTTTCACTAATGCACTCTCACATGCTTGATGAGCTTTTGACCTGTGTATATGCCGCTTAACGGTTTGCAAAAGTATTACTAGAGTTTGCCTTCTAAGTTAGTTGATCTATGTTTCACGTTGACGAGGAAGAACAGATTTGTAAGTACCGACAATAATATGCGACTCCTCTTGTTAAAAATGAACGAACCAAAGAAAAGCATTGAACAAATAATGGACGAACAGAAGAATAGCCTGGGCGATCACAAGAAAAAACTAGCCGAACAAAATAATAGCCCCGAATAAAAAATTAATGAACAGAAAACAAATCTAGATGAACAGAAGAACAGCCTGCACGGTCCTCAACAGAAAAGGGATGAACGAAAGAATAATCTGGAAGAGCAAAGGAATATTCTACAGCGAAAGTTCGCAGGAATTGACGAAACTGTGAGAACGTTCCTTAAAGCACATACATATGGTTTAGAAACTGTTTAGTCTTTTCATAGGAAAAACTTCAAACCATTTAATTTTTACATCGATAATGATAAACAAAGTAACTTTTCATGAACGGTCCATCAAAATCCACCTGTACCCTTTGCCATGGACGAGCTTTATTTTCAAATTGATGCAATACTATCTTATTTGGTTTTAATTTTATTCTTATTGTTCTCGAAATGTAATTGGTACTATAATTCGGATTCTGCGGTAAACACATAAATCCTACAACAAGAATTCACTCTCCCACAAAACGTAATTTTTTTCAGACTCCATCCGATCTGCAGTTGAATAAGTAAGAATGACTACTCCTTATCCCACCGGACTTCTCTCCGTATCTTCTAATATGTGACGGGCAAAGCTTCGCTCCAGATTTGATGGGTTTCGAGTAAGCCAACTTGACCGTCTTTATTTGTTGGCTGTCTGGATAAAAAATCAATATTAGTGTGGTTTTTTCAATTTCTGTATTTGATGGTGTATTTGAATCCGCGTAGGAAATGGGCGTAATGCAACAAACGTTGAGCGGTAACTAATGTCAAATTTTTCTGAGGACTAAATATTAATGTAAGTGGCTTTTTGTCTGTGAATCAGCGTGAATTCTTGGTCATAACAGTAATTGAAAAATTTATTCAGTCCCCTAAATATAGCTGTGGCTTCCTTGTCGAGTTGATTGTAGTTTGTTTCCACCTTGGATAATAAAAGCTATGAGTCGCTCTCCGTTGTTCGTTACATAGGAGAGCACTGCAGAAGGTTTCAAATTAAAAGAAGTTTTTCGTCACAAAGTATGAGAACGTTATCACCTGTGATTTCCTCGTTCATCTGTTAGAATGATATCTGACAGTCAGATATCCATATAAATTCGGTGTTCTTTTTGAGTAATTTGTAGATATGATGGAGTTTTGTAGCAACGTCCATAATAGGTTTATGGTAGTAACTGACCAATTGTGTCAAAGTTTTGTCTAAGTTTTGTAAGGCCAGTTAGGGGTTTTGTGTTTTGTATAAACCTTCTCTGTCAATTCGAGGGAGTGTACATCTTTTGGCAGCTTCATTGAGAGTTGAGCCTGTTACAATAAATTCGTCAAAAAAGCATGCAGTACCTTCAAGATCGTTTATTATATATTGGTCCATGGATCTATGTCATATATTCGGTGTAGTTTTAACTTATCGTATGTAGAAGCAGTTTGAAATGGCTGCCTATGCAAACGACTAGGATAACGAGGAAAAGTGCTTTGCCCCAACAATGGCCTTGCACGGTCCTGCAGCAGAATTGTTGCAAACAATAGACATCGAAAAGCATAAAGATTATGTGAATTTAGTACAGGCTATCGAGAAACGGTTTGGAGAAGGAGATTTAAAAGGTCCAAACTCTAAGCCGAAGTGAGTAGACTGGCCCATTTGTAATATCGCAGTGCCGGTCAGGAAATTAACGACAAAATGGCAAAAGACGCATTCATCAGGAGAATTGCAGATTTGAATCTACAGTTAGCAGTACGGATGCCCGGGAAAAGAACCCTTGCTGAAGCACTTGCATTCGCTCTGGCAATGGAAGCAGCCCGTCATATACGGCCACTGGACCACCATCCACGTCTCGCTAGCAAAACGATGCAATAAAAGTCTTTTGATGGAAGTAGTCAGTGGTAAGGAGAAATAGATGGCAACAATAGACAGCGGTGCTACGGCTTCAATCATCATGAGTGATCTTGTGCAAAAGTCTTGGTTGCATAACTTCATGAGAGAACATGGACTTGTAGTCGACTTGGGAGCACAAACTCTGAAATACGAAAACATGGAGATACCAATGATATACGGAAACGCCAATACCTCAGTCTTAAATGTCTTCATCCGCAGAAATCAGAGTCTAGAGCCTTCGTTAGAAGCAATTTTGTGGGCAAAATTGGAAAGTGGGCCTGGTAGCCACTGATTCTATTTGATGGAGCCAGAAAATAGATGAGACTTCATGGTGGGATAGACCTCAGTGGAGCCAAAGAACAACGTGGTCCCTGTAAGGATTCTAAATCCAAAGATATTCAGTGTAAAGGTGAAAAAGGGAGAGATAGTGGGAAAATGCGTACCTGTTGGGGCTATAGCGACCACAACAGAAACAAAGGGTGCAATACCGGTCGCAACAGTTTAGAGCATAAAAATCAAGAACAAAATTCTCAGCCTCTGTAATCTGGACGAAGACCAGTGAATCCTTACAAGAAAACCCGTGAGTACGCTGATATATTTGCTATACGAGCCGGAGAATATGGACGCACGCATATTGTTGGTGTCAACACAACGTTGACACCGGAGACGGTGTCCGTGGGCATCTTCAGTGGTCCTTGTGAAGAAGAAAGATGGCAGCACGATGTTTTGTGTTGATAAACACAGGTAGATTGTCAGTTTTCTTGAGAGTGAAGTTCACATGGACAGACTTGTTTTCATTAAGCGCAATTCACCAAGTCTTTGTCTAATCGTTAATCCGTGTAAGGGCGCGTTGTAACTTAGCAGTTGCTTCTTCGACGGTTTTAGCTGTTGCCAAAATGGCAGTGTCAGCAGTTTGCAGTATGTCGCTGGTAAAAAGAAAATATAGCAGGGGCCATGTACACTTACTTGCGGCACCCCCGCCTTTATTGTCTTAAAAGTGGAATATTCGTTTGCGTGTCTGACACGGAAGAGTCGGTCATCTAGGTATGAACTTAGAATATGAGACAATTGCTCGGGTAGGACTTGTCGAAGTTTAAATTTTAGGCCCTCGTGCCATACCTTATCAAAAGCTTGCGAAACATTAAGGAATGCGCTTGAACTGACTAACTTACACTCGATTGTTCGTTCAATTACATCGGTTATTCGATGCACGGTTATTCGATCAACAGTAGAGTGTTGGCTTCTAAAGCCAAATTGATGATCGGGGAAGAGGCGATTTTTTGTCAATAATCGGTTTAAGAAGATTAAGTAAGATTCGCTCGAAGACCTCGGGTATTGGTCTGTATGACGTGACTTCAGTCAGCTGTTTACTGGGTTTCGGAACCATAATAACTTCGGCAACTTTCCACTGATGCGGTACATGCTCTTGTCTTATGGCGGCATTTATAAGATAGAGCAACAAACCTTTTTTCGATAGCGCTTTAATTAACTCTCCCGTAATTAACTCATATCCGGTGGTTTTGTTGGGCTTAAGCGTGACTATAGCATATCTATATTCCCTAAGTGTAGCCTTTTCAATTGGAAGGTTACGTCTAGCGTATTGATATTCTCTGGAAGCACTTGCCCGTCGAATGATTTGAACGTTTCTGCAAGATCTTCTTTCGCTCAGAAATCCTAGTTTCTTCTTATTGACGCCACGTGTATTTGGTGTATTTGGTGCTTTCAACGACTTTTAACGGCCGTCCATATGGAGTAATTGGTATCTTTTGTCGCTGTGAGGCTTTCTAGGTAGTAATAGTTTGTTATTGAAGTCCTTGATCGATTTGTTTAACAAGTTGCAGGGCCTATAAAAGGACGTTTTATCTTGCTGAACCCGAGTTTTGTGCCACTTTATCCGCACTCTTATTTTCTTCCTTATCATTTCTCTGATTTCCGGCGGGTATCTTATGCCGATACTGTCAACTTTGTTACAGTATTTTCGACAACCTCTATTCGGAAATCTTCCCAGTGAATATTTTTGTTGAATAGTCTGGGTGGTCTTTGTTTATTAACCCAGGATTCGCATAATGAAAGGATAATTGGAGAATGATCGGAGGAAAGCTCGAAGCTTTCTTTAACTTTGGCCTAACAAGCCTTTACTCCTTTTCCGATAAAGAAATCTATCATATCGGGTGTTTTGGCGACATCCGAGGGTCAGTACGTCGATCTGCCTGTTGAGTAAAATTGCCAAACACATTCCATGCCAGCTCTGTAGAGAGTTTTGTTTTTTTGTGAGATACATCTTGAGCCCCAAAATGTGTGCTTCGCATAAAGGTCGCCGTCAATAATAAAGATTGGTCCAAGAGGGTTAAATAGGTCAATGAATTTGTATTTTTCTATTTTGCAGAGCGATTGGCAACAGATTGAGGATATACTAAGAGAGTAATTTTTATTTTTAGCGCGCACCGAGGTCATTTGAAATTTGTCAAGTTAAATTTTTGCTTCCAGAGAGTGTTCAATGCAGTCTTTTATAAATAGGGATGACCCGCCTAGTCCGTTTCCCGATGGATGATGAGCGTGGTAGTCGCGGTAACCTTTTAGTTTCACGCGTGATTGTATCGTCAGGTGAGTTTCAGAAATTAAATATATATCAACCGCTTTTTCCTGAATGAATATATTTAGTTCATCAAGCCTTTTCTGTATGCCGTTGGCATTACACGCAAGAATATTGAGCTTCTTTGTCATGATTAGTTACACAGATCTGCCGTTACACGGTTGAGAAGCCGTTTGCCTATTATCTAATTTGTTTTAGTCAGATTTTCTGGTCTCCCGAAAATTACTGAGAAAATATTTGAGGCAGGATCAGGTGATTCACAGCTGGTGGTATTTGCTTGTCGCGCTATTTGCGCGTAAGTTTATTCACTTTGCACTTGCGCATTGTTATTTTTGACGTTGTTGTTATTGGAAATTTTAGCGGCCATCACGGCGTTTGCTATCTTTGTCATCTTTAAAGGCTTCCGGGTTAGACCCCTGTTATGATTTCTCGTACATCGTTTTGGATTGATCCCGTCGTTTTTGCAACTCCTTCGCGACTTCGCAGCCTCGATAGTTAGCTGGATGTTTTTCCCTGCAGTTGATGTATATTGCTGGGGACTCTTTCGTGGCACTGCACTTTCGTGTCAGATGTTTTCCGGCGCATTTCACACAGCGAGGTTCCTTCTGGTAGTAGGCCTGGGTATGGCTGAATCCCTGACAACGTGTACATAGGGGAATCAGCCTCAGTTTTTTCGCAGATGTTCAATTTTGACAACAAGTCCCAAAATTGAATTTATAGAATAAATCCTTTCTAGGCTTTCGGTTTTGTCGAAAGTTGGCCTAAAAAGGGGGAGACCGCGTCTTGAGGTCATCATCTTGCCTTAAACACTGCGCTGTTTTTGCGCAAGTATATTAACGGCGTCGATTATTTTTAAGCCTTTATTTTTAAGGTCAAATAAAATGCTTTCTTTAGGGCAAGAGGCGTGGAAGCCTCTAGCTACCACGCGTATGGGTCTTCCCGCTTTATTTTCATACGTATGCCATTGAATCTGCTCAGCATTTAATTTTTGCGAAAGCGAACGGTAATTATCTGGATTAAGAACATTGATAGTCCATGTATCGTTATTGCGGGATCTTGTCGGTTGAACACAGTGATTTCAAGATTGTGCGCAACTTGTTATAGTCCGAGATAACAAAGACCTTTATTGGAGGCGGCAGTCTTTGTTTGGGTTGCTTTTTTCTTTTGTTGACCTCAACAGTATTAGAGCTGGCTGGCATCTCTTTTCGTACATTTTCAGGCGAGGAATCAGCTTTGCGTTTCTTACCTGGTATTTTTGTAAGTATCCAGTCTGTTTCTCGGACTAGCTCTTCTTCGTCCATGTGAAAATTCGAGTTTTCCTGGCGGTCAAGTCGCGGATCAGACTCGGTTTTAGATAGCGTCTTAATGGCATCTAATTCCTTTTTAAGTTCGGTTCAGAGCAATTCCATATTTTGGAGTCTGGCGCGGAGTTCAGAATTTTCGCGTTCAAGATTTTGCAGCTTATTCGGTGTAATACTATCGTCCAAAGTTACAGATTGTGCTTGGTCTCTGCTTCTACATAATTTTTCCAGCGATCGGCGTGTTGGAGATCTCGTAACCCTTGAGCTTTTTTTGAAGGGGTCCTGGTTTGTATTTGTATTGTGTTTGTAGAATTCATTTTAGCTCCCATGAGTAGCGCAAAAACGGCAGTCCGTCTGTTCAGAGATCCGCATTAGACAGATAAGGCTGATACGGGGGTCGCCAAGTATCCGGATGCTCAGTTAGAGATTGGGCTATTTTTTATACGGGCCCCCAACCTGGCACGAGTCGCTTAACACTTTAATCCGGCCCAGTGGATTTTAGTCGCTTCGGGTATATTCTAGCCCCTAACCCGAAGGTTACAAATGATAGAACTTATTCTTTTCAATACAATCGCTTTATTCGATTCAATTACAAGTCACAATTTAGTCGCTCATCTCAACCACTTATATTTTTCTTATCTTTTACTTAAACCACTTAATCACTTCTCTTAATTCACTTCAAATTCAACTGATGAACTGACTTGCAAATTTTGGGATGCTGATTTTATTCTTCCCTGAGATATTTCGAGAACAATCTGTGACATCTAGCGTTCCATACAATGTTCCATTTCAATCGAATTTTTTCGATTGTACTCTCCATTCACCAATGGTTGAAGTTGAATTTGAACGGTGAATTACCAGAGTGGTTTAAGTAAAGGATAAAGAAAAGTTAAAGTGGTTGAGACAACCGATTGGATTGTGATTTGTAATTGTATGGAATAAAGCGATTGTCTTGAAAGGAATAATTTCTATTATTTGTACCCACAAAAACATTTTATAGTAGCCGTGTTTTATTGGTAGCTGGGTACGCAGCTCAGTAACAAACCCCAATAAAACGCTTTACTCACTCAAACAGTCACTTTCCATCTATATTTCAAAGTGGGTACCAGTGCCATTAGTAGATGTCAAAATCAATCTAAAAAAACAGTTGTTGACATTTGAATATGCTTACGGATATGTCCGAAAAGTATGTCAAAATTAAGAATCTCCAAGTTGCGAGGAATCTCAAAGCTGCTGTCAGCTTTTGCTCTGGTGTTGTTGTCGCAAAGGTTGGCGGCAACTATCGACAAGCTGCGTGGTTGGCGGCGCGAGACAATTTGATAAAATCTCCGAATTTAGGTGAATGTTCAAAATTCCTTTATTTAAAAATTTATAAATTATTTACATAATTATTTACATTTGTGTAAAGCACCAGGTCACTTTTTCCTCCACTGGCGCTGAGGCTTCTCTTGTTCAACTCGGATTTGAGTTGAACGAGGGTCAACTGCAATAGTTTTCGACCCATTCCAGCTTTTTCAAATAGTTAGAAAGCATTTTTTTTTTACACACAATAAGTCCTATCCCACTTCTGACACCAATGTAAAATGTTTGTGTGGGTACAAATGATAGAACTTATTCTTTTCTATAGAAATCGCTCTATTCAATACAGCTACAATTCACTATTTAAATGTTTCTTTCAGTACAATCCAATTTCTCAACCGCTTATACCTTTCTTATCTTTTACTTAAACCACTTAATCACTTCTCCTAATTAACACTTCAAATTTCACTTTAGAACTGATTTGCATACCTTGGGGATGCTGGTATTTATACTCGAATGACATAGTTCGAGAACAATCCTCGCCATCCAGCGTCCCATACAATTTCCAATTTGCTAGTAAATTCGATTCCACTCTCCAGTCATCAATGGTCGAGACTTTGTTATTCAAGTATCGAAATCTTCTGGTCTTCGAGTATCGACATTTTCTGCGCTGTAAATCTAGATGCCGCTGCTCACATTTAAGTGGTTATCACATTGCTCCCTCCCTACAGTTGTTCGTCCCGAACAACTTCGTCATTCAGCATCCCGTTGAAATGACACATTCTATCCAAATGGACCACTTTCAATTTTCTTCGATCCCCACGCTGGATCCGGTAGACAACGTCATTAATGCGGGTTATCACCTGGTATGGACCTTCCCAGTCCTGTTGCAATTTTGGTGACTTGCCTTTCTTACGCTGAGGATTATACAGCCAGACCAGATCTCCTTCGTTGAAACCGGAAGATTTCGCCTTGATATCGTACCTAGTCTTCATGTGGCTGCTTGCTAGCTTCATCTTTTCTCTGGTGTCTTCATGCAATTTATGAATCCTGCTGCGCAAGTCATTCACGTAGTCGTTCACCTCTTTGGGCTCCGTCGGTGGGGATCTGAATTTTGCTTCACTTGGCAACCGAATTGTTTGACCAAATAAGATCTCGGATGGTGTCTGTCCTGTTGAGCTATGGACCGCGTTTCGGTAGGCCATTAAGAAGAGGGGTATGTGTCGATCCCAATCCCGCTGGCAGTTGCTGACAACCTTAGATAGATGCTCATTCAAGGTCCGATTGAATCGCTCGACCATTCCATCAGATTGAGGGTGTAGTAGCGTTGTCCTTGTCTTTCTTATTCCCAAATATTGGCATATTTCCTGGAAGACTTTTGATTCAAAGTTTCGCCCTTGATCAGAGTGTAGCTCCATTGGGACTCCAAATCTGCTCACCCAGTTGTTGACTATCTGTACGGGTACGGTCTTAGCCTCTTGATTTGGGATGGCAAACACTTCTGGCCATTTACTGAAGTAATCCATGACCACGAGGGTATATCGGTTACCATTAAAGGTTTCGGGAAACGGCCTGGCGATGTCGATGGCTATTCGTTCGTAAGGTGCTCCGACATTGTATTGTTGCATTTGTCCATGTGGCTTTACTTTTGGACCCTTGGTAGCCGCACATCTTATGCACTTTTTGCACCAATTCTCGACATCTTGTTTAGCGCTTAGCCAATTGAAATGTTCCCTTACCTTTTCCAACGTCTTGTTTATTCCCGAATGGCGTCCTGAGATTCCGTCATGTATTTCATGGAGTACTTGGCTGACTCTGGACAGTGGCACTATTAGCTACACACGAGATGTTGTCCCATTTGCACTTTCCCATTTTCTCTTCAGCAATCCATCTTGCACAAAAAGCGAGTCCCACTGTGCCCAGTATGCCTTTAGAGTTTGGCTCCGATCTGATATCTGCTGCCAGCTTGGTCTTTCCTCGTGCTCTTTCCAGGCCAATATTGGATCGATGTCATTGTCTGCCTGTTGGGATGAACGGATTTCGTCTATACTCCAACCCTCTATTGGCTCAGTCCTGATCATTTGGATAGTTGCCTGTTCTTTCGCTTCTTTACGGTTGCAGTGTTCGCATATTACTCCGCATGGTCGACGAGAGAGAGCATCAGCATTTGAGTGGAGTGTTCCCTTGCGGTGTTGCACTTCAAAGTCGTAGCCCTGCAACTGCTCGATCCATCTTGCAACTTGGCCTTCAGGGTTCTTAAATTGGAGTAGCCATTTCAGAGCTGCGTGGTCTGTCCGGAGAATGAACTTTTGTCCGTAGAGATACTTATGGAAATGCTTCGTAGCCAGAATTAAAGCCAGAAGCTCGCGCCGGGTTACACGGTAGTTCCTTTCAGATCTGGAGAGTACTTTACTGTAATATGCGACCACTTTCTCTTGACCATCATGAACCTGGGAAATCACAGCTCCGACCCCAACATTGCTAGCGTTTGCGTCCACGATGAACATTTTTCCGGCCGTCGGGTAACCCAAGATGGGGGCATTGCACAGCTGTCGCTTCAGTTCTTGAAATGCTTTTTCGCATTCTCCAGACCACCTGAACTGTCGGCCTTTTTCCGTAAGTTGATGCATGCTCTTTGCAATGCCAGAAAAGTCCTTTACGAACCTTCTGTAATACGTGGCGAGTCCCAAGAAGCTTCTCAGTTGGTGTTTATCTTTTGGAGAAGGCTTCGATTTTGTCAGGATCCGTTCTTACTCCTTCCGCTGATATAATGTGACCCAGATATTTTACTTCCGGACGAAACAAGGCGCACTTTTCTGGGTTGAGCTTTAAATGAGCATTTCATAGCCTCTCAAACACTTCTTTTAAATTTTTGCGGTGGTCCTCGTACGTCTTACCTATGACGATAACGTCGTCCAAATATACTAGGCAGGTTTTCCAGGTGAGACCTTGCAATGTTCGTTCCATTAGTCGCTCGAAGGTGGCCGGAGCGTTGCACAGTCCAAACGGCATCACTGCAAACTGCCAAAGACGGCTTCCTGTAGTGAAGGCAGTTTTCTCACGATCCGCACGATTTATCTCTACCTGCCAGTAACCGCTCTTCAAGTCAAGCGTTGAAAACCATTTCGCTCCAGAAAGCATATCCAAAGTGTCATCGATTCTCGGAAGTGGGTAGCTGTCCTTTTTAGTGACATCATTGACACGTCGGTAGTCTACACAAAATCTCGTGCTGCCATCTTTCTTCTTCACGAGGACCACTGGAGATGCCCACGGACTTTGCGATTATTCAATCACTCCCTCAGCTTCCATCTTCGACATCATTTCGGCAACTTTTGTTTGCTTTGCCAATGGAAGACGCCTTGCAGGTTGACGGATTGGTCGAGCGTCTCCGGTGTCAATGTAGTGTTGAACAATATGCGTACGTACATATTCTCCGTCTTGTGTAACAAATATATCAGCGTACTCACCGATTAGTTTTTCTGCCAGGATTCGCTGATCTTCGTCCAGATTACAGAGGCTGAGAATTTTGTTCTTGATTTTTTTGCTCTGAACTGTTGTGTTGTACCCTTTTTTTCCGTTGTGGTCGATATAGCCTCAACAGGTACGCATTTTCCCCCTATCTCCCCCTTTTTCACCTTTACACTGAATGTCTTTGGATTTAGAATCCTTACAGGGACCATGTTGTTCTTTGGCTCCACTAAGGTCTTTCCCACCATGAAGTCTCTTCTATTTTCTGGCTCCATCAAATGGAATTGGTAGCTACCAGGACCACCTTCCACTTTTGCCCACAAAATTGCTTCTGACGAAGGCTCTAGACTCTGATTGCTGCATATGACGACATTTGAGACTGAGGTATTGGCGTTTCCGTATATCATTGGTATCTCCAGGTTTCCGTATTTCAGGGTTTGTTCCTCCAAGTCGACTATAAGTCCATGTTCTCTCATGAAGTCTGTACCAATGATGCACTCGTCACATATGTCAGCTACCAGAAACGCGTGTTATTCCGGCCAATTGGATTTTTATGCGGACTTCACCATATACCTTAATCGTTGCTCCTGTAGCTGTTCGCAAGCGGCAACTGCTAGTGTTATGCAGCCAAGACTTCTGCACAAGATTCCTCCTGATAATTGAGACCATGGCACCGGTGTCTATTGTTGCCATCCATTTTACTTTTCCACTGACTACTTCTACTAGAAGGCTTTCATTGCATCGTTTTACCAGCGAGACTTGGATGATGGTCCTGGGGCCGTCGACTCCTGCTTCCAACTTCCGCCCCGCGAAGTTGGTGCTTAAGCATTTCCCGACTGATGGCTTCGGGAAGGTTGACCGGATTTTTGATAGCTGTTTCTGCGGGTTTCTTCCTCTATTTGCTTGTCACCACAGTGAGGGCAGTCTTTTCGTCGCACCGGTTCTTTACACTGCCTTTGAAGGTGTCCTATTTTATTGCAATTCCAGCAGCGCATTATTCGTCTATCCCGTCGAGTATCTCGTTCCTCGGCACTAATTCTTGTGCAGGAGCATTCGACAGATGCTACTTCCCTGAAGAAATGTGTTCCCCTGGAAACCTGATTGGCTGCTTCCATCGCCAGAGCGAAGGCAAGTGCTTCAGCAAGGGTTCTTTTCCCGGCCATCCTTACTGCTGACTGTAGCTTCGAATCTGCAATTCCCCTGATAAATGCATCTTTTGCCATTTCGTCGATAATTTTCTGGCCTGCGGTGGGGTATGACAGATGTGCCAGTCTACTCACGTCTGCTTGGATCTGCTGAAGTGTTTCTCCTCGTTGCTGCGTTCGGCTTTGCAATTGGACCTTGTAGACCTCCTGCATGTGGCTATCCCCAAACCGTTTCTCGATAGCCTATACTAAAGTCACGTAATCTTTATGCTTATCGATGTCTACTGTTTGCAACAATTCTGCTGCAGGACCGTGCAAGGCCATTGTTAGGGCAAAGCGCTTTTCCTCATTGTCCCAGTCGTTTGCACAGGCAGCCATTTCAAACTGCTTCTTATAAGTAGACCATGAGGTCTGGCCATCGAATGAGGGAGGCTTGTGTCGAGCTCTTTTGCCAGTTGCTCAACTTTGCCAGTTGCTCAACTTTGCTAGTTGCTCAACTTTCTTCTCTATTGTATCAAATTTGTCATCAACGTTCTTCTCTATTCTATCAAATTTGTCATCAACGTTCTTCTCTATTCTTTCAAATTTGTCATCGATTTCTTCGAATTTTTGCTGGAGAGTGTTATTTTGTTCTTCCAGTTTTTGTTCTAGACTATTCTTTTGTTCGTCGAATTTTTGTTCAATGCTGCTCTTCTGCTCGTCTAGATTTTTCTTTTGTTCATCCAGCTTTTGCTCGAGACTATTCTTTTGTTCTTCCAGATTTTTCTTTTGTTCGTCCATTTTTTGTTCCAGACTGTTCTTCTGTTCGTCCATTTTTAACAAGAGGAGTTGCATCATCGCAGCCATGTCATTGCCGGTACTTGTCTGTTCATCCTCGTCAACATCAAAGGAGTATGCATCAGGATCATGTCCCTCGTTGTTCAAAGCCTCCTGAAGTCGGAGCACCAGGTCACTTTTTCCTCCACTGGCGCTGAGGCTTCTCTTGTTCAACTCGGATTTGAGTTGGACGAGGGTCAACTGTAATAGTTTTCGACCCATTCTAGCTTTTTCAAATAGTCAGAAAACCTTTTTTTTTTTTTGTTTTTGTTTACACACAATAAGTCCTATCCCACTTCTGACACCAATGTAAAATGTTTGTGTGGGTACAAATGATAGAACTTATTTTTTTCAATACAAATCCCTTTATTCAGTACAGTTACAATTCACTATTTAATTCTTTCTCTCAGTACAATCCAATTTCTCAACCACTTATACTTTTCTTATCTTTTACTTAAACCACTTAATCACTTCTCCTAATTAACACTTCAAATTACACTTTGGAACTGATTTGCATACCTTGGGGATGCTGGTATTTATACTCGAATGACATACTTCGAGAACAATCCTCGCCATCCAGCGTCCCATACAATTTCCAATTTGCTAGAAAATTCGATTCCACTCTCCAGTCGAGACTTTGTTATTCCAGTATCGAAATCTTCTGGTCTTTGAATCTAGATGTCGCTGCTCACATTTAAGTGGTTATCACAATATATATTATGGAATGCCGTTTTTGAAGGGGCCAACAGCTAGAAAATTGCATGAACAAAACTGAGCATACATCCGCTGTTAGATGTTAAATTAGCGTTCTGTTCAATTCATTCTAAATTCAAAAAATAAACCTCTTAAAAAATTCTTTCGAAAATTTATTAAGAATGTTTATTTTCTAAGTATTTTTCATTTATTTCTTTTACTGCTTATGCCGGGAAAATATTAATTTTTGTTTGTACCCCCTCGTTTCATGTGTAGTTCTAATATTCAAAGCTCTTAAATGCCGTAGTGCTATAAAACCCTTGATTTTTTCCGCTTGGGTAATGCCTCAAATCGTCATTGTAAACTAGTACTGTAATATTGGCTAATGGTTTGTGCCTAGACCAGCTGGCACAACTGTTTGTTTTTGTGAATTTTTGCATTTATGATAGATTTTATTGAAATGAATTCGAATAAAATTATAGCACGTCAGTTGTAATACGAAAAGTGTGAATCATGAAACGTTAACGCGTTTTAAATTCAAAAATAATACAGAACGTCGGGCACGTGTGCACACATACCGGTTTTACAGAATCAGGTCCACTGATGATTTGATGGCATGTCTCACCGAAAAATGGAACCAAAGCGTATATCAATCTGGCGAACGCAAGATAGTTGTACTTGATATTTCTAGGGCATTTGACAGAGTTTGGCATCAGCGTATTATAACTTGGAATGTTAGAAGCATCAACAAAAAACGACTAAAATTTTTTAAGTTTATAATCACTGAAAAAGTTGACATTGCGCTTATCACGGAGACATGGCTTAAGATAAAAAAAATCGTTTTCACATCCTAACTTTAAGTGCTACCGCTTAGATAGATGAAATACAAGGGGTGGCGGTGTTGCCGTCGTTGTTAGGGAATGTATTGTACATTCGGTGCGTTCTAACTCCGAATTCAGTATTTTTCCGCCTATTTCCCTGGAAGAAATAGTAGCGTTGAGAAAACGACTCACTTTAAAGGAGATCTACAAAAAATGTTAAGATTAAATAACAAAATTATTCTTGTCGTCATCAGCAATGGAACTATCTAAGACGAAACCGCTGGGGTAATATCTTGCACGATGTAGTAGAGGCCAATCCAAATTTTTCAATATTATACACAATCACTCCTACATATGTTCGTTCCTTCATCCTCGTCTAAAAATCCCTCAACACTTGATTTGTTCCTTACCAATGTTCCAAACTATTGCACTCAGCCAAGAGCACGTAATAATTTAGGTTCAGTTCACCTTCCATTATAATATATATTATATTACCACAAACAGTGTCGAACCGGTAACTCACACTAACATCATTTACAGATACTCTGCCGCCAACTGGAATTTATTTAAATCTTTTATTAACAGTAATCTAAATCTCAATGATATTACGTTAAACTCTGTCCGGACCACCGATGAGGTGGATATGTTGTGCAACAACTTGGTGTCAGTGCTGCTTACCTTGCAATACCTAAATATCCAGTTAAGAGCTTAAGGATTTTACCTCAGGAAAATATTCTTTATTGATACGCGTAAGAAATCCCGAAAGAAAAAATGGCTGCGTTATCGAATAGATTCCTTTTTCGAAAGTACGAAGTTTCTAAACAAAACTATCAGAGATGAAATCTCAGCCTACAAAAACTTCCGCTAGAAAATCCTTCTTTCCTCATTTGAAAAATCAAGCAAACCTTTCTGGAAAGTGTCTTAAATATTGAAGAAAAGAGGTACAAATGTTCCATAACTTAAGGACCAAAATGATTTCTACCTCGCCCCTGAACAAAAGGCTAACCACACGGCTACAAACTTTTTCAAAAACCACACAGCATCAGCGCATCTTATCGCTGTTAGCACCGTTGCGGATGTATCAAATACTCAATCTGAATTGTCGCATTCACCAGATATTCTAGAAGAAACTTATTTGGTAAATGCCACCAAAGTAAAGGAATTGATTAAAACTAAATCCAAAAAATCTGCAGGACTGGATAAAATCAACAACAAGTTGCTTAAAGGCTATTTGTCCTGTTGGAATCAATTATTTAACAATCATATTTAATCTATGCCTCAAACTGTGTTATTTTCCAGTACAATGGAAGACGGCGACGGTTATCTCTATTGCGAAGCCTGTTATGCCCAAGGAAAATCCTTGTAAAGTAGGAAGTTATTAGAAAAAAAATCAAAAAAAAAAAACAAAATAGACAAGGCACTAATCGAGAAAAATATACTACCAAAATTTCAATTCGGTTTTAGAGGTAGACACAGCACAAACCATCAGATAGTTCGAATCAAAAATCATGTGCATCAAAAATTTGTTTTAAAAGAATCTGCAGGACTCGTATTACTGGACATTCAAAAAACTTTTGACGAACTGGCTCACAAGCTCTTTAAACTTGGTTTTCAAATTATGATCATTAAAATAATTCCAAGTTTTCTCAGTGATAGAAAATTTGTGGTCAATGTTCAAAATTGCAAATCATCGGTTAGAAATATTCAACATGGCGTACCTCCGGTCTTGACACTACTTTGTTCAACGTTTATGTATTGTATCTGACCTACCTCGTCTAGGTAGTAACGTAAAGTTAGCCATGTTCGCAGATGATACTGCTGATTTCGCATCTGGTACTTTATTTCTTGACGTTTATCATGTAGGTTATGTACCTCGTAAAATCTGATACATAATCCAGTTTCTCTTTTTCCAAATAACTTCAATATAAAGTATTTTCCCACACTTTCCGCGATTACGGCAATCTAATATCAGCAACAATGTTTCAAAGAAAGTATCCAATATCGCAAAAATTCTATGTATCGAAGATAGCTGAGATAGCAATATGAGAATTGATGTAAGGGAGTGACGAATGGTCACCAGTTTAGTTAGCAAGAAAATTTTGTAAGAGCTAATCGGTTTGGAATAAATAAAAACATATATATTTTTAAACAAACCCCGGTACGAGTAGTATAAATTGTGCTTTAAACTGCTCTCACTAAACTTGAAGAACACTTTTTTTTAGATGAAAAATCAAGTTTATGTTCAAAAAACGCAAGCAATTTGGTTCTCGAGGCGTGGGAAACCATGTTTTCTTCTAAAGACTTCTAAACTTAGGTATATTCCGTGGACATGGGCTGGTCAGAAAGTTGCAAATATCTGGGATTAGTCCTAGATAATAAGCTAAACTTTCCAAAACACATATCAACCACTATCGATAAAATAAATACTCGTAAATTGATAAGAGTTCTTTATCCCTTGATCTGTAGATACTCAAATCTCAGTGTCGACAACAAAGTAATAATCTACAGCATTTTTTCCGAGCCACTCTGTTGTATGGAGCCCCTCTCTGGCACGATTGTGCAAATTATCACCAATTGAGGCTACAACGTTTTGAACTGATTTCGGATATTTTTAAAAAGGTTAATGCTATAATTTTACGGGATGATTGCAATACTAGATTTAAGTGTTACATAAGGGTGTTTGTTTGTAGTTTTCCCTTTCTTATTCTTTATTATTATTGTAGTATTAATTTTATTATATCTTATCAAATCTTAGTTGTAGAGGATTAAAAAAAGTATCTCAAAGCTCTAAAATACGAATTATGAAATATCGAAATGTAATTTTAGCTACGTGAAATAAAAATTGATAAATTTAATTTGCCTTAAATCAAAGTACGTATAATTACGAGTTCAACGGTACCCCATTTCTTACCATATACGCATAAATTTTAAAGTAGTTATTTTCAATAGGAGTCAAAATGGACATAGTAATATTGCACTTAACCGATAATAGCTATCGATTTACGATAGAGAACAAGAAAAGCCTGGTAAGCGACAATTATTGACGGCTTATTAATAAAATTTATAAACACCAAATAGGATTGAATTTTGGATTTTGTTTTTAATAATTTCTCTGCTACGAGTATTATATTAGATATATATATCAATATATATTCATATAGATTGAAAAAAATTAATTTCTCTTTATTGTTATTATCCTAACTAAGACTATTGTTAGCACCATCAATGCGCGGGCTCCTGCGTTTAAAGCTTAATACATTGAAATTAATATATGCACTCGTCATAGGTTGAAAGTTCGCCTTCTCTTTCTATTGTAATTTGCTTGCCTTGTATAACTTTTTTTTTTCTTACCTTTTTGTAAATTTCCATCGTGATTTTTAATCCACGTTCTCTATAAGATCCATAATATCTATGTACTCGTACTAAGGTAAATGTTTAAGAAAAATAAATTTTGGAATTTTGAAACCACCTAAAACAAGAGAAAAACTTGTTTTGATTATTGCTCTAAAAACTTACGCGCGAGCTAATTATTTCATTGCATAAACTTTTTAGAAAGGCAAACAAGCTCTTATCCAAAAAGAACTAGCAATTATAGTTTTTGTGATGATATATTGAAGAAATATATTTGATCAACTAAAGTTGAATACTAAGTTGTTTCAGGAATAATTTTTAAAGAAATTTTTAGAGCGATTACTCTTTTATTTATAATTAAATTTTTAATAGAATCATTTCATTGTTTGTTGAGCACCTCGGTAAGCTACTTTTCAGAATTAATGTTCCGAATAATAAACATCAACTACAATGTACTTATAGCTTAATTTTCACTCGGACAGTCAATAAAGCGTGTGAGCGGACAAATATTCGGCAAAAATTAAAGAGCCCGTGCATTGTTATTAACTTAATCCATAATACGTAAAAGAAGCAAAATTTTAAGTAACTCAAAATTAAAAACGTCAAACCCCCCCTTGGGCCTTCCAATATCACATCTATGACTTATTTTAGCGAAGTCCTAATAGACTATAACGATCGCGATGATCAATAGAAACGACGCCGATTGATCAATAGCACCTAAACGATGGTCTTCTTGCGGGAAAACCCCAGACTACCTCCGACCACAAGCGATGCTGGCTGGTCCCAAAGCCACGTCAAGCTTATCGCTTGTGTTGACAAAGATCTCTCGATCTTTAAACAAAAGCCATATGTGTATTAGGAGCGGTCTGGTCGGGTGCAAAGCTCGAGGTCGTAGCTAAGGGGGATATCTCTAGCGGATCTAGAACTCGAACTTGGATCCCAGATCAACCCTCCTCCTCAGAAAACTTTCTGGAGAGCATCAGTCTCAGAAAACAGTCCCTTCCGACTCATGGGTGGAAGGTCGTGAAACTGGAGCAACTAAGGGGCCCTTATAGATGCGCGCTAGCCGTGATCAATAAAGAATCTCTTAACCCTCTAACGCAAACCAAAGGCATGATTCGGTTCAGTTTCGAGCCAGTAAATGTAGGAGTTTACAAAAAGAATGAGCTGGATGTTGATAAACAGCCTCCTCCTCCCTTAACTGAAAGTGCAAGTTCAGCCTCATATCCTGGAGCCTCGATATCCTTTCCTGAATTTGATAGCGACGACTCCAATCTATCCGAGGTGACAACTAAGGCGACGGTCTCCGCCTCTGACACCCTGTCGGGGGTGTTCTGGCGGTGTTTTCTCAGATAAGCTTAATCTAATCCTCTCCTTCCGCCTCCCAAATCACTCTAGCACATTCCAGGCGGAAATTTTGCTGTCTTGGCTGAAGAAAAACGTGACATCTGCAGGGGATATCCGCAACTTTCCGGATAGACAGGCCGCAATAAAATCCTTGGAATCAGTCTCACAAAATTCTAAAACAGACTTGACTGCCAATCCAGAGCATTTCGATCACCTATGTTGGGTACCGGGGCACGGAGACATCCCAGGATATTTTAGAGCTCGCCAGGATTGGAACTACTCTACCTATCCTATCACTACGTGCAAACTATTACTAAAGCTGGATTCTAATAGAAGAACAAACCTTAGATGAACTGTTGGATCAACATGTCTAGCAACCAAAAAAATCTGGCCAAAGCTGGATCTGAATCTCTCTAAGAGTTTCATCTTTCATAATAGGAAACATATCAGCACAATCGAAGGTGTCATCACTGGACACTGTCTTATAGACAAGCACGCAAAAAGGCTTGGCGTCTTTACTAATGATTTCTGCAGACGCTGCTGGACGAGGAGCAGACATTCTTCCACGTACTCTGTATATGTCCAGCTCTGCCCCAAAGAAATAAACTCCACTTAGGAGTTTTCTTCTACAATGACTTGAGCGATTTAAACAATATAGACCTTATAGTCGCCTTTTTTTACAATAATTTGAGCGATCTAAACAATATATACCTTAACAGTCTCTTACGCTTCAACAGAATCTCAAAATGGTTTCAAGAGTAGGAGGATCACAGATCCACGTGGTATTACAATGGGCCAATAGGCCTAACTGGCTTGGTTTCTCTAACACCCACTCTTACCTAATCTAACCTAACCTAACAAGTAACCCGACGTCAACGTGTCTCTTTTGACTTAACACTTAGAACCCAAACTCCCAGCATTCAACCCCTAACACACACGCCTTTCCCTAATAATTTCCCAAATTTCGATCTCAAAACCGGAGCTGAAATTGGGATATTTCATTAGTTCCAATATCATAAATACCTCATCGGAAAATGTGTCTAAAGCCCCTTCAATTACTGCTGCTTCGCCCCCAACATCTTCGTCTATTAGCCCCATTTTTGACCCCCTTCTGCCTCCCGCAGTTAAAATAACTCAACAAACTTTTGACACAACAGAATGTCGTTATGCACTTTCTAGGATTAGAGAAAAAAAGACGTACGAGAATATACGTCTACATCTGGCGTATCTGTATCACAAAACAGACTCAGTTTGCTAGGAGGGAAAAACGAAAACAAGTGTCATGGTCTCCATACAGCAGGAAGGTCTCCCTACTAACCTTAAAAATCTGAGGAACTTATGTATTAAGTTCCACGAGATTTTCAATATGTCTCCCCAAAAAGTCTCAGACGACCTTACTGCTTTCGGTAACTATGTGCACTCAAAAAGGATTTCACACCTTCAACGGAGCAGAGCTGACAACGACACATTTTTTCGTGCCTAAAATGCTACCATTGCCAGTGCTCCAACCATCCACTCCCACGCGCTCTCGAAATAACCTTCCTCTTACCTTCTACTATAAAAACGTAGTAGTCTAAGAGCCCGCAGCAATTTTTAGGTGTGAGAGGTAACCAAAAAATAACCAGATGAGTTGAAAGCTGGTGTAAGCATTATGTTAAAAACAAAAGTCTTGCAGAAAATGATCACGGCTTTAGTGAGTAATAGTGTGCTGAAAACTCTTTTTTTTCTAAAATTGAGATAATTGATAGAACCAGTGAATGCTAATTTCATTGTATAGTGTATTTTTATTTGATCACAGAAATGTTGGTCCAAGACGTTTAGAGTGTGGCAACGCTGTTTGAAAATTTAAAAAAAAATGTTTTCTTAATATATGACATACCCAAGTATTAATCGATACTAAAGGTAGGAAAGCAATGCCTCATAAAAGATATCAAGGTCCAATACCATTTGAACGTGGCATACACTCTGCCAGACTGTTTCGAAATTCTAAAAATATCAATTTTTGAAATAACTGTTATAAACAAAATCGGAGTATACCATAACATTAATAATACTCCCCTGATTACAAATTGGTGGGTCCAAGACCATTTGAAGGTGGATTACGCTCTCTCAGATCATTTTAAGATTCTGAAAAAAATTGGTTTTCGAAATGCGTACAACCAATCTTTATATTATTATTTTTGAAATAACGCGACCATATAACCAAACAAAATACACACCAAAATATAGGCTAATGACACCTAAATGCGTATCTGTAAGTCAAAGATGATTCGGACCGACTTTCCCAACAAGAGACCAGCCTAAAAGTTTTCAAATAAAAAAAAAAGAAATTAATTGTTGCATATACATATGTATATACTCGTACATACATGTTTTTAAAGTTAGAATGTGTGCTCAAATTTTTATTCAAATATGTGTGTGTATACTATAATTATAGGTATGTTAGTATCTTAGTTATCGCTTTTATCAGAAGAATCACAAGATATACAAGTAAGCAGATTTTCCTCACTTTCAGCAAGGCCGTCGTTATTATTGGCCAGCATTTCCTGCAGTGTATCCGGTGCCTCCTTGCCATCAAACCATTTAACTTGGAATGAATTCTGTCTGAGCTTCCAATCACTTTCAGCTGGTGTCAACTGAATTGCTTCGTTCTTTATGGCGTTTTCCAAGCACAAGATATGTAGTTGCTTCTTTTTATGTGTTGCAGAAGTGTGGCCTTATTTGGGGGCAATAGGCTGCCTTCAAAATCTAAAATATACGAAATTGAAGTAGAAATATATAAACAAGTTTAACCTTTCTAGAGAAGTACTTACTTTTAATATTTTTAAAAATTTTATCTGATGTTGGCTTATAGGTCTTGTAGAAAATTTCATATCTGGCGTTATCCATAGAGAGAGCTTTGGTTTTGTAAATTTCACAGACGAACTTTTCGAGTTTCGATATGTCCACTTGAGGGACGATAAATTCATTGCCAAGCTTGACAAGTGTTTCCTGCAAATCTAGTCTCTTTCTTAAAATACCGAAGGGCTTAATTTTTCCTTTGTTAAAAAAAGCTGGACTGTAGTCTCATCCCGTAAAGCTGTGAAATCCAATCAGAGCAGCAGAAAGTGTGGGTCCCAGTTCCTGATACAATTCGTTGATGTTAATGTATCTAAATGTGTTCTTAGTAACTGTTCCAATTTCAATCCATACTTTTGGATTGTTTTTAAGATACGGAAGATGATAAAGTGCTATTATGAGCACGTCTGTATCTGAAGATTTTATCACAATTGAACTGTTTCTGGATAAAAATGACACATGTAGTAGCATGCGAGTATCTGCCTCTTCCTGTGTACTGAATAAATTCTCGCATTCTTCATTCAAAACTTTCTCTTTGTCAGTCTTAAAAAGAAAGCATTTAGTATCGTCAGTTACATATATTTCTTTCTTACTTTCAAGCATTAGGGTAAAATATTCAATATGTTGCCATTCGGAGACTAGAAATGAATTAAATCTCCTTTTAAACGAGCTATTTCTCAATGCTTTTAAAAAATCAACAGGGCGTTTCTGGTTTCTCTTCAAAACGCTATATTCAGCATTATTTTGTGATCAATTACGTCTATCTCGCTCAATGTCTTTTATTGATGGTGATATCAAACAATCGAAAACAATGTGAATATATTTTGCATTCATTCGACAGATTTTTTTTAAAATATGCATTGCAATTTTTTCAAAAGTCGCAGGCGAATCACCTAGATTGTGTAAAAGAAAGAAACCATCAACTATAATGGCATCAATTTCATTTGGAGGGGAGCTTACGCAGCCATTTGTCAAATGTTTTTGGAACATGGATTTATCAGTTCTTACCATTGATCCATCCAAATGGCCCATTGCCTGAGGTATAGGAGTTAAAGGGTATCTAAAATTGTCTTTAATGTCAACCTGATTTTCTTTATTTTTATACGCAAAATTTTTTATTTCTATTCTTGAAATTCTACTTTCGAAACTTTTTTCATCCATTATTTAATCATTTATAGACTTATCTCTCTTATTTGTACCACTTTTGCTCAAAGTTAGCAAAAAATGTTCTGTTTCTTTTGAAACACATTTTCCGGTACAAATATTAATGAGATTTTTCTTATTTCCGGTATCTGTGAATGGGTTGCTGAAGTTCGCAATTTCATTTGTAAGAGTTTTTAAATTTTTATTAAACTGCTTTATTTGGCCTGATTTTAAGTCCCGTGTTACATCATCTTTTTTTGAGATTCCCAGTAATGTATAAAGCGATGAAATATTTGCGGTTCTCTCAGTGTGCGTTTTGGCCCATTTTTGCCTTGCAGATATGGAGTTAGTAAATGACGATACTCCAGTCAGCCGGTTCGCAGCATCGGCATTAATAGTTTGTTCAAAAGTAAGGTCAACAGATGTCATTGCGAATATTTTATTGGTTCTTTTAATACCAAAACCACATTTTTTTACATATTCTAAAAGATCGGGGTGAGTATCTCCAATATTTTTAAGGTTATCTACGACTTTCACAGTCCATCTTGCATAATTTTGATGATTCAGTGCAAAAAAGTATGTAGCTATTTCGTTTAAAGGATAAACGTACAAATTAATGTCTTCGCCTCGGATATTCCTCGAGAAATCGTTCCGTAGATTGACCATATTTGCATACTTCATCCAATACTCTGTTGTTGCACCATGGCAACCGCTTAAAGTTTTTGAAATATAAGCTTCATAAAGCGAAATAATTGTCTGAAGACTAGCTGCTAGCACTGTTTGAGTCACATTATTTTCAAAAAGCTCAATGTCAGCTTTCAGATCGTCCACACATATATTGTCTTCTTCCATAAATGCTTTAAAATGAAGAACTTGTATGGCTGCACTAAATAAAATATGTAATCGCTTGCATCTATTATAATGAGTTCCTACCCCAAGAGAAAATATTTTGTAATTGAGATACAAGTCGGAGTGAGGTGAGAAATAGAAACTTACCAGATATGAAAGCATTTAGTGAACCTTGCGCAAGTACGCCAGAATTAACTAGCAAATCACAACAAATTTTCCTATTGCTTTATAAAAGGCCATTTCAATATGGAAGTTCCTAAGCAGAATAAAAGCACGATCAAATTTCGGTGATTCTTCATGCTGAATTTGTAGGGCAATTTTTGCTATTGCTAGGTCATAAGTAACGAAAATATGTTTTTGATGGTAGCCATTGGTGATTTCAATGGACCTCTTAAGGGTCTCCAAAACCACTGAATGACTTGTTGGTGATAAATTAATGGGACAACAACCTGTTGTTGTGGAAGACTTTCTTTGGTATGTCTTGAATTCCAGCCAGTCCACATAGGTGTATCTCCAGTACCACAACTTAAACACATCAGCCATAAATAATCCAGTTCCCTGGCTTTTATCACTGATTCTTTGCAAAGGTTTAAATTAGGTGAAATACCACTTGAGAGGGTTGAGACCATTCTAGGTTTCTTATAATAGATCTCGATTTCTAGGTTTGTAGGAATATAAGTTCGCCGTTTTCTACTCATTGTTGCTGATAAATCTTCTGGCGTTGCAGTTTCGGCTGTAAATTATAATAAAGCTAATAATGCCATGTTCTAAAAGATTAACTATCTTACATTGTAAATGTGAATCCATAATTTGATAGGCTATTCTTACTGTATCGTGTAATGTGTTCTTGCCATTACTTGTCTCTACGAAGCAATCGTAGTTGTCGAATGCCACACCTGTACAAAAACTTTCTTCCGTTTACATACCAGGAACTAGAAAAGATGGTTGTAAATTGTCGTTCGAAAATGTTAATTCTGTTTCAAGCTCCTCCACGTAGTGATAGTTAATACAATGTCCGAATTTATTTAAAATCTCAACCACGCGCCTACTGCTTGTGAGACTTTTCATTGCAAGGCCTATGAGAAATATATTTTGTATATGTGCAGATATTTATTATCATGCGCACATAACGTAACGTATATTTGAATTATCGAGATTTTCTTATTGTACATACATACGAGTAAGTGTATAGATACTAACCTAATTGGATATGCTTTCTTGGCTTTACTCGACCCTTTGTGACGGCATAAATAGTATCACTACAGAGACTAATTATTCTCCTATTAATTTCTTCAGTTTTCCCATAGCGAGGATCAGGGCCAGCAAGAAGATAAAGGAAAAAATCCTTTAGTGCATCTGAAACATTCACTTCATTATCTACCACAGATTTTAATGTCAAAAAATCTGGGAGAGTTACACTGTCAAGACTCATAATTTCATCTCTTAACTTGTAGGCGATATCTCTGTTGATAAAATATAACAATAAGTAACCTTTTCTTTTTTGTAGTTTTTCGTATAGGAAATACCTCATGGCCGATTTAGCGCATTGTTCTTTAAGTTTTAAACTTATTAAATGTTCCTGGTATTTATATGTGGGTGCATCAAAAACTACTAATTGCTTATCAATTTTTTTAATATAAATTTTTTGTTTGAATATATTAAATAGCTTCTTCTTCAGAAGTAATTTTGAAAATGTAATTTTTTCAATGGTTTCATTTAATTCTCGTTGTTATATTTCGGCAACATATTGAAATGAATGCGTTTCTTTTAATTCAATAACGCGTTCCTCCACAAAAGAACGAACAGTTGAAAGTGCACGCATATGAGCCAATTTGTATCCAATTTTATTATTACATTTTGACAATTGTGTGCTTAAATTGTTTGCCGTCTGCAAAAATATCGCAAGGCAAGTTTTGTGATACTTCTTGTCATCATCGCTGCCGTTTGTCAGTTTGTGATACACTGCGTCATTTGCAAGTGAAACAGCTTTACACACAATATTTTTCAATGTGGATCTTTTACCACTTATAAGTCCCTCTTTTCTTCCTTTACATCTCTTTGTCATCTTATCACAAAATAAACATTTAAGTATCAATTCATAAGTAGTTGGCGAGCTTGCAACAATATTAGTAGCATCTTCGCCACTGTCCAAAGAAGAACACGGCCTTAAAGTATTGGAAGTTGCACAAATATTGCTGCTCGATACTTTAAATAGATGCACAATACAATAGTCTACTTAACTTTCCTTATATTTATATACAGATATATAATACCAATTTAAAATTTACTTACATGTTTCATAAGATGCTCTTACAGCCTTCGGGACAGCTGTGAAATCACTATAGCAGCCGGTATGATATCCGGTTAAAGCATCCACAGCATTTGGTAGAGCAATATCACTACATTTAAATCCACAGATTTTTCTAATATTTAATATTGCAACACATTTTTCTAAAGTTTTTTCTGTGAAACATATCACTTTACCACTGTGTTTTGGGTTACCGCTATAGCCAAGAATGCACTTTGCACTTAAATTTGAAGCACTCATTATTACACAGAGAAAACGAAAGTGTAACTAATCATCAGAATAGATTATGGACTTACTTACTTGCTTGTTTACTTGTGATTTGATTAACTCATAACGGCAAGAGCAATAAAACGTAATTTTTTTTATATTTTGTTTGTGACGTGAGCTAATGTTGGGAGTTTGGATTGATAAGAAAAATCAATGACACATTTTTCGCGAAGATGTGTATTTAAGATCAGTCTCTCCCTGATATGTTGATCATAGTTGATTAATCTTATTATAATTATTATTATTATTTATTTCCTTTCATGACTTCGTGAAAGAGCAATAGTCATTCACATCTATACAGCCGTTTTCCTTCCACTCATAGTTCTCCCGATAGATCTCGCAAATATCCATTTTAATACAATCCTTCCATCGCTGCTTCGGTTTTGATATAGTTATATTTCCTTCCGGCTTGCTGATAAAGGTTCTGTGAGCACTGAAAATTGATATATTTAGAATTTCGAAACAGTCTGGGAGAGAGTATGCCACGTTCAAATGGACTTGGACCCACCAATTTGTAATCAGGGGAGTATTATTAATGGGATGGTATACTTCGATTTTGGTTATAAAAATTATTTCAAAAATTGATATTTTTAGAATTTCGAAACAGTCTGGCCACGTTCAAATGGACCTTGATATCTTTTATGAGGCATTGCTTTCCTACCTTTAGTATCGATTAATACTTGGGTATGTCATATATTAAGAAAACATTTTTTTTTTAATTTTCAAACAGCGTTGCCACACTCTAAACGTCTTGGACCAAAATTTATGTGATCAAATAAAAATACACTATACAATGAAATTCGCATTCACTGGTTATATCAATTATCTCAAGTTTAGAAAAAAAAAAGAGTTTTCAGCACACTATTACTCACTAAAGCCGCGATCATTTTCTGCAAGACTTTTGTTTTTAACATAATGCTTACACCAGCTTTCAACTCATCTGGTTATTTTTTGGTTACCTCTCACACCTAAAAATTGCTGCGGGCTCTTGGTCTATAAGAGGATTGCGATCTAAAACCCGTGATGTCTTGCGCCAGTCTCACGCTCTCCTTTTTGAGGTCTACGCTCTGACCGAAACTAATCTAATTCCCGACATAAAGAATCAGGAATTATTCCCCCCTAGTTTCAACGTTTTTCGAGACGACGATCTTACCCGTCCAAAAGATGATTCTCCGTGTCGAGGTGTCCTACTGGCTGTCCAAAATGACCTAACCTTTTCTTCAATCGCTGTTTATACTTCTTCTAAGCTTGACTACGTTTCCCTGTACGTTATGTGTTTTTACATCCTACCGGCACAACTATCGATGCTACCAACTTGCTATCGATGCAATTGATCAAATAATTAATTTATCTGATCCTCTCGATGATATCATCGTATTTCGTGATTTCAATCTACCTCAATTGCACTGGACTCAATCAGAGGATGAATCTTTTTTTACCGCAAACCCTAACTCGAGTAAAGAATGCCTCTCCTTGGATAAGCTTACAGACTCTAGCTTATGCCAAGTTAGTGGGGTCTCCAACTATGTTGGTAGGTAATTAGACCTCATTTTCGCCACTGACCCCATAAACTCGTCTGTCTCGTTTTTTCCCCTTTCACTATCGACCATTGATAACTTTCACCCGCCACTTCTTCTTTCTCTTTTCCACCACTCTCCTATCCAGCATTCCCCATCTGCAGCTGCCTCTTCTTACGACTTTCATAAAGCGAATTTTCGCAAAATTAACGAATATCTTAGTAAGTGTTTTTTTAATTTCGCCAATATGTCCCTCAGTGATGCTCTCTCTATCTTCTACAGAGAATTATTCAATTTTATTTCTCTCTACGTACCCTTTTCGCGCAAAAAAAAAACCCTTCTACGAGCCCCCCGTGGTATAATCGTAAACTTCGCTCTTGACGTAACAAGAGAAACAAATTATGGGCAGTTTTCCTTCGATCCAATTACTTTGGGGACTATTCCAACTACCTCGGGTTATGCCTCCAATTCGCGCAGCTTTATTACGTTCTCTACCAGCGATACCTTGATAGTGCGCAATCAAGGCTTATAAACGATTCTAAGTCTTTCTACCAATTCGTTAACTACAAAAAAAAATCCGACGGTTTTCCTCCATCCCTCTCATACGAAAATATATCATCAACTGATCCGCATACCATAGCCAACTTTTTTGCTACTTTCTTTAAGCAATCTTTTGCTGATAATTCCTTAGTACGGGATCCCTCCTATTTCAAATACCTGCTTAATTTCCCCATTGGCCCCTCTATTTCTCAAAGTTTTGATTGTATGGTGATAGAAAATAAATTACAACAACTTAAAGATGAATACTTACCCGGCCCAGATAGCCTTCCATCTATATTTCTTAAAAAGTGTTCCTCAACACTTTCCCACACCCTTTCAAATATCTTCCAGTTATCGCTCTCTCAAGGGGAATTACCACAGATATGGAAGTCTTCTTTCATAACACCGATACACAAAAAGGAATTAAAGAGCGAAGTCACTAATTATATAATAGATATCTCACAAACTAATCCTGGTCAAATTGTCCATCCTGGGCTTTGAACCCATTTTGCTAAAATGGATATCTCCTTACCTGGATAATCGCTTTTATAGTGTTCGCTTCAGGGCTGCCCTATCGGTCCCTTTCTTGGCCACTTTAGGTGTTCCTCAAGGTAGTCACCTAGGTCCACTCCTCTTCATCCTAACTATTAACGACCTTCAAAGGCTCATTCAACACTCAAAACTTTCTCTCTATGCTAACGATATCAAATTGTTTAAACCCATTTCCTCACAACAAGACTCCAGCCTCCTTCAAATAGATCTAAATAGTTTTTCCATCTGGTGCATCAAGAACTGCGTATAACTCAATGTCTCTAAATGTCAATCGATTACTTTCTCACGTAAGTGCAAGAAGTCTCCTTAACGAATTTACCATGTCCACGGCCAACCTATACCCCTTGTTGAATCTATCCGCGACCTTGGCATACTTTGCGACAGGCAGCTTAATTTCCGCTCCCATATTGATGAGATAATTTCTAAAGCAAACTCATCATTCGGCTTCGTTAAAAGATAGTCCAAAGAATTCTGCAACCCGTACGTGACCAGATCGCTATACATCACTTATGTTCGCCCCCTTCTCCAGTACGCTAGCCAAGCGTGGTGTCCCTTTCAACGAGTTCATATATCCCGTATTGAGAGTATCCAGCGTCGTTTTCTTCGATTTGCTCTTCGAGGTCTACCTTGGAATGATCCACTAACCTTACCTCCTTTTCGAGATCGTCTCAAGCTCATTAACCTGAATACCCTTTGAGCAACGAAGGGGCGCAGCTGACATTCTTTTCATTCACCGACTGCTCTCAGGCTCCATCGATTTCACGTCTCTTTACAACTCCATTTTCTTTTACACTAACCCTCGTAATCTACGTTGCCATCGTCTCTTTTACCTACCAAACCATCGCACGGCATATAGCTCTAACGAACCAATCTCCCGTATGCTGCGTAAGATAAACTCCAACATTTTCGTTTTCGATTTTAATCGCAGCACTCTCTCCCTCAAATCCGATCTCCTTCATCATCCCTAGCTTTAAGCCCTAGTGGTAAGTCTTAGTTTTCTTTTAGTTTTGAAGTTCTAGTTTTTAAGCTTGTATTAAGCCAAATAAATGGGGGCCTTAGCCCCCACCAAAATTAAACTGGAAAGCCCTCGCTGGAGGAAACCTTTAGAAAAAGCAAGTACGTCCTGTCTACGGCCGCTCTATTGACACATCCTGACGTTAACAGGAAGTAGTCAATTTTCACTGACGACTCGGAACATACTATTGGAGCGGTTCTTCACCGGTGCATCAACCTACTACGAGGAACTGAACGCAATCTACGATGTGGTACGGCATTTGCATCACAGTATGTATGTTTTTGGACCCGAAACCATAGTCGCCGAAACGTTATATTGCGTCGACACTATTGAAGAAGCAGTACAGCCAAGAGAGTTAGCAGACGCACAAATTGACGACGCCGAGCTTCAACAACTTTTGAACAACCAGGACTAAGGTATTCAAATTCATCGTTTGGGACTCAACAATCCGCAGGTCGATCTCTACTGTGAAATCTCCACTTGTAAAATCCACCCGTCTGTCCCACTCTGTAATTGCTGGCCAACGCTCTATTAGGAAGCTTTTAGCCCAACGGCTCATCTGGCTTGCTATTAATAAAGATTTCTCCATGTGGGTAAAATGCGAAGAAAACTAGACGACCTACAGACTCGTCGATCGTTAACTTCCAACCACCCACGAAGCGCTTCGAGGACATCCATGTTGATCTTGTTACCCTCACGTCGTCCATAGGGTTTAATCCGTTTCTCACCATCGTCGACAGGTTTGTGCGATTTCAAGAAGCAGTTCCTTGCGAAACGGATCCGCAGAAATTGTAGCTCAAGCTCTGCTCGCATTATGGATCTCACGATTCGGTGTTCCACTGCAGGTTACATCGAACTTGAGCAGGCAATTCGGATCGGACTTATTCTGTTGCCTAACCAAACTTTTTGTCTGCAAACACCTTCGGACTACGCCCTACCATTCGCAATTAAATGGATTGGTCGAGCACCCGAGTGCAGCTGGATGCCAGGACAGAATTTCTAAAGAAGGGGAGATATGTAGTGACCACACATACAAAAGTGGGCTATGTAAAATATGTTACCGTTCTTTGATCACCTCATAGTTTACTCAACATATAGTTTACTTGACAGTTAATTTGGATAATTTAGTAAAGCCCGTTGCACCAAGCAATACAGTAGGTTCTGGTGCATACAATCCATTTAGTGATACTGCTAAAACAAATCTATTCCAACAGGAACAGCTGCCTGTTCCGTCCATTAACCAACTAAAACAGCAACAGCCTTTCCCAAGATCCTTGGGCACCAATAAGCACAGCAACGCCACTGCCAACAATGGAGGCTTGGACGCTTAAATGATGGAACAAAAATAATGATAACAATATGCATTGGATAAAACCAGAAGCAGTAGCACTAAATCCATTTTTATAATCGGGGAAAGAGATTGATTAAATAAATTGAGAGTATTAATAATGTAAAACATGTTCTTCGTATGGGATGTGGATATACAACTAACCCATACAAAAAAATAATATTTTAAACTAAAGCAAATTAAAAGAAAAAAACTAAAAACAAAAAGAAAACGAAGACACCAAAATGCCCTTTCTATATTGAGTAAATGAAATTGTTCATCATTTGTCCCTTGCGTCTTTTTAGATTCTCTATCCTTCATCAACCACTTGCTACACACAAAATATTTTCCACACATTCTTCTATTCTTTACTAAAAATATTTACACATGTCTAAATTTATAAATTGTATTATTTTTTTATTTATAATACAAATTTTTATTGTGCTCCATTTCTGTTATATATTTTTGTAATTATTATTATTTTAAATCGGAGATCAACTTATAACTTACCCATTGGGCGAATGTTGCGAGAACAAGAAACGAAACTGATACTAAAATCATTCAAAAGTAAATTATATGTCAAAGTCAAATGCCCGGTCTTTAGCTAATTGCCTCCAGTTGCGCACTCCAATTCTGTTGAGGTCCCCTTCTACTTGTGCGCGGCTCCTTAGGTGAAGTCTTCCTCTACTGCGTTGTTCCTCCGGGTTAGATTCGAAGACTCTGCAGTCCAGAGCGTTGGTGTCCATTCGCTCTACATGTCCTAGGGACATGCAGTTACCGAGGACCACCACTGACAGGTAAGGCAAGCACTGGGCCATGAACTTGATTTTTGCGCTGCTGAGCCAATCCAAGTTATAGCAGTTTCCCGATCAGTCGTCATGCAGGGCCCCGCAGGTGTCTGCTTGCTATGAATAACAAAACCAACTAAACGTTTACTGGTTCAATCGTATCTCTATTTACACTTAAGCGAGAACAAATTGTTACAAGACATTTTTTGGAATATGCTGGTTCACACGGTATATTATTCCAAGTTGTTTTGGGGTCCCCGTTTTCGTTTGTTTGCGATACATATTTTTAATTACTAGATATTCATATGTACGAATAGACTAGTAATGGGTTCTTTTTTTTTAATTGTGTTTTTGAATTCACCTTTTCCAACGTCAGCAATTTGATAGCTAATTTGTGCTCAGGTTGGCTTGCCATTTCACCGTAAATGAACTAAAATAGATGCTAAGTAGCAAATTTCCATTTCTGGCCGTCAAAAATGATTTTCCATTAATTGCCCCAAACCATGTAATTATCTGCCTGGAAGTGTCAGCAACCCCGATCCATTGTCGATACCTAGCAACTAATTGCAGAGCTGAAATGCGAAGTTCAATTCTGTGATAAAAATATAACCAAACTCATTTCCGAGAGCCATGATAATCTAAACTGTTCGATCGATAACAGCATAACCACCATAAAATCAGCTGTTCAATCCCTGCACTCTAAAACCACTAAATTAGCAGATTTTGATAAGTCTCACTACTCAAACACGTTACCAGCGATTCAGTCAACTTGAATTCAGTTGGGAAAAATAATGTCAACGTTGGCTGACCAATCCATTCTTCTACATATCAAGCATGCTGAACATACCGAAAACATTGGATCCATCCAACATAACCTCAATATTTTTAGTGAGGAAGCTGCATCCATTAGATAAACCACAATGCGGATATTAGAGGAACTAAAGCACATCTCTAGTAAGCCGGATGCACCTCCATCAGCAGTAATGAGTAAGTAACAAATCCTTACACGACGAGCTATATAAATCACCCTTCATCACTACTTCATCCCCAACTCATTTAATAACCGCTACCACCGCAACTTCGATCACCAATCCCGTCCCAAGACCATTGCCAATAATTAGGGCTTTTGTCACATCCTGAACTCTCCCTGAATGGACCAACAGAATTCAAAAATTAAATAAAATGAATCTTTAAGCCACTAAAAAACCGGAACTGTCTACTTTCTTCCTCCAAGCTGCCCCACGTCACGCAAGCCCATCCTGGATCAAAGACCTTTTTACCCACAATTCTGCCCTATCCCACCAACATCCTCACTCCTTCCCCCCTTTGCTCCATCCAAAAAGAACACCAGAGTCGTGACGCCAAATCCTCTCCCTCTCCTCACCAAACCTTTAAAGCCGCTTCGAAACAGAGTTTCATTTAGCATTGCTCTTGCGCCTTCTACCCAAGTTCCAACTAACGTTGCTCCATATCTGATGGGGATGTGGATATCCTAATATTATTATGTTATTAATACTAAACCCAACCACCCCTTCCTCATTTTCATCTACCACTCCCCCTGATCCAACTCACCTCACTAGTTAAGATTCTAGTTCCGGGGTACTTGACCAATCTGTCCCTTCTTCATCCTCTCGTTTGCTTAATTCGAATGCCCCGATTCTTACCCAAAATACCTTGACTCACTCTTTCAACCAACTGTCAAACTCACTAAAAAATTTTCTGATATGACTGATGACAGTCGTTATGTAGTATCTCGTTTGAGAGACCGCCGCATTTATGAAAATGTTCGGCTCTACCATGTCTACTTACACCACAAACCCAACTCCATTTACATTGATGGCATAACTAAAACCAATGTTATGGTTTCAATTCAACGAGAAGCTCTTCCTATCAAACCAGTGGAATTGATGCAAATTTTCGTTCGCTGCCATGAGAGTTTCGACATTTCTTCCTACGAAGTTCATAATGTCTTCGCATGTCAGCTCTAAACGTCTTTCCCACTTGCAAAGAACTCGTTCAAATTTTAAAAACTAATACAGTGAAGATTGTATTGTTCTAGTTGGAGATTTCAACCTCCCTCACCTTAAATACGAGCCTTCCGATGATTCGTCTCATTTCGTCTCACTTAATTCGTCCTCTGAAATAGAAATATTGATGGTGGACAGCTTAACCAACTCAAGTCTATATCAGATTAGTGGAAAACCTAATACAATGAACATACAATTAAACCTTGTCTTCACATCCGATTCAGATAACTGTGTCGTTTATAGGAGTGATCATCATCTTTCTACCCTAGACCGCCTTCATCCCTCTTTGTCAATTATGTACTCATACGAAAATGGCAGCACATGAGTCGATTCGGAAAATTTATTTAACTTCCGAAGAACCGACTTTAACAAACTTAAAAACCTCATCAGCAACATTAACTTTGACTTTATTTCTGAGACAACTAACATTGATCTTGACCTATCAACGTTCTATTCGTTAATTTTCTCCTGCTTTGCCCAATCGGTTCCATATGCCTTCCGAAAGGACTGCATGTCAGCTCCTCCCTGGTACCACAAGGAGTTGCGCTGTCTCCCTAATACCAGAAACGAGTTGTGGCACAAATTCTTAAGAACTCGATCTGATTCCGACTACCCAAAAGCCATTTCTTTGCCTGTCATTTTAACAAATCCTTTTCTAAGAAAACAGCTTATCCCGATCTTAGTTACTTTAGTTATATGAGAAACTATCCTGAGACGTCATCCATCTCGCAAAATATAACAACATCTTTGGTATCTGAAAACATTACCAAACTTAAAGATAAATTTTCATCCGGCCCTGATGGCCTTCCGGCTATTGTAATAAACGAGTGAGGGGCAGGTCCTCCCCTTGCTACCCTATTTAATTTGTCTGTCTCAACAGGTACTTTCCCTTTCCTATGGAAGGAATCTTACATCATCCCTATTCATAAAAAAGGAGTAAGTCCGTAGTCGATAATTATAGGCCCAAAGCAAAACTCTCTTGCATACCCAAAATTTCTGAAAGCATAGTCTATCAACAACTGTTTTCGTACTGTAGGCCAACTATCTGCACAAATCAGCACGGTTTCATAAAAGTCGGTGATGAAGTCGATTCAATTTCCACTGATTTTAGCAAGGCATTCAATAGAATTTCTCACCAACTTATCATTTTTAAACTAAAAAAACTTGGCTTTTCCCCTCATTTTGTAGCATGGACCAAATCCTATTTAGAAGACCGAGAATACAGGGTCATCTTCAGATCTTCAATATCCGACCCCATTATAGCAACATCTGGTGTCCCTCAGGGTAGTCACCTTGGACCATCATCTTTATCCTCACAAATAACGATATAAATCTCATTTTAACAATTCTAACCTTTCTATTTTCACTGATGACATGAGAATTTCCAATGTCATCTCATTGCTTGAATAAGTTTTCGGTATGGTGCAAGCAAAACTTTTTGGAGCTTAATGTCAACAAATTTTAAGCGATAACCTATTCCCGCAAACTTCTACGCCTAATCCTTCCACTACGCAAGTACGGGATCTAGGAAAACTTTGTGACAGAGAATTGAATTTCGACTCACATATTGACAGCATTATAAATAAAGCTAACTCTGCACTTGGCTTTATCAAACGCTGGTCAAAAGAATTTTCCAACTCATACGTTACAAAGTCCCTGTACATTACTTTTGTAAGGCCTTTTCTCGAATATTGTAGCCAAGTTTGGTCACCTTATAAACTAATCCACATTCAAAGAATAGAAGCAGTCCAACGCAGGTTTATCCGTTTCGCACTTCGTGGTCTACCTTGGGCTGATCCATATGGATTACCCCCCTATGAAAATAGACTAAAACTACTTAGCATGCATACCCTAAAAAAACGTCTTGAAGTCGCTGATGTACTTTTTATCCACCAGTTCCTGACTGGAAACATCGACAGCTCGAGAATAATGCAAAATATTGCATTCACTCCCAATCCCCATAATCTAAGATCTGTCCCACTCTTCCTGATCCGAATTCACTGCATCAATTACGGTCACTTTGAACCCATATCTAGAATATCTAGAATGTTGCGTATAACAATAACATAACCGAAGAAATGGTGGTAGGTATAGTCTATAAATATGCATAGTAGGTAGTATGATTTTCATCAATTGATTTCATATATGTACATTGGTCATTGAAATCATCGACACCTTCAAACTTGCGATACTTCAAACGAAGTGTTTATTGCATTACATGACCGCCTGGTAAACTGAAACAATGAATTATACATACTCGTATCTATCACATCATACCATATTCACTCATATCAGTAGGTTGGTTATATGCAATGTTCGGTTGCGCCAACATTGTTTGCCTTTGTATTCGTAACCTATGGCTTAATAATTTTAATAATAATTATGACTCGATTAAATAAAATCTAGTGAACTTACCACATTTTTAGCATTTTGATAAAATCATACCGACTCGAATGTACGAGTAAGTGAACTCTGAATACTATTTTCTTTAAAATTAAAATACATATATCTTAACTGCACAAAAAATATATTTCTGCGAAATCTGCAGCCAATTTCAGGTAAGAGGTTGCAATGGTTTAATATAAAGACTTTAACTTCATCTCGTTTTAATATTCCTGCTAACATTCCTAACATTTTAATCTCCGTCGCTGTCATTTACATTTGTTTTTTGTTTATAATTTTGTTTGAGTTAGAGCCGGACGCTAAAGTGAACCTTTGAGCTTAGGCGGCATTTTTCTGTTATGTTTCTGAGCCATTTTATCTATCCCAGGCTAACTATATGTGTAGTGTAGTCATCCCACTCTACTAATATGCGACTTAACATAAGAATTTAAATTTTTCTCAATTCAGAACGATGACTCCTGCGATATTGTACAAGAGTCAGAACATACATGTACGTTTTCAGAAAAACGGAGATGCATGTTTCGTCACACTTATGATCGCGCTATTACTAGTGAATAAAAATACAATAAGTCATTGCAGATTCAGCAGTGTTCCTTCAAAAAAAAATTGTGTGCTACATTAATACCGAGCCACGGCTTGGTGTCCAACTCTATTTTCGAATTATTCAGTTATTTCTGCTGTCTATTACAGTTTTATTTTGACATAGTTGTACATCTCGCGTAACACTTTTAGGTACTCTGGTACTTTTTGAGCCATTCTCGCAAATTTATCGCCCGTGGCTGGCATCCTTCCTGTTTTAAATGTGACATATTCCCGTTTCGCTGGATTTTTCTCTGATTTTATGATATAAAGAAAGGTCTTTTTAGGATGAATAAGCCATATGGTTTTAAGAGCTGAATATGTTTGGCGATTTGACATTGCATAAAGGTTAAACGAATGGCCAGTACGAATTTATTTGAACAGTATAACGATTTTCGATCCCAGCAATTTTTCGGTTTGGGCGTTATTGTGTATTGTGATAAGATTCATTTTGAATTTGTTGTGTTTTCTTAAATGATATGGTATCTACCGCCAAAAATATGTAAAAACTCCAAAACGTGTTACACTTACACTTATAGCCATTATACGAGTTTAATAGAATGTGAAAAAAGTATTTGACGAAAAGAAATTTAATTAAGAACAAAGCAAACTTAGTTCAGCATGCGTGGTGGTGTCTCATGGCAAGAAGAGGACGTATTACAATTGCACAATGTAGCTTATTGATACATCCGAGTAGAAATACATGAATAAACCACATACTATGTATGTATAAAGATCTGAAACTGGTGCTTTTATACATCTCTACATACACATAACAAAGCAAAGCAACCGTACAATTTATCTTGTGACTAGACTAGAGCTTCGATAGTGTGTAGAAATAAACCTAAGTACGAAGGACTTGGGTGTCGGAATTATTCTGGCGTCTGTCGCTTTCTATAGTTATAGAAATTTGTACCGTGGTGACATAATCAATCGATATTTCATCACCGCGTGTTACATTTACTTCGGACAATGCTGACCCTTGGGAGTATGTATAGAATAAAAATATTTTCTTAAAGAAACGTGAATTCAGAATTAAAAAAATTATTATTCAGAAATAAATAAATTTGAATTAATTTTTTGAAATCATAATTACTAGTAGAATACGGCCTAATTATAATACATGATAATAATATAATAAATGAATTCTAAAGATGTTTTGTGAAAAGTTCGTACGCTAAATAGATTTCTAAGTTTTCTACTTTGGGCCGATAAAATAAAAATTATTCCGTTTGCACGTTTACAATATTATCTCCTCTTTATTTTCAAATGATCAAAACGTACACTTATTAATAGAAGTTAAGATTATCAATCCTTTAAATTCAAAAAAACCGAACGCTGAATTACATAAGTCGGCCCAACATGTTCGATAATAAGATATCGAATTTATATACACATTCGGCTTAAATTTCCACCTTCGGCAAAACATTCGGCTTCGGCAAGAAAAGGCCGAAGATTTTGCAGAAGCCGAACCATTTTTCCGCAAAAATTAAACTATCATACGCACCGTGTTTTGGAGGAGATTTCGAGCAAGTCATTTCATGTTTGTTTCGTTTCTGTAGCATGTAGCTACAAGGTATGCTGATATTTTTAATTATTGGGCCTCAAGTCCTTATACCTACTTGAAAGAAGTAGCTAACAAATATTTATCAGCTCCTCCTACTAGTGTAGCGAGTGAGCAATTATTCAGTGCTGCTGGACAAATTTATGCTGATCGGGGCTAATTTGCAGGGAGAAAATGTACAAAAACTTTTGTTTCTTGCATATAATATTAAGTTATTTAATTGATTATTAATTCTACTTCATCGTCTGTCTTCTCATATTAACTTTGTTTGTTGTATTTACGTGCTATCGAATGTACCTAGGGTTTTGGATTTTTTTTTATTGGTTATTTTTTGTTTTTATTTCTTTGCTAAGCATTCATTTTGATTGTTCCGTTTATGTGTTATTTAAAAGAGTCTACTGCAATATTTTACTGGATATTTTGCTGCTTGTGTCTTTGTAAAATAAATCAATAAAAAAGAAAATATCTACCGATCAATTTTGTCAAACTGATCACTATATTTTAGGCTCTTTAGCATTCTGAAATACAATCTCCATTAGATTCGGCTTCGGCTTCTGCCGAAGGTGATGAAGAAATCGAAGTTCGGCTTCGGCCAAAAAATTTACCTTCGGTCGGACTCTAGTTACATGGTAGTATGCACTCGATCTTTAGTTGAAACTACAGAAACCCATTTGCCATTAAGTTTCCTCCCATATTGAACATTTTTATACATTTTTCGAAACTGATTTTTAAATTGTTCGTTACTGTTTTATTTTATGTGAAAATTGGTACAGCAAGTATTATATGTTATTTTGTACTTTGTGTTAATTTTTAAATTATGCACTTTGTGGACAACCACAATCTCTAATTAATGTGTATTAATGCTCGGCATTGATATACTTAACTAGATGGAAAACTCTACTATTATATTAACGAGCCAGTGTCCATTTTGTGAACAGAACAAAAAAACAAATCAGTCGTTCATATAAAGGGTCCGCCATCTAACGTTTTTTTTTTCAACTAGCGCTTATTTCGTGAATGGTAACACTTAGCTCATGCCTGATTTGACAGATAATTAGTTTTATCCTTCCGCTGAACGAATATGGTTGTGTATACGCTTGAACAACGCTTTGCTAAGTGGGCCTGCGATCGACTTAGAGAAGATGAAGAAGTTGAAAAAAAAACGTTAGATGGCGGACCCTTTACCTCCGAAAAAATCCGGACGACAAATCTCGGGGTTGTGGGTTCGCTACCCAGCCTCCGCGGAAGTTTTTTTCTTTTCTTTATTTCATATATTTAAAAAGACAATTGTAATAAGAAAAAATAAAGTGTTTACTACAAAACAAAATCACGTGGTGGATGGTGGAGTGCGCTCCACTCATCCTATAACGAGAGTGGGAAAAGGCAAAAATAATGTTGCCGGTGCCGTGGCGAAAGCAATTAAAAGGAGGATGAGTTTGAAAACCCCTCCTAATCTCACAAAAAAGAGAATAAATGCCGTTTTAACGGCTGATGAGGTCCATTATGAGGGGGGCAATAACAACTTTGCCTCTCTAGCGGCATCCGAGTCGGAAGATGAGGATGAACAAATAAATGACATCACCAGCAGCATAGAAAGGCTGGAAGAAAAAGTGCTTGCTATTAAACAAAAGCAAACAGCATGCAGGCAGAGGGAGCAAGTAGAAGCAGTGAGCTCCCAACAACTGCAGCAAACAAAACAGCAGCAGCAGAAACAACAGCAACAGCTGCAAAAACAACACCTGAAAAAAAGCAGCAGCAACAACAACAACAGCAGCAGCAGCAGCAGAAGAAGAAGGAGAAAGTACCTCCTATTAATACCTATAAATTAGTGGTAAGTGCAACCAAGGACCTTTGTAAGTTGGCCATTAGTAATAATTTTAAAATTATGAGATTGGGGAACGATCGCCATGCCATCCACTGTAATACAGTGGAGGGCTACGCGAAAGTAAAAGAGCTCCTAAAGAAAACGACGACGGGCACTACTCATTCACACCAAAGCGTGAAAAGCGGCAATCGATGCTGCTGAAGGGGTTGGAACCGTCTTCTGATCCTGAGGAGATCCTGGCACTGCTCAAAGAGAAGGAGTGCGAAGGACTCAAGTTTGTAGGGGTAAAGCCATTTACCACAGCTAGAGCCAGGCGGGAGAAACGGAGTCTGCCGTTCTTCCTGGTGCAGCTTAGTCCCGAAAGTCGTCTACCAGGTGGTTTACTGGGAAAAACTAAAAAGGAGCGAAGGCGTTATACAATGCGTTCGCTGCCAGAGGTTCGGGCACGTCGCGTCGAACTGCCAAATGCAGCCTCGATGAGTGTAGTGCGCTAAGAACCACAGTTCCAAACACCAGCTCTGTTTGGCGTCTGGTAGGGGGGCTACGGTACAGCCAGTGACTGTTGCTTCTCCGGCGCCGATGCCGAGAACAACGGAAGCTGCACCTAACATGCTAGCCATCTTGCTCGCAATCTAAGGGGAGATGACTCAGCTGCAAAAGCAGCTTCAAGAACAGGCCAAGCGGGTGGACCAGATCTACGCGCTGCTGCCGGGCCTAACGCAACACATGCCGTAATGGGTACGCATATGGTGGAGCAAACTTTGAAGGTCCTTGTGGTGAATGTTAATTCACTGATTAGGATCGAACGAAGAGCCGCGATGTTTAAATTGCTACAAGACCAAACTCCTGATGTGCTTTTCGCTAGCTAAACCAAGCTAACTGACATATCGAAGGAGACTAAAGATTGTAGAAGTAATAAATAAATTTTATTATTATATTCTGTAGAAGCTGCATGAACGAGGAAGAGGAAGAGACTCTATATATGTCTAGCTCTCTCCCAGAGAAGAAAACTTCACTTAGGAGCTTTCTTCTACAACGACCTACGAGGGGAGTTCAACATATTCTTGGTATCGGGGTGAAGCTGTGGTTGTATATATAAATTGACTTATTTATCGAGTAATACTATTATTTTAGTGCATTCATGTAAAATTTCATATAAATGTGATTATTAATTCGCGTTTTATCTCTAGTTAAACAGAATCATAATGGCAACTGAGACGATGGTGGTGAAAATTGAGCATCGCGCTGTAATTAAATTTCTCACTAAGCAAGGAAAAAGTCAAAAAACTATTCATGAAGAGATGGTGGCTGTTTACCAGGGTTCCGCACCTTCATTATCAACTGTGCAAAAGTGGTCAAGTGAGTTCAAGAGAGGCAGAGAGAGCATTGAAGACGACTCCCGCTCCGGCGCCCCGGCTACTGCTTGTACGGGAGAAAGTATCAAAGAAGTCGAAAAACTTGTTCTTGAGGATGCCCGAATAAAAGTGAAAATGATGGCAGAGATCACCAAGCTTTCAATTGGTACCATTCACACCATTCTTCATGACCATCTTAACCTTTCAAAGGTCAGTGCAAGGTGGGTGCCACGAATGCTCACAGCGCCTCAGAAAAAAGTGAGAATCGCATGCTGTAGAGAGCTTTTGGAGATGTGTAGTGAGAACGCGGACGGTGTTATGGATCGAATTGTTACTGGGGACGAAACATGGGTCCCCCACTATGACCCTGAAAGCAAACAAGAGTCCATGCAGTGGCATAAAAAAGGAACAGACCCCCCGAAGAAGTTCAAAGTCACTCCGTCTGCCGGGAAGCTCTTTGCCACAGTTTTTTGGGACTCAAAGGGAATCTTGCTCATTGAGTACAAAAAAAAAGGTGAAACCATCAACGCCACATCCTACGCTTCCACTTTGCATAATTTGCGGGAGAAAATTAAAAAGAAAAGACGGGGTAAACTCGCAGCGGGTGTGTTGCTTATTCATGACAATGCTCCTGTTCACACGGCGCGAGTTTCCAAGGCTGCTGCGCGAGATTGTGATTTCGAAGAAATCCAACACCCACCCTATAGTCCAGACCTTGACCCTAGTGATTATTTCCTGTTTCCGGATTTGAAAAAATGTCTTCGTGGAAAAAGATTTTCGGATGATGAAGAACTCAAGTCGGCAATAAATGGGTATTTTGCAGAGAAAGAGGAAATTTATTTTTTTGAGGGTTTAAAAAAGCTTATCTCAAGATGTAACAAATGCACTGATGTTAGGGGAGATTATATTGAAAAATAAAAACAATTTAAATTGAATTCGCATTTTCCTACATATCGATACCGAGAATATATTGAACGCCCCTCGTAAATGATGTAAAAAATATAGACGTAAACAGTATCCTATGTTTCATCATAAACGCAAATTAGTTCCATTAGTAAGAGGACTATAGATCCACGTGGGATCACAATGGGCCAATAGGCCTAAGTGGATTGGTATTTCCAACAGCCACTCTTGCTTTTGCAAATAGTGCAAAAAGCAGGAGATATTTTTTCAATGGCAGTTAGAATATTCTACGGTGTTTTAAAGTGAAATAAAATAAAACCACAGAGTTCATCACCAAAGAAAAGGTCAAATTCTGGGACACTTGATAAAGTGTGAGGCAAAGGCCTCACGAAGTGAGGCAAAATAAAAATATACGAGTATTCAGAATAATAATATATAATAATAATATATTCGATATTTCAGTGGCATATTAAAACTTATACTTGATTTATCGTGTAACAAAATTAGTCTAATATAAAAGATTTTCTATCTTGTAATTAATACTTGTAAAATTTATCACATTTGTTTTTCATTAAAAATCATAACTGATAGAAACCTTGATAACTGATACCTTAGCCATCGGGTTCAGTTTAAAAAATAAATATATAGAAAAGGGTTTATTGAACCATCGGCAGGTAAATATTTTGGTGGTAAAACAACCCCTTATTTTATAATATTGTAGTTAAAGAAAAAACACATCTTCCATAAAGTTTATGTAGATATTTAATTAATTTAATATTATTACAATAAATCCCATACCAAAAGGTAAACCTGTCTTACTTCAGTTGTAATTTTGAGTTTTTATAGCCGATAATTAAGCGAAATGCGCCCAAGTTTGAAAAAAGGCCATATGATAAGGCTTGTTCTGCATACTTAAATATAATTGAAAATATTGCAGGAGAAATTAAATTACTGTAAATATGCCTATAGGTTGTTTTTTTGGTTCGTAAAACAGTTGCTTTATAATTGTGTATTTTAATCCGCTTGCCGTCTGAGAGGAGAATACATGCCTCGGGGAATATTTTTGGACCGGCCGTTCCTAAAATCAGTTTTTTGGGAGAATGTTTGTGATAACTACGGTATTTGGAAACTGTGAGCGTTATGCTTAGATGCTTAACATTACTGTCACTTATTTTCAGAACGCATAAGAAGAATTCGTTTCACGAAAATCATTGGAATGTCAGTATGAAATGCTTCACGATCGCAGTCAATGCTACCAAATGATCTCACTGGAAAGGTATATAAGTGTCCCTATCTGCGAGGTTGCCTAAAAACTATTACATTTCGTTCAGTTATGGTTACTTCTACTTGAACGGCGTACACAGTGGCCAAATGCAAGATATTTTGGCAAAAATTATTTTTATATATAACTGTCAGAAAATTAATTCAAAACATTTAATTTTATATTTGAAGATGATCTTTTTAATTTATAAACAAAAACTATACAAAATATAATAAATATAGAAACAATTAATCGGAATCAGAAGAATCATCTGAGCTGTTACATATTGGTTCTGTAGAAGTATTGGAAGTTAGTGGAATATTAGGCGCCTGCAATAAATGTACAATATCCTTCTCAATAATACCTCCAGGTTTATTAGGCAATTTCCGCAAACTCGTTATCAATGGGTCCGAGTAAATCAATATCTTCGTTAACTGTTAAGCGCGATATTTTTGGAGCGAATTTTTTTCTACATATGTCTTTTGAACTCCTTGTTTCTTGCCTTCTGCTCTTATTCATTCAGCTGACCTATTGGAAATAAGGCATGTTCTATACTGGCCGGACAATGAATACAAATGATATGAATTGTGGGAGGCATTGGGTACCAACTGTACTTTTGCACAAAGAACTTAACAGTTTCAGGGTCATATTTTTGGAAATTGTCCTTCTTTATTTCGTGTCTACTGGCTATGATTTGTAACACTGTTTTAAATCTTTTTATCAACTTAATATCTAAACCGGTTATTCTAGTTGATAGGTCCAGATCGCTAAAGAATCGCCTAGCCGTATTTATATCATTACTGCTTCTAAATCCAGGTTTCGGCTTATCTACTACCAATCCCATAGTTGCTTTGAATTGACTTTGAATATCTTTTTTCTTTTCAGCTACAATTTGTTTTTTCTTCAGTATTTATTGTTTTTGTGTTTTTTCTATGTTATTGATATCCTTTGAAGTGAGCCCGCAAACAAAACATCTTTGTGTTGGTTTGGTATTTGTGATGACATACCATTGTAAACAACATTGTAATTGCAACATGTATTTCAATGTTGTTCATGCTGTATATAACTGGCTGTACCTCCTCGATATGTTTCCGCATTATTTCTACCTCCATCCTTGTCAACTCTGTTGTTTCATGTTGAAACATAAACTTTATTGGTCGGCAGTATCGTATGGATGAAGGTCTTCATTGTGCCAAATTACGAATTGCTGATGTCCTGGCGTGTTCGAAATTAATCTTATGGATACTAGTAATTCCAAGACGATGCTAAGATTTTCAGCTTTGGATCAGAGAAACGTTGCTTGTATTCCGATTGCCCGGAACTATCCATGCACCACTTATATATAAGCTCTAAATTTTTCAAAATGTCTGTTTTTTGAACTTCTAAAACTTCCTTTTGAGCATCTAAGATCTTGACCAGCGGAAGTAGGTATTAACACACTGATAATGCCTCAGCATGTATTAACTTTTTTGGGAAATAGGATAGACAGAGAAAGAAAAATGTTTGGGCTCAGTGGTTATTTCGCTCCATGGGTGGTATCCAACATTCAATGGGGAGACTAAATTCTTAGTGAAAGTTAGCTTGTTGATTTCTAGTCAACTACTCATTTTACTTGATTTTTGTTAATTGAATAAATGAATGTCTTTCGGGCGCGGTTGGGATTTGAATATCGATCTATTAAGCAAAACTGGCAGTTTAATTTCAGCAACAGTACCCTGAACCGTCACATGTTCTTTAGAAGGATAGCACAATGGAAACCTTGACTTATCATTTGCTCTTATTACATTGTATTGATGTCTGGTGAGTTTATCTGCCACGAACATACAATAGTCAGTTGTCTTTTTTTAGATACTCCAAAATGTTTGTATAGTGTTCTATATCTGGCACCACTTTCGGGAGAATTTATGGTAAAATCTTTCAGAACTCACAAGCTCATGTGGGCAGTAAGTGTTAACTCTTAAGTCGAGTGATTTTTTCTCAAAGACTCAGTCTTGTGACGTTTGCTGAAGAAGAATCAACAAAAACTTCTTACAATCTGCCAAAAAAAGAAGAAATTTGCTTGCTCAATTTAGGTTTTAAGTGTTCGGCACATTTGGTACGTTTTTCTAAAAATTCCTTCAGATTTTCTACTTTAATAGCCCATGAATCATTGCTAGATTGTCTTGAAACATCAAACAAGATTCGCTGTGAAATAAGAATATCAGTTGAACCTGAATCTAAAAGAAATTAAGGAAATTCATATTTTGTCAAAAAAGCATTACCAAACGAGCTCTCAATCGTCACTTACGAGTGTTTATTTTTGCTCATACATCAGTTTCGGCCACTTCTATTTTTTGTTTGTCAAAGTAATATACAGCAAAGTTAATTGCTCTCTTTAAATAACAAGACATCTTATCAAAGGCGTTAAACATATTTATAAATCCCTTGGTTTAATTTCATTTTATTCAATTATTCAATTCAGTTTCCCTCCGTAAACCAAAAAAAAACTTTTGCTCTCGAAAAACAAACGACAGTTTGGTGACCTTTACGTAGATGACACAATGCAAGACGATTACTTAGCCAAAAGAAAAAAAAAAAAACCAATAGAGACACACATGTTTTAAATGAACAAAGGCCAATGCATGTTGATTTTACTCGTTTCCTAATAATTACATACTCTCCCACCGATAACGACTAAACACCGATTTCTAGCCGTAACCCAATCGTGATAGGCAAGAGCATTGGCGCGATCGCATCCCAATACAAAGATATCAAAACCCCCCGAAATGGTGGTCTTCTAATCCAAGCAAACAACAAAGATATCGCAGGTAGATTTATAAAGTGTAAGTCGCTCGGTCATGTACCACTTGACATTAAGTACCACCAATCACTCAATTCCTGTCAAGGGCGTATACGAGTATACTCGCCTAATATTGCCCACCTTGAGGAAGGCGACATCCTGGATTCGCTCAAAAGGTTCAAAGTAAGTCAGGTAAACAAATTGTTTAGAAATGATGGACAAGCTCCTAATTAACAGGAGCATCCATCATAACGTTCGACGCTCCCGCACCCCCCAATGGTATCAAATTAGGATGGCAGATGTTGGAGGTGGATCCATATTATCCTAATCCAATGTCTTGCAGAATATGCTAAAAAATCGGACATATCAAAAATCATTGTAATGAGCCATCTCCTCTCTGTGCAACTTGCGCCATATTCTCCCCATATGCAGATAAGTGTAAGAGAAAGTACTGCGTGAACTGTAAGGGCGAAGATCACCAATCGAACGATCGCAGCTGCCCTACATTTATACGAGAAAAAACAATCATGATAATAAAAACCAAGCACCGCTGCACGGTTAAGGAAGCCAGGGAGGAATACAAGAGGTCTGGACACTTGTAAGCGCCCAAAACTCAGCCTAGAGAAACCATAAAATCAGAGTAATAAGAGAAAAAATATCTTCAACGACCCCGCCAGTCACCTCCACCTCCGCAGAAAAAAAACAGGTAATTGACAATAGCAGAAATCCCAACATAAAAGTCACAACAAAAAACACATCTGCTCTCTTAACAACAAAAACGAATGCAGTCACATTGTATGATAAAACAATACCTAATATAAAAAAACGCAACTAACTACTACTACTACTCAACAACATTGGCACTCACTCAATCATTACCCAAACTAACACTAACAACACACAAGCAAACAGCTCGGGAACGGAGAGCATAGACGCAAATCTGCTGTGTTCCACATTAGAACAATACATTTCTACTAATGCACTTTGCAATGCTCCCATGCCATCACCTGACATATTACGAAAGTACTCGTAGCCAAAGCACCTACCGAATACAAAAACTACTCGTACATGGCATATTTTAACAACTCGCACAGCTTTCCTCATAAAATCAGGAACTTCCCACTCACACAATTGCTTACCATATACGTTTCTTGTCCAAACGCTCCAAATAAAACTGGGACAACCGATAACACTACAAAATATATACAGGAGTACATCAATTTGGCTGCAAAACATCTGTCGCATAGTATAGTGATGGCTGATTTCAATGCCAATAAACCCCTCTGGGGCTCCCCCCTTTATAAGCAACGCAGGATTGGTTGTTGCAGACTGGCTGCAACATTCGGTTCTTGTTCTGTTAAATGATGGATCCCGTACCTATTTCTCAACAAAAAGACTATAACTGCAATAGATCTGACGCTCGCGTCACCGGCTACAGCAGTTGGTGCCAACTGGAAAGTACATAACTGTTTTCTAGGCAGCGATCACTTCTCCATAAATATTCAAACCTCGGAACCGTAACCTTTAGCCAAATTTTCCGCTTCCGCTTTGTCGAATCCAAGGTTAACCGGACCGAATTCGCATTAGCTGCCGAGCAGACATCTACTGCAACTCCCATCTTCCAAAACGTCAATCCCACCACGCAATCCTTCGCAGGACATATGGTTTAACCCTAATTTAAAAGAGTTAACAAAGGACAAGCGAAAGGCGTGGTCTATTCTAAAGAGACATTCAAATTCTCAAAACGCCATTGCATATAGACGTATAGCTGTAATAATGAAACGTGAGGTCCGCAGGGTCATCAAACACAATTCGACCATTATCGACCCCATCGAAATAGCCCACCTCATTGCAAATAAATGGTCTGGATACTGCTCCGATGAAAATTTCTCCCCCTTTGTCCTTCAACGTAAAAATACCTTTCAGGCTAACCCAGGATTTCAAAGTACCCACCCTTCTGATAATAAGATCCCACCAATTACTCTCCCAGAGTTGTTAGAATCGCTCAAAGCCACCAAAGGTTCGACGCCGGGTTTAGACAAAACTAGTTTAAAATGATCAAACACTCACCAACAGTAACAATGCTTAGAATAGTGGGCCTATATAACAACATTACGGAAATTGGTGTTTTTCCACATAAGTGGAAAAAAGCCCATCTAATTCCGATCTCCAAGCTACACACTGACCATCAGGGGAATGATGGATTCCACCCAATCGCTCTTCTTTCTGTCCTCTCCAAATTATTTGAAAAAATAATCGGGAACAGACTCAAATGGAATCTAAAAAACGCCCTAATAATGACCAACATGGTTTCAGACCATGTAGAGGCACAGATACTCTGCTGAATATGCTTGATCAAGCGGTGCATATAGAGCTAGCTTCTCGAAAACATTCAGTTCTCCTTTCCATGGACTTGGAGAAAGCGTTCCAAAGAGTAACTTGTTTTGGAGTAGTGGAACAACTCCAGAAATGAGGCATTAGCAGCTAATGTGTAATGATTGTCAAGGTGAAGGGGCACCATTCTTTAGTCACTCTCATCGTAAATAGGGCTCCTCAAGGCTCTTCGATTTGGACAATTTTGTATAGTGCTTATGTGGACTCACTTCTAACGGTGATAATACTGGACAACCCACAAATAAAAGCACGTTTAACGTATGCTGATAACCTCTTTGTACTGGCATCAGGGCAAACAGAAGCGCTTAATGAAACCCTTTCAAAAGCTTTAAGGTGGTGCCAACAACAAACGTTAATCAGGGGGACCATACAACACGGTCTAACTGTCTACTGGCACTGGACAAAAGGAAGTTCAGATAAAAATAAACGCCATATTGTGCACACCCGTCGGAGCATTACCATCAACGCCTATTGATTCCTTATTAGCGGAAAAAAACACCCCCTACTTCCTTGACATAAAGACCTCAGCTCAAGTTAAGCTGGTAGCAAGAAGCCATACCGATTACAAACACCCTCTGTATGACATTTGCAGATCCGGTGGGGTTGATACTCCAACCACAAAAATCAAAAGCGGTCACCTCAACTCTATACGCTATTTAAAATTATCGGGCATAGCTGACACAATAATCTATGAGACAATAGCACCTCCATGGAGACGCCAATATGATGGAGCCAATCAAGCTCCTTTCTGAGGAAACACAAGCCTTCCCTAGCACCCATCCTCTACAACAAATCGCTTAGCCGGCTGCAATCTATTCAAATCTGCAGGAGAAGACTAGGACACCATTCTCTTTAGAATGAGATCCTTTATTCCTCATCGGATAACAGTATGAAACTAAAAGAAAAGGCATGGTACGACTCGAGCTGTAAAGAGGCCGTTAGGTTTAGAGAAATGTTTTTTTGGTCCTTCAAGACCAACTCGACAGAGGAAAACCGAAAAAAGTTCAAACGAGCCAGAAATGACTGCAACGCCTTACCTAATCGTCTGGAATTCCAATACGACCAAAAACTGAGGCAAAAAATAGTTCAATGTCCTAGAGACAGTAACAATATTTGGTCGTTCGTCAGAAACATTAGAAATTCTGTCTTGTCCTTCATCCCAGCGCTCATTTAGAATTACATTTCCAATCTGCTTGCTGCACACTTTGCGGCCAGCTCAACACTCCCAGATTGTGCTTTGTCCTCGCCTGCACTTGAGTACGTCGAATCCTCAATGGGAAGAATCCACTTTCGCACGGGTGTAGTTGCAAGAGTACTTAAAGATCTTAATATACATAAATCCGCTGGTCCAGATGGTATATCTCCACTTCTTCTGAGGAGGTGTTCTTACTCGCTGGCAAAACCACTGCGTAACCTTTTTCATCAATCCTACTCCTTAGGACTCTTTCCGAGCAGATGGAAAACAGCATTTGTTAAGCACGTCCCTAAAAAAGGCGAATCTTCTTCCCTCTCCTCCTACAGACCCATTGCACTTACGTCCGTTCTTTCCCAGATCATGGAAACGCTGATGAAATATCTCGAAACGCGGAAACATCTTAATGACCGGCAATATGGTTTTCATAGCAACAGGTCCACTGGTGTTTAGATGGCGTGTCTCACCGGAAAGTGGAACCAAAGCGTACATCAATCTGGCGGAAGCAAGATAGTTGCACTTGATATTTCTAAGGCATTTGACAGAGTTTGGTATCAGGCTCTTTTGTCGAAAATGCGTGCATTTGCGATCGACGGCTCTCTTCTTCAATGGATTAGAAATTACCTTTCGTAACGTTCAATTCAAGTTGTCTTGGACGGTTTCAAGTTTTATATTCACAAAATAAATGCTGGTGTGCCCCAGGGCTCTGTTCTGTCTCCGACACCCTTATTAATTTTTAATAATTATCTCTTGAGTGCCACTTCTAATCCAATATATTCTTTTGCTGATGACAGTTCTCTCTGCTTTTCATATTCGTTCCCGGACTCACGGCCCTGCTTTTCGGCTGTAGAACGAGAACCGCAGCGTATGCTAAGCTCATTTAATTCCGATATCAACAGTATAACCAATTGAGGAACTATCAACAGAGTGAAATTTAATGCTTCCAAAACACAATGCTGTCTGCTGTCGTTAAAGCGAAATTTAAACACCCAGCCATTATCCATGAATGGAACTTGCATCGTCGAAATCGAAAAAATTTCCATTTTCGGTATGTGTGTCAATGATAACTCACGTTGGAATGACCACATATTTGATGTCGCCAAAAATGCTGCGAAATGTCTAGGTTTCCTCAAGTGATGTAAAAAATATTTTACCTCCTCTAATCTGGCCTCAATATATAAGGCATTCATCCGCCCAAAATTGGAGTACAATGCCTACATCTGTACAGGTGTTCCTAAAACATCTCTGCACCTGCTAGATAGGATTCAAAACCACTCAAGCCCATTTTCGGACGTAACCTAAAATATCGTGATCCATTCCTAAGCCGTACAACTCGCTTATGGAATGCCCTGCCGTTCTCTGTATTTCCTGGTCGTTATAACTTGTAAGCATTTAAAAACAATGTACATCGGTACCTCTCTTTTCTTCCTCCCTAAATTTCCTTTGTCCGAGCTGTGTACAATCACTTTAAGGGTACACAATCCCATTGAGCGCGCGCTCATTATAAAAAAACAAAACTCACCTTTACAAAAGGAAAACCCGACACTATGCGACCACTGCAACGAAACCCGTTCAATACCTCATGTACTAGAGAGCTGCATACTTACAAAGCAACACTTCGGAGACCCTCCAACACTACGTGAGCTACTGGATCCATCATTACTTCCCCAAGCATCTAATTTTTTTTCCTTAGTTTCCAAACACAAATTGATAATATAAAAAATTTAATATTCATGTAAATATCATATCTGTATAATGTATATTGTATCCCTATAACGGTCATATGGGCATAGCTCAACGGCATTGCAATCCGGACGACACAAATTTATTTGTTTTCGTTCCCGAGAATAAAATAAAATAAAAATAAAATATTATACAATATTTTCAAGCTAAGGCCTTGGGTCACTTAAGAAGCTAAATCTTGAAAAAGCGCAAAAATATGTGCGAAATATTTTTAATATTTCAACGAAAAGGCCTTTTTTTACACAAAAACACTCACATTTTAAACATTTGGAGAAATGTTACTAAATCGCATATAGCAGCAGTTTAGTATGGAAATGATTAACAAACCACAGGTGTTAACTCCATCTTTAAACAAAAATATCCGACCAAAAGACTACTCCGATGCGCTTAGAATTATAAACATGCATTTGAATAGTTTGGGAATCTAACTTTAGTATCCACTTAATTTTTTTTATTCCATTTTTATTAAGTTTTGGCAAGAATTGATGAAATTGACCTCTGTGTGGGACGGACCGCTTTCCAAATTGCTTTTACTACATACTCTTGTAAAAACATTGTACAACTGGATATTGTTAAAAAGTTTTTTTCGGTACTGCAGTTGCTTAGTTTTTTCCTTTTATTGCATCATCATGTTGGAAATGGCCATGTTCTTACTGTGCCTTGCATAAATATATCCATTTTTCGTTCACATTTTGTTTTGAAAAACTAAAAACTTATTCTCAACCGTACTTCTTATTGTAAGCAGAATGAAAAATTTCAGCAGTGACGGTAATATCATTCAGTAATGCAGCAGATCAGTCAACAGCAACTAAAACAAATTAATCAATTTAAGAAACGATATTATTATATTCTTTAATAAATCGTTGAAATACGAAATGATGGCGATCCCACGTATTGCTGCAGTGCCGCTGCCATTGCTGCCATTAGTTGGCAATTGGACCTTAGTACCATTTTACTGCCCTATTTTGAATAACTTTGTTGGTGAGATTGAGAATTTTTTTGCTGTTTTGCATTTGGGTGAATTGATTATTTTTTTTTCGGACTCTTCTTTGAACTTCACCTGGAACTTGTCTTTCTACTGCTTTTCGGACCAAGTTTTAAGGCGAAATTAGCTAATGAGTTGAACCTGCAATGTTTTACCATCGGTTTTTGTTCAAATATAAATTTTCATCATTCGCAATTCTTACTAGACCAAATTTTGCACAATCTATATCTATATGAACCTGGGGCTCCACTAACAAGCCTGTCCAGTTAGTTTTGTCTTTAACTAACTGCCAGCAGTTGCACATTCAAAGTCGTTTAAGGTCCGCTTCTGCATTGGCGAGGTGAGGCCTTCCTTTGCTGAGTTGTCCCTTCGGGTTAGATTCGAAGACACAGAGCGAAGGAGTACTGGTGTATATTTGCTCTACAAGTCCTAGCCATCTCAGGCGACTGATGCGCAGTTTTCTGACTTACTACGCAATGGCCTTCTTAGACCAAAGTGATTCGCTGAGGCGTTGTTGACAGAATTTATAGTAGAGCCATAGACATAACACTTTACCAATCCGAAAACTTTTGATTGTGACGTTCTGTCCAATCGTCGATGTTGTGTTTTTCTTCTTGTTGACAGTATTAACTTGGTTTTGCTCTTATTTACCGCTAAACCCATTTTGGGCTGTGTTTTCCTTCTTGTTGACAGTATAATACTTGGTTTTGCTCTTGTTTACCGCTCAACAGATTTTGGCAGTCTCCGTTTCAATACAAGCGAACGCACAAGTAACAGCCGTTCTCCCAATTATGTCGATATCATCGGGGTACGCTAGTAGTTGTATAGACTTTTGAAAGATTGTGTCTTCAGTGCTTACTTGTGAGTTACGAACAATTCTTTCAAGCGTGTCACCTTGCATAAAACCTGTTTTTAAATAAAAGGCCTCGGTTAAGTCATTACCGAACTCGACGGAGCAGCGGGCGTTCTCATTCGTCATTCTGCACAGACGGACGAGTTTGGTAGGGATACCAAAACTAGACATGGCTCTAACATATATAGCTCGTCTCTTTAAATGCTAAATGCTATGCGGCCTTCAAATCGATGAAAGGATGGCAGATAAGATCTTGTATCTAATATTGAGGAGACTTATACCTCTATAGTTGGCGCAATTGACGGTGTCTCCTCTTTTATTGATCCGGTAAACACCTCCGCTTACTTATAATAATATATCTCTGAATAGAAACATCTTTCCTTCAACGTAATGTTGCAAATATATTCGATGAAATATGTTATAATATGAAACGGTGCAATGACACCTTTCGGCACTGAATAGCCGAATTGTCGGATTAGTAGATCATTGAGATATACAATATAAGCCTGATCCGTTGGATTCAATTGGGTTTTGTTTTATTTAAATTTTATTTTAGAATATATGATCTTTTAATCTACTAGTGACTTAAGTGATGTAAAATTAAATATAAAATGCGAATGCACTTTAAGTGTTTTAATAGCTTTTACAAAATCTCAAATAAACACTGTTGTAACTATGTATGTATGTATATCACAGACTTTATATATATATAGAATACCAAAATGTTTACTATAAGTAATTATTGGTATCTACATACGTATGTACTCGTATGTTTCCATATATAATAAATTTGAAATGACATCTGAAATGCGTATTTGCCTTAACATTCTCGAAGATTTCTTGTTTTATTTCGGCAATTTAATTTCGCATATCGAGGTAGGTTTTTGGTTTGCAACAGAATCTACAGTGACATAGATCAGACTCGGCAATAAATTGTTGGTGTAGACTAAGAACAAGGTTTTAATGTTTGGTCTGCAAAAAAGGGAATAAGGAAACAAAATCTTTGAACTGAAAAAAATATTATATAACGGTGTTTTAATTTAAAAATATTTTTGAGCCGCTTTTAAACCCACTTCAAACCATTCATTATGCTGCCATTCATTATGCTGACATTCAATATGTTTCTAGTATTCATTATGCCGCAAAGTTGATTATAGATGGCGAATTTGATAAAACTATACCAGCTGAAGGAATTAGGCAATTGCTATCCAAAATGGAATGACACCCAGAAATTATTCGTAAATACATCGGGTAATCTTATAAAAGAGTTAGTCAAAGTATACCATTTGATTCCACAATAAAAAAAGAAGTGTGAATGATACTTTTATAAAAATATTGTTTTTGAAATTTATTGGAAAAGAGACGTCAAAAAATCCTTTTGTTACTGGGGCATATCATACTCGTATATGAATTGCATCGCTTAGACCTTAAAGGTATTGTACTCGTAAATAAAACACTTTCGATTAGATAATCGAATTTCGAAGAAATTAGAGATAATGAAATTTACGAAGAAAATATTTGTTAACTAAAGTTCATCATCTGCTATGGAATAATTTCTATTCTACTCGTATTTCTATTTTTGCATTTGCACCAGAATATCACTTCCTAGGACGTTGTAGTAAAAAGAAACATACTCGTATGTATGTATAAACCAGTTAGAAAGGTAACCGGGTATTGAATGATTAGAGTTGTGCGACTTCAACGCAAATATCATTGCCATCCAATAAGTAAGGTGGGATGAACAATTGAGATGTTGATTTGCTGTAAGCGTTAAACTAGGGTACGAAGTCTTGAGCTTTCAACACGTGAGTGAACAGATTAGAACAATAAGAAAGCATAGCCTAAACACACAACGTCCGCAAACTAGAACTATCGAGAAGTTCCGAGAACTATCTTCTAAATCTATACGGTTTGGATAAGGCCTATGCGTCGATAGTCTGGTGGAAGAAGCTCTCACGAAAATAACTTATTGCTGGTTTTACCATACTTCAGCGAAAGCATTGATGAATCATGATTCATATCATGGGCTGCACTCTCTAAGCCAACTTCCGTTTAAAAAGAAGTGGTCTAGTGGTCTATTTTACAATACGCATTAGAGTTTTAATCAGCTTGCGCGCCATATGTCTTTTGACTCTGGTCTTATGGACATGCCATCTGACGCAATGACACCAGAACTCCTGCTGCAGAAAAAATACCAAATCGACTTTCCCTGTGCCGAAACTGATTTCTGAGCCAGGAGAAAAATGTAGTCGGGTCTTCGGGTCGGGAATGTAACCCTACAACAACTGATTTAGGTGTTTTTTCTGGAGAACGACAACGTTAGATTTTATTCCTCGTTAGGACAACTTGCATCTGGCTTCCAAGCGGAGATACATATATGCAATCCTGATTGCAACGAACTATATCGTGAAGAACCAGTAGCGGCGCATCATTTGCATCTGTAGCTACAGCCAAGCTGCGCTTACGGTCTTGCTTAAGCCTCTTATGACTTCCAAGTTGGTTCGAGAATGCAAGACACCACTGAACACAGTGGGAAGGCTAAATTCACTGAGTCTTTCCTGGCTCACGGATAACAATGGGATCACGAACCTACGTTGGGTCTGACTGCGTCCTCGGTTAAGGAATTCATATGAGCAGAACTGCAGATAGCATGACTCCAGAGATTGTAGGCAGATCAAACGAATACTTCCGGACATCTCTAAATCTAAAATTCAGCGGCCTTCTTGTTGTCCCTCAGCAGCAGAGACTCCAGGGTGTTTACTGGTCATGACGAGGCACTATACTTTTGCTAAGCACTTAGATGTGCTTGGCGTAAGTGATACAACATCCTGTGGCGCTTGTTTTGAAAGTGATGGCTATACCGCGGAGCACTACTCTTGTGAATGTCCGACTTACACTCCCATCAGGCTGCTGGTACTCGGCATTGACACTCGGCATTATCACTGAAGAGCTTACTAGCCTTTTTTCGAAAGACTAAGAAATTCCATTAAAAGAAGCTTACAAGGAGTAATACAATGGACTCGTTCTTTGCCTGAGTGTTCTGTTCTGACAGACAGAAAAAAGTCTGCAAACCTACTTGGCCTTGCCGTGGAAAAGAATATTGCTACTTTTCACTTCAATATTCATAAACAAAATAACATGGCGATCACTAGATCAAAAATAGTCGACCAAATCGATTGTTACCGTCGTTTCGTCCTCCGCGGTATCAGGAACAAAGGTTGCCGACTGCTCGATGGAGTAGTAGTCGTGGGTATTTATGATAAGGGCGACACGCGATTATCCTTTGTCCCCAAGAGTTCTACAGCGTCGAATCGCGACTCTGCCAGTAAAACCCGCGACCCTCTTTCCTAGGTCTAAAGCAAAATGAAAGAAAAACAAAAACACCTTATCGCCACACTGAGGAAACGGAAGAGACACGCCACTTACAGTTTAAGGGCGCAAGAAAAACAAAGACTATTCATCTTAACTTAAACGCAATCCCTTTTTTATTAAAAAAGAATAAAAAATATATATATAAAAATAAAAAAAAGGAAGAAAAGAAAAATACATCTAATATAATAAGAGAAAAGGGGTAAAAAGGTATTCAAAAATAAAGAGATAAATAATAAGAAAAAAAATCAAAAAAAAAATAAGCCTACGACCGCCACCCAGATTTGAACCTACACGAGAAAGCTCGGATCCGATCCCTTTGGTTCACAATACGGCTAATTACTTAACATTCTTTTTTCTCTCACGGTCCTACTTAGGACTTACAAATTCTCCAACTCCAAGTAAGGATCTATTCTTTTACATAACATAGATACATAGTATATGTATTATCTTTTATTAACTAAGCCAAAAAAAAGCATGCAATAGGTTAGTACAATAAATACTTATGCTAGGGTTAATACTCCGTCCTGCAAATCCTCGCTGGAAGCGCCTCCGACTACCTCGTGATGTGTTGGTAGATGGGAAGTCCAGGTGGTACGTGTAGGTTATCTAATACACCCCCGTGTCTCAGCCTATTTCCTCTATGTTTTTTTTTTATTTTATTTTTGTTTTTTTTTGTCTTCGGTCACTTGCGCACGAATTCCCTTAGGGTTTCCAAAATAACCGATCACGTTTTTTTGTTTTCCTTTTTTTTGCGCGCACTGTTCTCCTGGCGCGAACACTCGTCTTTCACTACTCGACTTTATTTTTTATTTTTTTTTTGATTGATTAGAAACCGCAGAAAGAAAAATGACACTTGCAACGACAATGTGCACACACACAAGTTTTGGTTTAGTTTTCTAGACGATTTAGAGGAAATCTTTTAGTAAAATCGATCTAGCAGAGTAATTCGGTAATTTGTTAGAAAAAAAAACTGTTTTTATGCCCGAAAATAATCCGCAAAACGTGCCGAGGAATGGAACAACGACAGAGCCACGAACGAACTGCAATCTCCTCGCTTTCGGTTTTCTCCTTTCTCCCGATCTTAGATTTTTTTTCCGACCAACTTGTTTCCTAGCTCTCGACTGACTGCCCATTTGTCTCCCACTTGCTAGACCTCCTCCTATCTTCTCTCGTTCAGTGGTCAGTTATTCAGTTTTGGCGCCCAACGTGGGGCCACAAAATTCGAGTACTGTCAAGATTTATACAGTCGGTTCGTCAATTTTTTTTTCTTTTTGACTCGTTTCGGTTTTTTTTGTTTTTTTTATCGGTCGGTTGGAGTTTTTTATTTTCAGTCGATTTTACGGATCGGTTTAGGGTCTTACTTTTTTTGGTTAGACGAGTAGGGATATCCAGTATGGATATTAATAGGTTGAGTGCTGATAAGCTAACGTACGAGCTAGATATTAGGGGCATAAGTGCTAAGACGGTGGACGAGATGAGGAAAGTGCTCAGAATAGCTTTGCGTAAGGATTCTAGCTTCCTTTTGAACACATACCCATTTTCCTGTGAGGAGGACGTAGCTGCTGTTCAAGCCAACTTGGATGAGATAGCCAAACTAGTCAAAGCATTTCAGGGCGATGAGAATCCGGGCGAGTATAAGAAAATAGTCGCCAAATCTGAATGGCTAGTAAGGCGTCTAGCCAAAGTTGAAGCAGAGAGTGTGGAGGAAAAACAGCATGTGGCTAAGTTCCGTAGGAATGTCATCGATTTCCTTGGGGAGTTCGACGAAAGGGCCAATATTGACCCTCAGGACAAATCGGGAACAAATGAAGATGTCCGAAGACCACCACCTGCGCCACTTGTTGACGGCCCCTCGTCAAACCCACCAGTAGATCGAACCAGAGCATGTCCGCAGGCCGTTCGCTGTTATGGCTGTGGGTTGCAGGGAGTTATACGTAGCCGCTGTCCGCAATGTCCCAAGTCTCCGGGGGTGTCGGGAAACGGAGAATTGACTCAACCGAGTGCGGGACAGTGAGTCAGAAGAGTTTGTCGTTAGAAGTAAGAAGGGAGGGGTAGTAGTAGGGGTGGATTTTTTATTAGCGGAGAAGGAGGGTGATAAACGCCCTTATTTTAAGGTCGAGATGTATGGGGTCGAGTTGTTAGGGTTGCTGGATTCCGGAGCTTCAAGGTCTATTGCAGTTGGTCTAGGGTGGGACAGACTTGCTTCGCTTCATTGCAAATTAGGCAAAGTAGACGCACCGGAAGTCACTGTAGCGAATGGTGAGGCGGTCGCGGTGCTAGGGTCGATAACGGTGCCGATAAGGGTAGAGGGGAGGGTAAAAATCATGGAGCTGTTGATCATACCGGCGTTGAAACATTGCTTGATACTGGGCGCAGATTTCTGGGAGAAATTTGCAATCATTCCAAATTTGTGTGTTAGGCAATGGGAATTTCACTAGCCGATAGCGGCCATTGAGAGTGTCAGTACCTTAAGTGAGGAGCAGAGGGGGAAACTTGCTAAGTTTGTTGATGAGGTATTTGAGGACATGGGGGAAGGGTTGGGGTGTACCAATCGGTACCATCCGGACGAAGTCCGAGCCCCTTAAACAGAGGTACTACCCAGTCTCACCAGCTGTTCAGACTAACTTCAACAGGGAGGTTGATGAAATGTTATCGTTGGGGGTCATGGAACCCTCAACTAGCCCTTGGTCGTCCCCCATCCTCTTAGCGAAGAAACGAGACGGTAAGTTCCGATTCTGCGTAGACTTTCGCAAGCTTCAAACAAGCTTCTCGTGTGACCGAGAAGGATGCATACCCGATTCCCTATGTGTCGGCCACACTGGACAAGTTGCGCAACGCGAAGTTCTTGTCGTCTCTTGACATCAAATCTGCATACTGGCAAATTCTAATGGCTGAGTCATCGAAAAAGTTTACGGCGTTTACGATTCCCGACAAGGGATTGTACCAGTTCCGACGAATGCCCTTTGGCCTACACAATGCCCCGGCCACTTGGCAACGTTTTATCGATACTGTCCTTGGACCCGACCTAGAGCCAAACGTTTTCGTCTACCTTGAAGACGTTATTGTCCTAACAGAGACTTTCGACCAGCAAGTTCTCGTAGAGGTTCTCGGCAGACTTAGAAGTGCAGGCCTAAAGCTATACAGGGATAAATGCGAATTTTGCAAGCCAGAACTTCGTTATTTGGGATACGTCGTTAGTAGCAAGGATTTGTCGGTAGATCCAGAGAAGGTTCAGAGCATGGTAGAGTACCCAAGACCAAACAGTGTAACCAGTGTTCGACGATTTGTTGGAATGGTGTCTTGGTACCGTCGTGTTGTGCCCAACTTCTCTGATATCGTTGGCCCGATTACCGAGCTGTTAAAGAAGAGAAGGAAGTTTGTCTGGGGAGAGCAGTGCGAGCAGGCTTTCGTCACACTGAAAGAGAAATTGGTTAGTGCTCCGATCTTAACTTGCCCTAATTTTGAGCTACCGTTTGTGATCCACACCGATGCTTCGGGATTTGGCATTGGTGCAGTCCTAACACCGGACGACCCTAGGGAAGGAGAACAGGTTATTAGTTACCTTAGTCGGACACTTACGACGACAGAACGTAACTATTCAACCACTGAACGGGAGTGCTTAGCCGTGTTGTGGACAGCGGAAAAACTGAGACCTTACATAGAGGGGGGTACCTTTACAGTTGTGACGGACCATCATTCGCTTGTCTGGTTGAACAACTTGAAGGATCTACAGGGTAGGTTGGCTCGGTGGGCCGTGAAATTACAGCAGCACGACTTTAAGATTATCCATCGTAAGGGCAAGGAGCATTTGGTTCCAGACGCTCTTCCTAGAGCAAACGGGGATGTTGCGGAGGTATGGATAGGGGAAACAGATAAAGGAGTTAGGGATAAGTGGTTGTTAAAGATGGTAGGCGCTGCTTCTCCGGAGTTGTCCCAGGGACAAGAACAGCAAGTACCAGCAAAAGATGAGAGGGGTGCGATTCTCAAAAAGAATCATGACGACATATTGGCGGGTCATGGAAGGGTTCAGAAGACATGCGACCGCATTGCACAAACGTATTTTTGGGACAAAATGAAAACGCAAGTGGCGTGGTACGTTCGCAGTTCAATGTCTGTCAAGCCCAATCTACATAAACCAACGGGCTTTACGTGCACCCGGACGAATGTCGCGCGGCCATGGGATATGCTGTGCATCGACCTGATTGGTTCATTGCCGAGATCCACCCGAGGGTTTATGTATATCCTCACCGTGGTTGACTACTTCTCAAAGTTCCCACTGTACTTTCCGCTTCGATCTGCGACAGCAAAGGCAGTTAGCACAATTGTAGAAGAGCAAGTCCCTTTACTGTTCGGCGTGCCAAAGTGGATTGTGTGTGATAACGGGGTCCAGTTCAGAAGCAAAGAGTTTGGGAGCCTCGCCCGGAAGTATGGTATAACCATAGATTTCACGGCCTTCCACCACCCCCAAGCCAACCCGGCGGAGCGATTCAACCAAACACTCAAGACCAAACTCAGGGCTTACATTTCCGACAACCACCGTGAGTGGGACTTCATCCTGCCCAAGGTGAGCTGTGCGATAAGGGCTTCCACCCACGAGGTGCTAAAATCCACGCCTTTCTTTGTATTTTTTGGACGAGAGATGCCTCTTAAGGGCACTAGCGATACAGTCCCTCCCGAAGGTTTTGACGTAGAGCGACCAGGTGAGGTCGTATTGCGGAATAGGACCAGAGCCTTAGAAGAGGTCATAAGCGACGTACGTGCAAAGATTTTGGAAGCAGGGAAGTAGAGTCGCGATTCAACGCCGTAGAGCTTTTTAGAGCACTCATCAATGCTTGTAACTTGTATTAAGTGCCAAAGATCACGAAATTCCTGGTTTGATGAAAGGTGAAGGCAAACGCATGGAGCAAAACAACTCGCCAATGACGCGGCGTTCCATAGAAGAACGAGAGCAGCTCGCACTCTCTAAGATCAAATGAGAAGGGAAGAATATTGGCTTCTACAACAAAATGGCATAAAAAGCGAAACATCGAAGAATTATAGAAGTTCTACTACAGAAACTATATTAAGAAAGTTTACTAAAAGGTAAAAAGAACGTGTCAAGCCAACATGACCCGAAAGGAAATCCGTAGAGATGAGCAAGAAAATTCGTAGTTAATAATTAGGATATGAAAATAACAAGCTGTTTAATGGAGGGACGACTCAAAATGCGCTGTTAGATGGATCAAACCATTTACCTTGGACGATGTAAGCAAATGTTTTCATCCACAAATTTAAACATAACAAGGCTGTCGAACTAGGCCTCTTAACTAGGTAGATATTATGAGAGCTCTTGTCGGCCATATTGTATGAACGCTTAATACCATGTATTAACGATCTGGTTGGGCCTTATCAGTTCGGGTAGGTCTATAATAGATCAAATATACACACTACAGTAAATCATGTTGAAAACCCAACAAGGTCACATTAGTTTACCTTGAGAGAAGCGAAAGCCCACATATATTCAGCTTAATACGAGTTATACAATCTTAAACTAACTTACTTAAACCTAAACTGAAAACTAAGGTTGGTTGGAGTGGTGAAGGAGAACGTATTGTGGGAGTGTTGCGGTGAAAGACGGTAAGGATTGAATTGATCTTTCGGAACATACGGGAGATTGGTTTTTTCGCGCCATAGGTGGTGTGGTGGGCTGGTAGTAGAAAGACACGAGGGGTACGTAGACTACGAGGGTATCGCGCATCCAACGTGACCTGAAAGGAGTCGATGAATGAAGAGAAAGTCAGCTGCATCTTTGCGTTCCCCAAGGGTGTTTAAATTAATAAGGTTGAGACGGTTTTGTGCAGGGGGCACAAAAGGATGGTACCAGAGCATACCTCGAAGAAAACGGCGCTGGATGCTTTCGATTCTAGAGATATGAACACGATGATATGGGGACCACACTTGACAGGTGTATTCTAGGGGCAGGTTGGAAAATTCTTTGGACCACCGTTTTACAAAACCTAGAGCAGGCTTTAAGGCCGAGGTCGCGAAAAGATTGAACGGAGGATGTAGGTTTGTTGTGGAGAAGGTAGAGTCGCGGAGGAGATTGGTGCTACTTATGTGAAAAGGTGATGGATTGGCATTTAGCGGTATCAAGTTCTAAATAATTTTTGAGGCATAAGATCGAAAAACTATCAAGGTCTTGTTGAAGGAGGAAGGAGTCATGGGGTGAGGAAATGTTTTTGAAAAATTGGGTATCGTCGAGTGTCTGATGATCCCATCGAGACCATAATTAATATAAAAAGAAGAGAACCTATATGGCTGCCTTGTGGCACTCCAGAGGTGGCGAAAAATGGAGCCGAGTGCGCTGACCTAAAACGAATACTGTAAAAATGGTGGATATAATTAACTCTATGGGTTCAAAGCCGAGGGTAGACAATTTGAAGAGTATTAATCGATTAGAGATTTTATAGACGACCTTGCTAAAAGCGGCTGCGAGTACATCGACAATTCCATTCTCTAGGGCAGAGGCGGCAAAGGATTCAAATTCAACGAGATTTGTGATGGTTAACTTACTCCTCAGGAATCCATGTTGCCTAGCGGAAATAAGTGATTTGCATTGGAAGCTTAGAGCTTCATACTTCATACAAATACTTTCGAATTTTGTTGGGTATATGGCAGAGTTCAGCGATGGGACGACAGTTGGTTATTTCATTCTTTGATCCTTTTTTGTGGATCGGGGTTATGAAGGAGGTTTTCCAAGCCTGGGGAAATTCTACTTGTGAAAGGGGTTAGAAATGGCTTGTTAAAAGTGAAGGAAGGAGGGTAATCAACGGAGTTTCTTTTGTAGTTAAAAAAATTTAAAAAAGGACTTAGGGCCATTTATAAGGTTGACTTTTGCATTATTAAGTTAACGCTGGTAAAGGCAATCATAAAGATCGGTGAAGTGAAGATAATTACCAAGACATTTGGAATAGTCGGAAAAAGATCTGGTACGAAGGAAAACAGCCCATAACTTGTTTCTCTTATTTCGTAAGGAACCAAGCTTGCGATTATACCAGGGAAGTCTAGTAGATGATGTTTTAAGGCGGGAAAACGGAACGTAAATGGAAACAGAATTAAATATTTCTCGATAAAAAATGGACATGGCATCAATTATAGTGAGGTTGTGTAAGTTAAAAGAGATCTGCTGAGATAGTCACTAATTTTCTGAAAGTTAGCTTTATAAAAGTCATAAGATGAGAGAGTTGTTGGTGCAGTGGACTGGACACAAGAGTTATGAAAAGACAAAGGAAGAATGGCAGGGTAGTAGTTATCAATTGTTGAGAAAGATATGGGACAAACTGAGACTGAGGAGTTAATTGAATCTGTTGTGAAGATAAGGTATATTTGCCTGCCCACGTAGTTGGGTATACCGCTGACTTGGCATAGATTTGAGGCTGTTAAGCGATCTAAGAAGAGACATTCCTTAGCTGAGCTGGCATTTGAAGCGATGAAAAACGATTGATCATGAAGTTAATTAAATGGTCGATCGCATCGATAGTAATTTGGTAGGATTCGATAGGTTGAGCTGGTTGGATGTAGCAACATATAACGTAAAGGGACTTAAAGAGGAGTGCTATTTTTATTGCTACAAAGGCGACTTTAAAAGAAAGAGAAATGGTAACCAGTAGGACGCCTCGTCGTCGGTGGAAAACATTAAAAGTAGAGAGGAATAATTCCTGGTTCTTTATGTTGGGAATCAGATTGGTATCAGTCAGGGCATGAATATCAAAGGGAAGAGCATGCTATTCTCGTAGAACAGTTTTGGTTTTAGAGCGAAGACCTCTTACATTCTGATAGTAAAAAGTAAGGGAGATGTTGTGGGGAGGAGGTGTGAGGCGGGATGGCAATGGAGGTAAGTTATGGACGAAAAAATGTATCGTGGTCGGCTGTCGGTGTGAAACTCGGTTAGAGTGAACGTAGTGGCCGAATGCAGAAAGATCGTCCGTCACTTTCTGAGAGGACATACTAACAATCTGACATAAAGGTTTCTGAGACTGATAGGGTCGGTAGGGAGGCCTTCCTGCTGGAGGGAAACCATGATGCTGGTTCCTTTCGTAAGAAACCGAGTACGATTTGTCATGTAAATAAGCAAGAGACGAATGTTTTCACATATCTTTCTTTCTCTAAAGAATGCATAACGACTTTCTGTAGTGTCATTGGTTTGCTGTGTTAGTTTCACAGTGTGGGGAAAAAGGATCTCCTTTAGTGGAGGAGGAGGATGGAGATAAATGGTTAGATATGGAGTTGGACGTGGGTGCTTAACCCCAGTTTTAAGGTCGATGTTAGGAAATGAGTTCATTACTGGTATTGGTGGCGTAGGAGGTTGAGAAGGGATAATGTGGGTGGTTGGGGTTAAGTTGAAAGAGACGCGTTGGCGAGAGTGCTTGGGTTGGACGGGAGAATTAATGATTAGAGGATTGGTGCCTAAGAATTTTGTGTCGGATAAGTGAGGAGGGAGGAATAAAATTGGGGAAGATGTTTGCTTTGAAGCTCCAGTTAGGGTCGGGATTAGAGCTTCGCTTTTTGTTAGCATGTTTTTTTGTTAGGAAGGGAATCGGAGAGGGCTCTTTTATTAAGCTTATTATTAAAACTACGCTTATTTCTAGTGCTGTGATCATGTTCGATATGTGGATTTTCTCGTTCCTCAGACCATTTAGTGATACTTATCTGCCCAGGTTTAGTGGCCTGACTAGAAGAAGTCGGGAACAACTACGAATATTTAGATGGGATGTTGATTTTGAAGCTGGAGGGACTATTGGATTTCATCTGGCACTCACTAATGGTGATAGCAAAACTTCGGTGGAAGAAGTTAGGCACCCAAGAAGTATCAACGCGTTGAGGAGCACTTTCAACGTAGAATGTCGTATGATTTCCCTTATTCAGTTTTCAATTCTGATTTTCCATTCGGAGGGTATCCATGAAGTTCCGAAGTGTTTGAGCAGTTTGCGTGGAGTGGCGGCGGGCGGGATACTAGGTGGTGAAGACAGTACGATTTTGGTTTCCGTTGTTAGGGCGGCAGGAGGAGTATTTGAAAATGATGGCATGTGAGACTCCGTGTCTACTAATTCATTATGAATTGAGACATTGTACGAGGAACTAATTTGGAATTGAATTTGGTTGGGTATTTCATCGATTTTGTGGGAAGCCAATCTCACTCCTTTACCGATCTGATGGATGCGGGGTGGAATGTATTGTTTTGGAGGAGGATTGAAAAAACAAGTCGAGATCTGTACGGAGAAGATTGATATAATCGTTTATGTTAGTAAGCACGTTGGATTTAAGGAAGTTTGGCGACATTTGTTTTAAGGAATGCTTTTAATCCATTGAAATGATATCTGATCACTTCACTGTCGCTGTTGTAGTTAGTTGAAATATTTTCCGCAGAGACCATTGCATTGCACTTACCATTGGTTGTTTTTTATGTTAATTTTTTGCGCAATCCCACCTAGATGAATTTCAGAGCATAGACATAACCAAAAAAAAGCAGGGATGGAAATATGAAAAATTGTGACATCTACTACGATGATTGTAATTGAGAGCTTAAACAGCTCCTATTGTGATGCGAATTTGCCTTCGGTGGAAGACAGAGACAAAAAGATTTTAGCTTCAAGCCTTTGAGTGAACAACTGATAACAATCCGCATTAAGGCCAAAATCGCAAACATAAGCCTGATATGCGCTCAGGGTCCCAAAGAGGAAAAGGACGACTTTGTCAAAGATTATTTCTACGAGCTACTCCACTTTTATAAGCAGTAGCAAGACATTCATATCCATACATGACGCCAAGCTAAGAGAAGAGAGGATCTTTGGCTACAAAGTTGGAAATCATGATTTTGGAATCAACGCTTTCAATATTCTGGATGTGCAAACATCCGGGACACCACTAACACCACTACCTTGTTGAATCCAAGGTGCGAATGCGGATAACCTTTGGAAACTCCGAAGCAGTGATGAAGATACTGCTAGAACAATTTCTGATCGAGTCTCCCAAACCACATTGTGTAGTCCTGCGCTGCATATCAGAGACGCCGCATCTGGTATCTTACGTCCCACCCGACCAGTTCAGTTTCAGTTTATATACATTTTTATTATGTTTAATTAATTTACACTTACAAGCTATACAAAAAAACGCTTAAAAATTAGCTTAATTAACTTAAAATAATCTTATTCTAACTTACTGGCCCCCTGCGGGCACTCTAAGTTAAACCTAACACTTAAACTATGTCTTTCGACGTTTTGACAGCTTTTGTTCTTATTCTTATAGTTAGGACAATACAGCTTAAACTAAGAAAACATTTTTAAATAGAAAAAAAAAACTTAGTATGTGGACTATTTTGATTACCACCACAACGAGAAGCCTGGTTTGATGACAAATGTTCGCTGCATGTGGTTGCCGCATACAGCATACAAAGGGGGACTGCAAAGAAGGACGACAGCTGTTTGCGAACTCTATGAGCAAAAAGGACGAAAGGAACAGCGGGTTCTCAAAAAGAAAAAGAAAGAAATAAGCACAGAAGCTTTCAATCGAGGCATTGGGGAGGTGTTAATTCAAAAAGTCAAAAGATGTGCCGAGGATACAAATCCCAAACAGAGGCATGCAGAAATAATGATAGGAATGCAATAGTAAAGTCACAGACGCTGATGAAAATCTGGTAGGATTACTTCTGCAGACTGGAACTGAAACCTCAGCATCGTTTGCCCAAATCTTAAGAAGAAAAACCCTCTGAACTGCGCTAACTTCAGAGAAATCAGTCTACTTAATATCGCGTAAACAATCCTATCTATCGAAATATATGAACGCTCAAAACCTTAATAAACAATCTAATAGGTTCTTGTTATTGCGGTTACAGGCCTGATCAATCCACCATCGATCATATATTCACCTCACCATTTAAGGTATATGACAGTATTAATAGCGACAAACCATAAAGAGCCTTCTCCAGTTTTGGCACCCCAGCCAAACTTCTATGCTTGTACTCGTTGCTCCATAAAAGTCTGTATTGAAACCAATGAAACATTTGATGTTGCGAAATTTACAAGCAATTATCAGAAGTACAATATATCAAAAGTCTGTACATCTGCGCGCATAAGGTGACGACATTGACATTATGAGAAGGAATGAGCAAGCCGTCATTGGCATGTTTGCGTCGATTGCGAGAAAGATGGTTTTAGTAGTAAGAAGGTAAAACGAAGTATTTGCTGGCGACAAAAGGACACCTAACATCAATGGGTTGGACAACACGCCACAACAGGAAATCATAATTTTGAAGTTGTAAGGAGCTTTGTTTACCCGGTGTAAAACAACCGCAAAGATCAAGCAAAGGATTACCCTTGCCAGTCGCTGTTTCTTTTGACTAAGAAGGCAATTGAAAAATAAGTCCCTTCACGATCAACGAAGACATTATTGCATAAGACCATCATCGTCCCAATCCTACTGTATGGCGCGGAAGCAGGGACTTTATCAAAAGCAGTTGAAAATATCCATCGGTTTAGATAGCATGGTAACGTTGAGTGAATGAGCACCAATGCTCCGGCCCGGAGAGTTAATCAACTTGTGCGCAATTGCGCAACTGAAGAAGGACAAGAAAGCTTTAAATGGAAAGAGCTGCTAGTCGAGGTCAAAATCAACCCCAGACTGTAGCGTCACCTACGAATAAAATGAAATGCTGTAAACAACAAATTAAAACTATCGAAAAAAGATAGCATCAAATATGAACTGACAAACGACAATCAAATCAAAATGACACAAAAAAAAATTGGGTTGAAACGTAATATGCAGCCAAACTGAAAAATTGCAAGGTAGTGTTTTCAGCTTGATATGGCATCAAACTCGACATTCTGCTTAAAAAGCTGTATAACAGATATGTATCATGGCTTTTTATAATAGGCGTGTTTTTTTGGTAATCTATATAGGTTTAACAAATATTTTCCATGGAAATTACACAACAACTTAGTGTACATAGAATAACGAAATCTGGATAACTATCTAGCCTTATTTCCTTAGTCGCGATAAAAACTGTGCTACCAAACCATTTTTCCCCGATTGTTATCGAATATGTCAAAAGTGACACAACTGAGAGACGTCAGTCATAAGAAAAATCATTTTGCTATGTTTATTTAAAAGCCAACAGAAAAATTTACAAATCACAAAACAAAACCAAATAGGTAAACAGAAATGTCATTTCGCGGTGCTGCCAAACTAATGTCTTGAGATTGCTTATCCTGGATAGACGTTTTATTAGCAAGTACTTTTTTAAGCTATATAGAGAATACCAAAAAAACACACCTAATATATTATTTGTTATTGATTATTGTAAATATATAGAATACATTTATAATTTTATGTATATACGAGTATCATAATAGTTCTTATACAGTAGTTTTGTTATTTACTGACTCTTTTCTTCTTTGAATTAACCGTTGAGATATGAAACCCATATACTCGTAGATACATCTTACGCTTAAAACATATTTTTCCCTGCTATGCGTATTGCACCTATCCCGTTTACTGGGCTCCCTAAATTTGTGGTTCGTAGTACTATCCTTTAGGGCGATCTATTTTGAATCACTACGGGAATAAGTCTGAAGGTTTACTATAATATAACAATAACTTAACATACGTATGCATACAAATACATACATACATACACATTCATACATATATTCGTATGTACATATATCCATACCTACATATATATATATATATATATATATATATACATACATGTGTATTATGCATATTCATTCATTCGTATTCATATGGTTTATATTTCTTATATTGTTCAATTCTTATTTCTAATTCTGTGTATGTTTTTTTATATGTATGAATGGGTACATTGGGTGCGTTTCGATTTTGTTATTTCTTTCCTTTCTAATTCGTTTTCTCTCAAGCAATAGTATCGAATTACTTATACACACATCTACGTATATACCTACTGTTATTTTTGATTACAAAATATTCTAGTAATGAGTCAATGGTGCTTATAAAAGAAATCAAGAAGATGCAATATATTTAAGGGTCAATCACATTAATTTTCAATTCCAAATGAAAACATTTCTGAAACAGCAATTAATTCCTTTATTGTGTAAATTAAAAGAATCCGTAGAAATCCATTAACAACATTCATATGCTTACGAGCAATAAACGTTCAATAAGAAATCACTAAAGAAGGACATAACACAATGTTCTGCTCCATAGCAATTATATGGTTTCACATCGAATAATGTACTCGATAGATTTTCCTAGGGGAGCTTAAGTACCCTAGATCATACCCATGAATATATGAAAAGTGCAAATTTACAACAGATGCTGTTATATATTATTAATTCTTGGGCTCAACAACATATTACAGTAGACATGCATTGACCGGCGACCAAAACAATGTTGTTATTTTAAACCGACTACCACATTATATGAGTACAGTACCGCCTAGATCACCTCCCACTTGCCAATTTAAATGATATGCCAACTCTGTCAGTGCCAGATTGGAATAGAGTAGTCTCCTCGAGTGACTCGTTTGTCAACTGTGCGGGCGAGACTGCTTTCTGGTTGAGTTGGCCTATGTTGTTGACGTTGGAGCTTCCATTGAGGGGTGTTAATTCTGTAATTAACAAAAAGGCGCCCTACTGATTCCTGATGCTGTCCCCGGATAGACAGATGTTATGCTTGTACTTTGTCGGTTTAGTCGGTTCGAGGTGGGCAGAATGTATGTTGGAAAATGAAATTGTATCTCGACGTGGCATAGATTTTCGAAATTCTTCTTCATCGAATTTAATTGATGGGGTAAAATGGTATAAACGAAAATTTAATGTAATTTGACAACTTAATTAAATGAAGTGTAAATGTGAATGTGTTCCTGTGGACTTAACATCAGTTTTCATTTAGCCTCGACTAAGCAAGTATGAGAAGGAGAAATAAGTGTGGTAAACTAGAAACTCAAATACACATGAGAGAAGACCACATTCTGATTGTGATTTATTTAGGATGAGAATTTTAGTTCTAATCACTACTGTGATCGAGATTTCGATTATGTATACAGACATACGTTGTTAAGGTATATGTATATTTATAGACATGTGTATGTATTCACATTGAAAAATTGATTTTATTTTTCCTTACAACACAAACGTTTGACGTGTGCTTTTATTTTAGTTGTTTTTGAGTCATGAAAAAAATAAGGTGCGAAATATTTTTTCATAAATACCTATAACAATGTAAAAGCTCAGAAGATTATGAAAAAATAAAAATAAAAATTTAAATAATTAATAGAACAGTTTCTACTGGGGCAACAATTTATTAAATTTCCTAATCGCCTTTTAGTATAATACTGGCTTTCGACGTAATAGGGCACACAACCCTAAACTAAAGAGATAACAGCAATGTGGGCATCGGATAAAAACGGATTCACCGTTAATGACCCTTGTGAACTATTTAAGGACACCAATCGTCGGATCTGCACATAGTGTCTGATTTTTATCTTTCATGTAGACTTATGTTTACGGGATGCCCCTACATCCATGGGGGCAAGGATATGCCTTGCCATCGCTCTGCCGCCTTCCGGAGATACCAAATCGGAATTGTGTTGCCGGCACAAGTTCCACCCTTGGTATGAGTCGAGGTCGACCTAAAACCTCTAACTGCTCTTAGGGTTGCATCACCCAGTACTTATTGCAACTCTACATTGGGTCAACCAAAGGAAGACCCTTTCTGCGACTTTGGGTTTAAACCACAGCCACCAAGACGCTCCCACAAGGGGCATACCTCTTCAAGTCAGGCCCGGACCAAGATCCGGGGGGCTCCTGACTTCCATGGTACTGTGATTTAAGTCCTGGTAGGGACTACCGGTGGTCCAGCCGCCAACAAGACCTATGACCGGCAACTTGTGACTGATCAAATCGTAGCAATCTTCGGTAGCGTCATCTGAAGATGTTTACGATAAGACCAGTACTTCGCTCTGCCCCCGTTTATTGTTAGACAACGTCATTGATGGGCGAAGCCTTGATAATTGGGCGGGGCCCCGGATCTGCACACGGAATGTTCGGACCCTTTACAGGCCGCGTGTTTCCGTACAACTAGCAGAGATGCTCGACTGCTATAAAGCAGATACATATAACTGCCATTCAAAAAAACTAATGAGATAGAAGTACAAAGAGTGTAATGTCTACTACGAGTATCAACAATGTTACAGTCAAGCGACACGACAGCAGTTGCAGTGTTTATTCGGATGTGAATTTGCCGTCAGAAGAGGAGTTTTGAGCCTGTGGCATATAAGTGAATGCCTGACTAAGATCCGCATAAAGACTAAATTCGCTAACATCAGCCTCATAAAAGCCCACGAACCAAAAGAGGAGCAGGACGACCTTACCAAAGACTGTTTCTATGAGCTCATCGATAAAACCACGTTAAAATAAGAAAAGCAACTTGTTTGATAGTAGCAGTAGTAGCAGTAGTGGAAGTTCTTTATTAAGTAATAAAAATAATTTTTCTTTACAAATACGACATAAATGTCATCCGTCGGAGATTTGATTTTAAAAGTTTAGTTACAGCCTTAAGTATTTAGCCATCAAATTCTTCAATTAAAAACTTTCTGTTCGCTAAAGTATTGATAGCGTACATAATTTGTAAGATTTTATCAATTCCTGAATACTTCATTTTACAATCCAAAGAGAAGCAACAAGCATTGAGTACCTAATAGTAAATGTTCCTGACAACTCCAATAAATGTTCAGTATCCTGCGCTTATAAGCTGCTTATAGAAGATTCTCACTCAAAAAATTCTCTTCTCAAAGAAGCTCGTTTGCAGTGTTTTCTTTGAATATTCCGCGACTTCAATGCCGATCTTGATAAAACAAAGACTTGACTTCTTCTTTTAGATTCCATATCGCAAATAACTGCAACTCAGTGCGATTTTCTGACAAAGCTATCAGCAGCTTGCTTGACCTTATAATCGTTTCTGATCCCTAATCTGTTCTCCTTCTTAACCAAGTCGTCCTGGATGATACCTCTGACCATGATCTTCTCGAGTATACTTACAACATTGACTTTTCTCGCCGTTCTGTACCATTATCTTTCATATACAGAGATTTTAACGCTATTGACTTATCAAAATTATATTCTGCAGTTAGTTCAGCTCCTTGGTAGGGTTGCAGGCTAAGTGGGAATCCTAACGAAAAACTCGACTATTTCCAACATATTTTATGGAAACTGTTTGATGTGCACCTACTAAAACTATGAGTATTCACAATAAAAGCTGTCTTTGGTTTACATGTGAAGTTATTGTCCCAATTAAAACTAGAAACAAACTCTCCAGAAATTGGAAGTACAATTCCTCCCTTCTTAATTTGGCTGCTTTTAAGAAAGCGCGCAACAATGCAACCCATGTTATTCGTAATGCAAAACGAAACTACTAGGCTTAAAAGTTAAGTACTTGACTTACACCCAAACAGTTATGGACTAACTTGTGCCGGATTTGTATTCCTACTAATACTAACAGTGTACAGTGTAAACTCGATACTGATGTACTAAATGACTTTTTTCTTGGAAATTTTCTCCAATATGATTGACTTTGACCTGAAAACTATTTTTGAAACACCAACTTATAAACAGGGTAATTTTGTTGTTGTTACCGAAAGAGAAGTTATTGACTGCGTTCTAGCCATAAAATCAAATTCGCTTTATTTAGCTTATATTACCAAATAAAATATAAATACCAAGCTGACTCATATATTCAACCACTGCATTACGGCATCCATATTTCCTCAATCTTGGAAAATCGCTAAAGTCATTCCGATTGCCAAAAAAACAAATGCAACCTCCCCTATTGACTATAGGACTATCAGCATATTACTGTGCTTATTTAAGGCATTTGAAAAACGTATCTCTAAACAAATAATAGCCTACTTATCCCCGAATAGCCCTCCTGCTCTTCGGCGATGATTAACATCTTCGACGATATAAGGCATGTCTTTGATATAGAATTTGTGACATTACTTTGCCTACTCGACTTTTTGAAGGCATTCGACAAAGTAAACCATGATATTTTGTTGTAAACGGACTATTGCTTAATCCTGCTAAATCGAATGCTAAGACCTGCTACATCCGCAAGCTGAACATTAGTCTTGTATCTGACCTTTGGCTTTCTAACACAAGGCTAGAGCTTGTAGAATCACTTACCAGTCTCGGTTTGGTTATAAGCAATAACTTATCTGGATATAATCATACTAACCTTATCATCGGGGGTATTTATGGATGCTTACGTAAGCTCTGGCTTACAGCTAGCTTTACTCCTATTAATACTAGACGAAAACTTGTTATGACTCTTCTTGTACCTATAATTACTTTGCCGAAGTGGTCTACAGTAATCTTGGCTCTCTTTCTCAGCGAAAATCCCAAGTAGCTTTCAATGACACGGGTGGCCGTGGTGTAGTGGTAGTAGCAAACGCTTCTCACTCGGAGGGTCCAGGTTCGAATCCTGCCCATGGCAAAATCAGTTTTTCATTGTATAATTGGAACTCAGACAAAAAAATTCTGCGTGTGAAGGCATAACACTGACACGTAGATTTGGCTGTTATAAGAGTTTCAAGCAATGAAAAAAATACTGGGAATTATATCTCGAATCACTCTGAGTGAAGAAAAACTCTCCGTCCTATTCGGACCCCCACCCCTGGAGAGCAAACATAGAAACCAAACACACCTGAGTTTCAAACCACTACAAAAACAATTTTCCTTTCTCCTCCTTCTATCTTTCCGCCCGCGCCCTGGCAACAGTAAAAGGGTATCAACGCTATGCGATATGTTCATGGATTCTGCAAATACGGTCATATCTCCGCTTATTCTAAAAGTCTTGCATCGAGTTATTAACCCTAAATCCCCACCGTATTTGTTAAACTAAATACAATCTACGCGATCATTAAGAACAAAAAACATTTTACAACCCGTTTACTTACTTGTTTATGTACTTGAATTCGTCACGTTTATTTTTCGTTCACTCTATGAAATTTACTATTAAATGCCACGAGCTTCAAAAATGCAGTCCTCTCATACTTTTCTCTTTTACCTTGACTATTCTTTACCTATCGTTTCTTTCTCCCGCTCTCTCTTCTCTATTTTCCTACTTTATTTTTTCTTATACTTAACACATTTAATCAGATGTGCCATATATTGTATTATTGTATGTTATAGTGATTAAAAAAAGTATAAAAATCGAGGAGTCAAGTTCCACAGCCGAAATGTTCCGTCCCTATCCCATTTTATCATTGTTAGTTTGTTGGATTATTGAGTAGTGAATTACCCAGTTTAGCCGACAGCTCAATGTGCGTTGAAGCAATCCGCATTGGTTCAATTGGTTCAAAACACCACTTCAAACCGCATTGAAATATTCAACACGCATGTGTTCATTCCTGCTTACAAAAAGCATTGAAAATTTGTAACCGCTTTGGCATATCATATAAACATATTCAAATCGCATTGAAACATTTTACACTCTCGCGCTTTCATCATTCTTTCACCATCGGGCAGGTATTAGTTGTGTATTTAAAATGCGGGATTGCAAACGAAGTATTTGGATAGACAAAGAAATAAGAACAATGTATCAGTGTTAGTGTGAAGTGTCAGTTCAACCAGCTGTTTGTTAAACTTCTCTTAATTTTCTCTCGCTCATTTTAGATAATTTCATATAAACACCAAAATTTCTAAGGGTATTGAACCAATGCGGATTGCTTCAACGCTCATTGAGCTGTCGGATAAACTGGCTAAGTAATGAGTGTCAAAATACAGAAGTGTTTCAATTCACTTATCCCCACTTAAAATTTATCAAAATAGTGCAGGAGTGTTGACACGACGTGATTGCGCACTACGTAGTCGAGAGTAACTATCTAAACAGGGGCTATGTGAATTTTGAGTCTTCCGTAAACCCTCTGAAGGTCGAAAAAAATTCAAAAATTTGTCAGAAATAAAACGCTTTCGTTCGATGCAACCAACCCCTCCCTTTTTGACTTTATGTTAGTCACCTCGGGCGACCCATTATAATGAAGGTAAGATAAATAAACCTACAATACATATATTAATTGTTTGGAGTGTCGTATATAAACGGATGATACAATTTGAATGATAAAATTTTTGTTATGTCTAGCAGTTCACAACAAATTAGAACTTAATTAAATCGGATACACCGTTTTTGAGTAACCGATGTAAAATGTGAAAAAAGTTTGACCGCTTTGTGGAATAACAGGAACATTTATGAATTTTGACGTCAAAGATGTCACGATTTTAAACGAATATGGCCGCGGATAGGATGTTTTATCTCGCGAATTCTGCTAATTTCCGTTTCTAGTTCAAGTGACTGTGGACCTCCGAACGCCTTGCTTAGTCCACGGCAAAATCTGCTCCGAATGTTCCAGATCAGGAGCTCCTCGAATCTCATCATTTACGCTCCCGAGAACCAAACAAGTAATGTACCTGTAGTATACAGAGAGACCTTGATTTAAAGTTAACTCCAAATCGTTCGGTTTCTTTTGATTCCATCCGGCAAGTAGAGGACTGAATTCACTTCACTCCCAGCGTCCATGTCCACTGAACAATTAACCTGGCTGTTAATGATGCGAAACCCGGAACTAGCGAATTAAAAATATTAATGTAAATTCAATAAAAATTAGTTAAACTTTTGCATTGGATGTAAAATATGACATTAATTTTTTATTGTTTTTAAATTTTTTTTATTCTTTGTTTTGAAGAACTTAACTTTCAAGAGGATATAAGACCGCATCAACCGCTTCTTCAAAAGTCGAAAAACGTTGAGCTCGCAATTTATTTTTGATGTGATGAAATGTCACAGTGGCGACCTGCCCCGTTTTTCCGAAGAAACAGGAGACCATTTGCTTCGAAATATTTCATGCGCCATCAACTTTTATTTGATTTGGACCAATCGACCTCATGTCCTGGAACGAGCGATGTAATTCGGGAAACCAGCGAAACACGGTGGCTCGGGATGATGCTTCCATGCTTCAACACCAAAAGTCGAAGCGAGTTGATCAGTTTTATTTTTTATTTTGCTAAACTTAACACTCAAGTGAGTATGACTATACTGAAAGGGCCTGAGCACATGTTAAGTTTTTTAGGCAAATGGGGCAGAGAGAGAAAGAAAGATTTTTGGGTTCAGTGGTTATTCCGCTCGATGGGTGGCATCAAACATTTAATGGGGAGACTAAATTAATGGTGTTGTTGTATTATAGACAACCACTCATCTTATGTGGAACCCCGAACCATCCGATTTGGAAGCCAATACACTACCACTTGAGCCAAGGCCACCATCACTACACTGTTGTTGAGTTGATCCGCGTCGAAAATTATAAAAAATCATCGCACGAAAATGTTCACGATTTACAATAATTCCATATTTTGGCTGAGATGAATTGGGTTTCTGTAAAAAACGCAAATACGTATAGCACTCGTGTGGGATTTAATGTTCCCGGTGAGTGAAAAAAAAAACACTAGACAACACTTTATTTCGACTATGGAACTTTATTTAATATTTTCATTACTTGGTGCGTCTGCACTCTTTAAAGGTTTTTTTTCGACTATTCTAACGACCCTACTTCTGCCTGCTGCTTTAAAAAGTGGAAACCAGTACTTTGCTCATGTGTGTGTGTTAGCTCGTGTCGTCATGTAAGTCTGGTATCGTGTGATCTCAATGCACAGTATTCTTTGTCTTTTCTTCGTTCGTAGCCCTTTAGTCTCTTCCTGTTATTTTGTCGTTTTGTGTCTTTGATATCTACGTTGTTTTGTAATGTGATGTTCGAGTGTTTGGCTATCTATCCCACAATCGGCCATCCTGATGGTCCATTCGCCCCGAATGAAGGGTTCCACCTTTTCATATTCTCTGCGACAGTATTCGTCCTTAAATGCCGTTCGTGTTCGCCGACCTTCTGAACATCATATCTACCATTATTTAACACCTTTACTATTTTATAAGGACCAAGAAACTTCGGTCTTAACTTCATGCCTGTACCTAGCCGAGTGCGCTTAATGGCGACTAACTCATTTGCGGCATAGTTTGTTTCTGGCACCCTGTCTCTGTTAAAGCTTCGTCTATTCTCCAACTGCATTGTGGCAATGTTTTCGCGAACTTTTGCCCTCGTAGAATTTCGTTCAACCTCCAACTCTTCCACCATCATTTCTGTCAGCATTTCTTTGAGATCTGGATAGTCCGGGATGTGCATTTCTAAGCCCGTAAGGATTCGGAATGGGCTGAATCTGGTACTTCTAGGTGGGGTGTTGTTTATTATTTGTTGGATCTTGTCCACATGTTTATACCAATTTTTAGTACTTCCAACACAGCACTTGGTCAACATTGGAATTATGATGTTGTGTATCCTTTCCACCTGACCGTTTCCTCGAGGAACTCCGGTTGATATAACCAAGTGTTGGATGCCCTCCTCTTGACAGTATTCCCTGAATGCCGTGGATGTGAACGCCGGTCCACGATCGGATATAATTCTCCGGGGATTCCCAAAGACTTTCGATTGCAGCTTCATTCGTTCTACCACCTCTGCTGTACCTGTACTCTTCGTTGGATAGAGCCACACGAATTTCGAGAATGCGTCAACAACTACGAATATGTGGTTATACTTTTTGTGAGTGTGCTCCATCGGGCCGACGTGATCGATGTGGTATGTCCCCAGAGGCGTGTCTTCCTTATCGATAGGTCGAAGATACCCCTCCTTTTTACCCGCTTTTGAATTGGTCACGATGAACTTTACGCATCCTTTCACAGCTTTCGAGACCTTTTTAAACAAATCCGGAATATAAAAAGACTTTTCAACTAGTTATTGTGTCCTCTTCATGGAGAAATGTCCCTGTCTATGTGCGATGTCAATAATTTCTTGTTCCATTGGTGTTGGTATAACCACCAACTCTTTTACTGGATCTTTGTATAAAATTGCATTCTTTAAATAAAAATCTTCATAATCGGAGTTTTCTAAGACCTTCTTTACCGCCCGAATCCATTCGTCGGTCAACTGAGCTTCTTTAATGCGATAGATCACAGAATCTTCGACGATAAGACAGTGTATTCTGCTTAGCGCATCTACATGCCGCATCCTTGAAGCAGAACGATGCTCAATTTCAAAATCGAACTCTTGAAGAAACATGGCCCACCTGGACACTCTTAATGGAACGTCCCTTTTTCCCATAGTCATCGTAAATGCATTGCAGTCTGTAACGATTTTAAACCTCAACCCTGACACGTAGATTCTCCACTTCTTTAGTGCCTCGATTATCGCCAACACTTCCAATTCATAAGAGTGGTATTTTTCTTCTACCGGTATTGTTTTACGGCTCATAAATTGGATCGGGTGAAATAGCTGGTCGTCTTCATCCTTCTGTAATAGAACTGCACCGTATCCATATTTACTGGCGTCCGTGTGAATTTCTGTCGTTGCCTTCGGATTGAATAGCTTTAGAACAGGTGATTGGGTTAGTCCCCCTTTTAGCTGCTTAAATGCTGTCATCTGCTCAATTCCCCAAACAAACCTAGCGTCCTTGCGAAGCAAGTCAGACAATGGTTTTGCGATAAGAGCAAAATCTTTAACAAACCTTCGGAAATACTACGTCAACCCTAGCCTTCTTGTCCATCGGTATCGGCTATTCACTAACAGCCTTAGTCTTCTCTCTGGATGGTAGTATGGCATTATCCTCAATGACATATCCGAGGAAATCGATTCTTCTTCGTAGAAACTGGCATTTACTCCAATTCAGCTGCAGACCGTATTTACTAGCAACCTCAAGCACTCTTTTTAACTTAACAATGCCTTCACTTTCGTCCCTCGACGGAATAATCAGGTCGTCGATATTCTCCTCTACTACGCCAGCTTGGATTAATGTCTGGAAAATGGCGCTAATGTACCGTGCAAACACTGGAGGAGAGTTTGATATTCCGAACGGTACATATAGGAATTCGTATTGTTCGTCTTGAGTTACGAACGCTGTATACTTCCGCGAGTCTGGGTCCATTGGCACGTGGAAAAATCCATTCTTCAGATCCAATTTAGTGAAAAGCTTCGCTCCTCACAATCTCTCTATCACTTCATCGATTAATACAATCGGAAAATTATCTCTAGTGATCTTCTGATTCAACTTCCTATAGTCGCAACACAGTCTTTTTGTTCCATTCTTCTTCGCACAATAGGCGAAGCATACTCGGATTTACTTGTTTGTATGATCCCTTCTGCTAGCCATTGTTTAATTTGATCACGCACTAGCACTTGGTCAGCGTAGGACATCCGCCTCGGCTTTTGGAAGACAGGTATATATCGTTCAATATCAGAGTCATTACGACAGGTGATGGTTCGGTTCCGATTGCTTTGTATCCTGCGATGATGCGCATCATCTCGTTTCGAACACCGCTTCCTACATGGCCCAACTCTGGTCCCGATTCCCCGTCGAAAACCCCTTCTTCCGCGGACAAGAAAATCTTTCCAAATTCCTCCACCAGCTCGAATCTCCCCGACTCAGCACTAACATTGGTGTCTAACATCTCGCTCTCTTCCTCCGCACCCACAACTACACCATCTGTTGCCTCTCGTGTTCCGCTTTCAGTTCCTTTACTTCTCTTCCTGACATCCTGTACATTCTCGCGAACCTCACACCCGGTATCAGCGTCATCGACTTCATTGTCCAGCCTATCACCTTCAGCCCTTTCCTCGGCTACTACCCCATCGGTTTCCCCAACCGAACGCTGATAATCTTCCTTGCTTTTAAACTCCACACTATCATCCGTGATGACCAAGTTCACCTTCTCCAGAATGTCGTTTCCTATTACCGCTGAGTACAACATATCATTTTCCCTTATCACGTGGAAGTTTAGTTTTAATGGGATCTTATCCACTTCGGCTTCCACCCATGCGTTACCTAAAGTCGTAATTTTATGTTGCCCGATGCCCAACAGATTTCGTTTGTTTTCGATTAATACAACATGGTTCATCATTGCCAGGCTGTCATATCTCAAGAGACAAAGGTCGCTCCCAGTATCTAACAACGCAGTTATTCTGACTCCCGCTACCTCGATATCTTTAAACACCCGGTTGGTTCCGACGGCTAAGTTAACCCTCGCTTCTGGCCAAGAATCAATTCGGTCGCCCGATGTTGAAGCTTGCCCATATTCCTTTCCCGACCGCTGCTGTCTTGATTGTGTTTCTTCTCTGCAATCCCTTCTTTTATGGCCTGACTGCCTGCACCTGAAGCATTTCAACTCCAACGTTTTACATTCACGAGCTAAATGAGTTGTTTCGCCGCACCGGAAACAAGTCTTTTCCATTCTTTCGGCCTTTATTGTTGGATAATTATTCGCACTTGTAGCGGTTCGAGAGTTTCCCCGTGGTGCTAACCCTTGACCTTTCGTACATTCACGAGCTAAATGAGTTGTTTCGCCGCACCGGAAACAATCTTTTCCATTCTTTCGGCCTTTATTGTTGGATAATTATTCGCACTTGTAGCGGTTCGAGAGTTTCCCAGTGGTGGTAACCCTTGACCTTTCGTACACTTTCAATAGCGCCTTCAGTTCTTCGATGGAGTTGGCCTGATAAAGAACAAGTTTGTTTTGCCTTGCGTCTGGAATCCCTTCCACAAAATATTCATTCAAACTTTCATCATCCAACTTGATCGTTTACCCCAGCTCCATAAGACAGTAAAGATATTCCAACAAGCTCTCTGATTGCTTTTTACGACGTACTCTCAACAACCTGTGTATTTCCGCTGACGATTGCTTTCTCCCGAATTCTCTAATTAGCGCCACTTTTAAAGCGTCCCAGCTTTTAATACCCGTCTGACTTCGAAGGAAAAGCCTGGCGGCTTCCTTAATTAATTGTTTGCCATAGATGAACTTTTGAATGTCATTCCAATGAACAGCGGTCGCATTTTCTTCGAATTCTTGTATCCACCTCTTAACGTCCATGTCACTAGATCCGTCAAACTGAGATATCGAATCCTCAATGTCTCGAAGCGTGAAGTGTGTTAATTGTCTGGAGAAATCATTCGGTGAGCTTGAGATATTTTCGGCTTCCTCAAATTCATCTTCGACCTCTTGTCCTTCCACGTCCCTATCCCGCGATAGCCCAAAGTGGTCAAGAAGCCTGTCTTGCAAAGCACTTTTGAGTCCCGTCGTCTGTAAGTTAAGTTGAGTCAGTCTTTCCCTAAGTCCGTCGACAGTCAGAGCCAAAATTTCGTTAACATTCATTTTGAAATTTTAATTTAATTGAATCGGTACCTGTTTTTTTTTTTTTTTTTTTTTAACTGAGCCAACAATTTACCATAGAAAACAATTTTAGATTATTATCACAATCAAAATTTACAATTTCAGTATTTATTTAAATTGATACATAAAAAAATAGCAGCAGGAATAAAAAAAAAGTAAACTAGCTGTACCTACTTGAGTGCGTTGTTTTTTTTTCTTTACCGCTTCAGCATTCAACGGGTCAACGGCTTCCTTGATCGACAATTTCATCCAACGGTTTTGACTTGTTGATTTCAACTCCAACTGCGCCAACTCAGTGACGTACTGACAACTGCTTCGAAATTGCTTCACTTTTCAACAATTCCAACTTGTATTTGGAATATGCTTTAACTGCATCCACTCACGAAAAATTATTTTCTTTAGAATGTGTCTAATTTGCGTTTTCTACATTCCACGCACAAGCACAAGATTTTAGTGAATCTTTTTAAAAAAAATTGTTGTTTTAAACGATCGATCTCGGGCGAGATTTTAGTGAATCTCTTGAAAATCGGACGAGGATCTTGGTGAATCCCGGTTGAGCCCCCAGTTTGTGGGATTTAATGTTCCCGGTGAGTGAAAAAAAAAAACACTAGACAACACTTTATTTCGACTATGGAACTTTATTTAATATTTTCATTACTTGGCGCGTCTGCACTCTTTAAAGGTTTTTTTTCGACTATTCTAACGACCCTACTTCTGCCTGCTGCTTTACAAAAGTGGAAACCAGTATTTTGCTCATGTGTGTGTGTTACGAGTAGCTCATGTCGTCATGTAAGTCTGGTATCGTGTGATCGCAATGCACAGTATTCTTTGTCTTTTCTTCGTTCGTAGCCCGTTAGTCTCTTCTTGTTATTTTGTCGTTTTGTGTCTTTGATATCTACAATACGTTGTTTTGTAATGTGATGTTCGAGTGTTTGGCTATCTATCCCACACTCGTATGACGAAACGTTCTGAGCGCTTGTATCAAACTTTACGATGCTGATGTCAGAATTTACGTATCTACACCGGAATTGTCATTTTTCAAAATTTAAGTAGTAACATACGTATTATAGTTAGAGGACCTAAATTGACATGACTTAAAAGCTACTATACAGATAGATAATATATAGAGATAGAAAATATATAGTTAAAATATGAGAATATTTTAGTAAGGGAGAAGAAGTAAAGTTCAGATTTCCGCAAGGATCAAAGTTAGGTAAACTAATTTTTATAATATCATATAACATATATGAGTAACTTGTTATCGTACTAAACGAAAGCACATGTTATACATATGATCATGATTTTCTTCAAACTTTTTCATAGCCCAATTGGAGAAGTTTCGGCGGTTCAAATGATCAAGAGTTAATTTTGAGTTAATTTGATCTTATAGGCATTTAGGCTAAGATTTTTATGTAATATTCGACAAAAAGTATACTGAGAACTGATTTGGCTCACTTTGAACTGAAGCACTTTCGGCTGCGATATTTTCGGTACTTCGATCGGCATAGGAACATTCAGTAGTGAATATGTCGACTCGAATTTATCTAGTATAGCACACACAGCCTTTCTGGTGGGATGATTATTACCACCGAAAATTGGAGTAAGCGCTCTTATAGTTGCGACCAACGACTCAGAATTTCCGTAGTATTTTAATTTTTAGTAATTTCCAAACGCTGCTCGTTCGTGAACTTCACCATGATAAAAATTTAAGCTTTGACGTTGGCAGAAAAATCATGAAAGAACGTTTAAGGGTGTGTTTGTGTGAAAATACTAAATTTGTATGTCCTTATTGAAAAACCCTTTACATTCGTCCATCATATTGACAATCCAATGTTGCAATCAGAATCATCGCAGAAAATCTGCAAAACTGCCAAAACAAAACATGTCTCTAATAGCTCGTCTCTATAAATGCTGTTGTATGCGGCCTTAAATCTATCGCATCGCCCCTTTGTGGTGCGTATCGATTAGAACTCCTTAACCTTTTTCCAGTTTCTGTCAGAGTATGATAATTTGATTGATTGTTAAATTTACTGGCTTGAAACTACACTGATACAAACCAATCAGGTTTTTGACGTAGGGTATCAGACGTTCACGCAATATGGCAGATAAAACTTGTATTCATATGCAATGTTGAGGAGACTCTATATCTTGATATTTGGCGGAGTTGAGGTTGTTTCCTTTTTTTGAGAATCGGGAAATCGATGCTAAGATTCCAGAAATGTCATCCGTCTTTCTTCTGATCAGATCTGAGAAATGAGTTGGTGTATGCTCTCCACAATGTTATTTCCAGCAGCTTTGATTACCATTGTCGGTAAGCCGTCAGCTTTGTTGGATTTAAGCTTAGATATTTTCATGCTTACTTCGTTTTGGCCCCGTAGACGAAAGTCTTGGCTATCATCCTTTAAGTTGAATTGGGTATTCTTCCCGGCGACGAAATATTGGGCTTCGTCGCCGTTATTATTTTTTTTTTAAAGTGCATAACACTCAAGTGGATATGAATACACTTATAATAATAAATACAATAAATACGCAGACGGCGACTTTACTACAATACAAGGCTTCCTTTGTTATCTCTACAGGTTTCTTCATGGGTTTTGTTGCATTGACACGATTTTTTTACCGGCTTGTACTCCAGCTCTCAATATCTCCGGAAGGTTCGGACGTCCCGAATACTGGAGGTATGCCTTACGTCGCGCATAGGGGCAGCTGGTACTGGAGACTTAGAAATAATTACAATAATTATATACAATAATCTGTCGTTGTTACCTATGTAAGAGTACATGACATAACAGCCCACTATTTGCTTAACCATTCAATTCAATCACATACTCCAGTTGCTGCTATCATTGCATTGAAGAAGTGCTTTACGACTAGTTTACAACTGTGTAGTAAACTTGTGATGTTTGCTGCTTAATCTTTGCGTACATAATTTTTTTTTTTTAGAGTTCTATAACATTTTTTCTTTAACATGGATTCAATATATGTGCAATATAATTTTAGTTATTTAATATCAACTATTTAAATTTTATATTAGTTATAAATTTTTAATCACATGTAATTAAATACGGGTATGTGAAGAATTTGGAATATATTTTTAAATCCTTAAGGTTAAAGTATATTTCCACATGTTTCCACATCAAGATTTGAATGCAATAAAAAAGTACAGTTATTGTACTTTCAATTGGAAGACAAATCAGGTGCAGTTTTGGTGGGACAGTTTTAAACTTACAGGCATTAGTTACTATTATATTAGCTCACAAATTGAAGTACATTTTATTATAAATCATTATACATATTAAATCATTTTTGTAAAACATTCAACCAATCTTGTAACACACTACATAAGCACCAGCCGATATCTAATTAGGATAGTAATTCTTCGGTTTTGTACTATCATGTACATTTAGGTGCATGAATACTAAGATAATATTTACAAACGTATTGATTTGCCTCGGCTGATGCTTTTGCCGTGATTTACAAGAACAATTCACGCAGCAGCAGTAATTGAACCATATCGTGTACACTAAAGAAATTTGTAGTTTGTGTATTTATTCTTCGCCTTTCGTACAAACATACATACAATCAAAGGTAAGGCACACGAGCATGGATGGGTGGCTGCTGCTGGGTGAAATGCACTCTTACTTTGCTGTACACTGTTGGACACACCGGACGCACAACAACCTTCATCAAAAAGTTTATTCAGAAAATTAAAAATACAAGTTTATTCGTCTAAATCTATATTGTCCCCTTCAAAGTAATCCCCATCGACTGCAACACACTTATGCCAGCGCTTGATGCAATCCTCGAAACATTTTTTTATATTCGGTTTTTGGTATGTACATCAGTGCTTCCTGCGATTTTTCCATTACTTCCTCTCGGCTGCTGTAACGCGTTCCCCGTAGTGGTTTTTTAACTCGATTGAACAGAAAGAAGTCACAGGGAGCCAAATCAGGTGACTGTTGGATTGTATTTTTTGCATTTTTCGTCAAAAAATTACTAATAATGATGACACTGTGCGACTTTGCGTTATCATGGTGCAAAATCCACGACTGAAAACGACGTGGTTTTTGTGGTCTCGGCTCATTTGGTGAGCGCCATTCACTTGCCTGATGTCTGGATTGCGTGTCGTACTCATAAACCCAGTAATGATCCTTTTGATGAATGTGGGATCGGATTAAGCCTCGCAAATCATCTCTTTTGCGACGTCAACACGGTCTCTGTTTTGCATGAAATTGAGGTCTTTTGGCACCAACTTTGCTGCTACACGACGGAAATCCAAATCATTAACCAAAATGTCTTGGACGGATCCAAAGGCAATGTTCAAGTCCTCTGATGGTTAATTTGCGGTTATTGACCAACATTTCTTTTACTCCATCAATGTTTTCGTCGGTTTTCGATGTCGATGGTCTGCCAATGCATTCATCATCTTCGATTGACTCCCGACCACTTTTGAACAGCTCGTGCCACTGGCAAACGACCGTTTTCTTTAGAGAATCGTTGCCGAAACACGAGGTTGTGAAGGAGGTTTTCCAAGCCTGGGAAGGTTCTCCTCGTGAGATGGTTAGAGGAAAGAAATTAGAACGGGCAAGGGACATAGAGTTAGTGTAATTTATATTCGATATAAGACGGGTCCATGATGTGAGGGAGAAGCTAGCCATTGAAGAAGTTCAGTAGGTAATTAAAATAGGATGGATCTGGTACAAAGAGGTCGTTAGTGAAGGATTGTTTAAAAAACGTGGCAAATAGGTTGGCAATGGTGAGTGGATCGGTTTGCTGAAAGAGAGGGAAGGAAGGTAACCTTCGGAATTTCTTTTGTAGTTAACAAATTGAAAAAGGACTTAGGGTCGTTTATAAGTTTGACTTGCGCATTGTTAAGGTAGCGCTGGTAAAGGGAATTGTAAAGTTCGGTGAAATGGAGATAAGTACCGAGATAGTTGGAATAGTCGGAAAAGGATCTGTTATGAAAGCTCATAAATTGTTTCCCTTATTTTGTAAGAAAAAAAGCTTGCGATTATACCAAACGGAACATAAAGGGAAAAATAATGAAATATTTCTTTATAAAAAATTGGCAGGGAATTCTAGTTTGGTTGTGAAAGTTAAAATGGGATCTGCTGAGATAGTCTCTGATTTTGTGAAAGTTAGCTTTATGAAAGTCGTAGGATTTGTAGGGGTTGTGGACTGAATAGAAGACTTATCAAAAAAACGAGGGAAAAAGGAGAGGGTGGTAGTTATTAATTGTTAAGAGAGATAGGGGACAAAGTGAGACTGAGGAGTTAATTAAATCTGTTGTGAAAATAAGGTCAAATTGTCTGCCTGTGTAGTTGGATATACGTACGCCTTTTAATTTTATATCGATTCTTAAAAGTGTCCTTAAAAAAATTAAGTTGAGAATGTATTATGTTCCGGACAGATCTTCCGGGGACGGCCAAATAAAAATTCCAGTTGAACGTTGCGAAAATTTATATTTTTATTTCCTATTATTAAGTGAATGAGAAAAATAATTCTGAATTATACATGTATTTAAACTTACACCTTCATCAAAGTTGTCTTCATCAAAGAATGAAATAAAAAACATGGCGTCTCCTTGGCTTCCCAGAAAAAACGAAGAATGAGCCATTGAACTATAATTGGAAATGTTCCTTGAATATGACTTGAGCAGTGAGAACGTTCACGAGGTGCTTAGAAATGGTTGGAAATCCATAATCGGAATCTACAACACATTATTTTATTGTTTTGTAAAATTTGTTTTTAAAAGTGCGATTTAAAAAAAATTCATTAAGAAGACAAATTTCTTATGAAGGACAACAAATGGATGGAGATTCAATTAGTTTTAGAATGTACGAAGTTGTCCCTGCAAACCGCAAAGCAGAAATAAAATTTGCAGATAGCTCTGACCGAAGCAAACGCCAAAAAACTTAACGCCTTAGAAAATGCACTTCACTTTTGGTAGGTAGGTATGTAGGTAGGTATGTAAGGGTGTCTGCTGGAAACATCAACCCACTTATTGATCCATTGTGATGCCACGATGATCTATGATGCTCTTACTAATGGAACTAGTTTGAGCTTACGATGAAGCTAGGAGACTGTTCACGTCTATATTTTTTAGATCGTTTATGTCATTGTAGAAGAAAGCTCCTAAGTGAAGTTTTCTTCTTTGGGAGAGAGCTGGATATGTACAGAGTAGGTGGATTTTCTCCTCTTCCTCCTCTTCCATGCAGCTTCTACAGAAATCGTTTGTAAAAGCGCCAAGCCTTCTTGCTTGCTTGCCTATGAGGCAATGTTCAGTGATGACACTTATGATGGCACTGAGATGGTTCCCATTTAGAATCATCAGACTCTTAGAGCGATTCGGATCTAGCTTTGGACAGAACTGTTTAGTCGCTAGACATGTTGGTCCAGCAGTCCACCTAAGGTCTGTTCTTTTATTGACATCCAGCTTTAATATTAATTTGCACGTAACGATTGGTATACCTATGCTACCCATTTTCCGGTAGAATAGGTAGAGTCTTTCCAATTTTGGCGAGTTCATCGGCCCTTCAGATCCCTGGAATGTCGGCACCCAGTAAGGGTGAAGATTGAGCTGCTCTGCCATCTCCATAAGAGATGATCGGCATTCAAAGACGGTTTCAGCATTTAATGAGACTGAGTCCAGGGGCTTGATAGCGGCCGGACTATCCGAAAAGATGCGGATATCCCTAGCAGATATCACGTTTTTCTTCAGCCAGACAGAGCTTCTTTAATCGCCAAAATTTCCGCCTGAAGCACGCTACAGTGATTTAGAAGACGGAAAGAGAGGCTTAGATGTAGCTTATCTGAGAAAACACCGCCACCAAACCCGCTATCGGTTTTAGATATATCTGTGTAGAAATGGATTGACTTGCCCTCCATGACTTTTTTTTGAGTGGATGCAGGAGATGCAAGCATATTTATATTCTCATATCCTCAGTTGTACCTATCTGATTAGTATGCGGGAGCAGTGACAGTAAAGAATTGGTTTGGCATAATCCCCGCCCTTCCTCCACCAGATATTTTCGTTCAATTAAAATAAATTTTGTGAAAGAGCCAAAACAAATTTCAATAGCTGAAAAGGCCCGAATTAGCATTCGAGAGCTTATCGGTTGAATTCGAAGGTAAAGCTAAACTGGCGTCATATAAACTGATTTTTGCAATGGTGGATGGAAAAATTTATAGTACGTTAGTGCGGACACTTCTTCTACATCTCGTAGCTACATTTGCGGTGCAAGTTCTAAGGATTTTAATTCAGTAGATCAATTGTTGACTAAACTCTATAATACATCAGTCTTACAGTTTGGTTTATCAGTGTTACATTGCTGGATCAGATTATTTGAATGCCTTTTGCATTGACTATTAACTTCCGATAAAAAATGGTCAGCGAGAAATCAGGATAAAGAAATTGTATCCATAAACAATGATTTCCAAAGGAAATCAAAGATAGAATGGGATTGATAGCTAACCGGCCAAAGCTTTGTTTGGAAAATTCTAATGATGGTAATACTGCCAGACAATTTTTCGATAACTCAGATTTATCATCAGAGATCACAGGATTTTTATCTCCTAATAAAATGCAAATAATTTTAGTGGCAATATCAGGTGGCTATTATATTTACATTGATCATTTTAGAAAGTTAACCCCTGATACTGGTTATTATTTTGTACAAATGTATCCATAATTTTGCATGCCCATGCAATATTTTTGTCCATAAAGATGATAAAAGCACGATAAAACTTAAGAAAGTATCATTAATTTTTTATTTGTTATATACTATTACCTGTCTTGAATAAAACTAATGCATTTTGAACAAAGTAAATTCACGCTATGAATCGATGTCAACTTTGAGGGTATAGTGCCTCATGTGCGTCAATCGCAAAATGATCAATTTGATTTAGAGTTTCATGATCCGAAGACCGGCATGCTCCTTGTGTATATCGAGATGAGGAAAAACCGTGTACTTGCTATAGTGATATTTCGTCACGCCGCAAAGTTAATTAGCCTAAGTCCGTTGCCAGACGTGGTATCGTGTAGTCATGCTTACTAAAGTTGTCCTTCTTTACTATCCTGGCGTTGAAATCGCCTAGTACGATTTTAACGTCATATGTTTTGTCGAGAAGCTCGTAGAATTTGGTTTATGTTAGCGGATTTAGCCTTGAAGCGGATTATTATAAGCCTCTCGTTCACATGTTGGAAGCTAAAGATTTATTGCCTAAGTCTGCCGCATATGACAAATCCGTATCGGTACAAGCGGTGTTTCTGTTTCCTATAGTAATCACATAGTAGATAGATAAATAGTTTATTTTGTATAAAAATTACATTGATTTTGTAATCACGCACAGTTTACATATATAGATTTGATAATATTTTATCTTTCTACTGAAATATATATTATATATAACAATATGATTTTTGGTTTCAGGAAGAAGAAAAATATATTTATTTTAGAGAGGAAAATACAAAATAAATTCTCTTAATTAAGGAGCAATCACATAGTAGATATCAAAGTTGTTCGTCCTCATTTTTCTCGACTCATCCCATCTCACTTTCTGGATACCGGTGATATCTGCATGAAAGCAAGGGCCTCTACTAATTACTCGGTTGCACGTGGCTTGCTAAGGGTCCGAACATCCCACGTGCAGATCCGGGGTTGTTCTCCGTTATTACCTGAGACTACTGAGGTACAAGTGTTTGGTCGCGAAAAAAAAAAATTAAATAAAAATAAAATATTCAAAGCGTCTGGCATTTTTGTTACCTGTAAGTACAGGTACATGCCAAGTACATGCCAGACGCAGCTCGGTCTTTTTTAGCTTTATGTTTTAGTATTTCCACAACGTTTAATTTTGGCTTCAAAAAAGATTTTAAGTAACAGAATTACAGAAAAAAGGAATGCAGGATCCCGATTGTTGATATAATTCGATAGCATTCCTCTTGATGATCTACATACATATATATATCGCGTAATAGTTTTTGAGGCTAAATATAAGCATAGCAAAATAAAACCGTGAGTCATTCTTTACAGAATTCAACTCTTTATTTAAGAAAACCGAAGCTATTTAAAAAATCGATGTAAGGGATGGATTTTTAAATTTTCGGTAATTTTTATTTTTTTAATTTGAATACATTTTGCTTAATTTACAGTACTTTCAGTTACGAGATTTTTCATTTTACTTACAATTCCATGCACCGTTTAAGTATCATATTATTTAAATTACATCTCAAGCTTAAGGAAAATTTATTGGAATGTCTACTTCAGTGAATAAATTTGAATATAAATATGTTTCAACTAAAATTCATAATGACAGCTGAGAAGAGATTATACTGTGTTCGTTAATGTATATGTAGATGATGCTGTAAGGCGACGGATATATGGGAAGTAAGTATTTGATATTTTCATTGCTTCTTTCCGCATATCATTATTCGTATTATTATTTTGACATGGTTAAGTCGACTGGAAAATTGTTTTTAGTTGTAAATTGCTCGTATGTATATGGGATGCGATCTTGGCTCCAATGAATCAAGTGTGGATGGGGTAAGTACAGGGTAAGCAGCAATTTCTAAAGTTGCATGTACATTTTTATTTAAAAATCTAAGAAAAACTTATTATGATTGTTAGAATAATAATACATATTTCGATATACATTAATATCCATTCAGATATACATAAATCCTTTATAAATGATTATTAAATAGTTTGATATAGTTGAGATATTACTTGTTTGTGGAAGAAGTTTGGGAAAATACGTAAACTATTATTTTGTAATTTTTATTTCTTTTTTAGTACTAATTTTTATCCGAAGTTTTGTCAAATATTGCAAATACAGTTTTTCTGCACAAAAGTCAATAGTTTAGTTACATCTGGTATGGTAACAACTTACCAATAACCGGTTATTATGAAAGGAAACTGCTACAAAATGTCTCGTTGCAAGGACAAGTATGACACCAATTATAGACGGCAACAGATTATTAGGTCACCAGAAGAAGATACTTGTGGTAAAAAAAACGTCCTGGACTGGAATCGAGATAATAGGATATGTCTGAAAGATAAGTCCATCACTGTGGCAGTTTGAACATTTAACTGCTCTTTACTTAAATGAAAATCATTTAATCAGGTTGCCGTTGGACTGATAGTTAATCTTCGTACTTTGGATGTGCCTAGTAATAAATTAAGAAGTCTACCAGCTGTACTAGGAGAACTTATTCAGTTGAGAGAACTTCTTCTAAATCACAACTGTCTGCGAGTATTGCCCTTCGAAATAGGCAACATTTTTCATTTAAATATACTAGGCCTTCTAGGTAATCCGCTAGAGAAGAAGTTTTTATCCATCTACAATGAGCCGAATGCTACACAGAAACTTCTAACGTTTATGCTGGATAATCTGTCATTTACCGGAACACGTCCGCCTCAAAGACCCTGGATACCATTAGCAAAACCCAACAAAACAAGACCGTGTTGTATTTTTACCGTTATTTTTACAACGTTTTATGTGACAAATATGCAACAAGACAGATGTACGGCTACTGCCCTGGTTTGGCTCTTAGCTGGAAAAATCGAAAAAAGGTGATTCTTGACGAGATTCGACATTGCTCTGCCGACATACGAGTAATTGGTTTACTGGAGATTGAGACGGATCAATTTTATAACTTTTTCCTGCCAGAACTTAAGAACGCCAAAGTTTCGTGCAAAGACAATGTCCGAAGTGGAGCACAAATATGTATGTGGACGGTTGTGCGATTTTTTTTTCGCTCATCAAAATTCTCACTTATTAAAGAACATTTGGTAGAATTTAATCAATTAGCTATTACCAATGCTGAGGGCTCTGATAATATGTTAAATCGTGTCATGAGTAAGGACAATATTGGATTATCTGCTCTACTTAAAGTAAAGGAGACTGCATGGGAACCAATGAGAGAGGTCACACAAATATCACAACCCCTGCTAGTTTGCACGGCGCATATCCATTGGGACGCAGAATTTTGTGATGTCAAACTAATTCAGACGTTAATGCTAAGTAACGAATTGAAAAAAATCATTGACGAACAAGTCACAGTTTCCGACCCGGCCATAAGTACGACTCAAATAGTGTTTAACTGCTTTTATGTGGTGATTTTAATTAAATTCAGTTCGTAAAACGAAAAACATATATTAACAAAACTGCAACAGTTTAAACAACAACAAAAATAACAACAACAGAACAGTATGTAAATGTAGTTAAGTAAAAAATCTTTTAAATTACATTTTCTTCTTTCAAACTGACAAAGATGAAACAACATTTGATTTGTTTTATTTTTGTATACAAAAGCAAAAAAAAAGTTAGAATCCTTTTTTCTTTTCTTTTTTACCATCAAAAATAAACAACAAATTGTAATATGTACTGTTAATAGTGTCAATTGATGAAAAATAATAAAAAAAACTGAAGACAAAATCATTAGAATTAAACAAGTATTATATATATTAAAAAAAGAAAACAAAGTAACCAACATAAGCTCGTAAAAGTTATTTATTTTCACAGTTTGGTTTCGGAAAATATTGTGAAGTACCAAAATTAAAAAGTTATAAATTCTAAATAAATCTTAATTACAAAGAAGGTGGGCAGCGTCAATGTGGCGAAGCCCAGTTCCTATTTTACCTCATCGTGGTAGACACTGGAGTATTGAACAGGAGAAAATGGCAACTTTATAATGCCGTGCCAGAAATAACTGATTCTGAAGAGACATACGGTGAATGAATTCTCAACTCCTTGTATGACTACTTCAACCCATGTATTTGTAGCTGACATCAATAAGTATTTTTCAAGCTAATTCAGGCTGCTAAAACAGAGACGGAGGCGGTGGCCCTATTGAGTAATTCTCAACAACAACTTTTACATTACAAAGCGGGCAATAAGTCTCGAAATATACACCGTCTCCAGCCCAAGGGGTCGCAGAAAGTACTTGGCCTTCTTGGTTGGTAGCCTTTGCTTAGGGTTGACTCCTCGTGCACTTTATACCCCCAATGTTGTGAAGCAACGAATAGCCTTAAATTAGGATATTTTTATTGCTGACGACCCTGCAAAACTTAGACTTAGCGAAAGCCTTAGAATGTTATTAAGAATTGTCTACTTAAAATTTCAAAGTAAAATCTTTATTTGTTTCGAAATGACAGCAGATTTTAGAGCGCACAGGAGGCTGTTCTGACCGCATGAACAGGGGACGCTCCCCCTGCTCTTTTTCTTAATAGAACAAAGAGGCATCTTTGGCCTCAAAAGTAGCCCGTACACTTCGTAAAGAAGGAAGAGCAGCTCCAGATGAGTTTTACGAAGACTCAGAAGGAATTTTGAATGCCCCTTTCGTTTTTGTCGTTTTTTTTTTGCTCCGAAAACTTTAAATCTAGTCTCGAAACTGCATTTTTCATAACGGCATGCAACATAAAAAAAATAATTGTCCGATCGTTCTAAAATTTTGAGGTAATCTTCTTGACACTTTTAGCTATACTCTAAACCCTTGAAACATGATTTTTAATCCAAATTAAATAAATTGTTTAAACAAATAGATAAAAAAAAGTGAATTTTTTTTCTGATCTCTATAGTTTTTGCAAAATTACAATTTTTTTTTGGTTACAAGGTTTGGAGTACGAGAAATAGAACTTATTTTGACTTTTTGTTACAGATGAAAAATAAAGTCTGCAGCTTGCATGCCATTTTCAAAAACGCTTGACTTTGACGCCGCGGAGCGCTGCCATCTTGTAAAAAAAATATATTATTTTATAGATAACAGATGTTTCTATGTGACAAAAAATATTTTTTTTTAATAAAATACCAATTTTTTACTGACTAAAAAATTCTTAAAAATATACCCTGTTTCGGGACCTCCCCCTTAAATGTTGATGTGACAAGTATTCGAGGGCTAGGCAAGAATTACATGTCGTAAGTCCACGTCTATAGATTCAGGCTATACACTATGCAATTTATTGAAATATTAGTGGAAACGCTCGGAGCACTTTGATCTGAAACTATGCAAATAACTGTTATATCTTATCTACAGAAGCGTGAACCTGGAAAACAACATAAATGTTAGCTAAATTCAAAGAATTTTAAGCCTCTATCCTCACAATGAAATAGTTTTGCAGGTGATTCTAATATATATATTGTAATTGGAGCCGACTAAATAGCTCCGACATCGATACCGATGTGGATATCGATAATGTTTTGGTCACAAATATTATCCGCTTTGGCACGAAATCCTTCTTTCGCAAATCTGCGCGCGCTTTAGGAATTTTAGTATATTTAGTATTTTGAATTTTAAATGTCTACATGTAGAAATATAGCTTTCACCTAAAAAAAAGTTTTAATAGCGAAGATATTCAGAAATCGTTAAGGAACTGCTTGGAGAAATTGAATGTATAATACATATTCACAATACATTTTTATTAACAATACACAGTTATACAAGGAACACAGGCAATCACTGTTTTTTCGAAAGTCAATCTAGGTGCTAGAAATATTTGGCTTATGATACGTTGTGGCTCAGATGCATTTTCATAGGCTATTTAAAACTAGGCGACAGTGCGCTTCAAAATCTGGTAAGCAGAACTAAAGGAGCTCTCGACAAGAAAATATCTCGAAACACGAAAACTTCTCAATGACCGGCAATATGGTTTTCGTAGCAACAGGTCTACTGGTGATTTGATGGCATGTCTCAAAGAAAAGTAAAACCGGAGCGTACATCAATCTGACGAAAGCAAGATAGTTGCACTTGATATTTCTAAGGCATTTGACAGAGTTTGGCTTCAGACTCTTTTGTCGAAAATGCGAGCATTTGGGACCGATGACTCTCTTCTCCAATGGATTAGATATTACCTTTCGGAACGTTAAATTGAAGTTGTCTTGGATGGTTTCAAGTCTGATATTCACAAAATAAATGCTGGTGTGCACCAGAGCTCGGTTCTGTTTCCGACACTCTTTTTAATTTTCATCAACGATCTCTTGTCTGCTACTTCTAATCCAATATATTCTTTTGCTGATGATAGTACTCTCTATTCATATTCATTCCCTGACTCACGTCCCTGCTCTTCGGCGGTAGAACGGGAACGCCAGCGGATGTTAAGCTCATTAAATTCTGATATTAACAGCATAACTCATTGGGGAACCACTAACAGAGTAGAATTTAATGCTTCCAAAACACAATGCTGTTTACTGTCGTTAAAGCGAAATTTGTACACCCAGCCATTATCCATGAACGGCACTTGCATCGTCGAAACCGATAAACTTTCCATTCTCGGTATGTATGTCAGTGACAGTTTACGTTAGAATGACCACATATTCGATGTCGTCAAAAGTTCTGCGAAATGTCTAGGTTTCCTCAAGCGATGTAAGTAATACTTTAAATCCTCTGATCTGGCTTCAAAACTGGAATACAACGCCCACATCTGGTCAGGTGCCCTAAGATCTCTCTGCACCTGCTAGATAGGATCCAAAATCGTGCGATAAAACTCATAGGTGATACTAATATGACTCAAACAATATACACCCTCGAACACCGACATAATGTCTTGTGTCTCACTCTGTTTTATCGCTATTTCCACCACCAGTTCTCCACTGAAATCGCCAGTAGCATTCCGCCCCCTCAAACTTTTAAACGTAACACCCGTCTCGCTATGAATGCTCATCAGTATACCCTCAAGCCCACTTTCGGACGTACTCTAAAATATCGTGATTCGTTCCTAAGCCGTACAACTCGCTTATAGAATGCCCTGCCTAGCTCTTTATTCCCTAATCTAACATTTAAAACCAGCGTTCAACGGTACCTCTCTTTCCATCCTCGCTGTGTGCAAACATTTTAAGGGTACATAAATCCCTTGAGCGCGCACAAATTATAGAACAAAAAAATAAATAAAAAAAGAGGAATACATTTTTATCAACATTGAAGGTGTTATTATTCAACTCAACTTTTGACGGCATATGTAACACGGCATAGACGAATCACTAGTTTTGTAGATAAAAATAATACTGTTGATTAGGACACGGATTAGGAATGCCGTCATGTGATGGCGGGGGTAAACAGGGGTTGCTCTCAAGACTCACTGCTCAACACGCTCTAACTAGTTCAAACGTGTTTGCACAAACATACGCGGATGATGTAGCTGTACTGTCTGTTGGATCATATCTAGCTACTGCCTGCTCTAAAGCGCAAGCAAGGCCTAGTTGTGATCGACGATTGGTACACCAGAAACGGATTTTCAGTCAATCCTCTCAAAACGGATATTGTTCTCCTCACAATAAAGGGGAAGGGGAAGAATATCTGTCTCATTTAGTGCTTCAAAGCATCACCATCCAATGCTCCAAAGAAGATAAGTGTGTGGGTGTCATCGCAGATAACAAACTTCTATAGACTAATCATGTTACGTCGAACAGAAGTGAATGTTGTTCAAACCTGGAAAGAATGATAATGGAGTAGTATTTGTATTTCTCCTGCATCCAGGTAATTCTTCGTTGACATTATCAGAACACAACGGATACACTTGTCTTCCATTCAATTCGAAAAAAACATCTAATTATGTATATAGTAAACTATACATAGATAGCAAGATTTGTGAAGCATATTTTATATATGTATAACAAAAAAAAACTGGTGGCTTTTATGAAAGCAAGCTATAAGAATCAGTTGTATAATCAATTAAAGTTCTAAGCGGTGCCAGACAAGGGCACACACAATCATTATAGTATATGTTAACAACAAATAGATCAAAAACCCAACGGAAGTTCCAATGCACGCGCTTAAGTCATTCTCACGCTTTTCCACCAGTTCATCATTTTCTGCACAAACAAAAGTGCAGTATTACATCAAGCAGACGACACCTGAGAAGCATTGGGTGATGCAATACCTGAAGCAGCAGTAGAAGTAGAAGTTAGACGTTAAGACAAAAATATTGTAGTTTTTAGTTCTTAATTGGAATGGAAAGAATAAAGTCGATTTTTTTTAATAAATAAAATTTATATTTATTTAACTGGCGCCCGAGCAGGGACCACGGTAAAAGTAACTTTAAATTAAAACGCCCTTAAGCAGTGCATCGTTTGTAGTATTATAAAGCCCTCAAGTAGTGCGTGTTCTCGATTTAACACAAGACCCTCAAGTAGTGCGTGTTCGCGAGATATTCGAACGTTAAAGTGAAAAAAAAACCGTGGTCCCCAAACCTACCCAAAATAGTGCCCTCAAGAAGTGCAGAAAAATAGAACTAACAGACTAAGTGAAAGTATTAGCTCGATAGAGTCCAGTACACTGCACGATAAGTACGAGCGCGGATCCCGAATAGCCGGATTAAGGAGGAAAAGGAGACATCCAGACCGTCGATGCAGATCACCTGTTATGTTCTTACTATTGTAAGTTTAGATCTTAAGAAAAAAATACAAAGTGAAATTATTAAAACACAAAGTGAAATTTTCAAATACAAATATTATACTTAATTACAATCTAGATCTTAAGAAAATTTAAAAAAAAAAACAAAAATCAAACTATCAAAAAATTAAAACACAAAGTGAAATTTTCAAATACAAATATTATACTTAATTACAATCTAGATCTTAAGAAAATTAAAAAAAAAAAAAAAAAAATCAAACTATCAAAAAATTAAAATACAAAGTGAAATTTCAAAATACGAACACCATACTTAACTATATATATTAAATATTATACTTAACTAAAATTAATTTACACTACTCAGAATATCAAACTATATTTAAATTAAACACATAAACAAGTTCATTTATTGCCAGTACTATCTGTTAAAACCCTCAACTCTGTAAGTCCCGAATTCTGTTTGGAAAATTTTGAAAACCTAAAATATGGCCAACCCAATTGTTAGACCTCCTATCCTAAACGTCCCCGAACAAAACGTTCCAGTAGCTGTGGTGTTAGAATCCTACAACACCCCGCTAGATTGGAAATGCATAGCCCGCTGTCTGACTATGCATTACGCGGACAAAAGAGACTTGTCCACGTTAGAGTACCAAATGACATCATTGGTACAAGGAAACCAAACGGTTACCGAATTCTACCATACGGTATATTCCCATCTATCTCTTATCTTAAATAAAATTGGGTGTATGGAAATGGGTAATGAATCACTAAATATTCTTACTCAAACTTACAGAGACAAAGCTCTGGACACTTTTGTCAGAGGTCTTAGAGGAGACTTCCCAAGACTCCTTGGCATAAGGGAGCCAACGGATCTTCCCCAAGCGTTACACCTTTGTCTCAAGCTCGAAAATCAGAATTTCCGCACGCAATATGCTGTTTCCCATTCTGGACCTAGTCGTGGGTCCTTCAATCAAATCGTTCCCCCACTTCCTCCGAAAAATAGAAATATTGCTCAAAAACACCCTTCCGCGACTAAGCAAACATTTTATCTCCAGTTAGCTTATATTCCACAACCCCATTCCAATCCAAATCAACTTACATACCGACAAGGATTCCAAACTAATCACCAAGACAACTACGTTCAGCAACCTATGCAACCACGTCCCGTTGCACCAAAACCTCAACCAAGACCTGTCCCAATGGACATCAGTGTCCAAACGAGAAACATCAATTCCATGAATAGACCGCAACAGCGCAATATGACAGGAAAGAGAGATGCACCATCCACACGGCAAGCACAGGTACCAAACAAACTCCAAAGAACCTTCCATATAGAACAACAAGGAGCTGACGCAACCTATGAACCAGAACAAATTCAGAAACATTCCGGACAAGAACAAGGAAACTTTCACATAGAACCAAAGGAGAGCGAAGTAGTTTACCAGCAAGCTTTAAATTATGAAGAAAATCAATACGGAGAGACCCTTTCGCAGTATGTTGAGTCATACGAAAACGCGAATTCCCCACAAGAAAACCCCGTAGATTTTGCCGATATTCATTTTTTAGGCTGAATAGCTCTTCACTGCCCTACTTTGAGTGCAGGATGAAGAGCGGCGAGATTCTCAAAATTCTAATCGATACTGGTTGCAATAAAAACTATATTCAACCAAGACTCGTCTCAAAACCCATACCCAATTCTGAACCCTTTTATGTAAATTCTATAGCTGGTAAGGTCAAAATTAATCACCACACAGTTGTTAATCTGTTCGGTCTGCAAGAACCAAATATTAGGTTTTTCCTTTTACCTACTCTCAAATCATTTGATGCCATCTTAGGAAATGACAGTCTAAAACAACTGTCTGCGGTAATTCATACTGATAAAGACCTGATGATAATAAAAAACAAAGTTAGAATAAAAATAAAACAACGTGCCTATACGGCAGTCAACAAAATAGACATAAATACAAACCATATGAATGAAGCACAAAAACGGAAATTAGACTTTTTAACCCAGGAATTCCCAAATTTATTCACAGAGCCAGACGAAAGGCTAACTTTTACCACCACGGTAAAAGGTGAAATCCGCACGACCTCCGAAACCCCAGTATACTCCAAATTTTATCCATATCCAATGTCCCTAAAGGATGAAGTAAGCAAGCAAATCAACCAACTACTAAAAGATGGGATCATAAGACCTTCACGGTCCCCTTACAATTCTCCCATATGGATAGTGCCAAAAAAACTGGACTTATCCGGGGAAAAGAAATATAGAATGGTTGTTGATTATCGGAAATTGAATACCATCACAATTTCAGATAAGTATCCCATTCCTCAGATAAACGAAGTGCTACCGCAATTAGGCCAAAGTAGGCTATTTTCAGTCATTGACCTCAAAAGTGGATTTCATCAAATCCCGCTTAAGGAGTCGGATATTGAGAAAACCGCTTTCTCTGTGAACAACGGTAAATACGAGTTCACACGACTTCCTTTTGGCCTTAAGAACGCGCCTGCAATTTTTCAAAGAGCGCTCGACGACATTTTGCGAGATCATATAGGCAAAATATGCTTCGTTTACATTGATGACATAGTTGTCATCGGAGAAGACGAAGCCTCTCACTACAATAACCTGAGGAAAGTTTTCAAAACATTAGAGAACGCAAACTTAAAAGTTCAATTGGATAAATGCTCATTTTTTAGAGAAGAGGTAGAATTCTTAGGATTCGTGATATCCTCAAAAGGAATCAAGACGAACCCAGAAAAAGTTAAAGCAATTATGGACTTCCCATGTCCCAAAACTTTAAAAGATCTCCGATCCTTTCTGGGCCTTTCAGGCTATTATCGCCGGTTTATAAAAGGCTACGCTAGCCTGGCGAAGCCTCTTACAACCCTCTTAAGGGGGGAGGGAGGAAGAATTTCAAAAAACTCTTCAAGCAAAATTCAAATCAGTTTAAATGATGAAGCAATTACTGCATTCAATAAAATAAAAAATTCACTAGTATCAAATGATTTGCTGTTGATCTATCCTGACTTTAGTAAAGAATTCCAGTTAACGACTGATGCATCCAATTATGCAATTGGAGCAGTATTAGCACAGAACAGTAGACCCATTACCTTTATCTCTCGTACGTTAAATAAAACAGAGGAAAACTACGCTACGAATGAGCGCGAAATGCTCGCCATCATCTGGGATCTAAATACACTAAGGAACTATTTGTATGGTACAGCAAAAGTCCAAATATTCACGGATCACCAACCACTAACTTATGCCTTGAGTAGCAAAAACAATAACAGCAAACTCAAGAGGTGGAAGGCGATACTGGAAGAATACAATTATGAGCTGATATACAAACCAGGCAAGATGAACATAGTAGCAGATGCCCTCTCGAGACCACCAAAGACAGCCGTTAATTCACTCACTGGTACCCAACACAGTGCTGAAAGCTCTGCCCATGATTTGATACCTTCTACGGAAACTCCAGTAAACGTCTTTAAAAACCAAATAATACTTACCATAGGTGAATCAAAAGGTTATGAGTTTAGTATCCCGTTCCCGACTTACCACAGACATACATTTACACAGCCATCATACACTGAAAGCGACCTTATTTCAATATTTAAAAAATACTTAAACCCAAGCGTCCTTAACGGACTCCTAACAACAGAAAATATAATGGGCCGAATCCAGGAAATATATCCCATACACTTCAAAAATTATAAAGTCAGATTTTCGCAAACAAAAGTAGAAGATATCCAGGACGAGGTTAGGCAAAACGAAGAAATTATTAGGGAACACAGAAGAGCCCACCGTAACGGAAAGGAAAATAAAATCCAATTGTTAGAGAAGCTTTACTTCCCCAAAATGAATGCCAAAATAAATAACCTTATAAAACAATGTGCAACCTGTAGAGAACAGAAATACGATAGACATCCCAATAGACCAGAACTTAAGGAAACCCCAATCCCCCAATATCCCGGAGAAATATTACACATAGATATCTATTCCACCGAGAAATTTCTTGTATTAACTGCCATCGACAAATTCTCAAAGTACGCACAAGCGAAAATACTAAAATCAAAAGCGGTCGAAGACATCAAAGAACCGCTCCGAGAACTTCTTTTCGCATTCGGTATTCCTGAGATTATAGTTATCGATAACGAAAAGTCCCTAAATTCCTCTTCAATAAATTTCATGGTCAATGACCAATTAAACATACAAATCTTTAAAACTCCACCCTATTCTAGCTCGGTTAATGGCCAGGTGGAGCGTTTCCACTCCACGTTATCGGAAATAATGCGTTGCATTAAAGCCGATGGCATTCAGAGAACATTTCCTGAACTTCTTGATAAAGCAGTCTACGAATATAATTATTCGGTGCATTCAACAACGGGCAAGAGACCGCTTGAGATATTCTTTGGGCGAAACGTTAGCATAGACCCAGAAAAATTCGAACAGGCTAGGCAAGACAACATAGCCAGGCTAAGGGAAAAACAAAAGGCTACTCTCGATTACACCAATAAAAAGAAACAATCCATAAAATCATATACACCAGGTGAGGTTATTTACATCAAAATAAACAAGAGGTTAGGTTCCAAGCTATCTCCACAATTTAAAAAAGAAATAGTCAAAGAAAACTTTTCAAAAACCGTTCTCACAGAGTCAGGAAAATCAGTCCACAAAAATAATATCAAAAGCTAATATGATCTTTTCAGGTTTTTGCTGACGCTCTGCTGTGCAGAAGTACAAATTTTGGATTATTCCAACTCAAAGGTTATAGCACTAACCGTTGGGACTTCAAAACTTCAAATCGGAACCCTTAAAGTTGTCCATGTTATCGACTTGGAAGAATTTGAAAAAACCACTCGAGAGCTCGAGTCCAAACTTCAACGTGATGTTGACACCAACCATCCCATGTTCCCGTTCCTTTCACTTGAAATTACTAAAATTTTATCCCTAATAGATTTACTAAAACCAAATACTAGAGTTGAGAGGTCATTAAATTTCCTTGGAAGCGCATGGAAATGGATCACAGGGAATCCAGACCATGGCGACTTCATATTGTTAAAGTCTAAAATCAATGGTGCACTTAGAAATGAAAACAAACAAGTTATTATAAATAGATCATCCATTGACAGGATTAATGAAATTACAAATAAGACTAACAACATTTTAAAATTAATAACAAATTAAATTAAAATTAATAACATTAAGAACAAATTAGATATCATCAAAGAAGAAATAGTTAATGTAGAGTACGCCCTGCATTGGGCAAAGGCCGGAGTCATCAACTCATTCATTTTATCCAAAACAGAAATAAGTGTAATTACAGATCTTTTCAAAAGAAATAATGTACCATTCTTAAATATCGAGGAAGCCATAGAGTTCGCTCAAATTAAAATTGCATCTAACAATAGAGCACTTTTGTATATTATTAGTATTCCAGACATAAAACAAGAAACATGTAAAACTATATTACTCAAACCCGTAAAATGTGGAAATATTGTAACAAAAATTAAATATGAAAAAATTTTATTTTGCGAAAACACAATTCTGGGAATAAGTGGAAAATGTAAATCTAGTAATAAGCTTAGTATATGTAATAGGAAAGAAGTTATAGATATTAGTGAAACTGCTTGCATCCCTAATCTGCTTAGAAGTCGATCATCGAACTGTACAGACATCAATAATCAACACATCCCGACTTTGGAAGAAGTTTTTCCAGGAACCCTACTATTAAATAAATTTAACGGAACAATTCAAATCAATGAAGACAAAGTTAACTTGACAGGAACTTTTATCATTCAATATAGCAATTCAACAATAATAGTAGACAGCCAATCCTATACGTCAAATGAAGTCTCCTTTGCAAAACCATTACCTCCAGTTGTACAACCAGGCTCAACTTTCGGAACATACGAGGAAGTACTTTCACTACAATCTATGAAAGAACTGCATTTAAACAACACCGAACGCATAAACCTAATAGAAGAAGAAAACCAAGCCGGACATTTAACCAACTTGCGAATGTCGACGTGCCTAGTTATCATTTTAATGGCAATTATTTTTGCAAAACTATTGGAATATTTTAAACGCAAACCTGTTAATATCAACACAACAATCGCAGCAAACGAACCTTTACCACCAGCTGAAACTATGCCAGAACCCTTCATAGTCGTGCAAGTAAGCCCTCAAAAATTAGAAAGAACAAGAATAAATCAAATCCCATATTTTTGAGAATGAGGACATTCTCACTTAAGGAGGGAGATGTTAAAAACAAATAGATCAAAAACCCAACGGAAGTTCCAATGCACGCGCTTAAGTCATTCTCACGCTTTTCCACCAATTCATCATTTTCTGCACAAACAAAAGTGCAGTTCTCACGCTTTTCCACCAATTCATCATTTTCTGCACAAACAAAAGTGCAGTATTACATCAAGCAGACGACACCTGAGAAGCATTGGGTGATGCAATACTTGAAGCAGCAGTAGAAGTAGAAGTTAGACGTTAAGACAGAAATATTGTAGTTTTTAGTTCTTAATTGGAATGGAAAGAATAAAGTCGATTTTTTTTAATAAATAAAATTTATATTTATTTAACTTATATGTAGTGGCTATCGCTGACAATCTTTGCTTCTTGTCGCTTTATAGAGATTGTTCACCATTCTTTCTTGAGAAAAAAGCAAATAAGGTTGGCTTAAAGGTCAACGTCGTTTCACATTAGTTAACTGATCTAGTGAGTAGAAGGCTATCAACACTAAGGAAATATTGCTCAAAGTAAATACGGCGCTGAATTGCATTTGTCTGTACCAGGAAAGCGAAGAAACTGATTGAAATGCCTTCAACAATCTTTAGAAGCAGTTCCATTCGTTTGAATACGAAGATGTGGCTTTTGGTTCATATGTGAAGGGAGCAGACATGGGCATCCAGAAACTGGATGAGATGGCGCTTGTTTTACTTATCGCTTGCTTTGTCTTTTATTGCTCCGTTTAAGACAAATAAACTATCGATTTTGATATTTAGCCTATTCAACTATCCTTACTTATTGTAAAAGCCTGATTTCCTGATATTGAAATCTTTTCCTTTATAGCAGTCTTGTTATTCATAGTTTGATTTACTAACACGTTTTTTAAAATTCCTTAACGTGGTTATCGAACTCGTGCAAAAATATTTCTTTATCTGATTTTTCTGAGATGCGTAAGCACTTGCAATATTCTACGTTTCGTTCTTAATAATTTATAACAAGTGTACGGTCGCCGATTTTTGAGACACCTAAGCTATTATCAAAGTTTTCTAATTTGTTAATTTTACCCGTCATTGGGCACTCGTTCAAGTTTGCGATACATAGTTCTTTTTACTGAAAGCATAATATTGGTTGCTTCCGGAAGTCCTTAAGCTCTGCCATTTTTAGTTTATAATAGGCACGGATTCAATGGGATTGGTGTACCTTTAAAATAATTACAGGGAGCTGGGGCATGGAAATATATCTTTAATGTTAGTGAAGTTTAATTGTTTGGGCGTTTTCTTTATTCTTGTGTCGCTGTTGGAGTAGGTGGACGCATGTTTGAGAGTCTGCAAAAAAATTGTTACAAGGTTTTTGTGTTTTTAGAAATACATAGGTATGGTAATTTGTAGTTTTGTACGATTTTCTTGTTGCAAAAAAGCTTGAAGTAGCTGCTAATTTTTCTTCAGGTCTGATGAATCCTCATATTTGTGTTCTTTAGCTTCAAATCGCAAGGGATAAAAGAAAATTAAATTTGGACTTGCTCATTTTTAAATAATTGCAAAACGAGGCTTCGTCTCCATTTTGCAATTTTCTAATCAAAAATAAATATGAGCCTTTTATATCCCGTACTTTCCTCGATGGCCTTATCCGTACTCTTTTCTTATTTCGTGTTATTGCTAAAAGATCTTCGTAACACTCAAATAAATTAATCACAATGTGCCTTACTAGCAACGAATAATTAGTTGTGGCTTAAAAAAGGTGTCGACTTAAATATTAATACATACTTAAGTTTACAGTGTACCAATAATGTTTTAATAGTCAGCTTTCACGTAAAACTTTACTATTTCAAAGAATCTACTATATTTTCACTAATTAATATTAATAACGGTCATATTTCCCCCAGTGTAATAAAAGTTATTTGACTCCTAGATTTTTGGTATCAAAAAAAAAACTTTTTCAATCAATAGTTGTACCCTTGGAAAATTCAAGGGCGTAACAAGTACCACAGATCTTTCTTTTTACCCGAGTGTAATAAAAATCCCCTATCATTGGGAAAAAGAAAACAGGAAGTCAAGTCTGTGCTATCGCAATACGCATCTATGAAAATAAATTAAGAATAGCCACTAGAAAAACCCGAAGAAACATCCAGTTGCAAAGATTAGTGAATACGTTTGGATTTCAGTGCGATCTTTGAAAAGAATTACCACGTAATATGAGTATAAGGGAGAAGTTCAATCTCCTAATAAGAAAGTCCGTCACAGAAAACGAACGACAGGAATAAATGAATTTGATATTATTACAACAATAATTACTAAATTACAATTTAAATGTGACGATGATAACACACCAATAACGACTTGACCTATGTATTATCACTAAATCGGATAGTGAAAAGGATCGGTTTTCGTGACAAGAAAACTGAAAGCAGCCGCAAACTGGGATGCGAAATTCTTTAATTAAATTCTATCCACTTAGGTTTTTGCGAAAATGACCGGAGTACAGAAATCAAGCATACGATTTAATATATGATGGAAGCTGACAAAGTTTAAAACCACCAATTACATAAAGACAACGGCTTTGTGACAGAGGCTTTGTAAAAAAATGCATTCATATTATTTAAATCTGGATCTAAAATCGTAGATTATCAAGATATGAAATTCAAATTTTTTTGAATTGGATAAAGGACAACAATGCAGCATGCCGCAACAAATGTGAACATCAACCATAACAGCTTCAAGCAGAAGAGGATATATTTATGTATGTCCGAATGGCTCTCATAGGAGAATATACCACACAGCACAGACTTAGGTACTTAAATTTGACCTATGGCTTCAGCTGATCTATTTATTTTTACTTTGTCTCTTACGAAATGTGAGTTTATACCCGCTTTGCCATCCCGTCAGCTTCACGCCTTTTGTCAAACTGACAGGAACAGCAGTTTAAGCTTTACACAGACTACGCTTTGCAGCTTTAAAGTGATTCATATTCCCTATAAGAAATAGCTTACAGATGAGTGTATGTGATATACGAGTAGATGGTGATATGTGTAAAATGATAATGAAGGAGAAACAAATAAATAAATAAAGAAGTAATTAAATAAATATAAATGTATTAGAATATAATATATGAACAAACAAATAAAAAATAAATAAATAAGTAAATTAATAAATAAATGAATAAATAAATAAATAAATAAATTAATGAATGAATAAATAAATAAATATATATATAGATATATAAATAAATAAATAAATAAATATATAAACAAATAAAAAATAAATTTATTCATAAATAAATGAATTAATATATAATATATAAATAAGTAAATAAATAAATAAATAAATATGAATATGAAACAAATTTATATTGCACTCCTACGAGACTAAGTTTGAAATCAAGTAGTTGTCAGATGAAGAACAAGAGATATTATGATGATGGTTTAGTTTTTCAATTCTATCAGAAACCATTTCAATGTTAGCCATTTTATGAAGCTCCTCTGTTGAAAAAAACCAGGGAAGGTTAAGTATCATTTTGAGAAATTTGTTTTGTGCTATTTGCAGCTTGCGCAGATGGGATTTTGCACACTTACCCCAAACAGGAGATCCATAAAACATAATTGCTTGGAATATTGATTTAAAAATTAATAATTTGTTGGCGTCACTCAATTTTGAATTCCGGCATATAAATGGGTAGAGAACTCTTATTGTCACATTAACCTTTTTAATTATTTGTTGAACATGTAGATTGAATGTAAGTCGCTTATCTAAATAGATGCGAAGATACTTAACAGTCGATTTCCACTCAACTTGAGTACCGTTGATTAGAAGGTTGTTAGTAGGAAGTAAGAAGGCTTTTCTTTTACGAGTAAAAAGATAGCCTGAGTCTTAGAGGCATTAATGTTTGTTTTCAAATCACTACAATATACCTCAACAGAATTTAAACCAGATTGCAAATTAGTTTCAATGTTAAAACCAATTGCATCTGAAGAATAAATGCAAGTATCGTCAGCGAATAAGGCAATGTTACAGTTTGTCAAGCTGATGAAATCGGAAGTACATATATTAAAGAGGACTGGACCAAGAATTTGGTTGAGGGATACATTGAAATTTCGGGATGACAGGAACGATTGAATAATTTTAACTATGTACAACGGAATATTAAATCTTAGAAGTTTATGTATTAAACCATTATGCCAAACGGTGTCGAAAGATTTTTCTACGTCCAAAATTACCATACCAGTGCGTTTGCTCTCTGAAAGGTTATTTTTAATATCTTTTGCGATACGATGCACTTGGTGAGTAGTGTTGTGAAATGGCCTGAACCCAAATTGCTCCGGGGGCAAAATTGCATTTTCGTCAACAAAAGATACAATTCTTTTTTTTATAATTTTTTCCAGGCACTTACTAAGAGAGCTTAGCAGACTAATTGGCCTGTAGCTACAAGGTAAATTGGGAGCTTTGCCCGGTTTCAAAATTGGTATTATCTTGGCTACATTCCACTTATTAGGAAAGTATGCCAATCTAAGACAGTTGTTGAACAAATCCATCAACTTCATAAGGGCAAAATCAGGGAGATTTTTGAGGCACTGATTCTTAATCCCATCTGAGCCAGACGATTTTCTAGTCTTCAAACTACATATAATATCCTTCAATTCATTAAGATGTATAAGCTTAATGTTACTAAGTAATGACTGTGAATTGAGGATGTTTAGTGATTGTTCTACGGAAGATTAGATATGCGTGACTGGAATTACGTTTGTACCAATCGAATGACTATTGAAAAAGTTGATTGCCAGCGCATTAGCTTTATGACAACAAGAAACCAACGAAGAATTGAATTGTCAACCTTAAGTGGAGCAATGTAGGTTTTCTTTTTCTTCACTACCTTAACGATATTCCAGAATGGCTTTATGCCCTTATTTAGACCCTGTAGTCTATCGTTCCACGATTGTTTCCTGTGGTTCTTTATTGCATATTTTACTAAAGAATTTATTTTATTGTAATCCTCGAGATAAGACACATTTCTTGTACGTTTCCACCTGGATGTAGAAGTGTTTCTTAGTTTTATCATCTGGAGAATAAATTGGGGAAGAACATTGGATGCACATCTTGCAACCGTTTTCTTTGGCACTGAATGTTCTACGCTTTCTAAGATCGCAGAGGTAAAAGCTTCTACATTTTGATCTTTTTCAGATATGTTGCTGTCTTGAACCAGAGAGTTTTCAAGATTAGTTCTTATTATTCTTCTAAATAAGTTCCAGTTGGCATTTTTGAAGTCATAGACTTGATTTGCGCACTGCACTGGAGAAGTTTTCACTCAACACTTAACACGTAGATGATCGGAACTGAGTTCGTTGAGGGTTATGGGGGAAGTAAAAAGATCAGGCATATTAGTAAGATATAAATCCAACGTAGAAGGGTTTCTGTTCCTACTAGATGGAATGTGAGTAGGACTATCGGGAAAGAGGATTTCAAACGGATGTCTTACGTTGAGGTCTCTAAGAATGTTACGCCATGCATTTGCCCTCATACAACACCAGTGCCTATGCCTGCAATTAAAATCACCACATATTAGGAATAGAACGTTAGTATTAACTAGCCTTAGGAAGTCACTCCGGAGATCAAACCTTTTTTTAGGTGTGATTACTCCACCCGGAAAATATGCACTATACATTTTCAATGTGTGTCCATTAAGAAAAGGAAATTCAATATCAATGGCTTCAATTAATTTCAAATAAGTAATAGGAATTACCTCGTGTTTAATAGTACGTTTTATTAGCACGGCAACACCACCACCACTTTTCTCTTCCCTATCCAAACGATAACATTTATAATCAGAGTTAGACAAACGATCATTTGAATTTAACCAAGTTTCACAGATTAATGCTACGTCAATATTGAATGTACTAAGGAAAAAGTAAAATTCTAAGAGTTTCCCTCGAATGCTTCTAGCATTCCAACATATAATGTTTAAGCTAAAAGTCATTACTTAGAATTATATTGTATAAATACTTAATTGCAAGTTGAGTTATAGCGTTGAATTGTTCCGCCTTCGTAGTACAATTACCGAGAGTGGAGATCACCTCAGCAGTAAGAGCATTTACCTCTTCCAAAGAAAATAGATCTTCTTTGTTGTTGGTAGACTTGGCCCACGTATTCGATGCATTGCAGATGGTTGCAGCTTTAGGTCTCACGCCAGCTGGTGCATTGCGTTGATGAGGGAGTGAGGGAAACTCCATGATGTTAGCTTCAAAAGTTGGCTGTGCCCTACGCTTTGTTTCGTTTTTGGCCGAAAGCTTTCCCTCATTTCCAATTCCAATTCCAATGCAATTCAACACTATCAAGGTTTGTTTTACACCAATACTCATTTTTTCACAAAATACAACTTCACGGAGAAGAGTACGAATTTCTGATAAGTTCTTTTGCAAGACACATATCGATGGGATTTTAATTTTTTTGTTTGTTGCGGGTGGACTCAAAACTTCATCACAATCAATGTCGTCGTTGTCTGAATCCGGTAGACACTGCAGCGGCGCAAAGTAATTAGTTCTCTAGTTTTTAACACTAGAACTCATATTAAATAGTTTTTTGTTTGAAGACCTGAGATCTTCAACATTAGGCGAACGATCGCGTTTGGAAATTTTAATTTTTTTTTTTTGTATATTTTTCTGCGCGAGGGGTTGAGAGGAAAGACTTTCTCGGTCAAAGCTAAGAACAGAACTGTGTATATTAATTCATAGAATAAATTTTGGTTGCGTCTGATGATTTTTCCTTATATCCCTATGTGATGTTCAAAAACTTTCCAATGTACCTAACGTTTGGAAGGTCTTATGTCAGGTTTGTGTTTGTTCACTAGTAAGCTTTTTCATTTTGGTTTAAATAGTGTTTTCCTTTCAGTTTACTATGTATGGTTTCGTTGGTAAAAGTAGTACATATTTAGAAATTATAATAGGTCCGCAGCCCTAAAAGTTTATAAACTTGCTCCAGTATATTTCTCTTTTAATTTTGATGGTTGTGGTTCCATTAAGTTTTATTCTTCATTTTTGTATGTAGGCAATTGTATTTTTGAAAACCTTTTTGTATATGGGAGCTTCAGACTCATCTTTAATGTTGCAGTCATTGAATATATAGTTCTTTCCTGTTTAGTGATCTCTTGCAAGTAATCTAGTTGCAACACAGAAAAGTATAGTTAAAGTAAGATTTTTTGACAGTTTAACAATTCCTTTTACTTGTGTGACGGTGGGTAAAAGATAAAGTTAATATTAGTGACTATCATTGCCTAGATAAACAAAATAATATACATACAGAAATATATAATTTGTCCGTTATTAATGCCGATGATGCTGTTACAAAAAGAATCATGTATCGCAACCAGGAACTTGTACACAATAAAATGGTAAAGGTTTCGAATTAGAAAACGTATTTTGTGTATGGAAATTTTAGGTCGATCATTCATGATATACATAGCTTAACTTAGATTAATGTCAATATCAATGCCGTAATTATATAAATTAATATTCTAATTATCTATTGCATTATTTAAACAATCTTATGATATTGCTCACGTTAAATTACTTGTTAATATATACTAATGCAATGCACCATGCAAATATCAAGTATTGAAAATATTTCATACAGAATATAGAATATTATATATTTTTATTTAATAACTCTTGGTCGAAACTTTGCCCTTCTGAGAGCAAATATTGTAAGGGTGTGTACAGTCTGCTGCGTTAATCATTAAAAAAAAATTGGGAGACTCCAAAAGCAAGAACAAGTAAATGGACTGAGCAACAAAAAAACTAGAAACTGAGTAATCTTTTGAATGACTATATAAGCATATAAGCGCTTATTCTTAGCATCCTTTGAATGTCAGCATACAGCGCGAGCTAAGGAAAGTTAGGGGAAAAAAAGAGAGATACACATAACATATACGAGTACGTTGGTCTTAAATATTTGCAAGTTTTAACGACTTGGAAATAAAGAGCTCGGCAGGGCATTCTAGTTGTACGGCTTAGGAAAGGATCACTATAATTCCGAGTATGTACAAAATGGGACTTGATTCATAACGAGAGGGCTGTTACTGTTGAATATTTTAAGGGGTGGAGTGATACTGACAATTTCATTGGAGTACTGGTGGTGAAAATAGTGAAAGAACAAGGTAAGACAAGCGACATTACGCCGATGATTAAGTGTGCCAATTGATTATGTAATGTTAGCATTAGCCATTAATTTTGAATCCTATCTAATAGGTATAGAGGGGTCTTAGAAGCACCTGACAAGATCTGAGCATTGTACTCTTTTGTGTGGATAAATGCCTTATATATGGAGACCAGATCAGTGGGTGTGACTCGCTTGAGGAAACTAAGACGTTTTGCAGGGTTTATGATGACATTGAATATGTGATCTTTCCAACGTAGGTTATTACTGTCACATAAACGGAAAATTGAAAGTTTTTCGGTATCGACGATGCAATGGATAATGGCTGGGTTTTTTAATTTTGATTTACAGACAGCAGATAGCACTGTGGTTTGGAAGCATTCAATTCTACTCTGTTAATGGTTCCCAAACTAGTTATGCTGTTAATATCGGAATTTAATGAGCTTAACACACGCTGCCGATCCTGTTCAATAGCCGGAGAGCAGGGACGTGAGTCTGGAAACGAATATAAAAAGCAGAGAGTACTGTCGTCAGGGAAGTAAATTTAGTAAACAAAATATCATTTTGTTTGATTGTTTTGTGATGATGAAGAAGAGATTCATCGATACAAAATTGACCCCTCTTCCGACATAAGAGTTTGATGCCAAATTCTGTCAAATACCTTTGAAATATCAAGTGCAATATATCTTTCTTTCGCCTGATTGGTGTACGCCTTGGTTCCGCTTTTCGATGAGACTGACCGTACTGTCAGTCATTGAGAAGTTTTCATGTTTTGAGATATTTCATGAGCTGACAGTCTATCAGCGTCTCCATAACCTTGGAAAGAAAGGGCTGTAGAAAGAGAGAGAAGAAGATTCACTTCTTTTAGGGACGGGCTGTACAAATGCTGTCTTCCATCTACTCGGAAAACCATCCGGACCAGTGGATTTGTGTACGTTAAAAACCTTAAGTACACTTGCTGTTACATGAGTGAGAAAGTGGATTCGTCCTATTGAAGATTTGACTGTCAATAAATAAAGTATTTAAATTTAAACTGAAGTATTAAGATAAGCAAATCATGGAATGACGTAAACTTTAAGTAAACTATGTGGTTTCTTTGCAGGAGAGGAAAACAAATAACAGTTTGAACGAGCTTACGACCTAAAATTGTTGGAAAGGACATCGGAATGAACCAAACATAGTACATACAAGTTGTCGGTCCTTAGTAATGAAAAACAAATTGCATCGTGATCCATCTTAACACTCATTAAGATAAGATTCCAGCTGTTAGCTCTTTGGAGTAGGCCATTTACTCCAAATTTTGCTATATTACCATATTCTGTTAAGCGCGTAGGAATTTCTTTTTTTTTATAGATGTTTTTTTACGTTGACAAATCCACCATACTTAAGTTAAGCTCTCCATCTATCCCACTTCTTGGAACTCCTTATGAGCAGATGAAAAATTACATATTTCTTTTTGCCCTTACAGACCCATTGCATCTACAATCTTTTTTCCAAGGTTAGGTAATGCTTGTGAGGATCGCCTTACCTAGGGTCGAAAGGTGCAATAGAAAATTACTTAAAAGTTTTAATATTAAACACAAATACTATTAAGGTTTTTGTAGCGGAAAATGGAGTACAATACAAGTCTCCATACATCGATAAATCTTTAAAAACATTTATATTATTTATTTTGAATTAATACAGAAAACGTTTACATTAATTTTAAGGCTCCATATCATAGCCATTCATTGTCATAAATTTTAATATCCAGAAATAGGATTCGGCAAAAACCTGATCCAGTTATTCTGTGCACTGCAGGAAAACATTCAATGTCCTGCGTGAAAGTATTCCAGAGTTGGAACAAATTTTTGATTGGAAAATGTGCTATAGTGTAACTTCATCAATATACTCGTATTATTTGAGCTTATAGTGTGTTTGAAAGTGTTCATAAGCCATCGGGCTATCCACATTGAAATCACCGATTGAAAGCAATGTAAAAAGAGAAGATAAAGCTCCATTAAGAAGTTTCTTGGTCCAAGACATGAAGAAATACATCATCTACGGTTGACGAAAGAAGCGATAATGGATGACAGAAAATTGATCAAGAAATCTGGAAGGCGAAAATAAGATCTGCATCAATTATTAATATTAAAATATCAAAAGATTCTTGAACGTTACTTAATACGACTATTATTATTTTTATTTAAAAAACTCATTCACCAATAAATAAATATATCTACGAGTATACAATGTGAAAATCTGCATACCTATGCCTATTCTGGTGCATGAATTAAATATTTTATATTTAAAGAATAACATGCGTACATTATTCGTATTTAAATAAAAAAGGGTTTCGAGGAGACTTTGTATATTGCTTTTTCATTTGTTTTTATTTTTTTCTGAACCATGCGGGTGAATTTAATTAAATTGAAGCAGACAATATTGCAAAAAAAAAATAATAAAAAAAAACGGATGGAAAGGAGTACATTTTAAACCATTAGGTCTCCCTTAACCAGAAACCACTTGACGATATAGAATGCGTGACTTAACACGAGTATTTAATCCCAAATGGAAAAGTAGCACACGAAGGTAAACTACATAGAAAACCAAAGAAAGAATCGGAAAACTCCGCTGGTTGAACTAATGTATATTCGGTTTGCAAATGTGGAATAAGATTCCAGTTCATTTCCTTAGAATGGATTGTCGAAGATGATGGCTCTTGTTTCCTTTACTTGATCGGCTAAGTCGTTACCCTCCGCTTCACATTGCTACATGCCCGTAGAAAAATGGGTAAATTCAGTAATACTTTAGTGTTGGTGGTAGCGTGCCTTTGAAAATTTTCTAATAAATGTACCTGTGTTTACAAGCATATAACATAGATATGTATTTGTGTTGGCTGGACAGATACAATCCGCACTTGACGTAAATTTCTCCAGCATAATAATTCCGCTGGGAAATTGATTTGAAAATATTTAAGTGGATTGGACAGTTTGGGGTCATTATTAGAATAAACGACGAATTTGCATGTCTTATCACAAGATGCTAAATTTAGTCTACACTAATACAGTTCTAACGTATTCCTGTGTTGTGTTGAAAGTATCGCACTGATGGGATTGAGATTAAATGCGTTTAAAACATTTCTTGAAATGAATCAAGTTACATACATAGGTACATTAAGGTCATAATAAATATTTACATATATACATACGCATATGTATATGTATATTAATTACACATGTTCAGATACATTAAACATGTACGTATGTATGTAGCATTTTGCCAGCAAGAGCTTTACAAAGGAGGTATGCACGTAATTGATTTAAACTCTATCATTACAAACATACAACACGTACCATCAATATAACACAAAGATTTTGAAGTTATGTTGACTTCATAGGTTAATATACACAGTTTATTCAAAAAGTTGCGGGACAGATGTAAAATGTAAAAGCGGGGCTACTACTCGTATGTTTTGATGAAGCAACTATGTTGTTTCGCCCCACTATAAAAAAAAATCAACGCGATAACTTTATTTAGTGGCCAACAGCAATCCGGTTTATGAATTTTGAATTGGATGAAACCGCCATTTAAACGTTTCAAATGTTGAAAATCGCATATGGTGATGAGTTTTTGAATCGAAACAAGATATTTGAGTGATATTCGCGGTTTTAATTTATTTATATTTTGTTTGACAGTTGACAGATCATTGACTGTAAAATTGGCTGGAATTGGTGCGGTGTATAGACATTTATTTGAAAGGAAAAATCAGTGAAATTTCTGAGAAAATGTGGTATGATTTACAATTTTAAGGAAAAGAATGCCTCGCAGGCGTGTGAATGGATGGTGAGGGTACTCTATCGAAAACTACTGCCAATAAAGGTTCCGCCTATCATTGACAAAGTCAATGAAATTAAAAAAGAAGTTGAGCATGACCGGCACAGAAGGACTCATGACCATAAAACAGTTTTAAGCCATTTGGAACGAGCTGGTTACAAAAAGTAGCTCGATGACCGAATTTCCATATGCGGATTTCTGTTAAAATGGAACGTAAGAAGAATCATTTTTGACGCGTATGGTAAAGGGTGATAAAAAATGGGTTACATACAGCAATGATGAGCGATAGCGGTCTTAGTCGAAAAAGGATGATGAAGCTGCACAAACGGTAACCAGTCCAAGAATGATGAAAAGGATGGTGATGCTGTGTGTTTTGTTACTACGGCCTGGTCGAACGATTGATTCGAATGTCTAGTGTCTGCAATTAATGCGTTTAAACCAAGAAAAAAGAGGCCAGAATTGATTAACTGGAAAGATGTTGTGTTTCATCATAACAACGCTAGACCACAAACATGTTGGATGACTCCGCAAGAATGCAAAGACCTTGGGTAGGAAGTTTTAATGCATCTACCGTAGAGTCTGATATAACACCGCCAGATTATCATTTGTTTCGATCTTTGTAGAATAAAATTTTAATAAAATTGGCTTCAAAATTGACACTCATGTGCATCAGAGTATTAAGAAGAACCCCAAAAATTGGCAGAAGGTGGTCGAACAAATGGACAATATTTGGCATAATAAAATTAGTTTTGAATACTAAAAAAAAAAATTATCTACATTTTTACTACAAAATCTCCCGTACTTTTTCTCCAACCTGATATTAGTGAAGGAAGCACTATGGCGCGTGCGTCTGGAATTGTACCGCAAGAGGGACTGGTTATTGGTTCATTTCTTTATTGGTAACCCTTAGCGGGCTAAGCAGTTTTTCAATGATATGTCTTGCAAGACGTATCTCATATCTCTCACATTCAAACACCATGATTGTTTGCAGTTTGCTCGTCGCTTTTGACTTTGAATGATAATAAATTGACGAAAGTAAATATGTTATAAAATTGGTCTTGCTTCTTTTAACAATTTATTAGAAAACGTTCGAATTTGTCATTTGTTAGCAAACAAAAGATCACAAAATTTCTGAACTCCAAAAAATGATAAATTTTTAATTTTTATATTTGCGTTGTGTATGGTATTTAACACAACAGGGTCCGGGGTACAATCCTGGATAAGACGGACATACACGATTAGGATTAGAATATACACGACAGTCTCTGTTGGATTTTCTTGAATAAATGGCATGAAATTGATTGCTCCGTATTGTTTCATCTTCCAATGAAATGGGTCTGTTTGTAACTGTTTGTTTCATGCTGTTGGTGTTTATTGCACCCTTGACCAGTTGACATATTAATTTACGACTTAAGACATTTGCTTTCAGTTTTGGCAAGTTCAGGATTCTCTGTACAGCAAAAATTCATTATCTATTGAAACATCAAGGAGCCAAAAAACACGTTTTTCTACCATTTGGGACTTGTTAATGAAAATGCGTAAGTACTTGACAAGTGGTCTAAATCCACGCCGCTCATGTTTTTGGAAATTGAGAAATCAATACAGGTTTTTTAATTGTTTCTTCTATTAGTTTTCCCTTCACAATTCTGTGAATCTCTTCTTTGCTTTGTCCAAAAAGTGTTGATAACGCGCAAGCAGACCGTTTATCTTGCCACGATATTGCAGTCATATTATTTGTTCTCATGGTTTTAGTATTTCCTTATGTAATTTTTTTGTGGCTTTGGTTTTATTTCCTCACGGTATGTCCTTTCGGTTTATCACTACTGGGCCAGTAACTAATAACAATTCAAGAGTCATTTCTTAAGGAAAGATGTGCGCAGATTTATCATCTCAGCAGTGAGTTACGAGGTACGGGACAAGAAAGTGGCTGGATGTGACAGATGAGTTGCATCTAAATTATTTACACTTGCATGTGAGAGATGAGATACGAGTTGACGGACTACGGCACTGTCTAGACCATGAGCCTGAATTGCAATATTTTCAATGTCCTCTCAGGCACGCGACTCGCCTGCTATGGGTTAAAAATCTATGATCAATTACCCATCCTGCTCATTGGATCTGGTCCTCTCCGGCTCTTTTCTATTTCTTAAGCTGAAGACTTTCAGGAAAGGAGAGCAGTTCTCGACAGACAGTTTTACGAGTATGTTAGCTCCTTTTTTTTGTTTTTCGTTTTTAAATCAGTCCCAGAACTTTTTGAACACACTATGTACTCGTATAAAATGTTGGTATGGGCTTGCGTTAATATAATTGTGAGTTTAAACAAAACATTTTTTGCCTAAGTGCATTTATTTAAATAGGTAGTAAATAATTAAAGAATTACTTATTAAATACTTATTAAACATTAAACATAGGTGATTACTTGTTCAAGACTTGCAATGTTTGTGGTTTGTTGTGGTACACGCGAGATTTGAGCCCCAAAGGAAGTTGGTCAGTGGTTCATAGACCTCCGTGAGGAATAGACGTGTGTATCTACTTTTAGTAGAGTGAAAAATATAGTGATTTCGTAGTAAACATAATTGGTTGCAGTTTTGCAAATTCAGTCGGTAGTCAAGCGGTTAGCGGCGTCGATCGTCTCGCAGTCGTTCACAGACCTCAGTGGCGATTAGGCGCATTTTCGTGTTCGGCTTTACAAGTGTGGAAAATAAATAAGTATACCTTTAAACAAGAGACTTTCAATTGTTCGGTAGCCGAAGTGGCAAGCACTCGGACGACATTCATACCTGACCTGTTGTGACGATCCCGAGGCCTGGGTTCGATTCTCATCGGTAGAGAAATTGTTTTTATTTTTAATTTTTATTGAAATAGTAACAAGTGAAGTGTATTAAAAAAAAAAAAAAAAAAAAATCACGTGATAGAGTGTGGAGAACGGTCCGCTATACCAATAGTGGGATCTGCTGACAAATCAGGTGAGGCGTCTAGTAGTTCGAGCCAAACACCAAAAACTAAAAGAAGGAGGAAAATAAAGCCAATTCATAACTTGGTAGAACGTCCCTCCCGACAAGCTTCCACTGAAATGTTGCCTGGAGGAGTTCGGGAAGGGGCGCACTCAACGTCTTCAATGACAAGAAATAATCATCCATTGCAATTTACTGACAACAACCAGTATATTTCCGATGGTGGTGAATTCTCTGTGAGAAAGAACATCTTCGCTTCCTTGGCTCCAACCGAATCGGAAGATGAAGAGGAAGAAATGGTTTTTCTAAGTAGCAGCATAAAAATGCTACAGTAAAGAGTTCTTGCCATAAAGGAAATGAAAATGCTCAGAAGGAAGAGGGAAGAGCTAGTGCAGTGTTACAACAGCCAACAAAAACTAAATAAACACCAGCAGCAAGATCAAGAGCAGCCACAATAACGGCAAAAGAAAAAACATCAGCGATCACAACAACAGCGGCAGCTACAAAATCAGCAGCAACCACAACAACAGCAGCAGCCACTAAAACGGCAGCAGCCACAACAGCAGCAGAAACAACAACAACAGCAGCAAAAACAACAGCAGCAGCTACAACAACAACACCAACAGAAACGACAGCAACAGAAACAGGAACAACAAAGAGTAGGAAGTTGAAAATCAACTTTCAGAAGTCTGAAACCATTCTGGGGCCTCTAGGGATACCAGAAAGAATTTGCGAAAGTTCTCGATCAGGGGGCAGCACGGGCAGCCACTTTCTTGTCGAAATGTAGTCAGATACCTTGGGATCTGGCTAGATCAATATCTGTATTTTAACAAACATATAGAGGTTGCTCAACGTGAGAGCAAGTTTATTGGAAAAGATTCGGGTGTTTGAGAGGGCTTGTCTTAGGACTTGTCTTCGCTTATACAGAACACCAGAGTCTGAGTACATAAAATTCTATCCTAATGAGGTCTTATACAATAGGGCGAACCTAATAAGAGTGGACAATTTCGGTGTTAAGTTGAATCGAAGGCACGTTGCAAGAGCAATGACCTCATCGAACAACCTGATCTCCGGGGCTTATTATCAGAAACCTCTATCCTCTATCTAGATAGTAAAGGTCTGATCCAGGACAGATTGGCGGTGCCGCTAATTTTCCACGTCTCTCGAACAGTTGCGGACAGGCGACTCAACTACGACAGAGACGTCGCACATGGCAGTGCGGAGCGTCTCAGGTTTAGTAGGGCGGTAGGGAGTCGCGACATGAGGGATGTTGCTCAGCAGCACCAACAATTTTGGTGGCTAGTTGAAAGGGAGGATATTTCGTCCTCGAATGCCTCCAGTGATAGATAGCTTCTTCTGAGGCAAAGTGGGTCAGCCTAATTTTTTTTTAGCCATGGCCGGCTTACATAATTTTAGGTTGGATTAAGTTAGTTTTTAGGAAAAAAAAATATATAAAACCAAAAAAAAAATTAATAAAAAAAATGAAAAAAAGCAATATATATATACTTGTATATACATATATTTATAAAGGGTCCGCCATCTAACGTTTTTTTTTAACTAGTGCTTATTTCGTGAATGGTAACACTTAGCTCATGTCTGATTTGACAGATAATTAGTTTTATCCTTCCGCTGAACGAATATGGTTGTGTATATGCTTGAACAACGCTGGGAAATATTGCGACATTACTTTGAAAATCATGGTAATGTTGCAGAATGTGTGCGAAAATTGCGTACGGATTTTGGAAGAAGAGAAGCACCGTCAGCTCCGTATGTTCGTTATCTTGTGAAAAAAGTGAAAGAAACTGGCATCCTCATCGATAAACCAAAGCGTGAAAAGCCAAAAACAGTGCGTACACCCGAGAATATTGCTGCTGTGGCAGAAAGTGTACGTGAAGCACCATCAACATCAATTCACCGTCGTTCTCAACAATTGAACATTTCGGAGACATCATTGAGACGAATTTTGCATAAAGACCTTGGTATGACGCTATACAAAGTCCAATTGGTTCAGGAGGTGAAGCCAACTGACCATCCAATGCGTTTTCGCTTCGCTAAGTGGGCCTGTGATCGACTTCGAGAAGATGCCGATTTTGCCAAAAAAAAATCATCTTTTCAGATGAAGCTCATTTTGATCTTGGCGGGTATGTAAACAAGCAAAATTGTCGAATTTGGGGCACAGAAAACCCGCACGCATACATTGAAAAGTCGATACACCCAAAACGAGTCACTGTTTGGTGCGGATTTTGGTCCAGAGGCATAATTGGGACATTTTTCTTCGAAAATGAGCAAGGAGTGGCCGTTACAGTCAACGGCGATCGTTATCGGGCCATGTTGAACGAATTTTTGTTTTGAAGAGGAGGATATTGGCAACATTTGGTTTCAACAGGACGGCGCTACGTGCCACACAGCCGAAGCTACACTCGATGATTTGCGCCCTGTTTTTGAAGATCGCATTATCAGCCGCAGAGCTGATGTCGTTTGGCCACCTCGGAGCTGCGATTTGACACCGTTGGACTATTATTTGTGGGGTGCCGTAAAAGATAAGTGTTACGCCGACAAGCCAGAGACAATTGACGCTTTAAAGGACAATATTCGTGAAGCCATTGGTGAAATACAGCTGCACACAATCGATAATGTGCTTAAAAATTGGACTGATCGTGTAGGCTACTGCATGGCCAGCCGAGGCAGCCATTTGAATGAAATTATTTTCCATTATTAACCGGAAGGATAATACTAATTATCTGTCAAACCAGACATGAGCTAAGTATTACCATTCATGAAATAAGGACTAGTTGAAAAAAAAACGTTAGATGGCGGACCCTTTATATTTTTGCCAAAATATCCCTAGAGGCTCCAGACAAAGGCGTCCTAAAGAGAATGGTTTCCGACTTCTGAAAGTTGATTTTCAACTTCCAGTCTTCGCAAAATCGTCTTATCTTATCGAAGTCACGCTGCAAGAGAGTACTAATGACCTCGATTTTTGGACCTGTTCTGTAGGCTATCAAATCGTCTGCGTACGCAATAGTATGGGGAAGTGAACCTATCAAGTCGCTTGTATAAACGTTAAATAGGATCGGCGAATTAACCGCGCCTTCCTGGAGACCATTTTTAATATGAAATAGAAGTTACATCACCATTACATAGAAAAGACCCTCTAACCATACGGTGTCGAAGGCCTTCTCCAAGTCAACAAGGCAGGCACCAGTGCACTGTTTCTTGCCTTTGTTCCATTGGATATCAGAAACCAGTTTAGACGCGGCATGTGAGATATCATGTCCCGCCTTAAAACCGAATTGATTATCCGGAACTATATGTTTGTCCTCAACCCACCTAGACAGAGCTCTATTGATTACCTTTTCAAAAACCTTACTGATATTCGGAAGGAGACTTATCGACCGGAGATTCGCCGGATTGGATATATCCTTTCCCTTTTTGGGGATAGGTTGCACCACCGCCGTTTTCCAATGTGCATTATTCATTGCGTTATTAAACAGGGTGGTGTAGATGTCCACCGCTTCTGGAGGAAGATGTCGAAGCACGATGTTCGGAATACCATCGGTCCCCACTGATTTCTTAACTGTGATTGTGTCGAAGATCTCATGGAGTCCTTCCTTCGAAATGAATGGAGGTAGTTCACCCTCTCTGGCAATGACATTATTTGCTATATTTTCGTCGCTAAACCGGGTGAAACCAGAGCCGTTGGATCGCCAATTCTCTATTTCATTTCGAATGTAGCGGTTGTGCACCAAGACGCGATTGTCCAGGTCATAATTATTGCCAATGATATCAATGGCCTTGTATACTTCCTGGAAAGTCGCCCTATGGTCTCAACCTTCTCCTGCGGATCCTCGATCACAAAGTCGTCATCGTCAGCGGCTTCATTTGTATCAATACCTGCTATTGTCAGTAACCGTTCGTTGTCTGTTGTCCGGGCTATTTTAAGACACTGAAGGTCGTTTTGATTTTTTCTCCGAAATAGTTTATTTATTTGCGGAAACATATTTGGGATGCTGGTGTTTACAGCCCGAACCTTGTTGTTCCAATACAAACTTACAGAAATTCTGTAATTTTCTTTATTAGCGGTTGGATATTTTTAATCGACGATTTCAGTATCCTAATCTCCGGGTCTTGTCGGTCAGTTAACTGTCTGTACAAGTTTTTAAGCCTTGTCAGAAGTCTACTTTTCTGTCGGTGCAGTGCGTCAATAGTAGGATTGCGGAACAGGTCTTCGTTAGTCATACGTCGATACCGCGGTATCGTATTGTCTCGTCCATTTGTTTTAGGTAATTGTCGATCTCCTCGTTTGACAAATTCCTATTGGATGGTGGGTGGAGCGTGTTTGAGGAGAGCGCTCTTGTCAAGGTTGCGGAGAAGCGTGTCCATCGAGTCTTACTGTAGTTGTAAGAATATCTTTGGACAGACTCCTCCAATTTCGCAATTTCGTTGAAAACTGTAATTTCGGTGCTAAAACCGCAATGGTCGCTGTCATACACGAATGTGCGCAGACAGTTTAGCGTTTTTAAATTCGTACCTGTCAGTCGTATACGTTCGTCGTACAGCAATAAATCCAAATAAGACCCGCCTCTGGGAAATGACGGATTATCCGTCGTTTTAAGACCGAGTCTGTAAATGACATCGTGCTGACCCCACCAATCGAGTAGTAGGTTCCCTCTAGTATTTGGCAAATTATTTCCCCAATCTCTGTGTCTAGCATTGAAATCCCCGCCGATTATAAAATAATTCTCCCCCGATTCCAGCCTCAGAAGTCGAAAAAGCGTGTCGAGCTCTGTAATGAATAGGGTGGATTGTGAAGCCTCAGGTGCATAAACAGAGGTCAAGTACAGCTGCTTTCCACTGCAGAGCGGTATGTAAATGACAACTGCCTCCAACACCCGGAACCTGCACAACACTCCCTTGTACACTCTGTGGAATTTTATACCTTCTTTAATGAAGATCGCGACACCACCTCCACGTTTGGATCTGGGCCGGTTTCTTCTTCTAACAATATAATTTTTGTACTGCAGTTTGTGACTATCGGTTAGCTTGGTTTCGCTAGCGAAAAGCACATCAGGAGTTTGGTTTTGTAGCAATTTAAACATCGCGGCTCTTCGTTCGATCATAATCAGTGAATTAACATTCACCGCTTGCACGTTCAAAGTTTGCTCCACCATGTGCGTACCCATTACGACATGTGTTGCGTTAGGCCCAGCAGCAGCGCGTAGATCTGGTCCACCCGCTTGGCCTGTTCTTGCACCTGCTTTTGCAACTGAGCCATCTGCCCTTGGATTGCGAGCAAGATGGCTAGCATGTTAGGTGCAGCTTCCGTTGTTCTCGGCGTTGGCGCCGGAGAAGCAACAGTCGCTTGCTGTACCTTAGCCCCCTTACCAGACGCTATTTGGGCGTAGGAAATTTGGGACGTGACGGCTGGTGTTTGAAACCTAACAAGTGAACGTTTGACCTCCACCTTCTGCTGCAGAGCCAATTTTGCTTTTTTAATGTTGGTGAACTTAGGACAACCCCGATAGTTTGCGGTGTGTCCCACGTTCCCACATAACACGCACGAGAGCTGCGTCCTATCGGATGCTCCGTCCCTACCCAGAGCACACTCCTCGGAACTGTGGTTCTTTGCGCACTTCACGCATCGAGGCTGCATTTGGCCGTTCGACGCGGCATGCCCGAACCTCTGGCAGCAAACGCATTGTATAACGTCTTCGCTCCTTTTTAATTTTTCCCAGTGAATCACCTGGTAGTCTAGGACATTGATTCTCCTTAGACTATCCAGACGACTTTCGGGACTGAGCTGCACTAGGAAGAACGGCAGACTCCGTTTCTCCCGCCTGGCTCTAGCTGTGGTAAATGGCTTTACCCCTACAAACTTGAGTCCTTCGCACTAGTTCTCTTTGAGCAGTGCTAGGATCTCCTCAGGATCAGAAGACGGTTCCAACCCCTTCAGCAGCATCGATTGCCGCTTTTCACACTTCGGTGTGTATGAGTAGTGCTCCGTCGTCGTTTCCTTTAGGAGCTCTTTCACTTTCGCGTAGCCCTCCACTGTATTACAGTGGTTGTTTTGCTGATGCTGTTGTTTTTGCTGATGCCGTTGTTGTGGCTGCTCTTGTTGTTGTTGTTGGTGTTTTTTACGCTTTTGTTGGTGTTGTTATTGGTTCTGCTTTTGAGCAAGCAGCATCTGCTGTTGTTGCTGGTATTGTTCTTCATCTTCCCGTTTCCTTCTTACCATTTGCCTTTCTTTGATGGCCAGCACCCTTTCTTGTAGCATTTTGATGCTGCTACTTATGGCCTTCATCTCTTCCTCTTCATCTTCCGATTCGCTCGGTGCCAATGAAGCGAAGCTGTTCCCTTCCCGCGCTCCCCCAAGCTGTTTTACCGAGGAAGTTGGTTGGGAGGGACGTTGGACTAGGTTGGAAGTTGGCCTAAGCTTCCTCCTTCTCTTAGACGTTGGAGTTTGGCATGAACCGCTTGAGGCCTCTCCTGATATGTCATCAGGTCTCGCTATTGGAATAGCGGACCGCTCTCCACAATCCATCACTTGTGTTTCTTTTTTTTTTACACTTCACTTATTATTATTTTATTAATAATATTATTTTATTAATAATAAAATTAGAAATAAAAACTGATTGTCTCCCGTTGGGAATCGAACCCAGACCTCCGAATCGTCACACCAGGTACGATGTCGTCCGAGTGTTTGCCACTTCGGCTACCGGACACTTGATAATTTTTTGTTTAAAAGTACACTTTGTTTATCCTCTACACTTGTGAAGCCAAGCACAAAAATGCGTCTGCTCAGCACTAAGATCTATGAACGACTGATTGTAGCGTGTGCTGTGTGGCTTGTGGCATCGTCTTGTTGAAACCAAAAACCGGGCCAAAAATAATCGGTGATCATGGCCATATAACGTGACGATCGTTATCGTCGACGAAAAAATATGGCCCAATAACACCGCCGGCATGCAAACCGCACCAAACAGTTATTTTTTGTGGATGAAGTGGTGATTCATGAAGCACATGTGGATTTTCACCCGACCAATAACGCATATTTTGCTTATTGACGAACCCATTGAGCCAAAAATGAGCGTCGTCACTGAATATGATTTTGCGATGAAATTCATCATCTTGGCGCATCTTCTCCAGAACCCAATCGGAGAAGGTACGGTGCTTCAAATGGTCCATCGGCTTCAATTCTTGAGTCAGCTTGATCTTGTATGAGTGTAAACCAAGATCCTTCCGCAAAATACGCCATAATGTGGTATGAACGATGCTCAATTCTTGAGAACGCCGTGGAATTGACTGATTTGGATCGTTTGCTACGGACGCCTGAACGGCAGCGATATTTTCGACACTTCGACCAACCCGTTGTCTCATTGACACGGCAACATCACACAACGAATATGTGTACTCAATATGTGCACTAAGCTTGTTATTGCCTGCCTACTAGGGCGAGAATTACGACCCAAAATAGGAGTTAACGCTCTTAAAGTGCAGTCACCGACTCCGAATTTCGGTAGAAAATTATTATAATTTGCAGACGTTGCTCGTTCGTATACTTTACCATCATGAAAATATTAAGTTTACTGAATAAATTGACAGTGACAGTTTGATGATTAGTGAAAGAGTGCGTTCACAAATTAAATTCAAATTTGTCAAGTACCTATTGGAAAACCCTATATTATAGAATTGTTATTGCGTATGCTATTGCAACAGAAAAAAATATATATATAAATATTATACAAGCCTACATATATAAATGTTGAACGATTAATTTAGTAATTAAGTGCGCCTCACAGCAGGCCACACTATATTAAAAAAAAAAAAAAATACAAAGTGAAATTTCCCTTTTGTTGATATAACAAAAAAGACTTTAAGCTCGAATTCACAATTATAGAATACCTTTAGGAATTATGAGTTAAGATTAATTTTTGTGGATTTAATACTTATGGTTTATGTACATGAATTTGAATTACTTGCAAAAAATTATGCTCCGTAAAAAAATAAAATAATAAAGAAATAAAATTTGTTATGTGAAATTGGAAAAAAAGGAAAATAATATTTTAATGAATAAAAGAAGTTCACATTATAATGTAGTATGTGTATGGTGTTATTTATTTTCGATTATCGATTTCGATTTCGATTTCGATTTCGAGAGCCACATGCGCAACACATCTGTTTTAGTTATTTTCAGGAGTAAGTAAAGCTGGCTGAGGCAGAACCAGATGACTTCACCCGGTGACAGCGTTAAAAGTCCGGTTAGGGGAATTCCAGAAAATCGCCATAGGACTTCACTGCAGGGAGGGATTGGCATCGCTGAATCGACATCAGCCAGTGATCCTCAATATGGTGACAACATCAGAACAAGACAGTAAGTAACATGGCATGATATATGTTTTTCTTTTTTAGTAGTACAGTTGAGAGTGGGGACAAGAACTACTCCATTCGGCGAGCTAATCCGCGCATCGCGAGCATGCCACGTTCCTCACACTCGGCTATCCCTTCCCTTTCCATTTTCGTTTCACTACAAATATACATATCCAGGATCCATTCCTTCCATTTGTTAGTTCTGTTTGTTTCGGTATCCTTATATCCTATCCGCATTCTACACATTTTTTTCTACTCAAATTGCCTTCCTATTTTCTCCTATAAACATTATTATCATTATTACGCTAGGTAGGTAGGTAAGAGTGGCTGTTGGTAGTACCAACCCACTTAGGCCTATTGGCCCATTGTGATCCCACGTGGATCTATGGAACCAGTTAGAGCCTATGATAAAGCGTAGGCGACTGTTTTCAGCAAAATATTTAAAAAACTCATGAAGATCAAGATAGTGAGCTTCTTAAATAAAATGAAGTTCTTCAATCCGGTTCAATTTGGATTTCAAAAAGAAAAGTCAACGGAAGATGCACTCTTACAGTTTTGTTCTCAAATAATGTCTAACCTTGATGGCAAAAAATGTACAGCCAGCCTATTTATTGACATAACCAAGGCATTCGATATGTTCAACCACAAGTGTTTATTAAAAAAACTGGAAAAAAACACAGTTTCGTGGTTTTATGCTCAATTGGTAACGCTCTTATCTTCGAAATTGGTCGCAAAGACCTAGGTTAGATGAGCGAAATTAAATTCCTTAATCTGGTTTGGTACACCAAAGACCGATGTTTTAGGACCGATACTATTTTTAGTCTATATAAATTCAATGTTTGCCCTAAACTACAAAGGTTCACTTACTGCTTTTGCCGATGATATATGTATGTTTCACTTACGGTTTAAATAGTCGTCTATATCTGGTTTCCGATATCAATTGGGGCTTAAACTTATTGAGATATTGGTTTGCCGAACATCATTTAGTGAAAAGCTCTAAAACTAAATTAACGTTCTTCGGCTTATCTTCATTGCAAAAATTTGAAGCAAATTTGTATTTTCTTGCACCTGTATATCAAAAATACAAGTTGTCTAATTGTAGGTGTGCGTCTGCTTGTTTGGGTCGGTGTGTATATCAACAATATACGACCTCTTCTTATCTTGCAGACATTTATTTTAAGAAAAATTTGACGGAAACCAACTAGGGTGGTTCTAAAAATTTGGTTTGAAGGTGTTGGAAACGTTCTTCATGAAGTCTAGTAATCGTAACTTTCGTTTCAATTCAAATTATAATTTATGTGGAAAGTCTTCAAACATATTATGGGTGCTTGGCTCAAGTGGTAGTGGACTGGACTCTCTCTATCCCATTTTCCAAAAAGCTTAACAAATGCTGAGGCATTATAAGTGCCTTTATACCCACTTGAGTGTTAAGTTCTTTAAAAAAAAAAATTATCTGTACCCAGTTTCCGTACAACTGCATATCGAAATTCTCAGTCTTCAGAAATAATAAACTGAACTAACTAAAACATTATGAAATTATTTTTGTCCACCTATACATTATATAAAATGAGTTTTCTGGCTAGATCAATGTCGATGTAGAACTCTTATAGTTCGTCGTTGAATCTTCTCCTCTAAAGCCCATCAACGCAGAATTGATAGCAGAGGCAAGATCGAGGTCAAGGTCCTTTATTACTTCACAATTACATGTAGCTGTCGTCGATGTTGTATGTCCCTTCCTGTTGACAGCATATGCTTGATTTTACCCTCATTTACCGCTAAACCTATTTTGGTAGCTTCCGTTTCAAAACTAACGAAAGCACCGGTGACAGTCCGCTAGCTTAACCTAATGATGTCAAGTAGTACTTCCACAGATTTTTGAAAGATTATGACTTCTATGTTCGCATGTGAGTTCCATACAATACTTTAACTATGATGTTAAGGAAGTCTCATGCCAGTGCGAGATACATCCCAAAGTACGGGTAATATGATGTCGACAGGAAACTTCAGGGCGGAAATATTAAATTTTATTAAAAAGCTAAATCATTTTTGACACTGAATAAATGTAATATATTAATGAAGCATTTATTTGTTAATCAAATAATATTGAAATAGAACTTTATTTATTAAACAAAAAGCAATAACAGCCATTTCTGTTCGCCGACCACGATGGAGCAAAGAGCGTTCTCCATCGTCATTGTGTACAGACAGACGAGTTTGACAGGGATGCCAAAACTAGACATGACTCTATATAGCTTGCCTCTATAAATGCTGAAATGTGCGGTCCATAAATCTGAAAAAAGATTGTGTATGTCGATTTGGACCCCTTGACCTTTTTTATAATCTGCCTTAGTGCGAAAATTTGGTGAATTGTGGATTTACCTGGTCTGAAAGCCTATTGATAGGATCCAATTAGGTTTCAGACGATCACACAATATGATAGATAAGATCTTGTAGGTAATGCGCGGTTGAAGGGGTAACCTTTTTTGTGAATCGGGAAATCGATACCAAAATTCCAGAGATTTCTTTCATCAGGCACACACTCCTCTGACTTGATCTGAGAAATCAGTTGGTGTATGCTCCCCACAAGGTTATTTCCAGCAGCTTTGAATACATCGGCCGGTAAGCCATCAGGTCCAGCACCTTTGGATTTGAGCTTAGGTATTGTTATGCTTACTTCGTTTTGATCCGGTAGACGCAAGTCTTAGATATCATCGTCTAAGATGAATGGAGTATTCTGCCTGGAGCCGGTATTTTGGGCTTCTTCACACTATGCGTATTCGTGTATTTAGAAAGTTATGAATTAAACGTCAATATCTCGGTTATAAACTACAAGCTAGTTATGCAAATAGCTTTGAATATATTTTATTTCACAGTAGATCTGTTTTTTTTTTTTCAGAAGAAGGACCTATAATTTTTTGGTGTTCCCTTTTTCCCCTATTAATTGTCATAAAATGAACCTTTCTTGTTATTTATTGTTATTTGATTTACATTGTGCATCATTGTGCATTACAATATTTTATGGGAAACAATTCCAAAGCAGCCGTTAACTAGTTTATTTTATAGGGCTGTTGTAAAAGGATACCCCAGTCTTGAGTTTTAGAATTTGAACAAGATGGGTAGTATCTTGAAAACAACTGACTTGAGATGAAATGACCTGGTTTTGTTTTGTTTGTAAATATTATACTAAGTACACGCTTCAAACTTGCAAAAAGTGGAGATTAATAATATACTTTCTCGAAAAAATAACTCTGACACCTACATTTTAGGGCAAAATTTACTTTGAAGTAATTAAATTAGTTATAATTACGACCTCAGCGATATCCCATTTGTTACCAAAGATTAGAAAGATATTATTTTCAATAGGCGTCAAAACAGTGCCGCCTAAGGCTTTGTATAAAATCTCTTCATCTCGTTCCGACCCCTTTCCCAATACGAATTTTTTCTCAAAATATGTCAATGAATTTCCCCTTAAAATTTTCGACACATTATCCAGAATATTCTGTATACTCGTATATAAAATTATTATGAAAAGGAAACATGGAAAACTTATTAACCGCACATATGTTCTATATAGTATGTTCTGTATGATACCAATCAGCGTATGATTTGAATTCAGAGTACCATTAAATTAAATCTATTAAATAAATTTGGGCAAATCTATAAATTAAAATGTTTCGTCGATGCATTCATTTCAAACGAATGAACATGGCTCTTGTTTCAATTAACCAAATATTTGTGACGCCATCCATAACCAGAATGCAGAAGGACGAGCTCGGTTATCAAATGTGGAAAATTACCTGAAAGGAAATGACAATTATTAAAATACTTGGGTCGCCCTTTTCATCTTTTTCATGTTAAATTTGGAAACCAACGAACAGGACTTTGTGGCCAAAGGCAAGCGTACTTTGTTCCATCCTACCCATGCTAGCAAGTCCATCATGAGCTTGTTCACATACTCGTACAACGAACTTGAAAAGAATTTGTCATGTTGAAGCTGATATATCTGTTTGTCCTTTCTCCCCGTGGAACAGTACTCACATAATGGTTACAACATGATACCGGACCAAACTCTACTCTCGTTGATAATTTGCTGGTGGACACAAAATATTTACTGACTGAGGCGGCTAAATAAACCGAAAAGGCGAAAATTGAAATATCTACCAATTTATTCGAGTTTTCAGCACTCGCAGTGATGATACAAGTACTATATGAATGATATTTAAACTCTTTGGTTTGCTGGCTGTATGGATGGTGATATTGGTACGGCACTCACACAACCGGATGACCCTTAATGGAAAATCAATGACAATTTATGCCCACAGAAAGTTATCATTGGTTGCATCGCTTATGACATGAATATCCTCCTTGAAGGGATACGCCTAATTAAACTTTCGATTAATCATTCGAATAGCTCATCGAAATATCAAATTAGTCGACACACGAATATCAGGCATGTCTTTTGGATACTGCTTACTTTGTTCGATTTTGCAGACCATATTGACATACAGTGTGAATATATGCAATGCATGTATTGTATTTTCGTTGAAAAAAAAAAAAATAAATAAATAAACAAACAAACAAACAGAATCCTTTTGTAGTAATTTGGTACTTTCAAGTTATGGTATATGATAAAAATGCTCCAGGTAAAAAACTACATTAGGCAAAATAACTTCCAAAGCGAAAAGCTAAGTGATTACTGCCGGCGGCTCCGATACGGAAACCTTATATTTATTTACGATGGTATTATATGCGAAATGGCCAGAAGTCTATAAAAATAGCTCAGGCATTGAATTATGGGCGTGCTACGGTATCAGCTTACGCTTATTCTACAACATAACTTTGGCTGGTATAAATTGAACCGAATTGAATTTTGTTATTACTGCACTAATTTTTGCAAAATTCGACATTCATTTCTCTTCCAAACGAATCGATGACTATACGACTATAGTGATACATATACATAAAAGAAATTCAATCAAATCGAACTACAACATTTGCTAGAACATAGGTATAATAATTCTTGCATACACATAGATACTAAGTGTAACGTTTCATTTCAATTAACATTGGTTTTGCAGGAGTATAATAGAAAGACGATGGGTGCGTTTACAAACATGTGTATAAATGCACTTGCAAATTGAAATACGCATATATAAACACACTCGTTTGTATTATACGTTGGTATATACGCAGTTTTCGTAACTTGAATTGAAGCATGTTATAAATAAGGTTGTCATTGAACTCCCTCAGACGCCTGGAAATGCAGATAAGAGAATGACATTCGATTAAGCTTGTACGGACAGTTCCCTATTTGACACAATGATGGAATATATGAGTTGATACTTCTGGGTTAAAAGGCAAGTATTCATAAGGTAAGATTGGGTTGTATCAAATGCAAGAGGGGTAGAATACCCTGCAGGTAGACATTTAAGAAAGATTTGCTTTGGTTGAGGTGTAAATGGACTCTTATTATCCCCATCGTCATATTCCTGTGATACCTTATTCATTATTTTTACCATAGCCATAGGGATGGTTGGAATTAAAAAGGCTTAAAATAACTGCGCCGTAAGATATTTACACATACTATCCCTAAACCCTAGTTAAATGTTGTGGATGCGAATAGAAAAACGAATACGAATTACTCCAAAATAAGTTTCTAGACATTAAAGAGAAGCCTTTAGGATTCATTCATCCAGAAAGGAAATATAAAAGAAGATTTCTAAAAACAAATATACTTTTATAATATGATGGAATGAAAGCTTTTGAAGAGACGATTAAAGTAGAATTGGGCTAAACAATTAAAATTTTATGATTTCTGAGTTAGTCGTGCATAAACATAATAAAGAACCATTTAACTAAACACTCAAAGGCAAAATTACATTTTCCCAAAAATTGCATTTCATTTGTTTTTTGTTATGAAAACTCACCGTAAGTGTGTTGAGTTTCACGTTAATGGATCACAATACAGACAGCATGTTTACTAGACTGGTATGAAAGTATGCGACTTATAGAGATTAAGCATCGACTCCATAGTTTGGACCTAACATCAAGTGATTAACTGTCATTCAAGAATTGTATTGAGGTGAATCGCCATTATATTATATAAAAAATATTAAAATTACTTCAAAATTATGTGACAAATTGAGCCTTACTAACAACCAAATTAAGTATACAGCTTAAGTATAATCTTCACATTTTCCAAAATGCTTATACCAATAACGAATTTCATAGTCTTTAGTATTAGTATGGAGTTAAATTTTAATGTAGAGAAAGTCATGTCTAAGTTTTTAAATATGACATTAAAGAACAGAATGATGCCAATGTACAAATTTAATAGTAAGAAAAATACTGAAAAGGATTTGATTTGGTATCTAAAATATTAAAATGATGCGTAAACTGCTAATTGATTGTAGTTAAAACTGTATAACTGTTTACTTTCATGAATTTAAAATTCCTTTATCTTCTTTATAATTTATTGAAATATATTGCAGTAAAAACCGGTTAAAATGTGTTTTTCGTAAACGTTTTATTGAAGCAATAAACTAATATGCAAAAAATAAAGCATCTAATTTTCGTACACTCTCCGTTCTTATTTTTGAATACAGGACAATGAAAAAAATGTTAATAACAAGTATAATTCGTAGCTAAACCTCGAAAATGCGCAAAAAATTAAAATTGAATAGTCAATGGAAAGTTTAAAAGCGAAAGTATGATGTTTTTTGTAAAAATTTCGTTATTTAAACATTAAAAAATGCATATTTGTTATCAAAACATTTAAAATTTTGTAGATTCACCGACAAATTAAAAGAAGCACGCACTATTTTAACGCGTTTTATCCAGTCGTTTTCTAATTATCGTGTGCTCAGATTCAAAAAACATTGTTTCGAGAAAAACGCATTTAAAGTTTCTATATATACGAGTATATAGGGCATAGTATAACTCTATGCATGTTGTAGGTTACATATCACAACATATCATCACTATCAGCGTTAAACATTTTGTTGGGATAGGAATATCCCCGCTGGATTCACGACGAAAAATTGCGAATATAAAAACCACGATACTTTTTTTACTTTCAAGTCCTTTATTGTACGACTTACCACGATGAGGTTCAATTCGAAAGCGAGCAAAAGAAAAACCGGAAAAGGTACAATTTAGCAATTGGTTTCGAATTAGTACAGTGTTCTAAAGCTACAGAGACACCTAGATGTCATTAACTGCTGGAATTAACAATTGGATTGAATACTAATTTACTACTAATAATTGAATACACTTTTCGACATGAACATTGCCGGCCGCCTTGCAGCATCGGCTGTAAAAGTTATAACTAACATTCATATGTATTGTATACAAATTTTTGTTTTTTAATGGGCGTATTAAATCTTAACTCATGTCAACTTTACCAATAAAGTGAGAAGCTACATATTAAATTATAAAGATACAATAATTCATGAATAATATTTTGTTTATATAAATATATATACTATATACTAGCGAGCAATAATTCAAAGCTCAGTGCAAGACAACTTGTTACTATATGCGAAATAAATTTGTAATTAAAATCTACAATGGAAAGTTGGATAGTATACTATGACGGAGTAAGAACACTTAGTTTGGTAATTGGACGTGTTATAACTCCATTTTGAGTTTTAATATCCACAACGCGACCTCGATTGTCGGAACCCGGAAACGTTCTTATAACGCGACCTAAACGCCATTCATTTGGGGAAAGATTATCATCCTTAATAACAACGAGATCATTTAGAGCTAGGTTTCGATTTGGAAATTTCCATTTATATCTCTTGTTTAATTCCCGTAAGTATTCGTCGTTCCATCGACGACAAAATTGGTGATGCAAAATTTTTACTTTTTCCCAACGTTTAATGCAGCTAAGAGAACTTTCGTTACCTACTGATTCAAGGGATGAGAGCAAAGGTCCTCCTCGAAGGAAATGACCTGGAGTCAAAGGAGGAATGTCTGAAACATTTTCGGAGATGGGAGATATAGGTCTGGAGTTAAGACATGCTTCGATTTTTGCGAGAAGGGTCGACAACTCCTCAAAAGTCAGTTTATTGGAACCCGCTACTTTTCGAAAATGAGTCTTAAAGCTTTTAACTCCAGCCTCCCATAATCCACCCATATGTGGGGCTCCAGGTGGAATGAATTTCCATTCAAGGTTGTGGTCCTGGTATTTTTGGGAAGCTTCTGTGGATAGCGATCTTAAGAATTTTTGAAAGTCCTTTGATATAATCTTACTAGCACCTACCAAATTAGTGCCGTTATCAGAAAATATGGTTTTAGGTAAACCGCGTCTTGAAATAAATCGACTTAAGGCAGACAAGAAAGTGTGAGAAGTCAGGTCACTCGTTGCTTCTAAATGAATTGCCTTAGTAGCAAAGCACACGAAGACGCAGGCATAACCTTTTGTTAACCGACAATTTCGACCTGAAAAGCTTTTAACGATAAATGGGCCGGTAAAATCTAAGCCAGTTGTGGTAAATGGCAATGAGATTTGAGTTCTCTCTAGCGGAAGAGCACCCATGATTTGAGTTTGCAGTTTCCTTTTGTTTATGACACAAACCTTACATGAATTGATACATTTTTTCACTAAATTCTTAACCTTTGGTATCCAAAATTCCGTCCTTATTAACCGAACTACCAACTGATTGCCACCATGAAGCGAAACGTCATGTATGAACCGTACAAGTAGCAATGATATTTTTGCTTCATAAGGGAGAATAATAGGATACTTTTCGTTAAAGGAAAGAGTTGAGGATGTAAGTCTGCCATTAGATCGCAAAATTTGATTTTCATCCATTATTGGATTAAGGTTTGCAATAACACTTTTCTTTGGGATAACGACATTTCTCAGCAAACCGTGATATTCATCTTCATAATGGAACGACTGGGTCAGACGAATGATCCGAATTTTAGCATTCGAAACTTTGTCAGGAGTAAGTTCTTTCGATGTATAAGAAAAGGTGTGTTTGAAACGGGAATTCGTTCGTCGAAAGAAGCGAACCATAAATGCAATAACATGCAATGCTTTAGGCCACGAGGAAAATCTTTCCACTATCAATCCCACGTTTGGTTTTAATGTGGCAAAATTTGATTTGATTGGCCTTAATTCGAGATCACTATTGTCGACTGTTTGAAAAATGGGCTGTGGCCATGATGATTGGTCTTTACCTAGCCAAGGTGGACCATGCCACCATAACCTGCTCGCCTTCAATTCTAGGGGTGTAAGTCCTCGGGTGGATAGGTCAGCGGGATTGTCGGCGGACCGAACGTGGCTCCATTTTGCGTTTGATACATTGGATTGGATTTGAGACACACGATTACCAATGAAACTTTTCCATGTACAGGGTGATTTACTCAGCAAGGTCGTGGTAAGGCAAGCTGTTTTACTGGGGCAACTTTACTTTTGGCACATAATAAGTGACAAGACCAACTGCTGCCACTATTTTGAATGCGCAAGTTGCCGCATAAGCTTTCTCAGAGGCATCAGAAAATCCGTGAATCTGAATTGAATGACTTGGATTGTATTCAATCCAACGTGGAACTTGAATATAACCTATATCATATCAGGAAGAGCTGCAAAGAAGGCTTTCCAGCGGTGACACGTAAGAGGCACAAGATCTGTTTCCCAAGACGTCCCATCACGCCAGATTTGTTGCATGATAATTTTTGCAGAAATAATTACAGGAGCTAACCAACCAGCAGGGTCAAACAGTCTTAAAATGATTGAAAGAACTGCTCGCTTCGTTAGAAGATTATCTTCTTTAGGAATTTTAAAGAAGAAGTGGAATGAATCACTCTTCGCATTTCACTGGATTCCAAGGGTTTTGGAGATACTTTTATCATCTAACTGAAGGAAGTCCTGATCGTAACGATGAAGAGACGGAACAAATTGCAGAAGCTCAGAAGAGTTCGAGGTCCATTTCCTTAAAGAGAAGCCTGCTGAACCCAAAGCCTGAGACAATTCGTATTGTGCTTTTAAAGCAGTGGGTACATAATGAGCCTCGGCAAGGACGTCATCAACGTAAAATTCCTCTTTCAAGATGGAAGAAGCAAGTGGGTACGTGCTTTGTATGTCGTCGGCTAGTTGTCTTAAGGTGCGTATCGCCAGATATGGTGCACAATTGACACCAAAGGTAAGTGTTTTTAACTCATAATCTACCAGACTGTGATTTGGCGATTTGCGAAAAATGAGGCGTTGATATTTACAATGCTCAGGATAGACATGTATTTGGCGATACATTTTCTCGATGTCTGCACCGAACACGTAGCGGTAAAATCTCCATTTTAAAACAAGGGTTGTTAAATCAGTTTGCAAAGACGGACCTGGGTATAAAAGGTCATTAAGGCTGACTCCATTACTCGATGGATTAGAGGCGTTAAAAACAACCCGAAGTCTTCTCGTTATTCTATCTGGTTTTATGACCGAATGATGAGGTAGATAATAAGTGGAGATATTATGATCCTGGAGATTTTCATTTGGAGAAAGTTTCTCCATATGCCCTAAAGTAAGATATTCTCCAAGAACCTGATTATATTTAATGTGAAATTCTGGATTTTTTAGCAAAGTCTTTTCCATTCTTAAGAATTGATTCCGGGTGATCTCTCTTGAAAGCCCAAGAGATTTTATAGGATTTTTAAATGGAAGATGTACTTCATACCGACCATAAGAATTCCTGGTAGTTGTTTGGGAATACAACTGTTCGCATATGAGCTCTTCTTCACAAACCAATCTTTCATTAGGAAGCTCTTCGATTTCCCAGAACTTTGCTATTTGTTGATCGATAGAAACTTCGCTGAAGTGTGATAAGGTGGCTGAATAACAATGAGAGCTCTCGTTTGAAAGGGGGCCTGAAAGTATCCATTCAAATATGGTATTTTGCGGTTTGCGCGACAAGGGAACCAAAAATATTTTTTTCAATGCCTTTCTTAATAATCGAAGGATATAAATCAGCACCTATGACGATATCTATTTTAGAAGTCTCATAAAAATAGGGATCAGCTAACTTTAGATTTGGTGCGTTCGAGATTTCCTCTGGAAGAACTAAGCACGACGGTAAATCGCCAGTTAGTCGTTTTAGCACGATGACGTTTGTTACTATCGTGAAAGATGGAACACATTTGGAGCCAATGCACAAAGAACAAAACTTTGAAGAATGAGCTGTCACCACAGCACTCATGCCTGATATACGCGCTTGTATATTCCTCACCGGAAGGTTTAACTTCCGCTGAATATCTTCGGATAATAGAGTCACTTCGGACCCACTATCTACTAAAGCACGCAAGGTAAATTTCTGACCCAAATGGTGAACATCTATCAAAGCTGTTGCTAAAATAATTCGATTATTATTTTGAGAAAAATAAGAATTCACTTGATGATAATTGTTAGACGGAGTGGACTGTATTTCTTCGCATTGAATTTGCGAAGGTTGTAACACCTGAACTGTTGAGTTGGCTCCGTGGCTTTGGAAAGGTGTAAAATGTAAAAGCGTGTGGTGTTTCTTCTTGCAATGCTTGCAGGTGTGAACACTCTTACAATCCTTTTCTAGGTGATTAGAAGCTAGACAATTTTTACAAAAACTTAGGGAACTCACTTTCGAAATCCTATCAGGAATACTCATGTCCAGAAATGTTGAACATTGTCGAAGCGAATGAGCACCTTTGCAAAGTTTACAACTAAAATTTGAAGCTTTTGTGAGAAAGGATTTATGATTTTGGTTCGAATTTAATTGAGAACTCTGACCTTTATTCGGTTGACTCTTTGTTAGGACGGAAAATTTGAGATCGGAAACGGTTTCAAGGGCTCTGTATCGGATTGTTAAAAATATATCCATTTTTTCCCATTTTGGGATATCGCGCGGACATTTTATGGATTGCTCCCACAGAGACAACGTTTTTTCCGGTAGACGATTTGAACAGAGGTAAACCAGAATAGGATCCCATGATTCAGTGGAAATCTGATGAGCCTTAAGTATTGATAGACAATCATTGATAGCTCTTTGAATGTCCTTGATGCTTTTGCCAGACTCGAAAGTTATTATTGGCAAGTTGTAAAGATTTTTTTGTTGATTGTTTACCAGAATTCTTTTATTTTCATACTGGTCTGAAAGTGCTTTCCAAGCTACTCGTATCTCGAAATTATCAGCAGTAAGTGGAAATTTTGAAACTATGTTATAAGCTTCGGACTTTGTTTTAGAACGTAAGTGAAATAATTTTTGCACGGAACACAACTTTGGGTGCTTGACGTAGACAGCGGTGAACATATCTCGGAACGACGGCCAAGTTAAATAGTCACCATGAAAGATTTCCGTGTCACAGGGAGGCAGTTTTATGGACTGCATATTATTTAAAGAGACACTTGAACTTTTCCCGGCTTCATCTTCCTTAATAAGATTCAACTTATTTGTTGAATCAATTATTTCACTTAGAAAATTAATGTAGGTTGTAGACGCACCTCTATACTTAGATTTCACTGCATCAAGATCGTCTGCTAGAGAATTCTTTAGACACAACGTATAGCATGTTTTAATATTGGACCACAATTCCTTTAATTCTATTTTGGAAATCTCCAGAAATGTTGGAGATTTATCCACAATAGGAACTTCTTGAAAGCTCGAGTGAAACTGAATCAGCTGGTCAGCAGCAGCAACAAAATCATCTAGCGCAGTCGTATTAATAATAAACCTACCCCAAACACTAGAAAGGCGAAGCGCGTAAACGAATATAAAAAAATAAATAATAATAAGTATGCATTGACTAACTCTAATCGATAGTAATTATATCAAACTTAACAATTTTTTGTTTTTTGTAATAAATAATAGATCTAAGATTGCCATGAACTTAAGAATATGCACGCACCTGATTAATTGGATTTGCCTCCGTCGATTGGTATGTTGTTCCTGCTGCCTTATCGGCGTGGTCTTCTACCAATTGTACACTGGTTGATATGTTGACAGTACAATGAGACGATCGATGACTGATGGGAAGTATTGGAGTTATGATGATGAATGTTCTTTTACTGCTCGGGTTAGAGTATAGATATGTATGTCGGTGAGGCAAGAGATGAAGATTTTAATTTGCCTGTAATGATGACGATGTTCTTGATGACGACGACGATGGCGATGATGACGATGATAGTGATGATGAAGATGATGGTGATGATGACGATGATGGTGATGATGAAGATGATGGTGATGATGATGATGATGGTGATGATGAAGATGATTTTGATGATGACAATGATGGTGATGATGAAGATGATTGTGATGATGACAATGATGGTGATGATCGTGATGATGACTGTCTCTTATTCTTACCGCGGTATGACGAGATGCTGTACAAGATTTAGGAATCTTGCGGCGAAGAAGAGAGCAGTGATACTGTAATGAGGTGGTGGTATGACGAGGTGCAGGGACCGCGTGCGATTCAAGATATAGGAATCTTGCGGCGAAGAAGATACTAGAGATTATGTGATGGTACAGCACAATTAAACTCCGGATGGACATTGCTCCGAATTGGTACTGCTTTGTACAGCGTACAGATGTTCACGTTAGAGAACAATAATGGAGAGATATTAGAGTGCACACCTAGTTGAGACGAGTTGTGCTTGTTTAAACTTGTTTTTTTTTTTTTTTGAAAGGTAATTATTTGCAGACAAATGCGATTGATAAACTTTTTATTTAAAAAATCCGGATTGATGGACCAATGTTGGGATAAGAATATCCCCGCTGGATTCACGACGAAAAATTGCGAATATAAAAACCACGATACTTTTTTTACTTTCAAGTCCTTTATTGTACGACTTACCACGATGAGGTTCAATTCGAAAGCGAGCAAAAGAAAAACCGGAAAAGGTACAATTTAGCAATTGGTTTCGAATTAGTACAATGTTCTAAAGCTACAGAGACACCTAGATGTCATTAACTGCTGGAATTAACAATTGGATTGAATACTAATTTACTACTAATAATTGAATACACTTTTCGACATGAACACATTTATTTTTCAAAATCGCATTAGTATTCGCATCAGTTTCTATATGTTTTAGGTCTGTTGAATGCCATAAAAACATTTTTTTATAGCTACCTGTACGTTGCTACCCTTCTCTATCACCTCTTTATGCTATAACTCGGAAAACATTTTAAATACGTATTAATTCTACATAACCTTTAGAACATTTTAAATCAATAAAACAAATTATTCAAAGTTATATGATTTAGACAGCAATTTCCTCTTAATTGCCACATATTTAGTTATACAAAGTTATTGATTGATAAAATTATGTTGAATTAGAATTTTAAAAAGAACACTTATGGAATCCAATTTCCATTTAGGAATGAAAAACGGATCCAAAAAAGAGTATTGACTTCAGTACCTTGGCATCACCTTTTTATATGCACATCTCAGCTGATTTTGTTAATGTTGTTTGTTTGTTTTCAATGCATTTTATTTTCTTAATCACTAACTCTTACATACTAACAAAAAATGCTTAAATGCTAGCTTATAATTACTTAACAATTTTATATTAATTTATTGGCCCCACACAGGCGCTCTAAGCTACTCTAAATTCTTATGACTATGTCTTTCGACTTTATTTACATTTTACTTAGAACTATTTATTTTGAATACTTAAGGCTAAGAAAAAATATTTGTTAAGAAAAACTTAGCATATGCACATGATTTTATTTCTTTTATAAAAACTTAATATCTAACTTAAAATAAACCTTAGCCTACCTAACCTAAATGCACAATACACACATAAACACACATAGACATTATACACAATCATATACATATATCAGTATACACTTTTTACACTGATATATGTATATGTTTCTTAATGCTAACCTAAACCTATGTAAGCTGGCCATCGCTATTTACTGAGCAAATAGATTGGTCAGCTCTGCCTCATTAGTGAGGCTGGTCCGTAATTGACGGAAACGACGACGAAACAATTTCCCCATCATTCAACCACCAGAAATGCTGGTGCTGCCGAACGACATCCCTCTTATCGCGATTCTCCACCGCCCTACTGAACCTGAGGCGATCCACACTGCCGTGTGCGACGTCTCTGTTGTAGTTGAGTCGCCTGTCCCCAGCTGTCCGAGCGACATGGAAGATTAACGGCACCGCTGATCTATCCTGAATCAACCCTATCTGATCTAGGTAGAGGAATGCTTCCGGTGGAACGAAGCCGTAAGAGCGCACATTCTCGTGGTAAAGGTAATTGGGGTAGTAAGCCCCAGATATCAGGTTATTCGTCGAGGTCATTGCTCTTGCAATGTGCCTTCGAGTCAGCTTAATTACGAAGTTGTCCACTCGTATTAGGTTCGCCCTGAGCCTGATTTTGTTAATTTCGAATTTCGAGTGCCAGGAGTATTGGCGTTTGCTGATGTACATATCTGTGATGTATGTATGTAAAATAACGTCTATGCTGCATCAATTGGGCAAAAGTGATGAAAGACTTGCTAGTTAATTTTATCCTTCGTGAAAGAACAGATTCCGAAACAAATTGGTTATCCATATATTATACATTTAATCATCGGAAATCCAAATCATTTTAAATTAAGACAAACTTCAAACCAATGTTATGTTGTAGATGCAATGAAAATGTAGTAGTTTCTTTGAAAGAGAGAAGTTTAAGTAAAAGCTGACTATTAAATTATTATTGGTACACTTTAGACTTAAGTCCGTATTAATATGTAATTCGAAACCTTTTTTAAGTTGGAACTAAGGGATTCGTTTTAGTAAGGCCCAATATCTTCGCGCTCATACTTAGAATATATTGTACAGCATACGCGTATGTACTATGTAAACAAGTTTAATTGATTGTGCATATGTGTGTATGAACTATGAAGTTGTGTGTCAATTTCAAGGGTGGGAGATTGCAAATCCTTAAATGTATATTTAAGTATATTTATATATTTAACTCTCGACAAGAAGTGTCAAGAAGTGCCTCATCCCCTGTTCATAATTTCTGTTTATAATACTCCTTCCTCTTATCAGTTAACGAAAATAATATCAAAAGACAAAAACCACGACAGCAATAACAAAAGACAATGTTTGCCGTGTCAAGTTAATGCACACGATCAAATAGCGAACGACATCCGCATGCTCCCGCTCGTGTTAACATATTATATGTACGTGATGGAATGCAGTAAACAGCCAGTGGTGTCCAGTGTCCCAGTCGCAGACGCAGCAGAATCCAACGGAAAATCGTGGGAACCAAAAGATAATGGGGCGAAGCTTAGCTTATTTTATTTTTAAGAAATTTTTGTATCTTTAGTCTAAGTCTGGCCGCGAGGCAATAAACGTTCTCTTTTAAAAACTAAAAAATTAATTATATAATTTAATTGGCGCCCTAACAGGGACCACGGGAAATCGCTAAGTAGCTCGAAAGTAGTAATACGGGATAAATAGCGCGTAAAGAAGTGCTTACCCCGCGAGTGGCGAAATATTTCGAGTTTGTATTGTGGTGAAAGTACAAATTTGTACAAGGGCCCCGCAGTAGCCCAGCGAACTGGACAAAACGGAACTTCGTTGGAGCTAGCCGCACCACCCAAATCCGCACAACCCGGCAAAAGAGCAATCCGGACAATGCAGCCGACTAGACTCATGAAGTTTGGAACATTAATTTTAGTATTAGGGTAAGAAATATTAAGTAAATTGACATAAGTATTTCCTAAATTAATAATTCTAGTCGTATACACTCATATGGTGAAAGTAAAGTTCGAAATTAAGCAAAAGAAAATAACAGTAAAAAAAAAATTCCATTCTATTGAAGCAAGAAGTTAGAACTAGTATGTAAGGAATAATAAATTCAAATGTTAAAAATACTTAAGAAAATCCAAGTGAAATAAATAACAATAGCTTGAATCTATTATAAAAACAAATAGCTTTATTTAAGAAAATTTTATTACGGAAAAAAAGCTAAATATACTACAGAAATTTACGATAAGGGCAATTAGAATTTAGAAAACAAGAAGTAATGTGTAAGTGAAAATAATCTTAAGGGACAGGTGAACATTTTTTTTTTAATAGATAACAGTTTGTGCTTTATAACATTTTCAATTTGCGAGAAAAAAAATCTTCATTGATTTTCCATAAGTTTTGTTAAATTTCGTGTTCCTCCCCTTGATATTTTTCATTTTTTCAAATCATGCCGACCACGCGAACCCAAGCTGCAGAGTAGGCAGCTTTCGCTCAAAATACGCAGCTAATTCCCATCTCCCCAAACCCAGTATCCAATAACACCCGAACAAGTCTCATACCCTCTAACCAAATCAATGTACCATTATCTCGCACATCAACATCATCCCCACAGGATCCAAATTGTTCTTACCAATCAAGTTCTTCCAATGTGGAACCACAAGAAATAGGATCCACTCCTGAATTGGATGCTTTAGTAGCGTCAATTGTCAATCGTGTCCTTAAACAGCATTGCAAAGCAATAGTTGAAGGTATTTTTAACCCAAATGCTTAACATTTTTCTGGTGTAGACCAGGCGCAAAACATCGAGTGTAGCTTCGGCTGTGTGGCACGTAGCGCCGTCCTGTTGAAACCAAATGTTGCCAATATCCTCCTCTTTAATTTTTGTGAACAAAAATTCGTTCAACATGGCCCGATAACGATCGCCATTGACTGTAACGGCCACTTCTTGCTCATTTTCGAAGAAAAATGGCCCAATTATGCCTCTGGACCAAAATCCGCACCAAACAGTGACTCGTTTTGGGTGTATCGGCTTTTCAATGTATGCGTGCGGGTTTTCTGTGCCCCAAATGCGACAATTTTGCTTGTTTACATACCCGCCAAGATCAAAATGAGCTTCATCTGAAAAGATGATTTTTTTGACAAAATCGGCATCTTCTCTAAGTCGATCGCAGGCCCACTTAGCGAAGCGAAAACGCATTGGATGGTCAGTTGGCTTCAACTCCTGAACCAATTGGACTTTGTATGGCGTCATACCAAGGTCTTTATGCAAAATTCGTCTCAATGATGTTTCCGAAATGTTCAATTGTTGAGAACGACGGTGAATTGATGTTGATGGCGCTTCACGCACACTTTCTGCCACAGCAGCAATATTCTCGGGTGTACGCACTGTTTTTGGCTTTTCACGCTTTGGATTATCGATGAGGATGTCAGTTTCTTTCACTTTTTTCACAAGATAACGAACATACGGAGCTGACGGTGCTTCTCTTCTTCCAAAATCCGTACGCAATTTTCGCACACATTCTGCAACATTATCATGATTTTCAAAGTAATGTCGCAATATTTCCCAGCGCTGTTCAAGCGTATACACAACCATATTCGTTCAGCGGAAGGATAAAACTAATAATCTGTCAAATCAGACATGAGCTAAGTGTTACCATTCACGAAATAAGCACTAGTTGAAAAAAAAACGTTAGATGGCGGACCCTTTATGAGCACACGAAAGGAACTCCAAAGTATTTTGGGATCCTAAACCTGATACGCAACAAAATTATTGGTCAAGCTGACGTCGCCTTAGAATCATATAACACGCCCCTCAACTAGGAAAGCATAGCGAGCTGTCTCACTATGTATTATGCGGATAAGCGGGACGTCACTACTTTGAAATGTCAGATGGCACACCTTGTACAATGTAATTTGTTCTGTATAAGAATTTTACCAAGCCGTCTGCTCACAATTAATGCTGATTATAAATAAAATTTCCTGCATAGAAATTAGCCCCGAGTCAATGCGCCTCCTTACCCAAACTTATAGGGACAAGGCACTTGACACTTTTATTAGAGGTCTTAGAGGTAATTTGTCAGATCTTCTCTCCGTGAAAGAGCCAGCGGACTTACCTCAGGCCCTACACCTCTGTCTCAAGGTTGAGAATCAAAACTATAGATCGCATCAAGCTCAATTAAATCAGGGGACAGCCAGAAGGAACCTTCAACAACAACCATCTCGCCCAACCTTTCCACATCATCAACAGAAAACTCATCAACATTCAGCACCGCAAAGGAACCCGAACTTCGGTTTTAGGCCATCATATCCAATTTATCCACCGCAGTTACCTCCCCCATAGCAATTCTATTCCTATGGTTTCCAACCAAACTTCAATTTTCCTTCACATCAGTCAAATAAAATTCCAAATCATCGGCAGGATCCTTCTTAGCCTATCAAACCTCCTCCCATCCAAATGCCTAATAAAATGGAGGCTGCAACGCAAGGTCGAAGTAACCAAGTTGGAATCGCTAACCAACAAAATCGACAATTTAATTTCCATTCAGCAAGGCAAAATTTCCCTACTCAGCAACCTTCTATGTCTCATAAACTGAAGCAGCAAAATTATCATATTAGTCAAACGTCTGAAAGCACGGAAGAACCAACAGTATTAACACCAATCCCGGAAAGAATGAAACCGGAAGAAAACCCGTATACACAAGCCCAAGGAGAAGATACCCAGCCTAACACCCAGCATTTCGATGTACAACCGTTTGATGCTCAACATTTCAATACACAGCAATCAGTCGAAAATCAACCGGGATATGAAGAATACCAATACCTAATGCAACAAGCGTCACAATATAATGACGTCCATTTTTTAGGCTAACCGATTTCTCTTTGCCTTATTTCGAATGTAAGACAAGAGACGGAGACATCCTAAAATTTTTAATAGATACAGAATCGAACAACAATTATATTAGACCCGACTTTGTAGTAAACTCCATTGCAAACGAACAGATCTTTTACGATAAATCTATAGCCGGCGATGCGAAAATCAGCTACCACACATTTCTAAATTTATTTGGTTTAAAAAATATCAATCTCAAGTTCTTTATCCTACCATCTCTCAAAACTTTCCATAGGATCTTAGGTAACCATAGCCTTAAAGAATTATCCGCAATAATTCATACCAAGGAAAGTTACATGAAGGTCCTCAATAAATTAAAATTAAAGAATTAAAATCAAGCTAACGAAGACCCTAACAGTCCTTTTCAGGGGGGAAGAGGGACGCGTGTCCAAAAACCATTCTTCAAAATTAGCAATAGAACTAAACCAAGAAGTTTTCGAATCCTTTAACAAGTTAAAAAACTCCCTTATCTCCAAAGATGTAGTCCTATCATACCCTGATTTTAAAAAACCTTTTGACCTCACAACAGACGCTTCCAATTTTGCGATTGGTACCGTTCTCGAGCAAGAGAACAAACCTATTGGCCATTATTTGGGCACTAAGTTCGTTCCGAAACTACCTGTACGGTCCTGTCAAAGTCCGAATCTTTACGGATCACCAACCCCTCACATTTGCTTTAAGCAATAAGAACAAAAACAGCAAAATGAAGAGGTGGAAGGCAATACTAGAGGAATACAACCATGAAATAAAATATAAGCCAGGAAGAACAAACGTGGTGGCGGATGCTTTATCCAGAGCCCCACAGCTCTCGAGCATTAACACCATGTCCGTCACTCAGCATAGTGACGAGATCTCCTCACAAAATCACATACAAAGCGTAGAATTCCCAATAAATGCATACAAGAATCAAATTTTTCTTCAAACAAATGCAAATCCCAGTCAAACTTTCAGCATTATATTCCCAATGTACCATAGACATACATATAATAACAGAGCCCGAATTTAATCGAGAAAATTTGAAGCGAATTCTCAAAGAAATTCTGAATCCCTCGGTTATAAACTGTATCAAAACTGACGAGCACGTCATGGGCCTAATCCAAGAAATATATAGCACTCACTTCAACAACTACAAAATAAGGTTCACATAATTACAAGTTCAGGATGTCACTAACGAGGCAGAACAAGGAGAAATTATCATTACAACACATAAGCAGGCACATCGCAATGATTGTGAAAACAGAAAGCAAATATTAGAGAAATTCTATTTCCCAGGCATGACCAGTAAAATAAAGAGAGTAATAAGAAATTGCCTAGCATGCCAGGAAAATAAGTATGACCGGTATCCAAGCAAACCAATAATACAGGCTACACCAATATCCTCAATATCCAGGGCAAATTGTTCATTTGGTTATATTCTCTACAGAAAACAATCTCGTTCTAACTTCAGTCGATAAATTCTCAAAATATTCGTTGGTAAAAATTCCTAAATCCAAGGCAATCGAAGACGTGCGACTACCATTAAGAGAAACACCCTTTTCCTATGGACTGCCAGAAATGATTATAGTAGACAACGAGAGATCATTCAATTCGGCATCAATAAGTTTCATGATTGAAAACGAGCTCGGAATCAAAATGTTCAAGACACCTCCATATTCAAGTACCGTCAACGGTCAAGTTGAGCGCTTCCATTCAACGCTCACCGAAATAATGAGATGCTTGAAAACGGAGGCCTCCATCGTTCTTTCACAGAACTTTTAGAATGCGCTGTTCATGAATATAACTATTCTATTCACTCCACCACTGCAAAGAAGCCAATTGAAGTATTCTTTGGGAGAAGAGTAACCTCGGATCCTGCATTATTAGAGGAAGCCCGACAAGAAAATATAACGAAATTAAAAGAAAAACAAACTGCTGATCTTAGGTATCACAATAGGAAAAGGCAACCCATTAAAAATTTTATTCCTGGTCAGATTATATTTGTTAGACAGAATAGACGTAAGGGTTCCAAATTATCATCTCGGTATAAGAAGGAAGTAGTATCTGAAAATGGAACAACAACAATTTTAACTAAATCCGGAAAAATAGCCCTTAAACCCCTAATAAAGAATTTAACTTTTATTTTAGAGTTATAGTCGTGCCCACAAAGGCCGATGTGAGCATTTTAGATTACTCGAATGCCCAGCTGGTCACTATAGAGGCCGGAATAGCGAAAATAAAAACCGGTACTTTTAAGTTGATACACGTGATTGACTTAAGCCAATATCGACTGGCGCTCGACCAAATATAACAGAAAGTGCAACAGATTATCGGTACATCCCATTCAATGCTACCATCGAAGACAAAATTAATAACGTCCTAACTAACAATAACCAACAAGTTGTTATCAATAGACTAGTTTTAAGCAAAATTAGCGAAATAGGCAATATTACGAATAGTATAATAAAGAATTTAAAGTCTACAGATGACTTTTTTTAAGCCTAAAATACAAGATAGAAATAATTAAGGAAGATGGTATAAACATTGAGTATGCTATGCAATGGACAAAAGCTAACATAGTAAATACATACAAGTACATATTATCAAATTCAGAAATAAATTTTATCAAGGAAATATTAAATAAAGAAGATATACCCTATAATAATGTCATAGAGGCAATTGAATTTTCAAAAGTTAAAATAGCGTCAAATAACACGTTATTATTATATATTGTAAATTTACCAACCACTACTAAAGAATCATGTCAAAAAATGCTAATAAGAGCAATAAAAAGGAATAATGTTATAAATAAATTAGAATTTAATGAAATCTTGAAATGTAAAACTAAACTATACGGAATAAGAGAACCATGTAAAACCTTTAACAAGCTATCTATTTCCAACCACGATATAATAGACAAAAGTAACGATAAGTGTATAGCTATTTACTTAAAAGTCGACCCCCAACATGCACACAGATTAACAATCAACATGTTTCCACGATAGAAAAAATAATCCCTGGAATAATCCTATTAAACCAATATAACGGTGAAATCGAGATAGACGAGAAAACAGTCCACTTAAACGGAACATATCTCATCCAATTTCATAATGCTACTCGTACTATCAAAGCACGCGAGCTAACCTTTAGAGCAAACGAAGTCACTAACCATAAACCCTTGCCAGCAATATTACAACCACATGCAGAAAAACCGACTATAGAAGATCTTCTTTCCTTGGGAATAATTAGAGAAATAGAGATAAATAATACCCGATACATTCAAAAATTGGAAATAAATAACAGCCAAAAGAACCTTACCATATTTGGGATGTTAACTCTAACATTGGTGATTGTCTTCTTCTTCATATGGAAGATTGTAAGGAAATCTGCAAAACTCTATGGCAAAGCAGTCGCAGAACAGCCGATGGCGAACATACCTATAGAACAATCAGCTGCAGAAACTCTCACCCAAACATTGGTTCAGTGACCAAAAGCTCCGATACCCATTCATTCAACTAGAATCAGCCAGATCCCTCTGTCTTGAAGAATCAAACGTGGACGTTTGAATTTAAGGGCGGAGGAGTTAACGAAAATAATATCAAAAGACAAAAAACACGACCGCAATACCAAAAGACAATTTTTGCCGTGTCAAGTTAATGCACACGATCAAATAGCGAACGACATCCGTATGCTCCCGCTCGTGCTAACATACGAGTACTATATTTACGTGATAGAATGCAGTAAACAGCACTCGCAGACGCAGCAGAATCAAACGGAAAATCGTGGAAACCAAAAGATAATGGGGCGAAGCTTATCTTAGGTTAGGTTATTTTTAAGAATTTTTTGTATCTTTAGTCTAAGTCTGGCCGCGAGGCAATAAACATTCTTTTTTAAAAACTAAAAAATTAATTATATAATTTAATTTATCTTTCCTTGTTGCTTACATGAAAAACAGTTGGGTTGTCTGTTACCGTTAGCGGCTCCATTCAAAAACACGTTCGTCCGTGTCTGTCCACATACAAAAGGGTTGATAGTGGCAGCACCTTTCAATCAAAGTGTTGCTAATAATATTTATATTGCAAGCGATGGCAATTCTAAGTAATGCAATAACATGTTAATATTAATGCAAATAAAGTTAAATAGGATATTGCAATAATATTGTAGACACAAGATATGTAGTGGCATTGGAAATTCCTTGTCAAGTTGTGGCTTCCACTGCAGTATTCGGCTTATAAATACTTAGGTAAGAAGGACTTATATGAAAGGTTGTTCAGTCACCGACTGTACTTCGAGCCGCCAACATCGCTTTCGATTATGTTCGATTAAAAGGTGGAATATTGTCCCCTTGCCAAACGTGCTCTCGGGTAATCGTTTTCTTGAGTTATATCAGCATTCCATTCGCCTAAGAAAAAAATTTAAAAAATAAACATATACCCCTATAGTGATCAACAAAGGCATTATTGTTATAACCCCCACTGACCCTAAGACAACCGCTTATTTCCATAAATGTGTTTCCATAAAACCCATTGATGTAATAAGCACATCTTACATCTTATAACTCAACTTCGAGATGGAAATTTGTTCATACTCGTTAAATCTAGAGTCCGACCGAGGGTGAATTTTTTGGCAGAAGCCGAAGCCGAAGCCGAACTCGGTTTCTTCATCACCTTCGGCCGAAGCCGAAGCCGAATCTAATGGAGATTGTATTTCAAAATGCTAAAGAGCCTAAAATATAATGATCAGTTTGACAAAATTGATCGGTAGATATTTTCTTTTTTATTAATTTATTTTATAAAGACACAAGCAGCAAAATAGCCAGTAAAATATTGCAGTAGACTCTTTTAAATAACACATAAACGGAACAATCAAAATGAATGCTTAGCAAAGAAATAAAAACAAAAAATAACCAGTAAAAAAAAATCCAAAAGCCTAGATACATTCGATAACACGTAAATACAACAAACAAAGTTAATATGAGAAGACAAACGATGAAGTAGAATTAATAATCAAAATTAAATAACTTAACTTAACTTAATAAGCAAGAAACAAAAGTTTTTATACATTTTCTCTCCGCAAATTAGCCCCGATCAGCATAAATTTGTCCAGCAGCAGTGAATAATTGCTCACTCGCTACACTAGTAGGAGGAGCTGATAAATATTTGTTAGCTACTTCTTTCAAGTAGGTATAAGGACTTGAGGCCCAATAATTAAAAATATCAGCATTCCTTGTAGCTACCTGCTACAGAAACGAAACAAACATGAAATGGCTTGCTCGAAATCTCCTCCAAAACACGGTGCGATGATAGTTTAATTTTTGCGGAAAAATGGTTCGGCTTCGGCAAAATCTTCGGTCTTTTCACAGTGTAATGCCTTTTATATTGCATAGAAGTCATCTACGACAGCCCAACAATCTTAAAGATTCTCACATTTACGATAATACACAACTTAAAGTTCTAAACCAATATTTAGAAAGTGTATTTTCATAATCTAAGTTCAAATATAATACAATCCCAAGACAAGGAATTTGCCTTCTAATTCATAAGTCAATCCCACACATAGTCCAACCAATTGCGTCAAATATCTTAATAATAGCAGTAGAAATTGGATCTCAACATTAAAATAACCATTTTATCTCTTTATATTCATCCAACCCAGCCCTTTTCTTCTTCAAACTTAGAAGATATTTTAAGATCAGTGAACTTCCCACTAATCCTTTCTGGTGAATTCAATGCTTGGAACACCCTCTGGGACTCCCTAAATTCAAATGCAAGGGGCAAAATAGTTCAAAACTTCTTCATAAATTGAAACCTCTCTCTCCTTAATGACGGGAGTCCAACACACTTCTCTACCTTTACACTCGTAGCCCCTACGACAATATCTCCTCAAATTTTGTCTAACACCTCCTGGAACAGATTGGATTTTTTCTACGACAGCGACCACTTCCCAATAACAATCAACATTAATCTCAAATGTTTAACCTACCGGAATCATTCCCAATTAAAGGCAATCGAATTTTTTAGCAATAAACCACAATCCACAAAAGTCAACAAAGTTAAAGCAGTATTAAGCAAAGGACTGTGGATCATAGTCAACTTTGCAATCCCTCAATCAAAAAGCAAACCAGTCAAAAACACCACTGGTGGAATCCCGCATTATTTCGTAGAAAATCCAAGGTTTCCAAAATTGAAACTTTCCAAAAATTCACCTCAAATCTAAATCCTAATACGAGACAAAAAATCTGGGCGGATGTAAAGATTCTTACTGGTAACTACATATATTTCTCACTACATAAAAATTATGCACACTAACCCCGAATCTTTAGTAGATTCAAACTTGATCGCTGAACATTATGCCGAGCATTATGCGATTCAAATTTCTGTCCTCAATTCCGAGCAGATAAACTTACAGCATTGAAACATAACCTACTCGTAATCCCTTGTAACCTATCCTAATTTGCAAGACAATTGGAATTACCTTTGAATTTCTCGAATTTTAAAGCTGCCTAAACTCAGTCAACATGCATGGAAAACTCCCACCACAGTGCCCATTCCAAAACCAAATAAACACCCAACTGACATAAATATAGTAGTTATAGACCGATTGCACTTTTGACCTGCACAAGCCAACTTTTGAAAAATATGGTTTCATTGAGAGTTTCATTGCCTAGACACTTCCGTGTTTTACGTCTGCAACAATGCTGAAAATGCGTTCACATTCCGCATTTGAATGTGGAAGACACACACAATCTCAGCCAATTTAGCAAGATTTTGAAAAACAAGTTCAACCTTATAATCTGTGATATTTGCAGTCATATTCCAAAGCTCTTCAATGGTTATCTCTTTAAATTTTTCTCAGTCTTCTTCTTTAAAATGTATGCATAAAGTATGCCACTCATTCACAAGGTCACACGGATTGATGAATTTTGAAAAAGTATTATACATAGTATCTGCAAAGAATTTAAGTGTCCTGCTCTGTTCAATTCCAGAGGGACACAAGGATCTAAAAATTCAAATTTTTGAAAAAGCGGGATATCTATTGGAAATCGTTTTTTATTTCACTTCATCCCGAAATATAAAAATTTTGAAAAAACATTTGTAAGAAAATGTAACATTAGAATTTATGGTAACAGGAGACAGTAGATTGAATTTTTTCAATCAAAATAACAGTAGTCTCCTGTCAGGACAGTAGAAACGGCAGCACTGCCTTTAAGCATGGCCGTAGTACAGTTGATTCCCTCCTCCACATACATATGTACCATAGATGAATTACTACTCTCTAATGTAAAAGCCATGTCTCAATTGTTAAAATAGATCTTTAAGAACGAAAGTTAACAAATCTTTCTCAAAATTGCATAACATTAAAATTGGCATACCACCAGGATCTCCGCTGTAGATTATCCTCTTTATAATTGCATACAATGACATCAGTGATAAAATTTAAAAACATTGATCATTCGGTTTTTGCTGTTTTGCTGACGACCTGTACTTAATATCTAGAAGTTATTAAATGAACCGTACAATTAATTTATTTAAAGAAGTTCTTAATGAAATTTGTAATTGGTGTATGCAGGCAAGAGCAGTAATATCTTTAAATAAAATGAAACACCGATACATCTGCTCAAGGGGTAGTGAACTGGCTTCCAAATCGGAAAATTCGGTTTTCAATTCCCGACCTCGCAAGAATGAAATTCATCAAATCAAGTAAGATGAGTATTGTATTTGACTAGAAATCAACAAAAAGCAAACTTCCACTAAGAAGTTTCTCCCCATTAAAAGTTGGATGCCACCAATGGAGCGAAATAACCACTGAGCCCAAACATCTTTCTTTCTCTCTCTATTCCATTTTCCAAAAGCCAAAAAAACTGAACACATGGAGAGCCGTTATGAGTGCGAAAAACAAAAAAAAACGTAATTCCTCAAGTATTGATATTGAAGTGCGAAATACTCAAATTGGCTATTTAATAATATCTTAGGAATATTGTTTGATCACAAATTTAATTACTACCTCCTAGACTGGCATCACGTAATCAGAACAACCCTCAATGCTATATAAAGCTTTATCTTTTGTAAGAGTCATCGAGATCGAACCCAATGTAAAAAGTGTACTCATCGAAAAACACCCTCCATGGTTATTACCACAAAATTCGATCGACATCAGTTTGTCAAAATATTCAAAAACTGCGGCTCCAAAAGAAAAAAAAATATACCCCACTCTTCCTAAAGCTCCTGAACCACTATCCCAATAATAACACCTGGAATATGTTTTATTCAGATGGTTTTAAGAGTTGCTAATGTCGATAAACGTGGGGAAGTATAATCTGCTGTGAAGGTTCCAATATATTTTTCCATCTTTTCCACAGAAGATCTAGCTATATTGGAAGCCACAAAGAAAGCAATATCATCAAATAGAAAACAGGCAGTTTCTCCACTCTCCAAGCTACGAGTATAAACATAAAACGAGTATAAACATAAACATAAAACATAAAACGCCGAACGTCTTTAATAAATAACATTCGTGATAACATTATATCGCAGAGTGAAAAGTTAAAACTTATCTGGATCCCAGGACATACAAATATTCAAGGAAAAATACAGATGTACCATAACTCATTACCGACCCCACAAAAAAAGATCTGAAGAAAATACTAAACACAAACTGGCTTCTCAAAAATAACGAATGTTGGAGCAGGTAAATTCATCACTATGCAAGTCAGGAGGTACAGAAGCAACTTATCTGACAGATGCCACGGCAAGTATGGAGAGAAGTTTCCTACGACTTCGACTAGGACACACTTAGTTAACATATAGTAACTTACTAAGGAACTAACCTCAATCCCTTTGTCACCTTTGCCAAACAAATTGTTTTCTAACCACTAAATACATCACTATTGAATGTATTATAGTAAAATTAAACGAAACTGTGAAAACTTAGGTTAGGTAAGAGTGGCTGTTGGAAAGACCAACCAACGTAGGCCTATTAGCCCATTGTGATGCCACGTTGATCTGTGAACTTTCTACTCTTGGAACCAATTTGAGTTTATGATGAAGCGTATGAGATCGTTAAGTCGTTGTAGAAGAAAACGCCACTTTGGGAGACAGCTGCGCATGTGTGTGAAGTACGAGTATGTCTTTTCCTCCTACTCGTCCACGCAACTTCTGCAGAAATCATTTATAAGGACGCCAAACCTTCCTGCATGCTTGTCTATAAGGCAATGTCCAGTGATGACATTTATGATGGCGCTGAGATGTTTCCTATTTATAAAGACGAAACTCAAATGTTGATCCAATAGTCCACATATGGTTTGTACTTTTGTTAGCATCCAGTTTTAATATTACAATAGTTTGCATGTAGCGATTGGTATACCAATACTACCCTTTTCCGGTAGAATAGGTAGAGTGGTTCCAATTTTGGTGAGTTTGTCGCCCTACAATTCCCTGGAATGGTTCCGTGGCCCGGAACTCAACATAGGTGAAGGTTGAACTGCTCTGCAAACTCCCTAAGAGATGATCGACAGTCTAGAGCGGTTCTATAATTTAGTGAGACTGAGACACGCTATAGTAATTTGGAAGACGGAAGAAGAGGCTTAGATTAAGCTTATCTGAGAAAACACCGCCACCAACTCTGTTGTCAATCCACCTGTATAGAAGTGGATTGACTGGTCATCTGTAAAAGCATATTCCTTCTAGAAGGATCTAGAGGAGAAACTTGCTTTGTTTTTAACAAATTAACACTCAAGTGGATACGACTACACTTATGATGCCAAAGCATGTGTTAAGTTTTTCGGAAAATGAGACAGAAAGAGTAAGAAAGACGTTTGGGCTCAGTGGCTATTTCGCTCCATGGGTGTCATTCAACATTAATGGGGAGACTAATTTATTAGTGTAAACTTGCCTGCTGAAAACATAGTGGGGTTTCAAGTGAAAAAGAATATCCAGTGCCGCGGAGGGAGTAAGGCATAAGGGACACTTATGCATAGACATGCTGTTCTTTGGACTCTGCTTAGTTTGGTGCAGTTGACTGCATTGACGGACTTAAGGCTATCCACCAGAAAACCACCATGTAGGTCCGTATCGGTCTTATAACCGAGATGTATAGCCAGTGGGTTATGCGAGGTTTAAGGCCCATTTGTTCCCAATGGCTTTTTTGCAAGAGAATATAGCTAATCTAGGTTTCTTGACTATTTCTTGAATGTTAGGTTTCCAGTTTAGTTTGCTCTCAAAAATGAGACCCAAATATTTTGTTGTATCGGAAAAGACTAAACTGGTACTATTTCTTGAGGGAGGGTCTATGATTGGGATTTCATTTTTCCTGGAAAAGAGGATAAGATCAGTTTTATGGTTGCTTACTCCTAATCCAGAGCGATCTGCCAAGCGGGTTAATCCATTGAGGTTTACTTGAAGGAGTTCTTTAATGGTATTAAGAGACGGCTATAACAACGTCATCCGCATAGGCAATCACCCTTCTACCACCCGCTTCCAGGTATATCAGCAGTTTAACTACTAAGTTCCAGAGAAGGGGAGCGAAGACACCGCCTTGCGGCGTACCTCTGCTGACACATCTTTTAGCAGAAGTCCCACCCAGTTTGGAGTTGATTATTCTGCCATCTATTTTAAGACTGATCAACTTCTCAAGTGAGTCGTCTACCTAGAGAGTTAACAGCGCATTCGTGATTGCGGATGTGTTGACGGTTTACCTTATGTATTTTATAATAATGTAGGTCTAATCCGTTTAGACATAAACATTATTGTAACATAATTTGTAAATCCTATTTTGTTTGGCACGTGTTATTTATTAATATTCTAAATTCGGGTGAGTTTAATTTAATTTTAAGTTTAACGAAAAATCGAGCATAAGTTGAGAATTTAATTTGGAATAAGTGTAGATTTACAATACACTAATCGTAAAAGAAATAAAATGGATTTTGCTAGTCGCGCATCTTATCGGGGTCAAGTAACTAAACTCGTTAAAATTGCAATCGATTATCTGAAATCGAAAGAAGCAAAGATTAGTAAAAATCTGAATAATCTTGATGACATAGAGGAAGAATTGAATGTTAGATTAAATCGTCTGACCTTCGCACATAAAGGCTTACCTAGAGCAAATACTGAAGTGGCATCTTCAATCAAGGCATATGAATCAAGAATATGAAGACAGAGCCATTGCAACCATGATCCCTCCGAGATGTCGTCTTTCTAAGCTTCCACAATATCAAAGTCCGTCAACAGTTATCGAAAATGCACACAAGTGCCTCTCAGCGACAGCAACGTCACCTCATCTAAATCGAATCAATCAAATGCCGATTGAAGAGATTGCAGCCGAAAATAATTTCTGGAGATTTTAAAGAGTGGGTCCCGTTTTGGGAGCAATATCGAGTGCTTATTCATGAGAATACTTCTCTTAGTACAATTGACAAATTTAACTATCTAGAACCTGTATTGACTGGTAAGGCTGCAGAAACGTTAGCGGGTCTTACTCCTACAGAGGCAAATTACGTCCTATACATAAATAAAATAATTCCTAAAGTGAGATTTCGAGTCATTAGAGAAGGCGAACGAGGTAAAAGTAAAACCTCAATGCACAAACGTATTGAATTCGAAACCTGTTAAAACGGCTCTAGATTTATTTGCTGGTTAAACCAGAGAACAAGCTTTTCTTTTTTGTAAAGCTGTCAATCACGAGTCAAAAGAGTGCTGTAGTGCCATAAGTTTACTAGAATAAAAAACAACTATTAAGAAAAGAAGGAAGATATTGTCGATGGTGTAAAAAAGACATAATTCTAGGATGTGCAAAGTGAAATATATTATCTACAAAACATGCAAAAGGCACCACGCGACAAGCATATGTGACACTTTGTTTATAAACAATCAAAATCAACCAAATCCCACTGAATCACCAAATATTAATTTGGATAACGAATCATCTTTGAACTTATACACAGTGGAAAAGGGTTAAAAGTAATGTAAACTTACAAACAGCGTGCGAGCATTGAATCCTCTACATTTTGCATGTTCGTGCGTATTGTATTGGATAGTGGGAGTCAGTTGTCATTTGTTAAGTTAAAGTTGGCACGCGGCAACTTAATTTACCCATTATTGTATTGGTGTATACAGCTTGAGTGTTATTCCGTTTGGTAGTGAAAAACCTAGACCTAGCAAACTATGCAATAATGTTCGATTAGTTTTACGCAAGCAATATGCCGATCAAGCTGTAATACTTGACGCAATTGAAGTTCCCGAAATATGTTTTGACGTACCTTCAGTACCTTCTGAAGATGCAGCGATCTCTTGTGATAAATTAAAGTTGGCGGATGCCCACACAGTTGGATTACGGCAAGAGGATGGTATCAGTGTTCTTATTGGAGCCGATACATATTGGCAGTTTGCTACAGAGGAACACAAGCGTCTTACTGCGAAGTTGACAGCAGTCAACACTATCTTGGCGTGGACTATTCAAGGACAATCATCGAACACAGCTAATATTTCTTCTGCAGTATCTTTAAATTTGTGCGCTTGTGATGATTTTCAAAAAATTTGGCAACTTGATATCTTGGGGACAGATTCAGAAAGTAGGAGCCCGGTGAGTACAAATTTATCTTTACTTATTCGCAGAAAGAACAATCAGATGTGGCAAATCTTCATCCCAATCAAGATTCCTACGCCACATATCCTGAAAAAGAATTGTTAACAGCACCGTGCATGGAGTCAACATATCAAACGGATCAAATATTTTCGCCATTATCCGTAGAATGCTGCGTTTAGCGTTTTTGACGGGTACTGAATTTAACATTGTTAGCACAGGATCCATATGAACTTATTCTGGTTTACACTGTATTAAGCAACCTGTATGTAATCCAGATGTATTAGCTTACAATGTATGCAACAATAATATGTATATGCTTGTATATATGTATATGTATAGTTCCTCCCGAAACGAATTTTACTTTAATTCATTTACCAAAAGATAAAGCAGCTGAATTGGTCTTGCAAAATAGAGCCGTTAGAAAGACGAATCTCGCAAGCGCATACCTTGCCAGTAAAAGTCTTATAAACTACCGCTAGATGTCAAAGCGTTCAAGGTAACGATGAGTTCCACTAGTACAACATCACACTCTATGCCCAGGAAAGCGACCATTCTCTTCTCTCTATATATAGGAATCGTTCAGTGTGGCTAGTTAGATGTGCAGAGCCGTTTACACCGACTTTCCGTTACAGTAAGCATGATTCCATTCCATTGACGTTATCCTTATCTTTGGTGATTTTAATCTGCCTCTGCTGAAATGGATTTCATCGGGTGATCACTTATCTTTTACTGTTCGTCCAAGGAGTGTCTATTCATTGATTACACAACTGGTTCAAGCTTATGAAAAGTAAATGGCGTCATTAACTCCATCGGTAGGAAACTAGACCTTATTTTCAGTAGCGATCCCATTAACTCCACAGTAACGTTTTGTCCCTTTACCCTATCAACTGTCGACAACTTCCACCCCGCTCTTCTTCTCTCATTTTCCAATTCTTCCCATAATATTTCTTCTTACAACTTCCATCAAGTTAATTTTTGCAAAATCAATACATATCTATCTTAGCAAATCTTCTTTTGATTTTACCAACCTATCCTTATCTGATGCTGTCACGATTTCACGTTCCCTTTTCTCGGCATAAAACATCATCTATTTTCCCTCCATGGTACAACAGAAGACTTTGCTCTTTACGAAACAAAAAAAAATTATGGGCAGGTTTTCTTCGCATCAATTCTTTTTATGACTACTCTAACCATCTTGGAACCTACCTTCAATTCACCCAGCTCTATAACTGTCTCTATTAGCGCTTTCTCTACACAGAGCAGACCAATCTTGTCAACGATCCTAAGACATTTTATCAATTCGTCAACTACAAATGAAAATCAGACGGTTATCCATCCTCTCTCTCGTTCGATAATATTTCTTCGACCGCACCACATACTACTGCCAACTATTTTGCAAAGTTTTTTAAACAATCATTTGCAGAAAATTTCTGCGTACCCGACCCCATCTATTTCAAGTACCTTTCCAATTTCTCAATTGGCCCCTCTCTCTCTCAACATATTTCTCAAAAAATGTGCTTCCTATCCTTCGCACCCAATTTCCTCCCTCTTTCATCTGTCCCTCGCACAAGGGGAGTTCCCCAAGTTTGGAAGACCTCTTTCATAACCCCGGTTCGAAAAAAGGGATCAAAGAATGAAGTAACCAACCACCGTCCCATTGCTAAGCTTTCTCACATATCTAAAATGTTCGAAAGTTTTTTTATATAAAGTTCTATAATAAGCTTTCAGTGCAAGTCACTTATATCACCCAGCCAACATGGATTCCTGAAAGGGAGATCAACTACTACAAATTTAGTTGAATTCGTATCCTTTGTATTTTCAGCCCTAGAAAAAGACCTCGATAGGGTTTCCACCTGGTGTCTAAAAAATTGGTTTGAGCTTAATGTCTCCAAATGCCAATCAATGACTTGGTCTCGTAAGTCCAATCAATCTCCACCTCGACTTTATTTTCTGCATGACCAACCTATACCGCAAGTTCAATCAATTCGCGACCTTGGAATATTATACGATAGAGAGTTAAGCTTAAGTTCGCATATTGATGAGGTAATCCTTCTTAACAACTTCTTTCTCCCAACTGCGTTCCTACGTGTCGATTACAGTCTCAATCTAGGAGAGTTAAGAGGTGCAGCTAATTTTCCACGTCGTTTGAATATCTATGGATAAGGGACTCAAATTCAACAGAGAGATTGAACGAACGGTGCAGATCGTCGTTTAATTTTTTAATTTTATTATACATATATGTATAAATGCATTTTTTACTATTTCAACATCTTACATACTATAAAAAAAATTTTTTTAAAAAATTAAAAAAACCGACTGAGTAAAAAATGGGCATTAAATATAAACTAAAAAGAAAAAAACAAGTCCAGTAGTCTAGAATTCTGTTAAGAAATATTAAATAACCACACCATTGAAATAGTTTCATGATGGAAACACACATAAAACAAATAATAAATTCTAATGCGGAACTTAGCAACTTAAACAGTCGGGTCCCATTAAATATCTAAGCCAAAAGTTGTGCAGCGCCCAAATCATCTTGTCTCTTGTAATCAGACCGTTAGCTTCGGTCACGGTTGCAGTAGTCATGTTGTAGCTGCTACTGGCCGCGAATAGGGAGCTACCTGGGAAGTGGGTGTCCAGTAGCAGGTTGAGTGATAAATTAGAGGAAGCAACCCACAGTCTGGTTGAGTGCCAGAAATCCTTGACTTACGAGTAAGAGTATTTTCGCCAATCAGTTTTCCGATAATTTCGAAATGCTGGTTGGCTGGGAAGAGCATCACTCAGGCTAAATTAGATATACCTGTGGTATGAAAACAAGTGCTCAGACGATACTATCCAGTTCATTAGCATTTGAGTGATATTGTCGGTGACAAGAGTGATACCTAGCATTTTCTGTAAATTTCCTGTTATAAAAATGGGCAAACAATGAGGTTAGTACTTATAATATATTCAAAAAGTGACTCATCTCTATCGTTGATGCCGGTACTGCCCCGTACCTTGTGATGAGTGCTAGTGTCGCACCCGATGATGAGGCCAGTTTTTAGCTTTCCAGCTCCCAGTAACAACCTTTCTAGTTTGTCACAAGGGAGAGGGCCCACATGATCGTGGCCAAGATATACCGATGCCAAACAGTAGTTAGAAGTCTCCAGGCTGGCAACGGTTATATCGGGGTCGCTGAGGTTAGGAAGTAAAAATGAATTGAGGCTATGTGTCACTAGTATACAAGTTTTAATCGTGCCTTTGTCTCTTATATAGAGCGGAGCGTATACAGGTGTCCTAAGCCCACGAACCACACCTTCAACGATCCATGGTTCCTGGATTAGTATGATGTCTTTGACGTTTGTGGAAGGACGCAGAATAAGTGCAGCCGAAGCCTTTTTTATGTGATGGAGATTAATCTGGAGAAACTGTATCATTGCTAGAATTTACCAGAGCAGCCTCCACCACGGTGCTATTCGACTACTCCTATTCCGAACATGTGCCCAAGAGCTCATTTTTATTCTCTGATCGTAAAGGATATATTTTTAAACTTTTTAATTCGTCATCGGTTTCCATTTCCGGCAGAGTATCAGAGAAGGAGACCCACGGCTTAGCTGTCGGCTCGGATAAATTAGAGTCGGCGCTATCCATTTCAGGAAAGGATATCTAAGCTGCAAGATCTGAGGTTGAATTTGCTATATCGGTTAGAGGACAAGAAGGTTGCTTATCAACATCCAGCTCATCCTTTTTATAAACCTTTAGGTGAATTGACTCGAACCAAGTCATGCCTTTAGTCTGCGATGAGGTTCCTTATTGATCGTGATCGCATGATCATGCGACGGCGGAGGAGGCGGAAAGGGACGGACCTTACGCAGTCTCTTCAACAGACAAGTTCGATGCTTAGGTAGAGAAAGAAAATCATATCAATCTTCTCGCAATCGCAATCGTCAAAATATATTCAAAAAATTATACAACTTATTAAAACGTCCAAAACTGGACAAGTATATTTAATCTTTAACTATTTTTGCTGCATTTTTCACGAAATTAAACTTTAAGAAATACTTATATTAAGATCCCAGCCATAAGCCCTGTATGCTAGTGCTGTAGTTTTTGAGTAATCATGTACATTTATGTTTTGATTAATAAATAATAATAATCATAATAATTAAAGAGGTATTCATAGTAAGCTTAAGCCAAGTCCCTCTTTGTTTGTTTTATCTTATACGTTAGAAACATACTCGTATATACTATAACTTAAAGAATTTGGGAATATGACGTGATTAAGTGGTTAAGTTTGCTGGCGACTACATTGCAAGGTTGCAAATTACTTCGACGAACAATCTGATCTCCAGACCTTATTACCCCATTTAACAGCTTTTTTCTCCCAAATGCGTTCCTACGTGTCGATTAAAGTCTCAATCTAGGAGAGTTAAGAGGGGCAGCTAATTTTCCACCTTGTTTATATACGAGTAGCTGTGGATAAGGGACTCAAATTCGGCGGAGAGATTGCACGAACGGTGCAGACCTTCGTTTAACTTTTTCATTTTAGTATACATAAATACACGAGTACATACCATATGTATAAATGCATTTTTTACTATTTCAACTCATTACTCTTACGTACTACAAAAGGGAAAGGTTAGCAATTTAGAAATAATCCGGATTGTCTACATTTTATTTATTTATTTCTACAAAGATGTACTTATTGTACTTGGTGTTTTGTAGTATTGTACTTAGCACAATTTAAATATTTTAACATTATATTTCATATTTTAATTTTAAAATTATATATGCATGTAATTCAATTTTTGAAACAAAGTATTAGCCAGTGAAATTAGGAAAGGGTGGAAGAGGAACGAAAAATGTAGGTAATGTTGAAAAAATATTGTAAGATTGTATTTTTGAAGTTTGAAGTATTTGAGATACCTTTAATTGGCGAGGGTAGAGAGTTCCAGAGTTTGATAACGTGAACGAAGAAAAGCTGAGAAGAATTTAGGTAATGAAAACTCGGTAGGATAAGATTTAAGGTTCTCATTGACTGTGCGAAACGTATATTATAAAAAAAAACATAATGTGGAGATTTTTATTTATGATTTAATGTAGAAATAGGCAATTTCTGGGCTTGATGTATTGTGTTAAGGTACATGCGGAAGTCCCGAAACATGATTACGTCTACGAAGATAGATTGCGATTTAGAACAAATTCAAGACTCGTGACAGATTCAACCAAATCAAATTTACAGTTTCCCAGATAGAGAGGAGAATAATATTAACTACAAAGTGTGTATGCGATATTGGTCAGACCGTTGACTTAATATGGTTGATGATCAAACCATTGACTATGACCACTGATAGATGTTGTCTAGATATGCATTATGCAGGCTAAAAAATGATTAATATTCTTAAGTGGTCGAGATAAATAGACTGGAACATCATCAGCGTAGAGGGGAAATAAAGCATATTGGCAGATTCAAAGGTAGATCATTTATAAAAACGCAGAGCAAAATAGGTCCTAGAATAAAGCCTTGAGGCTTAAACATCGACAAAGAGTTACCATTAACTACTCTTTGTATCATATTAGAAAGAAAACTTCTCACTAGTCTTAGGGCTCTATCGCTAAATCCAAAAAAATATTTTAAGCTTCCAGCAGAGAATTTTGTGATTGAACTTGTCGAAGGCCGTCGAAAAGCCTAGAAAACAAAGAAGTATTACATAACTTTTATCAAAATTACGTAGACAGTAATGTCTTCGAAAATGTTGACCATAGACGAGGAACAATTGTGTTTGGCTCTAAAATCCGATTGAAAAGGACTAAGTAAAGAGTTACATGATAAGTGGTTTTGCATTTGCTTAGCTATAAGCTTCTCGAAGAATTTGTATAAGCATAGTAAAATGCAGGGCGTTGGTTTCCTTAGCAATAAGAATGACATTTGCAATTTTCCATCGTTGCGAGAAATTCGAAGATGTAATGCAGTGCATTAGATGAGATTAAATAAATGGCAAGATTATCTTTATAAAGCGAATTGGTACTCCATCCTCATTCGCAGAGTTCCACTTTATAGCTGCCACACACACAATAACATCGCTCTGAGAACAACTTCAAAATCGAGAAACTCTTGAATAGATGTCTCAGTGTTATCGAATCTAAAACGATTATTCGCTTGGTCACCGTGGTCCAAAAAATTGTCATTTAGTTCATCATAACTTCATTACAACTTGAGGAAGCCTTACTTTCAATTATTGCAGTTTTTTTGTAAATTTGTGTAATAATATCTTTTAGAACTGTAGATAATGTAGGTTGCATTATTTGGAGCACCTTTAAAATCACTCCAATTAACCGGGGAAGGATTGAGTTTCCACTCCCTATAACTTTTATTTCGCATTTTGATCTTATCAAATATTTTCGAGTATACCAGGGACAAATATTATTACGAATATTTGTTTATTACGAACAGTTTTAGTGGGGACATATTCATCAAACAGTTCAAAAATATACTGGTTATAACAACTCAGCTTTGCATTAGCATCAGTACTCAGTCTGCAGTTTTGCCAAGCGATTACATAACAGCTTCTTGCAATGCCCGTAAACCAAAGCGGTTGAAGTCTTTATAAGAAAAAGACGTAGGGCTATAACACTACGAAAGGTATTTGTTGTCGGGACAGAAGAGCGGGTTATGATCAGTTATAAAATAAGTTTTTGCTAAAACAGAACATTGGAAGCATCAAACACTAGAGTAAGGTCTATAAGACTAGGAGTAACGTTATTACAAAAGCGTGGAGGGTTTATATTATATTGAGCCCTACAGAAAAAACAATGTCCCGGAGTTGTTAAGTTCGTTTATTTGACTTAAGCAGATCGATATTAGAGTCTACACATACTATAATATAGGGCAGAGAATCCGGATCTGTAAAAAAAGGATTAGAAGAGTAAGTTTTTATTTATTTATTTCAGTATTCTTTCTTTTTTATAAAAATTCATTGCTATATACAGATACGATTATTAACATTCTTAAACTATGAATACGTAGTGCCATTAATATTTAAAAATGATAAATAGTGAAAATGTCACTTCAAAATTAAAAAAAAATTACTACGTATTCATAGTTTAAGAATGTTTATAATCATCATTGTAAATACCAATGAATTTTTATATTCGTCGACTCAGAACGGCAGTGTGAGTGACTTTTTCACAGGCAGAAGGTTTCACTATTTCAAATGTCTCCCTGCCGAACGAGCGGCTGAGCGGTTTTTCGCTGTTTTCTGAGATTTGAAACCAGACTCTATGAATCTGAACTCACCTAAGTTCTTTTTATTTCCAATTTGTATTCATTTTTATTTCATTAATTAATTTATACTTGCGGAGTAATCCAACAGCTAGTTAGCTTTCTAAGCTAAACCTAACACTATTTTTTTTATTTTCATTTACTTTTATTTATTTAATTCACGTAAGGTTTTGTATATATAACTAATAAAATAATTGTTATTTTTAAAAATGATTAGTGTTTGATTTGTATTTATATAGGGTTTTCCAATAGCGACTTGACAACTTTGAATTTAATTTGTGAACGCACTCATTCACTAATCATCAAACTGTCACTGTCAATTTATTCAGTAAACTCAACATTTTCATCATGGTAAAGTACACGAAAGAGCAATGTCTGCAAATTATAAAAATTTTCTACCGCAATTCGGAGTCGGTGACTGCAACTTTAAGAGCGTTAACTCCAATTTTCGGTCGTAATTCTCGCCCTAGTAGACAGGCAATAACAAGTTTAGTGCAAAAATTTGAGTCTACATATTCGTTGTGTGATGTTGCCGTGTCAGTGAGACAACGGGTTGGTCGAAGTGTCGAAAATATCGCTGCCGTTCAGGCGTACGTAGCAAACGATCCAAATCAGTCAATTCCACGGCGTTCTCAAGAATTGGGCATCGCTCAGACCACATTATGGCGTATTTTGCGTAAGGATCTTGGTTTACACCCATACAAGATCAAGCTGCCTCAAGAATTGAAGCCGATGGACCATTTGAAGCGACGTACGTTCTCCGATTGGGTTCTGGAGAAGATGGGGTGGCCGTGGTGTAGTGGTACTAGCAATTGCTTCTCACTCGGAGGGTCAAGGTTCGAATCCTAGCCATTGACAAGTTTTTCAAGTTTCTCATTTTGTGTAATTGGAACTCAGTCAGAAAAATTTTGCGTGTGAAGGCATAACACTGACACGTAGATTTGGCTGTTGTAGAGTTTCAAGCACAAAAAAATACTGTGAATTGTAACCTTCGAATCACTCTGAGTGAAGAAAAAAGTCTCCGTCCTATTCGGACTCCCACCCCGGAGAGCGAATATCGAAACCAAACACACCTGAGTTTCAAACCACTACAAAAAGCCAATTTTCCTTAAAGGAGCAACCACTTAGGCGCGCCAAGATGATGAATTTCATCGCAAAATCATCTTCAGTGACGAAGCTCATTTTTGGCTCAATGGGTTCGTCAATAAGCAAAATATGCGTTATTGGTCGGATGAAAATCCACATGTGCTTCATGAATCACCACTTCATCCACAAATAATAACTGTTTGGTGCGGTTTGCATGCCGGCGGCGTTATTGGGCCACATTTTTTCGTCGACGATAACGATCGTCACGTTGCTGTGAATGGTCAGCGTTATCGCGCCATGATCACGCCATGATATTTTGCTTTACTTTCTCTGTTCTATCTTGTTCTATAAGTAACTTTGTTTTCATGTACTAAATTTAACGTAAATACAACTACTTTTCTCAAACATTAACTCTGAAAGCAATCACACCTTTAAAATAATAATACTGATTCCGTCATCTGCCTGTCTATGCCTAACTATTATAAAAGAAAATATCGAGCAAGCCGAAAAAAATTTGAGATGATGTTGAGCAGCATTCCTCTTTTCACGATTCTATACCACCATACTAAGTGATACGTATATAAATTAGTGATGTGTTTTATGTGTTAGTGAGACTTTGTTTAACCCTGATATACCTGACACTACATACAAAATACCAATAGACTTTTTTTCAGGCAACTCAAATCTCCTCAGATCTATCTAATTTTCCGAAAAACTTAACACGTGCTCCGGCGTTTTAAGAGTAGTCACACCCTCTTGAGTGTGTTATATAAAATATGTAGTTTCATGTATTTACAACCCTCATAAAAACTTTGATTTGTTAGTGTGTAGCCTTGAAGCCTTTGTTTTTTACTCGACCTAATTTTCATTGGGATTTATAATTACGAGAAAGATGATTTTAACATAGTTGGAGTTTTTATTCGTGATTATAATATAATTATATAATATATATTAATTGTGGTAATTGCAATGTAAAATGTTTTAATTTTAATAGTGCGGATGTAATTGAAGTGTCCAGCAAACTTTGTGGTGAAGGTTTTAAATTTATTTTTATGTACTGATTGCAGTTTTTTGATGTGCACTAGTTTTTGGCAGAATTCTCAATGTTTTTAAAAAACAAACGCTCGTCTAATGTAGTGTTTTTGGGTGACTTCAATATCGATATATTATCCTCTAGTCATAAAATAGACACATATCTCTCAATGTTAGCAGAAAATGGTCTCTTCTTCCTGGTAGATACAGTTACCAGGACTTGCTCATCTACTTGTCTAGATCATGTTTTTGATCGCTTCTCGAAACTTTCACTAAATCAGTGTTCTGGTATAAAATTTTACCTTAGCATTACTGATCATTGCATGACAGGCATCTTATTTAAAAATCTGTTAGAGAAAAAAAAAATTCAAAAGCGTTTCTTTCTTCTAAAATTACAAAAACCAATTTTGAACTATTAAATATTGAACTACGCTCTGAAACTTGGGAGGAAGTTTATCTGCAGGATAATGTCTCAGAGGCCTATGATACTTTCTTAGATTTTCTTCAAAACTGTGTGAGTAACTTCTCATATACGATAACGCTCAATAAAACCAAGGAAGGATGCACGCCGCCCATATCAAGGTCGGTAAAAAACTTACCGAGACTTTTGATGTCAAAAAAGTGCAAAACTCACTCGCCAATACAAGAGGCACAATCTTTCAAAAGTCCGTGCAATTACTCGCATACGCCGATGATATTGAAATAATGGGAAGAAAGCAGCGTGATGTCAGTGGCGTTTTCGCGAGTATTGAGACGGAAGCGGAGAAGATGCGTTTAACGGTCAATAAGGGCAAGACCAAGAATATGTTGTCAACTAGAAAGGACACCCAACACCGACGTCTCGGATAGAAAGTCACCCTCGACATATACAACTTTGAGGTATTTAAGCACATTGTCTTCCTATGCTCCAATATCAATTCAGACAACGACACCAGCGCTGAGATCAAACGAAGAATGACTTTTGCCAATCGCTGCTTCTTTGGGTTAAGAAGGAAACTGACTAGTAAAGTCCTGTCTTGAACAACAAAAGTGACCCTATATAAGACTTTGATAATCCCAGTCATGCTCTATGGTGCAGAGGCAGGAACTTTATCAAAAATGGATGATGATGCTCTTGGCTTCTTCGAGACGAAAATTCTTCAAGGATTCTAGGTCCCGTCTGCATTGAAGGTGAGTGGTGGAGGAGATACAATGACGAACTCTACGGGCTGTACAGCGACATCGACTTAGCTAGAAGAGTGAAGGTCCAAGGACTAAGGTGGCTGGGTCATGTAGAGCGGATGGTCTGGACGCCAATGCTCCGGTCCGGAAAGTCTTCGAATCTGTCCCAAAGGGAAAGTACTAACAAGTAGATTTAAGCCCCTAGTTTTATGTATTCAGGAAACTAAATTAAAATTTGGCCATACCCTTAAAATTAAAAACTTAAACTCTTTTTTAAAGACCGCCCTTCAGATACAATTTCCCATAGTCGTGCTGGTAATTCATTATTTCGATGAATTAGATCTGAAAACCAGGCATATTTCCACTAATTTATATTATACATATAGTATGTAATGTAACATTTGTATGCAAAGTTCTGAAACCATTTCTAAGGTTAATATTGACAATCTTATTCATCAGTTTTTAATTTAATCTCCTCAATTATGGCTATCCTACGCATTATAGTCTTGCTTATGAAACATGTACATTGTTGCATTGACCTCACACTTGCATCACCTATTCAGAAAAATTATTTTGGTTGGTTTGTCACCAATGAGTATTTAGGAAAAATTTCTCTTTAGAGTTCCAGAACATAGAATTTGGAAACACTGACGAACATGAAAACTTTATACGAGCTAGAATTGCTAAGTCAGGTGAGAGATCGATGACGAAATTCTCCTTTGTCATTAAGTAGAAAGTTGTTCCTTTGAGAAACCCTGAAATTAAAACCTCTCAAAAAATAGAAGAAAATTACTCAGAATATATATATGACCTTGAACTTAAGAGATTTCAAAAACTTTATTTTATCCAAATACAAGGCAAGAAAAATGATTGGGTATTGATTGGCAAGCATAACACCTTCTTCTTCTGAAATATTTGGAAATATGTAAATATAAGAAATCTGAACTCTACCGGTATAAAGTCAATTATTTTATACGGTCAGTGGCTAAGTACAAAACAAGATATTTTTGAAGAATTTTCAAACTTTTACTTCAGGTTTTCTAGCTCCGATGATTTAACATTTCCATCGATTCTACGGAACTTCATATCCCCCAAATCAACAGCCAGTTTTCTTTCAAACAGTTTCAAAATGTTATTTTTGAATGCAAGGGATCATGGGCTGAATATTATTCACTATGACGTGTAAAAAATATGAACATTTCATTTCATTTCGTTTGATGTACAGAAAAGCCTTATTAAATTCCTGTTCTTTGTCAAATTTTGAAAATAATTTTAAATAAAGGACTTCAATGGTTCCCTAATTATTATTTAGTTAATATATATTTACTCTATATATTATATAGAATAACACGACAAAAGCATATGATACAGTGGAGACGAAATATGACAGCCGGACTTAGAGAAAATATGTTTACATTTATACATTTCTATTTTCCACAACTACTACACAAAAATAGTTATAAATAAACGTAGTAAAAGAATTGCACAAATTATCGTATATTTATATGTAAGTATTTATAATAACTTATAAATAAAATATAAGAATAAAAGTAAGACATATTTATTTAACATTTTATTTTTTATTTTTAACTTTCTTCGATTATGACCTGCTCGTTCTTGTTTAATATTTTCTTTTGCTTTCTTAATTTATGTATCTTTTTTTTGCGCTCTATGTTTTCACTTTATTATGAGTTTCGTAAATAAGCCATAAAATTTTCACATATGTATATAAAGGGTGTTTTTTTAGAGGTTTGATTTTTCACCTGGCAGCACTGTTTCTACTGATTGTCAATTTCACAGTCGAAAGTTGATATGTAGTTAGTACGTCTTGCCATTTTACGATGTGCAAACTTATTTTGAAAACCATGGTTCGGTTCGCCAAACATATCGTTCACTACGTCCATTTTACGGTCGACATAATCGTCCATCTGAGCAAGTTATTCGGAACACGAAGAATCGTTTTCGCACCACGTACACTCTAGTGCAGGGACTTCTAAAAGCGGGCGATATCGACCCCTTCGGGTCGGAATCGGTTTTCCAGGGTCAACATAAACGAAAACTGATTTTGGGGGTCGACGAGGTCTAAAAATTGACCCCTATTAATTAACACAAGTTCTTATTTGAAACGTTCATGATACTGTATAAGTTGTGTTACGTGTACCAAATTCTTATAAGAATGACTAATATTTTAGTAGGAAGTATCATTTAAAAAAGTACTTTTAAAAAACTCAACAAGTCGATAAGCGCGCAGAAGTTCGCGCAAGATAATGTGTTCGAGCGTTCGATATTTTACTATTTATATAACAAGTTTGCGCCTAGGTTGAAAGTTCATTTCGTTTTGAAATTCGTTGGAACTTGAATATCAATGATAATACACTCATTTAGCAATTTATTTCAAGAGATTACAAAGTGATTGCATAGCTAAATAGAGTGAATTAAAATAAAGTTATTGAAAAAAAATTTACAAAATACTTAGCTACGAGCATTAATAGCGTGGCCATACATGTCTGCAGTTTATGAAAAGGTAACAGGGTGAGTACCAAAAAAACGTTTTAATATTTTTCTGAGTATTTTTTGAAATTACTTTAGAAAAGTTATTACCTAAAATTATAAATTTTCAGTTTTATGATGGCAGACAAAAAAAAAAAATGCAGACAATACAGTTTGGACTACTTGAAGTTTAGATTTATTTTATCTCTATCAAATCAACACTTGCCCATGTGTCTCATATGTGAAAAAGTATTCAGTGACGATGCCATGAAGCCTTCAAAAATGGAAGACAACTTGTCAAGAGTACATGCTGACAAAACAAGTAAGCCATTGTCCTTCTTTCAAGTAAATACTTAAAGAAAAACTAGAGAAAAGGCCATCCATAAGATCTACGGGTATATTTGCGTCATCATCTATGCAAGACGTCGATGGAAATCCCACATAATTGGAGAGATTGGAGAGCAGCTTATTCTACCAGCCATTGCAGAGGTCCTCAACAATGTATTGCACAAGTCCGCACATGATATTATTAAGAGAATAATAACACCGTTCAGAGACGAATAAACGAGACGGGTCGCGACGTTTATGCAACAGATTATGTACAAGACAACAGATTGTCTCTCCAGTTGGATAAGTCTACATTTCCTGGCAGTGAAGCTCTATTGCTACGATATGTTCGATATATGTAAGATGAAAATATGTGCGAAGAACTGCTTTTAAGACTGATACCAGAGGAGAATCGATTTTTTAGGCTGTGGAACGGTTTTTAATGTTTTTTTTTATCGACAAAGCTATTCCATGGAAGAACATTGTTTCTGTTGCGACTGATCTATGATTGGCCGTCATCGTGGTTTTATAGCCCACTTAAAGCGACAACTGCCTGAGATACTGAGATTGCATCAGTCTTTACAATATGTTTTAAATGCTGTCAACAAAATTCGAAGCAGTTCTTTGAACTCTAGCTTATTTGTTCAGCTATGTGAGAAAAACGACGAAGCCTTTACTCAGTTACTACTGCACACTTTTAGCTATTTTTGAGTCTGTGTTGGAGTTTTTAAAAGGAAAAAGATCCGAATTTGAAAGAAAATCTGAACAATTGTAAAACAAATTTTACAATATTGCTTGACTTGGTATGTTCAACAAAGTTAATTTGCAGCTGCAGGGATCTCAACTTAATTAAAACAAAATCAATATCGGCCTTTGTGGGCAAATTCATCCTTTATAAACAAAAAAAGCAGAAAAAAATATTCACAGTTTCCGCATTTGTCAAAATTACCAGAAATGCTTCAAGGCGATGTTATTTTATCATATGTCACTCAACGCATTACACAGGGATTTTACTAAAAGATTTGAGGATCTCTTAAATTTATAAATTCCTCAATGGATAATAGATCCGTACCATATCACAGCCATGGAAGAAGCCAATGTGATAATCCAAGATGAGTTGATTACCATCAGCACGGAAGAGGAGCTTAAGCAGGATTTCAACCAAGGCTATCAGAAGTTCTGGTTGCAACGCAGCATTGAAACACAGTATTCTGCATTGTGGAACATTGCTGAAAATACCTTATCGCTTTTCCATCATCATACCTAGTCGAAAAAGGCTTCAGTGTGGCCACAAATATTTTGTCAAAACAAAGAAACCCTTTGAAAATCAACGAACGCGCAGATTTAAGGCTGCAATACACCAATATTGAACCTAGATTGGTAGAAGGTCACCAGGTTCATCCATCACATTGAATTTTTTATATTTTTTTTTACTTTACTATTTTAATGTTTTTTTTCAAAAAATAATTACCTACTTAAGTATTTTTAATTAATTTGTATTAATAATTATTAATTACACTTGACACTTACTGAATTTTATGTCTATTTATTTTATTAAATTTTGATGAGAAATTATGTCAAGTTTACTCACTTAACCAACCGCAAAGTTTTTAAATTGGTATTCGATTTTGTATCAATAGGAAAAAAACTAATCATAGGATTTTTAAAGCAATTTGGCTATGGGGGTCTGAGGTTTCAGTTCATTTTGGAAAAGGGGTCTCCTGCACAAAATGGGAATCCTTGCTCTAGTGGATAATACGCATCCCCAAAGACAACAAACAGTGCGAACAGAAGAAGTTATTGCCGTTGTGGATCACAGTGTTGAGGAAAATCCGAATGAGTCGATTCGTCATCGTGCACAGCACTTGGACCTATTTTGTCCATTTTGTAGAAGATTTTACGGAAATATCCTGGCTTAAAAGCTTATACGATCCAAGGGTTGAGAGCGAGTGATCATTATACGCGTTGTAGGTTCGGTGAATGGGCTAAAAACATGTTTCAGCTTCCATTTTCAGTCAGGCCCAGTCAGTTCAGTTTAAATGCATTTTGATTTATATACTTAAATTACTCTTACATGCTAGACAAAAAAATGTTTAAAAATTTGCTTAAATAACTTACAAATAATCTTATTCTAACTTACTGGCCCCATGCGGGCACTCTAAGTTAAACCTAACACTATGTCTTTCGACGAATCTTACAGTCTAATTTTATTTTTATTTTTACATTTATTAAAACTAAGAAAATGAATTTTAATTAAAAAAACTTAGAGTCTGGACTTTTTTATCTATAAAAATTAAAGCTAAATCTAACCAACTTAACTTACTTACATCTAATGCATACGTACATACATATATATATATATATATATATATATATATATATATATATATATACATAATATATAAATATATGTACATATGAGTATATATATATATTTTATTTTTATTTTTTTTTGTTTTTCTATATTTTTTTCTTAAAATCTAACTTAAACCTACCTAAAACTATGTAAGCCGGCCATGGCTAAAAAAAATTAGGGTGGCCCACCTTGCTTCACATGAAGCTCACTATCACTGTAGGAGTTCAACGACGAAGCATCCTCCCCTTCAACAAGCCACCAAATTGTTGGTGCTGCCTAGCAACATCCCTCATGTCGCGACTCCCTACCACCCTACTGAACCGGAGACGCTCCGCACTGCCATGTGCGACGTCTCTGTCGGACTTGAGTTGCCTGTCCGCAGCTGTTTGAGCGACGTGGAAGATTAACGGCCCACAAATCTGTCTTGGATCAGACCTTTGTTATCTAAATAGAAGAACGCTTCTGCAACGTGCCTTCGGGTCAACTTAATGACGAAATTGTCCACTCTTATTAGGTTCGCCCTGTTGTAAATATAAGACCTCATTAGGATATAATTTTATGTACTCAGACTCTGGTGTTCTGTATAAGCGAAGACAAGTCCTAATACAAGCCCTCTCAAACACCCGAATCTTTTCCAATAAACTTGCTCTCACGTTGAGCAACCTCTATATGTTTATTAAAATACAGAAATTGATCTAGCCAGATCTCAAGGTATCTGACTACATTTCGATAAACAAGTGGCTGCCCGTTCTGCCCCACGATCGAGAACTTTCGCCAATTCTTTCTGGTATCCCTAGAGTACCCAGACAAAGGCGTCCTAAACAGAATGGTTTCCGACTTCTGAAAGTTGATTTTCAACTTCCAGTCACCTCAATATCGCTTAATTTTGTCGAAGTCGGGCTGCAAAAGTATATTAATGACCTCAATCTTTGCACCTGATCTGTACGCGATTATGTCGTCTGCGTACGCTATGGCATGGTGAAGTGAACCTATCAGATCACTCGTGTAAATGTGGAATAGGATCGGCGAATTTACCGCACCTTGTTGCAGACCGTTTTTAATGTTAAATGTTCCAGCAGAAGTCACATCGCCATTCTTCACGATGAACTGTCTACTGGAGAGCATATAAAAAAGAATATACAGCAGTGGTTTACTAATGCCCAACCTGTCCAGCTTGAAAAAGGGTTCCTCTAACCATACGGTATCGAAGGCCTTCTCCAAGTCAATCAGGCAGGCAGCAATGCACTGTTTCTTGCCTTTGTTCCATTGGACATCAGAAACCAGTATAGACGCAGCATGAATGATATCATGCCTCGCCTTGAAACCGAATTGATTATCCGGAACTATATTTTTGTCCTCAACCCACTTAGTCAGGACTCTATTGATCACCTTCTCGAAAACCTTACTGATGTTTGGAAGAAGACTGATCGAATGGAGATTCGCCGGATTGGAAGTGTCTTTATCCCTTTTGGGGATGGGATGTACCACCGCAGTTTTCCAATGCGCTGGATAATGTGCATTATTCATTGCATTATTAAACAGGGTGGTATAAATGTTCACCGCTTCGGTTTTTAATTGGTTCCCACTATTTAATTGGTTCTTATTTCTAAGTGATCTAAGTGAAGATCGTTTGGAGCTCTTCCTTCGAAATGAACGGAGGTAGTACCCTATCGTTGGTGATGACATTATTTGCAATATTCTCGTCACTGAACTGGGTGAAACCCGATCTCTCGAATCGGCAATTCACAATTTCATTTCCAAGGTAGAAATTGTGCACAAGGACTCGATTCTCCAGATCATGGTTCGGGCCAATGATAACATTCGCCTTGTACACTTCCTGGAGGCTCCTATAGCCTCTACCTGCTCCTGCGGATCCTCGATCACAAAGAAGTTGTCATCATCAACAGCTTCATTTGGATCTATGCCTGATGCTACAAGTATTTGTTCGTTGTTCGTCGTTCGGGCGATTTTAAGACATGGAAGGTCGTTCTGATTATTTCTCCGAAATATTTTATTTATTTGCGGGAACATATTCGGGTTGCTGGTGTTTACAGCCCGAATTTTATTGTTCCAATACAAACTTACAGATGCTCTGTAATTTTCTTTTATTAATGTTTGGAGGTTTTTAATCGACGACTTCAGTGTCATGATCTCCGGGTTATGTCTGTCAGTAAACTGTCTGTACAAGGTTTTTAGTCTTGACAGCAGTCTACTTTTATGTCGGTGCAGTGCGTTAATAGTTCTTCGTCAGTGTGTTGGTAGCGAGGTATCATTTTGTCCATTGTTCGTTTGATTTTCTCGTCCATTAGCCTTAGATACCTATCAATCTCCTCGTTTGACAGATTTCTTTTGGACGGTGGGTAGGGCGAATTCGAGGAGAGTGCTCTAGTCAGTTTTCTGGTGAAGTGTGTCCAACGCGCTTTACTATGATTGTAGGAATTCCTTTGAAGAAACACATCCAATTCCGCAATTTCGTTGGGAACAGTTATTTCGGTGCTGAGACCGCAATGGTCACTGTCATACACGAAAGTGCGTAGACAGTTTGTAGTTTGTTGGTTAGTGCATGTCAGTTGTATTCGTGAGTCGAACAGCAGAAGATCCAAATAGAACCCGTGTCTGGGACACGACGGACTATCCGTCGCCTTAAGCCCGAGTCGATACATTACACTGTGCTGACCCCACCAATTGAATAGTCCTCTAGTATTTCGTGTATTATTTCTCCAATCAGTATGCTTGGCATTGAAATCTCCTCCGATTTGGGTCGGTTTCTCCGTACTATTTTGTATCTTCTTTGTCTCTTGGTAAGCTTAGTTTCGCTAACCAAAAGCACATCAGGGGCTTGGTCTTTAAGCAACTTAAACAGTGCAGCTCGTCGTTCGAGCCTAATCAGTGAATTCACATTCACAGTAAGGACCTTCAGGGTTTGCTCCGCCACGTACGTTCCCATTACGGCAAAAGGTGCGTTAGGCCAGGCAGCAGTGCGTATACTTGATCCACCCGTGCCATCTGTTCAGTTAAATGACGTTGTAGCTGAGCCATCTGCCCCTGGATAGAGAGCAATATAGCTAGCATGTCAGGTACTGGTTCAGGTGCTCTGGGCCCTGTGGCCTGAGAAGCAACCTTCGCTTGTTGTACCATATTTCCCTACCTGCCGCCATTTGGGCGTAGGTAATATGCCGAGTAGGGGCTGGAGTTTGCAAATGCACGGGTGGACGTTTAACTTCCACTTTCTGCTGCCGGGCCAGATTTATTCTTTTGATGTACTGGAAATTGGGACAACCCCGATAATTTGCGGTGTGTCCCGTGTTCCTACATAAAGGGCAAGAGAGTTGGCTTTTTTCCGCACTTCACGCATCGTGGCTGCATTTCGCAGTTCGACGCGGAGTGCCCGAACCTTTGGCAGCGAACTCATTGTAAAATGTTTTCGCTCCTCTTTAATTTTTCCCAGTGTACAACCTGGTAGTCTAGGACTTTAATACTCCTTAAACCATCTAGATTACTACCCTCAGCAGCATTGTTTGCAACTTTTCCACCTTCGGGGTGTAGGAGAAGAACTCCGTCGTCGAATCCGTCAATAATTTTATTATTTTGTAATAGCGCTCCACTGTGTTGCAGTGGATCGCATGTCTATCTACGCTAAGTCTTTTAATATAAAAATTATTGCCTATGGCCGACTTACATAGTCCTATCGTTTCCTTTAGTTCCATCTTGAATGTATTTATGGGTGGAACCCTCTGTTTCTGTTGCTGTTGTTTTATTGCTACTGTTATTTTTGCTTCTGTTGCTGTTGTTTCTGCTGCTGTTGTGGCTGCTACTGATTTTGAAGCTGCTGCTGATTCTGTAGCTGTTGCTGTTTTTGCTGCTGGTGTTGATGTGGCTGCGATTGTTGTGGCTGCTGATGTTTTTGCTGTTGCTGTTGTTGTGGCTGGTCTTGTTGTTGCTGCTGGTGTTTATTTAGTTTTTGTTGGTGTTGTTGTAACACTTGTGTTATTGTTTTTGTTTGTTGTTGATTCTGCTTTTGAGCTAGCTGAGCTGAGCTGCTGTTGTTCCTAGGAATGTTTTTGTTCTTCCCTCTTCCTTATAAGCATTTGTAGTTCCTTTATTGCAAGAAATCTTTGTTGCAGAATTTTGATGCTGCTACTTAGAGACTCCATTTCTTCCTCTTCGTCTTCCGATTCGGTTGGATCCAAGGAAGCGAAGGTGTTCTCTCTCAGATAGTGGCTTTCACCAAGTTGGTAGGTTGGGACGTTGTACCAAGTTGGGAATCTGTCTTTGCTTCCTCCTTTTCTTAGTCTTTGGTTTTGACACATACTGGCGTTTGGCTTGAATCACTTAATGCCTCGCCCGATTTTTTAGCAGATCCCGCTATTTGCATAGCGGGCCGCTCTCCACAATCCATCACATGATGTAATAGTTTAAATTAATTGTTTTTGTATTTATTTCATTAAATAAATAAAAAAAGAGTCACTTGCACACGGAATCGAGCCTACGACTTATGACACGTCACCCGAACACACTGCCAATGCGCTAATTGGAGCCTATAGGAAATTGCAAATTGGCAAGCTGAAACACTACTATACTCTCAGGAGATCAATGAACGACTGACCGATGAGGCCCATTTTTGGTGGTTAAATGGATATGTAAACAAGCAAAATTTCCGAATTTGGAGTGGAGAAAATCCAGAAGCTTTTGTCGAGACGCCCAAACTCACTGTTTGGTGTAGTTTATGGGCTGGTGGAATCATCGCCCATATTTATTTAAGGACGTGCGGGCCAGAATGTTACCGTCAATGGAGAGCGCTACAGAAACAGGATTTCAGTTAAATGGCATTGACGTGACAGACCTTTGGTTTCAATAAGGCGCGCGACACCATAAATTAATGCTGAGCGAATAATTTCGTGTAATGGACCTGTGAACTGGCCTCCGTGATCCTGTGATCTCACACCTTTAGATTACTTTCTTTGAGGGTATGTGAAGTCACTAGTCTATGCCGATAAACCAGAGATGTTGGACGATTTGGAAGTCAATAATCGCTGATAAGTATACGGCTCCAGTTGTTGAAAATTGGACTTCACGACTACACTTCATTCGATCTAGCCATGGCATGCATATGCCCGATGTCATATTTCAATTGCACTAATGGCATAGATATCTATTAAATAAAACCAATATCATTAACATCAGCTTCAAGTGTTTCAGTTCTTATTGAATTTGTATACCCGTAAAAAAAACACCCTTTATAAGGAACTAAAATGGCAATATGTAACATACTCGTACATATGTATTAGTATCTGATATCAAATAATGAACAATTTGTTAAAATGTATATAAACAAAACAGATGTTGGAGGCCAAAGAAATAAATTTTAAATAAATAAATTAGATGAAGCCACTGCATCTGGAAGTGACGCATTATATGGTCCAGGCATCGATGATGATATGTAAGTTACAAAAAAAAAAATATTCTATTTATATACGCCTTTTTCGACATACAACCGAGTGACAAAACTTTGAACGCGTTTTTCTCGAAACGGTGTTTTCCGAGTCGGTACCAGAAATATCTCTTGAACCACTCGACCGATTTGCATGCCATTTCGCACGGATATTCTTAATACCATTATCTAGTCTTCTACGTATGATTTTTTTGATATCTTAATTTTTAGATTTGTTATAAATAAAAACGTGACTCGTTTTTTAGTCAAAAAAAGTCTCGTACGTTCAAAAAGCTGCCATTTTGTTAAAAATGAAAATATTTGAAAACGGCTATGATAGCGACTAGTTTTATCTATCTATTTTAACAGTTTTTTTTTTGTTTTAGATGAAACCTACCAGAGATATTCCTGGTACAGCCCAGCACGTTTTTGAAAAGAGGCTTCCGGAGATTTGCGAAATGTATACTTTAAAATTGTTTTTCTTCAATTGTCAATAAAGTTTTGTATTCGTCAAGGAATACTTTACACAATGTATATTTTACTTTTTTTATATTAATTTAATATCGTACCGACAAAAAAATCTTGAAAAACGCTCCGTTTTTGAGCGGAGAAACATATGTAACCCCGTAAAGGTTTTTAAATCCGCACTATATCTTCACAATCCGGAATGCTTCTCGCGGATATCTACTTGGGCGCAAATTAATAAATGAATAAATTTGTAAGAAGTTTCATTCAAAAAGCAATAAAATTTATTAATTGAAATCGATACTGCTAGTGACAAACTATGTTTCTTAGTTCAAAGTATTTATAACCCATTGATGCCCATTCACCTTAGTAAGTTATTTGCTGCTTTCCCGTGGTGTATTTTTTTATGCTGATTAATGCCTGGCGAAATTTATGATTAAGGTATCGTTCATTTTTAGATTTATGGATTTATGTTTTTTTTTATTAAAATCCTACCTAAAGGTAGGATAGAAACTGCAAATAAATATATATTGTACAATATTTTAAGAAAAATGAGTATAGAAGTTTCGCGTTGTATGCGGACCAAAAAAAACACAACTATTCCGCTTGTTGTCGAACACTGCACGACTAACTTTATTTGTCACCTGCCTTTATAAGTTTATTTTGCTTACATGCTAGTTTGACAAAAATGATTTGTTTTGCTTACACACTAGTTTGACAAAAATGAATGGTTAATATGATATCCTACTTCCTGCACGCGCGAGTCTGCAATACAATATTTCTTAGAACTAAGTCGACTCGCCTCTGTGCAATTTTACTTAGGCTAGCAAAATGTGTGGGACAGTGACTGGGAAAGGAAATGGGGTTCAGGTAGGCTGTGGGAATTATGTGTTAACTCCCCCCTTCTTAAGTATCTGCGTCCCGCAGATTAAAGGTATATTTTAATGGGTTCAAAAATGGGAATCTGGGACTTGGTGTAAATGACCTTGTGCTTATATTGTCGCTTTAGACAGAAAATTAACAACTGATTAGCAAGACGGTTAAGTCTGAGCTTAGTAACAGCTTATTATTGGGTAGGACACTCGATAATTCACGTACATTGTCCAAATGCAACTTATGAAGATATTGGAGATCTAATGTTACGTCGCCCTCTGTCAGATTACTCTGCAGTAAAGGAGGTAAAATGTGGTACTTTCCCAGTTCGTATATTTTACATTATCGATTTCGATAGACTCGTTATGAAAGCTTATAACAAAAGTGCCGTTAAGGCTTTTATATGACGAACCATAAGTGAGGTTGCCGAAATAATTCGTTAGAAATAAGGTTCCTTCATTTAAAAGTTCCACTGTTGGCTTGTTTTGATATTTATAGTCGCACTTTGCCCTTTCACCATTTAGTATTTTAAGCGTACAATCATTGGGAGCGAGTTCTTGAAGTTGGTTTCTTTTGCAAATTGTTGTTTCTTCTATCTCCATGCATTTTTCCTTGATACCAAACTTCAGTGATTGGGATGTAAATAGGTTGGTAAAGTTGAGAAAAATTCTTTTGCCATTATTAACCGTTGATCGGATTATGATGTTATTGAAAGTCATTTCGTCTGTTTGCGGTAAGCAAATTACATATATTGTAAGAGTAGTGAATTCTTGATCAGCATCATCGGTTCCGAATATTCGATAGCTTGAAGTTGGTTTTTGAATGGAAGTGTTTCTGTTCTTGACAGTATGTCAGCTACCTCTGCTTTATTCAATAAATTTGAGTTAACAATACCTTTCTTAGCGAGTTGTCCTGCTAGAACTACTTCTCCGATTTCTTCCTTTAACAATCCAAGTTTGTTAAAGAGTGTTTGCTCAAATTTACCGGTGTTGTCTGCGCTTAGCTCTTCGATTATTCTGTTGTATTGTTCTATTAGTGTGTTGCTGACTTGACTTAAGTGTTGATTTATGTGGAATTGCTTGTTATTGTTGTTAATTATCTCATTGCTTTTCGAAAGGATGTTATCCCAATCTGTGGCATCTGGATTGCCTGCTAGCCATTTCCAGGCCGATCCTATCCAATTAATTGATCGTTTGGGCTTTCTTAGCGTTTTTCCTCTAAGTTGTTCCATGAGATTTTCTATTTTTAAAAGTTGGAGTTTCAGCTGAGGTAAGTAGGGACTTGTCCTTGCAATTTTTTGGCTTATGTCTTTTTCAAACATGTCTATTAGCTGCTGGTACTCGGTGAGATTTATTGTGTGAATAATTTTGTAGCTACCATTTACTATCCTTCCTGTTCCTTGTTTTATTGTGATTAACGGGCTGTTGTATTGGTAGACGTTTACGGTAGCGTCTGCCAATAGGATGACGTTTAACTTGAAATAAAAGGAACATTTTTTAAATGCGATTTATGAATTCGCCTTCCATTTGTAGTGGATATTGTGACTTTATTGTCGAGACCTACAGTTTCCTTACGGAATATCGGTTTTTCTTTGCCTTTGATTTCCTTATCTTTTTTGTAAACTGTTTCACCGGGGTTATAATTTCTTGGTACAGATCTCTTTATATTATGTCTAGCTAATTGGTTTTTTTGATTTCTTAAAATTTCGAATTTAAGATCAGTGTTGACGATATCTTTGAAGTCAGAAAGATTTTGATAATTTATTCTTTGGGATCTTCCGAAAAATATATCGGCGGGCTTCCGTTTGGTGACGGAGTGTATTGAATTATTATATCTATCCACCGCTATATTAATAATTTCTTTAATTGTGTAGTCCGGGTATTCCTGCTGGAGGCACCTTATCACTTCTATGATGGTGGAGTGGACCCTTTCTACGGTCCCATTCACTTCACTTTTTTGTGGAGGAGCTAGATATACAGTTACTCCGAGCCCTTCAATATAGTTTTGTATTATGGGGCTAATGAAGCTACTTTCATTGTCTGTGACAAATACTTTCGGAACAGTAAAGAAATGAAGTATTTTTATTAATTTATTTCTAATATTTGTTTTTAATGTGAAAGAATTTTGTAAATTTGGAAAATTTGTCAATACACGTAATAAATTTTTCTTGTTTTATTTCAATTATGTCCAAATGAAGAATTTCCGTTGGGTAAGATGGAATTGGGGTTGGTTGTAATTCCGGTTTTACGGGGTGTCGGTCGTATTTATTAGAGAGACAGACCTGACAAGATTCTGCAAATTTTTTGGCCAATTTCGACATTTGAGGAAAATAGTAATTTTCTGGTATCTGGTTCTTATTCTCTTTATAATTCCTGTGAGCGCGTTTGTGCTTATCCTGAATTATTTTGAATTTATTTTCTTCGTTACTAATATCAGTAACAACTCGTTGAGTTATTCTAATTTTATATTTGCTAAAATTGTTCTTGTAGATTTCCTGTAACAATGGAATATGTTTCTCGGTTATTTTTATGCCGTTTAAGATTTGGGGGTTAAGGTTTTCTTTAAGGGATTTAATTAAGTAATTTTGTTCAAGGGTTGGAATTCTAATATAAAATCTAAGGTACTTCGGGTGGGGTTCTTCATGGCAAATCATTTCCTTGCCTTCAGAAAATATGATTTGGTTTCTGAAAACATTTAGAGGGGCCTCGCAGTGGGGAATGAGATCACTACTATCTTGTTCAACACTATGTTGTGTAGCGGATAAAGATGATAAGACGTTTAGTTCGACTGGAAGTCGCGAAAGTGCGTCTGCCACCACATTTGTTTTGCCTGGTTTGTATATCAGGGAGTAATTAAACTCTTCGATTCTGGCTTTCCACCTCTTAAGCTTAGCGTTGTTGTTTTGATTGCTTAAGGCGAAAGTCAATGGTTGGTGGTCAGTGGGAATTTTAATGCACTTAGCGCCATACAAGTATGTCCTGAGTTTGTCGAGGGACCATACTATAGCTAGCATTTCTTTCTCAATCGTTGAGTAATTTTCTTCCGTCTTAGTCAATGATCTCGATATAAATGTTATGGGTTTATCACTGCCCATTTCGCCTTGTGACAAAACGGCTCCAATGGCGACGTTAGAGACGTCAGTAGTGAGAATGAACGGTATGTTGAAGTTGGGAAAGGTCAAAATATCTGAAGACATTAACATCTGTTTTAAATCTTTAAACGCTTTTAAGGCTTCATCGTTAAGATTAACCTCTATTTTTCGCGATTGGTTGGCTTTAACCTGCGCATTTAAGCCTCTTGTTAAAGTCGTCAAAGGCTTTGCTATTTTGGCAAAGTCCTTAATAAACTTTCGATAGTAGGAGGCCAAACCTGAGAAACTTTTTAAATCTTTGAGGTTTTGTGGAGGTGGTATTTTTTGTATCGCCGCGATTTTGTTCGGATCTGCTCGAATACCTTTCTGAGTAATAATATACCCTAGGAAATCTACCTCGGATCTCAAAAATTTGGATTTCTCAAGATTTTTTCTTAAGTTTGCTCTCTCCAGCAAAGAAAGAACTTCGTCAAGGTTCTCGATGTGCTCGTTTTTGGTTTTCCCGAAGACGATTATATCGTCAATATAAACGTAGCACGTTTTCCCAATTAGAGGTCTTAAAACATCGTTAATCATCCGCTGAAATATAGCGGGCGCATTTTTCAAACCAAATGGTAATCGAGTAAACTCATACTTGCCATTGGCTGTATAAAATGCTGTCTTTGGAATATCGCTCTCCTTCATTTTTATTTGGTGGAATCCGGATGTTAGATCAAGCGTCGTGAAATATTTGCATTCCCCTAAACTTGCCAGCGTGTTAGTTATGTCTGGGATAGGGTAAGCGTCTGCAATTGTTATTGCGTTCAATCTCTTAAAGTCAATAACAAGCCTGTATTGCTTCTCACCTGCTGCATTGGATTTTTTAGGCACAATCCATAGCGGTGAATTATACGGACTATTGGATGGTCTTATGATACCATCTTCAAGCATTTTCCCAATTTGTTTCTCCACTTCTGCCCTAAGTTGGCTGGATAAGGGTAGGCCTTGGTAAAAATTGGCTCGGAAGATGTAGTTCTTATTTCCGCGCGAACATTTGTGTCTATTATTCCGCTGTCAGAAATGTTTCCGAAAAGTGCTTCGTGTTTTAAAAGTATTTTTCTTATTTCATCATCCAGGTTGGTGTCTACTTGAATGTTGTTCACCTGCTTTGATTCCTTTTCTTTTAGTTCGATGTTGATGTTTGGGCTCACTTTAAGGACGTTGTTTTTCCTGCCGATGACAGCTTCTAACTTTTTTAGGGTGTCGTCTCCTATTATTCCGTCAAATGATGTTAGTCCTGGAAGAACGAAGAAATCGACGATGGTGTTATTCCCTATACTCTTAAAGAACGGGCCACTGACTTTCTCTGTTATTTGAACCTTACCACCGGCAGATTGGACTTGAAATGGTTTATTTATTAAGACGCAGTTTGGTGAAATTCTGTCCGACACGAAGTTTTTGTTGGCTCCGGTGTCTATTAGGAATTTCAATACTGTGCCGTCTCTGGTAACATACTCTAAGTATGGTACGCTAGAGAGGCGTCCGTCATAAAATTTAGCTGGGTTAGGTTTTCGGTGAGTTCTCCCTCATCTACCACATCGTTATAGGCTTTTTCATACTCTTCGTTTGAAGGTTCTTGCGGGCCTTCTTCTGGCTCTTCTACAATTTCGGTTGCGTAAAGACGTTGTTGTTTCCGCGGCAAGTTTTCTGAATCTGCTGGCCTTTGTTGCACAAGATTGTTTGCGGGCCGGTTCATGTAGTTGACCTGTCGCGTTTGCACGGACTGGTCAGTTTCCATTCTTTGAGGAGGTTTGGGGTTCGTTGGTGTAGCGGGTGGTGGGGTATCCAAGTAGGAATTGGTATTTCGCGGAGAGTTGTATATTTGATTTCGCTCGTGAGTGGTAATGGGTTTCGGGTTTTTCGGTGGGAACATTTGATTTATTGGTGCGGTTACTGAATTTCTTACATCTCTGCGATGTATGGTGTAGCTTCTAAAACTTAGGTTTTGAAATTCTAGGCATGAGGTATATGCCTCTTTGAGAGTCTGAGGTTTTTGTATAACGAGCATTCTCGAGATATCTCCATTCAAGCCTCTAATAAAGATATCTAGGGCTCTGTTTCTATAATTTGCCGTCAAGGCATTGACCGTTTCCTGAGAATACTCTTCGGTCTTGATCTTATTAATTAGAAGCGACAACTGGTGATTTATTCTGGCATAGAATTCATCAATACTTCGATCGGCTTGCACCATAGTGCTAAGCTCATGTTCTAAAGTTCGAACGTCGCGTTTATCTGCGTAATGCAGAGATAGACATTTTTTTATTGATGACCAATCCTCATCGAATAAGTTATATGAAATGAGGGCGGCATCGGCCGGGCCTCTTATCTTTTGCCTTATGTGCTGAAGTATAGCCCTGTATAATGGCTTACTTCTGACAATCTCGTAGTCTTTGAGAATCGATTCCACGTTGTGCACCCATGAGACGTACTGAACTGGGTTGCCGTCAAAGATTTGAAGATCTCTGACACTGTCAGGGAGCTTCCTTATTTCAATTAAGTCTTGTTCTGACTTAGGACTTGTTAGAGTTTGTGGGGTAGGCTGAGGAGGACTAATCCTGCTCTCCAATTGTTGAAGCCGATTGCTTATGAGCTTGGTTTGCTCAATTTGTGCATTCAGTGCACCTGTCAACTGTTTGATTACTTCCTGCAATTGCTCCATAGCGACAAAGGAAGTTAACACTTTTGGGAGCTGGGTTTTAGGTTATTGGGATAAGGGAATGTAAAGGATAAAATTTAACAGAACACTTGATTAAGGAATAAACTCTGGTAGAACAATTTAAATATACTAGGTTTCCTTATGATTAAGAGTTTCTTAAATTTATAAAATAAATTTTTTTTATATATTTATTTAAATATTGGTTAAAAAGTTGATTGTTTTTTCTTATAATATATTCATTTGAAGTTATTAAAAAAGGTTTTATTAATTTTTTCTTGTTTTTAAATGTTTTTTGGTTTTGATTTGATAATATTTTTTTTTTTAATAAAATAGTAAAGAAAGTATGATTGTTGATTTAAATAATTAAAATAATGTAACAATGATTCGTTATGTACTTTTGTATTTGTACTTTTTTCTTTTAATATTCACTTTGTTCAAAAAATAATTGAAAGGTGAGGAAAAAAACAAAATTTTTTGACTGCTTACAACAATGTAACGGCTAATTGCATCCTGTCGGGAGGTCCGTGTTGTCTCTTTCAACCGTCTTCACTGGTCTACTAAAGGACGGGTTGCGCCACAATTGGATGTTTTGTTGTTGGTGACAGTGTCGTTGGGCGTATTCTTATGGGTACGCCTTTTTCGTTGGACGTGTTCTTATGTGAACGCCTTTGAAAGTTCGGAACAATTGGCTTGGCTAGTCTTTAGCCACCACTTCACACCTTTAACGGTAGAGTATACGCACGACTAGTTATTTTATTTATTATTTTTATTTTTCACGGGCAAAACCACTTCACACCTTTAACAGTAGGGTATACGCACGACTAGTTATTTTATTTATTATTTTTATTTTTCACGGGTAACACCACTTCACACCTTTAACAGTAGGGTGTACGCACTCGCGAATAAATTTTTACTTTTCTTTTTACGTTGCATGGGTTTTAACTTATTTAGTTAAGCTCGGATTGCTCGGGCGCCAGTTATGGTTTCGCGTTGTATGCGGACCAAAAAAAACACAACTATTCCGCTTGTTGTCGAACACTGCACGACTAACTTTATTTGTCACCTGCCTTTATAAGTTTATTTTGCTTACACGCTAGTTTGACAAAAATGATTTGTTTTGCTTACACACTAGTTTGACAAAAATGAATGGTTAATATGATATCCTACTTCCTGCACGCGCGAGTCTGCAATACAATATTTCTTAGAACTAAGTCGACTCGCTTCTGTGCAACTTAGGCTAGCAAAATGTGTGGGACAGTGACTGGGAAAGGAAATGGGGTTCAGGTAGGCTGTGGGAATTACTGTGGGAATTATGTGTTAACTTAGATAAAGTAGTGGCAGTTGTTAATATTTTTACCTTTATTTTTAACTTTATTTCGAACTCTGGAATATACATATGTATGTACATACACTCATATTATTGTATTAAGCTAAATATATATGCATACAAGTTTATGGGTGACCATAAACATGTAAATCAAGGAACTTTTAATTTAATGTGCCAAATGTTGACAATTGTCTAGCAAAACAATTTGCCAACAGCTCTGACATTATTGTTATTTTTTGCAAATGTATAATATGTACCTACATATATGAGGTGTTAAATTTAGAGCAGGAACTTTCTAAGAACTTTGATAATTTTGCTCAATAATTTGTGGTGCCCTAAAATCGATGTATACGTAGATACATCCATACATTAACAATGCATAAATGTACATACTTGCAATAACTTGCTCGAGTGTGAGTTTTTCTGTTTTTGCTCTCATATCATTCAACTTGGAGTAAAACTGAAATAGGAAAATCACATATGGCAAAGTGAACTCCCCATGGAAAAGAAAGCGCGCATATATGAACTCGTATACATATGCACATATGTATGTATGGCAAATGAAAGAAGTCAAACAGGTATACGAAATAAGTTGTTGCCTTCCTGTTGTGATTTTGTCATAAACATTATTAGCTCCCAAAAGTGGCTCTCGCCGACAACCTTTTGGGATTGTCGATTCACTAGAGCAGACTCGTAGGGTATTGGTTGCATCTGTCGTATGGGGATCCAATTATTTGCTTATTTTTCAGTCAAACATCAAACAAATAATGATTTTCCTTTTATACCATTCTATGTAAAAATTTTTTTCGACAAGTAGGTACATACCATATGTATATATGTGCATATAAGATACGCTACATATGTATCCATACACATATTGTATTTATAAAGAACTTCGTGACTAAATATATACGTACAATTTTTTTCAGAATGGTTAAATATGTACATACATACATATGCTTGTATGTACAATAAGTACGTATGACACGTAAGAGGGCCCTTGTTTAACGCTGTTTTGCTTATTTTTATGTTCTATTCACAATAAAATTGAAAATATTTAACGTTAGTGCTGACATTTAACCAGAACATAATACCTATGGGTATATGAATATAAACGTCAATATTTTTACGTACAAACATATGGAGAAACTATCATTTTAAATGTTTTTTTTAAAAAGTTGTATTGTCCTTATCTGTTCATTTACGATAACTTGTTTACTGAGTGTTTCGAATCGTTATAAAATTCAGCAGTACTACGATTCCAGGGCGTCGAGTAATTTGGGAGAAATGAGATTCGAGATATCGAACTCGAAAGTCTGAAAATTCGAGTTTTACATCAGCGCAAAGACTGAATGTATTTCGACGCAGTCGACCACGGTAACTCGGGAAAAATAATAAAAAAATTGTACCACCTTTACCTAATAAGATATTGATCTAAAAAATTTTAATTTCAATATTTTCATCAATTTCTTTACCCCCGGTAATGCGAATAATACGTAAAAGATAATATCAACAGGAATGGCTCCCTCGCTCGCTCTACTAAAAAAAAAACCAAATGCTATGGAGTATAGATACGGTGACCATCCGATCATTAGTATAATGAACAGTTCATTATTTGAAGAAAATGTTCATTATGAATTATTGTGTGTCGGAAAACATAAAAATGTTCATTATTTTAGAAATTGCTCATTATTTGTTCATTGTTTTATAGTTTTTTTCTTTAAGGAAAGCCTAAGCATGAAAACCATTAAATGTTTAATGAAAACGCAGCCTTACATCATAATTCGTAGTCTTTCTTTTTCGGAACACTTCCTACTCTCTCAATTACAAAAATCAGAAGATAATATTATACATACTAACATACAGGGGAAGTTAAACTAATACTCTTACACTTGCGCACAGGATGACTTTCACCACTGGAAATTAATTTTACCATTGAGTTTTACTGACCATGACAATGGTAAAAATAACTTTCAGTGAATGTGAATGAATGAAACTCATCTTTTTTGCATTTGGACTAGTTATGGCATTTTCCAAAAGTAATTCTGAGAGTGCACTCCGACTGTTGGAATTATCGCATTGTTGAAAAATTCTTCACTCCAAAAATAAATGAAGAGTAAGGATTACACTCCTTTTTACTTTTGGAAAAAAAACTATTAGGTTTCATTTGGAAGGATCATTATTACTAAAGTTTGTGGTTTGTTCACTTGTTGATATCGTTTACCTCTCGCTTGTCGCTTGCCTCTGGAAAAGAAATAGTTTGATAAATTTAAAATGAAATAACAAAAATATGGTGTAAAATACTTAACACAATTTATTGTTTTAGTTTATTGTGATGCCGCCCAGGAGAAAGCGTTCTTTTAACGAAGATCTACAGAAAGAATATAAATTCTTAAAGAAAACAGCACACGGCGACGTCAAGTGCATAAAATGCACAGCAACGTTTTCGATTGCAAATAATGGAAAATTGGATATCGAACAGCACTTAAAAACTTCAAAACCCAAAAACGCTGACGTTGCTGCTTCATCGTCCAAACATATAAATTCATTCTTTCGAAGTAAGAGCATTGATGATTCAGGAAGACTAACCAGCGTAAACGAAGGTACGTGGGCCTTCCATTCAATAAAGCACAATCATTCTTTTCGTTCGAATGATTGTACATCAAAGCTTATAAAAAACTGTTTTGATGATAAGTATGCATGCGCGCGTACGAAATGCGAAGCAATTGTATGCAATATCCTGTCACCAAATTCTATTCAAGAAATCCAATCTGATTTGGATAACATTAATTTTGTGACAACATATTCAGATTGTTCGAATCATGGAAGTTTGAAGCTATGTCCAGTTCTTGTGCGCTACTTCATGCCACTCAAAGGTATTAAGGTAAAATTATTGGAAATGGAAAGCCTGCCAGGAGAATCTTCCGATATATTGTCGACATATGTATCACGTCTCCTGGGCGACTTCAAAATAGAGACTAAACTCATTGGCATCTGCGCAGACAACACCAATTGTAACTTTGGTAGGGCGGCAAGGAATGGCACAAACAATGTTTTCAACAAACTGAAAATTTCAACTGGGTCGGAACTAATCGGAGTCAATTGTGCGGCTCACATTTTAAATAATTGCATTCAAACTGCTGTTGAATGTTTACCGTTAGACATAGAAGTAATTGTAGTAAAAATATATTCCTATTTTTATATTTATACAATTCGTGTTGAACACTTAAAAGAAATATGCGATGAAGTTGACACAGAATATAAAAAATTGATGGGTTTTATTAAGACTAGGTGGCTTACTCTTCAACCATCAATAGAAAGGATTTTAAAATTGTTCAAGCCTTTAAAGGTGTATTTCTTATCTCAACCAAAGTACCCAACAATATTAAGGGAATTTTTTAATAATTCCTATTCGGAAATCTGGTGTTTTTTTTTGTTCATTCTCAGGCTTCGCTTTTTCATAATAGCATTCTACAAATAGAAACTCAGCAAATATCCATGATAGAAGTGTCTCTAGTAATTAAAAAACTTAAATCTAAAATTGAACAAAGAAAAATTGAGGGTTTTTTGCCAATTTTATTCAGAAAAATGACCAAAGATTTAGAACGAGAAGATCCTGATGTACTAAATAAAATAAAATGCCATGTATATGAATTCTACAGCAGTTGTCTTGATTATTTAAATCAGTGGGACAAAGCGTATGTAGATATTGAAGATTTAGAATGGGTACTTCTACAAACAACCCTTCCTGGGACAAAGTGAAGTTAAGTTTAATGTATATTATGAAAAAGAGAAGCAATATTTCAATTAATGACACTGATGTTTTCGACGAGTGTTCATGTGTAAAAAATTATGTTTCTTCAGAAAAAATCGTTGAATGGAAGGAGAGCCAAATAAGTGCTGGAGATAGGTGGGTTGAAGTTTTCAAGTTTTTCAATGGAAAAAATGATACAGTATGAAAACATTTAAGAATTATTTAAAAGGAAATCCAGAATTGATTAAAAAAATTTATTCTTCCGAAAAGTACTTATTTTAACAATATTAATATATTGTAATTCGATGTCAAAGTTGTTTGACTTGTCAATATGATATAAAAGAGTTTAATGTTTTGTTTATTTTTTTTTTTTGTAAATAAGTTAGAGACTGAAAGAATCTGTGTTATTTTTATGTTTGTTTTGTTTATTATCGATGAAAGTTCCTTTTTTGTTTATTTCATAAATATAATTATACTATATTTATTAATTAATTTATATTATATTATATTTATTTACTATTACTCAATGAAATAAAAAAAAATCTTCAAAACTGGTCAACATTTTTCATTTTTTGGGTACTGTTCATTATTTTGTCTCGGAAAATATGGTCACCGTAAGTATAGAGTATCTATCGCCGGTATATATGAAGACCGCGTATGTGTGGGAGTTAAAAAAAACACACAATCAAAAATATCAAGATAAAATTTTTTTATTATTTTTCCCAGATTACCCGAGGTACATATGGTATGCTTTATTGAAAACCACAACTTACTTTATGGCGCCACAGGAATCGTAGAATCCCCTAAAATTCGAAGCCAAAATTAATTTAAAATACAAATTTAGGAATTGCAACGTTATAAAACTTAATTCTTGTTTCCTGCCGATCGATTGGTAAGCGAGCTAATGTAATTGAATCGTTAAGCGGAATATAACCTGGTCGAAACCTCATCAAACATGCGAAAATGAGTTAGTAAATTCTTTTTGGCGTTGCACATACACACATCATGCATGAGGCTTCAGTTATTAACATTTTGGTAAATATTGAGGTGAAAGGACGTGAGTTATGTCGGAGTCAACGATCGACAACACAACGAACCCAACACCAACTTACAAAGAAAACATAATTCCCGGAATTGTTTTCCGGAGAAACAACAAATTTCTGCTTACACTTGGGAAAGCATAAAATTGCATTTTCCCAAACGCTGAACTTGATACAGTGCGAGGTGCACTGCACTTCCACTGCATCAAGGTCAGACATGGGCATATGCACATATAGGTTAATATTAATTTCTGTAAGTTAGTTCTGAGCCAACTGTGGACCCATGAAGACAAAGAATAAAAATTAAATAATTTATATCAGTATTCGTGGAATTTTCATTACTTTTTAAAAACAGGCTAACCACTCAACATAACTGGCGCAGTCGGTAATTCTAAGGTCTAAAGACAATAGAATTGAAAAAAAACAAAAAGAAAACACCTAAGTGTATAGTCTATACAAGGTGATCCTATAAAATGGAAAATAAATCTTTCGTTTTATCATAAGTGTTTCACCAAAAACAACGAAAAATAAATAAATAAATAAATCAAGTGTCCAAATACAATAAAGTGATCGTATTCCTAAAACAAAAATGGCAAATGAGAACCACATTGGACAGCAAATGAATTTAGCAATGGATGAAGTGCTGAAGGAATCATCCAGAATAAAAGAATTCTGTGGAAACTCAGCCGACTACTCCCTGTCCTCTTTTATAAGAGAAGTGGAAATATTTATCCCTTGTTACGCGGGTACCCCACTTGAGGGATACTTCCTTCAACGACATGTGATCAACAAAATCCAAGGACTAGCGTTACAATTAATACGGGCTCTAGGACCAAATCCAACGTGGGAAAGGATACGAGACCAGCTAACAACAACGTAAGTGTTGTAAGCAACAACGTAAGTGAATACTATAATAAATTTAAAGATATCTTAGACAAAATTAATTGTAAATATGAATTTGATGTAGAAAAACCTGTAGAATTCTGTCACAGTAGTAACGAAAAAATGATTTTGAAAACATTTCTTAATCTTAGCGAGCATAATTCAAGTAGGTCAATCGAAAACCTTAGGGAAGCATTTTACACACTAGAAGAATCAGGGCTATTAACGAAATATTCGCAACAAGCAAGCAATAGTAACTATCATAGAACAACAAACCAACGTAGTGAGAACCGAAGATATAATAACAGGTAGAATACTAATCAAGAACAGCTCAGAACTTTGGTCTAATATTAGCAATAATAATCATAATAATAGACCAAATAACCAAAACGACTTTAATAATAGGCACACATCAGGACAGGTTAGGAACAATAGTTCAGGTCAACATAGGAACCAAAGAAAGATTAATAACTCAGCACAGATTAGAAACAATCTCCCTGACGCCATGAGCGTAGATCACATAGAAGAAGAAATAAATCTTCTCTCAGTACCTCGATTCAAGGTTTACCGATAATCCAACTTAACATTGGAAACGAAAAGATCGGTTGTCTAATAGACACAGAATCCTCGACAACATTATTTGATAACACAAAGCTCAAGCCATACAAAAGGATATCCTTACAAAACAAAATCTTTTTTAACACTCTCTCCGGACAAACTTTCATTGATACGGAAATTATTATAAGCCTACCAAAAGAATTTAACGAAAATGCCTTCATGAGTTGGAAACTAACTGACTTTAGCAATAAAGATTTCGATGGTATTATCGGACAAAATATACTTAAACCAATGCAAGCTATCATAAATTTACATGAAAATTATATAGAACTAAACAAACAAAAAATATATTTTTCCAATTCACCTCCATTCCCGTATGAAGACATAAATACCCTTGAAGAATCAAACGAGTCATTAGAAGCTCTCTATAGAAAATATCTGAATTCTGAAGAATCAGATAAATTAAAAAGTCTTCTAAAAAAAATAATGATCTGTTTTACAAAAAAGGACAACGATTAACCCACACTAACGAAGTGGAACACGAAATCGTAACGTCCACAAGTAAACCAATTTTGTCAAAGATCTATAGATACCCTTAAATCCACGAAGTGGAAATCAACACACAAATAAAAGATATGTTGAGTTAGGGCATAATAAAACAGAGTAATTCTCCTTTCAACAGTCCACTTTGGATTGTCCCAAAAAGATGGACGACTCCGGTATTAATAAATTTCGTACAGTTATCGACTATAGAAAATTAAACGAAGTTACAACTGACGACATATTTCCTATCCCCAATATAGATAGTAAATTGGAGAAGCTAGGACGGTCCCAGTACTTCACAACCTTGGATCTCGCTAAAGGGTTCCATTAAATTTTAGTTAAAGAGGCCGATAGTAAAAAAAACAGCTTTTTCCACTCCTCTAAGGCGCTACGAATACGTTAGAATACCCTTCGGGCTAAAAAATGCACCCGCTACGTTCCAGAGACTTATAAACTCTATACTGAGAATATATTAATCAGATTTGCGTTGTCTACCTTGATGACATTCTGATATTCAGCACTAGTCTAGATGAACACGTTGGCAGCATTCAAAAGATTTTCAATAAACTCAGGGAACATAATTTAAAAATTCAACCCGATAAATGTAAATTTTTTGCCCGTGAAACAGAATTTCTTGGTCATGTCTTAACAACGGAAGGCGTAAAACCAAACATGTCAAAAATTTTAGCTATACAAAAATTAAAATTACCCGAAACCACAAAACAGATAAAATCTTTCCTAGGCATAACATGCTACTACATGCTAAGATAGACCAGCCTTTAACAAAATACTTAAAAAAGAATGCAAAATTAAATATCAAGGACCCTCTTTATATTAACGCATTGGAAAAACTTAAATTTATTCTCACAGACCCTCCAGTCTTAAAATATCCAGACTTCGAAAAAAGTTTAAGCTAGTAACAGATGCTAGTGGTTTAGCAATTGGAGCAGTCTTAACACAAGATGGGCACCCAATTTGCTACTCCTGTAGATCTCTAAATGAACACGAAAAAAATTATTCTGATACTGAAAAGGAACTCCTAGCAATAGTTTGGGCAGTTAACTACTACAGACCATACATCTACGGTAGACCTTTTGATCTTATGACGGATCATCAACCTCTCAAATGGCTACAAGCCAAACATAAAGGCAAAGACATCAACCTTAAACTACTCGTAAACTAAACTGTAAGTAGCCAGTGTACTAGGAGAGTACAACATTAATACTCGTATTGATTATATAAAGGATAAAGAAAATATAGCAGCCGACTTTTTGAGTCGAATTCACGCAGATACTGACGAAATTAATGTTTTCGAGTCACCCCTGCAAAATATAGAAGAAAGTGTTCTACCTCACGAAGAGAATGATAATGTAAGCTTAGCAAATACCTTCCACTCACAAATAGAAGAACAAAATGACCATTTTGTAATTCTCGACACAGTCGTTAACAGGTTCTATACACAAATAATTCTTTCCAATAGTAAATCCAGGGAAATCGAAATAATTAATAACAAAAGGAAAATTTATGTCAACTCTAGCGATATTGATCAAAATTACCTTGACGATATATTCAGAAGATTCATTAAAAACAAAGGAAAAATAGGAATTTTTTCAGACCTTACGGAACATAAGTACAACATAGTGCAGCAAAAGCTCATTGAACTATTCAGTGCTAACAGAAACATTAAATTTTACAAATGCGCATATCAAGCAAGAGACATACTCGTAGAAACTGAAGACGAAGCTTTCAAGTAGATAGTCAGATACCATAAAACCGAGACAGGTCATGCAGGTATAGTAGAAAATTACGAAGGGCTTAAGAAACTTATATTTTTTAACAACCTTAAAGAACTTATTCAAAAGCACATAAATAACTGCGAAACATGCATTAGAGCCAAATACAATAGGAAACCTATAAAACCAAGATTTAAAACCACTGATACACCAACCGACATTAACCAAACTATACATTTAGATATTTATACTAATAGCAAAAATAACTTTATCAGATTTATTGACAAGTTTTCCAAGCACGCAATTATATTCCATTTAGAGGATATGAATTAATTTTAGCTCATGCAAGCCAAGTTGTCTCTGTGGAATATGTTCCCCATGCTTACCAAAGGTGAACATTACCAACTTTATTAACGTATTACCCAGGTAAAATAAAGAGCACTACTCTCAACTCTTGTCTTGGGTTTTAGTAAACTTAATAAAGATTGGATTTTGGCAATTTCAAGTGAAAGGAATGGGAACATGGGATGATTGGTTTCAACATCGCTCTGAATTGACACTTCTAGATCCTGAAGAGTTTTTTCATATGATTCCAAATCGATTACGTGGATTAGTTTGAGAGTTCCGATTTGTAGCTCAGCGGTTCCTCAGTTAGAGTAGTCCAAAATTTGTACCTGTGCAGAGCAAAAATTTACAATCAGTCTGGAAAGAGGATATTAACTTTTAATGTTATTTTTATGAATTCTGTATTGACGGTTTTAGATTGATCTTATTTAACTATTCCTTTTTTATATGTAGAGGATAATTTAGACCCTAAACGCTTGTTGATCTTGACAAAAATGATCTCACCCGGTGTGTAAGTTTTTATAGACTGCTTTTTTTATTTAGATAACTGGGGTTAGCTTCTTGTTTTTCTCTTAGCCTGGATATGTTATCTTGCCAAGCCTGTTCGTAGATTTCGGGATTTACGCTGACGTTTCGACCAAAAAATACCTCAAGTGGTCTTTTACCCGTAGTCGAATGTACTGAAAAATTATACTCATAGACTGCTCTGTCCAGGAGTTCGGGAAGAGTTCTATGAATGCCATCTGCCTTAAGGCAACGAATTATTTCTGTTAGGGTGGAGTGGAAACGTTCCATCTGCCCATTAACTGAACTAGGATAAGGCGGAGTTTTGAATATTTGGATATTCAGTTGGTCATTGACCATAAAATTAATTGAGGAGGAATTAAGGGATTTTTTGTTATCTATCAGTATAATTTTGGGAATGCCAAATGAGAAAAGTAGTTCTCGCAGAGGTTCTTTGATGTCCTTAACCGTTTAGCATTTTCGCTTGCGCATATTTAGAGAACTTGTCAATAGCGGTTAATACTAGAAATTTCTCAGTGGAATAAATATCTATATGTAAAATTTCACCGGGATATTGAGGGATTGGAGTCTATTTAAGTTCAGGTTTATTGGGATGTCTATCATATTTCTGTTCCTTACATGTAGTACACTGCCTAACTAAATTGTTTATCTTGGCATTAATTTTTGGAAAATAGAACTTTTCTAGCAGCTGAATTTTATTTTCCCGTTTGAGTAAACTGAATTTTGTAATTTTTAAAATGTGAGGGGTATAACTGTTGGATTTTCCCCATTATGTAGTCATTTTTTTACGCTTGGGTTTAGGTATCTCTTGAATAAGGAAATCAGGTCATCTTTGGTGTATTCCGGCTGTGTAAATGTGTGTCTATAATAAGTGGGAAAAGGGATGCTAAACTGATAGTCGGTAGTCGTACCTGTTGTAATTATAAGTTTATTTTTGAAGACATTTATGGGTGTTTCAGTGGCTGGGATCAGATAACGGGCTGAGCTTTCAGCGCTATGTTGGGTACCGGTTATTGAATTCACTGAGGTTTTTGGGGGCCTGGAAGGTCATCTGCTACTATATTCATCTTGACTGGTTTGTACTTCAGTTCATAATTATACTCATCTAGTATCGCCTTCCACCTTTTTAGCTTGCTGTTATTATTTTTACTACTCAAAGCGTAGATCAGTGCTTGGTGATCTGTGAATATTTGAACCTTTGCTGTGCCGTACAAATAATTCCTTAATGAATTTAAGGCCCAGATAATTTCAAGCATTTCTCGCTCATTGGTAGCATACCTAATGCTCTTCTGTCTTATTTAAAGTTCGGCATATAAAGGTAATGGGTCTATCGTTCTGTGCCAGCACTGCTCCAATTGCGTAATTTGAAGCATCAGTAGTAATTCTTTGCTAAAATCAGGGTAAGTGAGAAGCAAACGGTTTCGCCAAATTCCCGTATCCCTTGATGAAGCGGCGATAATAGCCTGAGTGACCGAGAAAAGAGCGAAGATCTTTCAATGTTTTAGGGCAGAGAAATTCTACTATCGCCTTTAGTTTTGCTGGGTTCGTTTTGATTCCATTTGCAGAAATAACGAATCCTAAGAATTCCACTTCTTTTTAAAAAAAAATGAGCTGAACTTTTAAATTCGCATTATCTAATGTTTGGAAAACCTTCCTTAAATTCTTATTGTGTGTAAGTTGTCGTCAATATAAACAAAATATCTTTTGCCGATGTGTTCCCGTAAAATATCGTCTAGTGCTCTTTGAAAGATGTCCGGTGAATTTTTCAGACCAAAAGGAAGTCGTGTGAACTCATATTTGCCGCTGTTCACTGAGAAAGCAGTTTTCTCGATGTCCGACTCATCCAGCGGTGGGCCCCCGCCCAATTACCAAGGCTTCGCCCTTTAATGACGTTGTCTAATAATGAACGGGGGCAGAGCAAAGTACTGGTCTTATCGTAATCATCTTTAGATGACGCTACCGAAGGTTGCTACTACTCGATCAGTCACAAGTTGCCGGTCATAGGTCTTGTTGGCGGCTGGACCACCAGTAGTCCCTACCAGGACTTAAATCACGGTACCATGGGAGTCAGGAGCCCCCGGATCTCGGTCCGGGAATGACTTGAAGAGGTAGGCCCCCTTGTGGGAGCGTCATGGTGGCTGTGGTTTAAACCCAAAATCGCGGGAAGGGTCTTCCTTTGGTTGACCCAATGTAGAGTTGCAATAAGTACTGGGTGCTGCGACCCTAAGAGCAGTAAGAAGTTTTAGGTTGGCCTCGACTCACACCAAGGGTGGAACTTGTGCCGGCAACACAGTTCCGAATTGGTATCACTGGATTAACGGAGAGCGATGGCATGGCATATCCTTGCTCCCATGGATGTATAGGCATCCCGTGGGATAAGGCCTTACGGCGGGTGTCCACGTAAGACACAAGAGACGTTCCTTCAGCGGTATTTGATGAAAGCCGCTTTTAATTACTTTCAATTACTGAGAATAACTTACTTTGGCCCAATTGCGCTAGCACTTCGTTTATCTGGGGTATCGGGTATTTATCTGAAATGGTGATGGTGTTCAATTTCCGATAATCGACGACCATTCTATACCTTTTTTCTCTGGATGAGTCAAGTTTCTTTGGCACTATCCATATGGGAGAATTGTAGGGGGACCGTGAAGGTCTTATAATGCCGCCTCTCAGTAGTTGGCTAATTTGTTTTCCTATTTCATCTCTCAGGGCCATGGGATATGGATAAAACTTTGAGCATACTGGTGTTTCCGAGGACGTACGAATTTCAGCTTTCACGGTGGTAGTGAAAGTTAGCCTGTCATCGGGTTCTGTTAACAAGTTTGGGAATTGTTGAACTAACTTATTAATTTGGGTTTTTTTGCTGAATATTCATGTGGTTTGTTTTTAAATTTATTTTGTTAACTGCCATATAGGCGCGCTGCTTTATTCTGATAGCATGAAAGGACTTTGGAGTAGGTAAGAGAAACAATTTGATATTCGTGTCTTTGAGACCGAACAAATTAACAACAGTAAGGTGACTTATTTTAATGTTACCGCCTATAGAGTTCGCGCAGAAAGGTTGTGCATGAGGTATGGGTTTTGAAACAAGACCTGACTGAATGTAGTTTGTTTTTTTTTTTATAATGAACGCGCGCTCAAGGGGTTTGAGTACCCTTAAGGTGATTTTATACAGCACGGGCAAAGGAAATTTAGGGAGGAAGAAAAGAGAGGTACCGATGAACATTGTTTTTAAATGTTTGAAAGTTATAACGACCGGGAAATACAGAGATCGGCAGGGCATTCCATAAGCGAGTTGTACGGCTTAGGAACGAATCACGATATTTTAGAGTACGTCCGAAAATGGGCTTGAGGGTATACTGATGAGCATTCATAGCGAGACGGGTGTTACGGTTGAAAGTTTGAATGGGCGGAATGGTACTGGCGATTTCAGTGGAGCACTGGTGGTGGAAATAGCGATAAAACAAAGTGAAACACGAAACATTTCGTCGGTGTTCGAGGGTGTCCATTGACTGACTGATATTAGTATCATCAATAAGTTTTATCGCACGGTTTTGAATCCTATCTAGCAGGTGCAGAGATGTTTTAGGAGCACCTGACCGGATGTGGGAGTTGTACTCCAATTTTGGGCGGATGAATGCCTTATATATTGAGGCCAGATCAGAGGGGCCTCATCGCTTGAGGAAACCTAGACATTTCGCAGGATTTTTGGCGACATCAAATATGTGGTCATTCCAACGTAAGTTGTCGTGGACACACATACCGAGAATGGAAAGTTTTTCGGTTTCGACGATGCAAGTGCCATTCATGGATAATGGCTGGGTGTTTAAATTTCGCTTTAACGACAGCAGTTCTAATCAGTATCTATGAGAGTTTGTAAAATTTGTCCACTTTTCGTTCTGCACTCGAAATAGGGCAGTGAGGAACGATTTAAGCTAAAAAATGATTGTCCGTGAAATCGATGGGTTGTTGTTGTATGTCATTTGGATTTCCAAACATATTGTGAAAGTGACTGGTCGTATTTGTTTTCTTCAGTATCTAGAACACGTTCGTAATAAGCTGCATCGTTACTTTATGGTTTTACGTGAAAATTTATTTCTTCCTCTTGATATTGTATTCGCTGGTATGGATCTAGTACTTGTTGGTCCTGATCTTCAGTTTGGTTTCCTTGGTGATTTGCCTGAGTTTTCTGCGGTTCTATATGGAAATTCCTCTGGTGTTTAATTGGCACTTGCGCCTGTTGTGTAGATGGCGCGGACCTTTTTCCCGTTATGTTACGGGGTTATTGAGACCTATTCGTATAATTCACAGCTCTCGTTTGGACACTGATGTCCATTGGAACTGGTCTTTGTTGAGGTTTGGGTGCCATGGGACATGGTGGTATAGTCTGTTGGGACTGATTGTTTGTATAATTCGGAAGGGCTTTTCTGTACATGACATGTTGTTGCTTAAATTGTGGAACTTAAGATATCTGAGGAAAGAAAACTGGTTTATTTTCAGGAGGACTTTTGTGTATGCTGTTTTTCCGTGGAGGAAGTGGAGGGATAACTTGGTTATGAGATCCACGGGGTGAACCAGAGTGTGAGATGGCATATTGAGTCCTGTAATTCTGGTTCTCAAGGTTTAAACATAAATGTAGTGCTTGAAGTACGAGTAAATCGGTTGGTTCTTTTATGCCAAGGAGTCTTGGCAGATCGCCTTTCAGACCTCCGATGAACGTGTCTAAGGCTTTGTCTCTGTATGTTTGTGTAAGGATATTTAGTGACTCGTTACCGATCTCCATGCTTGTTTAGAATCAATGATAGGTGTGCATATACCGCATGATATAACTCTTGGATTGTATGGTTCCCTAGAACCAAAGATGTTATCTGGTATTCAAGGGTTGATAAGTTGCGCTTATCAGCATAATGCACCGTTAGACAACGAGCTATGCACTTCCAGTCTATCGGGGTATTATACGACTCTAATACTACATCGGCCTGGCCAACTATTTTATTGCGAATGACATTAAGGATCCCATAATACTTGGGCGTTTCTTTTTTTCTTTCGTCTAGTTGTAGGATTCGGTCTACGCTTTTCTTCCAGGAGTTAAATGCTCCTGGTTGGCCAGTGAAATCCTTCAGACAACCAACCACATCGGGTATTTGGTCCAGCTCACCGATATGTTGCTGAAATTCTGGATTGATCGATTGGTCTACACCAATAAAATGGTCGGAAGAGGGTTTATGAGCGATTGAATAACTTGTCTTACTTCATTTTGATGGGCGCGAGTTACTACGCCTGTAAATAAGGCTTCTAAAGCCTCATTAGTAAGAACTCCACCAATATTGGGTGGATGTGCTCTTGCGGCTTGGGGATTCGATTCAGGAACATATAGGACAGGGAGTCTAATAATATTGTTGGCGTTTGCGATTTCAAAACAAAGGGAATTTAGAATTACCATAGTTGAGGGGTGTTATGAATGTTATTACTTATTCTAGCACTCAAAAATTTGCACTTTTTATAGATATTAAATGTATGTATTGCGTGTATTTAACGTAGTTGTATAATATGGTTTAAATTGATTAATTTGTTTTTATTTAATATACTACTCTTATTTTATTCAATTTCACTTTAATTTAGTTTTAGATTTAGTTTGCTAATTATTATTTCTTTAGTTTCAATAAATTTATATTCTATTTTCTGACTTTTCACTTTTATTTTAATATAATTTTCTTCTTAAATAGACTTAGTTTCTAAACTTACAAAACTACGTGCAGACAATACATTGGTCCTTACTTTTTCGGGATCGTGATGTGGCTACCGTACAACGCTTCCTTTTCCTCCGGTAGACGAGTGATAAGCTGCTACCGGCTACCAAGCCGCTCTTGATGATCCTTTGTTAAGTTCACCTTTCACCACACTCGCGACGGACACCACAGGAGTTTTTTTTCGGTATTTTAACAGTCTGTTAAGCGGCGAGAATCAGTTAAAATATTATTTATTTATTTATTTAAAAAAAAATCAACTTTATTTCACCGAATTAAAATTAAGACTAAATTATTACAAATGATGAACTTAAGATCTAACCTAGGCTTCAAGCCATTGCATCACCTAATGCTTCTCAGGTAACGGATGTCAGGTGAAATACTGCACTTTTGTTTATTTACTTTGATGCTGATTTTGCAGAACGGCAAACGTGTGTAAATTGAAGAAGCGTGTGCGTGGGAAAGTTTTAGTTGGAATTTTCACATAAGAGTCATTAACTTACACAAATGCGAGATGCTATACCTGTCAGTAATTATATATATATGAGATTAACTTCTAGAAATATCAAAATAAAATTGTTATCTCCCATCCGCGAAAACATTAACCTTTTAAAAGAAATTTCCGCTATCTGCTTGCGATGTTGCCTCCTCGCTGTTCAGGGGAAGATAAGCAAATGCTTGATCAATATACAGAGAGAGAGAGAGAGAGAGAGAGAGAGAGAGAGAGAGAGAAAGAGAGAGAGAGAGAGAAATCGCTGGGGTTGTTGTTTGACTTATTTGGATTTGGAGGTTTTTCGCGATTCAATATTTTTGGAGACTTAATTTAATATTATTTTTTTTCTAAGTGTGCTTGTAATATTTTACCAATCAATTGAATTTAGTTGCTGGGTTTTTTTTACGTAAAGTTTCTAACAGATTTATAAAAAAAATTGTTAATATATCTAAATATATAAATGATTGTTAGGGACCAACAGTCAGCTTTCGGCAGCTTTTCGAAAACACAGTAGCTTTCCCTTCTTTTGAATGTCAGCTATAAAGATTCTACTTATTCAAAGCAATTTTCTACTGCTCGTACAGTTTCTTGTATTTCTGTAAATCTACCTTTGGGGTATGCGTGCTGGTGATTTGGAAATAAATCTTTATTGATTAAGTTTCGCGTTTGAGATCGCATCATTTTCATAAATTTAAAGTATTCAAGCGTACGCAATTTAGGCGTACCTATCTGCATTCTTACTGCGCTGCTTTTGGGGTTGGGTAAATCAACGTACCTGGAGGTCGCCCTATGTTGGAAATCTTAACGTTTGTATCGAATATGCAGTTGAATTGTTTTTAAGCCGGGGATGTCTTTGAGCTCTAATATTATGAATCGGCCAAACATTTATTGATTATCTTAGGAGTCTTGGAAAGTTTTGGACTCTCGATATCGAGTGCTGTATCAAATAGGATCCACTAATTTTCTGAAAAAGCTTTTACATACAGTTTAGCTAGAATGCAGGTTCTTGGTTTATCCCTTTTTAGTAATTGTTTTCGTTGTATAGTAGATTGATGGGTAATCCACTGAGTTCCTTTTTTTCAGTTTCGTAAAGCTTTTGGGTGATATAAAGACTTTCCTTCTTTAGAAAAGCTTTTAGATTGTTTGTATTACACTACTCGGTATAGTGCAAACCTATATGACTTTCAGGATTGTTTCTATTGGTTATTAAGGTGTTGCTGCATAGCCGATCTCGTCTAAATCATTATTCGGAACTATGTATTTTTATTTTGCAAGTCTGTAATGAAAGCGGAATTCTACATTCTCTCCAGTGTACATACAAATGTACATATAAGAAGAAAGAATATTTTACCGAGCTTCTTCTTTTTCGATAATTTACCAGTCACCAATGGGTTTGTGCAAATTAGAAAACAGATAAACTTTTAGATGTCAAGTAAATCATGTTTGGGGCTACACGCGAGTTCTTGGTCTCGTCGGAGTGTCCTTAGCGTGGATTAGATTAAGTCTCAGGTTATCACATGTATCTTGAGAACGCGTTTATGATAGCTTTACCTTTACGGTTCCCCAAACGTCACGAACTGCCTTGTCTTGTTGTTTGACAGCTCGTCTATCTGTGCGACTTTTAAGGCATTCCTGACGACCTCATTTAGAGATCCTGAGATTTGGAGAACCAATGGGTCATTAAGTAATCGGAGCGGTCCTTTTAGCAACATTACTCTTCTTGAATCTGGTATGACTTCGATTTAGAAGTAGTTGCGCTTTTTTCTTTTTTGGGGTGTATTGCATGGATTGAGATATTATTTAACAACTTAGTATTATTTGACTTTACCAGCTTAACCTGGACGCGGTTAACACCACATGGAGGTTAAGGATGATAATATTTGCTGACTTTGCAAGCTTGGATCATTATTTCTGACATTTCTTTAACTTATAACTACTTATTCGCTTAACTTTCCAGAATAATTCCAGAAACTAATTTCTTTCACTGATTTCAGCGATAGATTCGATACAGCCAATGAGCTTAATCTAGGCAAAGTTCATTCACATGGCGATTTTCTCGAACGCGTATTCTGCTGGTTTCATTAGTATCAATATTATTTAATAGAAGCAAGGTGTCCAGTATAGGCGGTTGTGGAAGCCGACAGTGCTTCAGGAGTATCAAAACATTTTGCTTTCTCTGAATTCCAAGTGGTGAGGATGTACTAGTTGCTGGACTGATGATTTTCGTTTTGGCAATGATTATATTCAGCCCGACGGCATTCGTTTTTTTTGTTCACATTGACAACTATATTTTCACACGCTTGATTTGATATGGTTCTAATTGTTTTTCAGCTCAATAAATTTGAACAGATTTTTTCAGTTATGTCATACCAAGGGCCCAAATTAGTGGGAGTCCGTTGCCATGTATCATACGGGCACATGTCATCAGCTTTGAGAACAGGTGCTAGATTTTAAATAAATGTAAGAGTCCAGTAAACTTGTTTAGTTCACTCACATTTGTATTTAATGCAAAGTAATAATTATTTTACATACTTACGTGCGTACATATGTACATATATATTTGCACCCTGGGGAGAGGCAGCAGTGTCAAACAGTGACAAGATCCACAATGCTTCTATTTTGGTATGTTTATCGACAAAAGACTGGCTTACTTTCTTGTGTTCGATTAAGATTTATTGTATTTCGATGGCATCCCTGTTGAGATTAGTCCATCGTTATTATTTCGTTTTCCACCTCATTCCAGAGTATTTTCTGTCTGGGTAGAAAAATGTAGAATGAAACGTGATAACGTATTAAGTCAAAAAGTCAACTTTGAATAAGTAAAAACTGTTGCCTCCCTTCGCGACGTGATAATAAAATAAGCTCCAAAAAAAGAAAAATTAAAAAATATTTGTAGCTCAAAGAAACAGTAAATATCCAGCACATACATATGTATGTATTAAGTATGGGTATGAATAAATACAGTGAAGGTATTCCATTCCTCTAACGCAATTAATGTCAAAGTCTACTCGATTTCCTTTATGAAGCAATCCAAACTACGGGTGGTAAATTAAAACAAACGGCCAACGCGTCCTAGAACATTTGTCAGTTGTCAAGCGATGGGGGTGACTTTTATCCACTTGTATTTTCCCTTGTGCTGTTCAATGTCAGCGGCATTTGTATCATCCATGGCATGGCACTGTTGGTGACAAGAAAACAAAATTAGTTTATCCCAAATATTTGCAGCAGGAACTGAACGAACGTATTGTAGTTTAATATATGTACATATGTACATACTTGTACGTTCCCGTATCTTCGTGGCTTTAATTTTTATCAGCAAATTCGTTGTGAAACCCAGACAGGTCAGGGAAATAAACTTCAAATACTTAAAGATGTACGATAAATTTTGTTCACTATAGATTAATAAAGACATTTTTTAATTTATTTCATATATCTGTACGCAGTATAAAGCATGTAAAATACCCTTAACTTCTAAATTAGGAAATTCGAAACATTATTATTCACGTAAACGAAATATATGTCCAAGCTGTTATTGGAGAAGGCACATTTAAGTGCCCTTATTTATTCGTTAGATATCCATAGTAGAAATAAGAAATGTTACACCGTTGTGGTTTATCATAAATTGCTCCTTCATAAGAAACATGAATTTCTAGATATGTTACAATAGAATATAATCCTCGTTTACCATGTATGTATGTATGTCCATACAGCGTTAAGCTCAGTGCTACCGTACACCGAAGTGACTTGTAAGCACCACCATCGGCACAGAGCTGTTCATTATAAATATAGTATGTCTCAAGAATTTGCGACCGTGAAATGATATTTTTCTTCTTAGGCGATAAATAAACAGAACCCTGAAAACTACGAATAGGATCCCAAAGTCATCAAACTTGGGGTTCGCTAGAAGAGGGGGGAGTGGATAAAGTTAATTTGTATACACAAATATATTATATAACACATGTAATTACATCTAAAAACATAAAATTTACATACAATAGATATTTATAAGGATGATTTACTTAACATATGTTTTGGTCTAAAGTTAAGAACGCTTATAAGCTGAATCTGAAACACCTTAACCTGATTTCTATACAGATATTTATTAATTTTACTTATAGAAAAAGAACTTTGAATCAAAACTAATAAATATGATTATTGAATGGAAATGTGCCACTTAAGTTAAAATATCATAATATTATAGTTATTATGTAAAGTACCAGCAATTGCAAAGGTAAAATAAAATTACAAAGTTTTATTTAATTCAGCCAAAATAGAAATATATAAATAATCCTTTTTTAAAAACATCTTTGTAAGCAATATTTGATGTTTTTATTTCTGGAGCTAAGATACATACCTAAGTATACATACATAGGTACTCGTATATAATTTGCTGGCTCAAGAGAAAGTAACGTTCAGATGACCGTATAGGAGACCACTGGTCGACTTCTTTATCGTCATAGCAAGCTTACATGAAACTGTACTCAGTTAAATTGAAATGGAAAATTACTGGTAATGAGTTGTATTCGTGGTATAATCACCGTTTCGCCTGCACAACCATTAGAATTTACCACCGTTTTTCTTAAGTGAATTTAGATATTCTTCCGGCTGAACAGTGGAGTTATATCACCTAAGTTTTGTCAATTTGAAATATTGTAGAATGATGTCGTTAATTTGAACCAGTTGGCGGCTTAATGCATTCATGAATTTATCTTATGTGGTATTTGTGGAACATATCAAAAAAATCTCATTTTTTCTGTCTATTTTGCAATATATGGATGTGGACGATATGTGGTTTCAACAAGACGGTGCCGCGTGCCATACAGCCCATGAAAATATTCAAGTACTGCATGAGCCATTTCCTTGTCGTATAATTTGCCGTTTTGGTGATCAGAAATAACCGTTAAAATAATAATGCTTCCAAATAATGTTTCTTCGAGCTTTTTGGCAAGACCAACGAGCAATAGCCTAACTCTGTCGTTAAAATATTTTTAGGTAATCTCGATCTTAAAATACCAAAATATATGTATATGGTAGCATAATCGGAAAATGCAGCTCCATCGGAAATCAGGCGAATACTCTGTCGTAGCAAATGTTGCGGAGATCTCAGACGCCACATAACCTTCCTGATCATTTATCCCCAGACCGTCCAGGAGAACGAGAACAGCCCGTAAGATCTACGAGCAATAGAGTATGGAAGAACATCGGCTTCTCCGGAGAAATAAGAATGAGCATAAGGAATAACGTTCGAAAGCCTTAACAGAAGGTAAAAATAACACCTCAAGTCCATAGGTGCCGAGCAGAAAGCTATCAGATTGAGCGGTAAAATTTTGAACAGAGTCACTGATGATATTGGAAAACCAATATGCAGGGTATTAAACGACGGTTACGGCCCAAAATCTTCTGTAAGGTAGAACGAAATCTTATATTCCCGTCCAACTGACCAAAATGAAGCTGAGATGTCATAACAAAACTGCTGAGCTATTTAAGTGAGGTACCTAAATAAATACGTCTGCTTTTCGTAAAAGTAGTACAGCGGATAGAGAGAAAAAGAAAGATCTTTGTACTCAATGGTTATTTCGTTCCATGGGTGGCATTAAACATAAAAAGGAGGAGAAAGGAAAAATTGTTTTTTGTAGTGGTTTGAAACTCAGGTGTATTTGATTTCGATATTCGCTATCCATGGGTGGTAGTCCGAATAGGACGGAGAGTTTTTTCTTCACTCAGAGTGATTGGAAGGTTATAATTCGCACTAATTTTTTGTTCTTGAAACTCTACAACAGACAAATCTACGTGTCAGTGTTATGCCGTCACACGCAGAATTTTTCTGTCTGAGTTCCAATTACACAAATGAAAAACTTTAAAGACTTGTCATGGGCAAGATTCGAACCTTGACCCTCCGAGGGAGAAGCGATTGCTAGTACCAAACATTTCAAAAACAAACTGTATTATAAATTATTATTTCTTAAAAGTTCTAATTAGTAAGCCCGGACGAATTAAGATTGCACGTGTGATCGAAAACGTTGTACTTCCCTTACGGTGAAAGAAGTTTTATGATATGGGGCTGTTTTTCCCATTATAATTTTGGGTTAAAGAGATCTTGACTCACGAAAAATATGTAGAAATGCTAGAAAACGTCAAGCTGTCGAAGATAAAATGTCGTTGGTTTAGAGGTTCCAACAAGATGTGTAACGACCCCAAACTCATCTCGAAAAAAATTAAATTTGCAACCATGCATACGCCTGCACTATGAGACGCGACGAGAAAAGAGTACTTTTGCAGAGAAAAAAAATTAACAAGCGACAAAAGAAGCTCGGATTGCCATAACATAAGCTCGTGAAGAGCAGGAAGATTCATTCGATGAAATGTTTGGTCCTAGTATCAATGCTTAATGAAAAATAAGTTTAAACATTGAACTTACTAAACAAAATTATCTATATCATTTCTCGAAAAATAACTTCAAACTCCTTTTTTGGCTTTTCTGAACCGGTAAACAAGATTTCTGAGAAACTATTCGTCCGACTGACCCAAAGTTTTGTGCATCATGTTCGTAGATGATGATCTTAGTGAACTAATATGTTAGCTCAGGGCAAAATACATACTCCCATCCTCTTTATACAATACAAAAAAAAAAACACACGAATTTTTTTTTAATTTTCCAGCATTTTGCGTGTCGATTTTATAGTTTTAAAGCAAGCGCACTCCTGCAGCAGGAATTTAAAACAAATTTTGTTAGTTAGTTTAAGCACATATGTACATGCATACATATGTATCGCTGAAATCGTTCAATATATCACGTGAAATAACACACCCTATCAAATGACCAACAAACTATTGTCTAAATTATCCGCCGAAGATAAAAAAAAAATGCTAAGGGAAAAAGGAAAGATCGTAAAAAATGGCAACAAAGTCGTGCTCCACAGCATAAATCACGCTTGAATAACCTGTGTAACTTGCTGAGAGAGACCATTAAAAACTGCAGATAGCATGCAGTAGAAACTTATTTGGAAAGTTTGACAGCAAAAACGGAATCTAATTATTCGCTTTGGAAAGCATTAAAAGGTACTAAATAATACTCATCTGTAAAAGACCTCTATGTCCTTCGACACGTTCCGTGACATACCACCAAGCGACATAAGGCCAAATTCCAGCATTTGGCTTTAATTTCACAAACCGGCATAAGGCCAAATTGTTTTGAGACCAAATACGTTTCAATGTACTATTAAGATATAGGCACCTGCCAGACATATTTCGTTCAACGCTAAAATTGAGATAAGAATAACACTGATATGTGCGAATCGAGCGAAGTGAGCCACCCACCCCACAGCCTCGCTTATAGGCGCCTGGCTGACAGTTGTTGACATACCCCTAGTGGAGCGACGAAGTTGCGTGAGCGGCTAAACCCTGCGGAGAAAAGGGTGAAAACCTGTTAGCGAGCGAGGGGAGTCACCCACCTCAAACAGTGGAAAGTGACATAAAGCTTAATTGGCCTTACGTCGCTTTGTGAAAGTGACATAAGGCCAACTGCTGGAATTTGGAAAATTTTAAAATTTTAAAATTTGGCCTTATGTTGCTTGGCGTTATGTCACGGCAACCCTTCGACAGTGAAGAACTCATCCACAATATCAGCAAATCGGGAGCGATAAACAATTACACGATGATAAATTCAACGCTAACGTTTGACAATCAACGGCACTGTCGTAATCAGTAGAACTAATTAAGAGCATATGACCATATGATTTACAGCTGATTTATTATATAAACACAGTATCGCCGAGGTTTCTTGCAAGGAGTAAAGCAATTTGAATTTATTCGAATTGAGACTTTGGAATTGCAAAAGCAAAATTTATAAAGTTCAACAAATGTCAGCGTATTTTATTTCTCTATTCCCACAGAAATCGACCGTGAAGTGGATCAACTATTCACTCTTGCTGAGACTCCATCTCCAGCATTATTTCTCGACGTTCCCTATGTTCAGAACAATAGCCATTTAAATTTTAACAGACACGCAACACAAACACATTTGTTTAAGGTGGGCGCTAAGGCAGCAGGAGGTGACATGGTAAAATGCTTAAGCTCATTTGCAAGATTGACGGATCGGAGAAAAGTATGACTGATAAATGGAGCCCCTTCTGCGTTTTTCCAATTCACCCGCGTAACTACACCAGATATAGAGACTTCCTCAACCCCCTCGCGTACAAGATCTTGTCCGACGGATTGTGTGAATTCCTGAAACCATTTCTCACCGATCAATTGACCACATCTTGACATTGTGACAGATAGTGAAGAAAAAGCAAGAGCATTCTTCGCCAGTAAAGGTCGTAAGCAATCTACCCGAGTTTTTTGATACCATCCAGTATGAGAATACTTAGCTTCATTGAATCAAAGGATTCTCAGCACTTGAAAGAATAAACCAGTTAGATTTCTCTTTCTTGAGAACAACTTTGTTTTGCAAGTATTGACTGAATTGATCTAATATTGTTTGCGCTAGGCACGATCCAACAACATTTGCATAGGTTTGAGCGTAGTCCCCGTCTCGTATGAGTAGATAATTCCGCTGTTCTTTTTGGGATTCAAAGAAGAGAACACAAGAAAAAGAATTGAATCTGTCAAATGCAAAAGCATTAACGGTAATAGTTTTAACCACCATAAATTAAGGAAGGTGCGGAAGGAATGCAAATACGTGGGAGAAATGTCCAGTATTATCTAACATACATATATGAGAATTTATACGCATTACATATTTCAACAGTTAATAAAATAAAAAAAGAAGATAAGTTATTAGAAGGCAGAAAATTTCATTTAGCTCACCCACTTATATTGATTTTGGTTTTGAATTGAGTTAAGAGTAGCACTGACTACATTTATAATGCCTTCTGAAGTTAAAAAAATCATACATGATAAGGACGTTTCTACAGAAATCGGGCAAGTCAATAAAATAAATATTATTATCAGGAGAAAGAGGTGGATGAAGGGAGTACAAGCATTATCAATGTAAGAAATATTTCAAAAGATGTTGAGAAAGTCAGTATGAATATATATAGCTCTTGAAGTTCCGAGAAAAGCAATACACCCACTTATAAAAACAAATTATGGAGATATGTATTATTTCAATCTTCAGATAAAAATATCCTTCTATTGTTTTAAAGAATAACATAACACTGCGGACTTGAGAAATTTGATATGGGTTTTTAAATAAATGAAAATTATCTAAAGTATTATAAAACGTCGAATAATAGATATTATTAGCTTAATCTGTTTTAGAAAGTTTGGACTAAGATTACAATTTAATCTTACGCTACATCTCGGTATTTCTAAATGTAAATCGAATTAGAATTTTTTCGGCCTGATGGTACACGAGCTCAATATTTATGGCACAATCTAGACCACTTTTCCGTAGTAATCTTTCCATCTTACTCTTGCTTTTTGTATAGAATATAAATTCTCTATTACAAATAAGGTAGTGTTATATTTGGTATTTTTGTAAACTTCACATACGAGTATGTGTTATATTGGTCGCGAAAAATGGAAGCATAATAAACAGTCAAAATTTGTTTGCGTTTGGAAAATATTAATAACTCTTCACGCAATTTACCTTTTTACATTAGTATGATATATTTTGCAACAAGTTATGCCTGGCTTTGTTAATTTCAATCATAGATATACGTATTACATATGTATCAATATAAAACTTGTTCAAAAATGCTACAAGAAATATTTCTTTACAAGACTTACGTGCGGAAAGGGTGTTTTTTTAGAAGCTTTATGGTTTTTTGATCAACCCTTCACGGATCCTCAAATTTTTTTCCTCAGCCAGATTAGTATTAAGAATGACCCTGCAGGTAAAATCTTAGGTTAGGAGATACGCAAACAACTAATGAGTTGATCTATTGATACAGTCTTGTCCGCAGTACCTTTGTTATTCTAAAACATAATAATTTACGAATAGGAATCAATAAAAATAAAGAAAATTAATAATAATTTACGCTACGTGAAAATCGTTCATTTTAAAAACAAGAATGTTGCCAAAAAATAAAAAAATGTGACAAAATCAAAAGAATTGACCATTGAAATTAGTCTGCAGCACTTAAACAGCCCTAACACATGATGTATTGTACTTGCTGCGTCGGACAAACAAAACTGTTGCATTTTTTGCATTTGGCCGAATGTTTGTTGGCGGTGAGTCAATACGGACACATGTGACATCGGGTACGTTTACGTGATTTTACTTCAAACGCCCGTACATTTACACTAGGCAATGCATGCCATCGATAGTTATCAGCAGCATTCGTCATTTGTTGCATCAAACTAATAAGCCTGCTACCTGCTGTTGTACCCGAAGGTAGATGCGGCCGAACCACCATTAGCGCGCTGCATAGCTCCCATGCTTTAGAAAGATTCGACTTTCTTGAATAGGTTTGTTTTTTGTGTTTATCGTTGGAAACCGTTCGTAGTTGATAATGTACGCGTTCAGTGCAGATAGATTTGTCCAACTTGTACTAAAATAATGTGACTGCCCACCGTTTTGTTTTCTGTTTGCACGTAAATGTACTCATCATCATGCACGCACGATGATTTGAGGCTTCTTATTGCTTTCGGTACTCACTTATTTGGAATGGTGTACTGCGCTCAACAGTAAAGTAAGTCAATTTTGGGCACATAAGAGGACATCGTGATGTGATTGTCGTGACCGAGCAGGAATTCAGAACACTGTACCGGGTTCTTTTTACATCCATCATGTTTGGCGGAATGAACTTTTTATTTTTCCGAAAAGTACCGGGAATGGTTATGTGTTCCTTCCACAACTGTACAGGCAACTTGTGCAATGTAAAGAAATTATCGCAAGTGACTGACTGTTCTGCTTTTGAGTCCACGTATCACGTCTAACATCAATCAATTGTTTTGGTTGATCCAAGCTCCAGTGTTTCGAGCTTTACCTAAATACAGTTGCACTCACTTCGCTATGCATACGCATTCTTAGAATCGCATCAATCCCAAATCTTCAAGCCATAGCGACCTGGTTTGCTTGATATGTAGTGATATGTATTGAGTGATTAGTGTTCGATCCCGAAAACTGATAAGTTGCTTGTGGACTGTAGCGTATATGTACAAGTATGAACCCAACGATCCCAAACATCACGTATCGGAGCCAGTTTATTTCGTACACGACATTGAACACGGTCATTTTTGTCATAAAATCGTAAGCACAGTGTGATTCTTTTGAATTTCCTCAGAGACATTGTGTTTTTGAACTTGGATCGGCCTGAATCGTCATTCCAGAGCTCTTCAACATGTTCGCCATACGAACGGAACATTCTAGCGTACAACAAAAGCCCGAAGTATCCGCGAAGTGTTATTATATATATCGATTCCCATTGGTACTTGTGCCGACGAACTCCTTGCAAATTGTTCATTTGGAGAACCATTTCCTGTATTGGATTGATAAACAAATCAAAAGCACACATCGGGTCTAGGCACTTTTCAAACGAAATGGACGTCAAACCTGAAAATGAAATACCAAATACAAACTAATCGACAGCGGCAATTGCAAAGGTGTGCATACCACCAGGTATGTTAATGATGCTTGCTGTGCTTTCGTGACCTCGGCGCACTGCTGGATCCGAAATGTATTGGATTTTGCCATCTTTCGATTTACATATTACAATTGGATTAACAGCAGCAGCCTCCACCATTGTCTCGTCCACTTTGTATGCACTTCCTCCACTACCACTCGAATAGAATTATGCTTGGCGTTTTTTACGAAATCACTGCATTCAGATTCAGTACTTGTATTCAATGCCACGGTATACATTTATTCTCTAATTTTGGTCCACATTAGCCGAATTGGACGACTCATTTTCAACCAAAACAGACAAATTGTATATGTGTGTAAATACACAGCAGTTTCTTGCAATTTGCACACAAGTGCTTGAACTCATGCGTGCCAATATGAGCCGAAAAAAGGCCAGATCTAGTGGTGCTTGATTCATTTAGTTCTGAAAATATACATAGCGTCATTTTGAATACTATGGCTCACTTAGCGTGTCGAGAAATACTTTTGGTCCAGAACTCGAACCCCGTCCATCTGAGCTATCTACCGGAAATGAAAAACTGCGAATAAATAAAAGTCACTGAAGCACGGCTCTCAACGCCGTCGAGCAAAAAGGTTAATCAAATTCAAACATCAAATTTGATACTAGCCCCATGCAGGATTAACGTGATGACGGTTCATTAAATTGTTTGTAAAGATTACATCCATTTATATTTGAAAATAGTTTCGCGCTATATATCCACACGAGCAATCTTTTGCTCTAAAGCATCAATCGTGGTTGGTTTATAGGCATAAACTAATGACATGACAGAGACAAACAGAAAATAATGTAACGGAGTCAAATTGCACGATTTTGGTGGCCAATTGACAGGATCATTCTTGAAATGACTCTATTGCCAAATCATGTTTTCTTTGCTAATATATGTGGAACACCATCCTGTTGGAATCGCAGTTCTTCCACATTGATGTCACGCAAATTTGACAACGAATAATCGTTGATTATCGTATTGTACTAGTGCCTGTACTATGATGCCGCCGGCGTAAAAGCATCATAAGGTACATTTTTACTGGATGTAATGGCATCTGGTGAACTTATTGATTATTGTCCTCGCTTCAAATATAACATTTCTGCTTGTTACTTAGCCGTTTAAATGAGCCTCATTACTCAACAAAATTTTATTTAAAAAAAAACTGGGTCACCTCCAGTAGATTAGGCCGTGTCACTGAGCACCCTACGCAATAAACGGTCATGTGGCTTTAGCTATTGTACCAATTGGATCTTATAGGACTTGATACCAAGATCCTTACGCAGAATTTTCCAGATAGTGAATGGACAAGCGCCGAGTTGCTGCGAACGATGGCGAATCGATAAATTGAGGTCGCCTACGTTGTATAGTTCAACATAATATGATGCATAAACATATAAATTAAAACATCTAAAGTTCAAATGTTTAAAAAAAACTTTATTTGGGAAGGGTAACTGCCTTACAAAAATTTGCTTAAAAACTGAGTACATATTTCTAAACCTAAGAGCTTAAATACCTAAAATATGCTGAGCAGTTAGCTTCCTGCCGTGGGAACGGATGTGATTAGCTGAAACGGTGTCGTATTATAGTTTGGTGAATACAGTGCTGTTACATTGTGCTTGTTGCTTATGCTGACGGTGTTATTTGAACTTTTGCTGGTGAAACGTAGGTATTATGTATCGAACGTTGCGAACATGATGTGCGAACTTCTGTCGTTGACTTGTAATGTTGTTTATGCTGACGAATCGAATCACTTGTGTGAACTTATGCTGTGTTAACTCCTCCCGTTTTGAGTTCCAACGTTCTCCTTGGACATTTAAAAATATGGAATTTGGTTAAGGCTCATAACTTTGGGTGATTCGGTATATTTTATCCCTTTGGGTATTTCTTCTGCTCTTGAACTTGTTGGTATGAGAAATGAAATGGGTAATGCGGGTAATCTTGGCTTAAAGCATCTGTTTTTAAGCGCAAAGATGGGGACAGCTATTATTATGAATGTTGTTATGCTAAAGTTTGTCATCAGGCCTAGCTGATTCTCTGTCCTCAGGAGGACTATTTCTTGCGTATTATTAGCATGAAGGTCCTTCACTGAGAATTTCTTCGAACGCTTTCTGGGAAGTAACGGCCTGTAATATGGCTGGTAATGGTTTGCATCCGGGGACTTCTTTTGAAGTAAAGTTTTTAACATCTATCATGATACTTTCGTTTACGAAATGACCCGCGGAGATTTGTTGTGACGTTGTTGACAATGATGGAACCATTGTATTAATTTAGTAGAAGAGTTCCTGGTTCTATGCTGGTTACTAGTTTTGGAGTAGGATGCTTGTTGGCTTCTTAAAAGTCTAGGTATACAAGATGTTTTGATCATCGGAACACCTATAATATAGATTATTAACGAGTTACTAGATGCAATTTTTATGGTAGCAAATTCAGTTGCTTCTTTGATGTTTATATATGAAATTTTATTTTTTTCAAACGCTCCTTTTATAATATTGAGTTCCTTATCATCTAAAATAAATGAATTTATTAGACCAGTCTTAGCCAGTCTGTGTTAATTACTTCTTCTTTTATTATTTCTAACTGAACTTTCAAATTTATTGCTAGTTGGTTTCTAAACGTATCGCTATTTTGTTCAAATCTCAAAATTTGGTTATTTACGTTATTGAGTTTATTTATCATCTCTAATACTACTTTGTTTAAAATTACTTGTTTATTATTATTTTGAAGAACATTATTTATTGTTTCTGTTAGGATAATTAAATCATCGTGGTCTGGATTCCTAGCAATCCACTTCCACGTTTTTCCTATAAAATCCAAGGATCTTTTGGCTTTAGGTTTAGTTTGAGTCTATTCAGGTGGGTTTGGATTTGGGAAAGTTCATGGACAAGGAAGGGATAAATTGGATCTCTGTTGGTCAGTCGTGAGTTTATGGTTGATTTAATCTCATTAACTTTTTCCTGATATTCATTTAATGCAATTTAGTGTATTAATCGGAATGTTCCTGTCTGTATTCTTGCGTTTCCCATGTGCCATGCTATTGCCTGCGAATTTGGGTAATCCAAAATTTGAATGCTGCCGAGGCATGGCGTCAGGAGAAATCTGTAAGGACAAATGCTAACTTTTAATGAGGTTTTTGTGGATTACGTTTCCAGATTGGGTTAGGACTGTTCTTGTTTTGCCCTCGTTAAATGTTTTCTTCTTGAACCTGGGGGATAGTTTAGTTCTTAAACGTTTGTTAATCTTGACATAGATAGTCTAACCGGGCTTTTAAGTTTTACTTGTCTGTTTTCTCTTTTTGTGACAAGTTAGATCTTGTTTAGCTTTCAATTTTTCAAAGTTTTCATGCCTGGCTTTTTCGTAAATTTCAGGGGTAATGCTTACGGTATGGCCAAAGAACACTTCTATTGGTTGCTTCTTCGTCGTTGAATGTATTGAATAATTGTACTCGTATACTGAACGATCGAGTAACTCCTCAAAAGATCTGTGTATATTATCAGTTTTGGGGCAACGCATGATTTTGGATAGCGTTGAGTGGAATCGTTCCTTGAACTTGCCCATTGACTGTACTCGTATAAGGGGGGTCGTGTAGACTTCTATTCCTGACTGATCTTGGAGCAGGAATCGGATGGATGGTGAGTTGAAAGATTTTTCGTTATCAAAAACGACGACTTTAGGGACCCCAACGACGGAAAGGATTTGCCGTAAAAGTTCTCTCACATCCTCTATGGCTTTAGACTTCAGAATTCGGGTCTGGGCATTTTTAATTGAGAATTTTTTCCACAGCAGTGAGAACTAAATTCTTCTCGGTAGAGTAGAAGTCTATGTGGATATTGTGACCGGCATATTGAGGGATTGGCGTAGATTCTAATTCTGGCCTATTAGGGTGGATATCATATTTATATTCTTTACAAACTGAACATTGTCGGACTATTTTATCCAATTCGGACCTCATTTTCGGGAAGTAAAAATGTTGGATTAGTTGGTTTTTAATTTCTTAACTATTTCGATGAGCTCTTCAGTGATCTTTTAATATTTCTTATTCTCTTTCTATCGGATCTGTAATGTATTTTACTAATGTTCGTGTAAACCTAAATTTATAGTACCTGAAAAGAATTGGGTAGACTTTTTGAATCTGTCCCATGACGGGTTCTGAAACATATAGGCCATTTATAACACTAGGGTTTAAATATTTTTTTAAAATACGGATAAGAGCTTCTTCAGTGTAATTTTTTTTAACGATGGTGTGATGATGGTAGGTGGGGAACGGGATTTCGAACTTATAACTTTTTTCATATCCAGTTGAGAGCATTATCTGACTTTTGAAGGTATTTATGGGTGCTTCCACAGCTGGTATTAGTTCATGCGATGAACTTTCATCACTGTGTATGGGTGTCATTGAGTTAATCTGAGTTATCCTTGAAAGCGCATCAGCCACTACATTGCTCCGTCCGGGTTTATACTGTAGTTCATAGTTTTACTCCTCTAGAATAGCTTTCCAGCGTTTCATTTGGAGTTATATATTTAGAACTCAATGTATAAGTCAGCGGCTGATGGTTTGTAAAAATTCTGACCCTTGCTGTTCCATACAGGTAATTACGTAGTTTCTTCAGGGACTATATTATGGCGAGCACTTCTTTCTCACTTGCCGCATAATTTTCCTTAGTCTTACTCAATGTCAGAGTAATGAATGTTATTGGCCGATTGTCTTGAGATAAGACAGCGCCTAAAGCTATATTTGAAGCATCGGTTGTTAGTTCGAACGGTTTTTGGAAATTTGAATATGATAAAATCTAATCTTGTGATACTTATGTGCTTTTAATTTTTTTGAATGCTTCTATTTCAGAGTAATGGATGTCTTTTGAGATTCCCTTTTCGAGATTCGCCCTTCTTCTCCTCCTGGTAGGGAAGTTAAGGTTTTTGCGAGTTACGCATAATCTTCAATAAACCGTATATAGTAGCCGGAAAGGCCTAGGAAGGATCGAAGTTGTTTTAATGTTTTGGGAACTGGAAAATTCGCGATTGCCTCTACTTTATCAGGATTCGTCTGAATTCCATGACAAGAGACGATGAACCCAAGAAACTCCACCTCATTTTTGAAAAAAATTACATTTGTCCAGTCGGACTTTCATATTGGCGTTCTGAAGAGTATCGAATATTTCGGAGATATGTTTGATATGTTCCGTTTGATTCTCACTATAGATGATGATATCATCAATATAGACGTAGCATGATCTTCCTATAAACGCGCGGAGTATATCATCTAGATCTCGTTGGAAAATTGAAGGCGCGTTCGTCAATGCAAACGCAAACCTAGGGCATTCGTATTTTCCGTTATTAAGAGAAAATACGGTTTTTTCTATGTCGGAATCTTTTAGCGGTATTTGATGAAATCCTCCGCGGAGGTCGAGAACTGTGAAATATTTATTGTTGCCAAATTGGGATCGTTAACATCAAGATATCGATCAGGTATTGTGACGGTGTTTAATTTCCTATAATCAACACCATTCTGTATTGCTTATTCCCTTGTGAGTCGCATTTCTTGAGTACGACCCATACTGGTGAGTTATAGGGTGACTGGGACGGTCGAATAATGCTCTCAGTTAAGAGTTTCTAAATTGGGGTTTCAATTTCAGATCTTAAGGATGCAGGGTACGAATACGATTTTGTATAGACTGGAGTAGCAGTATTAGTACGGATTTCACCTGTGACCTTGGTCGTATAGGTGAGTCGTTCATCAGGTTCAGAAAATAAATTTGAAAATGTTTGTGTTAGTACTCTTACTGAGTATTTTTGCCAATCTGTCATGTGGTTAAATTGAGTTTCAAGAGAATTAACTGAAGGGGACATGAATTGATATATTTTAATTTTGACGTTGTTAAGGACTTACATATATCTATCCTTTGCGTAAATTACCGCAGATAGAGCTTTTAAGCTGTCATTCCCGAGGATGCCATGGAACGACTTTAGAGTAGGTAGAAGGCAAAATTTGAGTTTTATGTTAATAAATGTGTGTTGACTAACTTTAACGTCTCCCGCAATAGATTTAGCGTAGAAGCAAGAGTTGTTCAAGATGGGTTTTTCCACCATTTTCGTCACTCTTTGTTCTACACCGGAAATAGGGTAACGAAGAGTACGTTAGCCTACAAAAGTCAGATCCGTATATTCAGGAACGGTCAAGGTATCTATAACGCTATTAGTGTGGTTTTCCGTTGCGCTAGGGATTTCTTCAGTAGGTGAATACTGGTTAAGAGTCTGGTTGTAATTTGCGTCTTCCATTGTCATAGTTGGAAGTAATTTTCAAGATTTATTTGTTCTGTGTATTTTGTATTTTGTTGAGGTCTCTTTGCGCCAAATCCAAATAGTGCTGAAGGCTTGCTTAGGTGATTTGCAGCTGCTGTTTTAATCGTTGAAGCGTCCATAGGCTCCGACTTAGTTTAAGGTTTCGTAACGATTTGAGGGACTCCGTTTGGTTGAGAGAAGTGGCGTTGATAATCGTATCGAGGGAACTGTACATTTTGTTGGTTTCGACCCCCTTGCGATTGAGTTGGCCAGATTCGTCTAAGTTGAGGAACTTGGTTGAATTGTGGTGGCAGAAATATCAAGTGAGGATACAATTGCTGAATAGGAGTGTGTGGATTGGGTTTACGCTGTGGCTGCTGGGGAGGTAAGCCATTATTAGGCCTCTCACAAGTGCAAAGCTTGAGGAAGGTCTGCTGGTTCACAGATACCCAACAGTCTAAGCAGATCGCCTTTGAGCCCTCTTACAAATGTGTCTAGCTCTTTGTCCCTATATACTTGTGTGAGAAGGGTCGTAGACTCTAAAGAGACTTCCATACACGCAATTTTGTTTCAGATTAACGTCAAATGATTATATGGTAGAATGCCCCTGTATAAGAGAAGTCATTTGGTACTTCAAGGTACCAATGGCTCTCTATTCTAGCGGTGTTTTTTATGATTCGAGTGCATTGTCTGCACTGGCAGTTATTTTATTACGGATCGCCGATAGTATACCGTAATACTTAGGGGTTCCTCTGAGGTGTTCGTAAGTACGCAGGAACCGATCTATGCTTTTCTTCCACGAAGAAAACTCTATTGGGTTCCCTGAGAATTCCCTAAGACTTTTTACTATGTCAGGAATCCTTTCCAGACCGGATAGGTTTCCTGGCAGTTTGGGTTAAGGATAGAGTTAATGACTTGTCTAACTTCATTCTGAAACACTCTATTTACTATTTCCGTCATGAGAACTAATAATTCTGGGGTTAGGTTTTGGATAGGTCTGGAAGGATTACGTTGGGCTTGTTCTTGGTAAGACATATTTTTATATATTTTTGGAGAAAACGAGTTCAAAATACGAAAACTAGTTTAAAATATAAAAAGACTGAATTTAAATAATGGCATAAAATAGTAAGAAATGATTTTTAAAAACTATTTTTAAAAAGGAGATATCTAATGTTATTCGTTGATTCAATGTGTATTACAATATATTATTATATTAATTTGATATTTTTAATGAATGGATTTCTTTTTCCTTAGTTTCATGTATGTGTTTCACTTTTCTTAAAACTATGAAATTATTAAATTTTTACTTCTCTTAAACAATATTAACTTAGTTTAGCTAAATCTAACAATAATATCGAAAGCATCTCCACACTGGCGTTGTTGAAGTCTCCTTTTTGTCAGTTGGTTTAACTAGATCCCCCGCTGACTCAAGTTCAAACTCACACACTAAAGGGTGTGGCTCACTAAGGGTGTTCTTAGTACCGTCTTAACGAGACTTTTGTTTGGACCGGTAACCGAATGTTCTGAACGCACTTGAACTTGTTGATGACTTTTGGCGGTTTATGTGTTTTTCCGCACACGCATTTGAACTACTTTAGGCATTTGGCGATTTATAAGTTCGCAACGCACTTGAAATACTTGAGGACTTTTGGCGGTCAATACCGAACTTAATCAGTCGAACACTATTAAAAAACATACGCGATACCGGTCCCTGCTCGGGCGCCAATTAAAGCATCTAAAGTTCAAATGTTTAAAAAAAGCAGCGTAACTGCCTTACAAAAATTTACTTAAAAACTGAGTACATGTTTCTAACCTAAATTATGCTGACGAGCCAGCTACCTGTCGTAGGAACGGATGTGATTAGCTGAAACGGTGTCGTATTGTAGTTTGGTGAATACAGTGTTGCTTGTTGTATGTTGCTTATGCTGACGATGTTGTTTGAACTGTTGCTGGTGAAACGTAGGTTTCATGTATCAAACGTTGCGAATATGTGCGGACTTCTGTCGTTGATTTGTAATGTTGTTTATGGTGACGAATCAAATGTTGACATTTGTGTGAGCTTATACTGTTTTAACTTACACATGCATATTCATATATGTACGTAAGATGATATTGTTCGGCACTGGTTATTTTGTTTTACCGTGTCGTATTTAGTTGGACTGTATATCAACAGTATCAACTGTGTAGTTAATTAATGTACTGATTTGAAAACTGCGTACAAAACTGTGTAGATAAACTGTATAGAAAAACTGTGTAGAAAAATATTTGAAATAAAACAAACTGTTTGCTTGAACGTTATAAACTTGAAGATTTATTTTATGTAAAAATGTCTTGCTTTTATATTAATTTTTGACATAAGGAATTTTATCTCATGAGAGAGTTATCGTGAGTGTGTTTGTTTAAATATTTTAAGTGTACAAATTTTCTATGTTTTTGTTACATTTGACAATTTTATTTTAATTTATATTTTTATCAACAACATTCTCCCCGCCGTGAACACAGTTCGCAATTATTTTCTCCTTTGTACTGGAACACCCTTTGGCTCGATCATCTGCTACATGCTTGAAGATCTGCTACTTTATTGAAGGCTCACATGAAAGGAAACCAAATTAATAAATTTTGCAAAAGGGACAGACAACACAAAACACATTGAGACACAAAAGTGAAAGGAGCACCCCTATACTTATATGGCTGAATGCTTATGCTAATGTTTGGCTATTGGTTCAATTGTATAGTGTTGTCCTCTTTGCACTACTTTCTTTAAAATGCATAGTTGAAGAAGAGTGCGTAATTCAATTGTGATGGCTGTCCATTGACAAGTGGTGCGTAATCTGTAATGGCAGCCGTGCTTGTTTTATTTAAATTTTGGTTTTTTTTTTGGTTTAGTGCGGGAATTTGGAATATAGTTCGTTTATTTTCGTATGTGTTTTAAAATCCAGGTGAGTGATGTTTCAATGTTATAATTTCATTAGTTTATTTATCCCTTTTTTGTTTATTATTGTGTTGATTATGTGTTGTGTACGCACTTTACCGGTGCCATTTGGTTTTTGTGTTGATTAATGTTTGTTTTTTTTTTATGATTCCCTTTTTTCTTTATTTTATTTTATTTAGTTTATGATTATTCTGTGTGAAATGTGTATTTTTATTGGTGATGTGTGTGATGCTTGTGGTTAGATTTTATACATAAAATTTTATTTTATTATTTTGGGGACTTGTGTTTTGATTGATTGTTATATGGTTTGTATGTGTGTGTGTGTGTATGTGCTTTGGGCATGTGAATGACCCAGATATGATTTGTGTAGAGATTGCACGTATGACCTATATTTGAGTTGAGCGTATGTACACACATATATTTAGATCATATGTTCATGTTGTACGTATGTATGATTGTTTTGCAAAGTGTTGTGTAGATTTTTAAAAATTTTAGTGGACTGTTTTATGCAAATTTAGGTATATGTATTTATATTTTATATTGTAATTTTATTTTGATTTTATGGGCTTAATAAGATTTATTTAGTTTAATTGTTGAAGAGTTTAATTCTATTGCGTGTATGGGTATATGAAATGTCAAAAGTGAAAATTGCATGAGATAGGGAATAAATTATTTGTTATTATTTATTATTTTAAGGTTTTGACTTTAAATGAAACGATGATTTGAGTTGTGAATTAGCGGGTATTTTATTATTGTTTGAGATGCAGAAATTTTAATGTTTAAATATTTATGGGTTATTGTTTTGTTGTGGATTTTGTTAATTCGGTGACATTGATGTGATAGTTTTCTGATATGTAGACATTAGTTCAACTGTGAGATTTGTTGCATGATTTATTATGTTTTGTTGTGATGATGATTGAGATATTTGTCTTTAGATTTTGAATTTTATTTCTTATTTAACAAGTTTCGTTTTCTTGAATATTTGCAGCTAACCGTGAAAGCAGCACAGAAGACACATTGGAGAATTTGGGATTTAAAACTGGACAGTTGAAGCTGATATTGCCCCAATTATTTTCATGGACCAGGGGTTTGCATATGTGTATATGCATAAGTTGAGTTCAAGTTTATTAAAGTGCACTGTATTTCATAGTGAGTATATTTTGAGTTTATGCGATTTTTTTTTTTTTTTTTTCATTTTTTGTTATATTGAATATATTATTTGTTTTATTTTATTTATTATTATTTTATTTATTATTCATTTTTTTGTTATATTGAATATATTATTTGTTGTAGTTTAAGTGTAATATATCGGTTTTTCGCGTTGCGTGCATTTGCATTATACTATGGAATAGTTTGTATTGGTCGCGTTACATGGTAGTGGACATATCTTAGTTATTGGCCTTTTGAATTCCCCTGTTTCAGTTTTTAGCTTTACTACTCGGATTAGTTGGTCAGCTCCTGGATAAGTCTCCGTGATACGAGCTAAAAGCCATTTCGATGGTGGAAGCCGTTCGTCCTTTAGCAGAACTAAGTCTCCAACGTTGGGTTGCTTCTCTGTTTTCAACCACTTTGGGCGGTTTTGAAGACGAGTTAAATACTCACGGCTCCATTCCCTCCAAAACGATTGTAGTGAGGCTTGTAATCGTTTCCATCGGTCGATATATCCAATCTTTTCTGCTGCTAGGTCTGCTTCTGGCACAACGTTGTATGAAGTGCCGATCAAAAAGTGCGCTGGTGTAAGTGCGGTATAATCGTCGAAGTTGTCGGTTAACGGGCAGAGGGGTCTCGAGTTGAGACATGCTTCTATTTGAGATAGAAGCGTGCTGAGCTCCTCGAAGGTTAACGCTTCGTTCCGGGCAACTCGTTTTAAATGGAATTTGACCGATTTCACTCCTGCTTCCCATAATCCCCCGAAATGAGGAGAAGCAGGAGGATTGAAATTCCATTTAGTTCCTAATTTGCTAATTGAATCGGCGATCTCATTGTAGTTGTGCTGGGCAGACTTAAGCATTTTTAGCAGCTCCGTATTAGCTCCTTTGAAATTGCTACCGCAGTCGCTATACAGGTTGGAACAAATTCCGCGTCGTGCTGTGAATCGGCGGAATGCCGCAAGGAAGGCCTGTGTAGTCATATCTGTTACGGCTTCGAGGTGAATGGCTTTTGTTGCTAAACAAATGAATATTGCAAAATATCCCTTCAACATTTTCGATCCTCTTCCCTTCCAGGCCTTTACTTCGATGGGTCCAGCATAGTCAACACCTGTATGCGTAAATGGCCTTGATATGGTTACCCTTGGAGTTGGTAGATTACCCATTAACTGTTGCATGGGCTTGGGTTTGTATCGAAAGCATATGGTGCATTGGTGGATGTGTTTTTTCACCATTCTCTTCACATTAAAAATCCAAAATTGGTTTCGCAAGTAAGCTGTCATTTGTTGTAGGCCACCATGAAGCGTTTGTTCATGTGCGTTGTTGACGATGAGTTTCGTGAAGTGGTGGTCTGGTTTTAAAATCATGGGGTGCATTTGGTCATAAGTTAGAGCAGAATTCTTTAATCTGCCGCCTATTCTTATGATTTGTTCTCCATCAATATAAAGGTTGAGAGTTTTGTACACCTTGGTTGACTTATTCTTACGCAACTCGTTGAAGATATCAGGAAACATTGCCTGTTGCACCATTCGTACAGCTGTGTGCAAGCTAGATTTGATTTCACTTGGTGACAAAACTGATTTTAACTTTGAATTTTCTGTTTTCCGTGTGTTGTTGGTAAATCTTTTCACATAAGCCAAAATTCGTAAACAGTTTGTGAGTTTCGAGTGAGTTTGGATTAATTTTAAAATGTCATTTTCTTTATTTATAGCGAGAAGAGTTTTGATTTCTCTTTTCTCTTCTTCTGTGTCGAGTTGCGTGGGCTGTGTTGGAATGGAAAATTCCCATTGTTCTTGAAGAAAGGCTGGTCCCTTCCACCAGAGTGTGTTATTTTTAAGTATTGAGGGCAATACACCACGTGATACAAGGTCCGCTGGATTGAATTTGGTGGGGATGTGTCGCCAAATGCTGACATTCGTCAGTCTCTGAATTTCAGCTACACGATTTGCGATAAAAGTTTTCCATCGAGTCGGTGGTGCAGATATCCAACTGAGGGTGATTGTGGAGTCAGTCCACGCATATGTTTTGATGTTTTGCACTGGGAGAACAGATATGGTGTAGCTCAGAAGCTTTGCTAGGACTACTGCACCACAAAGCTCCAATCTTGGCAGTGAAACCGTATTGAGTGGCGCTACTCTAGTTTTGGAGATGAGTAAATGTGTGTGTGTGATGTTGTTGCAGTCCAAAACTCGGAGATAGACCACAGCTCCATACGCCTTGATGGATGCATCACTGAATCCGTGGAGTTCCAACTGCTCATTTTGTCCTTGTGTGTTTACCCACCTAGGAATCTGGATGTCTTCAATCATGGCCAATTCTTGTTGAAGAGACAACCACTCTCGACGTACTTCCACCGGAATAGGGTCATCCCATGATAGACCATGTAGCCACAATTGTTGCATGATAATTTTCGCCTTAACAATGCAAGGCGAAATCCATCCTAGGGGGTCAAAGAGACGCGCGATCGTTGATAGGATGGTACGTTTTGAAACCATTTCATCGACGGCGAGCTTCTGAAATGAAAACATATCTGAACTAGGATGCCACTTGATTCCCAACGTTTTCGTGTGTTGTGTTGTTCCAAGGCTAAGAGAAACATTGGTATCCCGGTCTTCCTTCGGTATTAAATTCAAGAACTGCTGACTGTTGCTCATCCATTTTCTGAGATGAAACCCGGCGGAAAGAAGTAGCTTCGTAATTTGTTCAAATTTTTCTTTAGCTGCATGGATGGAATCTGCCCCAGACACGAGATCATCAATGTACATATCCTTCCATATCATTTGAGCTGCTAGTGGGTATGTTGCCTTTTCGTCATCAGCGAGTTTCTGCAGCGTACGATTTGCCAGATATGGAGCAGGAGATGTGCCAAACATTAAGACCTTTACCTTAAAAAGTTTGATTGGAGTTGTTGGATCCTCTCGCCAATATAGGAGTTGGTAGTATGCATCATCTGGATGAATCTGGATCTGGCGATACATCTTCTCGATGTCTGCTGTAAAGGTAATTTTTTTTGTTCTCCATCTTAAAACAATTGATATAAAATCTGTCTGTGTTTTAGGTCCCGTCATCAGATGATCATTTAAAGAACTACCCTCCGCAGTCTTGAATGCAGCATTGAAGACCACTCGCAGTTTAGTGGTTGTGCTCGATTCCTTGAAGACGGCATGATGTGGCACAACATAATGGAACGGCGATTTAAGTGTGGGGTCCTGGATGATGTTCACTTCCTCCATCTGGTTGAGCTGTAAGTATTCCTGTATACATTTATTGTAGTCCTTGTATAGTGTTGGGTTGGTAAGCAGTCTTTTTTCCTGCCTATAGAACATACTTAGGCTATTCTTTTGGGTTGAAATAAGTGCTGGACGCTGACCTCCTTTGAAAGGGAGTGCAACTTCGAAACGCCCTCCCGGCAACCGCTTGACATTTTGTAAAAAATGTTCTTCACAAGCATTTTCTTCTTTCGTCAGGGCCTTTTCGAATGGTGATTCCTCAATTTCCCAAAATTTCCTTAATTGGGTGTCTATGTCGGAAAATTGGGTGAATACCTGAATTGAGGGTGGTGTTTCGAGGGGAACTTTACCTAATATTACCCAGCCAAACTGGGTTTTTTGGGCGATGGGTGCAATTAACTCTGCTCCTCTTATAATTTCAGGTAAAACCGCCTCACAAAATATATCATTTCCCAACAGTAAGTCGATACTGGAGGGTCGGTTAAAGGTCGGGTCTGCTAATTTCAGACCTTGTAGGTGTGCCCATCTATTTGGATACACCTCGCGACTCGGCAAAAACCCTGTAAGGTTTTATATACGTAACCTCGTGTCGAAGTCCTAAAGTCTGAGTATTTGGAACCCAGGTTGAGTTCAACAAAGTTTTGACAGGAACCATTTTTAACTTGTCCTAAAACTTGGACATCAAAACATGTTTTGTGTTTTTTCAACCTTAAAAGTTGTACCGCTGATTCGGTGATAAATGATGCTTGTGATCCAGGATCAAGCAAAGCTCGCAGGCTAATATAGTCGCCATTAGCAGATTTCACCTTGACGATAGCTGTTGCCAATAAAATTTGTGTGTTGGTATGGTCGTTATTGTGGAAACAGTTTGCCGATGACTGTTGTTCATCAGAAGGGTGAAATGAAGCTGCATTTGGATTGTTTTGGGTTGATATATGGTGTGTTTGGTATTGGTATTTATTCTGTGTGTTTGGGTTTTGGGGCCTAATTGTATTATTATTACTATTATTTGGGTAGATATGAGTGGATGGTTGCGACGATGCTTGAGCAGGGGGGAATTGGTTAGTGTTGTGTATTTGATTAGAGTGAGAGAATGATTGCTGTGTGTTGTAATTTGGTTGTAACTGATTAGAAGGGAAAGCTGATTGTGGGTGAGGCTTATACAGATTTGAATTGTTGTTTGTGTCAAAATGAAGCATGGAATTGTGACGCTTCTTGCAAAAATGGCAGGATTTGTTGCTCGGACAACTATTTGTTTTGTGGCTATAAGCCAAGCAATTAAAACAATTACCTAATTGTTTAACAACACGCTGCCTGGTTCTTACATCCATATTTGAAAATTTGTTACAGGCTCGCAATGAATGAATACCTTCGTGGCAAACCTTGCAACTGAAATTTTCCTTTGCCACCGTATTGGTATGGAAGACGTTCTTGTGAGATCTTTTTTGTGTTGGGGGCTTTGTATTTTGTTGCTGATCCACTATCTCTAGTGTTCGGAATTTTGTCTCTAAAAACTCAGAAAATTCTTTGAAAGTAGGAATTTCCTTTTTTGTCCCCAGAGAAGACTCCCACGATGACTGAGTTGATTTCGGAAGTTTCTTTAACAGCAAGAATATGATAATTACATCCCAATGCTGCACTGGCAAGTCAAGATTCTTCAGTGAATGTAAAATTTTCGTCGAGTTATCCAAAAGTTCACGGATTCCGATGGCAGATTCTTCTCGGACGACTGGCAGATCATAAAACAACTTCAATTCCTGGTTCACTAAAATCCGTTTGAAATCATAGCGGGATTTTAAAAGTTCCCACGCTTGGTCGTAACTAACGTCGTCCACATTGACGTGATCAAGTAATGTACCAGCACTTTCTTTACAGCATGATTTTAAATAGTGTAATTTTTCTATTTTAGATAAGGATGTGTTGCTGTGTACGAGTGAAACGAATTGGTCATGGAATGAACGCCAGTTTTCATATTCACCTGTAAATGAAGGCGGATGGATTTTCGGAAGGTGAACCTCATGGGACCTCTTAGACTCTAATTGTTGTGAACACTCTTCAGGTTTTGTTTGAGTGGATGTTTCCAGTTTGTTTGCAGCTCATCTAAAAGTTGTGACTTGTACAGAACGTATACTTCTTTTGCCTCATCATATGTAAAATCTAATTGTTCCAAAACTTCCTTTTCAATCTCCTTATTATCATAAATTATCTCATATCTTTTTTCAATATTCGATAAATTAATTTCTAAGAGATCGAGGCGCGTGCTAATGTAATTTTTCGTACGGCGAGTAGCGCTTACGGTCTTTTTAAAATTTTCAAAGTCTTTTGAGACTTGATTGCAGGTTTTTACAAATAATTTTGATACACCCATGTTTTTTTTTTAATAAATTTAAAAATACTATTGTATATATTGTATGCTTATGTGCAAATAAGTAACGATCAGAATGTACTCACTTTGATTTATATCTTCTAAATTATTGTATTGTATCCCTTCTTAAAAGCTCTCCTTTAGAATCCTTTTGTTGAGTCCCACTCCGTGGATTTCTTCCTTTCCAGCTCTGATTCCTCACTTGCAACGTGTTGTATTTATAAAATTAATTTTTTTTTTAGATTAAGGGGCCACCCACTGATTTAATTATTTAATTTAAAATTTGAAATTGTTTGTAAATTTAACACCATACACCAAAATGTTTGCTGATTATGTTTTTTCTATGGCTCAGAAGGACCAAAATGTTCGGCACTGGTTATTTTGTTTTACCGTGTCGTATTTAGTTGGACTGTATATCAACAGTATCAACTGTGTAGTTAATTAATGTACTGATTTGAAAACTGCGTACAAAACTGTGTAGATAAACTGTATAGAAAAACTGTGTAGAAAAATATTTGAAATAAAACAAACTGTTTGCTTGAACGTTATAAACTTGAAGATTTATTTTATGTAAAAATGTCTTGCTTTTATATTAATTTTTGACATAAGGAATTTTATCTCATGAGAGAGTTATCGTGAGTGTGTTTGTTTAAATATTTTAAGTGTACAAATTTTCTATGTTTTTGTTACATTTGACAATTTTATTTTAATTTATATTTTTATCAACAACAGATATATATAACTCTTTTACTAAGTAAGTCAGTCGTGATTGAGCATACTAGCAATAAAGTTATAAAGAAAGTCAACCGAGTGTTTTATTAAATCTTCACATGGTGTCAGGTGTTAAACAGTTATACATAATATAATACAAAATGCCTCAAAAACCAGAAACGAGTGAAAATAATAAAAATAATAGTACAATTATTATAATGCGTGATTTATCGACTTCTGGATCCTCGTCAACAATCCCACCATTAAACTTCAAAACCACTAATCTCGCGATCACATGGAAAAATTGGTTTAACCAGTTTAAAATCTATATGAGAGCATCAAATCTTGAAAGTCAAGCAGATCAACGGAAAGTTGCCTTACTTCTGCATCACACGGAAACAGATTTTTTCGATATTGTTAATTCGTTCAATATTGATCTGGATTGTGTCTCCTTTGAAACCTTGGTATAAAAAATTTAAGTTTATTTCCTACCTAAAGTGAACATTGCTATGGAGCGTTACAATTTCCTTTCACCCTCACAAACATTGGACGAAACTTGAGCCTAACATGTGAATTTAGTGACTTGAGATAAATTGGTACGGGACATTTTTGTCTGCGGATTAAACCAGAAATACACATGCGTAAAAGAACGTCTACTTCACGAAGGTGACATCAAATTAACTTATTATAGACGAAGTTGTCAACACATTCTTGAAACGCCTCAATACGATCACTCAGATAACAGCAATCAATAAACTGAAGTACAAGTAATAATAAGATAATTACAACTCGATATGGTAGACAAGTTGTACATCCTATTCAATTTAGCCACACTGAATTCCATTCTTAATTTACTTTATTTAGATCTTAATGATATAATTAAAATGTAGTTTAAGCTGTTGGTTTTAGTTTTACTTTTAAATCATGAATTCCATTTGTAAAACAGAAATAAAAATACACATTAATGTATATATATAATACATATAACAATATATCTATGCATATACTTATTTCAAACATACTGAAAAATTTCCTATTACATGACATTTAAGTGCTTTATATTTTCAAAGGGAGATGTATACTTTAGCATATACGAGTATGATACATAAACATATACCCTGACCCATGTTAAAGGAAATTGCTCTGTCAGTACTAATGGTAGAAACTCTGTGTAGGGCTGTATTTTTAGAAGATATATCAAACTTTGTAACGGCGTTTAAGAAAAGTTGATATCTTCTTTGAGTCTTTAGATATTGAATTTCTAAGCCTGTTGCATTTTCATTGCCCATGCAAATTTTTGACTTTGAGGTCACTTTTCTCCAGAAAATGCCTAATTAACATAACGTTTTACAATTTCTTTCTTATGAATGTAACAATAATAAAAAAAAATCATCAATAAATTTTTATGTGTGTACTAAAACAGTTATAAAAGTTGCTCAAAGTGTCCTCCTTGGTTTTTTATGCATGGTAGAGCCTGGTTTTGGATTTCACTGCAAATGTTTATTGATGTTAACTGCTGCCTCACTTTTGATGAAGCGTCAAGAAGACGCTCTTACGATTCAATTAAAGTTGCTATTTCGGTTGAATAAACAAGTTTTTTCATTCTTCTCCATACAAGAAAATCCAATACTGTAAAGTCAGGAGATCTTACAAGCCAATGAACTCGCATTTCTTCCTATCCAACGGTTACCGTAATCTTCATCTAGCCAATTCTTAGCCTCACTACGGTAATGGGCTGGAGCACCGTCATGTTGAAAATATGATGAAGCTAGTTGAAGCAGTACTCCAATAGTTCTGGTAATTCATTTCGCAAAAACTCCAAAATAGTTTGTACAATTCAGCCTAAGTGGTACTTTGAAGGGGCCGATTAACTTGTTTCCAAGTACACCTGCCCACGTATTGACACTGAATTTGTGTTGAAATGATTTATGTCTCCTTGTATGTGGATTGTCCCACGTATGAAGATTATGAAAATTTGTGATCCCATCTCTTGTAAATTGAGATTCGTTCGTCCAAAGAATTCTGCTAATAAACTCGTTGTCTTCTAAGTTCCGCTCCGGCAACCAGTTAGAAAATTCAAGTCTCTTTTCCAAATCATTGGAAAGCAGTTCTTGTACAGGTCTATGGTGGTATGGATAAAGATTTTCTCCATGCAGTACATTAGAAATTTTATGTCTGGAAACATTGAATTGCAAAGCTGAGCGTCTGATGCTGATTGATGGATAACAGCTTCCAGTATTCTTTCATCAGCCGAAATCCTTCTTACTTGTGGAGCTCCCGCATTCGATCGTGTATTTGAAACTGATCCAGTTTCTCGAAGCCTTCGATACGTATTTCCAAATACTTTTTTACTAGGAAGTCGTCGGTTAGGATAAAGTTCATGGTATCTTTGTCGCCCACTAGTTGAACTTCCATTGCACAGCCCATAAACGTAAATAATGTCTGCGTATTCTTGGTTTGTAAGTGCAGACATTTCAAATAGCTTTTTTGAGCAACTGTAAAAAATTAAACTAATAACTTAATTTTTTTTCTAATCTTTTATACCATTTTTGTTTGGTAAATTTTCGAAATAGGCCTTCAAATCCCAAACCTAACTCTTCTGCTCAAATAAATGAGCACGCTTTAAAACTTTTTAATAGATTTGCAATTTTAAAAAAATTATTGGAAAATTAGTAATGCTTGGAAAACCACTCTTACGAGTATTGTCAACTGGTGTTAGAAACGTTGGTAAGAAATCATAAATTCCGTTTTTTACCTGCTGCATGTTTTCCCAAGTATCATAAAATCTACGAGTTTTTGTGCAAACTTAATGATGATTTTTTTTTATTATTGTTACTTTCATAAAAAAAAATTGTAAATCGTTATGTTAATTAGGCATTTTCTGGAGAAAAGTGACCTAAAAGACAAAAATTAGCGTGGGCTTAGAAATTGAATATCTAAAGACTTAAACAAGATCTCAACTTTATTTGCACGCCGTCACAAAGGCTAGTATTTCTTTTAAAAACAAAGTCCTACACAAAGTTTCTACCATTTGTATTAAGAGAGCAATTTCTGTTAACAGGGTACACCAAAGTAAGCCTTTTCTTAAATCCTCGATAAATGATGTCAAAATAGAGATAGACCCTTACTGTAGAACGACTTTTTTCATAGAATATACCCAGGAATGATTTCGCAAATTATCGTTGACGAATAAGGGAACACCCGTATAACTCTTTTACTAAGTAAGTCAGTCGTGATTGAGCATCCTAACAATAAAATAGCTGCGACATTTTCTTCCGAACGCACAGTTCGCGTTCTTGTTGGTGTGTGAGCACTGGATGCGAAATTTTTCAAAAATTCGATAAATAGCACGTTCAGATTGTCGATGATGTCTATCGTAAATTTCATGAAGTGCTCCGAAAGTTTCGGGAGTAGAGCTTCGATTTTAGAAATAAATTTCATCGATTTGAAATCGTTGTTGTGGCGTCAATAATGATGAAATGGCGATCTATGTCGAAAATAAGTGAAGCCTGGCAACTCAATGTGAAAACTAATTTGACATTTAATCACTATTGAAAAGTCTGACGTTGCAAAAAAAAAAGACACCCATTGTACCATATTAAAAAAGTTACGCATAGTATCCTGATTTGTGTTCATAAGATGGGTCATATAAATTTCCTTATTTATCTGAAATTTTAAAAGAAAAAGAAGTAATTATAAAAATGAGAATGCAAAGAAAGAGTAATTCACAGTAATTAGAACACGAAAATGTATTTTTAATTGAAAATAATAGGAATAAATAGCTAAAGTATGCAAGCTATTTATTTCGCTGCAAATTTATATATTCCATTTGACGCAATTCAATACACGCGAGTAATCAAATTTAATGATTAAATATTCGCCCTTAGGAATGAATGTGTTGCGCGTAACCAGACTATCAGCAACCTCATTGTCATACCCGGTGACATCCTGATCAGCTCAGTTTACCTGATCCATTTTGATAGCATTATAATCAAACTGATTATTGACATTATTGATAATGGCTTTGTTTGCCGGGTGGATGAATTGAAATTATTATTTTTTGAAGCATAAGCACACCCCACCAGCAGGAATAGACAACGTGTTGTCACACCCTCATTTGTGTTCATGGTATAAAGAACACCAGCAAACAAAAACTCCCTGTCATCTTTAAGTGGTGGATTAATAAAGGAAAAAGGACCTAGTATTGATTGCACTAGCCCTGTCGTCTTTGCTTTTGTCCTCGTTGTCCTCGTTGTTTGGCGTTGCTAGGAGTCCAGTTACGTACTTGTATATATGAGTGCGTTGTCATTATTGTGTTTATTATTTCTATTAATTCGATGAGGCCGCCCCCAGATGCTCGTTCGTCCCTCATTGTACTCATACGTCGCAAATGTGACACGAGAATCTAAACATACGTATGAGTACTTCCACTTTTTTTCAGGATACTCTCCATGTGGCATAATGATGTGGTGTACAGCTGAGTTCTTTGTTATTTTCGCTGTCGGCTTAAATATGTTTATCTGTTCTCCAATGGTTTTCAATGTGTTTACTTAGTTAGCCTATTGAAAAGGAAATAGGCGTAATGGCACTAGATGAATAATGTGCTAACAAGATGTAATTTTGGATCAAATTACATTGTTTTGCATTTGACTTTTCTTAGAGGATGATGAGCAAAGGTCCTTATTTCTAAGAAAGGATATACACTGCACGACTATCATTTGGTTCCACACCGACTTTCTTAAGCTACTTTCTTCCTTTTGTTTTATCGCTCTACTGTTTATTTTTAGATGAGAAAAGAGATGTGATACTTGCCTGTAATTACGAGAAATTTCCTTTCTAACTTTTTGTTCTGTAAGAATTATGTTTTTGAAATTGCGATAACTGTTTGGGCCAGCTACAGGATAGGACTGCTTTTTGCAGTAGATTATTCGAACTTAAGCTACTGAAAAACAGAATGAAAATAGTTGATATTTTGTCGTTTTTATTAATAATATAAAATTGTTTTATATTTCTATTGCCATTTTCATTTTTAATGCATTGTATTTCTCTCTTCTTAAATTTACTATATTTACATGCTAACAGATAAAAAGCTTAAAAGCTTGCTTAACACAACTTAATTAACTTATTCTAACTTCCTCACCCTCCAAGCGGGCGCTCTAAGCTAAACTATATTTTTATTTTATGTCTTCCGACGTCTAATTTATAATTTTTAATCATAATTATTATTCACTCATATCTAGTTAAACTAAGAAAATATTAAGTATTTAAAAAAAAACAAAGTAAATGAGCATATTTTTGTTTTTATATAAAATTTATACCTCTAACTTAAACTACTTAGACTAACTACCTATGCTAACTTATACTAAACTTCAAGCTGCTAACCTAATTGTTAGTTAACCCAAGGTTAATAACCTTAAATACCTTAAAACCACCCAACTCTATGTAAGTCGGCCATTTGCTAAACATAGCTAGGAAAATATGGCTTTTTTGACTTCTGACTAGGCTAAACTGGATTTGAAGAAAACGACGAAGGAATCGGGTATTCCTCATTTAACTACCAAGTATTTTGGTGCTGCAAAACAATATCGTTTTGAAACCGTCCTAATAAACCCGAGACGTTCAATACTGCCGTGTGTGACATCTCTGTTTTAGTTGAGCCACCACTCTCCAACTGCGCGATCTACGTGGCAGATTAGTGCAACCGCAAATCTATCCTGGATCCGCCCTTTCATGTCAAAATAGAGGAACGCTTTAGGTGGGACGAAGTCTTTCAAGCGCACACTCTGATGATATAAGTAGTTGGGGTAGTATGCCGCAGATATCAGGTTGTTGGACAAGGTCATTGCTCTTGTAATATGCCCTCCAGTCAACTTAATAGCGAAGTTGTCCACTCTTATTAGATTCGCGATTTTGTATAGGACTTCAGTGGGATAGAATTGTATGTACTTCGATTCTGGTGTTCTGGAAAGGTGAAAACATACCGTAGGGTAAGTCCTCTCAAACACCCGAATCTTTCCCATTAAGTTTGCTCTCACGTTGAACCACACGGGACAAACATATACTATCATGCGCCGGATGAGCGCCATGTAGCAAATAAGTTTCATCCTCGCATCAAATTGGCTGTAATGAAACAGTCTCTTTGTAAAGGCAAAAGCACCTTTGGCTTTGGCCAGAGCAGCATCTACATTTTTGTTGAAATATAGATACTGGTCTAGTCAGATCCCAAGGTATCTGTCTACATTTCTGACTACGATCGAGAATTTTTACCAATTCTTTCTAGTATCCCTAGAGGCACCAGAGAACGGCGTTCTAAGCAGAATGGTTTCAGTTACAAAAACATGTTAATGACCTCAACTTTTGAACCTGTTCTGTACGCTATCAAGCCGTCTGCACACGCTATGCTATAGGGAAGTGAACCTATCAAATCGCTTGTGTAAATGTTGAATAAGATAGGCGAATTAACCGCACCTTGTTGTGGCACATTTTTAATGTGAAATGTTCCAGCACATTGCCATGATGATGAACTGTCTGTTGGTGAGCATATTATCAAAAATATAGAAAAGTGGTTCACTGGTGCCCAGTGTGGTCAGCCAGGTAGGCTCCAGTACACTGGTTTTTACTTTTATTCCATTGGATATCTGACACCAGTTTAGACGCGACGTGTTGACATCATGCTCCGAATTAAAATTGACTATCCGGAACTATATTTTTGTCCTCAACCCACTGAGTCATTGATTATAATGAGAATAATCACATTAAAATAGTGGCCTAAAAAAAAAATATATATAAATTGTCAGAACCAAAATTAATATCACAGTGTAAATATTTTGTAATTTAAAAAAAAAACTGTATTAATTTAAGTCAACATCAAATATGAAGTTTATTAGTGTTCAAATACTAGATGCTATAAAATAAATTCACCAATAATTTTTTGTTTTATAAAAAAAAAAATTCCATTAAGAAAATAAAAGCCATTTGACTATACCATATTACACTATTGTCCACTTCTACAATGACAATGCAAACATAGACGATAGACGGAAGCAGTTCTTTATTCAAAACATATCTAATTAGAGAATTTTCAGCTATCACGCAGGTAAATAACAAATCCCTTTCTTAATTAAAAAAAAAACATTAGGACAATAAAGCAAAAAGTAAATACAATTATTCTAGAAAATCATAGTGTAACCAATCGATTGCCATGCGGTGTATGTAAATAAATCCCTTACATAAAAATTACAAAAATAACACAGGAGAGGAGCAATCGTTAGTTTTAGAAATAAATAACTTATATTATCATTTCATTGTCATGCTTATAGTATCTATTATCTATACATATGTATGTACATACATACTCGTAGTAATGATTCTGCAAAAATAAAACAAAGAAAACGAAATTAAATTGCTATCAAAGCCCACAATTTCTACCTATACAACTGCTTCCGGTTTAAGTTGTATATGTGGACTTAATTTGTATGATATTTGCACACATGATGTATTTTGGAAATCTTACACGAATTTAAGGAACAGTTAAATTCTACAATAAACTGTCAGTGGCTTCAAGGATTATGACAGATATATTTTCTGGCGTGTCTTATATAATATCATTCAAAAGGCAGTCCATGGTTTTACTTTAATCTAAAAGCAGCAATATGAGGAAAATGAAAATTGGAACTTCATCCTGATTTTCAGTCAGGAGAGTTTTTTTTTTTAAATCGTCATGATGTCTTAGTATTTCAGAATATGTACGAATTCGTAGATTCAATAGATTTAATAAATTAATAAATTACGTAATATTGTTTGTTGGTCGACAACTTTATCAGTGAAGACGTTGAATTTATTGAAAAAAAATTTAGGAAATGAAAAGACTTTTGTCAAATAAAAAAAAAAGTTTAAACCGTCAGCGGTTTTTTTCGAGCTTTCCTAAATAATGAACAATAATTTTAGTGCGTCTATACTTCCAGAGCTCTTAATGTTTATTGTTTTAAATGTTTAAATGTTCTGATGTTTTAAAAAGTGTTTTCTATATAACATATACATACAGCTTACACTCAGTCCAATGAGACTAAAGTACCTTAAAAATAGGGCATGGTGAGGTTAAGTGAGAGAGAGATTTGAAAGGAATTGATCTTCATACAGCACTAGCGCACATGGCGATCGCTGACGAACCGATTGAAATAAATTCAAGGAAAAGAAGCTTAACAAATTCTTTTAGAAAACACCGTATTCGCCTGAAAAATCTGAATAGTAAGGGTTTATTATATATAGACTATATCATTTAAATGTGTAAAGCAGTATTTTTCAAGAAATATTGTTTGGTTTCAAGATACTCCCTCACATTCACAACATACGCACTATATTCTCTTCAACTTGTAAATCACTGAGGAATTTCCAAGTGTACTCGTATACTCGTAGTACGAGTACTTTAGGAGACAGTGTCTTGATTGGAATTTCCACGAAATTCCGATTTACTCGCTGATTAGTTTAAGAATTTTTCTAGATTTTTTACGACAAAAAAGTAGTCAAAGTTCCATAGATACCCTATGCCCCTATATACTCGTATTAACATTAAAATCAGTGATCACGAAACGATTTTATTTAAAATAAAACATGAAAATAAGTGCTGGTCTTCAAACAGGATAAAATTCGTAAAATATAACAGCTTTCAATTACACAAGCAATAAGGACAAGGCAATAAATAGATTAGGTATCTTAATTCTTGGTGATGACCATACGAGTGATACTGTAGACGCTGATGAACAGTTCTGTTTTAGTGATGAACTCCGAAGGTAATATTTAAAAAATGTTCAAATGTTCATATAAAGTTTTTATGACAGGACAAGATACGGACTGGGAGAGTTAGAAAAAATTGGAAGACCTCGGTTATAGTTCATGTACCAAAAGCTGAAAATTAAAATTTTAGACCGGTAAATGTGCTATTTTGGCATGAAATTTTTTTGGAAAAGATAGTACAAATACAACTCAAACAACGTACTTAGGGAAGAGCAATCGGGGTTTAAGCAAAAACATTCCTGTGAATCCGCCCTAAACTTCGTTATAGCAGACAGCAAAGAGGAATTACATCCAACTAAAAAAAATAGCAACTAAATTCCTTGATCTCAAGAAAGCTTTCGAAATGGTAAACAGGAATATACCTATACTATTAGCAAATTTATATACGTATGGGGTAAGAGGAGTTGAATGTGAATGGTACAAATCATATCTGGTTGGACGTAGACAAGTAGTTAAATTTAACGACGATTTATCTGAGCCCATTGAAACAGAATTAGGAGTACCTCAGGGATCTATCCTGGGTCCGCTTTTGCTTTTGTTATAGATTAATGATATTAAAAAAATAATAAAAAACGAGTGTGGTCAAATTAAATTATTTGCTAATGATGGACTTTTTTATAGTGACGAATGTGAACTATGTGATTGTATTTATAAGTAAACTAAGTGATAAAAAAACATTAAAACTTATTTAAATAAGAATAAACTTAAGTTAAATATAGAAAAAATTAAAATATTACTGTTACCTGAAAATAATGTCATAAACCAAGTAGAAGAATTTGCATGTGTAAATGAAGTAAAGTATTAAGGAGTTATAAAGGACAGTAAACTTAATTTTATGAAGCATTTCGAATAGGAGTATGTAAAAAAATTGTTAAAAAACAAAAGTTTGTTTTCGTAGACTAAGAAAGAAACCATGTATTCTAATGGCAATCAAAATGTATAATACAATAGTAAGATCCCTTTGAGAATTCTCCAACAATACTATTGTTGAGATCTTCAGGTATATTAGAAGGTTTACAAAAGATACAAGGCAAACCAATGCATTCTATTTTATATTGTAGATGATATACATCCATTCGAATTATGATAGAAATGCTAAAATGGTTAAATATAAAACAAAGAATAGTTTTGTGTACACTTACTTTTATATTTAAAATTAAAAATAACATGCTGCCCAGTTATTTAAGTAAAAGACTAACGACTACAGCCGGTGTACAACCGTATAACGTAAGAAATAGTGATAATTGAAATGTGCAATTTTTTAGAAATTCGAAAACCCAAAACATGTTATTTTACAAAGGAATACAAATTTTCAATGAACTTCTAAATAATGTTAAAGCTGAAACAAACATTATTCACTTTAAATAAGCTGCATTATTTTTTGTAGAAAAGAAGTCTGGGATGGTTAAATCGGGCGATTTTGCTGTCCATGCCAAATCGCCAAAACGGGAGATTATGCGACCAGGAAACGCTTCACAATATCCATTGTGGCTCGTGCTGTGTATGCAGCTGCACTGATTTGTTGAAACTACATGTTCACCAAGCCCCGCTCATCCAATTCTGGCAGTAAGAAGTCATTTATCATGGCCCTGTAGCGATCGCCAGTAACAGTGACTGTATTGCTGATAGCGTCCTCACTCAATCACACCTCCCGCCTGAACGCCTCACCGCACAGTTGCTTTGAGTGGATGTAGTGGTTCTTCGTGCATCATACGCAGATTTTCAGTGCCCCAGAAATGAAGATTTTTCTTATTGACGCAACCGCTGAAGTGGAAATGCTTAATTGATCAAAAACATCGACACAATTATTCCACGCTCTTGCGTGGTGGAACGGTCCATTGCTTGTCTGTTAGTACGAGTATATTGCAGCTGTCTAGTTCACAAATGTCAAGTATGATTGACGTACGACTTCATGTGCAAAAATTTTCTTTACCATCTTCCGATAGAGTGATTAATATTGCGCACCTTGTATAATGAAATTGTAAAAATAGCAAACCTAGTCAAATAAACCATCTATGATATCTATATTTGCCGATCTCAGAGCGGTTTGATTTTACCTCTAATAATACACTTAATTATTCAGAGGGCTGAAGCTTTTCTAGTTTTATGGCATTCTTATAAGCAAATGTATTTCCACCAATCGGTAGCCGTCGCTCAAGTGGTAGTGTATTGGCTTCTAAATCGGACGGTTCTGCGTTTAAATCCGAACCGGGTCCGAAAGACATTCACTTTTTTCACTCAACTCAAATCATGTAAACTGTTGCTGAGAAAGAAAAACAAGTTAAATTACACTAATGAATTAGTGTCCCCATTAAATGTAGTATGCCACCCATGGAGCAAAATAACCACAGAGCCCACAAATCTTTTCTACGAAATTTTCCAAAAAAAATTGAATACGTGATATAGCATTTTAAGAGTAGTCGTATCCACTTGGGTGTTAAGTTCTTTTCTTAAAAAAAAAATCACCCTGTGTCTCAGCACCCTACATAGTCTTATTTAGTTAAGCTTGCATAATTCTTTCAGCATTGTATGACAGCCAACCTATTCCACGTTATCCAAATGAGTTCCGTCCAATGATAGAACTTTTTACTCTACGTCGTTGCTAATTTTCATGAGATAATTTTCTCTTGCGTACTCCTGCTTACGATTTTTTGATATGAAGACGATTTTAACTTCCTGACAAACCGTAGGTATGCATCACATTTTCAGACTAAGTCTATGAATTTTCACGTAATAAGGAAATTTTGATCTCTGTTTGCATTTTTGCATTACAGAATCCCTTCGGATGTCGGGGCTCGCAAAATGGATTTCCACCATAGTCTCTAGAATTTTGGCAGTTTTCGGGTCAAGTAACTGCATTTTGCGGAGATACAAATCTTTGTTATTGCAATAGATTCGAAGGTTCTATTCCATTATGCCCGTTTTTATTGTCTAACTGCTTAAACCTCCGCCGATTAACTTCTACTCTCCTCTCCGCTTGGTGTAACCAAGCGGTTTGAGTTTTAAGTTGTCGGCATGTAAGTGAACGGCTTATAACAATCCGCGGATGAGATAGATGTCTTTGAGCGGATCATCGAAATGAATTCAAATTTTTTGAATTTATAACGGTATACAAGCTTTTCGTATCAAGCATGCAGCTTCCACATTTCAAAATCTAAAAAGGAACTTGGCTATGCCCTGATCAATCAACCGTGAACAAGGTTACCCACATTGCCATCGACGCCAGACCCTCCTCCAACATTGTGGAAATTCCCCATAATCTAACATTGGCTCGAAACATTACCTTTTTGCAGCCAGGGCACAATGTGGATACTATAGATTTAGTATCTAATCATCAGAATGTGAAGAGACCAAAGCATTCATTGTGGCTCGGATTTATGGTTGCTTAAATGTATACACTATATTTGTAGGTGCAAAGGAAACTTCTTTATATTTTACCTTTTTTAATTGAGCAATATGTGCGGATCTATGTATGCCATTTTAATTTTTCATTTTAAATGCATTTTTACTCGATTCTTACAAGCTATACAGAAAAATGCTTAAAAATTAGCTTAAATAACGTAAAAAAAATATCTCTTTCTTTGATATATGCAGTAAAACTAAAACCTGGCGTCGTATTGTAAAATAAATTATTTATTGGGGTCGTAGTGAACTAAAATGCTACTATCATACTTAGAATCAATTCCTTCACATCCGACAGACTATAGAAAACAATCATCTTTCTTTGTTAAATCGTATAGATTTCTTAGTACTTAAGAAAGTGTCTGAATGAATCGAGCACAGTGATTCAAAAGCCCATGATATGACTTGAATTGAGTTACATTCTCAGTCTGAGGGGCATTTCTTATTGGTTCTAATTTTTTTCACTTGGTTTAGTGCTCCATTTATAATGTGACCTATGTAGTCAATTTCCTTTTGGAAGAATTGGCATTTATGCATTTTCTTTCAAACTTTAAAATTTTTCCAGTCAATCAAGGTGCATATTTGACACCAAAAATGAGACGACGTCACTCATGGGTATCAATAGTTAACAGCTTCTGGCAGTTGTCTTCAACTACCACTAGTTGGTACGCAACTTCTGAATCTATGATACGAATTGCCCAAACTTGCAAATATGTCATTACACAGGGGTTTATTGTCATTTTGCAGTCGACACATAACCGAATGTCGCCATTGGGTTTTATAGCCACTACCACAGGCGAAGCCCACTCACACTGGATATATTACATTTGCCGCTAAAAGTTTTTCATTTTCTTGTTCGCCTTATACGGGACCGCAAAAGGGAACCGTATATGGTATAAAAAATACAGGAGTGAGTTTTTCTTTTATAAGTATTATAGCTTGGTATTCGGGAATACCAAAGCACACCGTAAAATACATTTCTATATTTTTGAAACAAATCACAGTTATTAAGTTTTAATTTTAAGTTAAATAAAAAACAGTTATTTTTAGACAGATGTTTTATTCGCTTTATTCACTCTACTTAATAATTTGAATACAATTCTCCTTACAATATAATTTATAACATTCTACTGTGGGAAAATAAAATGTTTGATAGTTACATGAAGTCAGCATTAATACATAAAATACAAAAGTATTCCAGACAGATATCTGATCCATGTCCGCTGGATATGCATGCAGGTGGTTGGGGCGTGTGCTGACGATGCTGGTTTTTGTATGATAACTTTACCCAATAACAGAGTCTTACTAGAAAGATGAAAGCAGACCATAAATCTCTCAAAATCACCATATGGAATGCAAATGGACTCCACCAAGATTACCTGGAACTCAAAAAATACTTAAAAGACAATCAAATCGACATAATGCTCATTGCTGAAACCCATCTAACAGCGGGTAAAAAAATAAAATTCCCTAGCTACGAAACCTTCAACACAGATCATCCATATCGAACATTCACAAAGCAATATTGAAAGAGCGAAAATATACCTCAGCGCTAACTTCCGAGATAAATTACTCCCTATGGAGGGCCACGAATCACATGGCAAACAGGACCCAACATCACCCACCCACCAAGAAACTAGAGAACAGATTGGATTAGAGACAACCTGGACAAAGCTGCACTACTTGCCAAGTACTTCAAGGCTACTTTCACAAACACCGACGGCAACGTGAACACTTAACCACTTAATCACAACAACGATACAGACAACAGACAACCGATAAATAAACAAAATAACAGCGAAAGAGAAAGAGCTTTGCATCAAAAAAGAAATAAGCTACGATCTTCTACCTGGTAAACTACTGAATGAACTACCACAATTAGCCTTAATTTTCCTACGAAACTTCTTCAACAGTATAGTCAGACTAAAACATTTTTCGAAACATTGGAAAATCACAGAAGTGATAGCTATTCCGAAGGCAACTTCGTATAGACCTATAAGCCTGCTTCCTGTAATATAGAAGGTCTTTGAAAAGTTGCTGCTAAAAAAACTGTAACGAATTCTGACACAATCCAAAGCGGTCCCAAATCACGAATTTGGTTTCAGAAGACAAAACTCAGCTATTGAACAAATACACAGAGTGGCGAACAAGATATCAGCCTCCATGGACCACAACCAATTCTACGTATCAGTATACCTTGCCGTTGCTAAGGCATTCGGGCTCTTATTCACACTCAGCAACATCGTTCCGAAGGAATACTTTTTGCTCCTAAAAAGTTATTTAGAAAACTGATGCTTCTACGTAGGCCTCAGGGAACAATACTCACAGATCCACCCGATCAAAGCTGGAATACTCCAAGATAGCATCTTAGCGCCCTTTGCTCTATCTATTCTTCACAGCAGATATCACCACCCCTGTCCGAGAAACGGCCATGATTGCTACATTTGCTGTTTTACTAAACTGAAATGTGAAATTTATATTACGAGTAGTTATGGTAGTTAATATACGTTAGCCGGTTCTTTTCTTTGTAATACTGTTCTGGCATTTTCTTCTTGTGATTCAAATGCAATTACATTAATGTAAAGCTTTGTATTTTATATACTGCACACCATCAAGTACTCAAAAAGGCGACAACAACGAGAGACTAAGGCCGCTTGGAATGAACAAAACCTCCAACGTTTCGGATGAATTAAAACTCTTCTGTGCCGCAATTTATGATATCAAAGGTGATGTAAATTATGGGACATTGGTCCAAATCACAAAGTCGTTCCTAAGATTTAAAAATGATAAAAAATTTACTTGATATCCTAACGTGACAGGTGTAAAAATACTTAAATACTTTAGGAAAAAAAAAAATCTGCCATGAGATGACAAACTAATAAATACTTTAATAGAACCAACAACATCCACTTGATTTTCTGAAATTACATTTAGAACACAGCTTAAATTTTCAATATTCCTATCTGAGTAAAAATCATTAAATGTTATCATATGCATCTCTGGCGTACATGCACCCGAACCAAGTTCCATTCTTAAAAGCTTGCCGTTACAATCTAAGGTGACGATTAATTGAGTATTAAAGCACTGCAAATTATGTGTATAACCCATATCTATTACTTGGTCTCTCTCTACTTTTCATTACCTTTGTTCCTCTCATAATGGTGTTTTGATCTGCTTTTGGAGCAGTTTCTGTATAGCTTGTTCTTGAGAAAATATGTAGGTGCTTTGAATACGTCCCCACTTTTTGCAAAAATAACATTATATGTTTTTGTAAGATTTTGTAAGATTCCAGCCCCATATACAAACCCTACAACACCAATTGGAATGCTGCCAACTAGCGATCAGAGAAGCTACTTCCGATGTGATTAGAAGAAAAAGAAACAGCACGAGGCACGCACATGATCCCCCACTCTCTTACACTAAGGAAATTACAAAAACAAAAAAGAGGAAGAAAGGGTGAATTTGTTGTGGCCAATCCTGCTAGAACAACAGGTGGCCTCATCTTGGAATAGAGATTAGTGAGAAGTGAGGAGTCAAAATGATTTGGATTAGCTCAGAAGATAGAACCAGTATTTGCCCATCGACTCCTGAATGTGAATGATGAGAAGAAATGGGTGTGATGACCGGAGCAGTCTTTGTGTCTACCCTATAACCGGGTAATTTTTCGTTCACATTATCATAACACAACAGATACATTTGCCTTCCATTAAATTCCAAAAAAAAAAAAAACATTTGATAGTGTACATAGAAACTATGTACTCGTATATGGTTTGTAGTATGATTTGTGAAGCATATATTGTGTATAACAAAAAGAAACTGGTGGATTTTATGAATGTAAGTTATAACAATAAGTTGTTTGATAAATTAAAGTTCTAAGCGGTGTCAGAGAAGGGCGCACACAAACATTATCGTATAAGTAGTGGCTATCGCTGATAATCTTTGCCTCTTGTCTCTTTGTATTAAAGACCTACCATCCTTTCTTGAGAGGCAAATAAGGTTGGCTTAAAGGTCAACGCTGTTTCATATCGCAAGTAAGCATTATTAATTAACTGATCTAGAGAGTGGAAGGCTATAAACCCTTGGGAAATTTTGCATTTATTATTGTTGTCTGCATCAGGAAAGCGGAGAAACTGTTTGAAATGCCTTCAAAAATCCTTAGAAGCAGTTCCATTAGTTTGAACACGAAGATGTTTTTGTTGAAATGTGAAGCGAGCAGACATGGGTCTCCATGCCTGATATTGAAATTTCGTTTTTATAGCAGTCTTGATATTCACCTGTCTTTTAAAATTCCTTAACGGGATTATCGAATTCGTGTAAAATTGTTTGTTTTTTCCGATTTTTCTTCGCCCAGTTAAGGTGCGTAGGCACTTACAATATTTTACGTTTCGTTCCTAACTACTTATAACAAAGTTTTCTAATTTGATAATTTAATTTGCGATTCTTAGTTTGTTCTTACAAACTTGAGTTTGTAAGAACTCTTCTTGAGTTCTACCCTTTTTTGTTTATAATTTTGTTTTGATTACAGCTTGTGCTGCTCCTCTCGTACTATTAACTTTGTTTGAATCTTTAATATTAGTAAAGTTTAATCGTATCCTTCGACCATTGTCCGTCTTTATCATTAGGTTATCACACTCACTCACAATATGTAATACTCCGGTTCGATGAATTAAAACCTATTTTTGAAACTGATATTTCATCTGACAAAATTTGGTATTTACTTACACATACCCCTGTGGCGTTCGAGAACTCTCGGTCAGTTAGACATTGCGATCCACAACTTGTTCCTTGCTTCGAACAGTTGGTTACCAAGTTCACACACTTCCCATTTGAGAGAAAGAGAAAACGAGAGAGGGAGAGAGAGAGAGAGAGAGAGAGAGAGCGAGAGAGAGAGAGAGAGAGAGAGAGAGAGAAGAGATCAGAGTGAGAGAGAGGAGAGCCAGAGTGAAAGAGAGGAATCCTGTAAAATACAGATTTAGCGACTGTCTCGGCAACTCAATTGCCGTGTTATAGTTTGAATAGATATTTGAATTTTTTTTTCCAGGATTTTCAAATTTTAAATATCTTCTTGTTCTTTTCCTTTGTGTCAAAAACATCGTTGGATTTTTACTCCTGATGTACTAGGGAGTATGTGGATTTTTTTTAAAAGAAAATCGTGCGTGAGTACCTTTCGGAATTTTATCCGAAATTTAAATTTATTATATAAGTTAACGCGCTGGCACGCTGAAAAAACAAGTATCACGCCAACACCTCGCGATTAAGTTCCCAGGGGAAGTTGCAGCCACATTCCGGAGATGATACCTGAAGCAAAAAAAGTCTTTTTGCTGATTAGGCGTCTGGACACAGAAACATTTAAGTTTATAGAAATTATTTAGAGCAGTTCTTAAGTGACCGTGTAACGGATTAGAAATAAATTTTTTTTTTTTTAATAAATTAATATAACATTTAATTTAATTGGCGCTCAACGTGGTTGGCCCGGTGTAGTTTCAAAAAGTCGGGCTTAAGTAGTTCGCAGTAGAATTTTCTCATTGAATAAATCAGTGTAAGTTTTAATAAATCGACCTCAAGTAGCTCCCTTAAAATTTGATAAGCAATTCACGACACAAATTCTGAAATCGACCTAAAGTAGTTCGAAGTGAATTCGTGGATGTGCGTGTAAAAAGACCTGAAGTAGCTCATAATCCGTCAGAAGGTTGTAAGTGTGGATGGTGATCTACAACAATGATCATCATTAGAATCGATTGATTCTATAAACTACGAGGGACTGTAAACGAGGTACCTTAGTACCTCAGTAAAAGGGAAGAACACCGACTTCACCAACGTGGGATGTTTGCTATAGTTATCATAGTGTAAAAATTAGTTTAGATTTAATATCAAGTAAAATTATATTATTTTAAATAAATGTTTCAATATATTTTAAGCGTTAAGTTTAAGCGAATGAATGAAATTCAGTATAATTAATTAGTTTAAGAGCTAATACGAACCGAACAAAAATTATCACCAGCCAATTTTCCAATACATATTAAGAATAATTAAATTTAACTGAACGAGTAAAGTAAGAATAATTAAAAGTAAATATTTTTCAGAATAATATATTCGATAAAATGTTAGATTACAGATTAAGATTTTTAGAAACCCAATTAATTAAGCTTCAATTAATAATTGCCATAACCCTCGCAAAGACTAAATTCTAAGTTTCAAATTTCCGAAATTAAGAGAAGTCGATATATTACCAGAATGATTCCACCAAATCCCTCAACTCTTCCTTCAGGTTCAAGGTACTCTTCTACTAATTCTTTACCGAAGCAACCCGATGCTTTACCTTAAAATGTCAATGCTACCCCAGAGTTTGAAGCTTTAACAACAAGTGTTCAGAGTGTGCCAAGGTGAGTGCAAAAACATAGCGCAATATAAAATTAATCCAAATACTAACTTCTATAAGGACGTAGAGGAGGGTATTGAACCTCAACATCTACGGAACCTTAACGACCTAGATAAAATATCGGAAATTGTTGTTACCTTAGCGAATTCTCTCGAAATCCAGGAAAATACAGCATCCTCAACATTTACGAATTCCTAAAGTGTATTCCGAAATATTTCGGAATCATTAACATGAGTACCGAGTCGACCACCGATGGGTGCACAAGCCAACTAGTGCACTCGCAAATTAGCTTGTGCTATGCTCAGAAAACGAGAAAAAAAACACCGCGCGCGTGTCAAAAAAAAGAATCAAAATACATATCACACAGTGCGGGTATCCCACCTCTCCAGCTCCTGCTCGAAGTACTGTTGCTTGCACTCAGTCACTGCCCGCACCGTAATGTAAATATAGTGATGGATAGCGGGTTGAGAGTGAAAATTTTGTTAGTGCACTGTTACATATTGTTTTAAGGGCATAACACTTACAACAATTTGATTCGGTAAACCAACGTCTGAATTTTCACTTCGCAGTATCGACGGTTTTTGTCTGTGATTATGACTAGGTAATTCAGGGTAGACGTAGCCAATATACCCGGGCTAAAAAGTAATCACTTTTCACACCTCTCAGATCATTCTGATCTAAAGCTACCTGGCTACGAACTAGCGCCATTATTCTTCTCTCACCGCGGTCTCGCCATTTACGTGCGTATTGATGTAGCTTACCAAACTCCACCACAATGTGATCCATGTTCCAATCCGGAATTCAACTTCATGTGGTTAAAATTCCGTCTCCGTAAGCAAATTATCTACTACTGCTTTATTTACAGAAGCCCCAAACTAGACAGCAATTTGACTTTTAACGAGTTTGATGCGCTGTCTGACTCCATTCAAAGAATTGTATCCCTGTATCCTCATACTGAAATCATTCTTACGGGCGATTTCAATATACACAATTCTGGACAAACAACACCCGAAGGACGGTGTATTGAGATCTTCGTTGCGGAAAATAACTTAAAATGAGCCCATGCGAATATCACACGTTGATAATCATACCTCCAATACCCTGGACTTGTTTTTAACTTCTCACCCAGACAGATAAGTATATCGTTGATGTGCTCTCCCCTCTAGGCTCGTCGGACCATTGTGTCATATCAGCTAATTTCTCGTACACAGACCACATAGTTAGAGAAAAAATTCCTAAAAGAACCGTATGGCAGTACGAGAAAGCCAATTGGAGCTGTCTTAATAGCTTCTTTAGGAATTTTAACTGGTCGTTATGTTTCCTTGATAACGACGTGTATGCCGCTCATTTCAGTCTATTTAGAATGAGATCCTTAATTCCTCATCGGATGAAGAGTATCAAACCAAAAGAAAAAGCATAGTACGACTCGAGCTATAAAGGGGCCGTAGGGCTAGAGAAATGTTTTTTTGGTCCTTCAAGACCACGCCGACAGAGGAAAACCAAAAAAAGTTCAAACGAGCCAGAAGTGATTGCAATGCATTTCTTAAGCATGTGAAATTCCAATACGACCAAAAACTGAGGCAAAAAATACTGCAATGTCCCAAAGGCAGTGAACATTTTTGGTCGTTCGTCAAAAACATTAGAAATTCTGCCTTATCCTCCATCCCAACGCTCATTTACAGTGACATTCCAGCTGTCAGCTCTTTGGACAAGGCCAATCTGCTTGCTGCACACTTTGCGGCCAGATCAACACTTCCAGATTGTGCTTTGTCCCCGCCTACACTTGAGTGTGTATGGGACGAATCCACTTTCGCACTCGTGTAGTAGCAAGAGTACTTAAAGATCTTAATATACATAAATCCGCTGGTCCAGATGGTATATCTCCCATTCTTCTGAAGAGGTGTTCTTCCTCGCTGGCAAAACCACAGCGTAACCTTTTTCATCAATCCTACTCTTTAGGACTCTTTCCGAGCAGATGGAAAACAGCATTTTTCCAGCCCGTCCCTAAAAAAGGCGAATCTTCTTCCCTCTCCTCCTATAGACCCATTGCACTTACGTCCGTTCTTTCCAAGGTCATGGAAACGCTGATAAACCGCCAGCTAATGAATTATCTCGAAACGCGGAAACTTTTTAATGACCGGCAGTATGGTTTTCGTAGCAACAGGTCCACTGGTGATTTGATGGCATGTCTCACAGAAAAGTGGAACCAAATCGCACATCAATCTGGCGAAAGCAAGATAATTGCACTTGATATTTCTAAGGAATTTGACAGAGTTTGTCATTAGGCTCTTATGTCGAAAATGTGTGCATTTGGCTTCCGAAATTACCTTTCGGAACGCTCAATTCAAGTTGTCTTTGACGGTTTCAAGTCTGATATTCACAAAATAATCCCCGGGCTCTATTCTGTCTCCGACACACTTTTTAATTTTCATTAATGATATCTTGTCTGCTACTTATAATCCAATATATTCCTTTGCTGATGACAGTACTTTCTGCTTTTCATATTCGTTCCCGAACTCACGGCCCTGCTCTTCGGCTGTAGGACGAGAACGGCAGCGTATGCTAAGCGTAAATTCCGATATCAAGAGCATAACCAATTGGGAACTATCAACAGAGTGGAATTTAATGCTTCCAAAACACAATGCTGTCTGCTATCGTTAAAGCGAAATTTAAACACCCAGCCATTATCCATGATGGCACTTTTGATTATTATTATTTGATTATCCATGGCACTTGCATCGTCGAAACCAAAAACCTTTCCATTCTCGGTATGTGTGTCAATGACAACTTACGTTGGAATGACCTCATATTTGATATCGCCAAAAATGCTGCGAAATGCCTAGGTTTCCTCAAGCGATGTAAGAAATATATTACCCCCTCTGATCTGACCTCACTATATAAGGCATTCATCCGCCCAAAATTGGAGTACAATGCCCACATCTAGTCAGGTGCTCCTAAACATCTCTGCACCTGCTAGACAGGATTCAAAACCGTGCGATAAATCTTATTGACGTTCCTATACCAGTCAATCAATTGGCACGCTAGAACACCGACGTAATGTCTCCTGTCTACTACGAGTTCGGATCCTCAGCTAACTGCTGACGCGAAATGACGAGAAGTTATTAAACGACACCTTGCCCAATGAAAAACGGCGATTTGTGATTTGCAGTGATCGGAAGGGTAAGAGAAAGTAGGAAAGAGAAAGAGAAAGAGTTAGAAGGAAAATGGAAATGGGAATAAGAATAATATGTATAAAGAAAAAGAAAAACAAGAAAAGTAATAATTGACAATATAATGAAGAGGAAGTAAAAAACATTTTAAAGAGAAAAGAGTAAAAAGGAAAAGAAAAAAATAAGTATGCTCTATTATAATAATAATTTTTTTTACGCTTGTGGTTGTGAGTGGTCATCATTGAGTACAAGTGGTTGACTTCGTGCGGCAACAGCATTCAGTGCTTCTTCGTCTTCTATTTTGATGTAGCTCCCATTTCTGCATTCTCTAACGATGACAGATCCATGTTTAGTGGAAACAGAAAACAGCTGTTTTCTGTGCTTGAGACGAGTGGCTTTGTGAAGAAGAGAGCGGTTCCTTGCTGTTAGGCTCTCATTCATATATATAGCCATGTTGGTGATTGCCTTCAAGCAAACGTCATTTAGGCAAAGTTGACGTTTTTCTCTTTGTCTATGGTCAGCTATCGATTTAAGAATATTGTTTCTGTCCTGATTGTTTTGAAACTTTAGCATAATTGGGGGATCGTTTGTATTATATCTTCGTCGAGATCGAAAAAGAGCTTGCAAGACTGGTGGCCTGCATTTGATTGCATGGCATAGATGGTGAAAGATGGTTTTAAGATTTTCTTCTGGCAAGTGCGGAACCCAGAAGAGAATAGCATCAGCTGCCAGCTCTTTTCGTTCCAGAGCATCACATCTTTTATTTAATTCGACCAGGTCATCATGAAAAGTCACTTTGTTGTAAGAAATGGACTCCAATTTCTCCACACGCAATTCCAGATCGTTCAGTGACTTGTCTATCTTTGCCGTATAATTTGACCAGTTTTGTTCAATTCGAGATATTTGATCCATTATCTCGTTTCGTAAATTGCTTAGTTCATTAGAAAACTGGCTCAAAATTTTTTCGGCGTGGGTTTTCAGTTGCAATCGCCTCAAGAGTAATTTATTTTGTGGTGTTGGTAACACTCTTTGATCTTCTACCGCGAGCATCGAACTTGTCGAGTTGTAGAGGCTGAGTAGGGTCAATGAATCTCGAGAAGAAATTCTCCAGACGAGTCCTGAAACCAAAGGATGTCCCCCCCCCCCCCCTCCCCAACTCCCAAAGCACTCCATCATTCCCCTGGGCTGGTTCAAGGTGTTATACGACCCGTGCCGAAGATTAACCTGGCTGAGGGCCCAGTATCTCCAAAAATAGCTCAGCCGCAAACGGAGTATCCGGATACCTGGCGACTTCCGGATTAGCTAGCCTTATTTGTATACGGCCGATCTCTGTACAGATGGACACCCCTTTCTCCGCTACTCGTGGGACCATTAATGGAAAACAACCAAAAAACAAAAACCGAGGCCGGTACTCCTTCATTACCGGGCGGTGGAACGCTGACTACACCGACTACCGGCAAGGCTCCTACATTGCCGAGAGGAGGTAAAACTGTGGCAGGCCATGGTGCGCCATCCTCTAAAGGCAAAAGGAACGAGCCAAAAAATAAGAATTCAGGAAGTGTTAGGACTGTTGCAAGCCATGGTCCTATCACTTCCTCCACCCCTAGCAGCAGCAAGTTTGTGGCAGGCCACGGACTTGTCGCGGCTACCAAAACTCCTTCAGGGAGTGTTAAGACTATGGCAAGCCATGGTCCTATCACTTCCTCTGCCCCTAGCAGCAGCAAGTTTGTGGCAGGCCACGGACTTGTCGCTGCTATCAAAACTCCTTCAGGGAGTGTTAAGACTGTGGCAAGCCATGGTTTGTGGCAGGCCACGGACTTGTTGCTGCTACCAAAACTCCTCCCTCCAAGGAGGAATCTGGAGCTCAGCCGCATCGGCAAGCTCCATCTAAGGCGCCCTACATTAGATGCCGAAATGCTTCACGCATCATCAAAACCTTCGGATCCATTCCGGAGGTTGTGAGAAGTGCGGAAATAAAGAGCAAGGTTGAGTGGGCTAAAAACATCCTAAAAGACGGATTTCCCACTGCTTCCACTGCTCCCAAAACGTCAAAAGACTCCTCTAAGCGCCAGAGATCGTTGGAGGAAACCACACCGGTTTCCAAGAGGCCCAAAATACACAGTTTTACAACCCCTGGGCCATCCAACAGCAGATCTCTGAAGTCTTATAACGAAGTCCTAAAGGACGCATTGATGATCGCGGTGATCGACAGGAGCGATACCGACGGTTCCATTACACCGGAACGGTGGCAATTGGACAAGCTGAAGCTCTCGAGCAACTTCTTGGCCATCATGCGGGAAAACCCAGGACCACCTCCTATCACAAGCGACGCTCGCTGGTACCAAGGCCATGTCAAGCTCATCGCTTGCTCCAACCAGAGATCTCTCGATCTCTTCACCAAGGCCATCGATGGCTTAGGAGAGGTTTGACCAGGTGCAAAACTCGAGGTCGTATCTAAGGAAGACATTCCTAGTAGACCTCGAACTCGTACCTGGATTCCAGCCGAACCCTCCTCTCCAGAAAGTATCCTGCAAATCATCCGGCTCAGTAACCCGACTCTTCCGACTCATGACTGGAAAGTCGCGAAACTGGAGGAACTAAGGGGTTTTTATAGATGCGCGTTAATTGTGATCAATAAGGAATCCCTTAATCCTCTGGCGCAGACGAAAGGCATGATTCGGTTCGGATTCGAGTCCATTCACTTAAGGGTGTACAAAAAGGATGAGCTGGATGCTGATAAGCAACCTCCTCCTCCTTTAACACCTGACATCACAACCTTGGATCTTGGAGCGTCGATATCCTTTTCAGAATTGGATAGCGACGACTCCAATCTGTCCGAGGTGACTACCAAGCCGTCGGTCTCCTCTTCTGACACACTGTCGGAAATGGAAACCGATGACGAAGCAATTAGAGGTTCTACACGATCAGAGATAGAAGATGAGCTCTTGGGCACATCTTTAGAATCGGAGGACCTCAACAACACCGTGGTGGAGGCGACTCTGGAAGACTGTAGCAATGATACGGTTTCTCCAGATTAATACCCACCACTCAAAAAAGGCTTCGGCCGCACTCATTCTGCGTCTTTCCAAAAACGCAGAAGACATAATTCTAATCCAGGAACCATGGATTGCAGAAGGCGTGGTTCGTGGACTTAGGACACCCACATACGCTCCGCTCTATACAAGAGACAAAGGTAAGATTAGAACTTGTATATTAGTGAAACGTAGCCTTAATGTATTTCTACTTCCCAACCTCAGTGACCCCGATCTAACCGCTGCCAGATTAGAGACTGCCAAAGGCTCTTACTGGCTGGCATCGGCTTACCTCGGCCACGACCAAGTGGGCCCTCTCCCTGGTGATAACCTAGAAAGGGTGGTACTGGAAGCGGGAAGGCAAAAAACTGGCCTCATAATCGGATGCGACGCTAACGCACATCATACGGTATGGGGCAGTACCGACATCAATGATAGAGGTGAGTCACTTTTAGACTATTTTTTAAGTACTAACCTCTTAATTTGCAATATTGGCAAGGAGCCCACTTTTATAACAAAAAACCGACAAGAAGTGTTAGATATTACTCTTGTCTCCGATAGCATCACCCAAAGGCTAACAAACTGGATGGTATCGTCTGAACACTCCTTTTCAGACCATAGATACATCCAATTCAGTCTGAGTGATGCTCCCCCCCGCCAACCAGCTTTCCGGAACTACCGGAAAACTGATTGGACAAAATACAGAGGAATACTGTCGGAAACGATATCCTCTAAACTATCAAGTCCCCCGCGTGACACCAATGAGCTCGACATGAAAGTCAGGGAATTTACTCTGACTCTCAATAAGGCTATGGCCGCTTCCTGCCCTCTTATTCAACCAAGAGGCAAGAAAAAGCCACATTGGTGGACATCGGCACTGGGACTGCTCAGAAACGCCTGCAGAAAACTTTTCAACGCAGCAAAAAGCACAAGAAAAGTGACCGACTGGGACTCATATAAAGAATCCCTCAAATTATACAAAAAAGAACTGAGGAAGGCAAAGCGACAATCCTGGAGGTCATTCTGCGACAAAATTACAGAAACCTCTGAGGCATCGCGGCTAAGAAAAATCCTCTCCACAAATCCTGTTTGAAAAAAATCGATGGCTCTTGGACAACCTCAAGTGATGAATCACTCAACCTGCTTCTGGACACCCACTTTCCAGGTAGCTCCCAACTCGCGGCCAGTAGCAGCCCAAACAAGCCTACTGCAACCGTGACCAAAATTCATGGTCTGATTACGAGAGACAAACTGCTCTGGGCGCTGCATAGCTTCAAACCATACAAGTCTGCTGGTCCGGACGGTATTATACCTGCCGAGCTACAGAGATCCTCAGATATTATTCTACCAGTGTTGGAAAATATTATGAGGAGCTGTGTAGAACTTATCCACATTCCACTGTTATGGAGAGAAGTCAATGTAGTATTCATTCCCAAAGCTGGAAAATGTTCTCATGTAGTCCCAAAGGACCTCAGACCTATAAGTCTATCATCATTCCTTCTGAAAACTTTAGAACGACTGATTGATATCCATATTCGAGCTAAAGTTGATCCAAGACTTCTGTCTACGGCTCAACATGCCTACTGTAAAGGAAAGTCGGTGGAAACGGCTTTGCACTCTCTGACTAGCCACATCGAACGATCCCTACAATATAAGGAGTACACAATGGTTGCTTTCCTAGACATAGAGGGCGCCTTTAACAACGTCAACACACCCGCAATCACGACTGCGCTGTCAACTCTGCAGGTAGACGGCTCAGTTGGGGAGCTGATTAATCTAATGCTAACAAGCAGGATAATCAACTCCAAACTGGGTGGGACTTCTGCTAAAAGATATGTCAGTAGGGGTACGCGGTGTCCTCTCTCCTCTTCTCTGGAACTTAGTAGTTAACGAACTACTGATATACCTGGAAGCGGGTGGTAGCAGAGTGATTGCCTATACGGATGGCGTTGCCATAGCCGTCTCAGGAAAACATCTAAATACCACTAAAGAACTCCTCCAAGTAAATCTCAACAGATTAACCCGCTGGGCAGATCGCTGTGGATTGGGAATAAACCCCCATAAAACTGATCTTGTCCTCTTTTCTAGGAAATATAAAATTCCAATCATAGACCCTCCTTCAATAAACGGTACCAGTTTAGCTTTCTCCGATACAGCAAAATATCTGGGTCTCATTTTTGACAGGAAACTAAACTGGAAACCTAACATTCAAGAAAGAGTCAATAAAGCTACAATAGCTTTATTCTCTTGCAAGAAAGCCATTGGGAACAAATGGGGCCTTCAACCTCGCATAACCCACTGGCTATACATCTCGGTCATAAGACCGATACTTACTTACGGGGTGGTTGTCTGGTGGACGGCCTTGGAAAATTCAGTCAACCGCATTAAATTAAGCAGAGTCCACAGAACAGCATGTCTATGCACAAGCGGAGCCTTGCGGTCTACCCCCTCTGCGGCATTAGATATTCTGCTTCACTTGACACCCCTCGACATTTTTAGCAAGCAAGTAGCTGCGACTGCAGCTATTCGCCTTAAAGCGACTAAACAGTGGACAAATAATTCATTTGGCCACGCCAACGTTCTTAATACATTAGGAATCCTCACAGAGAACACCGATTACACCATACCTGAACTTTGGTTTGACAAAAACTTCCATGTAAGCTTCCCCTCTAGGTCATTCTGGGAGGAGGATGCTTTCATGGAAGACAAGTCAATCCATCTCTACACAGATGGATCTAAAACCGACAGCGGAGTTGGTGGCGGTGTTTTCTCAGATAAGCTAAATCTAAGCCTCTCTTTCCGCCTTCCAAATCACTGTAGCGTGTTCCAGGCGGAAATTTTGGCGATTAAAGAAGCTCTGTCCTGGCTGAAGAAAAACGTGATATCTGCAAAGGATATCCGCATATTTTCGGATAGTCAGGCCGCCATCAAGTCCCTGGACTCGGTCTCATTGTGTTCTAAAACTGCCCTTGAATGCCGATCATCTCTCATGGAGATGGTAGAGCAGTTCAACATTCACCTTTGTTGGGTGCCGGACCACAGAGACATTCCAGGGAACCGCAGAGCCGATGAACTCGCCAAAATTGGAACCACTCTACCTATCCTACCGGATAAAGGTAGTATAGGTATACCGATCGCTACGTGCAAACTAACACTAAAGCTAGATGCCAATAAAAGAACGGACCTTAGGTGGACTGCTGGACAAACATGTCTAGCGACCAAACAGATCTGGCCAAGGCTAGATCTGAGTCGATCTAAGTGTCTGATCCTTTTAGATAAGAAACATCTCAGCGCCATAATAGGTGTCATTACCGGACACTGCCTCATAGGCAAGCACGCAAGAAGGCTTGGCGCTTTTACTAACGATTTCTGTAGAAGCTGCATGGACGAGGAAGAGGAGGAGACAATCCCCAACCTACTCTGCACATGCCCAGCTCTCTCTCAGAGAAGGAAGCTTCACCTAGGAGCTTTCTTCTACAACGACCTAAACGATCTAGAAAAAATAGACGTTAACAGTCTCCTACGCTTTATTATAAGCTCAAACTGGTTCTAGTAGTAAGAAGATCATAGATCCACGTGGCATCACAATGGGCCAATAGGCCTAAGTGAGTTGGTATTTCCAACAGCCACTCTTACCTAACCTAACCTAACCTAACACTCTTTGATGTACCAGTCTTCGCACATCTTATTTATAAACCCATATTTCAGACAACACCTACACCCCAGTATCGAGGTCATATTCTTCATTTAGATATTTATTATACCTATATTTTACAAACAAACGTATTATTCTTACCGCGATAGATAAACTCTCAAAGTATGCCTTAGCCAGAATCCTTAAGTATAAATCTGGCGAAGACATAAAACAACGTCTAATGGAAGTAATACTACACTTTGGAGGTCCTGAAATCATCGTAGTAGAGAATGAAAAATCCCTCAATTCCAATTCTGTTCTATTGCATTCATGTCAGAAAATTTCTTTAAAGAGTGCTTAAAGCACCTCCTTATACTTGTGATTTGCTTATGCAATTCACGAAGCTAAAGCCAGCGTAATTAATTCAGATATATTATCAAACAACGAAATAAATATAACTGAAATCATATCTAAGAAAGAAAACATACCATATTTCAACTCAGACGAAGAATTAGATTTTGCTGATATAAAGATAGCAAGTAATAATAAAAACATAGTTTATATATAAGATTTACCAACAACCGAAGCCAATACATGTAATTTTTTAATAATTAAAGCTGTTAAACAAAAGGACAAAATAGGTAAAATTCAATTTGAATATGTTTTAGATCGTGAAAATAAAATATATTGCATAATGAATAAATGTAAGAACTATAATAAACTAACCATGTGTAATAGATATAATATTGCAGATTTAAGCTCGTCCTTCTGTATCCCAAAATTAATCAAGAGTCAGGAAGCCAACTGTACCTACGGTGATTAAAAATCAGCACATACCTACGATAGAAGAATATATCTTCAGGAATACTCCTTCTGAATCAATATAACGAAAAATTGTAACTTAGTGGCATAAACGTTATTCGTAATATCTATACAACCATTCGGACCTAAGGAAAGGAAATAAGGAGCAATGAGGTAATTTTCCACCAACCAATGCCTGCTTTTCTTCTAATCCGCTACCATTATAACTAAGACAGAAGAAGCCTCTTCACTAGAAATGCTGAATTAACTTTATGCTAATGGCACATCAATGATAGAATTGCTAGAAATCAAAAACAAAATTAGCACCGCAATTTTGGACTTATTATAATCGTTCTTATTTTGACAACAACTAAAATTAACGCTGAAAGAACCCGACATCTACCATCTAGACTAGAAGACATCCCGAAATTGTTAAGGTTAAAGTCATCGGACGAGGACGTCCGATATTAAAGGTGGTACAGTGGTATACGGGAAGTTGCAGTCGCATAACACCTTGCACATGCAGCCACATTTCGGAGCTGATACCTGAAACAATAAACATTATTTTGCTGATTATGCATCTGGATACGGAAACGCTAGGTTAGATTTAAGTTTATAGAAATGGTTTAGAGTCGTTCTTAAGTGAACGTGAACGTTAACAAATAAAAATATTTTTTCAATAAATTAAAGTAACATTTAATTTAATTTATATGTTTTTATTTATGGGTTTGATAGGTACCGTTTCATTAGTATTGTTAAAAATTGTCAGAAAACCAAATGAGGAAACATTTTTAGGAAATGTAATTCTTAGAAAAATGTTATAAATACAAAATTCTTAATGAAAAATCACTATTTTTGGGCTTATATTAATAGCGTTAATTTGTTTGCCAGTACAATAAAAGCTATATGACTCGATTTTTGTTATCATAAGTAAATAACTTTTTCAATCAATGGTGGTACCCTTTGAAAATTTAAGCGCGTTGCAATTATAATTCGACAAAAACTTAACCAATCATTGGTTAAACCAGTACCCATTGTATTGGAATTTAAGCCATTTAAAAAATTAAATGCACTGTTCTCATAAAAAGGCGTAAAACCAGATAAAAATTTTAATCATTCGGAAAAGGAAAACCTAAGTCAAGCCCGTCCTGTCACAATACGCATGTGTGAAAATATATTAAGAATAGTCATTAGCAAAGGTTTGGAAAACCTGGCTGACACTAGTCGCGAAGACTAGTGAATACTTGGGGATTTCAGAGCGATCTGTCAGAAGAATTACGTACGAATGTCAGGAAATGAGAGAAGTTCAAGTTTCTAATAAGAAAATGGAGTACATAACTGGATGAATTTGGTGTTACAGCAATTAGGCAAATCGTGCACAGCCATCATCTCTCACACAATTTTAATGTGACGACGTGAATACTCAAACAACGATTCCAGGAAGACCGCAACTTATCGTTACTACATAAATTGAAAAGGATCTGTTTTTGTTAGAAGAAAATTGAGAGCAACCGAAAACTGGCATGCGAAACAACTAATATTAAATTATTCTCTATATATTAGAATGACTCTCATAGTATAACATACAACACAGCACAGATTTACTTAAGGCTGGCCTATGGCTTCAGCTGATCTATTTGTTTTTACTTCGTCTATTAGGAAATGTGAGTTTATACCCGCCCTGCCATCCCGTCAGCCTCACGTATTTTGTTTAAAAGTGTAGCGTTATTCTTCTGAAGCTCTTTCAACTTCTCTGGTTTTCCGACTCAAACTGCAGTTTAAACTTCTCGACAAGGCATTGCAACCTCTATTTATGAGAAATCGTTTAAAGACGGATGTGAAGGTAATTATTAATATGTACATTGCAAATATATGTTAATACAAATGATAGAACAAATTTTGGCTGCGTTTGGATGATTATATATACGGGAAGTTCAGATTCATATTTTAACCGTTAAAGAATTTGAATATATAGTTCTCCATTCTCCATATAGTTTAGTCGTCTATTTTTATAAGCAGCGATCAAATTGTGGTAGCCTTTGCAACACAAAAATGTATAGTTGAACTAAGATTTCTTGACAGTTTGACAATTTCTTTTACTTGTGTGACAGTAGGTAAAAGATAAAGTTAATATTAGTGACTATCATTGACTAGATAAAGCAAATCATATACATACATAAATATATCATACAATATAAACGGCCACTCCTTGCTCATTTTCGAAGAAAAAATGGCCCAATTATGCCTCTGGACCAAAATCCGCACCAAACAGTGACTCGTTTTGGGTGTATCGGCTTTTCAATGTATGCGTGCGGGTTTTCTGTGCCCCAAATGCGACAATTTTGCTTGTTTACATACCCGCCAAGATCAAAATGAGCTTCATCTAAAAAGATGATTTTTTTGGCAAAATCGGCATCATGATTTTCAAAGTAATGTCGCAATATTTCCCAGCGTTGTTCAAGCGTATGCACAACCATATTCGTTCAGCGGAAGGATAAAACTAATTATCTGTGAAATCAGACATGAGCTAAGTGTTACCATTCACGAAATAAGCACTAGTTGAAAAAAAAAACGTTAGATGGCGGACCCTTTATAATTTGTCCGTTATTAATACCCATGATGCTGTTACAAAAAAGACCATGTGTTGCAACCAGGAATGTGTACACAACAAAGGGTAAAAGTTTCGAATTAGAAAACGTATTTTGTGTATGGAAATTTTAGGTCGATCATTCATGATATAGCTTAGCTTAGATTAATGTCAATAGCAATACCGTAATTATATAAATTAATAGTCTAATTATCTGTTGCATTATTTAAGCAATCTTATGATATTGCTCACGTTAAATTACTTGTCAATATATACTAATGCAATGCACCATGCAAGTATCAAGTATCAAGTATCAAGTATCAAGAATATTCATTATTTCCTTTCTTACGGAATATACGGTTATTAATATTTTTATGTAATAACTCATTATAGCATTACGCTAGCCGTTGTTCTTTTTTGATCGAACCTTTGGTCGAGACTTTTAATTGCAACTCTGAGCGCAAATATTGTAAGGGTGTACACAATCTGCTGAGTGAGTGTCAGTCATTAAAAAATAAAATTGGGAGGCTCCAAAAGCAAGAACAAGGAAAGGACTGAGCAAAGGAAAACTAGAAACTAAGTAATCTTTTGAATGACTACATAATATCCTATTCACAACGTACTGAAATCTGAGGTTTCGCGAAATCTCATGAAATCTACATCAAAATCAGGAGGTTTCCCATACATTTTTTAGATTTCAAAACCTCATTGTTGTGTGAGGTTTCGACGAAACCTCCTCAAAATCTGGTTGCAATCGTTAGGTTGTCAAAGAAAACGCACTTCTTAACACATTCCACAAAGCATGAATAAATTACTTTGTTCGTGTTTATAAAGTGCACGCACAAGGGATTCCTAGCATCCTTTGGATGTTTGCATACAGCGCGGGCGAAAGAAAGCTAGGGAGGAAAAGAGGAGAGATACCTATAATATATATGTTGGTCCTAAATATTTGGAAGTTATAATGACTGCAGGGCTCTACAGGGCTCTACAGGGCTCTACAGGGCTCTACAGGGCTCTACAGGGATATTCCATAAGCGAGTTTTACTGCTTAGGAAAGAATCACGGTACTTCCGAAAGTGCTTTTGACTGTATACTGATGAGCACTCATAGCGAGACGGGTGTCGGTTTGAATGTATCGCTGGTGGTGAAATTAGCGATAAAATAAGGTAAGACAAAGAGACAAGTCGGTGTTTAAGTATGTTAATTGACTTCAATATTGGCGTCACCTATGAGTTTTAACGCGCGAATCAAACTATCAAACAGGTGCTGAGAGATTTTAGGAGCAGCTGATTTGGCATTGTATTCCAATTTTGGGCGAAAAAATGCCTTATACATATATTGAGGTGAATTATTTCTTACATCGCTCGAGGAGAAATAGATATTTTGCCGCTATTGGCCAATATAAATTCAATCAATTGTTCATACAGGGACTTATTTGATGCATCAAGCATTTCTTATTATTATTATTTCAATATTATTTTGCTTATCATCCGACTTCTCATGCTAATTTAAATGTGTGACAATTGTTATTTTAGCCTTCTTAGGAAAATTGCGTTTTATATAAAAACTGCAAAATAAGGCATAGTGCGCTTAAATCAGACAATTACTTCCTAAGATAATTTAGGTAGAGATTCAATGTAATGCCCGACTTCTCCCTTGAAATGTTCACTACTTCAAATAATTTACACAAGGTATATCAACCTTTTAACATAGACAGCTTCTATGATCGCTTATTTTACTGAGGGCGCTATAATGCGTCACAAATCTCTACCATCAGCAGCCATCTGGTTGACAGACCAAGTTTAAAAAAATTTTAAAGTTTAAATGATTAAATGACTGTAATGTAATAAATAAATGAGGACAAAACCGTACAGGTCATATTCACAACGAACTATCATATATACAAAAACTGGTGCAAATAAAAAGAAAGTGGCAAATTAAGACTTGTCTCTATCGACGAATATTCTTATGTAATCTTCTAACCGCTCTAAAAGCCTTTTCATGCTATATGTAGAAATTTGGCTTCCACCTAAAAAAAAAAATATTACTAGCGAAGACATTCTGAAATCGTTAAAAATCGATCGGAGTAATTTAATGTCTAAGCCACATTAACAATACATTTTTATTAACAATTATAAATACAAGGAATCTAAGAGTAAATAGATAATTACATTCATAAGAAACATACATAAGAAACATTCCGCTCATGATAATTTATGGTTGAGATGCATGCAGACCGGCAAAAGATTAGCAGAGATCCGAATAATTTTCAATCCTTAGCTGAGAAAGCTTACTACATCTCCTGAAAACATTGGAAATCTTATAAAAAATAGATGTCAAGTGCGTGATCACACGATAGTCTTAAGGTGGTTAGTAAGGAAAATTCAGTAGGCAGAGGTCTCTATATTATTTGGAGTATCGCCCTGTGCGATTGAATCAGTCGCAATGCTTGTGCCCAATAAACCTTATGTTCGGAGATGACAGCTGCAGAAAAACAGTCAGTGAGGGACAGCTCAATACAATGTATGTACTTCCACCTCTTATTTGGCTTCCTATGATGGATCATATTTTGTAAGCATTAGAGGGTATTGACGTCAATAGACGATGCATCCCGATTTCGCGAAAAATTACTAAAGCATTGAAATTATCTGTTAGGTACAACTTCTGGTAAGAGCTTCAGATATATTAGTCGCACTTATTTTGTGTTTCAGAGCATGGAGAGAATGGTCGAGCTCCATGTGCGTAGAACTACTTTGCGAATTCATCATCTATCTGAGATGCAACTTGGCACATTTGAAGTGGGAATACATTTTCTTCAACATTGAGAGTACTTTCAAAAACGCAAGTTTTGACGGCATGTGTAAATCGGCCACGCAATACGGCGAAGACGAATCAATAGTTTCGGAGATAAAAAAAATGCTGGTGATTAAAACACTGATTCCGGATACTGACTGCAGCCATCATGTGGTGGCGGGGTTAAACAAAGGTTGCCCTCAAGAGTTACTACTCAATGCGTTCGTATCCTACTTAGGGATGCAGTAGCAGACTTGAAATGTTGAATGTTGATCTGAATGCACAAAATAGATGACTACTAGTGTGGTCGTCTCATATCTGCACTTATTTGGAAACAAAGCGGAAATTAACTCTTCCAAGGTACAGATAGGGACGTGAGTCATACCTAGACTTAATGGTTTCGATGGAAGTTTTGTCTAAGCCTACGACAAGAGAAGAGCCGTCCTTGTTTTCCTGATTCTTTCTCTCCCTGTCAGAGTATATTTTCCACTTTTTCCCGTTTCCCTGCGTTGTCACGTAACTTAGATGAGCACGCGTTAGTCTAGGTTGTCTGAAAACCTCGAAAGTCTTAGTTTCTAGGGAAGATTTGTTTAGTCAAGCCAAGGAGGCTTGATTAACCATTTAAAAGTTGATTGACACAATGTTTGCACTCAGCATCGTTCAGACTATTGTCATTGTCGAAGCGCCAGAGGGGAGATAACGGCATCCTTATAGGTTCGCCAGTCTCGTACCCGTGGCGTTTCAGGGATTTCTTGGAGATTGCTTTTTCAGCTACGTCCGCGTTCCGTCTACTAGAACTTCAACTTGTGCTGGTTGCAGAACCAGTTCTAGACGGATCTTGTGCGCTGGGAAAGCCACCACCAGGGTTGTGCCTCAGCCGACTTCCGCCGACCAGAATTACGACCCTTGCTGATTGTAGAGCTGACCTTATCCGCTCTACGTCTCCGTTCCATCTTCAACTGCCCTCTAGATGGTAGTCCTTCTTCTGCATCAAATTCAACCTTTTCGGTTTCCCAAGACAAACCGCCAGAAACAGCACCCTGACCAACCACTGGCCTATTCTGATGGATTTTAAACGTAACGTGGGTGGCTGTGTCTCAAGTGGTAGTGTTTTGGCTTCCCAATCGGACGGTTTCAAGCAACTAAAATCTCGTGAGATACAGTATGCTGGCGGGGCCTCTAGAATCCGTGCCCCGGCCACAGTTTGAACGTCGGGTTCTTTTCAGAACCTTAGGATCTTTGACTCTTAAGCCTGCCACGACAAGTCAGGCAAAGAAAGGAAGGAACAGCTAAAGTACTCATAATTACGAGTTCAACTATACACTATTTGTTACCATATACCATATTTGTACTCATAACTATAGATGATCCATTCCTGATCTCAGTTATGACTATCATCACCCTTACTTTGCTATTTGTAAAACAGCTCAACAAGAACTGCTAAAAGCTATCATTTTGCTGCTAGTACCCAAAAAATAATTAAATTTGTATGTAGGCATTTCTTATACGCACAAATACTTAACTTGTACGCGCAGATAAAAATGTTCTGAATCTACGAGTACATAAGTACAAAATTGTAGTTAGCTCTTACGAGCTATTGCGTTATAAATAAAATAAATTTTTAGAGATAAATTTTGCATTGAAACGTACTCAAGGCAACAGTCAAACATTTCAAATAAGCCGTTTACTATACATAATGGCGTAAATTATTCACACATAAGTACATATTGGAGCCACGGACTCAAAATGCTAATTTACTACCATTAAAAATATTTTACATGAAAAAACCAAAGAAAAACTAACCAAACCGATGTTAGTGGAAATGCGTTTAATCTTCACGTCTTAAAATAGGAATACTACCTAAATAGGCAAGGCGAGGATATTAGGTTGTGTAGAAAAATTTGAGTGACTGGCTTTAAGTAATTTTTAGCGGAACGAAAACGATTTTTAGGAATTGCTTAATGTTGAAGTTGAACAAGCACCCGTATATTTTGAAGAGTGATTATCACGAAGAAAAATCTCAAAAAAGACTTAATAATTACAATTTTTTCTAAATTTTTTTTACCGATATTTACTAAGGAAATTCCTTATATTTTCTACTCAGAATAGATGGAAAGAGTATTTGAATTCTTAAAATAGAATAGCCACGAAGTAACTATAGAGCACAAGGAGAAAACGGATGATGTTACAAAACCCGAAGAAACAGAAAACTTAAGAATCAGTCGTTCTATGTATGATACATAAGTCAAAAACTTAAAACTGTATAATTTACGAGTATAACTAGTTTTCAATGACACCCCTTACCATAAATTTATAGGCACCGCGTTTTATTATAACCTGCAATATAACAGTTTTTGGCGCATGATTGTTCTCAATGAGTTTACCACAAGCAAACTTAAAAGTATGTAAATTTGTTCGTGTATATGTATGTTACTCTACAAAAAATTCGTTAACATCTGCAAGACCGAAACGATGGCTTGGCTGCTAAACTGAGGAACTTGATTTCAAAATTTTACTACACCTTTTACTTTAATTACTTAAAGGACTTGTCAAAGATATATTCATAATTTTAAAGGTGAAAAAGAATTCCCGCCTCAGTACATAAGCAAATCAAACATCTTATGCCCGTTTTGCAATTTGAAAATATCATTTACATTTGACTATTTTTAGTTTGAAGTGGCCAATTAAGTACATTTTTTAAGATTGTGCCTCATAGAGTATACATTAACGACTATTATACATTAAAACATATTTAATTCACATACTGAATTATAACGTTTTTCGTTATAAACGGAGTTTATAACGATTTTTCTTGGTCATAAGAATTGCTTCATAGCACAATATTTATTTTTTACCTTACTAAGTTAAAGTAGATGTTAGCTTCAGAAAATACGTACATACTCGTATGTGAACAAATACATGGTACTAAGAACTATATGTGATTTATGAATTGTGGTCGAAAATAAATAAATAAAAATAACAAACACGATTTCAGTATACAGTATTGCCCGTATTTAATTTTTTATTTGAAGGTGATAATACAATGAAAGTATTGATGGCTGGAATACAGTTTTTGCGAATATACAGATTATAATATTGTAATTAACTAACTTTAAGTTTGTTGTTAATGGAAAATTGCAGTTGAAAACAAAAACACTGGAAAATGAAGCAACGAAATTTGTTCTTTACTACGAAGAAAGTCTAATCATATTGTTGGATATCGAAAATTCTTATTGCGTTTTTTAAGCGGTAGAAGAAGATAGAGAGAAGTAAAACCTGCTACTACAGTCAGTGGCCTAAAAAGAAAGATTAAATTAAAATACAGTAAAATGAATAGTGTCAAAGACAACGTGCAAAAGTGTTTCACATAAGTTATGACATAACCCAGCTCCCGTTTAACAATGTCTGGTGATTTTAACACAATTTATAATGTAAGCCAACCAGCTCTCTAATGCAAGAGCAAGATTTGAACAATACATCAGATTTAAAAAAAAAACTTACTTGGGGTTACCGGGAACATTGGTGAAAAATCGACGGAACAAGAAAATAGGGTATCAGGTAATCTATGATACAAAAATATACATATAAGCAGAAACAATTTTTGAATATCGCCGACCAGATGATTCGAAATTTTGTACGAGTAAAAAAAAATTAAAGATCAGATGACTATTCCTATTATGGATACAATCAGATCATTTCGTAAGAGTTCCTTCCTAGTCCTCTTAAGAAAAATCAAACATAGGGAAAAGGATTCTGTCATTCACTTTAATACCGGGCCACTTAAATAAACCCGTTCTTAATTAAAACCTTTCTCTGATGAATTTATTTTGATCTAAAGGATGGGGCGAGCTTATAATTATTTGTATGTTTATTTTTTTTCTGTTTGGTTCCATATGTGCGTTGCACACAACCAAAGAAGAAGCAAGAGGTTCAAGAAAGAATCTCTTCATTGTTTCTCTAAAAAGAATAGTTCACCATTTATAATGTGTTTATCCCTTCCCTACAGAATGCGATAAATTAGTAAGGGAGAAAGAAAATAAAATTTAACAAATTCGACGATTTAAAAGTGACTGAAAAGAAAAAACATACAATTGCCCTTCATTTGTACTAGGCTAAATACCCAGCCTAAGATCGAGTTGAATCTAATATTTACTTACTTACCGGAGCGTTAGCGTCCATCCGCTCTACATGATTCAGCCACCTCAATCAGTGGCCTTCACTCTTCTTTCTAAGTCGATATCGCTCATTGTTCAGTTGCTCATTCTCATTCACTCACCGTCTATGCAGATGGGACGAAGATCACTCGAAGAATTTTTGATAAAGTCCATGCCTCTGGGTCATAGGGCAGGACTGATTATATCAAGGTCTTATTTTGTCACTTTTGTTCTTCGGGAGAGGGCTTTGCTTTCCTTCTTTGTTTCCTTCTTAACCCAAAGAAACAGCGATTAGCAAAAAGCATTCATCTTTTGATCTCATCGCTGGTGCCGTTGTTTGAATTCATATCTTAGCATATGTAGGCAATGTCCTCAATTAGGAAAAGTATGTATGTGTACAGTATTAATTTGGCTTTGCGATTTTCGGGATATTCGCCGCAAAGCCGATTAGCCTGAACCCGTTATTGGAGGTAGTTTCGTGCAGGCTATACTTTCCGACAGTACTACCAAAAATGCCATCTCTTCTCTAGCTTTGCATTAAAGTCGAAAAGGATAATTTTACTGTCATGGCATTGTCATTACTCGTAGGTCTCGTCTAAGACTATCTTTGAGATCGTCATTCTTCTTTTCTGCGAGGGCGTGCGCGAATATAAGGTTAATGTGAGTAAATTTAGCCTTCATACAAGGCTCTCATTAACATGCCGGAAATTCAGGACTTCTTGCCTAAGTCTACTTCTAACAACAAATCTGCATCCAAATAAGCGCTGCTTTTGCCGTTGATTGCAATCGCTGTAGTAGATGTTGTAGTTTTTCATTCTCTTTTTTCCGGTCCATCCCATTGCATTTTTTGGATGGCGGTAACATCTGCTTGGCAACAGTCCAGGGCCTTCGTTAATTGTTCGGCTGCGTGTGGCATATTAAGGGACCTAACACGCCACGTTCAGATCCGAAGTTCGGTGTTCTTGTTTCGTTTCCAGGGGTTGCCAACTGCACATCCGTCCGTAACCGAGGCTTATTGTCGCTTCGTAACTTAAGTTAATTTTCTATTGCCGAGCAATTATCGGAGGCACAATCTAATATGAAACAAATATAGAATCTTATTATTTTTAACTTTCTGATAGGGAAGTTTTTGCATTCACCCCGAAAATCGTAAAGGAGAATATGGTGATATCTTTGCATTTTAACGTGTCTATAATGGTTCTAGATAGTTTTTGAGAAAATGTTTCTGTGTGCGTATGTGTATGTATGAGAGTCCAAACACGTTGGGATCTCGGAAAGGCGGGAAACAATTAAAAGAATTATCCCTTTGCAAACACAATATAGTTTTAATTTTGTTCTAAGGTAACGAAAGTACCATAAGGTAAAATGTTCGAGAATATAACAGCGATATGTAGGTAATTTAATATTCAAAACTCGCGCTCGTCTTTGATGTCGTCTTTACGTCGTTCTCCTTTCATCTGTACCAACTTCTCTTGTTCCGTTTTCTCCTTCGTTGTCGTTGTCCTTGTCGCCGTCTTCGATCTGGCATGTTCCATTTCCAGTTGGTGATGGTGTGGCGTTGCCAATAGTTACCATCCTACGTACATATGGCGGTATGTGTAAATTTTTTTGTCCTACGATAACTCGCGATCGAATATTGCTATCGACTTTTGTCAGATGATGTGCCTTCATTCCGAATCGTGTTCATTAGATTTTGCCCCCAAACCTTAACATAAACTAATTTTTTATCTTATGTTTATTTAATACAATTTTCACTTAATTCTACGAAATCTTAAACCCGACTGAAATCGCAAAAGCAACCTAATACAAACAACAAAAAATGTTATTGTTTGTTTTAAGTATGTTTTCACTTTACAGTATTTTAATTGTTTGAGTTTGTCGTCTTTGAAACAAATGGAATCCAGGTTAGAATTTTAAACATTTTATTTTAAAATATCATGAAAGTATAGGCCGTTTTTTAAAAAAAATACCACTTTTCGAATTAGCTGTGATAAGCTACCGATAGTGGTGGTAGTAAATTTTTTAAATAGTACTAAACTTTTATTCAATATAAATTACTTTAATCCTATAACAAGACAAGTATAGACGGATGTTCCATAAGGTTCGGCCATAGGGTTATTCTTATTCTTACTTTTTAAAGATGGCATTCCGTGCCTTAATATTTATATTCATGATAATGATGTTTTAATTTATTCCGCGTGACATAATTTTCTTTAAGAAGATAGTGTTGCAAGGATGATTGAAAATACATCTGTTTGGTCAACAAGTAACAAACTGAAGTTGATTCCTTTGAAAATAGTATTTATTGTGCTTTAAAACAATTCAGTTTATAAAGTCTATACAGCATTCAGCAAAATTGTCCCGTAATAATATATTAGTTATACCTCTGATATTGTCCTTCATAATGTTTAGTGGTACGAAACAACAGCTGAGTCCAAATACCTTTCTTTCTTTTTCTATGCCATTATCCAAAAAACTTAGGACATGTCTTTGAATGTTAAGCTTTTTAAAAGACAAAAAACAAAAAATTATGATAGAAAATTTTTCCATAAATTATTTACTCGTGCTTTATAATTAATTTCCTCAAAAAAATATATCAATTTTTACTGGAACACACACTATAAGAAATCATATCAAGGCAGAAAAAATTTAACACATAGTCAGGGCTCGTTTTAGCTGACTATGACCCAACACCACTTGTGGTGTTAGCAACTGACACTAGTCTGTGCGGAGTTTACGAAGCAACGACTGCCCTGAAAGAAAAATTCACACCCGCCAAAAACATTGTTAAATGTGCAACACAGATATAGCCAAGTATACCAGAATTACCGGTACCCTTACGCAAGGCAAAATATATTTTTGTTACTGATAAAAATCCGAGGTTAAAAATATTTTCACCAAAAAAAGTATTGCCCGTTTTGTCAGCGATAAGAATGCACCATTACATAACATGTCTGGAATTTATTAATTATGAAATTCGGTACAAAATGGATAAACAAAATGCCATATCTCGATTGGTAGCAGCAGAAAAGTACGATTGTACTGAGGAAATCGACTTAGCGCAAATCGACGCAATCGAAAAATCTCGGGGATCAACAATGTACATTTAAAGATCAAAGTCTTCCAAAATATCAATAACGAGTTCATATAATATACCAAACGAATTAAAACTTCGAATGCTACCTGAATTGCACTATTGGTTTTTGGGATTCGTTTTTGGATCATGATATCAAGAGTATTGTAATGAATTAATTGCGTGGAGTGACAGCTTATGCGACCAAGCTGTTTGAACGCGTGCGTGCCGATTTTGCTGGACAGTCAATGGGAATTTTCTTTTTCAATTTAACTGACGTATTTACGAAATCATCTAATTTCCACCTTAGATTCAATTTAACGACAGAAGCAGCTATTTAAAAGAGCTAGGAAATTTTTGTACACTAGATGTACACTAGATGATGTATTTACATAAATCAGATTCAATTAGATGAAATAAATTTTGTTCTCTCATCTCTCTTTTCACTATTGTGCATTTAATTTAATATGGAAGCAATATAGCAATGTATTGTATCTGATAAAAGATACGAAGTAGGTCTTCTCTATTACTGGTTTGGACAGAAATTAGTTTTGTTTTTTACAAGTAGATTGCTTTATGTTCATTGATTTTTACTTTTGTTAATATTGCGATTTTATTAATATTTTTATTAAAATTGTTGACATTTAATAGCTGTCACTTTATGCTTACTTTAGAAGCAAATTGAGCTTACTTTCTTTACGTCTGTTAGTACAGTGTCAATTTTAACATGGAGTGCAAAAACGAACATTTTCGACATAGCAATTTTGCTTTTTTATTTCTGCTGCTTTACTTTATAACTGCTGAGGCTCACAAAGAAATATATGAAAGATATTGGATATTCAACAGAACGCATGTATTAGATTTGTTTTAAAAAATTTCGTTTTGGAGATTTTACGCTCAAAGGTTGCGAATGTTCTGGTAGATCAACTTAAGTTGATGATGAACAAATTTAAGTCATAATGTCATATGACTATGCAAGAGATTGCAGAGAGGTTAAATACATCACATACAATAATTGAAAATCAGTTAAAATATCATGGACTTCTAACAAAGCTCAATATTTGGGTTCCAAATGATTAGAAAGAGACTCTCTTATCACAATCAATTAATATTTGCGAACGCAATGAAATTGATAATTTTTTGAAAGGAATCATCCCTGGTGATGATTCTACAACAACGTCAAATCAAAATAATCTTGGTCTAAGCGAGATGAATCAGCACAAACTACATCGAAAACTGAACTGCATCTAGAAAAGGTTATGTTTTCAGTTTGGGAGGATTATAGAGGTGTTGTGCATTTTGAACTGCTTCCAAGGAATCAAATGATCAAGTCTATCCACTTGGAATCGATTAGTGATCTCAGCTCAACTGTCTCCAAAGCAGCATATAGAAGATTTATACCTAAATGAGGATTGTGCGAATGGCCAATGAATGGCCAATGAAAGCACACGAAGCTCTTGTTTGTTTTAACAGTACGCGACATTTCAAAAGTTCTTCAGCAGCTCATTTTAGCGGTCTTTGAGAAGAGTTAAGTTTCATACAATTTCTTAAACAAAAAAAACATTTCTCTATTGTTTTAAAATTATAATCAAGCTTCGTAAACATGATCTCAAGAAACACCATTTTGCCGAAACCTACACAAATATTTTTGATTTTGATTTGAATTTTACTGAAAATACTTTATTGGTCATGATACAGGAGATATTTTTGTTTCAATGGGGGAACTGAAAAATTCCTAAATTCGGCCGCATGCCAATATATATTTTGAATATTTCGTGAATTAATAGTGAGTGTAGATCTAATTTACATTAATACATGGTGTTATAACATCTTGGTACATAATGTTAGGAAACTCTTGATTATAATTGAATAATTCAGGCAGCACCACAGGTCCGCGGAATAATTTCGTTTTCGTTTAAGAATTGTACAAGTATGTATTTCTTAAAAGAATATCTAGACTTCCATGTAGTATATTTTTTTATGTCAAACAATAAACCAACAGAACCAAGAATCAATATCTAAAAATGGGATACTGAATTCTTCATTTCTTTCCATTCATAGGCACACACTTCCATTAAAAGCATTTTGAATATTCTTTAAAATTTGTACTTAAGACTTTTAGAACTTAAAACTTTCGAACTTGTCGAATAAACCTATTGGAATTAGCTGGCCATTGAGTAAAAAGCATATCGCCCCAATCGGATTACGTGGTACTTTTAGCCTAATAGTCTATCTTTATATAGAGAGCTAATATTTAATTTATTTTTTGTGATTTATTTGTTTTTTTATGAGGCGGCTAGGGAACTTAAGAACTAAAGAATAGAAAAAAGAAAATGGAACAGGGAGCATTTTTTGAATACCATATCTTAATATTTGGTTCGTCCCTTTCCTTTTTCACCCTGAAACTGAATATAAGTCACATAAATAACGTTTCGAAAGTACAAATATAAGTAAGTATAAAAGTTTCTATACAGGTATTGCAAGAGCAATGACGAATAATTTCGTTTCCATAAAATTAATGCATGTATTGAAACATTAAAAAAAAAATATGCGTCCTATCAGCAATTGGATTTTACTCAAGGCTATTTAGTAGAATTTAATTTACTCCATACGGGTAAAATTTGCATTAATTGATAATAATATTAGCACAGCGTTTTTTTCTTAAAGGAATATGTGAAAAAAATTATGTAGGTAGTACTACCAAATATAATAAGTTATGATGAATAAAAATATAAAAAAAGGATAACTAATTATATAAATTGCTAGTAGTTATCAAAAAAAAGTGTGGGCTTTTTACTTGTTTGTTTATGTGGAAATAACTTTGGTATATTAGTAATTACAAGACTGATTCTGAAATGTTTCTTATCTTATTATTTTATAAATATGTACGAAATGTGCGTACTTACAATTTTGCGTAACGGTATTCGAACAAAGAATTACCGCTCGAAGTAGGTTAGGTTAGGTTAGGTAAGAGTGGCTGTTGGAAATACCAACCCACTTAGGCCTATTGGCCCATTGTGATGCCACGTGGATCTATGATCTTCTTACTACTGGAACCAGTTTGAGCTTATAATAAAGCGTAGGAGACTATTAACGTCTATTTTTTCTAGATCGTTTTGGTCGTTGTAGAAGAAAGCTCCTAGATGAAGCTTCCTTCTCTGAGAGAGAGCTGGGCATGTGCAGAGTAGGTGGGGGATTGTCTCCTCCTCTTCCTCGTCCATGCAGCTTCTACAGAAATCGTTAGTAAAAGCGCCAAGCGTTCTTGCGTACTTGCCTATGAGGCAGTATCCGGTATTGACACCTATTATGGCGCTGAGATGTTTCCTATCTAACAGGATCAGACACTTAGATCGACTCAGATCCAGCCTTGGCCAGATCTGTTTGGTCGGTAGACTTGTTTGTCCAGCAGTCCACCTAAGGTCTGTTCTTTTATTGGCATCTAGCTTTAGTGTTAGTTAACGTAGCGATTGGTATACCTATACTACCTTTGTCCGGTAGGATAGGTAGAGTGGTTCCAATTTTGGCGAGTTCATCCGCTCTGCAGTTCCCTGGAATGTCTCTGTGGCCCGGCACCCAACAGAGGTGAATGTTGAACTGCTCTGCTATCTCCATGAGAGATGATCAGCATTCAAGGGCGGTTTTAGAATATAATGAGACCGAGTCCAGGGACTTGATGGCGACCTGACTATCCGAAAATATGCGGATATCCTTTGCAGATATCACGTTTTTCTTCAGCCAGGACAGAGCTTCTTTAATCGCCAAAATTTCCGCCTGGAACACGCTACAGTGATTTGGAAGGCGGAAAGAGAGGCTTAGATTCCGCTATCGGTTTTAGATCCATCTGTGTAGAGATGGATTGACTTGTCCTCCATGAAAACATCCTGCTCCCAGAATGATCTAGAGGGGAAGCTTACATGGAAGTTTTTGTCAAACCAAAGTTCAGGTATGGTATAATCGGTGTTCTCTGTGAGGATTCCCAATATATTAAGAATATGACGTGGCCAGATGAATTATTTGTCCACTATTTAGTCGCTTTAAGGCGAATAGCTGCAGTCGCAGCTACTTGCTTGCTAAAAATGTCGAGGGTGTCAAGTGAAGCAACCGCTCGAAGTAAGCACATTTGAAACCAGAAACCAGAAATGAAAAGTAGAGTAACGAAATTATTGTGTTATATAATGGCTTTTTTCGCCAAGGTTAAATTTACTTCTAGGTTAAATTTACTTCTCACAAAAATGAAATTTCCAAACGGATTTTTTCTCAAATTTTTTTTCATATTTTTAAGAAAGTCTGCTTCATCTTTCAGTATTGTAACGCTGTCATATTTCGTGTTTCGCCTTAGGATTGATGGTGATTTGTTGCTCTAATTTGAACCTACTGGTATTCACAGTACCGCCGATAAAACAAAAGTTATTCATTCTGCTCAGACCATTACTGGAGCTGTAAATTACTTTACTTTTGATTCTTCACTCCAAATTTTTACCATAAGGTTCGAATTGAGACTCATCACTACATATTTCACTTTTGCTTGTCGCAGCGTCTAGTTTCGTCCCCCATACGTACTTATTTTTTTTTCCGAGTGCCAATGATAAACCCATGTGAACATTTTATATACGACTGCATTCATGGGACTTAAATTAAAAACACAACCACAATACAAGTTCAGATTTTTGCCACACGTCCACATCTTACTTTGGTTAAAGCACAAGTTGACGGCTATTACTTTGATAAATAAGAAACAGTAATAAATAAGAAATTACTACATGATACCATTGTTAAAAATATGAATTTGTATGTATAAAATATGGAAGTGCACAAACGAATTTTTTGGAAACGTACTCAAAAAAATTGTGATATGACCCTTACCTCCTTAAAGTACCATGAAACTGATGTAAAACTGCAGCTATCAAACTTATTAATAGCGCTATTTTCGATAATAGTTCGTTGGTGTTTTTTCTCATATTTTGACAATAGACAAATAATGCTCTTATAAATGTCGGGCTTGCAGCCCCTGCTTTTAAATACATATTTATTATTGTAATAAAGGACATGATCATGCCATTTATTTGATATAACAATACACGCAGCAACATATCTTAGTGACGGCTTCCAAGTTTTCCCTTGTGTGAAAGGCTTTGCACTTATAAAATAGTGAATAAGTTTTAATTTGAATGAAAACAATTTTCTTGACAGAAAATCGACGCCACAGAGACCACAGTGACTCTATTTGTTGTGCTCTAAATATTCTAGAAATGATTATTTATCAAAAATTATATTGTAAGTATAATACATCATAGTGTTACGATATATATTAAGCAAGATTAATAAAGACTTAAAGATAGACAATCAAAATAATAGAAAATTATTGGAAAGGGCAGGTTTTCACATAGGCAACTACTGCTCTAAGCTGCTTAACGTGCTGTGGTTAAGTTTGTAAGGTCTAACGCCAGAGGGCGTGACTTCTCATCGGCCACTACTGAAAATCAGAAGAAGTGGTTTTGTGGTCGTCAATACCATACGTCAAGTCCATAAAAAGTCTTGGATTCTCTTATGCTCCGTGCGCAATACGACAAGACCATCAACAAAATGTGTGCAGAGATTAGGCATTGACCTACACCAGCATGTTGCACCATTTCAATTTCAATTTGTTATTAAACTAATGAATGGAAGGTTTGAGTTGACCTTTCGTAGCATATGGATGAATAGAAGAAACGAGGACAAAGTAGATTACGTGGGTTGGTGTTGAAGGAAATATAGTTGAAAAGGAATGCGCATTCGATGGAACCTAAGAGCAGTCGATGAATGAAAGGAATGTCAGCAATATTTCTACTTTGTTCTATCGAATTCATATTGAGAACTTTGAGGCGATCCTGATAGGTAGGTAAGAATAAAGAGTCGTTCCAGGGCAGTCCACGGAGAGCAAATCGGAGGTGAAAGTGGATTCAAGCAGACTGGAATACTCAAACAGGTGGCGAACAAAGGCAACAAAATAAAACATATCACAGTTGCTCTTAATACTGCTGCATAAATATGACTAAAAAAGAAATATAATTAAGTGGTTGGTGAAGTGTGGTAGTGCAAAGTATTCAAAGAAATGTGTTGAGGTATTAAGCCAAAAAGCGTGGACATGATAGTGTTATAATGCTAGGCGGGCACGCCTGTTACAACATTGAAAAATATTATTTCAAATATGAAAATTATGTCTTTTGTTGGACATAATTAACTGGTATTTTTATTCAATTGAAATGCATTTTAGCTTAATTAAGACTACTACTTATTTAATAATAACATACTTTAATCTAACTCACTGGCTCCATGCGGGCGCTCTAATATCTAATTTATGCCCAACAGGATGTAATCGCTTTTTTCGTTTGTTGCTCCAGGAACTGTTGTCAAAATTCTACTAGCACATTTCAGCCTCTCCCCAAATTTGTTTCACTGTCTCAAAACAGAGAAGCCAAAATGCAGAAAAAAAAACAGCACAATTTCAAGAGCGCAGCACTCACATCTCTCGTGGAAAGTGCTGAAAACTCATCTTTCGACTGCAAAAACATTGAAATTTTATGCCCACTAAATATAGGCAAATTGCTAAATATCCGGTAGGTCATCTAAACATCACGGTAATCTTGATATAAACCCGAATATTATGCGCCTTCCAAATGTGTTCTTATCTATCAAACACCAAATGAACAAAAAAATCTTCAAAGTATTCTGCATATGGTCCATCTGGATTGTTGTTACTTCTCACATGTCTCCAAGCGGAAATAACCCTACATTTTGAATAAGTCTTTTGTATATATCTCATATACATATTCAAACTGAGTACAATGGAATGCCAAATTTATGTTCTAAATTCGGTAGGTAGGAGGTAGGTTTACCTTACTCAAAAAATTACAAATATGTGGGTGTTTTAAATTATTTCTTCCTTAAATACTACTAAGAGCGCAGTGTCGCTTACTGTAATTACACGCTTCGGGTCGTCAACATAGTCGTCGCAGATGCAACATTAGCGCATTCTGTCACGCTCAATGTACGAGTACTTATTTTATGCTGTTCTTAAATGCCAATACTTCAATTAAAAGAGCGGTATTTAACTTTTGTGTGCTGGTAGTTTTGCAGAAAGCTCAGTATTCAACATTTAAGATTTTTTCTTCTACAATTTGTAATTTAAATTTAATTTTTAACAGTAATGCTTCCTTAAACTTATCACCAGATTCTACTTTTTTGCTTATACTATTTGTAATATTTAACACTTTGATTATTGTAGCAATTATTATTAGTTTTTTACTACAATTTGATTATTATTATATTGTACTAAATACATTATAAATTTGTCCGGATATTATATCTAAATCTCGTTGATCAAGGCTTCCTGCGATAAATTTCTGCTCACTGGCTAGAAACCCAAATGATCGCTTTATTCGAGTCTTATGATAAAGTTGGTTAAGGTGGGCTTAGTTTTGAGAAATTTGGGTAATAAGGAAGAGAAGGATAAGATTAGTTTTGCTGACAGTTTCCATAATATATTTCGTTTTCGACTTCCTTATATAGTTTTAAATCGTTAAGTGAATAAACCTAAAGGTTCCACTCTATATCTTATCGATTCCCGTGTTAATAGTTCCAAGCTGAGATTTGGAATAATCCAAGACCTAAAGATTAGCAGAACATGCTACAATAAAATAATCTAATGTAAAAATACAGATTTAATGTTTTATGTGGTTTACAGAAAAATTTTTTTCCTAACAGTGGTGGTTTTATTTTCTGCTACACTTTCCTTTTGATATCTCGAAGAGAGCTTTGAACCAATTCTACTATTATTCTTGAAGTAAGTGATGTCCCCTGGATCATAGCTTTTAATTGGTTGCCTACTTCTGTTATGATACTGGAAGTCAAGTGCTTGTTTTGATTTTATTTTGTCTATGTTCTCTTGACGTGCCTCTTCAAACAAAACGGGATCAGAGCTAACATTTCTGCCAAAGAAGATTTCTACTTTTTTTTTCTCTGTCACGGAATGAACGGAGTAGTTGCATTAAATCACAGCTTTTTCTTTGTGTTCCGTAAAAGATCGATGTGTTTCATCGGCTTTGTGACAACGTATAATTTCTATAAGAACGGAATGGAAACGTTCCACCTGTCCATTAATTGAACTGGTGTAGTAGGTAGTATCTAAAATATTTTTATTTCAAATTCATCTACAAGCATATAGCTTACGGATGCTAAGCTAAAAGCTTTCCCGTAATCCACTAGGTTATCTCTAAGGAGTTGTCTTACTTCTTCTGTAGCCTTAGATTTGAGTATTTTGGCTTGGGCATATTTGAAAAATTTGTCAAGAGCTTTTGACTATCATTAAGAAGATGCCAAGATTTTCTATGTGTCATGGGTGCTGTGGAATTGGAGTTGCTTGTATTTCGAGCTACTTGAAATTCGGGTATTTGAGGATAAGCCCTTCGAAAATCAGGTAATTTTTAAATATCTCAAATGTTTCTACAGCGGTAGGATCGAGAAAATTTTTTTTTGCATCAGATCGTGGACATAGGTCCATATGGGCTGTGAGGGGTTTCACAAGCTTTGCATAATGCACAATTCTTTATTGCTTCGACCTTCATGGGGTTGGTTTTTATTCCATTTGCAGAGATTATGAAGCTCAAAAATTCCACTTCCTGGTTGAAAAAATGATATTTATCATGCTGTGCCTTCATATTAGCATCGTAGAGTATTTTGAAAATCTACTCTATGTGCTGGGCATGGTCGCTTTCGTTATTCCTAAATATAACTATATACATCGAAGCAATTTCTACCTATGTGGTCTCGAAGGATGTCATTGCGTGCCCTTTGGAAGATAGATGGCGCGTTCTTGAGGCCAAATAGAAGCCTCGTGAACTCGATTTTTCTGTTAAAGAAAATGTTGTTTTTTCAACGTAAGATTTCTTCAAGTGAATCTGGTGAAAAAAGGATTTTGGATTGAGAACCGTAAAATATTTATTCTCGCCGAGTTGTGCGAGGACTTCACCTATCTCTGGGATAGGATAGCGATCAACTGTAATTACGCTATTCAGCTTTCTATAGTTGATCACCATTCGAATTGTTTTGTTTTGGAAGAGCCTGTGCCAATTAAGAAATTAAGAATATCACCACTCTTTGTCTTACACTTTAAAGGAGGCAAGAAAGATTCATTCAACCTAAAGTATGAATATCTCAATATTCTAACTGCGGGGTTACAGGTTCATTTGAACAAGATGGCTCTTAGAAATTTATGTTGCAATAATAAATGTTTTTTGATAGAGTACGTAGACCATTTTAAATACTTGTGTTAGATCAGATTAGAGCACTTGCAATGGGGGCATTCGCAGGTTGACCGTCGAAGAGACCACATCGGTAGTAGGCAAAATAAAGTAAAAAGAAAAAGAAAAAAGAAACGTTGCGTATTATTTGGTTTTTCTTTTTGCTCTACACATCATCGTGTGCTTGGTGGGAGAAGAATCGATGTTGATTTTTTTTCGATTTTCTTCTGTGTGACTTTGGTTTTTGCAATTCGTTTGATTTTTTGGAAGAAGATTGGTGATTCGACTGAGTGACCTCCATATTTTGCGACGACAGGTTTTTTTTTTTTGGGTCATAAGTATGGAAGGCAACCAGCAGCGTACAGCTGAGTAAGCAGAGCTGAACCGAGATGAGCTGCGTGAAGAGCTGAGGAAGCGAGGCTTGGATTAAGGAGGAACTACTCAAGCGGCTACGAGATGCGACAGACGGCCAGAAAATTTTCGGAAGTACTGATAATAAGGGGACTGAACTCGAAGCGTCCAGCTACGACAGACAGGGAAACAGTGGGAGCTGCGGTGTCTACCACCGGCCGAGATGAGAGAAATTGAGAACGTTTCAGGGAGTCACTTCATGGTGCGAGACATTACGGAGATGATTCAGGAATTCAACCCAAGGAGTAAGGCAGTCATTTCCTCATCGGCGTGGACCAGAAGAGTGAGGGATCCCCGCCGAGTTTACCACCTGGATGACAAACTCTTGCTAATGGCTGCTACGACTAGGCTGGCGGGAGCAGCAAGGTTATGGAGTGAGGGGTCATTGCGCGAATCTCTTGAGGAATTCCGCGACGATCTTTCCGTTAACTTTCCAACGAATGATGATGCTATAGATATTCACAATATGCTACGTGAGCGGCGGCAAAAACCTCAGGAAGACATCGAAGAATATATATTTGAGATGAAGAGAATTGCGTCACTGGGACAGCTGGAAGAGTCAGCCGTTCTCAAGTACATCGTACTAGGATGACGGAAGGAGAGTGCTTGGAAGCGTGTCGAGCAACACCTCTGAGCATAATCTGTGACCTGGTTGACTGAGCCCGGTGGATCAGTGGTCTGAAACCCAGAGCAAAGCGAGGAACATAGGCCAAGACAGAAGTTGGGGGGGGGGGGGGGGACCAGCAACCCAGATAAAGTGTTTTCGGTGTCAGCAAACCGGGTACTTTCGGCGAAATTGTCCATTACCACGGGAGCAGGCGCAGGACATGCAGCGGACCAGGGCAACTCCGAGGCGAATAGGTGGCTAAGCAAAGCTGATTGTGAAGGAAGACAGCAGTGAATATCTGAAGATTGCAAGGGTGAATGGACACACGGTCACAGAGTTCATCGACCTTGGGAGCGATTGTGTAACACTGCGCAAATCGGAAACAGAGGCAGGAAATTTGAAATTCACTTCGTACGAAACAAAACTTAATGGCTTTGGTGGGGGAGGCTGCATTACTATGGGTCGCATATATGCGGAGATCAATATCGATCGCTTAACTTCCGTGTGCAAGGTTCTGGTAGTTCCGGACAGTAGCCAACCATACCCGATGATAATTGGGCGAAGACTATTGGTCGAGGAGGCGTATCCGAAAGCGGAGAGAAAGAAGCTCTTAGTTGTGGATCTAGATGTGGGAGATGTAGGCGTTGCTAATAGACAGATTCTCCAGGAACTGGTCGATACCTACAGAGGCTGCTTCGCGGTCGGAACGGAGGAGTTGGGTGAGTCAAAATTGGGCGAGTGGAAAATTCAGCTCACGTCATCGCAGCCTGTGTGTGTACAACCGTATAGGCTTCCGTTTGCAATACGGGTGGTGGCAACGAAAAGGGCAACGAACTCCCGGAACTTGGAGTTATTTGTCCATCTGCGTCGGATAACTGTTCGCCGATTGTCCTGACTAAGAAGAAAGATGGTTTTGCATTGACCTCCGCGCACTCAACAAAGTCACGGTAAAGCGAAAGTTTCCTATGCCAGTAATCGACGAGGTGCTGACGTCGCTGAGTGGGAATTCATTCTTCACCATTTTGGACTTGACGTCAGGCTACCACCAGATTCGAATAGAAGAGCAGAGCAAAAGGTACACGGCTTTCACGACGGACGAGGGATCCTTTGAGTTCAATAGGATGCCATTAGAGCTGGTTAACGCCCCGGCTCATTTCCAAGCGTGCATGAACTTTGTAATGTCACGATTGCGGAAGGGCGATGCAGCAGTTTATCTGGACGATACCATTATAGCAAGATGGTGGAAGAAGGGTTGGACAAGCTGCGAAGGTTCTTAGCTGCAAGTAAGTAAATGCATTTTCTTTAAAACTAATATCGAGTTTCTTGGTTATGAGATCGACAAAGATGGTCTGAAACCGAGCCAGTGAAAGACGACTGCGATCAAGGTGTTGACGACACCCCAAAAATATATACGAAGTGCGACAATTTCTGGGCCTTACTGGCTTATTTAAAAAGTTCGTCAGGAACTACTCGCAGTTGCAGCACCCCTCACGGAGCTGATGAAGACGGACAAGGAGTTCGTGTGGTCAATTCAGCAGACAGAGGCTGTACGGAGGCTTAAGGAGATTTTTAGCAACCCACCGGTGCTGGTGTTGTTCGATCCTGAGTATGAACATGAGGTACACACTGACGCTTCATCGGTGGGGTTGGCAGGAATCCTATTTCGGCGAGGGAAAGAAGACTCGGTCCTTCGCCCAGTGATGTTTTACAGCCGCAAACTTTCAGACGACGAGAGGAAGTACCATTCCTACGAGGTTGAGTTGTTGGCCATCGTGGACAGTCTCGATCAATTCCGAGTCTATATATTAGGCAGAGAATTTAAGGTAGTCATGGACTGTGAAGCGATTGTAGCTGCGAAGAACAAGCCGAAGATCATACCACGGGTGGGCAGGTGGTGGCTCAAACTGCAAAAGAGACCGTCTCATTCGAGACGGTGCATCAACCTAGGAGGAAGGCGGCTTATGTAGACCCGCTAAGTCGATAACCCGTGGAAGAGCCGAAGGAGGTGGAAGAGGCGTCGCTATTTGTCCTTAACCTACATATTACCAACGATGACTGGCTGGCAACAATGCAATGCCAGGACGACAAGCTGCGTACAATCATCAAGGAGCTAAAGTCCACCGAATCAACGAGAATGAAGAAACAGCTGCAGAAAGACTTCAAACTCAACGGAATGCGACTTTTTCGACTGGTGAAACTTTCTGAGAAGTGGGTGGTACCACACTCAATTCGATGGAGGATTCTGAAGTTGTGTCATGACGATGTGGGCCACCTAGCGGAAGAGAAAACTTTAACCGAGTTCGACAAATATACTGGTTCCCAAGAATGTGCAGCTTCACTCCGGAGTATATAAAGGCATGCTTTGACTGTGCGTACTCGAAAAGGAAAGGGGGGGATGATAGAAGGGGAGCTGTATAGTGCGGAAAGGTGCCGTTGCCATTTGACACTATACATCTGAACCACCTGGGTCCATTTACTTTAGGAAAGTGAGGAACTAGGTACGTTCTGGCGATTGTCGACAATTTTACGAAGTACGTCGTCCTGCGAGCAGTGAAGGCTGCGAATACGAAGGGGGTGCTCAACGCATTGGCGGACATATCCGGGTATTTTGGCGTACCGAGACGATTGGTGACGGATCGAGGCACAGCGTTGACCGCAAAAGCATTCGAGCAGTACTGTGAAAACCATGGAGTGCAGCATATCAAAACCGCTGTGAGGACACCGAGAGCAAATGTCCTGGTGGAACGGTGCAATAGAATGATTCTCGCGGTCTTGAAGTGTGCCTATTCGGCGAAAAAGGATTGGGCTAGCTACCTAAGGAACTTTAAATGGGGGCTTAATACCGCAAGGAGTTCGACAACAAAAGCAAGTCCACACGAGCTATTGTTTATGTATACGCCGAGAGACATCCTGGGAAATAAATTGCTGTTGGAGCTGGGAGTGGCGGAATCGATCGAGCCAGAAGAGATGGACCAAAGGAGGGAGAGGGCACTGCGGAACATCGAGAGGAGTCAGGCTAGCCAGAAACGGCGGTATGACTTAAGACACCGCTAGCCATCTAATCGAAAAGGAACCAGTCGCGACTGGTAAATCCCGGAAGGACCGTTTATTATAACCGAGGGGCTGCCAAACGATCGCAATGTTGTCGAGGATATCCCAAGCATGCAGAGAAATCAACGACGGTTCAGTACTTTGATGAGCACGGACAAGCTCAAGCCTTGGTGTAAGTTACCAGACGAGGGTCTCATTGGCGCGGACGATGATGCGGCAAATGGTAAGGCTAACTCGGAAACCATTTCTCTCGACATAACTGGTGGCGAAGGGGACCCAATCACGGGGACACGATTAGTTTAGGATGGCCGAACTGTTAGATCAGATGGTAAGCACTTGCAATGAAAGTATTCGCAGGTTGACCGTCGAAGAGACCGGTAGTAGGCAAAAAAAAAAAAAAAAAGAAACGTTGTGTATTATTTGGTTTTTCGTTTTGCTCTACACTCTTGGGGCTCTTGGGGCTAACCCTTGCTTTTAAAGTGTGTTTTATACATCATATCAATACATTTTGGAAGTAATATATTTCCGATACACACTTAGACATTTGTTTTATCTGCTTAATGTATGATCAACTAAACTATTCAAAATAATTTATTATGAAATTTTTCATTCTAATTGAAATGGAATTGCCTGTTGGGGCGGCGTGTATTACAACCATATACGACCCTTCTTATCTTGCAGAAATTTATTTTAAAATTTTTTTTGTGAAAACCTCGTAATCATCCTAGTTATTCTCTATTCCACGACCTAACGCTTTCCCAGTTCGTTACTTGTGTTGCTCTAAGATTTGGAAAACGTTCTTCCCGAAGTTTGGTAATCGTAACTTTCGTTTAATTCCAAACTATAATGTACGTAGAAACTCCTCAAACATGCTATCTGTACCCAGCTTCCGTACTACTGCTTATCGAAATTTGTTCTCAGTTTTAATTTACTGCCTCAGTCGATTAGAACAATACCTGGAATGTTCTTCGAAGCTTAGAAAACCTTATTTGTGAAATATTGGTTTCTATTTAAATTTATCTTATTTATTATAGAGTATAATGTAAATAAACTACACAAGAATTATTTTATGTATATCATCATAACCTGTAGCTAGAAACTTAATCTTAATTTTTATTTCTTTTTGATAAATTGCATTTTTTCCAATTTACTGCTGAATTTGTTTTTATCTTACTACTGTTAACGCTGTATATCTATGATCATATCACCCAAAATACTGTAAATTTGAATTGAATATTACCATTGCAGTGGCATTCAATTCTATTTTTTTATATTTTTATATCTTAAAGTGCCGAATGTCATGTCTTCAATGTGAAGAAATAATAAAAAAAAGAAATAATAAAATAATACAGATGTACCTGTAATTGGTTCTTAGGTCTGCATGATTTTATTCAAGCGGCTAAATTCTGCTGGATCGCTAGAAAAATTCCGGAGGCAACGGGCTCCATTGGAATCTTATCCATATCCTCAAATCTATTTCTATGGTCTACTGCAATTGCCTGATCTGTACCAGAAAAATTGTCATGGCTAACGTTTAATGGCGTATGAATCAGTGAAGGGCCTCTGGCCTCGAAATCATGGTTAACTGTGGATGCTATTGAATTCTCGGTTAGAATCCAGGTTCGGGGTTTGGTCAGCCATATTCACATTTTAATTTTTCACTCCAAGCAATGCGATTCTAAATTATTAATTTTTCAGTAACCTAGTCTGTTTAACACGAATTAAAAAAAATTATTTTAAACTTCAATTCTTTGGTTATCTTAATATTACAAAATCTAATTACTTTAGGAATTCTTTTCACTCGCGGCATTTATATAATTTTTCTTTTTGTGAAACCCAGGCTTCTACATAGTGGAAACACTTACTCGAGCTACTTAGGATCGTTTTGGTTAATCGCAGTTTCTGTAGAAAAATCGAACTGAAACGAGATTTAAGTAGCTAGATGAATTATGCGGTAGACTAACCGAACTAAAATAAGCTACTTGAAGTCCTAACTTTTAGAACTTTTAAGTGGCCTGCGTCCCTACTCGGGCGCCAATTAAACTATTTTATTATACGCTTTATTAAAAAATCTTTTATTTATTTATTTTTTAAACGTCAGTGCATTCTATCACGCTTGATTTACTCTAGGCTGTCCTGCGTGGGAATCTGTACTTTCAATGTTGCGAAATTATTTTTTATGTTTTGCACCTTAACTTATATCATAAAGAGAAACTTTGTATGAAACACAGTATAAGAACTGATAATTTGCAACTCATGTGAAAAAGGTTTCAAAAGCGAAAAGCAGACACAAGAAAATAACGTTCTGCTACACAAGGCAATGTGTGAATGCGGGAATAATTAATTGTTTACCTCTATTTCACCATGCAAAATCCATCAATTAAAATAAATAAATAGGAAATTGAATTTGTCAAATAATTTTAGCTACAGTATCATAGAACTTAATTTATAACACAAACAAAATGATATGATAAACTGGAGATACAACAGGACCTATAAATATAGCGTTTTCCAATAAGGACTTGGCAACTTTTTTTTAAAAATAAAACGCAAACCATTTGAAATATTTCAAAAACTTTATTATCAGCTTGAAGTACAATCAAAACATTTATGAATGGAACTCGACTTAGTTCATATGGCCACCGCGGGTACGTTTGCAGCGGTCGATTCGTTGGACCCAATTTTCAACGACTCGGCCACACATTTCGGCCGAAACAGCCGCTATTTCGCGTTCAATGTTGGCTCTGAGCTCTTCCAACGTCGTCGGCGTATTGGCATAAGCCAATGACTTAACGTAGCATTACAGAAAATAATCAAGCGGCGTTAAATCGCACGAACGAGTGGCCAATCGACTGGCCCATGTCTTGAGATAACATGCTCACCATACTTACTCTTCAATAAATCGATTGTAGCGTGTGCAGTATGGCTTGTGGCACCATCCTGTTGAAACCACATGTCGTCCAAGTCCATATCTTCCAATTCGGGCCAAATATAATCGGTGATTATGGCGCGATAACGCAGACCATTCATAGTAACGTGACGATCGTTATCGTCGACGAAAAAATGTGGCCCAATAACGCCGCTGGCATGCAAACCGCACCAAACAGTTATTTTTTGTGGAAGAAGTGGTGATTCATGAAGCACATGTGAATTTTCACCCGACCAATAACGCATATTTTGCTTATTGACGAACCCATTGAGCCAAAAATGAGCTTCGTCACTGAAGACGATTTTGCGATGAAATTCATCATCTTGGCGCATCTTCTCCAGAACCCAATCGGAGAACGTACGTCGCTTCAAATGGTCCATCGGCTTCAATTTTTGAGTCAGCTTGATCTTGTATGGGTATAAACTAAGATCCTTACGCAAAATACGCCATAATGTGGTCTGAGCGATGCCCAATTCTTGAGAACGCCGTGGAATTGTCTGATTTGGATCGTTTGCCTGAACGACAGCGATATTTTCGACACTTCGACCAACCCGTTGTCTCACTGATACAGCAGCATCACACAACGAATATGTAGACTCAAATTTTTGCACCAAACTTGTTATTGCCTGTCTACTAGGGTGAAAATTACAACCGAAAATTGGAGTTAACGCTCTTAAGTTGCAGTCACCGACTCCGAATTTCGGTAGAAAATTTGTATAATTTGCAGACGTTGCTCGTTCGCGTACTTTACCATGATGAAAATGTTGAGTTTACTGAATAAGTTGACAGTGACAGATTGATGATTAGTGAAAGAGTGCATTCACAAGTAAATTCAAAGTTGTCAAGTCCCTATTGGAAAACCCTTTATTATTGCTTTTTTTTAAGGAATTTAACACTCACCTTTTGGAAAATTAGATAAAGAGGGGAAAAAAGTTGGTTGGGCTCAGTGATTATTTCGCTCCATGTTTGGCATCCAACATTTAATGGGAAGTCCAAAAAATTTGTGTAATTTGCCTTTTGTTAAGAGTTTGCAAATATTGTCTAATCAGGGGAACACCGAAGAACTAAGCATCGAGAAGGACATTATCAGAGTTTTTATTAATAAGTTATATTGCAATAATTCAGCAAGCTTGTGTAGATTTTATTGTTTTAAAACACAATACATACTATTTTCAAAGGATTCAACTTCAGTGCTGTAGTAATTTAATATATACGAGTATACGTATTGTTTCAAATTCAAAATAATAATATTAGCAAATACGCGACATCCAAACAAAGTAAGCAAATTAAGCACAAATTATTATCACGAATATACGTCAATATATTATATTACGCAATAAGTGTCTTGAACAAAAACGTCAGATAATTGTATAAATATCAAAATATTCAAGTACAAGTAAAACTCATTGTTATAACGTTTTAAAAGGCAGTTGCTTTATTTCTTTGGGCAGTATTTTTTCCAACACAGTTTTTTTCAACACAAAAATTAACTTTTACCGACTTATCGGTTTACATTTTGGTACTCCGAACTACACAAATTTTTAACAGGAGAAACGGAAAAAAATGACAATCATTGTTTTAAGTCATAAAAGTTGCAGCTAATTTTAAACAAGTACATACTTACAATTTTGTTTGTATGGTATGGAGCATTGTCTTGCTGAAAAGTGAGCCTATAGTGCACAGGGCTCTAATTCGTTTCTTAGGACCTGTAGGTAAACTGCGAGAGTGGCTTTCGACCTTAAGGAACCATTCAACCGCAAGCATCCCCAGACTATCACACCTTCAGGGGGTTTCGGGAGCATGTATAAGAGATATTCAGAGCTCAGCCTTTCAACTTCTTTTCAAGAAGCCTCCCATCTCTAACATGGAGCTTAAACTTGAATTCGTTGGAAAAGATAACATTGTTCCATATGTCTTGAGTCAAATCAAAAAAATTAGAAAGCTACTTGAATACCACTTAGAACTGCTTTATTTGTACTTTAATGGGCATCCGGAATTGAAAGTCGAAAAGAAAATTAAAGTTTAGTGGAAACACAATTCCTTGTATAAAAGAAATTGGCTCAACTATTCAAAGTCTTAAATACGAAAATTTTTATTCAAAATGTCGAAAAAGTAAGATACATTCATCAAATTATAACACTGATTGTGAAAACGATCTGAATTCTCAAAAACTAAAGTTAATTTAAAACAAAACAACATTTTTGTAATTTTTGTAACTCAAGAAAAATAAACATATAATTTTAGATTTTTTTAACTAAAAATATGTTATTTTATCCAAATTCAAATTCTCAATGTCTTATGTTTTAATAGAAGAAAATCTATATGTGCATACATTTGTACACTATTTAGAATTTATAATAGAATTCGACAAAAAAACATTTAAAATTACAATATTCTTCATAACATTAGCAAGCTTTGTTTGCTCTGAAGTTTTGTTCGATTAGCTGTTTGAAAAAGGATAATATTTTAATATTTTGAATCTTTTACTGATAGTACATTGTTGGATCATACCAAGAAATCCGAGGAAGTTAGGACATTCGGGCTGAAAATGTTAGCTTGCCGGCCTTGCAGCTTTGCAAACATAGCAAGTTGTTTGGTTTCCCTTATTTCTGTTTTGATTTGCAGGGTTTTAATATCAGGTTAGTAAAATAGTAATAAAATGGTGTAAATAGTGTATTTTTAATTTAAAAAAAATTGGCGACTAAGCAGTTTTTGTCAATGAATTTCCTCTAAAAGTGTGGTGGGGAAGTGACTGGCAATAAATATGATACCTGAACGAAGGAAGTGGTAGAGGCTTTACAAAACGGATCGAAGCAAAGAAATCGATCCGTTTCAAATCAAATGTTTCTCGAATAACAACGAAGTTCGGATAAAATCAACAAAACTAACGATTCCTTTTGGTGATCGTCCCTGAAAAACAAACAGATAAATTGATAAAAACATCATTAATTTAACCCACCGATAACCTTCCGATACTCAGCTTCAAATGTTAATCACTTTAGTTTATCAATTATCCATAGTTCGTAGACGTATAAAACGAAGGCATACAGAAAACTAAAGAAGTTTCTTTTAACTTTAAAACACCACAAAAACAGGCATACGCAGGAGTAAATCTGACTAAAAAAGTGCTCCTTAAGGAGACATATGTAACATATGTACCTGTGTAAAAGGCAACAAATTAAGCAATTTTCATGTATTTTTTACAAACAGGGTGTCCCAGTTTAGGTTTTCGTGCTGATAGCTGAAGATTCCTGAAGTTATGGCAAACAAAACATTGTATGGCAGGGGGTCTATTTTCACCCCCCTCCAAGTTATAGTCCGTTAGAGTGGGGAAGCTCTGATTTCGAGGTAAAACTTCTTAAAAGGTCGTAGTTTTATAACGGTTTCAGCGTAAGAAATCGTTGTGCATATTTTTAAAAGAAAATTTCAGTGTGATAAAGTATTAAAATTTCGTCGAGTTCGATGAACGCCAGCCAAAATTATTTAAAACTTTATTTAGAGATTTATTTACTTTACTTAGCGATTTTAAAAATAAAAACTCAACCGTACAATAATAAAAAATATTTATTCCGTCTCGGACGAGCGCTGAGGACTGAATGAATAAAAACAGTGTTACTTTAAGAAAACCGGCGGCTCTTACATTTTTCTCTTAATTTTATGCTTACAATTCGGCCGTCCCGATTGACCCCAACTTGCTCACTAAACTTTATATATGGTTTCAAGTTCGCCACTTCCCATATCCCTGTATAAGGTATCTGACTCAATTGGAATCCTTCCACATCCTTCAATAAGTACCTATCGTTTGGTAATACCTGGTGCACTTCATAAGGTCCCTCGAACTTGGGAATTATCTTCTGGCATACTCCTGGTTGACTAACGACTCTCCTACCCTATACTCTTTAGAAACCCTCCTTTTATCTTTCATTTGTTTATTATAATTTTGATTTTTTACAATTCTTTCGGCTGCCTTTCTTCGGATACCTACTAAATCCCTGTCTTCCTCATTCTTATTTATCTCTTCCAATTTTTCCCTCAGCTGATCTATTATCTCTCCCCTTTGTATAATTCCAAAGAGCAATTGGTTTGCACATGCCCCAGTACTTTTATGAATAGTGTTATTCATAGCAAATTCAATCTTGGGCAAGATCTTGTCCAACGTAAATTCCAATCCGCCATTAGTCATCTTTGCCAGCATGGGAGCAAAGCTTCTATTTACACGTTCCACCTGTCCATTAGATTGTGGCGAGGCCGTAGCGATCTTAACATGCTGTATGTTATTATCTTTTAAAAATTCCTCAAAAGCCATAGAGGTAAACGCACTTCCTCGGTCCGACACCATTATCTTGGGCCTGCTGTAAGCACAGAAATAATCCTTCAGACAAGTTAGAACCTCATTTGTACCAGTGGAGCGTACGGCATATAGCTTCGTGAACTTCGAAAAGGCATCTATGACCATGAAGACATACTAGTACTTCTTCTTTGACGCTTTAAGAGTTACTGGACCGAAATGATCCACATGGACCGTATCGAAGGGCACATCGCCTTTAGGTATATTATGTAAAAGCCCCTCGTGCTTACCAGCCTTCGCCGAGAACACTATGCATTTCAGACAATTACTAATATAGTCCTGAATTTTTTTTCTCATTTTAGGAAACCAATACGATTTCAACACAGCATTTAACACTTTCTCGCTTCCTACATGCCCCATTTCGTCATGATATTTATGCAATATACTCCTTTCCATGCTATTAGGTACAAAAAAAAGAATGTTCTTTCCAGTTTTCCTATATACCAAACCATTTCGCAACTCATACATACTATCTTCCTCTATTTGCAATCGTTCTCTAATCTTTTGTATATCTTCATCTCTATTTTGGCAAATCGACAAGGTTTGTTAAAAAGTATTATCTTCAAGTACTAATATATTCGTGATGCGGCTAAGTGCATCTACATGTTGCATTTTACTACCATTTCTATGTTCCAAAACATAATCGTAGTTCTGTAACTCAAGAGCCCATCTACCAATTCTAGGATTTATTTCTTTCTTGTCGAGTGTAAGCGTCAGGGAATTACAATCGGTGATGATTTTAAACTTTAGACCGTGCAGATAAAATTTAAATCGCTTAAGTGCATTAATAATCGCTAAGGTTTCCAGCTCAAAGCTGTGATATTTGGATTCACAATCTGTCGTTCGTTTTGAAAAATAGAAAATTGGATGGAACTTCCCATTGGTTTTCTTCTGTAGGAGCATTGCTCCGTATCCTACCGAACTAGCGTCGCAGTGAAGTTCTGTCTCGTCTCGTGGATCATAAATAGCTAATATTGGTGACTCAATCAATTTTTGTTGCAAACTTTCAAACGCTCTCATCTCATTTGCTTCGAACTTAAATGTAGTGTTCTTCCTAATTAGTTTATACAATGGCTCAGCTAACAAAGAAAATCCTTTAATAAATCTTCTGAAGTACGAACATAGACCTAAAAAGCTATGCACTTCCTTAGCAGTCTGTGGTATAGGAAAATTCTTGACAGATTCAATTCCTTTGTCGTCAGGTCGTATCCCTTCTTTTGATATCGTAGATCCTAAATACCGAATTTCTGACACTAAAAATCGACATTTATCAAGTCGTAGCTCCAGTTTATTCACAACCAATTTTTCAAAAACTTCTCCTAATATATTTAAATGTTGCCCCAACCGTCTCTATGGCTATGATGATATCGTCTAAATAGATTGCGATTTTTCCTGCTCGAATGAGATCTTCAAACACCTCGTTAATGAATCGTTGGAAAGTCGAAGGAGCATTCCTAAGCCCGAACGCCATCTTTAAAAATTCATACTGCCCCAATGGAGTCACGAATGAGGTGTATTTGACCGATTCTTCTTCCATTTTTACATGGTAAAACGCACTTTTCAAATCTAAGAGTGAAAATATCTTTTTATTAGCCAGCCCATCAATTAGATCGTCAATTAATGGTAACGGGTAGTTATCTTTCAAAGTCATTTTATTCAGGGTTCGATAATCGACACATAATCGAATATCGCCAGTCTTTTTCCTAACTAACACTATAGGAGATGCATATTCTGACTTACTAGTTCTAATTACCTTTGATTGTATCAATTAATCTAAAATACTCTGTACCTTTGACTTTTCTAAATACGATAACCTTCTAGGAGGGCAATTGAAAGGCTTTTCATTCGTCAATCTAAGTTTCATTTGAAAATCAGTTTCAGGTCGCTCGGGACGTTTGCAGTACATAAATTTTTCAACCATTTCATTAAACTTTCTTTTTGCCTCCAAATTCAATTCATTATTATTAGATAAATCTATTTCATTTTTATTTTCTTCTATTTTAATATTCATTAGATTATGGCACTCATTTTGGTATAACTGTTTGTTTTTATCTATCTTTTGTTTCAAAATTTCTTTATTTCTATTCAATTTTAAATTTGCTAGTTTTAGGAAATCTCTACCAAGTACAGCTGCAAACTGCATAGTGTCATTATTTACTACGTATATTTTCAACTTTATTTCATCTTCTTCAAAATAAACAGAACCCCTAACATAACCATTAATTCTTAGAGAACTTTTATTAATTCCGACAATATTAATATTACATTTTGATTCAAGTGAAATAATAAAATTCTTAGGGATAAACTGCTCTCTTATTATACTGACTGGGCTGCCGGTGTCTAAAAGTGTACGTGGTCATCCTCGTCATCAACATGGTGGTCAAAGTGATGAACTACCTCCTTATTTCGTTTAGGACATCCAGAAGCAAGGTGGCCCATCTCGGCACATACAAAACATGCTCCTGGTGGTCATTTTGCTTTACGACATTCCGTAGCAATATGTCCAAGGGAATTGCAATTGAAACACCTAACCGGTTTGGACTCCTATCCCACTCGCCGTGACGTCGATGGCATTGAAACTGCAACTTTACTGGAAACCGCTTTCATTTTTGGCAGCTCGATTTTACTGAATGCCTCTGCCAGTTGTTGTCTATTGTTAAAGCAGTGCATCCGTGCCTGTGAACGTAAGTGACTGTCTGGGATTCCATCGATGAGGTTTTCTAACAGCTCCTCTTCTTCTATGGACAATCTATTGGCCATTATCGTTTTTTCGTGTAGATACTGTTGAAAGGTCTCCGTAGGTGACCACATCCTTCTTCAAATGCCCTCTTTATTGTCAATCGGCTTTCCTTGCTAACAAACATTTCGCCCATTTCTTTAAGTAGTTCATCAGTTGTGATTTGTACAAGATCAGATCTCGAATGAAACCACTTAAGTGCATTTCCCTTCAGTCGATATGAAATTAAAATGCGGGCACTTTTGTCATCTAGGTTATATGCCGCGATTAAATTTTTTAATTGTGTTTCCCAATGAGGAAAACATTCTCCATCAAAATCAGACAATAATTCTTTCACCCCACTGTTAAAATAGTCATTACCTTTTGAATTTTGACTGTCGTTTGATGTTCCTCTTCTAAAAGCTTCATTTTCCCTCTTCAATAAATTATTCTCCCTCGTTTGAAGCTCAATCTCTTTCCTTAGTATTTTCAGCTCTCTCTTCATCAATAGCAACTCCTTTTCCATGGTGATCTTTTGTGCTCGTGGTCAGTTTCCATTGTTATCAGACTTCTCCTCATCAGAACTCTCCTCATTTTCTCTTTCATTATTTTCTCTGTCATCATTTCTATCATTATTTGGCCGTTCATTTGTGCTTCGTTCATCAGCGCGTTCATTTGTTGTTCTTTCTTCAGCTCGATCGTTATTCTTTTCGTTTTTCCGCGTGCTATCTTTGTCCTTTCCTCGTACCAACATTGCTTTTGTATCATCAACACTGTCTGCATACATGCTCTCTTCATCAGATTCATTATCGTCGTCGTCTGTCAATTGTTTCTGTTTAGAGTGTTTCTCTGGGAACGGAAATTCTCCACGCTCTTTCTCCGGTATCGATAGTAACCGCAAAACTAACTCACTCTTATTTCCCGTTGTCTTTTGCCTTGAGTGTTCCAACCAGGATTTCAACTGCGTAGCAGTGTAGATCTTATATCTCTCAATATCTGTATCCATTGTCGATTTTGAGTGTGTGTGTTTTATGTACTCATCAGTAGACACTCGAGAAATTACCGTTTTATGCACGCGTATTGTTTGAGGTTTATTTAATTATTTTTTTCGCGATGGGGTGGATCTTTATCCTACTTCTGATATTTTAAAACTTTATTTAGAGATTTACTTACTTTACTTAGCGATTTTAAAAACAAAAACTCAACCGTACAATAATAAAAAATATTTATTCCGTCTCGGACGAGCGCTGAGGACTGAATGAATAAAAACAGTGTTACTTTAAGAAAACCTACCACCGGCAGCTCTTACATTTTTCTCTTAATTTTATGATTACAATTATGACATTTTAAAGTTAACATTTTGAAAAATCGTTGGACCAATTTCATCAGAAAAATGCCTTTATCTCGAAATTTTCAACTTTAGGTTTAGATTTTGTTTTTTCTTCATTATCTACGATTTTTATGTATGACTTTTCCACCTACGAATAACGGAAGTTATTGTAAAACACTATTTTATTCAGGCAAATGGGTTCACAAAATGTGTTCAAATAAAAAAAATTGACAAAAAACTGTCAGTTAACAAGTAAAACAAAGTTGGAGAATTAAGCCAACGGTAAATTTTCCGCTATTTTGTGGAATGTTTTTGTTTGATTCGGTAACAACTTTTGAAATGTGCTGATGTTACTTTATTTACTGATTAAGAGTGAACGAGTAAAGTGCTTAGCAAATGTTTAAGAAAAAATGTTTTTGATTCGCGAATACACCGATATAATTTTCGTTTACGGTTTCTGTAACGGGGATGCAGAGTTAGCTAGATTAGAGTACCAACAGCGATATCCTAGACGGAGGATCCCTTCTAGGCCAACTTTTATCAATGCTCTTCACCGCCTTTCAACCGTCGGCTCAGCATATGGGTTAAGAAGAGAAAGATTATCTAACATAACAGCAGCAGAACAGGAAAAAAGGATTTTAAATACTGTGAGCACCAGAAGGCTTTCAGCACAGATGCAAACTGCAAATACTACAATCCAGAGAGTTCTTCATACAACCGCATTTACCCCTTTCATTATACGCCCGTACAGCAACTTTTGCCAGGGAACTTCTAAAAAAGGATTGAATTTTGCCAATTTTGAGAATGAGCAGTTTATTGAAAAAATTGAAAAACCAACGAAATTCCCACTATTGGGCAGTGTCTAATCCTTACTTAACACGAACAGCATCTTCTCAAAGGTAAAGATTCAGTTGCAATGCAGATGTTTTTCTTAACTGTATACCATTTTACAGAAGGTTTAGCGTGAATGTCTGGGCCGATAGTATCCACTAGTACTTTAATAGGGCCATTCATATTTCCATATGTCCTAAATTCAACATTCTATTTAGAATTTTTGAGAGACCAGTTGCCGGAACTCCTGGAAAATATTCATCTTGCTCAGAGGCAAAGAATGGTTTTCCAACATGATGGAGCTCCTTGCCATTGTAGCAATAGTGTAACTTCGTTTTTAAATCGAAAATTGAATGAACGGTGGATTGGCCGATTTGATCCTTTTCCTTGGCCACTTAGATCTCCTGACCTAACGCCAATGGATTTTTCTTCTGGGGAACCATAAAAGAATGTGTTTATTTGACTGAGATTTCAAGTCGGGAAGAGCTTCAAGGGAGAATAAATTCAGTGGCAAAGGAGCTAAGAGGCATTTTACCAAACATTAATTTGCATCAATCATCAAACGCACTAGAAAATTTATTATAAAAACGTTTTAAAATCTTAAAGCGCAGCGGTCTTTCTTAGGATCATAAAAACTATTCAAGGGGATATTCAATTTATTTTGTGACCCATTTGCCTGAATAAAATAGTGGTTTTCAATAATCGTAAAGAATGAGAAGACAAAAGTTTTGATAAAAAAAGTTAACCTAAAAGTTGAAAATTTCCAGATAAACTAATTTTCCTGATGAAACTGGTCCAACGATTTTTCAAAATGTTAGCTTTAAAATGCCATAATTTTGGCTGGCGTACATCGAACTCGACTAAATTTTAGTATTTTATGCACAATGAAATTCTCTTTCAAAAATTCTTAAGCTGAATTCGTAAGAAAGCTACGGCCTTTTAAGAAGTTTTGCCTCGAAATACAATTTTTTGTTTGCCATAATTTCAGAAAGCTTCAGCTATCAGGACGAAAACCTAAATTGGGACACCCTGTGTATAATGTATACATTATATTTAAGTTGTTAAACTATATAGTTATTAATAATACTGAAAGTATGTAAAAATATATATATAAAATATAATAATATAAATAGCCATGCAACTTCGGAATATTGTGACGTTACAGTAGCATCTAATATGCGTGCTTGTACTCTTTCCCATCCTTATTTTTGAATCAAACGCAATGAAAAATAGATTATGATATTAATAACAAGTATAATTCGCAGTTAAACCTCGAAAATGTGCAAAAAATAGAAAATGAAAATTAAAAGAGCAGATTTTTTATCAAAATATTTAAATATTTGTAGGTTCACCGACAAATCACTAGTATTTGCATCTGCTTCTATATCTACTTCAGTGTGTTGGGTGCGTAAAAAAGGCTTTTTAGTGGCCTGCATACACAGGTATGCCCCCTTAACTCATAAAATTCAGGTTGGTCATTGAAACCATGGAAAACAGTTTTGTTTAATGATGAGAGAAAGTTCAATATTTTGTCTTTAGATGGATTATATACGTTCGTCGAGAATAGGTTTAAGCGTCAACACAGCTACTCTTAAGAATGGAGGCGTCTATTGATGGTTTAGGAATGTTTATCGGCTCAGACACAATCATGCTCCCAAATACTGGAGAAGAGATGCCGTTGTTCTAGAGGCTTTAACAGTACAACGATTCTTAACACATCTCAAAGTACTGTTTATTTTGGGACTTTTGGAAACCGGTACAGTTTCCTCCAACGATGTCTGGCGCTTGAAAGATACTTTCAAAGTTTTGTGAACAATGTGTAATCCGCCTTTTAGGATGCTGTTGGAACACTTTATCTTGTTAATCATGTCCGCAGTTCTCTCGACCTCCGGAATGGATCCGACAGTTTTGATAATGCATTCGGCATCTTATGTAAAACACCCTGGACGGACCTTGCCGACGCGGCGCAGCGGCTGCTTCCCCTTTTGAGAAAGGAATTCTACAGTAGTAGCAGCAGGAAGACCGTGGCCTGCCACAAACTTGCTGCTCCTAGGGGTGGAGGAAGTGGTAGGACCATGGCTTGAAACAGTCTTGCCACTCCTTGAGAGTTTGGGGTTCGATTCGGTGCGTCCGCCTTCAGAAGGTGCATCATGGCTTGCCACCGCGTTATTGCATGAGCCTTGCCAGTAGCCGGCATAGTCCATGTATTACCTTCCGCTATTAAAATAGTACAGGTCTTGTATTTTGTTTTTAAGGTTTTTCATTCCCACGAGTAGCGCAGAAAGGGACATCGATCTGTACACAGATCCGCTGTATACTGACAAGGATAGCTAATCTGGAGGTCGCCAGGTATCCGGATACTACGTGCACTATTTTAAAGATACTGCGCTATCAGTCGGCTGGTGCTCGGCACGGGTAGTATAATACCTTGACGAGCTCAGGGGAGAAAGGAGTGGTAAGAAAGGTGGAAAGTGAAGAGCGGGTAGTAGTATAACAACTTGACTAGCCCAGGGGAGAAAGGAGTGGTAAAGAAGGTGGAAAGGGAAGAAGGGAAAGTAGGAATGGGGGTGATAATCCTTTTATTTCATTGACACATATCTAAATCATGAACACGTTGCTATTTTTGGTCCAAACGTGGTACCCACGTCATTAGACAGACCCAAATATTTGTGCAAAATATGATGTACACGGCCTATTATATGATACCAGGTACATATCCCACGTACTTTTGCTTTATTGTTGTTCAAAATATTTTTGGGAATTTTGCTGATGTTTTCCGGCGTAACACCCTCATTTGGGCGCCCAGAGCATCCAGCATCATTTTTGCTTGTACGACCGCGTACGAATTCAGCAAAACAGCGACAAATGGTTGCTTTCGAAGGAGCAGATTCCTTCTAACACTTTTGAAGTCATTATTGAGTTTTAAAGGTATTTTTCTATCAAATAATCAAATAACAGTGTTATATCAACGTACAAAACTAGTTTCTTTCGTCATCTATGTATGTGTCAATCTCGAACCACCGGTTATGTATGATATCTAAATATATGAGTATACTTGTATTACATTTTGTTACTTGGACAGAATTTAATAAAAGTCGATTTAATTTTTTTAAGTTATGATTCTGCACCTATGGTTGAAAACTGTTGAATAATTTTTGATACTACATTCAATAAAATATCCTCAAGTGATAAAACCTTAAACAAATAAATGAACTACTGAACTGTGCACTTGATTTGATTACGTTGTGTATTCTACAATTGAATGAATCAATTTTATAACTCAGGTTGCAAGACCAGAAATCTATTTTTTATTTTAAAAAAAAAATATTATTTTATAACATAACTTTACAAAAAATTTGTTTATTTAATTTTAAAATCCTGTAATTTAAAATTAATGACTTCTTCACAATGAAGGAAAAAAAAATTAAATGAAATTCTTCCGATATGTGTGTATGGCTGTAATGTTGTGGTGCTTGCTCTGGCTACCAGATAATTTAATTATTCAATTAAATATTTTTTGAATGACTAAATTTGTTAAGCATATCCCTTGTATTGAGTCAAATGCAACAATCAGAATTGATTGGACTACTAATTTTCTTCCCAACTTTGGATCTTACGAATATTTTTCGATCCATGTTCATACATATGCATGTCAAAATACAAATATAAGAACATATTGTACTACACATATGGCGAGTATTTTCATATGGAATTACGATAGTAAATGTACATATTTTTTAAATACAACCCCTGAGAGTTTCCATAAGTTTTCGACGTCGCAAAGCATCTGTATAAAGCTGAAATATCCTTTATAGGTATAAATAGCACAGCAAGATAACAATGGGAAGCTTTATATGTACTGCCGTTGGTTTAAAACTGCAGCAGAGGTTTCGGATTATCCTTGCTCGTCGTGTGATTTTATTTTGCCCACCAGCAATTTGCGTGTTTTTATTTTAAGTATTTATTATATTGTTGGTTTCCAAGGGGTTTATCATTTAATGCCATGACAAGGATCAAATGAAAAACTGAAAGTAAAAAGCTGATCTGGGGTCCAGTGAGTCAGACGCCGACAACTTAAGCAATGTAGTGGACAAAGAAAACAAATCACTTTTCACTTTGTTGGAGGTTATGTTGTTGGCAATGGCAACGCTGTTGTCTGCTGTTACTCCAATCCCCTATAGGAGATGTAGACTTATGAAGAATTTATTTTGAAGATAACCTTTTGAAGAAGATAATTTTCCTTTCTCCTGAATAAAATTGCTTGCATTCGTCTAGGTTTTCAAACGATTTTTGTGTCTTGTTAAATAATATTTTCAAACTCTGTTATAGAAGTAAATATATTTATCTTTCCTAGCCAATTCACCAGCCCTTTTATTAGATGTGATACTCGTATTCAGGTGCATGTATTCAGTAGATTGCTACAGGTTCCTAAAATCCTCAATCTGGTTATCTTGGAGTCAGAGAACTAACATCTGTCTGGATATGCGAATAGACCGCAATTGACTGCCTGGCTGCATAATGACAGATTCTTCGGTTAGGAAGTCATTGCGTCCATTCTTTATTGTCCTAGCATTTCGTAGATGACCTCAGATTGCATCACGATGTTGATTTTAGAACTACTTATATAGAAAGTCAATTTATCCATGTATGTGATTAATTTATTCCCTCCACTCATATCTGCTAAGGATATAAAGAAACTTCTGTTAAAGAGTAGCCTTTGGAATTACGTTATCAGTTCTTGACCAGCTTAAATCAACGATCAGATGGATGATATCTAAGATGAATATGCGAAAATGATAAGAATAACAGAATTGGAAAGAAATAAGTTTGGTATGGAGCAAAAATCAGTACAATTGGAACTAGAAGACATAAAAATATCACTATTTTATGACCTCATAGCGGAATCTTTATGGTTTGATGAAGATAGATCTTTATTTTGCTTTAATCGTTGCTCGTAAACCCGACACTGTAAGAACAGTCAATAAATGATTGCAGAGAAATTCATTAAAATCAGAAGGAATTGAGGAACTTCCCACCAAAGCAAGCAAATGCATTTTACACATCACATCCAAGAGTTACGAGTATGTATGTACATCTGATCTGCGTGTATTCCTCAAAAGGGCTAGAATGTGCGCTATATGTCTGAACCACAACAGATATATTATAAAATGCATTAATCCAGCATACAAATGTTTTAAATGCAATAACTACATATCAAAATATTACTGCATTTTGCTACAAACTAAAGCTGGAAACATACCAGATCTGTCAAAATGTTTTTCGTTTTATAGACTGAAAAATGGTTTTTGTTGAAATAACACACCAACACACTTTTCTGTTTCGTTTGTTGTGTGTTAAGGAAAAAACAGAACAGAAGTTGAGCCAATTCTATTACTTAATTTTATTGAAGTTTGTGGGAGATATGAAACACAAAGTAAAGATTGGTGGGTTCATCCTTACAATCAAAAACGAGATGCACCATTAAAAACCTGATGGTAGATCTAAGGACTTATCATGATAAATTTAGAAACTTCACAGGGATGAAGGTTGAAACACTCGATTATTTGCTTGCATTAATTGAAAATGCAATTGCTAAAGAAAATATAAATTATCAAAAAAGTATAACCCTTAATGGGGGATCATTTATTATACTACGGTAGATAAAAATAAATAAACGCCTGTGCAAAAGAAAACAACAGCAACGAAATTTTGTATCTGAATAACAACTTTCCAGCTATCAACAACGAAGCCTGTTTCTGTTTCCCATTATTATTTTATTTTGCCGTATGCAAAAATTGCATGCCTGTATCGTCATACTAAAAACGTTGTTGAGGGCGATTTTAATATGTACTCGTATCATATAATACACAGTTCTGGTGGCCTCAATAATCTGGGCAGACAACACCCGATAGACGGTCAGTGGAGATCTTCGCTGCGGAAAACAACAGCATCTTGAAAATGAGCGCACGCAAATACCTGACGTTGATAGTCATGTCGAGAACACCGTGGAATTGTTTTGTATTTCTTACCCTGAAAAAATACATATATCAACGATGTTCTCTCCCCAAAGTTTCGTCGATCAACCGTGTCGTATCAGTTAACAGTGAATTTCTCGTACACTATACTGCGCCATTAGAGAAAAAATATCCTAAATGTAAATATATTGTTATGTTATATTGTAAATATATTGTTATGCTTGCCACGAAATAGCTGCAACAAGCATCAGTTTAGTTTTCCCATGACAAAACGACACCTTGCACTTGTGCGAATAAACAAATGTGCAATATAATCAAAAAGCAACATACGAGTAAATATAAAAGGGAGTACGCAACATATTTCAATAGTTGAATTTTTGTAAATACATAGTTTAAATTGTAAACACCTAAAAAGACTAATAATAAACGTAATATTAAGTGACTCTTTTGTTTCATTAGTGAATTAGTGATTCTCTGTATTGTTCTGGATTCTCTGTATTGGTCTGGTAGTGACTCCATGCTCCTGTGTCGTTCGTATCATAAATTAAGTATGTAGATACTTAAATTTGTTGTACACATTTAACTTCGATTGAACAAAAAACACAACGGTAAAACTGGAGCCGAAAACCCAGTCAAATCCAGGACGCGTGTTCCTTTCTTATATCGTTGTAAAGCCCAGGCATAATACAAAATAGGTGGCAGTGGTGGGATACTTAAAATTCCCTTAAAAGTGAAAAAAAGACCAAAAAACACAAACTGAAAACAAGACAAACAATTTAAATACTATTAATATATGGAAGTGCTGTGTTCCAGTGAGGAAAGCTGTGTTCCAGAAGAATTGCTATGTTCCATTAAGAGAAGCTCTGAAGTGTTCCAGAATGAATAAGAATGAATAAGTTATAATACAATCTTTAATGTAAGTTTTTATAACTGTTATTACCATAAACTATAACAGTTATTACATAAGAGAGACACATAATATAATATAATACATATTATAATATAAACATAGACATAAAATTCCTTTCAGGAATAATCGATGCAATACAACAAGTAGATTGACAATAGAGGCAGGTATAAAATATTAAGAAACTGGAATCCCAGGGATGTTTTCATGGTAGATTGTGCAAGCGATAGCTAGATTAATAGTGAGGAATAAATTGAAAGACAGATTGATAGTTATAGAGAAAGCGAATTCAGTAGTGTAGAAAGGAATTAGAAAATTTAGAAATTAACTAGGTTCCCATTAGCGTGTTGACTACTTTATACCGAAGAAGTTTCCAGCTACCTCAATGCTTGCAACGTTGTCATGGAATATTACGCCGATTCTCTTCAAATTCGTTAGGATGAAAATTCATGGCATTGCCATAACAATATTAACGAATAAAGAGATCAAAGATTCAGATCAAACAATACAATCTCCAACTACATCTTGAGCTTATCAATATTCCAAAGATGAGACAGTTGCATTATATATGCAAAGGGATGGAAACACTAGAAAGACGTTTAATGCAAAATAAACTGCAAAAAAAAGTCCAAAAAGTTCCCGTGGAATGTATTAAAGGTGAAAGCCTTACGGTGTTTATTAATGGGCTAACTGAAAGGTAATCAACTTACGTAGTAACTCAAAAGCCAAATGATTTAGCCGAAACTAGCCGTTACGCTAAGATGAACAAAGATTAAACTTGTTCGAAAAAAATATACGAGTAAATAAGGATTATTCAAATAGGAACTTGGCAAAGGTCAATTACACATGAACGAAATGTTACAATTGCAGAAAGATTGGCCATATCGCTATAAATTGTCGACTTCTGATGAAAGAGAAAAGCAAACCAGATTCGCAAGGTTCAAGCACAACTTCAGGTTCAGGTACAGTTCCAAGTACAAGTACAGGATCAAAGACAAGTAAAAAGGACTTTAAGAGTGAAGGACTTTAAAAGTGAATTAAATGCAAGCACTGTAAAAGATCTTAAACGCAATAGAAAATTCGGAAAGCCTACATCTTAGGGATATTAGGAAATTAATAATTAGTACGGGTGCAGAAATTGTAAAAAAGTAGATACAAGTAAAACGATCAGATTTAAAAGTTTGGGAGGTAAACCCAAAGAAACTATGGGAAAAGTTGTAAAAGACATTGACTATTTCCGAATAATAAAGAAAAAATAATTTCGACTACAGTCGTAAAGTCACAGAAAAGGGTCCACTTAGCGATTGTGATGACATTTTAGGCAGTCGTTTCCTTAAAGATGGAGGTTACTCCATAAATTATAAGGAAAGTATAATTAAAGGTAAAAATAAAGAAAAATACTCAAGTATTTAAGTGAGGAGAAATTCTTGAATCCTTTTAGGCGAAACATTTAGGGCTGTTAAGCTAGAAGATGGTATTGCTCTTAAGGAAGAGGTAGATATTACAAAATAAGACATAATATTTCAGAATGAATATTCCAGAATGGATAACAAAAACAAGCTGCGATACTAAATACTACAGAAGAAAGCGTCGACGTTAGCAACGTAAGAATCGCGGGTATGAATTTGGATGATAGATAGAAAAAGAAGATAGAAAAGTAGAAGTAGAAGTAGAAGAAGAAAAAAGTAGGATGGACCACATGAACAAAGAGGAAAGATAATGTCTTATGTTCATAGTAAAAAGTTATAGTAATGTCTTTAGCATTCAAACTTAAAATCTTGCTCATACCGATGTAACAAAAATTCAGATTAGGACTACGAAATGTAGCTCACCGCTTTTTAGCAAAACGTATAGGGACCCAAGGGTACATGAGGAAGAGGTGCGCGATCAAGTCGAAAAGCTAAAGCAAGACGAGATAATGAGAGTCAGTAACTCACCATGGGGCTCTTCGGAGCCTTCCAAAGAAGGCTGATGCGAGTGATAGGAAAAATTGGAGAATGGTTGCTGATAACTATCCCCTCCCAAATATAAATGATATCCTGGATCAGCTAGGAAAGGCAAGGTATTTCATTCATTAGATTTTTCCTCTGGGTTTCATCAAGTCGCAGTAGACGAAAAAGACCTAGAAAAGACCGCCTTTAGCACTCTGTACTGACATTTCGAGTATAGTCGAATGCCGTTCGGGCTAAAAAATGCTCCAGAATGTTCTCAACGGTTAATGAATACCGTACTAACAGGATTACAGGGCATTAAATGCTTTGTTTAGTTGATGATGTGGTTTTATATGGGCAGAGTCTTGCAGAACACCATGAAAAACTGCTACAGGTACTTGATCAAAATAGAGGTGCTAATTTGATTTGAAGTTGCAACTGGAAAAACGCGAATTCCTTCGCAAGGAAATCCAATATTTGGGTCATGTAATAACCGAACAAGACGTAAAACCCTAGCAAGATAGATTGCATTGTAAACATTAAACCACCATGTAATCAGAAAGGAATAAAATCATTTTTGGAAATAGGTTGCTATCGTAAGTCGTGAAAAATTTCAGCAAAATAGCGGAACCGCTTGATAAATACAGTAGTTAATGTAAGATATGATATTCAGCTGGGGAGTAGAACAACAGGAATCATTTGATAAACCGAGAGATGCAATTATAAAACTTCCAGTTCTCCAGTATCCAGAGGTATTTACTCGTATAATCAAGGTATTTATAATCAACAGCATGGCACAACAGATTTGCCAGAACAATTTGTCAGTAGAGCATTGAATAGGGTAGAAAAAAATTATAGCACCACTGAAAAAGAGTGCTTAACAATAGTTTGAACAACGAAGCAATTCAGACCCTACATATATGGGAGACAATTTATAGTTCAGACCGATTATAGTCCACTTACTTGGCTCTTTAATGGTAAAGACCCTGGTTCGCGCTTAATTCGTTGGAGACTTAAGCTTGATCGATCCACTCAAAATTAATTCCAATGGTTTAAATTTGGTCTTATAATTCAAGACAGTAGCTAAATCGTTTATAAACGAATGGACTCTACATTTCCGGTTACCAAAGATTTTTTGGGCCAATAACAGCAATGAATTTTGTAATGAATTATTCGAAAATATGTGTAAAATATTAAACCAAAAACATATAACTTCGAGTATTGCTTATCCTCAAGCAAATAGAGCAGTTGAAAGGGCACATTGCCGATTAACTGAATAACCACAGGTAGGGAAATGAACAACATGGAAGATTTGGATGAACGAATGCTTTACGCTATCTTTTGATTTAATAAACCCAAGTACAAGTATTACAGGTTATATGCCATACGAACTAAGGCAGGTGCGGGTAATAAGGCCTGTCGGGTAATAAGGTCTAAGTTACAGAAACGCAATTTAAAATGATCGCAGTAGAAGAGAGAGAGAACATACTTCTATGCAACTAACACTCATAAATGATGTTTGAAACTTGTTGCTACCTGTTCGTTCGCTTTCAGCAGTGTTGTGTAATTCATTGTGAAAGGCAGTTCTGCAGCTGGAATTATAAAAAATCATCCTAAAACATCGTCAGTTTTTTGTTGTAATATTATACTTATATATATAAATTGTAGTGTTCTATTGTTCCCTGCTTCTATTACCATTTATGTTTTAAAAATGCATCACAGTCTGGATAATGATTTATTTGGTTTTATTTACAAATGGTGTCGGCGGTTAATAAGGCCTACCAAATTTCACCATAGCCTTATTACCCTGTTTTTTTCTTGTATGAACGATAAAGCTATGCCTGCAACACCACGGATTCTCAAATTTTTTTTTTTATAAATATTGCAGACTGTTTTGGCAAAGAAGGGGGCTAAAAGAGTGCATTTACAGTCTTCGGAACACGCTGAAAGTGTCACGATAGCGGGATGTGTTAATGCTCTAGGCAGTGAAACACATAAACACATAACATGCATAACTATTCGTTTTGATCTCTATTACTAAATGTACAAAATATATTTTGAGTTTTTTTAGACTACAAAGTCTAAGGCCTAATTACCTTACTATATTATAATAAGCCCTACTGACAAGGTTTTTTAAAAAGATGAATTATGCTTCTGTTTACGGCAGAAGTTGTCATATTTTGTTTGTTTTTAACAATAATTTATATTCTACTATATTTAACAATAAAATTTGTTTATTTGGATAAATAGTTTTTGTTTTATTTCAAATCTCCCTTAGCTAGGCCTTATTACCCGCACCTACCTTAGTTTTTGAAAACATTGGAAATCAACCAAGTGAAAGATTTGTGCGAGAAAACAATGTTTGACTATTTAGATGAATTGCAAGTAAAGCGAATTCATACTAGAGTTAAAACAGTAGAAAGTACACTGAAGTCAAAATAAAATAGAGTATAAGATAGGTCAAAAGGTTTTAGTTAAAAATGTAGTTAAACGGAGATTAGAGAGTACATTCAAAGGTACACAATAAGTAAGTAATGATTTTATTATCGCTAAATTCAAAAAACAAGAAACATAAATATAGTAAAGCTAACATTAGATCATTCTTTGCAGGATCACCTGGTCCCTCAAGTCCACGGCCGGGAACGTCGAAATATTGAAATTGTATAATAAAAGCGGACTACATTTCAACCACAAAGGTCAGGTTAGAGAGATGTGAATTAAATTAACTTTAGTAAATAAAATCGATATACTAGAATTAAACGACTACATAGATAATATTACAAATATATTTAGTATAATAAGTGAAATATAATATGTTTAGATCATATAAAAATTTGCTGGAAATACCAAAAAGTAGTAGGAAAAAATCTGACTAAAATATTCCATATAGTAAAGGACGAAGAGGAATAATAAACATAACAGGTACTGGTTTTGAAATATTATTCGGCACAACGAAGACTCTGGATTTTACTCACAAACTATTAACGCAATTAAAGGAAATGAGGTCACTAGAATGGTATGGAAGAAAATCTGAAATGAATGTCCAAGTTAGCTAAACAGGTTATTGATGTAGGTACTTACAATTCAAAACACAACAGTTAGTAAGATAAATTAATTAATACATTCTGTAAATTTAATCGAAACCGGGAAAAGGATATTGAACAAAGCAATTCTATTCAGTCCTATTTCAACGAGACAATGAATAAAGTCAATTTGAAAATCATTTTAGAGTTAGAGATGGAGCAAATAATTGACAGTCTATAGTTTATACAAAATGGAGTCCTCCATACTAGAATTGAATTAAATAAAAAAAAAATATGCTTATATCACAAAAGAGATAGAAATCAAGCATATTTCCTTTTTTCAATTTTTAAAATGTATGAAGCAGGCTTGTACTATTTTTCATTTTAGCTTCCCGTTACCAAGGCAACTATTTGGCGCCATTTGCGGGCCTTTTGTGATGTTGTTACACCTGCGGCTTATATTATCTAGCTAGACTATAGTATGGTTGTGCGACTACAGAATTTGAAAAGTATTTTTTATTGTTTGCGATTAAGAGTAATTTATATCAACTGAAGCTCGAGTTATTCGGCAAATATGGATTTTGTAGTTTTTTGTATGGATAATAGTATTTTCGTAGGTAGTCATATGTATATTAAAAGAAAAAAAAATTCCTAGTATTGAACCGTATTCCTCTTCCCAAAGAAAGTTGGTCAAATTTTTCAATTCTTGAAGGCCCCAACCTATCCCAGTATGAAATTGCGGGTGAAGTTGTGTTGTAGTTCTGTGGAGAACTTTAAGGAAAAAATTGATCTTGGGATATCTTTGGATCCAAAGAAAAAAGGGTAATTGCTGAAGGCTCTGCAATACAACCCGCAGAAAAGATCGCAAAATTCGTGATATTTTCATGGCAAATAGAAAATTAGCAGTTCGTTTGTTACCAAAGAAGATATCCGATTGGGCATGAGAGATTCCCACTGAACAGTGCAGCGTAGTTTGACTGAAATTGGTCTTATTGCAGGAAACTAGCTCGAAGACCTAAACTGACTGAGCCCTCGACTGGGCTCATAAATACAAACATTTTACTGTTGAAGATTTGAAAAAGGTTAATAATAAGACTAACGTAAATCCAATTAGATTATGGAAACATAAGCGCATTTTAGACCTAAAAATTACTACTTCGTATGTTTTCGTAGCTTTTGTTTCTCCGATGAATTTGTATTTCAAGTTGTGATGGAAAAGACGAAGTTTGTGGGAAGGAGACCTAGCAAAATAAACCTGAGTTTTATCTTGTCGAAAATACTATAGGCAAGTATTGGAAACAAGGATGATACCGCAGCTTCAATAATGGTTTCCGGTGGGCGGTGAACCTATTGAGAACAATAGAGCTCCTTGTCATAAAGCCAAGAGCATAACGGCGTTTCTTAATGAAAAAATACCAACGATTTGGATTGGCCAGAAAATTCTGCTGATACGAATCCCATTGAGAACGTTTGGGAGCTCTTGAAGCCCGCGGTAGATAAAAGTTTCAAAATAACAAAACTGGAGCTGACAGAAGAAATATTTTCCAGTGAAATATTGAATTTCCTGCAAAATTTCCCTTAATTTTAAATTAATAAAAACTTCATCTTATATTTACTACTTACAAAAGCTTTTAGTTTTGTTTTCTTACTATTATACTTATATTATAATAAGTTATTGTTTTAATTTGTTTTTATATTGATAAGTAAAAATAAGGAATTGCACAATTTGGAAAAATTCTATTGAATATTGTAAAAAAATAAATGGTACATTTGCTTGTAAGTTTCAATTATTTAAGAGTATATTAGATTATATAGTAACAATTGCGAAATGAATCTGTTTAATTCAAAAATTCCAAATGTTCTATAAAATTAAGGAAAATATGTTTTTGTTCATTGTGACAGAGAAAATATTGTAAATTTGGGATTTTGGAAACTAGCATAAGAACATTTGATAAACCAAAAGAAATTATTCTTGAAGATAGATATGCATTTAATACTCAAATAAATTTCAATTCAATGTAAAATCAATCAATAAAATCAAAATACGAGATATAAAAGAACTAAATGGCTTATCCACCGACATTAAAAATCAGAAGCATTTCTGAAAAAACATTCTGGACCCAATTCCTGAAAGATCAAGAAGCACTGCCTGTATTGGAGGAGTTATATATAATAGACGTAATAGGAACTGTATTGGCATAAAAATGTGGCTATAATTCAGGTGGTCGAACCACTCTATCGATCTTCCACAGATGTTTAATTAAAAAATTGCCGGAGATCATCGGAAGAAATAATTATACAGCGTACTGAACCCATTTTAAGGGCAAGATACATATAAACTTCCCACGAAAAACTGCAACAAGCAGTAGTTTAGTTTTCCCATAACAAAACGACATGTAACACCTGTGCGAATAAACAAAAGTGCAAAATAATCAAAAAGTAACTTATAAAAGGAAGTACGTACCATAATTCAATAGTTCTCTTTTTGTAAATAGTTCAAATTGTAAACACTTAAAAAGGAGTAATATTAGACGTAATATTAAGTGACTCTTTTGTTTCATTAGTGATTCTCTGTATTGTTATGGTAATGACTCTCTGTGTTCCGGTGTCGTTTGTATCATAAATAAGTACTTAGATACTTAAATGTTAACTTTTATTTTACTCATTTTACTTCGATTGAGCAAAAAACAGAACGGTAAAACTGGAGGCAAAAACCCAGCTAAATCTGGACCGCGTATTCCTTTTTTTTATATCGTGTAAAGCCCAGGCATAAAAATATACAAATCCGCTGGTCCACATGGTATTTTGTCTCTTTCAGGCTGGCTGAACCACTGTGTACTCTTTTTGAACAAATCTACATATTACGACTCTTCCGAGTAGACGGAAAACAGCGAAGACTCTTTAAATGGTAAAAAGAAAAAAACAACGAGATTAGTAAGTTCATCATTTTTGATGATTGAAGCATTTGATAGTCGATTACCCTCTGTACCGATGAAGGTGCACAGAGTCCGTAGCCGGTGTGATTTGTCAATCTCTAAATTGTTTCATAGTAAAGTGTATTAATCCATGAGCTCCATTACTTAGGAGCTTCGTATTATGCAATTGAAGGTGAGATAACTTTTCTTTACAGATTCTAATGCTGTTATGGATTTTCGAAGATGGTTGTTATAAAATTTCGAAGCTTATCAATACATCGCTAACAATCGGTGAACATCCCTTATTTAACCTGCTATAGGATGCACTTGGATCGCGAGACTACTGCAACTACTAGGGTTATTTTCAGTAACATTCGTTCCGCAACTATTTCTGGATAGTTTTTTTGTTGTGGATATTGTGAATTGTCATCATCAATTTAATTTTCATTTTACACAAAACCCGTCCATTTTGCTCAAAAAACGTCATCCACATTACATTGTTACATAGTGAACTTTACATGTAAATCGGTCTCATCGTAGCAACTTTAGTTGTTTCATTCTAGTTTCATTCTAGCAACTTTATTTGTAAATTACTCAAATTCTAGCAGTTTACTGGCTCGTACAATGTGTTGGTAATTCACTTACAGTATGTCTGTGCGAAGTTTAAGAGTTTGCAAAAGTAATTATAGAGTTTGACTTCTAAGTAACATATTGTGTACAATCACGGAATAGGTTTTGCATTCCCGAAACATGTTACCATTGATCTGGCGTTGAAAGCTGTTGTATACACGCTAATCTGCCGATCTATGCTAGACCAATACGAGAGACGGTGTGAAAATAAACATTATCAATCCTGAGTTGGAAAATGTCGATGGCGAGTCTGTTCCACCATAGAGCTGTTGCTTTAATTGGGCCGTAGTGAGATTAAGAACAACCGAGTAACTGAAGGCAGATGGCAGCATATTCCGTGTTATCCGAAAATATAATACATGTATTGCACCATAGTCGAGTGGTCGAGTAATCATCTTGGCTGAGGAGTTGGCGAGAGGGGATAGTATCTTAATTAATGAAATGCCTGCTATGAACACGAAAGAATATGTTCAGAAATTAACTAGGACTGTAAATTAATCGGTCTGTACGGTTGGTTTCACAATTAGTAATGGTTTAATGACAGATTGGCTTTTATTTTAGCAGAACCATTGAACATTACTGGAAGCTAACTACATTCAACATCGTGGAGTTGTCCTGTTGATACAAAGAACGGTGCTGTAGAAAGTGGTTTGAGATATGAATGTTTACATTATCTTAAATGTGACTTGTAATTCATAGATTTCAATATAGACCTTATAAACTGCTTTTGCACTGGTTTATGGTTAAACTTCTGTTCTATGTAAAGTAAAGATGTAAAAGTAAGTAGCGAAGGATTTCTTCGGAATGACAATCGAAAAATTCAGCAGCCTGAGCTTGAAAAAGTTTCTCAGTCTCTGTTTTTTCGCTCTTTTTTTGTTGTGCCGTTTTAGCGATACTTCAACGCGTATGTGGATGAGCTGCTCGTTTTAGCTTACCGGAAACAGCTAACTGCTAATAGAGATCTTTGTAAATTTGGAAGATCTGTAGATAAGCGATATTGCTTCTGTACCACAAGTGAGTTCCGCTCCTAAGAAGTAATCAAGTTTGCTTGGCTGGAAAAAGCTGGGAGAGGCAAGAACAATTTATTTTAACCCTAGAAAGCTAATGTTCGTCACAATGACGAATATCCAACAAATATTTTCCTTTTCCTTCTTTATTGTTTGGCTTACATAATCGTGCTTTCGCGCCAACTCAGTCACAGGTGGTCTGTCTCGCATGGTGGATGTGTTTTGCTTGTAAGTGTTACTGTTTTTGATATATTTATAGTACAGTATACTCGTCTTTTTGACGTATGGTTAGCTTATGTGTAACTTTTACAATTTTTTTTGTGTTGATCTGTGTTTCTTTTTTTTTTTAATATAGTGCGGTGATTTGAAAAATGGCTGCGATGTCCTTTGTTGCGGATGACAGAATAGTTCCTAAGGAGATGAAAACTACTCTAATGTTGATTTTTCTGATAGTGAGAGTGAAGATGGTTTATTGATTGACGACGTGGAAAGCAATGTTCAAGACGAAGCTTCCGACCCTGGCGAAGATGAACAAGAGAATTCTTGTATTGTGAATTTGTCGCAGACCAAAATTCGAGGTAAGAACCGCCACGTTTGGGCTACTGGGAAAGGAAAATCATCTTCCCAAAGTTCTGAGACAAATATGGCCCGCATGGCTAGACGACCAGCCCGTTCACTTAAAAATATGACAAATCCTCTCGATTTATTTGAATCTTTTATCACAAGGGAAATTTGTGAAGAAATTTTTAAATGGACCAACGTTGAAATATCCATAAAGAAACGTAACTATGACACCATCACATCAACCCAAAATGATTTATGAATGATGGAAATCAATGCTCTCTTTGGTGTCTTATTTTTAGCAGCTGCGTTGAGGGATAACCACCTTAGAAGCGATGAGTTGTTCAGCACAACTTTCTGTGGAAATCGATTCATTGCATGTATGAGTCGAGAAAGGTTTGATTTCCTCATAAGATGCCTAAGGTTTGATGACAGGTAATTAAGAATTCAAACCATACACTCCGATCCGCTGACACGAATTCGGAAAACATGGGACTTACTGATGATTCAGTGTCGAGCTGATTACATCCCTGGAAGCTACCTTACCATAGATGAGCAATTGCTTGCATTCCGCGGTCGCTGCAAATTTAAAATGTACATACCTGACAAACCGGCCAAGCATGGTTTAAAAATTGAAATGATGTGTGATAGTGGTTGTATCTGTTGTTGTTGCCTTACCTTGGGAAAAGGACAAACACAGAAAGCATGCCTCCTGCGGAATATGTTGTGAAGAATATTACACGGAGTAACCATGGTTCCAAGAGGAACGTTACCAGCGATAACTGGTTTACTTCAGTTCCATTAGCAAAACAATTGCTTCACCAGACTTAAAAATAGACAATTGTCGGAACTTTGCGAGCCAACAAAAGAAAAATCCGCGAAGAAATGAAGAAGAATGGAAGGCCAATCGGAACTTCGATGTTTTTTTTTGATGGGCTACTTACTCTCGCGTCATATAAACCAAAGACTACTAAAATGGTTTATTTGCTGTCATCATGTGATGAAGAAGCAAATGTCAATCCATCATAAAGAAAACCAAACATGATTGAATTTTACAATGCCACTAAAAGTGGTGTCGGTACATTCGATCAAATATGTTCAAATATGTCATGCAACCGGAAGACAAACAGGTGGCCCATATTCTATGATATGCTTAATAGAGCTGGCATCAACTCCTATATAATTTATTGCCATAATGTCGGCGTATCGGGTGGTGAACTATTATCTCGAAGAAGCTACGTGATGCAATTGCATGAGAAACTTGTTGAGCCATGGCTTAAAAATTGTCTAGAAACAACAACAATAACACGAAAAATAAAGGACATAATACGGTATGTGTTGGGTTTAAACAACTAACAACGGGTTGAATGTCAACGTGAAGGTCAAATTTCTGGACCATCTGATTTCGGAAGTCCTCCGGTTCCAACAAGGAAGCGGTTTGTGTTCTTACAAGAAAAGACGCATGACAGAGAATTGTTGCAAGAGTTGCAAAGTCCCGATTTGTGGCGAACATATTGTTCATTTTTGTCCAGGTTGTGCCGAAGATATTTATTTTTTTTTATGTTTATAGTTTATTTGGATTTTCGTTTTTATAATACTGAAGAAAACAATTTTTTTTGTTAATAATAGTTCCTTATTTAACCTTAGTATTAAAGTGCCATTTTGATATAAAAAAAAAACATGTGCCATTAAAGATGTGATTTAAGTACATAAAAATGAAGTAAATATTTATTTTTATTATAGTTACTTTTTATTTAAAACCTATTTTTCTTATTAATACTAATAACTTGAACAAAAATTAATAACTAATAAAAAAAAACAGTTTTTAAATGTTCGTCAAAAAGTCGAATGATTAGCTTTTCATTGTAGTCCAAACACGTTAGCTTTCTAGAGTTAATAACTTAATTTCGGCCATGTTGATAAAACAATCGGGATGACTACTGCTGTTTTAAGCTATCATGTGGAATTCAAGTGTTGCGGAGAAGTTATTGAATCTGTAAAATAAAGGAAACACAGAACTTCAATTGTTAAATTAACACAGAAATAAAAGGATACAATTCAGAGAGATATTGGTTAAGGTCAGGGAGATAATGAATGATCAGAACTAACAGCTCAGGCACTATTGGCGCCTCATTCCCACTGGACGACACCAAATAGGATGTAATATTTTCTAGATTGTCCCAATCGATATCTGGAGTAAGTCTACATTATGCCTTCATATGGTCGCTTGATATTACATTATTATACCTTCGATGATAATTTGGTCAATCCGGAAGCTCTTCCATAAGCCAATACTTTTATAACTAGACTTTACTGCATTAAAAAGAAACTTCTCAACGTCAAAAATCGCTGTCACTGTTTTAAAGTTCTACATCTCCTAATTCAAAATGCGATTCCAATCCTGAATTTGAAAGTCATTCGCTTCACCTTTTTGAAAATCAAGAAAAAACAGTCACAAAAACAATACAGCCCCAAATTAAATAATAATACCTATAGGCTCCAACTAAGTTCATATATAAAACTCAACAATTTCCTAACCTCAAAGTCTTAAACAACTCCAGCAAAGAAATTTAAATTTAGAGCCAATAACCTATGAACCCTTTTTAATGTGGTGGCAATACCACCACCTATCTTTTGTCCAATAAATGAACCTATTAAGACCCCTTACACAATTGCAAATATTTATTAACAGAGTTGCCACAAAGATGTCAATGCTAAGCTTAATGTAATGCTTTGGGATACTAACGAAGACGTAAGCTTCATCAATCTTGAGAAATTAGAAACTGTAGCTGTTCAGTGCTAGGTCGTTGATATAAATTTAAACTCAGTTTCGATTTATCTAGTTTAATAGTTTTATTTGAAAAAAAATTACGATTACACTCGTAAGCAGCAATTTTTTTCGTTTTAAGTTTTGGGGTCGATACTTGTTTGCCTTTTGTCCCACAAAGTATGCGGTAAGGAAACCGCAAAACACGTTGAAGATAAGAGGAAAACAAGCAAAAATGTCGGTTTCGATCAAAAGACGGCTCCGAATGTTGACAAGTGGATAAACTCCCGATTGACTCAGAAGTGAAGTATTCTGATCGTTGATCCTCGTTCTATATCAAATCTTACAGAGCTTTTATAATTTAGTACATAATAGACAGAGTGCTATGAAAGGTTTTCTTTTTTACAATTAGCGAGCAACTGCTGTATGAAAACAATAAAAATATAAATTAATAAAGGTATAGGATTGTTACAAAACAGAATTAAATGTAGATTACTTAGACCAATAAAGAAAAGAGTCGATGTATTCGAAGTATTTTAAACTACTTCTGAAAAAATAGAATAGGCCAAGCAAATACAATGCCTTAGGATATCATTAGTATATCCACTTCCATCTCAAGGAATGCACCACTTCTAGTGGTCACCAAGAAAGGAAATAAGAATTAGAAAATCTTAAAAATTGTAGAAAATTTAATGAAGCAAATAAAAATGACAAAAAAACAACTGGGTTTAGCGCAAACACCGGTCATTCATAATGAGCTCAATGGACTGCCTTATCGTCTAGGGAACGTTCTGCCCACACATCAAAGGCGCATGAACATTGTTCTTTCTTGGGTTGCAAATGGTTAAGTGTTTAGTCAATCTATTGATTTTATTGCAACATTTTTGAAGGCAACAATGAGAAATTTTGCAGGTATTCGACAAATTTAAAATGTAGGTTCCCCCAAACAGAATTCAAGGACGGTGTCAAAGCAGACTGATGAAAAGTTAGTGCTAACAATAAGATTGAATCCAGAACTACAAATACATAAAATCATGTCTAATATCGCAAAATTTTGAAAGAGAGTTAAGTCGTGGTTACTCGTATAAATTGAAACTACAGACGAAGCAGAAAATAGACAGAAGTAAATGATACCATTTCATATTTGAACAAAATATCGAGCAATGTGATCCCAATGATTTGTGAACAAAAACTCATAGCTTAATTCATAACAGAACAAACCAATGTAAGTTCATGCTTTTAAATAGTGGATTTTTAACCACAAACCCATATTGCAAATCTATAACTGATGACGTAAAGGGTGTTTTTCTAGAGGTTGCGTTTTTAAACTGCCAACACTGTTACTACAGATTGTCAATTTGACAATTCAAAGTTTATTTGTGGTGAGTACGTTTTGCCACTTTGCGATGACTTGATTAACGTCAGAACAACGCGTGTAAATTGTGCAAACTTATTTTGAAAACCTTAGTTCGGTTCGTCAAGGTTATCGTGCGCTACGTCCATTTTACGATCGACCTAATCGCCCATCTGAGCAAGTTATTCGGAACACGATGAATCGCTTTCGCACCACTTACACTCTAGTGGATAATACGCACACTTTGTAGAAGGTTTTACGGAAGATCTTAGCTCAAAAGCTTATAAGATCCAGCTTGTGCAAGATTTGAAACCGTGTGACCATTATACGCGTCGTAGGTTCGGTGAATGGGCCGAAAACATGATTCAGCTCGATCTTCATTTTCAACGCAAAATTTTGTTCTCTGATGAGAACCATTTCTGGGTAAATGGATACGAGTATCTAAACAAGCAAAATTGCCGAATTTGGTAATAGAATAGTAAGAATGAAGAGAAGAGGACCAAGATGGCTTCCTTGTAGGACTTCAGGTGAGGCCAGGAATGGAACAGAAAGGTCGGATCTAAATCGAATACTATAATATCGATTTATCAGTTAAGGAGAAATTCATTTTAATAAAAGAAGTTCAAAGCCATAAGCAGACAATTTGAAGAGGATCAATTGATGAGATATCTTATCAAACGCTTTAGTGAAATCAGTTGCGATAATATGGTGGTTGTTGAAAACTAACTTCTAAACAGTTTTAGAAAACCCTTTTATCTGTGCGAAATAAGCACTTGCATTTGAAGCTTAAGGCTTCGTATAGAATGCTTTCAAAGAGTTTGGGTATATAAGAGATTTTACCAATGGGACGATAATTGGTAACTTCATGCTTAGATCCCTTTTTGTGTATCGGGATTATTAAAGAGTCTTTCAAATCTGGGGAAATTCTCCGTGTATAAAGGATAGAAGAAATAGGTAGGAAATGGGAACAGACAGGTTGGAAGAGCATTTTTTAAGAAAAACGGCGCGGAGGCCCTCTGAGCCAGGTAGAAATTCACCTTTAAGTTTTAGTAATTTTTCTTCAATAACTGCATGACCAACATTTTGAGTGAAAAAGGGACCAATGGAGAAATTTCGTAAGTCATTGAAGTAAAAGGGATCTCGTTTGAAGGAGTTGAGGGCAAATGATTGCTTGAAAAATGTAGCAGCAAAATTGGCGATAGTAGGAGAACCACCTGAAGATTTGGTATCGAACGTGAGGAAGGAAGGATAACCATCATTTGGAGTGGAGAAAACCCAGAAGCCTTTGTCGAGACGCCCTTACAACCATTAAAACTCACTGTTTGGTGTGGTTTATGGGCTAGTGGAATCATCAGCCCATATTCCTTTAAGGACGAAGCCGGCCAGAATGTTAACGTCAATGGAGAGCGCTATAGAAACATGATTTCTGACTTCTTCGTTCCTCAGTTGATTGGCATTGACGTGACAGAGCTTTAGTTTCAACAAGGCGCGCGACACCATCAATTTATTGCGGGAAACATTTGCTAAGTGCATAATTTCACGTAATGAACCTGTGAACTGGCCTCCGTGATCCTGTGATCTTACACCATTAGATTACTTTCTTTTAGGGTATGTGAAGTAACTAGTCTATACCTATAAACCAGAGACGTTGGATGATTTGGAAGTCAACATTCGCCGTGTTATTGCTGATATACGGCCTCAGTTGCTCGATAAAGTCGTCGAAAATTGGACTTCAAGATTGCGCTTCATTCGAGATCGCCGTAGCGCGCATATGTCCAATATCTTATTTAAAAACCAATGGCATAGAATTATCTATTAAATAAAGCTAATACCATAGACATTAACCTTAGCTTCAAGTGTTTTATTTCATATTGAATTTTTATAACTCTAAAGAAAAACACCCCGTACAATACGAGTATATCCCTCCATTAAATATTGTAAGTCAATTCGTGGCTTATTGTGTATCATACTACATATCGAAAAAATGTCAGCAGGGGCACTAGAACACAACACATAGAATTTTTCTTTGTATTCGACATTATAAGGTCCTTAATTCGTTCATTCGGCTTTTTTTGGTACTCAACGAATCCAGTTATATAAACAACTTTACAACTCTGTATACAGAGATCTTGCGTTCCATATAATAGACATCATTTGGTGCGATAGTAGTAGATAGTAGAAGGACAGTATTATTATTAGTTAGTAATCCTTGTGAAATTATATTTTAAGTTACAAGAATTTTATAGTTAAACTTTCTTAATTATTTATTACTAATTATACATATAAATAAAAAAAAAAAAATACATATGGTTAATAAATTCTTAGTTTTATGGTAGGATTGGAATATTTTTCAAGTTTCCTTGTTTTTAGTTGTTTTCTCCCAAATGTGTTTTAATTGACAGATGTCGTCCCTCTACCGCTTTAGTTGTTTGCTGTTCTTCTAATATCATTTCTAGAGAGCCATTGAGTAGCTTTTTGAGTTATGCCCGGCACAGTTCGAGTTTTGTTGTTTCATCCTGGTTATCACATCTGCAAAATTTGACATGTTTCTGAGCATTTCATTAAGTAATACTTATTTTCTTTGCTCCTTGCGTTTGTTGATAGTTTTTGAGTTGATTTGGCTGACAAGTTCGAGGTTTGTGAATCGTAGGTCATTACTGGTATTGTTATCTACCGCAATTTCCCTTTGTTCTCCTTGCTCATCAGTTTTGTTTTTTCTGCGTTCATTGTTTGGCCCGAAGCAAAGCATTTTGTTTATAAGGCTTTTATAATTTTTTCCATATTTTCTGTTGAATTAGCAATTATCACAATATCATCAGCAAATCTTAAATTGTTGAGGTATTTGCCGTCCGTCATATTGTATCCCAATTCATTGTACGGAATGTATGTGTATCTTCTAGCATTACCGAAAAGAATGCTGGTTAAAGTGAGTCTCATCTTCTGACTCCACGGTGCAGATCAATTTGTCTTTATTTTTTACTGATACTCTAGCAGTACTATTTGTACAGAGGTTTTGAGGATTCTTATCACTTTTGCTGGCATCTCTTGGTTTTCCAGCGTTTTCCAGAAAAAGATTTGTAAGCCCTGTTGATATTCATTGCATTTTTCTATTATCTGATGCTAAAGACTTGACGAAAGCAGGCTTGTTCTTTTGGTCGTTGCTCGTCTAAGGTTTCTCGAATTCTTCTAAAAATGCATTTTGCAAATATTGCACCTTAAAACAGGCTTATGAGAATATAATTATTTTTTGGAACAGTACAATAGTCAATTCCATCCATAGTGTGTGGATTTGCTCGGTATTTAAGATCCAGTTGAATATGTTGGTAGTTTGGAGGTGCCTATTTTCAGCTTTTGTACCGACATTTCCGAAACATTTCCCATTTGGTAGCTCTTGTATAGATGCCGCGATTTCGGTTAGTAGAAACGGGATGTGCAATCGATGGAACCTGAGAGCAGTCGATAAATGAAAAGCATGCCATTCATATTCTCCAATTCGAATTCATATTGTGAAGTTTAGGGTGGTCCTGATAGGAAGGCAAAATTAAAGGGTCGTTCCAGGGCAGTCCACCGAGAGCAAATCGGAGGTGAAAGTGGATCCAAGCAGACTGGAATACTGAAACAGGGGGCGACCAAAGGCAACATAGAGAGATTTGGTTACGTATGGGTTGGAAAATTCTTTGGACCACCGTTTAATAAAGCCGAGTGATGAGTTGGCTTTAAGGATCATCTTATCGATATGCGAACGGAAACTAAGCTCACAGTCGGATAATATGCTAAGGTCTTGAAAAGACTGAACTAGGTGAATTGGTTGAGTATAGAGAAAATAAAGCCGGGGCGGAGACGGATTGTATTATGTGAGAAGGATATAGATTGATATTTGACTATATTAGGTTCTAAACAGTTTTTGAGGCACGAGATTGAAAACCGATCGAGGTCTTCTTGAAGAAGGGTGGAGTCAAAAGGAGAAGAAACAGTTTTAAAAAATTTTGTGTCATCAGCGTAAAGGGAGAGGGAGGAGAGTTTAATGACCCTCCCAAGATCGGTAATAGTAAGAATGAAGAGAAGGGGACCAAGATGGCTGCCTTGTAGGACTTCAGGTGAGGCCAGGAATGGAACAGAAAGGTCGGATCTAAATCGAATACTATAATATCGATTTATCAGTTAAGGAGAAATTCATTTTAATAAAAGCAGTTCAAAGCCATAAGCAGACAATTTGAAGAGGATCAATTGATGAGATATCTTATCAAACGCTTTAGTGAAATCAGTTGCGATAATATGGTGGTTGTTGAAAACTAACTTCTAAACAGTTTTAGAAAACCCTTTTATCTGTGCGAAATAAGAACTTGCATTTGAAGCTTAAGGCTTCGTATAGAATGCTTTCAAAGAGTTTGGGTATATAAGAGATTTTACCAATGGGACGATAATTGGTAACTTCATGCTTAGATCCCTTTTTGTGTATAGGGATTATTAAAGAGTCTTTCAAATCTGGGGAAATACTCCGTTTATAAGGGATAGAAGAAATAGGTAGGAAATGGGAACAGACAGGCTGGAAGAGCATTTTTTAAGAAAAACGGCGCGGAGGCCCTTTGAGCCAGGTAGAAATTCACCTTTAAGTTTTAGTAATTTTTCTTCAATAATTGCATGACCAATATTTTGAGCGAAAAAGGGACCAATGGAGAAATTTCGTAAGTCATTGAAGTAAAAGGGATCTAGTTTGAAGGAGTTGTGGGCAAATGATTGCTTGAAAAATGTAGCAGCAAAATTGGCGATAGTAGGAGGACCACCTGAATATTTGGTGTCGAACGTGAGGAAGGAAGGATAACCATCAGCCTTACTTTTGCAATTGAAAAATTAAAAAAAGAGCTTTGGGTAATTTATAAGATTGGTTTGCATACTATTCAGGTAGTGTTGATAGAGAGAGTTCTAGAGTTCAGTGAAATGAAGATATATACCTGGATAGTTTGAATTTTATTAAAAATCGACTTTTTATTGACGATGATAAAATGGATTTCGTTCTTTGTAAATCGATTGGTGATTTTTAGGTCCATTTCTTTTTACATTTTCTGAAAATAAACTATTTCCTACAGTCGATGTTACCTGAGCCAGGTAATTAACATTTTGCTTATTTCGTTTCCTTCATTTGGTCTCTCAAGTAAATATAACATATGCCTACACTTACACTATTATCTTATTTCAAAACCCTCAGTGAACAAAGCTTTCCCAATGTGTTGTACGCCACCGTTGTTTGTACACACTTCACCGTTTGATATTTTGATCTCATAATTGATATCAAAAATTACTTTTGAGATAGTAGGTATAGTTGTTCTAAATGGTAATCAGTTTAATTAGGCACATGGGCATCTGAATTTTTTACTGCAGTTTCTTGTATAATATATGTATATAATATATTTCATTGCAGGACCTTTAAAGCTGGTCCCCCTTTCTAATAGACGAAGAGCTGATAGCAAATTTTGGCAGTGAATGTATAACCAAAATATATGTATATGTATGTGTAGGTATTAGCGCAGTGATATCGAATTACTCCGTCTGGCAGTTTTTTTTTTCAGCCGTGGCTGAGTGTGGAGAGTTGAAAATTGTAATTTTTTCGATTTCTATGATGGTGACCAAACGTGGTGGGTGCATAAAAAGTGCCAGCAAAATTGTAATGCCAACGCATGAGAAAAATTTAAGAGATGGCATTCCAATATCAGAGAAATCTCTTAACTCTCAGTCCCGAAAGCCGTCTGGATAGTCTAAGGAGTATCAATGTCCTAGACTACCAGGTGGTTCACTGGGAAAAACTAAAAAGGAGCGAAGGCGTTATACAATGCGTTCGCTGCCAGAGGTTCGGGCACGCCGCGTCGAACTGCCAAATGCAGCCTCGATGCGTGAAGTGCGCTAAGAACCACAGTTCCGAAGAATGTCCTCTGGGTGTTGACGGAGCATCCGATAGGTCGCAGCTCTCGTGCGTATTATGTCGGAACGTGGGACACACCGCAAACTATCGGGGTTGTCCTAAGTTCACCGAAATTAAAAAAGCAAAATTGGCTCGGCAGCAGAAGGTGGAGGTCAAACGTTCACCTGTGAAGTTTCAAACACCAGCCGTCACGCCCCAAATTTCCTACGCCCAAATGGCGTCAGGTAGGGGGGCTACGGTACAGAAAGCGACTGTTGCTTCTCCGGCGCCGATGCCGAGAACAACGGAAGCTTCACCTAACATGCTAGCCATCTTGCTCGCAATCCAAGGGCAGATGGCTCAGCTGCAAAAGCAGGTGCAAGAATAGGGCAAGCGGGTGGACCAGATCTACGCGCTGCTGCCGGGCCTAACGCAACACATGCCGTAATGGGTACGCGCATGGTGGAGCAAACGTTGAAGGTCCTTGCGGTGAATGTTAATTCATTGATTAGGATCGAACGAAGAGCCGCGATGTTTAAATTGCTACAAGACCAAACTCCTGATGTGCTTTTCGCTAGCGAAACCAAGCTAACCGATAAGCACAAACTGGAGTACAATAATTATATTGTTAGAAGAAGAAACCGGCCCAGATCCAAACGTGGAGGCGGTGTCGCGATCTTTATTAAAGAAGGTATAAAATTTTACAGAGTGTACAAGGGCGTGTTCCGCAGGTGCCGGGTGTTGGAGGCAGTCGTCATTTACATCCCGCTCCGCAGTGGAAAGCGGCTGTACTTGGCCTCTGTTTATGCACCTGAGGCTTCACAATCCGCCCTATTTATTACAGAGCTTGACACGCTTTTTCGACTTCTGAGGCTGGAATCGGGGGAGAATTATTTTATAATCGGCGGGGATTTCAACGCTAGACATAGAGATTGGGGAAATAATTTGCCAAATACTGGAGGGAACCTACTACTCAATTGGTGGGGTCAGCACGATGTCATGTACAGACTCGGTCTTAAAGCGACGGATAACCCGTCGTTTCCCAGAGGCGGGTCTTATTTGGATCTACTGCTGTACGACGAACGTATACGACTGACAGGTACGAATTTACAAACGCTAAACTGTCTGCGCACATTCGTGTATGACAGCGACCATTGCGGTTTTAGCACCGAAATTACAGTTCCCAACGAAATTGCGGAATTGGAGGAGTATGTCCAAAGATATTCTTACAACTACAGTAGGAATCGATGGACACGCTTCTCCGCAACCTTGACTAGAGCGCTCTCCTCGAACACGTCCAATAGGAATTTGTCAAACGAGGAGATCGACAAGTACCTAAAACAAATGGACGAGACAATTAAACAAACTATGGACACTACAATACCGCGATATCAACGTACGACTAACGAAGACCTGTTCCGCAATCCTACTATTGACGCACTGCATCGACAGAAAAGTAGACTTCTGACAAGACTCAAAAACTTGTACAGACAGTTAACTGACCGACAAGACCCGGAGATTAGGACACTGAAGTCGTCAATTAAAAATATCCAAACGCTAATAAAGGAAAAATAAAGAATTTCTGTAAGTTTGTATTGGAACAACAAGGGTCGGGCTGTAAACACCAGCAACCCGAATATGTTTCCGCAAATAAATAAACTATTTCGGAGAAAAAATCAAAACGACCTTCAGTGTCTTAAAATAGCCCGGACAACAGACAACGAACGATTACTGACAATAGCAGGTATTGATCCAAATGAGGCCGCTGATGATGACGACTTCTTTGTGATCGAGGATCCACAGGAGAAAGTTGAGACCATAGGGGCGACTTTTCAGGAAGTATACAAGGCCATTGATATCATTGGCCCTAATTATGACCTGGACAATCGCGTCTTGGTGCACGACTTCTGCATTCGAAATGAAATAGGGAACTGGCGATCCGAAGGCTCTGGTTTCACCCAGTTCAACGACGAAAATATGGCCAATAATGTCATTGCCAGAGAGGGTGACCTACCCCCATTCATTTCGAAGGAAGAACTCCATGAGATCTTCGATACAATCAGGACTAAGAAATCAGTGGGGGCCGATGGTATTCCGAACATCTTGCTTCGACATCTTCCTCTAGAAGCGGTGGACATTTACACCACCCTGTTTAATAATGCAATGAATAATGCACATTATCCAGCGCATTGGAAAACGGCGGTGGTTCAACCTATCCCCAAAAAGGGGAAGGATATATCCAGTCCGGCGAATCTCCGATCGATAAGTCTCCTTCCGATTATCAGTAAGGTTTTTGAAAAGGTAATCAATAGAGCTCTGTCTAGGTAGGTTGAGGACAAACATATAATTCCGGATAATCAATTCGGTTTTAAGGCGGGACATGATATCTCACATGCCGCGTCTAAACTGGTGTCCGATATCCAATGGAATAAAGGCAAAAAACAATGCACTGGTGCCTGCCTTGTTGACTTGTAGAAGGCCTTCGACACCGTATGGTTAGAGGGTCTTTTCTATAAGCTGACTCGGTTGGGGATCAGTAAACCACTCTTGTACATTCTTTATAATATGCTAACCAACAGACAGTTCATCGAGAAAAATGGCGATGTGACTTCTGTTGGAATATTTCAAATTATTCAGCAAGGCGCGGTCAATTCGCCGATCCTTTTTAACATTTATACAAGCGACTTGATAGGTTCACTTTCCCATACTATTGCGTACGCAGACGATTTGGTAGCATACAGAACAGGTCAAAAAATCGAGGTCATTAATACTCTCTTCCAGCGTGACTTCGATAAGATAAGACGATTTTGCGATGACTGGAAGTTGAAAATCAACTTTCAGAAGTCGGAAACCATTCCCTTTAGGACGCCGTTGTCTAGGGCCTCTAGGGATACCAGAAAAAATTGGAGAAAGTTCTCGATTATTGGACAACACGGACAGCCTCTTGCCTGTCGAAATGTAGTCAGATACCTTGAAATCTGGTTAGATCAGTTTCTGTATTTTGGCAAAAATGTAGATGCTGCTCTGGCCAGAGCTAAAGGTGCTTTTCCCTTACAAAGAGACTGTTTTATAGCAGCCAACTCGATGTGAGGGTAAAGGTAATCTGCTACATGGCCCTTATCAGGCCCATGCTGGTATTTGGTTGTCCCGTGTGGTTCAATGTACGAGCAAGCTTAATGGAAAAGATGCGGGTGTTTGAGAGGGCTTGTCTTAGGGCTTGTCTTCGCTTGTACAGAACACCAGAGTCGGAGTACAAGAAATTTTATCCTAATGAGGTCCTTTATAATAGGGCGAACCTAATACGAGTGGACAACTTCGTAATTAAGCTGACTCGAAGGCACATTGCAAGAGCAATGACGTCGACGAATAACCTGATATCCGGGGCTTACTACCCCAATTACCTCTACCACGAGAGTGTGCGCTCTGACGGCTTCGTTCCACCGGAAGCATTCCTCTACCTAGATCAGAAAGGGTTGATCCAGGATAGATCAGCGGTGCCGTTAATCTTCCATGTCGCTCGGACAGCTGGGGACAGGCGACTCAACTACGACAGAGACGTCGCACACGGCAGTGTGGATCGCCTCAGGTTCAGTAGGGTGGTGGGGAATCGCGATAAGAGGGATGCCGTTCGGCAGCACCAGCATTTCTGGTGGTTGAATGATGGAGAAGATGTTTCGTCGTCGTTTCCGTCAATTACGGACCAGCCTCACTAATGAGGCAGAGTTGACCAATCTGTTTTCTCTGTAAACAGCGATGGCCGGCTTGCATAGGTTTAGGTTAGCATTTAAGAAACATATACATATATCAGTGTATACAAAGGTGTATACTGATATATGTATATGATTGTGTATAACGTCTATGTGTGTTTATGTGTGTATTGTACATTTAGTTTAGGTAGGCTAAGGTTTATTTTAAGTTAGATACTAAGTTTTTATTAAAAATAAAAAATTATGTCCATATGCTAAGTTTTGTTAACAAATTTTTCTCTTAGCTTTAAGTATACAAAATAAATAGTTCTAAGAAAATGTAAATGAGGTCGAAAGACATAGTTATAAGAATTCAAATTAGCTTAGAGTGCCTGTGTGGGGCCAGTAAGTTAGTATAAGATTATTAAGTAATTGTAAGCTAGCATTTAAGCATTTTTTGTTAGTAAGTACGAGTTAGTGATTAAGAAAATAAAATGCATATAAAACTAAAAAGAAATCTCTTAACGAATTTTCCCATCAAGTCATTATAAAGCAAAAACTTCCCAGGACAAATGTACTTGAAAAAATGTGGGTCCTATTCAGAAACAAAAAACGATATCTAATAGAACACAGTAACCATTCAAAAGAAAATTTGTATTAACAATTTTGGAAAAGTATTTGAGCGCTAAAGGAACAATAGCTTTTTTATCTGACAACAATATACTATATTTAAGACAATACAATCAGTCTACTCAAAATTCTTTCTTAGTTTCTTAATCCTTAATTCTTAATTCCTGGCGATGTTATGTTTGACGACAGACGAGATAAGCTTGCTGCCAAATTTAATAATTTTACTAAAAGAAAAAATAACAAAATTACTGTCAAGGCCAATAATAAAAAAATCCATAAACAGAAAATTAAATGCAAGAAGAAAATTTGAGAGCTATAAGCAGTTTATATTTAGTTTAGTTTAGATTCAGTTATCTATGTATCTATTGTACAATATAGAATTAAGAAAAGTTAATAAACAAATTTAGATTTGTAATTATGCTGTCACAAATCTTCATATATATAATTCTACTGTACGTGGGTATGTCAGTGAACTCCTTCTAACAGCTGAACCGATTTTGTGTGTGTTTGTTTTTTTAATTTTTTGACGGAAAAAAGAAAATCAGAACATGTAGCCCCAAAATGTTGTTGCCATGCGGCGCTGCAATCTGTTTCGAGGAAATTTACTTTTTATTTTATGAGAATGATTCATATTGAATGCATTATTCATAAAACATATTGAAATAACATTTTAAATCATAAATGAAGTATACTTAAATACATCCATTAAATGGCAATCAATCTAACCTGTAACTTTTTAGTTGCTTCAGTGGATCACAGTATGGCAGCTGCTCTACCACTTACTTACAACACCTTACCCGTTACCAAAGTCGTTTACAGTTGATTCTAGGCATTGTTATACACTGTATTTAATAATGCTTAACTATTATATATACTCGTATATAGCGCAGCATACCGCCGATATTTAATACATCCCGTATTTGCTATGTTACATAGAACATTGGCATCACATCCATTGTCGTTTACAATATAAAATTATAAACTTTAAATGATTTATTGCCATACAATACAATTGCTCCATTTTTATCATTGCAGTCCAGCACGGATATGACCTTAGAGGCGACCAACGAACGTAGCGTCATAGCACTGTTTGCTCGAACAAGTATTGTGCCGTTGGTCCGTACCTGCGGTTCCTCCTGTACTACGCAGGAATGCTGTCGCAAGAACAATTGCCATCAGTAGGGTAAAACTAACTTGCCTCACGACGGTCTAAATCCAGCTCACGTTCCCTTGCATGGGTAAACAATCCAACGATGGTGAATTTTGCTGCACAATGATAGGAAGAGCCAACATGGAAGGATCAAAAAACGACTTCGTATGAACGGTTTTGAAGGAAGTCTTTTACCTCCAAACAAAAGCGTTCTTCTACAACAAATAAACCGATGTAATTATATTTGTCATGTATGGAAAAATGGCATTACAAATACAGCAGTTTTTCACCTTTTGAATGTGGTTGGACAATGGAGGATGAACTGTTCAGGCTTAAATGGTACGACGGAATTGCTGCCCTTGAGAGGATTGAAGACATTTTAGATAACGAAGATGATTTATCTAATGATTCATCAGATGAGTCCGATGAATAACAATTTATTTAATATGTTGGTCTTCTTGTAGTGGTCTCAAAAAAAATTTATTTTTAGACATACTCGTATTTAATTTATTTTTGCAAGAATAATATGTAATATGTTTGGTAGTTAAGAACAAAACTATTATGAAGTACATTGAAACTTATAATTGTACATAATAACATTTATTTTCATTGTTATTATGTAATTTATTATTTCAAGGACGTCTCTTAGGGGGTAAGCAGTGAGTAATTTGTCTGGGACCTACATATTTGTAATCAGGAAGACGTGTACAATATTTTGTTGTGTCCAACATATGGTTATGTTTGAAAACAAAAAAGTGTTTCATGTTTTTTGAAAAAAATATATTTTTTTAGGATATTTCAAGGACGTCTGGCGGGGTGAAAGCTGAAAGCAAAACGTCTGGGACCTAGATATCCGTAATCAAAAGAATTTTTCTGATTTTTTTGACGTAGCGCTTGTGTGTTTATACCTCTGATACTAAAAGTGATCTTTTGCCCACTGTGGGGGTGTCTGGTAAGGGAAAGCTGAAAACAAAACGTCTGGGACCTAGGTAATCGAAATCAGTGCATTATTCTCTACTGTTTATATATTAATTCAAATGTTTATACTCCCGTCATAGAAATCGAAAAAATTACAATTTTCAACTCCCCACATTCAGCCACGGCTAAAAACAAAACTGCCATACGGTGGAATTCGATATCACTGCGCTAATACCTACACATACATGTACATATATTTTGGTTACACCAATTACCTTAGACACAATTACCTTAGATTTTTGCCGTAGGTAATTTATGACCAATAGTCATGATAATGGTGCCAGGGCACATCCTTAGGGTGTGCCATTTGTGGCGGTGGCAGCGGATATATGTATGTTCACTAAGCTTGAATATTGGCATTAATGCAACTGATCTTCATCACTTTATGGATTTTCATTCAGAGGTTGAGGACTACGCGATTGGTAAAGCTAATGTACTAATGATGTCTTTCCCTCCAATTTTAGCATTAAAATGTCTTAAGCTCGTGGAAGTCTTTGGTGTATCGTATAATTCTGAGCGCGTGGCCATCAGCGCATATAAAGGATATAGAAGTGAATTGACTTTAAGACGTGTTGTTACAAAGCTTTTACTCACGTCTCGAAAGCCCAAAACTTGCTGTAGCCTGCTAGTCTTCAGATGACGCTACCGAAGGTTGCTACGATTTGATCAGTCACAAGCTGCCGGTCATAGATCTTGTTGGCGGCTGGACCACCGGTAGTCCCTACCAGGACTTAAATCACGGTACCATGGGAGTGAGGAGCCCCCCGGATCTCGGTCCGGGCCTGACTTGTTAGAGGTAGGCCCCCTTGTGGGAGCGTCATGGTGGCTGTGGTTTAAAGCCAAAATCGCGGGAAAGAGTCTTCCTATGGTTTTCCTTTGGTTTTCCTTTGGTTTTCCTTTGGTTTTCCTTGGTTTTCCTTGGTTGACTCAATGTGGAGTTGCAATAAGTGCTGGGTGCTGCGACCCTAAGAGCAGTAAGAGGTTTTAGGTCGGCCTCGACTCATACCAAGGGTGGAACTTTGGAACTGTGTTCCAAATTGGTATCTAAAACAGTGAAAATCATTGGTGAGCGATGGCAAGGCGTATCCTTGCTCCCATGGATGTATGGGAATCCCGTAAGTTTAAGCCCACACGGCAGGTACTTACGTTAAAAACATGAGACATCTGTAGTCTGCTAGTTGCAAAAAATACAAGTACACACCCAAGTAGACAATAGTTTTTTTAGCAGTCACACTTAGCTTACCAGACTTCTTGTGCTGTTGATTGCTCGTGGTCAGTTCATGCTCCGTACATTCCATATGCAGAAGAAATGGACTCTGCTAAGAGCTCTGGGCCTACCTGTGAGCATTTTGCTCCATATATGCTCGCATTCTAATCTCTGATGACATTAACTTTAGCAACTTCAAATTTTATTCTTCAATTCTGCTTTCCATCTGTTATTGTTAGGTGGCAGTTCGGGATATACCTGTTTTCAGTTGCATACTCCAAGTCGGTAGATGTCCCCTTCTACTTCTGCGCACAACCTAAAGTGAGGTCTGTCTCTGCGGCTTAGATTCGAAAACTCTGCGATCCGGAGCATTGATGTCTATTCGCTCTACATGTCCTAGACATCTCAGGCGACGCGCGGAATTTTCTGACTAGGTCTATGTCACTTTACATCTCGTATAGTTCACCGTGGAATCTTCTCCTTCAAGGACCGTCAACGCAAACGGGATCCAATATTTTTCGAATGATTATTCTCTAGAAACGAGTGAGAGTACCTTCATCCGCTTTCGATAGGGTCCATGCTACTGCACCATAAAGTAGGATTGGGATGATCAAGGTCTTATACAATATATAGACTCCTTAGTTTTCCTGGATAAAGCCACTGCTGAGCTGTTGTTGGCACAATTCACAGCACCAAGGTAGACGAAGTCCTTTACTACCTCAAAATTATAGCTGTCGATTGTGATGTTCAGACCAATTTGTCGATGTTGTGCGTCCCTTTTTGTTGACAACATATACAATATTTGGTTTTGCCATCATTTACAGCTAAACCCACTTTTGCAGCTTCCGTTTTATTACTACCGAACGCACCGGTGACAGCCCGATATCATCGGCATGCGCTAGTATTTGGACAGACTTTTGAAAACGTATGCCTCCATTGTTCACTTGTGAGTTCCGCACAATTCTTTCAAGTATGATGATAAGGAATTCACATGACAGCGCATCATTTTGATATCAAATGTTTAGGTTAAGATGTTACCGACCTTGAACGAGCTTTCTCAATTGCTATTTTTCTCAGGCGGACGTGCTTGGTAGGGATGGCAAAACTAGACATGGCTTCATATAGCTCGTCTCTATAAATGCTGTCTTATGTAACCTTAAAATCGATAAAGACGGTGAGTATGGATTTGAACTTCTTGAGTTTTTTCATTGATTTGCCGGAGTGGGAAGATTTGGTGAATAGTGAACCTTCCTGGTCCGAAGACACATTGATAGGGACCAATCAGCTTGTTGGCGAAGAGTTTCAGACGTTCACACAATATGGCAGATAAGATCTTGTATCCGATGTTGAGCAGATTTATACTTCTATAGTTGGCGCAGATGAGTTGTGGATCGTTCATATGGTGGTGAGATACCACTCATCAGGCATACACTTTTCTGACTACATCAGAGAAATGAATACATGCTCCATACAAAGTCATTTCCAGCAGCTTTGAATACGTCGGCCGCTAAGCCGTCAGGTCCAGCTGTTTTGTTGGGTTTTAGCTTAGATATTGCTATCCTTATTTCGTTGTGGTCAAGTGGACAGAAGTTTTGGATATTTTGAGGTTCTTTGCAGCTATACAGTCTGCAGAAAAAAGTTTTTTCATATTCTCAGCACCGACTGTGTATCTACTATAAGGTTTCCTTCTTAATCTCTACGGGGTTTGGTACACGTCCTTTTTACCTGTTGGTAAAACTTCCGTACGTTATTCCTGGAGTAAAACCTCTCAATATCTTATATGGCGCGCTGCTCATGCTCTTTTATCTTCTTCTTGAGAACCCGATGCTCTTTCCGTCTCTTCTGCTCGTAGAGCTTACTAGCAGCTCTCGTCCTTCGTTACAGCGCCGCTTTGTAGGCTTCCTGTTGAGCTGTATATGCTTGCCTGAATTCTTCGGGTGAAATTCAGCACACCAGTTGCCGCACTTCTGGTGGCATATTGACAGCGTTGTCACTAATCTTCTATTGATGCTGGCAGCTTTTCTACATTATATCTTCTCACAGTAGATGGTCTGTGAGAAGCCAGCCGTGGTATCGTGTAAGCTATGCTTACCAACTGTCCTACCAAAGATGTTCTCCTTTCTTATTCTGTTGTTAAAATCGGCTAGTGCGGTACATCGAACATTACTTACTTGTTTGACTCGCCCTTGTCTTCCGTAGAGGCATGGGCGCATATAAGGCTTATGTTAGCAAATTTAGCCTTGATGCGTCCTTTAAATGTTTGTTAGGATCGTCAACAGTGAGTCCATTTCTATCAGAGGCCATTAATTGTTTCTCTCACATATTTCAATCCCTTCCGTACACGATTGTGAAACCTCTGACGGCGTAGGCCAGTATAGTGCTACTGGCCCGATATGCCCTTGCCATTTTAGCCTGCATGAGTATAGGTTCACTCATGTAGTTAACGGCGACCACCACTAGGAGGTAAGGCAAATATTTCGCTATCAATTAATTGTTGCGCTGCTGGCTTCACCCAAGATATAGGGCACTCAGCAGTTTCTCGACCAATCGCCACCCAGGGCTATTAAGTTAATATAAGAGACTGTATGTACCGAGACTTTGCATTTCAGTGGGCATTTTGGTTTTATAGTTATCTCATAAAAAAACAACAAAGCTTTTATATTTGGAATAACATCAATTGTCGACAGATTTACTTTATCTAGAATTCCAATTCATTTTTTCTTAAAAAAAGGGTGACACTTCCGCTGCTGGTCTGTGTATGTTTTAGAAAGATCATTTATTTTGGAAACATCATAATTTGCCTGAATCGAATTAAAATATTTTTGTCGTCAATAACCATAACCATGCGGAGAGACTCAAATTTTTGCTTTAAATGTTGGATATTTCGCTGTGATGTGTTTTCCAATTTTTTGCATGTATCCTTTTCTTGGTCGATGTTTTGCCGAATAGTCTGCGGAGATCGATATATTCATATCCCTCTCCTTGCAAATGCGCAATTACCTTTTAAGTGTTTGGGTTTCGTTTCCAAAAGGTTTTACAGATACAATCCTAATTTACATTTGAAAGTTCAGTAAACCTGAACATTGATTTGAATTGTTCAGCAGCTGGCACATTACTATAAGCCGAAGAGTGTATTATTCATATATCGCCTATTATTTCAATACAATTTTAGCCCTTTAAATATCTTGCATTAAATTGATAAGAGGGTATTTGGTTTATCCCTCCGCCTTCATTTGTCACATTACGTGGGCCCCCGCCCAATTATCAAGGCTTCGCCCTTTAATGACGTTGTCTAATAATGAACGGGGGCAGAGCAAAGTACTGGTCTTATCGTAAACATCTTCAGATGACGCTACCGAAGGTTGCTACGATTTGATCAGTCACAAGTTGCCGGTCATAGGTCTTGTTGGCGGCTGGACCACCGGTAGTCCCTACCAGGACTTAAATCACGGTACCATGGTGGTCAGGAGCCCCCCGGATGTCGGTCCGGGCCTGACTTATTAGAGGTAGGCCCCTTTGTGGGAGCGTCATGGTGGCTGTGGTTTAAACCCAAAATCGCGGGAAGGGTCTTACCTTGGGTTTTCCCTTGGTTTGACCCAATGTAGAGTTGCAATAAGTACTGGGTGCTGCGACCCTAAGAGCAGTAATGCAATGCTGTTATTGACGGCTGGATGGCGCTATGCTCATCCACGCAGTCATCTCACGTTAATGTCTCTTTTTGTTTTATGTGATTGGGGATCTGTGTTTTACGAGTACTTTTGATAGTGTATTCAGAATAATGGGAAAAAGACCTAAGACAGATGCTTATACCAGTAGGACCTTATCGTCTGACCTGAGTCGCTGGATTTGGGTTGTAGCAACATTGGCCCGGCAATTCTTATTCATAAATATTGACAGAATCTTTTCCTTCAAAATCAAATTGATTGGAATTTCGAGAATGGCAATTCGTTGTTAATGGCAATTCGTTAAAATGCCGCTCTTACTTTATAATGCTGCATTCTGGGGGTGGCCGTGGTGTAGTGGTAGTAGCAAACGCTTCTCACTCGGAGGGTCCAGGTTCGAATCCTGCCCATGGCAAAATCAGTTTTTCATTGTATAATTGGAACTCAGACAAAAAAATTCTGCGTGTGAAGGCATAACACTGACACGTAGATTTGGCTGTTATAAGAGTTCCAAGCAATGAAAAAAATACTGGGAATTATATCTCGAATCACTCTGAGTGAAGAAAAAACTTCTCCGTCCTATTCGGACTCCCACCCCTGGAGAGCAAACATAGAAACCAAACACACCTGAGTTTCAAACCACTACAAAAACAATTTTCCTTTCTCCTCCTTCTATCTTTCCGCCCGCGCCCTGGCAACAGTAAAAGGGTATCAACCCCTTAGGCGCGCGTAAATTATAAAAAAAAAAAAAAAAAAAAAAAATTCTACCTAGATGTTGTACTCGTACTTTCGGGCCTCTGGTAACGGCAAACAGGAAATGCATAATCTTGCATCAACCATCTACATTCTGTTTTACACTCATCTAAAAAGAGTATTCTTATATCGACCCCAATGTGTTACTAACTTTAAATTGACTTTCAGGTAGTCATCCGTGCATTTCAGAGAGAACTTCACTGACCTTGTTCAAAATCAGTTGCTCGATCCATGTGGTAACCTGGTTGTGTGATCTAATCGAATGATGAACTCTTGTTCAAAGAAATATTTTGTAAATTGTTTTGTTATTGAAGTACCCGGTTCTTCCACAGTAGTTCCTTTCACGCCATGAAGATCCTTTGTTGGAATCAGATCTCGTGCACCTGAGAGACCCGAACAACGGTGAACCTTTCTTTAGATGAAATGAAAGTGTATGAAACTCTAGAGCTCTTGAAGTGTCATTGTTTTCTTTATAATTTGATCAAGACCCTTTGCGAAGTCTTTCACGAACTTTCCGTAGTACATGGCAAGCCCCAGGGAGCTTAACATCGGTATACTATAAAATATAAACTATATATAAACTGACTATTTTTTGACAAGCTCATGATCCATCTATACTGCTTTCTTTGAAATGATGTAAAAATATGTATTTACTTGTAGTTACGTTACGTTTTTTAAGTTGAACAACAAGGGCTCCCAAATGATTGCTTTAAGTCTATCAAAATCAAAGAGGTTTTAATTGTCATATTATCACTGGGACACGTTTTTGAAAAATTTGAGCTCGAGTCTTAACTCCTTGTAAATTAATCCTGTAAAAAATATGAAATCGTTTTAATTTCACAATTAAAATCGAATAATAATTGTTTGATTGTGAATATGTAAAGGAATGGAAGTTATTTGGTGACTACTTTTCGACTTCTAAGCGCGACTTCAGGCCATCATTTCTGTTGAAAACTGATAGAGTTTCGTCGAACATGGAAAAGTTGTGGAGTAGAATTCAGTCAGAATAAGCAAATTTTCCTTACTATATGTGTAAATTGAAAATAGTAATAAATTATTCCAAAATGTGTAAGAGCTGTAATAAAAATAAGGGCTAAATGATGAAATTCAATTAGTAATTCTGTAGAATAGCAGCGTTCTGTAGTTTTGTTTTATTTTTGTGAATATGGTATGGAATACAAAATACGAAATTGTATATCCACTTTGGCTGGCAACTGTACGTCCCTAAGTAGACTAATACTTATCATCATTATTTTAGTTACATAGACGACACAACAAAAATATCTGAACCGATCCAAAATCCATTTTATATTTTTTTTTGTGTAAGCACGAGTCTGTAAAATGGATAAAGTATTTACACAGATCCTCGTTCCAGTTCCTGAACACGGTTCAAACTTTGATAATAATATTGCTAACATTTGGCGGGAAATGGCAACATCTAAATGCAAAAATTTTAAATCAGTCGTAATAACTGTGTAAACCACACAAGGCATGTGCTACCGCTAAAAAACTTGTAGTTTGGGTTAAACGACATGGCAACTAATCCTAAAAACTCCTCAGAATACATAGAACAACTAAGGCGCACCGCACTCCAATAGGTGCAAAATCAAAAAGATCAAGATTCTAGTCTCCAGAATTTTAGTGTTTGTTAGATTAATAAAAATTGGTGCAAATTCTTGCAGCATTTAAAGTTGAAAAACTGTCATTTATAATTATTACAATTATTGATTAAGAAACACTTGAACACTCTTTAAGGAACATAAACCTACAACTCAGAACAGAAATCATAACATAAGTGACAACACAGCTCGTATCCATGTTCGAATTTGTATTTCCCCATTTTTCGAAAGCTTGAAAAATCACTTTCATACGAGTAAGAGCTGAGAGAATAAAGGAACAGTTATTGACGCATGGGGAAAATTCAGCGTGGAGCGAATTTTCTCAGAATCCAACGAATTTTTCTCTATATTGCCACGTATTGCTATGCCTGCCATGTCATTAGAGATAAAATGTAGAATGTTGGGAGAGTAAGAATGTCTACCATACTATTGTATAATAAAATAGAAAAGAGAGTAATATATATAAAGACAAAGTTGAAAGCAGAGCAGAATGAAACAGGAAACCCTGTTGCATGGAAACGAACCCATGAGATAGCTATATGCGAGTATAAAGGTGGAGTAAAGGCAACAATATACGCTACTGATTTTTCTTTTGTGAAGATGATGATGGGGAGATTGAGACACGGCTGGTCAGCTAATGAGGCGCCATCAAACATTTGTACTCATCCTTGTACAAGCGCCCAAATGAAATAATAATTGCTATGGTGACGTCGTAGAAGAAGACAAACTTGTGTATTAGGCTGAGTTGTTTTCTGTTTTTTTCGATGCACAATAGCATTTGGGGTGACACCACCCCAAGTAGGTACCTAAAAAATGCTCTCCTTTTGTATCAACCGTTTCAACGAAGGACAATGATGCAACAATTTAGTAAACACGACACATTCGCAAAGTGAAATACGATTTTCCGGAAAAACAATTGTTAGTTTATTCAAATACCATATGGCAGCCATATGCTTGAGGAAAGTGGGAGCTACAAGAGATTCAAAGACAAATGAGCTGTGATAATGAACATTGCTTGCCCCATTGCCCATTGCATTCCGAGGAAGTATCCCGAGGAACTTTATTTATTAAATTGATAAGTTAGTATGATACTTAAAACAGATGGCTCAATTATAATACTTGTTTATTGAAATGAATGGGTCTTTAACAGATTCACTGCAGACAGCTTTTAATAATGTTTATGTCGTGTATCTGTTGACAAATGTGTTATGGATTTAATGTTTTAGATTTTGCTAAATATCACGACCAATGCTACTTAATTGATTCTAATCAAATTGATTAAATGCAAAAAAGTAAGGTTTGGCGAAAATGGAAATTGTTTACATCGGTATTTGGCTGCGAATAGATTACCTCTTTTCATGCAGTTGCTTTTTTTTTCCTCCGCTGGGTACAGCATCACGGGTTTTCCCTTTAACTATCCATGGGTATATTACATTGTACCTACGAGGATTAATGTTAGTGTCAAAATTCTCAAAGCTGTTCGGCAACCTGTTTCCTTTATTCCTATTAGAGTTAGGTGTTTTTTTTTTTATTATAATCACAACAACATTTACATGGACTTAATAAAAATCTTTGGTGCAAATATTACAAAGGAAGAAATTCAATTACAAAATTTAAAATACAAAACTCAAATATTTTAATTTAGTGATAATAATGAAAGAAATAATTCAGAAAATTAAAATTAATTTAAGTGTTAATAATTCTAAAATAAAAATAAATAAAAGATATACAAAAATAAATGAAAAGAAACACATCAAGAATGGCATTTTTAACTATTCAAAACTTCAACTGCGTATCAAATATTACATGCCAAATGCCGAAGGAGAGAATCACAGTTAAGATGCATTTCAAGTATTATATTTACATGATTGATCCTAGAGTCCACCAACTCCAAAACCTGGTTTTATATTACACCTGTAGATAAAATACTTAAGAAATTATCCAATGTGTGCCTTATTTTATAATATCTGAATGCGCCTGTTGTTTCGTGGGTTTATAATATCGTTATTTTGCGGAAAGCATAATACAAGGAAAACTTATCACTCAATAAAATGCAGGCAAACGCGTTATATGAAATCTTATTGCGAGTCCAACTAGAGACTCTAGGACTATGCGAAAAGTCATTTCAGGCTATTGATATATTAACGCAAAGGACAATTAAGAAAACGAAGAAGAAATCAAACATCATACATATCTTAAAATGTACAATAATAAAACTTAATGTAAAGAGCGTGCGAAAATTATGTGGAAAAATTATTTTTTTTTTTAAACCTTAAGTGGGCACCACGTTAGTCTTTTATTATAACTATATAGTGTCTAACAGCTTTTGTTGCAAGCACGTATGTACATAACAAGAGGTTCGAAAAGTCCCGAGATTTAGTCTCCTTCTATAATGATACAAACATTCCAGCGTCGCTCTAACATTTCTATGCCTTTCTTATAGAACGATTTGTTCAACCCACTCAAAATACTCGTACGCTTCAGTTTCGGCGATCACCTCTTTATTAAAGCCATATTCCTTTCGGGCGAGTATTTTTTTGAGGTTGGCGAACAGGTAATATGATCCACATTTCATTCATTGTCACATACCACATGTTGTTGTTTTTAAACAAAACGCGGTACCCGCTACGAAGGGGCTGTTTGAAAGGATTTTGTTAATTTTTTTATGTTTTCGGGTGGTGCTCAGAGCGTTCAGTATCATATATATTGGTAAGACCGCGTTTGAATGCAGCAAAACAGCGAAAAATGGTTGCTTTCGGCGAAGCAGGTTCTTTATAACACTTTTCAAACTGTTGGATATGTGGGGTATTAATATAAAACGAAACCACTTATTTTATTGTAGTTGTAGTATCAATCTACGTTTTATTATACATATATCTCAAGCACTAAATGAAAATAGTATTTAAAAATGGCTTTATTGCGTACTTCCATTAGCAGACCACTAAGAAGAATAAAAAATTAAGAAAAGAAGAAAAGTTTTGACAGAGATAAGAGTATTTGTGTCTCAATTAAAAAGGATGGAGCTATCGAGGAAATTTGGTATCACTGCAATTTTTTAACACTCTGCTTCACAGAGGGTCAGTGTGTTCCCAGAGATGTGTTATTAGAGTCGCCATCTATGTGTCAATCTCGGGAGTGATTTAGAACCACCTTTTATGTTTGTATGCATTTTCTAAATATCTGCATTGTTTTTGCGTCCCTGCTTTTAGATTTGCTAGATTAGATGATTCTAATATCATTGTATAGAAGCGCCTCTATTTCGTATATCACTGTCGATTGCCAAAATTTTTACATTTTTGAGCAAACCAGTTGCAATCTGAGCGTACTTTTCAAAGTTAGTGATTTTGTGTTTGAATCTCTTTCCGGCTACATTTTTCCGGAGGCTATCTTTGTACATACGTAACTCTATACCCGACTGTAGTGTAAAGAAAACTATTAACTTGAAGTGACATCTGTCGTCTACAAAACTATTACGTTTCTTTGACCATTCTACACAATATGTCAACCTTTGCAGGACTAATTCTTTAACCATTTATTTTAGCTCCTTCAGCATTTAAACTCGTATGTATATGCGAGTACATTTCTGTACCGTATAAAATTTGTTTTTAATGTTCGCTGTTTACAATAACTATTTTTTGTTTGATTTTGAAATATAAGGGGAATAATATTATACTTAGATTTTTTTTAGATTTATTATTTCCATTTCATGGTACAATATTGATAAATAGAATTATGATATATATAAAATATAATATAATATCTTAATTGTTAATAGTTTACTTTTTTACATTATTTAATTCTACAATCATAACTTATTATGTAACTATTTCTAATCTGGAGTGATAAGTGTTAGTTACAAGTTACGAGTGTTAATACGAAAAAACAAATTAAATCATTTTTGAGCCGCGCAAAAGGAAGAAACGTGTATAGTGGCGAAGAGGTCGGGAGAAAAGGGACAGGGTTAAAGATTATATGTGAATAAGAGATGAGAGTACTGAAAATATTCTATATTATTACTTGGGTCAGTAAGATAACATCAGATTTAAAAAGCAGCCAACTTTTCAAGGATTGATAGAATCTGGATTTATATTGAGCTATTTTGATATCAAATCGACGGCAATGTTCAGTTCTTGTCCTGGAAACAATTATAATGTTACAGGAACGCCTTGAATGCAATACATCCCTGTTTCTATTTATTTGACCACCTCAAAGATAGAATATCCTCAAATATATATATATAATATATTTACAAATAAATATATGAAGATATTGAAGCGCCAATATTTTAGCTGATTAGAACATGTGACGCAATGTGACGCAAGGGTTTAGTTTAAAAAGCATAATCCTGACAAACTTCTTTTGAGCATTTACACTGGCGATCACTAGGATGAGGCCATACATGTTGCAATCGATTTTCACTCTTCATACCAGTTGAAAATTTTGTACCCGAAAACTTTTACTACCTGTGAACAGGTACATATTTTCGGAACAGGAAGTCAGAAAATTAAAGGGTAAATAAGAAACGACCGTTGGAATTTCGCAAGACCAAACAATGAACTACTCGAAAAGCGTATAAAAAGATGCTGATGGATGAGGCCATTGGGAATATTTCGTTGCAGGAGTTAACATCAGCGATTTTTTTCAAAGTTTTGTTAAGAATATTTAAAAAAGCGTTGAAAAGAACTGTTTTTATTTAGTTAAAAGAAATGGGTTCCCGAAAGACAGCGACAGAAAGAGGAAAAATAGATGATTTCAATGAGTTAGGACTCTCAGGCCGAGAAATTTGCAAGGAGGCTTAATAGAAGTAAGACTGAAGTTATCTTGCGGATCCACAACACTATGAGGAAAAGTCAAAAAGGACGCACGGCAGAAACAATAACATTGCGAGAAAAGCGGTTAATTCTACGACTTGCCTCAAATTCTACTCTACCAGCGACTAAAATAAGGGCCAACGTCAGGGTATCAGCCAGCATAGCAACGGTCCGAAGGATAATATGAAAAAGTGGTAGTATACAGAGAAGAAAACATAAAAGGAAACCGGTTTTGAGGCAAGTACACAAGGAAAATCGAATGAATTTTGCGGGAGAACATGTCGCTAGGAGCAGTGAATGAAAACGCGTTTCTTTTCGGATGAAAAAAAGTTTAACCCGGACGGCTGTGATGGTTATAACTTTTATTTCCATGATCTAAGAAAGGAGGAGCTTATTTTGGCAAGACATCACAGCCGTATATTAGGTGTAATGGTATGGGGAGCTATTACCTACTATGGCACAATCGAGTTGAAGTTTTTGTTCACAACAATGAACGGAAACAACTACAAATGTTTGCTGGAACGGTTATTTCCAAAAGTGAAAAATATTTTCGGACCCCTGCCTTGGATATTCCAAAAAGACAATGCCCCATCCACACTTCCAGAGTTGTTAGAAGTTGGATTCAATCAGAAGACGTGGAACTTTTGCAATGGACGCCCTATTCACCGGACTTAAACATAATCGAAAATGTTTGGGCATGGTTATCTTGTAAAGTGTATGAAGGCGGCAGACAAGGACAAGAAAAGGACATTTTAGTCGGAGCAATTAGTGATGACTGGGCCCAAATTTCTTTTGATTATTTGAAAAAAAAAACTGGATGATTGTATTCCAAACAGTCTTGTAAAGGTCATACCGAAAAATGGAGGGCATACTCAATATTAATGTAGAAAAACGTAATAAATAAATGTTTTAAAACCATAAAATGTAAACATTTTATTAATTTTTTCCTTTTTTCGAAGGAAGGAAGGCCTCATCCTAGTGGCTCATCTTTTTATGTGCTTTTCAAGTAGTTCATTGTTTGATCTTAGGAAATTCCAACGGTCGTTTCTTATTTACCCTTTAATTTTATGACTTCCTATTGAGAAAATATGCACCTGTTTACATATAGTAAAAGTTTCCGGGTACAAAATTTTCAACACGTATAAAGAGTGAAAATCGATTGCAAAATGTATGGCCTCATCCTAGTGATCGCCAGTGTATAAGTGGTTTCAAATTGCTGATAAACGCACCACCCCAAACAAAAAATACCGTATTTCAAACGAAAGTTGACTGAGGCATAATATATCGAAATGAAATAATTGGATGGTAGATACTATTTTTTAGTAGATGGTAAATTTTACTTAGACCTAAGTAAACAGATCAATATGGGACTTCCGATTGAATCTATAATCCAATTTTACACCTAAGTATTTAAATTATGCAGATTGTAATCAAGATCATAAATGAATGAAAAGTAAAAGTGAAAGTAAAAGTAAAAGAAAATAACATTGATTTTAATTTACTGCTTAGAACCATTTGATGATATTTGAACCAGTTATTCAGCAAGAATAGGTCTGCATTCATCCGCTGTACTAGGTTATTGGTATAAGGGACTGCGTAAGAAATGACCAAGTCATCGGTGAAGCCAACAATTTTATCATTTAAAGGTAGCACAAATATAGAGTTAATATAAATTATAAATGCAAAGGGCGAAGTACTTAACCCTGTTTGTCTGAAGTTCAAGTGTCCTCACTCAGAGTTGAATTAACTAGAACAGGTTGTGAATTCTATTATTCAGATAGGTCTGTAATTGTTTGGATCACATTTGTCGTCTTTCTTATATAAAAGTACAATTATAGACGTTTTAAGATACTCTAGAAATATATTGGGTTCTATCACATGAAATGTGATTTTCGCTCAGTCGGAAATAAGAAGTTCACGAGTATTTGTCTTTGCCAGAACGTTAAATTTTCTCTTTTCATAAACTAAAGTGGTACGTGTGCTTCACATGTAAGTATTTTAGGGTTCGTTACAAGTACCGTTTTTTTTCTAGCTGTAAGCGTTTCATTTTCCTTTGCGAGCTATTCGACACTATTCGACGTTGGTTTGGAAAATTCCGTTCGGGAGATTTCAGCCTCGAAAATGAACCGCGTGGGAAGCCGAAAACGTTAGTTGACGACTATGTTTTAAAAACAACGGTGGATGCGGACCCAACGAAATCGTTGGGGGAGATTGCATAAAGCATGGGAGTATACCCAATGACAATAAGTCGACACCTTTCTCTCATAAGAAAATCGGACATTTCATGTGGTACAACCCATACAGTCAATGGTCTTATTATTGCGGAACATATTTTTTTTTAAATCGAGCTACCTAATCCATCAGATCCACAGAACTGCTTTCATTTAATGCGCGATATCACATTTAGTACAATACTGCAGCTTCATTAAAAATTAATTTCCGAAATACATTCTTGCGATAAGCCTGCTGAGATTGGTTGGATACCATTGGATATATTTCTAAAAAAGTTGTTTAAGCCGTTGCGTTGTAAACTCTAGATTATCGCAGGTCGTATAATTATCAGTTAGTTTAAGAGTTTTTATTTCGCTTCAGCTTGGTCCTTGACCCAATAAGTCATTGACTATTCTGCATTGCCTTTTTGAATTTAATGTGCTTTTATAGAGTTGTCGCTGATAAAAGATTCTTTTAAGTTATTTATTAGGTCAAAAATATTACTCCTCATAAGCTGCTCTTATTTTTTTATAGAATGATTGTTGAAGCGGTTTTTGTTTTTTGGTAAAAAAAAGTCATCCAGGGTTTTATCTTTGTCATTTTCGGTTTTCGTGTAAAATATTTACACTTAGCTCCACAATCAACAATAATGTTAAGAAATGTACTAAATGCAACTGAGGGGCAATCGCAAGAATATATATCAACCAATGTTTATACAGAAAGACACTGTTTAAGACTATGAAAATTAGTATTAATATATATTACCAGTTTCGAAGTGGTCCGTTAAATCCCACACCAGTAAAAGGGAATGAACCTTAAAAAAACTTTTGTTTCTCACAGTTATATGGTCGATGCAAAACTTGGAAGTGTTAGTTACTCTAGAAGGTACATCTATTAATGACTCACAACCCAAGGAAGCCAAGAGGACTACATAGTTGCCGCTACTTGGAGAGAAATCTAATATATCAAGACAGGCATTGGGGTTGTTAACTCAATATAACAAACCCTCAAAAATAGATCTATGTGGACAAATTGTAGCCGATAAACGCAGACAATATCCCGCACTAAATCATCTAGTAATATTTTTAAAACAACACAGTCAGCACTCTTCAAATTTGCTTTGCATGTTTAAGTACAAAATACTAAAATCGGTCAAACTCGAGCTAAAAGTTGTTACCTATATAGTTTCATTACCAACACCACTAGTGTTAAGATCAAATAATTCATTAGAATTCTATATTCTATTCTAGACTAAAACAAAATTTGTATCTTAATCTAAGTAATTAAGATCGTTAAGGTTTTTAATAAATTTGATTTTCATATCAGTAGCGCGCCTTATCATAATTGGCCCATATCGTACACAGAGAAATTGGTGGTTGCATTTCTTCTTTGCTTTCTTCGCTTCGTTTAAGAGATGTTTCGCTTCCGCTGCCAACCAGTAAGTTATGTAAATGTAGCCAGTTGAAGAGAAAAGTTCACTGATATTGTTGGTTTTTCTTTTTGCATAAGGTGTAGTGGTCGGCACAGGCGTGCTACAATTAACTGTTTAATAGGTCTCGTACACATACCAACTAGACTTATACTTTTAGCCTTTTGTTAAAATCCCTTTAGGTGACCCATCGTGTTAAAGAATACATAACGTAACTCTTTTTTATTTAATATTCTAAAGGAAATTATTCTAAATAATTTGCAGTATTGAATTAAAACAAATTGAATAAATTTTTACTTATTTTAAATTGTTGGTTCAAAACCAAATTTTTCATTCATCCTCCATCCTATGATGCTTGCCGATATTTGATCAGTCGTTCGCAGATCTCCGCCGAGAATTGATGTGATTCGGCTTTTCTTATAGTAAAATAAAAATAGTGATTCCGATTTCTTAAGCTAAATTAGTTGCAATACGGTTAATTGAATCAGTGGCCCGGCGGTTAGCGGCGCAGTGTTTGTCATCGAATTTTGGGACACGAGTTCGAATCCCGGACCAAACTAAGAATTTTTTTTTTGTTTTCTCCTCAAATTGTGTGGTTTCAAAACAAAACCAACAAATAAAAGGAAATAAAAAAATCACGTGATGGATGGTGGAGAGCGTTCCGCTCTTCCCATAGCAGGAGTTACAAAAGACAACAACAGTGTTGCCGGTGCCGTGGCGAAAACCATTAAAAGGAGGAGGAGTTTAAAATCCCCTCCTAAAGTAACAAAAAAAAGAATAAATGCCGTTCTATCAGAGGATGATGAATATTACGAAGGGGGCAATAACATCTTTGCTTCTCTACCGGCATCCGAATCGGAAGATGAGGATGAAATGTTGAAATGCAGCAGCATAGAAAAGCTGCAAGAAAAAATGATTGCTGTTAAGCTAAAACAAACTGCACGCAGGCAGAGGGAGAAATTAGAGGCAGAAAGCGCCCAACAAAAAAAGCAACACGACCAGAAACAACAACTGCAGCAAAAACAAAACCAGCAGCAGCAGAAACAACCACTGCAGCGGACAAAACAGCAGCAGCAGAAACAACAGCAGCCACAGAAACAACAGCAGCAGCAGAAACAGCAACAGCCGCAAAAACAACAACAGCTGAAAAAACAGCAGCAGCAGCAACAACAAAAACAGCAGCAGCAACAACAACAACAACAGCAGCAGCAGAAGAAGAAGGAGAAGGTGCCTCCTATCAACACCTATAAACTAGAGGTAAATGAAACCAAGGACATGTGTAAGTTGGTCATTGGTAATACTCGTAATTTTAATATCAAGAGATTGGGGAACGATCGCCATGTCATCCACTGTAATACAGTGAAGGGCTACGCGAAAGTGAAAGAGCTCCTAAAAGAAACGACGACGGAGCACTACTCATTCACACCAAAGTGTGAAAAGCAGCAATCGATGCTGCTGAAGTGGTTGGAACCGTCTTCTGATCCTGAGGAGATCCTTGCACTGCTCAAAGAGAAGGAGTGCGAAGGAACTCAAGTTTGTGGGGGTAAAGCCATTTACCACAGCTGGAGCCAGGCGGAAGAAACGGAGTCTGACGTTCTTCCTGGTGCAGCTCAGTCCCGAAAGTCGTCTGGATAGTCTAAGGAGAAACAATGTTCTGGACTACCAGGTGATTCACTGGGAAAAAATAAAAAGGGGCGAAGGCGTTATACAATGCGTTCGCTGCCAATGGGCATGCCGCGTCGAACTGCCAAATGCAGCCTCGATGCGTGAAGTACGCAAAGAACCACAGTTCCGAAGAGTGTACTCTGGGTAGGGACGGAGCATCCCATAGGACGCAGCTCTCGTGCGTATTATGTGGGAAGGTGGGACACACCGCAAACTATCGGGGTTGTCCTAAGTTCGCTGACATTCAAAAAGCAAAACTGGCTCGGCAGCAGAAGGTGGAGTTCAAACGTTCACCTGTTAGGTTTCAAACACCAGCCGTCACGTCCCAAATTTCCTACGCCCAAATGGTGTCAGGTAGGGGGACTACGGTACTGCAAGGGGCTGTTGCTTCTCCGGCGCCAATGCTGAGAACAACGAAAGCTGCACCTAACATGCTGGCCATCTTGCTCGCAATCCAAGAGCAGATGGCTCAGCTGCAAAAGCAGGTGCAAGTACAGGCCAAGCGGGTGGACCAGATATACTCGCTGCTGCCGGACCTAACGCAACACTTGTCGTAATGGGTACGCACATGGTGGAGCAAACTTTGAAGGTCCTTGCGGTGAATGTTAACTCACTGATTAGGATCGAACGAAGAGCCGCAATGTTTAAATTGCTACAAGACCAAACTCCTGATGTGCTTTTCGCAAGCGAAACCAAGCTAATCGGTTAGCTTGGTTAGAGCACAAACTGGAGTACAATAATTATATTGTTAGAAGAAGAAATCGGCCCAGATCCAAACGTGGAAGCGGTGTCGCGATCTTCATTAAAGAAGATATAAAATTTCACAGAGTGTACAAGGGTGTGTTGCGTAGGTTCCGGGTGTTGGAAGCAGTCGTCATTTACATACCGTTTATGCACCTGAGGCTTCACAATCCACTTCATTCATTACAGAGCTCGACACGCTTTTTCGACTTCTGAGACTGGAATCAGGGGAAAATTATTTTATAATCGGCGGGGATTTCAACGCTAAACACAGAGACTTGGGAAATAATTTGCCAAATAATAGAGGAAACCTACTACTCAATTGGTGGAGTCAGCACGATGTCATGTACAGACTCGGTCTTAAAGCAACGGATAACCCGTCGTTTCCCAGGGGCGGGTCTTATTTGGATCTACTGCTGTACGACCAACGTATACTCTGACAGGTACGAATTTACAAACGCTAAACTGTCTGCGCACATTCGTGTATGACAGCGACCATTGCGGTTTTAGCACCGAAATTACGGTTCCCAACGAAATTGCGGAATTGGAGGAGTTTGTCCAAAGATATTCTTACAACTACAGTAAGACTCGATGGACACGCTTCTCCGCAACTTTGACAGGAACGCTCTCCTCGAACACGCTCCACCCACCGTCCAATAGGAATTTGTCAAACGAGGAGATCGACAATTACCTAAAACAAATGGACGAGACAATTAAACAAACTATGGACACTACAATACCGCGGTATCGACGTACAACTAACGAAGACCTGTTCCGCAATCCTACTATTGACGCACTGCACCGACATAAAAGTAGACTTCTGACAAGACTCAAAAACTTGTACAGACAGTTAACTGACAGACAAGACCCAGAGATTAGGACACTGAAGTCGTCGATTAAAAATATTCAAACACTAATAAAAGAGAATTACAGAAATTCCGTAAGTTTGTATTGGAACAACAAGGTTTGGGCTGTAAACACCAGCAACCCGAATATGTTTCCGCAAATAAATAAACTATTTCGGAGAAGAAATCAAAACGACCTTCAGTGTCTTAAAATAGCCCGGACAACAGACAACGAACGGTTACTGACAATAGCAGGTATTGATCCAAATGAGGCCGCTGACGATGACGACTTCTTTGTGATCGAGGATCCGCAGGAGAAGGTTGAGACCATAGGGGCGACTTTCCAGGAAGTATACAACGCCATTGATATCATTGGCCCTAATTATGACCTGGACAACCGCGTCTTGGTGCACAGCTGCTATATTCGAAATGAAATGGAGAATTGGCGATCCGAAGGCTCTGGTTTCACCCGGTTCAGCGACGAAAATATGGCAAATAATGTCATGACCAGAGAGAGTGACCTACCCCCGTTCATTTCGAAGGAAGAACTCCGTGAGATCTTTGACACAATCAGGGCTAAGAAATCAGTGGGGACCGATGGTATTCCGAACATCGTGCTTCGACATCTTCCTCTAGAAGCGGTGGACATCTACACCACCCTGTTTAATAATGCAGTGAATAATGCACATTATCCAGCGCATTGGAAAACGGCGGTGGTTCAACCTATCCCCAAAAAGGGGAAGGATATAACCAATCCGGCGAATCTCCGGTCGATAAGTCTCCTTCCGTATATCAGTAAGGTTTTTGAAAAAGTAATTAATAGAGCTCTGTCTAGGTGGGTTGAGGACAAACATATAGTTCCGGATAATCAATTCGGTTTTCAGGCGGGGCATGATATCTCATATGCCGCGTCTAAACTGGTTTCTGATATCCAATGAAATAAAGGCAAAAAACAATGCACTGGTGCCTGCCTTGTTGACTTGGAGAAGGCCTTCGACACCGTATGGTTAGAGGGTCTTTTCTATAAGCTGACTGGGCTGGGGATCAGTAAACCACTCTTGTACATTCTTTATAATATGCTAACTAACAGACAGTTCATCGTGAAAAATGGTGATGTGACTTCTGTTGGAATATACCAAATTAAAAATGGTCTTCAGCAAGGCGCGGTCAATTCGCCGATCCTATTCAACATTTTTACAAGCGACTTGATAGGATCACTTCCCCATACTATTGCGTACGCAGACGATTTGATAGCGTACAGAACAGGTCAAAAAATCGAGGTCATTAATACTCTCTTGCAGCGTGACTTCGATAAAATAAGACGATTTTGCGATGACTGGAAGTTGAAAATCAACTTTCAGAAGTCGGAAACCATTCTCTTTAGGACGCCGTTGTCTGGAGCCTCTAGGGATACCAGAAAAAATTGGCGAAAGTTCTCTATCATTGGACAACGCGGACAACCTCTTGCCTGTCGAAATGTAGTCAGATACCTTGGAATCTGGCTAGATCAGTTTCTGTATTTTGGCAAAAATGTAGATGCTGCTCTGGCCAGAGCTAAAGGTGCTTTTGCCCTCACCAAGAGACTGTTTTATAGCAGCCAACTCGATGCGAGGGTAAAGGTAATCTGCTACATGGCCCTTATTAGGCCCATGCTGGTATTTGGTTGTCCCGTGTGGTTCAATGTACGAGCAAGCTTAATGGAAAAGGGTGTTCGAGAGGGCTTGCCTTCGCTTGTACAGAACACCAGAGTCGGAGTACAAAATTTTTTATCCTAATGAGGTCCTTTACAACAGGGTGAACCTAATAAGAGTGGACAACTTCGTAATTAAGCTGACTCGAAGGCACATTGCAAGAGCAATGACCTCGACGAATAACCTGATATCTGGGGCTTACTACCCCAATTACCTTTACCACGAGAGTGTGCGCTCTGACGGCTTCGTTCCACCGGAAGCATTCCTCTACCTTGATCAGATAGGGTTGATCCAGGATAGTTCAGCGGTCCCGTTAATCTTCCATGTCGCTCGGATAGTTGGGGACAGGCGACTCAACTACAACAGAGACGTCGCACACGGCAGTGTGGATCGTCTCAGGTTCAGTAGGGCGGGGTGGGGAATCGCGATAAGAGGGATGTCGTTCGGCAGCACCAGCATTTCTGGTGGTTGAATGATGGAAAAGATGTTCCGTCGTCATTTCCGTCAATTACGGACCAGCCTCAGTAATGAGGCAGAGCTGACCAATCTGTTTTCTCTGCGGATAGCGATGGCCAGCTTACATAGGTTTAGGTTAGCATGTAAGAAATATATACATATATTAGTATATATAAAGGGATATACATATATTATATATTATATATACATATATTAGTATATAATTGTGTATAATGTCTATGTGTGAGTATGTGAGTATTGTGTATATAGGTTAAGTAGGCTAAGGTTTATTTTAAGTTAGATATTACGTTTTTATATAAAAATAAGAAAAACTCCATATGGTAAGTTTTTTGTAAACAAATTTTTTTCGTAGCCTTAAATATAGAAAATAAATATTAGTAAAGCAAATGTACATAAAGTCGAAAGACATAGTTATAAGAATTTAGAGTAGCTTAGAGTATCTGTGTGGGGCCAGTAAGTTAGTATAAGATTGTTAAGTAATTTTAAGCTAGCATTTAAGCATTTTTTGTTAGTATGTAAGAGTTAATGATTAAGAAAATAAAATGCTTTAAAACTGAAAAAATACTGCCGATATTTGATTTTAGAAACTCGTACAAATTCTATGAATCTATTCTAAGCTGGTTAACGGTTTTGTCAAAATTAAATATGATTTCGGTCATATGGGCTGTCACGGCTGTCTCGAATAAAGCGGAAGTCAAGTTTCTTATTTTTCACGTAGCTGAGGCCATATATCGGCAATAAAGCCGCATATATTGGCTTCTATTTCAGTCATGCATCGTTTCTTGATTATCACTTTCGAATCATTCCGATTGAAGAAAAAACTCACCGTCCTATTAGGACTCCTAACCCTGGAGATCTAATATCGAAACCAAACATATCTGAGTTTCAAACCACTACATCACAACAATGTTTTCCTTTCTCCTCCTTCTATCTTTCCGCCTGCACCCAGGCAACAGTAAAAGGGTATCTAACCCCTTAGGCGCGCGTGAATTATAAAAAAAAAATCACCATGACTACTGACTTTACATATCCCCACTGAAAAAAATCCGAAGATGTTAAAACAAATGATGCTAGAGTAGGGTCTATTACGCGAAATAATTGATATGACATGCGTTGAGTGAAATGTTCCACTGTCTCGTTAAACCCACAGCTTTTCTACATTAATGTTATTCAATTGGGAAATAAAAAAGTCAGTAAGTAATCATAGGTCTAAAGGGCACTCCATCGACTATGTATAACGTCAGTAGTCAGCATCATTTTTGAAAAAAAAAAATATATTGTAATGATTCCATAAAACGTGGAGGTAATATTGTATCATCTCAATAATGACTTATGAATTTTCTTCATTTTAAAAGTGACAATTTCCCGCATTATTGAACAAAATTTTGTGGTGAATAATAGGATCAAGAATAATCTGGCCTTCAACCCATTCACTGATCTTTCGGATGGACCACGATATATTAAAATATTTTAAGATTTATTGTTTTGTCTATTTTAAAAGAAACGATCACATCATGGTTGACATTACTACTTTATTCCAGCAAACCATTTGTTAGTTTTATGAAAAGATCTAACATGATGAGGTCTAAGGAGAGCTAGAGATGAGCTAAGTGCTTCCTAGTAGATCTAGCATTTATACGAGTATCAGTATTTTTCAAAAAAATTAAAGAATCCAGGTTTATTTATTTATATGAGTGCGATATTTGATATCATGCAATCGTTCTCCTCTATGGAGAAAACAGCCGGTACAACCTAAGTGGGTTGTTTCCCGAGGTATGGGGTTGGTGGACGACTGGCTGACGGGACCATGGCTACCCTCCACCTCCGCCAGAGCTCGGTGTTCCCAGTCAAGAGAAAGAGGGACCGAAAAGATTTCAAAAGGGAAAGAGAGTCAAACTTGTTGCGGGAAACTTTACCGGAACAGGGTACATGCGCCCATTAGAAAAAAAGGCGGATTTATTGGTTGATGACACTATAAAAGGAAAAAAAGAAAAACGACCACGTGCTGTAGAGCAACTAGCCGAACCATACACTGCTATAAAGCAGATGTCACTGCATTCCAAGAAGTGAAAAGTGGACAATGGGAAGATAAAAGGCCATGCTACGAGCCTGCTATAGAAAGTAAATTTAAATTCTAATTTGTTCTAAGCGGAAAATTGAGACAACAAATTATGTCACGTGAGGAAACACATTGTAGCAATCCTCATCAAACTTAAGACAATATCAGCCTGATATGCGCTCACAGACGTAATAAACAAAGAAATGTTTCTTCTATTTCTTTAATAGAGATCAGCCCACCTATAGTGGACATTGAAGAAGGAAAACAAGAGCAAAAAAAACCTTTTCTTAAAATTAAATTGAAATACGAATACGATGATAAAATCATGTTACGTAATTTTAAAACCGAAATAGGATAAGATGTCATCATTCGGAGTTTAATCGAAAAGTGTGGTGAGTATGACACCACGTTTGCAAGTGGATTTAGGCCAATGGACATTGGTACGGACTGGAATATCGCTATAGTTAGCACACGGTTTCCTCACGTCAATATTTACAAAGGATCATAAAAGGCATTTCCTCATTTAGATGTCCAAGCAGTCAAGGCTCAGATCACTACCTACAATAGTTACAGCCAGGCTACATCTACAGACATCTCAAATGCCATAAAAACATAGAAACACTGTGAAAACATTTAAATTTGAACGGCTACAATAAGTGGTGAATTTCAGTAAGGGCTGAATTTCAGATATCAAGAAGTGATCAAAAATGCAGCACCTATGGATACATCCATCTAGCAAAACAACAACAGAAGAACGAGCGAAGCCCATGTAGTCTACGAGCAAAAGAGGAGGGAAAGGCATTGCCAACTTTGGAGGAAAAGTAAAACGGAACATGCGAAAGGAACAATAAAGAAATAAAGGCGGTACTCCACAAACAACGTTTTGAAGTCTTACCAAAAATAGACCCGAACAGAAATTTAGTAAAAATTAAGTGGTTCAGAAGAAAAGACCACCTTTTGTTTTTTTATGTTTGTTAACAGGATATTTAATTAACCAAATAATGAAATTGACTGTGGTCATACTTAAACCAAGATGTTGGTTAAACACATTAAAAATAAATTTCAATTTTGAGATTTTTATTTGTATTTTCTGCAAAAACAAAACTTCCGAGGAGAAAGGAATCCCTTTGAGGTGTACCTACTGTAGGCGAATCACTCTCCTTAACATAACAGCAAGTTCTTATCTGTCATATAGTTGGAATACTTGAAGACATTCGATTGACCCCTTTCAGTTCAGTTTGAGTCTTCCTATGCCAACAATTGATCAAATATTCACACTACTGCAAATCTTTGAGAAAACATATCCACACCGATACGCACCATCTCTTTATCGATTTCAAGGTCGGAATGGATAGTTTCAAGATCCCTGCTAAGCTCTTTAGATTATGCAGATTGGTTCGTAAAGGTTGTAAACAATCTAACCGGGACCTATGATGTCTATTAGTTTGAGATCTGGTGGAGCTTATAAAGAGCTAGAAGTAACATAAGCTATCTATCTATTAATCGATATTCTGTGAGATCAAGATTAGCAAATGATAATGGCTATTCCAAAATAAAAATCGCAATATACTGGAGGTACATATGTATCTTTCGTTGAGGTTGTTTTGAGTCCGAACTCTGATTAAAATTTTTAATTACAAATCTGTTTTTCTCTTTATCAATGATTGTTTGGCCTTCTTGGATACACTTAAGCATTTCTTATTGGTTTATATGTACTCGTATATCATTACTCACATAATGCGGATATTTTTTAATGAAAATCATTTTAAAAAGTGGGTACATTACTTCTATATGTAAATTCATCAGTAAGCATGTTTACCTACTTTTTCTGAAAAAAACAACGTCCCATACCACAGATATGTATATCAATAAATATGTAAATTATTTTCTGAAAAGGCTCGTTTCCCACATTCAAATGATTGTTTCTTCCTGGTGATGCATTTCATGATAGCGATTGAGGATAAATATTAAAAATATTTCATTATAATATTACCTCAAATAAATCGAACATGTCGGTGAAGTAGAACTTGATCTTTGGAAGAAAAGTAGATATAAAATGAATGGGGCAGAAGATCAATTTTCGCACTTATAAAAGGCTTGATTTAGATAAGTACGAGTATACACAAATGATGGAAACACAGTTTCACTGAAAATTGATTCAGATTTAGCAATTTTGTTTATCTCAACCACTTTTTTTAATGCTTTACCATGATGAAAATTGATTATTATTTAATGAGTTGCATATATAAACAAAATTTGATGGAATTAGATTTGACAGCCGTGGGTGAATTCAGGCGAAAATGGAGAAAAGTGAACTTCGTGTGACAATTTTAAAGGAGTGCTTGTTGTTGCTTAGCAGCGATACGGACGAGTTTTTGCCCCATTATGTAACCATTGGCGAAACATGGATCAACAACAATATAACGGGGAAATAGGGTTTTTTTTGTTGGGCGAATCGGCGCTAAAAAAGATTAAGTTTTAGTTTGTTGGTTAGCAAAGTCATGGCGACAATTTTTTGAATGCATACTGCATAATCCACATTCCAAAGAGAAAAACAATGAGGTTATTGGATCGGCCCAACGACGATTTTAATCATAGCACTTGGCTAAGAAGAAAGAGTTTTTACATGAAGACGAATGCACATGAGCGTGGTGAAATTTCATGAATTACTCCTATTTTGAGGCTTCGACACAGAAGAAACATTGAACGAAATATATTGGGCCCAAAGTAGATAATGTTGCGAAATAGACTTTATTTGGCGAGTTACTGACATATTGATTCACCCTCGTATTTGAGAAAAACAGCAATGCTTTTGGTATATAAAGTACTTTAAAATACTTATAGCCATACAATTTAAAGAGTAAAGAGTGTTTTTTAAGAACTGTAGATCTTGTCTTCTGTTTTTAAATACCGACAGGAAAAAAATGAAGAATTTAAACAATTTTATTTATTATAAAAATCCATTGATGTTATAATATTTTCTAATATGGCCTCCTCTCCTGCTTTTGGCGTAACGTAGTCTGACAGTTCAATTGTAGGCCATTTTCGGGTGCTTACTTTTCGATTGCGCTCGAAGTATTGGCTTTCAAGACCTGAAATGCATGGGAATTACCAGAATATAAAGCCCCACAGTATATAATCGGGTGTCAACAAATCGAACTATCCCGATCGCTTTACTGGTCCATTTCACGATAAAATGTTGTCATTGAATTGAGTCCACAACATGTCAACGATATCATGACGTGCTATAACGCCATCCTGCTAGCACTACAAATCGTGTGGATCAATGTCATCCATATTTTTGAAGAAATAATCACTGAACATTGTCAGGCAATATTGGCCATTAAATGTGACGTGAGATCTTGTCTTATTTTTGAAAAAAAATAAGGGACGATAATGCAAACAGCGTGAACAACTCTCGAAACATTACACTTTTGTCGGTGTAATGAAGTCTGATGAGTCTCTTTTAAATTTGTCTCACACCAGAAATGGCAATTTCGATTGTTCATAAACTTAAACTTACAAATTTTTGGGTAAAAATAAGGCTCATCCTCCTGCTGCGCAAGAGCCCAATTTGCAAGCTCCTGTCTCAAACCATAATCTGGTGTCGTGGCTTTAGTTCTTACACTAGCTGGATCTTATGTCGTGATCGTGGCCACACTGTGATCGACGTCGAATCGAAAATTCCGGATTTTCAGCCACACTCTCACTCACAACGGTTTCTTCTGTACGCACATAACGTTGACAATCTGCATCATGTATAATATGAATATATGGTACAAAGTTTAAATGTTTATTGGTTTAAAGAACTAATACAGTAATTTTTTTTTAAAGAAACTGTACGTACTACAAAATTTCCAGCCGCAATAATCATGTTCTCCAAAATTGTCGGTCTCAGAAGCAATAAAATCAATTAATTCAATGACGGTTTGGCTTCTAAATACCACTTGTTTACGCAATAATCTTAGATCTGTTATATGTACCCGTTTATAGATAACACAGGTGAATAAATCAAAAACAAATGTTTGAAGTTTTTATTTCAATGATTATTTTATAATCCTTTTTACCGAAAAATAACTAAACTGTTCGATTATTATTGAAAAACTTTACTTTTGTAACTTTTACAATGATATGAGTTTAAAAGAGAAACGTGTTGTATTCAATAAAATCGAGAAGAAGCAGTGTGAGAAGATTTGACAGTTTACTGACATGGTTAATTAGTCAGTATGTGAATGCATCATGGAGCGATATATCGTATTTTACGTATCGGTAGCTACAAAAATGATCTCAGGAGCTAAGAGATATCGTATTATCTCAATCCAAAACTACTATGATAGTGCCAACTATGAGAGCGATGACTTTGTAATCTAATCAGTAGATTGCGAACTACACTGAACCTGCCCAAAGGTAAGGCAGAAATGATAGCTTTTCGGTTGAAATAGTGAAATTATCTTAAAACAAATGCTAGAATAGGTGATCAAAGAAAGATTCGAAAACGGACTACTGTAATGATGTGAATGGCTTACTTGAAGAAATCGGAATTCCATGCGTTCAGTCTGACTGGCGTCTTTTCATAGACAGTTCTACAAAATGTTTATAAGCTGTCCTTTTCCACAATGGAAAAAGATTTTCATATGAAAATAAAAAAAAATATATTTGTCTCCGGTGACGATTTAAATTTATTCCAACAGAACCAAGTGCAATTTAAGCAACGTTAAATGGAAACAAGTGATGTAAACTAAATAAAAAAAACTATTTTTAGGGTTTTAGAATGTCTTTAATGACTGTACTGCTACTTTAATTTCTCAACTTGGAATTACCAATGTTTGCTTCATCATTCATAAGGAAACTTTCATGGTCCAGCGGATTTTTAAAGGCCAATCTTAATCCGGTAAACAACTGCTTTCGCAATTACGGATCTTCTATGCAGCTGTGACAAACTATATAGCAAAATTCACCGTTAACAGCCACCAACACTTGCAAACATACTCATAGTTGGGTAATGCTCTGAGGGTGGCCTCGTTGGCGGATTAGGTTGACAAAATCATCACATATTTTACCATGCAGTTTTACTATCTTTTTTTTCAACTTTTTTCATCTTCTTGGTGCTCTCCTGAACGCCCAATTTTATCATTCGGCTGTGAACTATTCAACGATGCATATTTTGCCATCGGATGTTGCATAGATGATCTAACGGTGGGAGCCATGCCAATGCAAAATAAGGATGCTTCTGAGGGAATGGTGATGTTTAGGCAAAAATTTTCGTTGCGTTGCAACAAAGAATGATATGTACTTAACGTATCTATGCAGTACACCCGGTAAATTTTTAGTGAAAACCTTTGCTTATGGGACAGCAAAGCAAATAATTCGCATTACCAGCAGCACTCATGACATAAGCGAACAGAGTTCGAGATAGAAAAACATAATGTTAAATGTGACCTAACTGTCGAGCCTAAACACATATTGATGCCTGCATTACATATAAAAACAGGCCTAATAAAGCAATTCGTAAAGCCTCTTCGTAAAGAATATGAACCTTTTCAATATCTAAAAAAAATGTTTCCTAAGTCTTCCGAGGCTAAAGTAAAAGCTAGTACTTTCGTCGGACCACAAATATAGAAAGTAATAGCCAGCAATGGATTTTTAGAGCTGCTCAATACTCATGAAAGGCGAAAACGGGGCAGCCTTAAAGTAGTGGCCCGTGGTTTTCTCGGAAATCAGTGCTGAAAACTACATACAGCTGATTTCAAACATGCTTGGAGACTTTAAACTTATGGTTCCAGAATGTCATGTAAAGTGCATGTGGTACATGCTCACTTGGGCCGCTTTTAAGACAATATGGCTGCCTATTTTGAAGATTTCAATAGATTTTGAACTTTGTTATCAGGGACCATATAATAAGAGAATGATGGGGAGATTATATTTGGGGGCTAATTTGTACGAGACAGTCCATACGACCACAAACCTACATATAGTATTCCTTTTTAACAATTTTTTTTGCATTTTTTAAATATTTTGTTGCTATAGTTATTTATTTTAAGTTATTTATTATTAGTAAAGAAAATTCAAATTCAATGCAAAAGTTAATTTCTATTTTGAAGTACAACGTAAGCCATTATGTATGATCCTTCTTTATAATGTAGAATGTCGCTGGTGCAGTATGCGCCGTTGCTCCGTCCTATTGGAGCCACATGCCCTCGAGTGCCAATTCATCCAATTGAGGGATGAATAATTCATTGATCATGGCTTTGTAGGGCTCACTATTCACAGTGACCTAAAATGTTCCAATGACTCCTCCAGGGTAAACAGCAGTGACTTTGAGTGGATGTAATGGCTCTTCATGTATTGCTCGTGTACTTTCAGTGCCCCGGAACTGAAAATTTAGTTTGTTCATGCATCCACTTAGGTGAAAATGGGGTTCATCACTATTTTATTTTTTTTTTTAGAACTTAACACTCAAGTGGGTATGATTACACTTATGACGTCAAAGCATGTTTTAAGTTTTTCGAAAAATGGGGCAGAAAGAGAAAGAAACATTTTTGGGCTCAGTTGCTATTTCGTTCCATGGGTGGCATCCAACATTTAATGGGGAGACTAAATTGTTAGTGTAAATTGACTTGGTGTTGTATTCATTCATTCATTGCAAACATCCATCTCACGAGATTTTAGTTGCCTGAAAAAAGTCTTTCTGTCACAGCTGGTATTGAACCCCGAACAGTCCGATTGGGAATGCACAATGATTATTTTTGAGGCAAAATCGTCCACTTCGTTGTTGATATACAGGGAGCGTGAGCGTAGTTTAGACGCGATTTACGGTTAACACCCATCAGCTGATGGACTGTCGCCACTTTGTAAGGAAATATTTCCAAGCCTTTTATCAAATTATGCCGCAGAAATGTTCGTGGAATTTCCAATTAGATATCGTCTGGTCGATGACGACGGAGCCTCTATCACATGTTCAGGTACGCAGCGATATTCTCGGCCGAACAAGAGGTACGAGGCTGTCCAGAGATTGCTCTGTCCGGTGTTGTTCCCTGTCTCTAAGAGTCGTGTGGCTAAACGCCGCATTGAACTTCCAGTAGATATTATTTACGTACTTATTAAAAAAATGCTTCTTCTTTATTTATTTAAAATTGACTAACTTGACAATTTATTGCCAGGCACTTTCATTTATGACTATGTTGCCTATATTGCACATGCTTTTGAAATTTCTTGAAATTTATGTCCATCTGAATCTTTTACACATTTTTTTACAGAATATATTATAAAACCATATAACAGCTTAAACTGCTTCAATCATCAAAAGTCTGCGTAAGATTATCATATAGTAATTAGTAAATAATATTAATTTAAAGTAATTTTAAATGTATTTTTGGGCAAAAATATATCTAGTTCTGAGCAGTAGCTGTTAAATTATTTAGTACACGAAGAAATAGGTTTACACTGAACATAAAGCAATGTAATAATATGAATGTGACTTAATTTTTGCAAATGGTAGTGCCATTGTGCTTTGACATTTATGTTGTAATCAGATGGAGAATTAGCTGATAATAAGCAATGGAGCGATACACATCTGAAGAACGCGGAATTATTGTTACTGCTTATTTGGCCAATTTCTGTGTCTGTTGTTTTAGCCCAGCGTGAATTTCGTTGTCGTTCTGCACCATGAGCCCGTACAATTAAGCGTTTGTTTGAGCGTCTCGTGGAAACTTGGTCTACTAGGGTTGTCGCAAGTAGTGGCCTGCCCCGGATTGCTCGTTCGACCGAGGATACTACTTCTATAGCTGAGGATGTCAGAGAGAGTCCATAAACACCGACGAGACAACTACGCACACAATTTGGCATCAGCAGACATTCGTTGAGTCGAATTTTGGTGAAAGACTTGTACATGTTCCCTTATAAAGTGCAATTTTTTCACCAATTGCTGCCTGCTAAGTGAGGTTAACTTACGCCCATGCTATGTTAAACCTGGTGCAGGAAGAGGATGATTTACTTCCAAAAGCGACGAGCGACGAAGCCCATTTCCATTTAAGTGGTTATGAGAATAAACAATATCTGCATTTCTGTTGCGCAAAGAATCCACGTGAAATGCACGAAGAGCCAATGCCACCTTGTACAACAGTATAAACCAAATCCTAAAATAACAAAGGCTTTCTCCTTAGAGCTGTAAACAAATTCAGACACCAAGGAAGATTCTCACTATCAATAGTCGTACAAAAAATATTTCTAATAAATTTGACATATACATTTTCCATCTCGATTCAAAAGTTTGGATCGCAAGTAGATGACATTTAGAGCGAACAGAATTACATACATATTAACCTTGTGGCGTCATCAGCTTAAACAATTAAAATATTTTTTTTATAACTTTATTCGCTATTCAAGCAAGAAGTACATCGTACATCTAACACAGTGGCTACAGCAAAAGGAAAATTACTAAAATTGTTTCAAGGCTAAGTTCTAAATACTGACAGTATTTTGAAGTTTGTTCTTTTGTTATTGATTCTCGAATTACTACAGAGACCTTAGCAGACCGACAAAAAAGCCAAAACTCATACTGGCGCTCCACTAAGGTTCATCAAAAACAATAAAAGAAAAGAATTTAAATAAGACATTACATGTGTAGCGACATAGCGGCAACACTGATTTATTCTGAGGAGAAATACTGACTTCTCCCAAGCACGAATAACAATTATTTATCCTAAGGAGAAATACTGACTTCTCCCAAGCACGGATCAGTCAGTTTTCAGTTTAAATGCATTTTTATTTAATTAAATAATTTACTCTTACATGCTAGACAAAAAAATGCTTAAAAATTAGCCTAAATAACTTACAAATAATCTTATTTTAACTTACTGGCCCCGGGCGCTCTAAGCTAAACCTAACACTTAAACTATGTCTTTCGACGAATCTTACATTCTAATTTTATATTCAATTTAACATTACTTAATACTAGAACTAAGAAAATAGATTTTAACTAAAAACTTAGTAAATGGACTGTTTTTTTATATTATAAAAACTTAAAACTAAAAATTTATAGACTACCTAACCTACTTAACCTACTTACATCTAATACATACACACACATACATATACATATACATCCATAATACCTATATACTTAATATATAAGTATATGCATATATATATTTTTTTTTTTAATTTTTAATTTTTTTTTTTGTGTTTTTATATTTTTTTTTTCTTAAAAACTAACTTAATTCTACCTAAAACTATGTCAGCCGGCCATGGCTAATAAAATAGTCAGACGATGCTTCCTATGGAGCTACCTAGTAATGGAGGAATTGGACGACGAAACTTCCCCTCCCTCAACCAGCCACCAAAATTGTTGGTGCTGCCGAGCAACATCCCTCATGTCGCGACTCCCTACCGCCCTACTGAACCGGAGTCGCTCAGCACTGCCGTGTGCGACGTCTCTGTCGTAGTTGAGTCGCCTGTCCGCAGCTGTTCGAGCGACGTGGAAGATTAGCGGAACCGCCAATCTGTCCTGGACCAAACCTTTACTATCTAGATAGAGGAACGTTCTGGAGGAATAAAGCCGTCAAAGCGAACTCTCTCGTGATACATATAATTGGGGTAGAAAGCCCCGGAGATCAGGTTGTTCGATGAGGTCATTGCTCTTGCAATGTGCCTTCGAGTTAACTTAATGACGAAATTGTCCACTCTTATTAGGTTCGCCCTATTGTAAATATAAGACCTCATTAGGATAGAATTTTATGTACTCAGACTCTGGTGTTCTGTATAAGCGAAGACAAGTCCTAAGACAAGCCCTCTCAAACACCCGAATCTTTTCCAATAAACTTGCTCTCACGTTAAACCACACGGGACATCCAAATACAAGCATAGGCCGGATAAGGGCCATGTAGCAGATCACCTTCACCCTCGCATCGAGCTGGCTGTTATAAAACAGTCTCTTTGTAAGGGCAAAAGCACCTTTGGCTCTGGCCAGAGCAACATCTATATGTTTGTTAAAATACAGAAATTGATCTAGCCAGATCCCAAGGTATCTGACTACATTTCGACAAGCAAGTGGCTGTCCGTGTTGTCCGACGATAGAAAACTTTCGCCAATTCTTTCTGGTATCCCTAGAGGCCCCAGACAAAGGCGTCCTAAACAGAATAGTTTCCGACTTCTGAAAGTTGATTTTCAACTTCCAGTCATCGCAATATCGCTTAATTTTGTCGAAGTCACGCTGCAAAAGCATATTAATGACCTCAATCGGTGGACCCGATCTGTACGCGATTAAGTCGTCTGCGTACGCTATGGCATGGTGAAGTGAACCTATCAGATCACTTGCGTAAATGTTGAACAGGATCGGCGAATTTACCGCACCTTGTTGCAGACCGTTTTTAATGTTAAATGTTCCAGCAGAAGTCACATCGCCATTCTTCACGATGAACTGTCTACTGGAGAGCATATCAAAAAGAATATACAGCAGTGGTTTACTAATGCCCAACTTGTCCAGCTTGAAAAAGAGTCCCTCTAACCATACGGTATCGAAGGCTTTCTCCAAGTCAATCAGGCAGGCACCAGTGCACTGTTTCTTGGCTTTGTTCCATTGGATATCAGAAACCAGTTTAGACGCAGCATGAATGATATCATGCCCCGCCTTGAAACCGAATTGATTATCCGGAACTATATGTTTGTCCTCAACCCACCTAGTCAGGACTCTATTGATCACCTTCTCGAAAACTTTACTGATGTTTGGAAGAAGACTAATCGAGCGGAGATTCGCCGGATTGGAAGTATCTTTATCCCTTTTGTGGATCGGATGTACCACCGCAATTTTCCAATGCGCTGGATAATGTGCATTATTCATTGCATTATTAAACAGGATGGTATAAATGTTCACCGCTTCTAGAGGGAGATGTCGAAGCACAATGTTCGGTATTTCATCGGTTCCCGCTGATTTCTTACTTCTAAGTGAATCGAAGATCATTTGGAGCTCCTCCTTCGAAATGAACGGGGGTAGTACCCTATCGTTGGTGATGGCATTATTTGCCTCCCAAGCACGGATAACACTTACTTCATTCTGAGGAGAAATACTGATTTCTCCCGATTGTGAACAACACCAATTCGAAAGCACTACGACTGGCACCATATTGACAAGAAGTACTGACTTCTCCCGATTTCAAGTCCAGATTTTAAAAATTATTAAAGTTCCGAGTAGTTTTCATTTTTTTAATTTTTACTATTTTTCGTATAGAATGCAAAGACAAATTACTTACAACTATTTTATTACATACATGCTCATAAATGTGCATATGTATGTATATACCTACAATGCGTCAGATCAACTGTATCATATCACCTCATACCATTGAAATAAATCTGCTCTAGGAGCAACAGTATATCACAATAACAGAAAATAACAGGACAAAATAGAAGATCAGCATCTTTCCCCAGCATACCATCAGTATCAAGATTGTGTTTCCCTTTTTTTATGAACAAATTTATAGCGTTATTTTCATATCAATATCGTGTTATATTTATAATCGTACAGTACCGCCAGCACGCTTACAGAACTGTTAGCACAGTCACATTACTGCTAACACAATGTAACTGATATTCTAAATTTAGTAACCTAATCCATTCGCAGCATCTTAAATTTAATGTGAATCAAATCTATGCATACATACATATATAGTATACATATATGTATATTTATAAATACGAATAGTTTAAATGCATGTATATATATACTCGTATATGTATGTATATGTTCAGGCCGAACATATCGCAAAACATGTTCCCCTGTCGGTAGAGGCCTGATAAAGCATTGTTGTAATCAAAACATCCGGTTATCGTCGTTAGATATGCTGACTGACAGCATATCTAGTCTGGGTAAACAATGCAAACTCACATTTTATGGTCTCCTTAAGAGATTAAACATTATAAGGAGATAACCATGTTTACATTTTTTGAATCACCACGTTGGGATGCTTTTGTTTGTTTCTCGAATATTGATAAGCACAATAACTGTAAATACATTGTATTCTTTTTTGACTCATTATCATGTATACATTTCGCATTGGAATTAGTATTTCCATGTATTTGTAAATTAAGTAGGGGTAAAAATTTGTATAAAAGAACCACTGATTTCAGAATAAACTCAGTTAAGTTTTGAACACCGAAGTAAGTGTTTTCATTTAACATAGTAAACTAGATGATTTTCCTAGTCTCACCACCCTTTCGTCGGAACTTTAATAACTAGAAGAGTTACCTAGTTATCTCCCGGAATTCCGGGCTATTTGGAGGAAGTCATCAGTGATCTAGACGACGTTCCTAGATCACCAACGCCCAAGTAGAAATACTTGGTTCTTCAAGGAATCCAGAATTGGGCCAAGTTCCACGATAATTGACTGCGAAGAATCTGAGTAAAGTTGTACTGGCTTAGAGATTCTACCTAAACTACTACTTCTACGAAGTAGTCATCGTGTTTGGAACCCACCTCCTAAGACTGGAGGTATTTCAGCGCGAACATTTTGGTGACAGCGACGTGATCTACGTAATCGACGCATCATCGACGTGATCGACGCAGCATCGACGTGATCGACTTAAACTACGCAGCATCGACGTGATAGAAGCAGCTTCGACGTGACAGCGAAGTACATCGATACAGGAACATCAATCTAAGCAGTGTGATACATCATCCGGAGGATTGAACACTATTACAGTTCATCATGGATCAGCTGGCCAAGGCTCAGTCGGACCTCTCAAAGAAAGTCAGCGCTAGCTACCTCGCATACCAACGTCTCGCAGAAGAATGAAAGACTACTGAAGCAGTAAAGGAGAAATTAAAAACCCTTGAAGAAGAATGGGCCACGTTTGAGGCAGTGGATGACCAAATCCGCAAAAATTATCCGAGTCGAATCGACCATCTATATTTCACCGAAGATCTGCACGGGCAGATGATGAAATTACACGAAGACTTCAAGGGCGAGCTTGAAGTGAAGTTGCAAGCATTGAGCGGATTATCGAAATTCAGCTACGAATGCATAAGCGGGGCCTCAAACACTAGCAACAAAGTTACAACCGAAACCGACTTGAACCCTGAAGTACAACGAGCTGTGAGGAGATGCCACATGAAGCAAGCATCAATACTGAAGCTAATGGAGCGCTTGAAAATGCAGAATCAAACTACAGAGTACTATGAGGCTAAAATAAACAGATTGAAGGCTGAAGATAAGCATTAGAAGCATAGAAGCATTCAAGAAGATAATGTGAAAATACATTCAGAGGCCGAAGATCCCACTCAGTACGGATTTAACATAAGTGACATTGATGAACTTAATATGAAAGTGCAGGATGTGGTCATCGCCTAAAGCCAAAGGTGAAATGCCGCAAGGCAAGGGAAAATATTGCCTAAGGTATCAGAAAATCCGACACCCAGAACAGCGGTAAAGCTACCCACTATAACCATTCCCCAGTTTTACGGGGACTACTTGAAATGGACGCAGTTCCACGATATGTTCCTGCAGATGATAGACAAACAACCTATCGAAGATATAGAAAAGATGTGGTATCTTAAGAGCAACGTCATCGGAGAAGCAGTAAGGCTGATACAACACATATCAGCACAGAACTATAACGTCGCGTGGAAAATATTGAGCGATAGATACGATAACAAAAGACTGTATCCTCAATTCTAGAAAGGCTTCTCAACCCACCCACAGTTTTGCCGGACTGCGCAAGATCATTGAAGAAGATGTACGATACCACGCGAGAATGTGTACTCATGCTGGAGAACAATGGAATAAAGGTTAAGGGCACGTGGGACCCTATATTATTGCACATCCTCATTAAGAAGTTAGACCGCAGTTCACACTCCAGTTATGAGCAAAATCTAAAGGTCCCTAGAGAGTTACAGCTATTGGATGAGTTTTTACAATTCATTGAAACAAGGTTCCAGTCATTAGAAACCCTGGGAACAAAGGCAGGAAATCAAACAAAGCCTGCTCAAAGGAACTTGAAGGCAACCACATGTACCGTAAGCAGCAATCCCTTCAAGTGTGCGATCTGTGGTAAAATACATTACATTGCTCAATGTGAGAGTTTCGTGAAGGCAACCATACCTCAGCGAGAAGCATTAATAAAAAGGCATAATCTTTGCTTTAACTGTTTAAGGAGAGGTCATGACCAGCGCAAATGCAACTCGAAAGGATGCACCAAATGTAACCGAAAGCATCACATTCTGATACATCAAGAGCAAAAGACAGAAGAAATATTACAGGGCTCTGTAAACGTGACAGCACCGGCCCAAAATAAAAAAACAGAATACGTCCTTTTAGCAACGGCAATAGTGACAGTATTTAACAAGGAGCGTAAACCGGTCGACTGCAGAGTCCTATTAGATTCAGGCTCCCAGATCAACCTCATCTCAGAGAGGCTCCAAAGGCGGTTACAGCTTGACAAGAGAGACAGTCAGCTCACCATATACGGCATCGGAAACGCAGCGTCACAATCCAAGGACAGAGTAACAGTGGAAATCCAGTCCAAAACCAGCAGTTTACGACAACCTGGCCAGAGGTCCCAGTGAAGATAACCAAGCGCCAGATAGTATCCGAAGTGGCTCGGCTATTCAACCCGTTAGGGCTAGTGGGTCCAGTTATAGTGACGGCGAAAATATTCATCCAAAGGCTTTGAAAGCAAAAGTTAGATTGGGATCAGGAACTCAATGAAGATCTCCAACATGAATGGCTGAAGTTCCGTCAGGAATTAAGCACTCTCCACCAACTGAAAATAGGACGTAACGTTATGAAATGCCAAGATAATTGAAATGCACGTCTTTGCCGATGCAAGCGAAGTAGCCTACGGAGCTGTCAGTTATATCAGAACCATAGACTTCGAAGGAAAAATACGAACAAGAATTCTATGCTCTAAATCACGTGTGGCTCCAGTTAAAACAATAACACTGCCAAGACTAGAGTTATGCGCAGCTCAGCTGGCGGTAGAATTGTCGGTTAAGGTAAGGAAGGCACTAAAAGGACTTATCCACGAAACCTATCTGTGGTCAGACTCGCAAGTTGTGCTATCCTGGATTAAAGGCGAACCATCCACCTTCAAAACTTATGTAGCTCACAGAATTGCGGCTATACAAGAGAAAAGCCAGATAGGACAATGGAATTATGTCAGTACAAAGGCTAATCCGGCAGACTTGGTATCAAGAGGTATAGAGTACCTAGCAAACTAAAAGGTTCAAAGCTATGGTTCTGGGGTCCCGAATTCCTCAGCAGGCACGAGGAACAATGGCCAAAGAGATAAACGGCACACACCAGGATAGAAGAAGAGGAACGAGTAACCAGTATGCCAACAACTTGCAGGGAAGTAAGAGAAGCCACTCAACACCCGGTGTTCATCATAGACCATCGCAACTCGTTCACATTCCTGCAAAGAGTATTAGCATACGTAGCAAGAGCCACGAGACGTTTGAAGGGTAAATCATTAGACAGCAAATTGTCTACCACCCTGGAACTGAAGGAAGCACAGATCGAAATCATAAGAGCGATACAACAGGTGCACTTTAAGGAGAAACTGATGCAACTAACAAATGGAGCAGAAATTAAGGGACACAGCCGACTCACCACACTTTCGCCATTTTTAGACAAGGAGGGAATCATTCGAATAGGCGGCAGGCTACACAATGCAGAGGTAGGATACGAAGCTAAACACCCAGCTCTGCTACCAGGAAATAACTTTGTATCCAGATTGATACTAGAACACCTGCACAAGCAACACCTGCATGCCGGACCATCAGCACTATTAGCAATCGCAAAACAGCAATACTGGATCCTTCAAGGTAGAACATTGACCAGGCCTATTGTCGCTCGATGCACACAGTGCGTTCGAAGCAAACCGCAGTTGCTTACGCAAAAAATGGGAAGTTTACCCAAGGAGAGATTGTTACCCACAAGAGCATTCCTGTCAGCCGGTGTGGATTTCTGCGGACCTATATGGACACACTATCATCTAAGGGGCAAAAGACCAGCCAAGAGCTATATAGCGGTATTTTGCTGTTTCACAACAAAGGCAGTACATCTGGAGGTAGTGTCCGATCTAACTACTGACGGTTTTATAGATGCTCTGCGAAGATTCATGGCTCGTCGTGGATATTGTAAAGATCTGCACTGTGACAACGCAAAAGGCTTTGTGGGAGCCAAAAATGAGCTCAACGAATTGGCGACACTGCTGGAAAAAGAATCGGGCCAAGAAAAAATAGTAAGGGGCTGTGCCGAAAAGGGCATACAATTCCACCTCGCCTCACCACGAGCCCCCATTTCGGGGGATTATGGGAGGCCGCCGTCAAATCAGTTAAAAAACTGCTGCAACATACGCTCACATCGGCCTCTCTAACTTTCGAGGAGCTAAATACGATAGCAACATAGGCAGAAGCAATTTTAAATTCAAGACCCTTAACCCCGATGTTGTCAGACCCAAACGACCTGAGCGCACTTACCCCAGGCCATTTTTTAATAGGAGAACCACAATACCCGAGCCGAACGCTGTCCAAAGTAACTTGTCCGGATTAACCAGATGGAAATTGGTCTCAGCCATCAGAACAGAACTTTGGAAAAGGTGGACCCAGGAAGAACTTAGTTGACTGCAGCCTAGGTACAAATGGAAAGACGAAGCGGCCAACGTCCAACCAGGCATGATGGTAATCCTCAAGGAGGAAAATACACCGCCGTTAAAATGGCCCTTGGGTAGAATAGAGCAAGTAATTACTGGTAGCGATGGATTAGCACGAGTAGCGATAGTGAGAACGGCAACGGGCACGTACAAAAGAGCGATCCATCGACTAGCATTACTACCAGTTGAACCCTCCAATTCAGACATTAACAAGGACCAAAATGCAGCAACAGACAATGACTATTTTAGAGCGGAAAAGGGCGAGAAGACTGCGACCAAACGAGCAAAGGTCAGGACAAGAGATCCAGGAAACGAGCGCCCAAAAATATCGAGACATTCCTCTCATATAATGTTTATCCTCGCAATCTTAATGTTCCCCTTATTAGCACTAGGAAGCCCCCAAATAAAGGAAGTCCACAATAATGCCGGCATATATTTTGAGGTTATAAACCCGTCATAAACGTCGAAAGACATAATTTTTAGGTATTATTAACTTAGAGTGCCCGCATGGGGCCAGTAAGTTAGTATAAGATAATTTTTAAACTATTTAAGCTAATTTTTAAGCGTTTTTTGTCTAGCATGTAAGAGTAAATTAAGTAGTATAAATAAAAATGCATATACACTGATATATTTCGAAGACTTAGGCACAGCACAACTGACGGCAACAAATTGGAAGGTTATTATCTACCAAAACCTGTCAACATATTGGCAGATACTTAGGACAGCCCAAAAGGCAACTTACAGGCTTAAATTGCTGACTGACTCAACGAACGAAACAGGTTACCTCACAATGATCTGCGCACAATATGAGCACAGTCCAAAAGAGGTAGAAGAAGGCAATAAGCTACTGTTTGGCACGAATATACATCGAAAGAAGTGAGGACTAATAAATTTCGTCGGAAACATAGCCAATAAGCTGTTTGGGGTACTCGACGACAACTATGCTAATCAAATAGAAGGTACCATTAAGAGCATTCAAGGTCGATAGGATTACGTATTAGAGCTAATGAAAACCCAAACATAAGTCATGGAAAGCTCCACAAACTTAATGCTGAAATAAGAGGATGAGAGACAAAGGCAACTGGGTACCATGCAAAGAGAAATAGAGAAAATAGCCTATCTAGTCAAAAATATAGCAGCGGAATCCACGAGAGAAAACTTATTCAATACTGCCTTAGTATTAGCACAATACACCGCTCTAATCATTGATGAGGTACAAAGGACACAACAGACTCTTACAGACATCCTTACCGACGCACACCAGGGGAAGGTCAACCCTGGGATAGCCGCATTAGAGCAACTAAACGAGCATCTAATCCAAATCCAGAAATGGATAACGGCAGGATTAGAGATCCCTCGAACAAGACAGATCTACCAATTGGTTACAGTCAAAGGCAAACTATCGACCAATTTAGCAATGTTCGTACTTCGAATACCGCTAGTATCTGCAACACAGTTCCAGTTACTGCACCTCGTACCATTTCCGACTAAAACTAAGCATAGTTTTTTGAGAATACTGCCAAGTTCAGAGTACCTAATGATCAACTCACATCGAGATTCAATATATCAGCTAAAGGGTAGTGACCTCGAGAAATGCTCCACTATCAGGGAGAGGCACCACATTTGCAAACAGCAAGGTCCAATATATACTCGTACAAGGAAGGCACTCCAACTACAATGTGAAATCCAGTTCCTAGCTCAACGGAAAATAGCGGAACAATGCCAGGTAAAGGTCACAAAACCAGAAAAAACTTGGATCGAATTGAGGGAAGACAACAGATGGTTATTCTCGATGGATCAAGAAAGCATCTACAATATGGTATGCGATGGTGTCCCGATTCAACTTAAACTTAGCGGCAGTGGCATACTAACAATGGACGAAAACTGTATATTAAAGGACGATGAATTAACCATTCAAGCCTATCACGTTACAACTACCGAACTAACTATTAAGGATCAACCGGTAGTAGAGTTACCAACCGAACTCAACGAAACCTTATCAAAAGAGGAAATAGTAGAGCAACTTAACCTGGATCAAGGACCATTCGAGGCTGACTTGAGAGATCTCCAGCATAAACTCAAGGAAATACATAACAAACAGACTAACTTCCCAACACTATTCACCCCCAATCAACATCAATACACCATAAGCTATACTGAGCTTCTAATGACAATCGTCATGGCCGTAATAATTATCACCAAGTACGCTCACAGACGTCGAAAGTCAACAAAGCACCAGAGGGCCACACTTACAAAGGAGGACTTCAGACTAGTGGTTGCTAGTCGCAACGTGGGGGAGGATGTTCAGGCCGAACATATCGCAAAACATGTTCCCCTGTCGGTAGAGGCTGATAAAGCATTGTTGTAATCAAAACATCCGGTTATCGTCGTTAGATATGCTGACTGACAGCATATCTAGTCTGGGTAAACAATGCAAACTCACATTTTATGGTCTCCTTAAGAGATTAAACATTATAAGGAGATAACCATGTCTACCTTTTTGGAATTACCACGTTGGGATGCTTTTGTTCGTTTTTCGAATTTTGATAAGCACAATCACTGTAAATACATTGAATTTTTTTTAACTCATTATCATGTATGTATTTTGCATTGGAATTAGTATTTCCATGTATTTGTAAATTAAGTAGGGATAAAAATTTGTATAAAAGAACCACAGATTTCAGAATAAACTCAGTTAAGTTTTGAACACCGAAGTAAGTGTTTTCATTTAACATCGTGAACTAGATGATTTTCCTAGTCTCACCACACTTTCGTCGGAACTTTAATTATAGAAGAGTTACCTAGTTATCTCCCGGAACTCCGGACTATTTGGAGGAAGTCATCAGTGATCTACACGACGTTCCTAGATCACCAACGCCCAAGTAGAAATACTTGGTTCTTCAAGGAATACAGAATTGGGCCAAGTTCCACGATAATCGACTGCGAAGAATCTGAGTAAAGTTGTGCTGGCTTAGAGATTCTACCTAAGCCACCCTGCAATCTTTCCAGACTCCAAGTAGTCATCGTGTTTGGAACCCACCTCCTAAGACTGGAGGTATTTCAGCGCTAACAGTATACATAATTTAACTCGTAAAGCCAAACAAAGTGAATACATAAAACAATTCATGACGTAAAAACAAAAACTACATATCAAGATCGAAAGACAGCGGAATATTGTGCACAATCTTCAGCTCAAGACATCAAAATTATTAAAACGTGAGTACTTATTCTTATTTCCATAGCCTTTCTTTGGCTTTATAGATTTTATTAAGAATTATTCCTTTTTAAATTGTCTTTTTCACTTAATTACCTATGGTTATTTTATACTTATCTTAAATGCTTTTTCTGTTATATATGTATCTACATATGCCCGTACAGATTGAAATTTTTTTTTGTCTCCACTATAAGTTAAACGCGATATTTTTTTTTTTTTTTTTCAACATACATACGTAAACATAAATTATCTACGATTTCATATTTTGCAACAAAAATAATTGAATTACTACAAGCTGTTTTCTAAAATATGTAATAATAAATAGTTCATAAGATGGAATATAAAATTAGTATTAATTGCTAAGTGAAACAATTTAGTTATGTCTTAATAACAGTGAAAATCGTTGAGTGGATTGTTTAGGGGCAGTGTCAGTGTCGAGTAAGGGACTTTTCCTAGTAACGCATTGTGAGAAAGGGAATTAGTCATGGTGCAAGTCATACTTGCAAGGGGAGGTTTTTCTCAGATGTTAGCAACACATAACATCACTTTAGATCAAGTACATATTTTCATAAAAAACTTTTCTTATCCTAAAATTTCAACTTCCTTGCCGAACTATCTGTGTTTGTCATTCCTCATTAATTCCTCTTCAATATGGCATGATTTGTTTGTAGTGAAGAAAGAGCTGCAGAAAGACCCCACCCCTCCGACGAGATAAGCCCGTGCAATCTGTAGCATGCCAACTGCTGCGCAAACGCAAGGATCGTATTTCATCTACGAAATGTTTTTCGCCCTCTTCGCCACAACCTCAATTCGCTTATAACAAAACAAATGGCGTAAAGCTAATGTTAAAAATATCATTTTAACACTTTCAGTTCTACTTATATTTGACACAGTGGTAGGGTCGACATCAAAGGAAAATTCAGGACAGGACGAACAATACTACAAAACAAAGCTTTAAAAGTATAAGGATCTCTAAAATCAGAGGTGTTCCTTTTAATGAACACTAAAAGAGCTTTTGAAACAATATAGTTGAAATAAAGGTAAAATCTTAGTTTGGAGTCAAAAACTACATATATCAAGGTTTTTATATCCCCCAACCACTTTTATTTGAGTGTTATTAAGTGAATAGTTCGGAAAAATATTATAAATAGTCCTATTGCAGCTCGTGCAAGCACACTTTCAACAACAACATTTAACAATAAGTCATTTAAAATGCACCACTCTGAAAAAGGATTCAAATGTTTTTTTTGGAAAAGCAAACCGTCATTTAATATTGATATTAATGAAAAAAATTGTATATATGTAGTTATTAAATCATTACCTATTGTATGCTTATAAATAAAACGTAAGAATAAACATGGACCTAGATGGCTTCCTTCAGGGACACCCGAGAAAACTAAGATATCCTTAGAGAAACAATCACTTATAAGAGACACACTGTTTCTTGTCATGCAAATAAGTTTTAAAACACTACAGCAATGGCCCATCAAACTCACATGCTTTTAGCTTTTGCAAAATAATAATAAGGTTTACTCTGCTAAACGGTTTTACGAAGTCAGTATAAATTACATGGACTTGCTTATACATATCTAAAGAATTAATGCAAAATTTGTAAACTCAACTATGTTTGATGTAGTTGATCGAAACTTCCAAAAATCATGTTCGTATTTACTGGCATGCTGCTTGATTGTAAAAGTAAGTTTATCTTCTACAAGTCCATCCAAGAGCTTAGAAATAACTGATAGATTATTAATTGGTCTGTAGTTAGAGATAAGATGCGTGTTACCGGATTTGTGTATTGGTTCTATGGTAGACATTTTGCAGACATTGGGAAAAACGGCATCAGAACTTGATTGATTAAACAATTCACACAAAGGAAAACATACAGCGAACCAGAGCAATGACGCAGAACAATGGGAAATCCAAAGAATGTCTCAGATTGCTTAAAACGGTTTCAGCTTCACTAACATTAAAAGAAAAACATGAGAAGTTAACAGTAAATGGAAGGGAATGTCCATAACTAGAACTGTTTAAAGTTGAGTAAGTAGAACTACTTATAGATATTCTGAAAGTATTCCGCAAATATATTCGCGATTTTCTTAGCGTCACTGGAATTTCCATCATTAAAGTTCATCGATGTGGGGAAACCAGTACTTTTTCTTTACGATTTAATGAATTTCCAAAAACTTTTAAGATTATTTTTCAGGTTACTTTCAACAGTGCGAATATAACTATTATACCATAAATAAAGATTTGAAAACGTTTTATAATCATCGTTGTTTTATAATTATTCAATAACGAACCGAATGAGGAAAAAAGCGAATGAAAATGCGAATAAAAGCGAATGGAAAACGAATTAAATTTACAATTTATTTGTTACCTCTTCGGTGGTCTAAATCCAAGTGAACGAGAGTATCCACTCAGTTACAGACATCAACTTTCACGCAACTCACGCACATTTACAAATTCTAGGATTGTTCTCAATTAACAGAGAGCGAAAAGGGATCATTATGCGAGCCATGTAACGATTGCATCAGTGGGCTGATGGGTGCTGCTGCGTGATATACATATAATTCAACTCAACTGTACATGTATCGAATGATCAATACAAAATTTATAATTAATTTGATATCGCGAGCATATTATTCGATACATATACAGTGAGTTACAACATAATATCATGTACATTTTAAGTTACAATGCAAAGTAAAATTAAATTGAACAATTAATTTTTACAACAAAATGATATTGAAACTATATTCGTAAACATTCCGCCGCCCCTGAAACAGCGTTTCAGCATATGGTAGGTAATACAGCTAGCTGATGTACTGGGCGAGTGAGTGTGCCACTAGCTGTGCGAAGTGTGACGACTCGTACAAGAGCATCTGTACCCGGGTGGGTCTCAATTACTGGCCCCATCGCCCATTTTCCTAGTGGTAAATTGGAATCTCTTATAACGACAAGATCATTGGTTTTTATGTTGTTCTCGATCTGCCTCCGCTTTGGGACGTTGCTGTAGTGACGTCAAATATTCTGTCTGCCAGCGCTTCCAGTATCCTTGTATTTTTGCCTGAAGATTTTTCCAAGTGGTGAGTTGATTGCTTAGAACGTCGATCAAAGGTTCCGGTATGGCGGCATAGGATTCTCCTAGAACGAAATGAGCGGGTGTTAGAGGGTCAAGATTTAGATCAGAAATCTGGCATAATGGTCGCGAATTGAGAAGCGCTTCGATTTGTGTCAGCAGAGTGTAGTATTCTTCGAAATTAAGAATGTTCGTTCCGAGCACTCGTTGTATATGCTGTTTAACCGATTTTATTCCCGCCTCCCACAAACCGCCAAATGTGGTTCACGAGCTAGCGATTCTGCTATAAGAGTATTATGTTGCGATAACACTAAATTATGCATTTCAGATAATAACCGAGCACATCCGCAAAAGTTTGTCTCGTTATCTGAATACATATGGGATGGTTTCCCACGACGCTTCCGTGGATAATGAATGTACAAGTTCTAAGTGTATGGCTTTTGACACTAGACACACAAATAATGCGATATATCCTTTATGAAAAGTTGATTTTCACTTTTAAATCAACAGGACCGGCGTAATCACACCCGCAATGAACGAACGGTCGACAGGGCTGAACTCGTTGACGGGGTAGGCTACCCATTATTTGCGAAATTGTAGCCCTTCGTTGACGAAAACAAGTGACACAATTATGAGTGACTTTACGAATTAAATGACGACACCCGATCACGCAATACTCTTGGCGGATGAGAGCAAACACAGTTGAAACTCCGGCGTGTAAAAAGCGAATATGAGCGTCACGAGTGATTAAAAGTGTGAGTGCCTGACCCTTGGGTACGATTATTGGGTGTTTGACATTGAATTGCACATTGGCGTTTTCGATTCGCCCCCTTACTCGCAGGATGTTATCATTGTCTAGAATAGGAGAAAGATTAGCAATTGAACAGTTTTGAGGAAAACGATTATGTTTTTTATAAAATTTGACATATTCACCGAAATATTTATTTTGTAACCATTTTATGACGTTGATCTTGGCGATGGTAATCTCCTCTGGGGTTAGATGTGATGATAGTAATGACGATGATGATGATGATCATCCTGGCGATAAAACGATGAATTCTAGCGACTGTTCGAATCAGAATATTCTATTTTGAAATCCGTAGAGATAATATTTCATATGGGTGATTATCGGTAATTGAAGCATGATGTGATTGCGGATTTCTCGTCTTTTTCTCCTCCAAAAGCAAGATGGGTCTTCTTCTGGTTTTCTTATAATTGGACAGCTTGTTGTATACTGCTGGAGCTAAAGCGGTCCTTTCCACCAAAGAAGATGGGTGATTAATTGAGAAGGTGGAATGCCACGAGAGGCGCAATCAGCAGGGTTGGAATGGGACGCGACGTGAAACTAACTGTTGCGAGGGATTGTATTTAAGACTTCCACGGTACGATTACCAATAAACACATTCCAGCGGCGCGAAGGGGACGATAACCAGCATTGGACTACTTTAGAATCAGACCAAGCAAAAATATTTTTAAAGGTGATATTGAAGGAGGTCTGAACAGCAACAAAGAGACGCGCGAGTAGCACAGCGGCACAGAGTTCTAGTCGGGAAATACTCAATTGTTTTAAAGGCGCGACCCGAGACTTTGCGGTTACGATATTTGTCTCGAATTTTCCACTTGGGAGTTGGTAACGGGAATAAATGACCGCGGCATATGCATATATGCATCAGAAAATCCGTGCAGTTCAAATGTAGGTTGCCCGAGCCCGAAAATTTGCGGTATTTCAATTTTAGTAAGAAGCTGGAGTTCGTTACGATACTTTTTCCACTGTTTGGCAATTGAATCAGGCACTTTATCATACCAGTCAAGTTTCTGGTGCCAAGGTTCTTGAAAGAGAATTTTTAATTGAACGACCGATTGAGAGAGGAATCCGAGAGGGTCAAAGATTCGAGCGACGTCTTTCAAGATTTGGCGCTTTGCAATCTTATCACTCGCGGTATAGTTTAAACGAAAACTCAATATGTCTTGTTTGGGATTCCAACTTAAACCGAGCACTTTTACCCACGTATTGGCATGTGTATCAAAAGAGAAAATGTCTAGGGAACAAGGATTTTCTCCATCAATCAGAACGTTGAAATTACTTTGCCATTTATCAAGTTCCATACCGCACTTAGAGAGAAGTTCAATTAACGATTGTTTCTTGACGATAGCTTCTTCTAGCGTTTCTGCTCCAGAAGCAACATCGTCTACGTAAAAATCGTTAAGTACGATTTCCGACACGACCGGGTACTCTTTTTCGTAGTCTTTTGCGAGTTGTTCCAGAGTCCTAACCGACAAGAAAGGAGCGCAAGATGCGCCGTAAGTTGCAGTCCGTAAGCGAAAGTGTTGAAGTGGTTCATTAGGTGATTTCCGCCAAACTATCCTTTGGAAATGAGAATCGTCCTCTGATACTAAAATCTGGCGAAACACTTTGACGATGTCCGCCGTAAACACGAATCGAAAGCGGCGAAATCGTATACATACTGAAAAAAGATTTCGCTGTATAGGCGGACCGATCATTAGGAGGTCGTTTAAGGAATGTCCGTTTTTGTCCTTAAAGGACCCGTCAAACGCGACCCGAAGCTTAGTTGTTAAGCTATCCGGCTTAAGAACGGCATCATGGGGAAGATAAAATACGCTCGATCTTCCTATGTCTGATGAAGGAACTAGTGCCATGTGTCCCAAGCTTAAATACTCATCGAGAAAACGAGAATAGTTCGCGAAAGGGTCATGATTGTGAGAGAATTTTCTTTCCATAGATTCTAACCGAGAAACCGCGCTACTCAGAGTACCAGCAAAATTTGATTGCGATTTAAAGGGAAGATTCACGATGTATCGACCGGAGATGTCGCGACTATGGGTTTCACAAAAATGTTTTTCAATTGGTATGTCTTCCTCGGACGAACCCAATTTGGGAGCAATCTCTTCGATTGTCCAGAACGATTATAAGATTGAATTTATATCTACGACAGCATGATTAGAGACGATGTTTGATTTTGTGTTGGATAGAAGCTGTCCAGCCAAAAGCCAACCGAAAATAGTTTGATGAGTGATTGGATATCCTAGCTAGCGCACGACATTGCCTTGTAAAATTGTCCATGCTTTATCTACTCCTAAAAGAATATCAACACTTTCTGGTTTATTGAACGAACGATCAGCTAAATCCAATTGAGTTAGATGATCCCAATCCTCTTTTGGAAACGAGTAGGTCGGTAAATTGGCGGTCACTTTTGATAGAACAAATGTATCGACTGGGATACTAAACTTATCACAGCGTGACCTTATAACCAACGAAATAAGGCCTCTGGATCTCCCAGCGTTGCTGGATCCAATACCACTGATGGGTATCCAACTACTTCTTCTTTTGAGACCAAGTCTTTGAACACAAGACTCAGAAATAAAAGAAATCTGGGAGACTGAGTCAATAAGTAGTCGGACTAGCTGATATTTATCGTTTATATCGAGTAACTTTCCGACAGCAGTTGGTAGTAAAGTATGTTGAATGTTACTTGCGATCAACAATCAACAGATTGAATGATTATTTATAACGCGTTCTGAAATAACCGGTGTTGGTGAGGAATTTGATGTATTTGTGAGGTTTTTTGGTGTAAATTCCTTGGCTTGGCTCCAGTTAGGAACGTTTGATGACGACTTGTTGGCTGAGTGGTTACTATTTAAGTACGAGTCATTGGCATGAATCAAACTATGGTGCCGAGTGTTGCACATCCTACATCTAAACTTAGATTGGCAACGAGCTGATGTATGTCCACATCTTAAGCAATTAAAATAGATTTTATTGGACTTAACGAATTCCCTCCGACTCTGCACATCCATACTCAAAAAGTCTGAACATTGAGGACGTCCATGCGGTGAGTTACACTTTGGACAAGAATTGGAAGAAGAAACTTGCATGCTTTTAATGACTGGGTTTCTTGAGCTACCACTTTCACGAAGATTAGCCTTGCAGCTGTCTAATGCTTCGCAACGACGCTCAAGGAAATCTAAAAACTGATCGATTGTCGGTGCCTCTTCCAAAACACTGTCCCCACACCATGCTTATCGCGTTGTAGGGTCTAGTTTATTTTTTTAAATATAAATAAGCCATGGATCCCTATTTAAGGAATTAATTGAGGTTAATCCTCTGACGATTTCATCAGCTCTGTCTGATAGATTACGAAGGAGCTCAATGTTTGAATTATCTGCAGGTGGTAAATCCATAAAAGCTTCAATGTAACTATTTATAACACATCGGCGCCTATCATACCTCTTTTCTAACCTACTCCATGCCTGGTCGTTAGTAGCGTCGCACATAGGTAAATGATTAAGGAGATTTAATGCTTCATCCCGAAGGCACGATTTAAGAAAATGAAATTTTTGCATCGGAGTAAGAGTCGTTTTATTATGCACTGCGCCTGTAAACATGTCTTTAAATGCTGGCTATTCGCAATACTTCCCCGAAAAAGGTTCAATACGGATCTTAGGGAGAAAAAAATCTGTGTTCGTTTCAGAAGAGTTAGATTTGGCGAGGGTTTTAATAATAACTTTTTGCTGTTCAGCTAATTCCCCTATAAGGTCTTTGTTTTTCTGGACGGCTTCGCGTTCTCGAATGGCGGATTGTAACACCGATTTAACCAAAAGACATTTTGCTTCAAATTCTTTGAAATCCGGAATAGGGTCGGAGTACCCTTCAACCTCGACAAAGTCATATATTCTTTCATTAAACTCACACCACAGTTCACATGCTTTATTGAACCGCACTTTCAGATCGTCAATAGTTGTTTTCTCATTAAAATGTTTCGAAGACGTGGCTAATTTCGTGAGCGATCCTTTAAGGTGTCCACGTGTAAAACGCAGCGAAGAAAAAGCCAAGTTAGTGTTCATTTTGTATCGAAATTTGTACCGAATTCCACGAAACTACGAGAAAGTTTTAAGAATATTGTACAGCTATACGGAATAACGAATATGGATATGTTCGTCCATACATACATATATATACGTATTTCAATAAAAATTTATTCCCACTGAATTTGCGAAAACTATCAACCGCGAAGGGACCAAAGATAGTTCAATCCGGCTCGAAGGACCAAAAATATGTTTTATAATTATTCAATAACGAACCAAATGAAGAAAAACGCAAATCCAAGTGAACGATAGTATCACTCAGTTACAGCCATCAACTTTCACGTAATTCACGCACATTTACAAATTTTAGGATTGTTCTCAATTAACAGAGAGCGAAAAGAGATCATTTAAGCCATGTAACGATTGCATGAGTGGGCTGATGAGTGCTGCTGTGTGATATATAATTCAACTCAACTGTACATGTATCGAATGATCAATACAAAATTTATAATTAATTTGATATCGCGAGCATATTATTCGATACATGTACAGTGAGTTACAACATAATGTCATGTACATTTTAAGTTACAATGCAAATTAAAATTAAATTGAATAATTAATTTTTACAACAAAATGATATTGAAACTATATTCGTAAACAATCGTTAGAATTCGATTTTTTAAACCTTTTATGTATAGTATTTTTAAAATATTCTAATTTCATTAATCTTTTGTTGTACGAGTATCAAGCAGGCTGAGAATTTACTTTTTGGGTATTATACGTACCTAACATGTTAAATGCTCTGAACTTTTCCGATACATTTTTGCAAAGAAATTCATTTGACAAATTAATGTTGTTAAAACAATTATTCATGCAGGAAATATTATAGACATCAGATTTGTAAAAATTAATTCAATAACTGAATTTACAAAAATTGTTAAAATTACAAGTTTTAATAAAAATATTTATTTCATTATGGTGAACAGAGCTTGATAATGAAGAACTAAGATAAAGACTAAGTCTTCGATTTAGAATTATTTAGAATTTACAATAGGGAATTGCTGAATATGTAGTTAATTTGATTCAAATTATCGGACAATAAGAAATCAATTAATCAAATTTCAATATCAGAAGATAATTCAATTGACAGTAACTTAGTATTATTAAAAAAAAAAACATCACCACAATTAAAATCTCCAATTGCAGCAATATTACACAGGGTGTTCCATAATACGTCAAGGATAATCTGAAAAAGATTTTTGAGTATATTCTAAGAAAAAAAAAACGTTCTACAGTAAGGGTATATCTCCAATATTGACATCATTTATCGAGGATTTAAGAAAAGGCTTACGTTGGTTTACCCTGGCCCATGTTAACAGAAATTGCTTACTTTAGTTAATAATAATGGTAGGAATTCGCTTAGAATTTAATTTTAAAAAAAATACTAGCCTTTGTAGTTACAAAGTTTAAATAAAATTGATATCTTGTTTAAGTCTTCTGGTATACGATTTATAAGCCTGTTTCATTTTTCTTACCCATGCTAATTTTAAATTTTGAGCTCCCTTTTCTCTAGAAAATGCATAATAAATATACAATCTTACTATTCTTTTCTTATGAGCGTAAACATTTAAAAAAAAATCATCAACAAGTCTGCAGAAAAACTCATAAATCTTATGATACTTGGTAGAACCTGCAACTGCTAAAATAAAAAAAGGGTATTTTTTACTTTGAGCTGTAAGCTTAGATAAATTTTAACTTGTTTCCAAATACACCTGTCCACATATTGGCACTAAATCTGTGTTGAAATGATTTATGTCTCCTTGAATGTGGATTGTCCGCAGCTCATGTATGAAGATTATGAAAATCTGATCCCCTCTCTTGTAAATTAAGATTCGTCCGTCCAAAGAATTCTGCTAATAAACTCATTGTCATCCAAGCTCCGCTCCAGCAACCAGTTAGAAAACTCAAGTCTTTTTTCCAAATCCTCGGGAAGCAGTTCTTGCACAGGTGTTTGGTGGTATGGATAAAAGTTTTCTCCATGCAGTACATTAGAAATTTTATGTCCGAAAACACAGAATTGCAAAGGTAAGCGTCTGATGCTGATTGATGAATCTATTGTAACAAATTCCAGTAATCTTTCATCAGCCGAAATTGTTCTTACTTATGAGGTTCCCGAGTTAGGTCGTGCATTTGAAACTGATCCTGTTTATGGAAGCCTTCAATACGTATTGTATTTCCAAATACTCCTTTACCAGAAGAGTTCATGGTATCTTTATCGCGCTGTAGTTGAACTTTCATTGCACAACCCATAAACGTAAATAATGTCTGCATATTCTTGATTTGTAAATTCAGACATTTCAAAAAGCATTTCTAAGCAACTATATCCTTTCGTAAAAAATAAAACTGATGAATTTATTTCTTTTTACTAATCTTTTATACTATTTTTGTTTGGTAAATTCGCCAAATAGGCCTTCATATCCCAAACCTAACTCTTTGTGAGAACTTTTAAGGAACAGGGTAAAGAAATGAGGGTTTTGACACGTAGTCAAATAAACGAGCAGCCTTTAAAGCTTTTTAATAGCTATGCAATTTAAAAAAAAATCATTGGGAAATTATTAATTCTTTTAAAACCACTCTTTTGGTCAACTGTTGTTAGAAACGTAGGTAAAAAATCATAAATTCCATTTCTTACCTTTTGCCTGTTTTTCCAAGTATCATAAAATCTATGAGTTTTTGTGCAAACTTGTTGATGATTTTTTGTTGTTGCTACTTTCATAAGAGGAAAATAGTAAAACATTATTTTTATTACGCATTTTCTGGAGAAAAGTGACCTCAAAGTCAAAAATTATTGTATATCTGAAGACTCAAACAAAATATCAATTTTATTTAAATGCAGTTACAGAGGAATAAAGCTCTAAACGAAGTTTCTACCATTAGTATTAACATAGCAGTTTCCGTTAACATGGGCCAGGGTACACCAACGTAAGCATTTTCATAAAACCTCGATATATGATGTTAACATCGGAGATACACCATTACTGTAGAACGATCTTTTTTCTTAGAATGAACCCGAAAATCATTTCCCAAATTATCCTTGACGAATTATGTATATGTATATTCAATAAGAAAACTGTGGCAGGGCGGCAACTCTATCAATATTCTCGGTATGCTTGTTGTAAATGAATAATTGACTGCTAGGCGGAAGGTATAGAAGCATACCTACGCCGACAAAATCTACCCGAACACTCTTGATAAATATGCAGCTGATTATTAACACAGACATTAATTTCCATTTCAACAGCTCCAGAGCGCTTTGCAGCAAGAAAAACACCACCTCCACAAGACTTTGTAATTATTATTATTATTATTTCTAGGGATCTTTACAAATGAATTTGTAAAGTCCGGAATTTTCACGCCGGGGTACTATGCCCATGTGGCGCTAGTCAACAGCACGCGGTGTACCGAGTTCCCATGTGGTCCCCCATCTAGGTACTTACCGCGCCCACACTTGACTCTGTAGCCCAGAGGTTAGCGGCGTCAGTTATCAAATCGTGGGACTTTGTAATGGCTTCTGGCTGTATTGAAGAGTTTCCTCGCCTCTTTTCGTGTGCACTGTAGGTCCGTACTCCACCAAACATGGGGAATTCTTCGATTTCTTGATCTTCATGGAACATGTTTTGTTAAACGCCTGTATGAAGATCATCCCTATTGCCATTCATTATTTCTCTTATTATCTAATTTATATCCATTTTTGATAGTTTCAATTATCTTGTTAGAGATTGTACATCAATTTCTTATCGTTTGATTATGATATTAAATTACATTTTGATTCTCTCCGATGATCTATTTGAACTCAAGTAATTGTGCGAATTCCGCTCGTACGATGGTACAGTTGGTTCTCGCTCACTTGGATCTTAGTCACCGAGGTAACAAGACGTACATATGTACAACTGGTATTCAATTTTAAGTCGAATAAACGAATTGTACATATCGTACAATTTGTTCTTTCTTTTTTCCTTTCGTTTCGTTCGCTCATTCGCTTTAATCTTCAACATAAGTTTGTGGTCCTTCGCTATGCCGAATAATTTCGGTTTATTCAATAGACAAGTGAAAATCTTCAATCCACTTAATTTCCCTTTCTACTAAGTACCTATTGTACTTGAGACTTTAAGAACAATCACAGCCTAATTTCTATTTCGAGCAGAATGAATGCATTCAATTAAAAATTGGTAATTTAAAAGGTATAGTGACTCGGTCGGTAAATTTCAATTAAAGATACTTCAGGACGCGTGGACAGGTCTGAAGAAGCCTCAGTATAAGTTATTTGATTTTATAGATGATCATAATTACGGTGATTCAGGTGAGGATATATGTGAGTATGGATTAAGGTATTTTCTGTTACAAACAAAATTACCCGGTTATTCGTGCGCGGTTGGTTTCCTTGGAGCCTGAACATAAAAATAGGATCCACTCGCAGAATTGCTTGTAAGTTAACAACCATCTTTTTTAGAGACATTAACATATCTAACGCTCCCCAATCGCCTTCGGATTCGTTACCACCAGTTCAGTTTCCTATGTTCTCCAGTGACTAAAAAGGATTTCCGGGATCCATAGATCGAAAACCGAATTTAATGTCAACTCAGAAATTTCGCTATTTGAAATCGTTTCTTCATTTGACACTGTAGATAGAACTATAAGAGCTCTTAGCGCATTAAAGGCAAATAGTAGTGATCCCTGTTGAATTTATCTATTGCTTTTAAAACTCGATCAGGACAGCGTGGAAGTATAGGCCCAAGAATTTGGATTTCAAGTTAATTGTACGATCCAAGAGTTACTTAGTTTTTTGCAACGTCGCTATGATACATTAGAAGCATTTTAATCGCTCAACCGATCTCGCGGTAAAAATCCATCAACAAATCGAGCCCATGTGGCTGAAGTATCTCACCACACAACACACTTTGTTTTGATTGCCTTAGAGCTGGACATGCATCGAATAAATGTAAATCCACATTCCGATGTCGCGCGTGCAAGTCCCGACACCATTCGCCTGTACACTCGGAGAAACCGATGAATATTTCAAGTTCATGTGACGTCACAAATCCAGTGGAATCTGCATGTGAATCTATTATACTTCCACTAGCATCGTAAATCATCATGCCCAGCCTTAACAGTTTCGTAGTCATCCGACAGTTCTGATTTGATGGCTAAAGTTAAAGACAACCAGGGACATTTCGTTGATTGGCGTGTGCTGCTGGACTCCGGCTCTGAAAATTCATTTGTCATTGAATCATTTGGGCAAGTGCTAGGTCTACCGATAACTCGTGCTCGTATTCCAGTATTTAGATTATCTGCAACAAATGCAAGACACACTAGAGGTTGTGTATCTCTTAAATTATATTTGCCATTTAATTCAACTTGTCTTCCCGCCGACGCGTTTATTCTACACAAATTAACTTCAAATTTATCTCTTCGTTCGTCCGATACAACCTCTTACAAACACCTTCATGATCTAGAAGGGTCCGCTTACCTTCATTTGATACATTTCATCCAGCTGACTTTTGTTAGGAGCAGATAAGCTTTGAAATATTTTTAACGTTATCTTGACTGCATTCAACATTATGTTGTTTACCTACCTATTAAAACTTCAATTCCATCATTCGGTGAAACTCTGCAGGCAGCAGTGTATCGCTTACGTTATATTTAATGCCGGTTTGCATTACACAAACCTTTTTCAAATGTGTTCGAATTTCCTCGACATGGGACATGTGAAACGTATTCTCCCCAATGTGCTAAAGGATACTTCGCCTCACCAATTCTATCTTCTCCGTCATGCCGTTCTCAAAATGGATAGCTCCACAATGAAATTGCATGTTTTTTTTTCGACGGATCTACGTTGGATTCCTTCGGTAATTTGCTCAATGACGAGTAGTTAATTGGGCCTCTCATTTAGAGAGAACTTCCCGTCGTTCTCCTGAGATTTCTGCAACAGCGATATGTTTTCTGTACTGATGTGATCAAAATATTTCATCAGATTTGGGTTGACGATGAACATACTAATTTTAAACGGATAGTTTGGCGTGAAAACCCAGAAGTTGAAATTCAACATTTTTGGCTTTGTATTGTCACATACGGTACAGCTGTACCATATTCCTATCGACCCACATCTTACACCAACTCGCTGAATGTCCGATTGGATCTCGGGTTCTTCGATGCATATATATGTTGAACACGTAATGAAAGCAAGTGATTCAGTCGAATGCCTTTTAGAAATCAAGTCAAAATTGGTTACTTGGAATGATAGCTCTATCGGTCGTATCAATCAAATCAATGTTTCAGGAGCTCTCGAAAACAAAGCTAAAGTTGAGCTGGGATAATCCCTTGCCATAGACTGTACTGAAAAGTGGTCTCAATACAGGAAAGAACTATCTAATTTCGAAAGAATTCTGGTCGCTGGCAATGCGTTTTCTTCCTCAACCAATATCCAACTGTACGATTTGTCAGATGCATCGTCGTAGCTGTTGTCTATTCTCACAGTAAACTTGAATCAGGCTCATTTATTACCGCCATAATCGCTGCAAAAACGAAAGTAGCTCCCTAGAAACACGTATCAATTCCACGTCTCAATCTGTGCTGTGCTCTATTTCTTTCTCAATCATCATTGACTTTCAATATTGCAAAAACATTCACTTGAACGGACTCAGACGTAGTCTTGCACTAGTAATCTTCACCTGCTGGTCACGACGGCAAATCGTTGCGGTGAAATTCTGGAGTCGGTTCCTCGTATCGCTTGACATCATATCACATCGGAAGCAAACCCAGCGGATTGAGGGTCGCGCTGTATACCGCCTACAGAACTTGTCAAACATGGCTTTGGTGGAATTGGACATTGGCCCAAATCTAAGTTCACCTCGAAAGCGATTTTAGAAACCACATCCAAAACATGTTCTTTTTACTATCAAAAAAAAAAGTGATTCATTTCTTCCATTATTCGAAAAAATCTCTTCGTGGTATTGGTTAGAAACAACGATTGTTTGTTGTCATCACCGCGTTCTTAATATTAGCCTGGACGAACTCCAGCATGCAAGGACGCTTATTCTTAAGCATATCGAAGAAAATTCATTGAAAACTTCTACAATGCGGAATTCAAAGGCACCGATGGACTTCTTTGCGTTGTTGGACGTTTAAAACACGCAATATATCATATAAATCATATAATATATACAATATCAAACATACAATAATACTAATATTTCTTATCTTATAGTTAAGGTTATCCATTTAAATAATCTTCACACAGAGGTGTCTGAGATATTCGCGATAGTCCGCCAACGGTACTAGATACTTAGAAGTCGCAATCTCATCCGCAAGGTTGTACCACAATGTAAGGTGTGTTTAATGCACCAACGTTTACGAAGTTGGTAGGAGTCTTACCAGCTAAACGAATTCATCCAACTCATTTTGGAAGCATCTGCAAAATATGGTACAAGGTTTCTGGTGGTGCTGGCATATGGAATACTTCACAACGATTCAATAACGCAAGAAATGGCAATAACAACAGACAAACCCTTCGCCTGGTTACTTGGCTGTGATTAAGGAACCCAATTTTCCTACTATACAATGGGTTCAGGGAAGAATAATCTCTATGACACCGGGCGGAAATGATATAGTTCGAGTAGCAAGAGTAAAAACTGCAGGGGTGCATTCATTCGAGCTACATATGAATAACAAAGTAAACAATACTTCCTAAGTTCTGTTTCAGGAGCGCGGAATGTTCCGGACTCACGTCATTTATTTTCATTTGTTTATTTGATTATATTCTTTTCATTTATTTCATTTATCTATGGAAATTTATTTACTTAACTTCATTTGTTAAAATTCATTAATCTATTGTGATTCTTTGTTACTCTTATTGTCTGTTCGCGTACTGTCCAAAACTACGAAAAATAGTCCTAAGACCGTTCGCGTACTCATATTTTTCGTAGTTTCTCGCAGAAGAGAGCGAACTGAGAGAGCAATTCATTTCCCCTCTTTTGAATATGTTAGTCCAAGAAATTCGTTTGGGCAAATTTGTAAAAACTGTCAAACTGTCTTTTTTTTTTAATTTGAAACTGTCATTGGGTTTGTTTTTATTTCGAAATGGAAATTGTTTTTTACCTTGTTTTGCCAAAAGCGATGGCAGCCTACTAATCTTAATGTTTATGTATTGTATTTTCAAAATTAGCGGATTGCACAATTAAGAGCAATTTTACAAGTACATATTTCAAGATAAATTGAGGATATAAAATCCTAAAGTCAATAACAAAAAAAAAAAAAAACTAGAAGTAAAAATATAATATAAAATAATATATAAAATATAAAAAGTTTTTCTTTTTATATTTTTATTTAGAAAATTATACAAATTAGTTAAATTTTTCAAATATCAATCATATATTGAATAAACTTATCTAATCACTTTTTGTTGATTGTTTGTCCCCCGTCTACCTCACAGATTTTTGTTAAAGGGTGAGTACCCAAAATGTCTTGCTTCTACCACGCCTAACAGCGTGAACAAAAAGAAGCGGCTATTTTCTAAGTATTTGCGAGAACTAAAGTAACAGTCCTGGAAGATTTAAAGATTTAGGAAATTGCAACTTAAAGTATAAATAATTAGATGTCTGATAGGTTATGTTGTATTGTTGTAGCGAACACCCTAAGATTGACCGTCTGAACGTAGAGATATGATCAAACTTTCATAAATAGAAAACATATCTAACCATAGCGTTGAAAGCAAGTTCTAATTTTCGAAATGATAGTGAATCAAGAGAACTATACACTATACAGCAGTAGCTTATTTGCGGTACTAGTACAGCTTTTACCAGGTTTAGCCTATGTTTAAACACTTTCTCGGCCGCGACTTTTGGATTGGGATTCTCTGGGGTGCGAGCAATGGGGTCTATATACTTGAAGAAGTCGTAGGTGCGCTGCTAACGTTCACACACAAATTGCCCTTTCTTCTTACTAAGCCTTTTTATCGCCAACTTGCTATTCGCAATTTTATTCGGAACTAATTTTATTTTTTATAATTAGCGTGCGCTCAATGGATTTGTGATCGGGTAAAATGTTTGTACGCATCGCTGAAACTTAGGGAGGAAGAAAATAAAAATTACCGATGTACATTGCTCTTAAATGTTTGTAAGTTATAATGACTAGCAAATAGACAGCTCGGTAGGGCAGTCCAAAAACGAGTTGTACGGCGTTCCTAATTGATGAGCATTCATAGCGATACGGGTGTTACCGTTGAAGGTTTGAAGGGATTAAATGCTAGTGGCGATTTCAATGGAGCACTGGTGGTGGAAATAATATAAACGATAAAACAAAGGAGACTTACGTAGGTGTTCGAAGGTGTCAACTAACTGACTGATATTTGTATCACCTATGAATCTTATCGCACAGGTTTGAATACTATCTAGCAGTTGCAGAGATGTTCTGGGGGCACTTGACCAGATGTGGGGTCGCCGTGGTGTAGTGGTACTAACAATCGCTTCTCACTCGGAGGGTCCAGGTTCGAATTCTGCCCATGTCAAGTCAGTTTTTCATTTGTGTAATTGGAACTCAGACAGAAAAATTCTGCGTGTGAGGGCATAACTCTGACACTTAGATTTGGCTGTTGTAGAGTTTCAAGCACAGAAAAAAATACTGTGAATTATACCTCGAATCACTCTGAGTGAAGAAAAAACTCTCCGTCCTATTCGGACTCCCACCCCGGAGAGCGAATATCGAAACCAAACACACCTGAGCTTCAAACCACTACAAAACAATTTTCCTTCCTCTTCCTCCTACATTTCCACCCGGGCCCTGGCAACAGTAAAAGCGTATCTAACCCCTTCGGCGCGCGTAAATTATAAAAAAAAAAGTGTGGACATTGTACTCCAATTTCTAATCCATTGAAGAAGAGAGTCGTCGATCCCAAGTGCACGCATTTTCGACAAAAGAGCCTGATGCCAAACTCTGTCAAATGTCTTAGAAATGTCAAGTGCAACTAAAGGGTCCGCCATCTAACGTTTTTTTTTTTAACTAGTGCTTATGTCGTGAATGGTAACACTTAGCTCATGTCTGATTTGACATATAATTAGTTTTATCCTTCCGGTTAATAATGGAAAATAATTTCATTCAAATGGCTGCCTCGGCTGGCCATGCAGTAGCCTACACGATCGGTCGAATTTTTAATCACATTATCGATTGTGTGCAGCTGTATTTCACCAATGGCTTCACGAATATTGTGCTTTAAAGCGTCAATTGTCTCTGGCTTGTCGGCGTAACACTTATCGGCACCCCACAAATAATAGTCCAACGGTGTCAAATCGCAGCTACTAGGTGGCCAAACGACATCAGCTCTGCGGCTGATAATGCGATTTTCAAAAACAGGGTGCAAAACATCGAGTGTAGCTTCGGCTGTGTGGCACGTAGCGCCGTCCTGTTGAAACCAAATGTTGCCAATATCCTCCTTTTCAATTTTTGTGAACAAAAATTCATTCAACATGGCCCGATAACAATCGCCATTGACTGTAACGGCAACTCCTTGCTCATTTTCGAAGAAAAATGGACAATTATGCCTCTGGACCAAAATCCGCACCAAACAGTGACTCGTTTTGGGTGTATCGGCTTTTCAATGTATGCGTGCGGGTTTTCTGTGCCCCAAATGCGACAATTTTGCTTGTTTACATACCCGCCAAGATCAAAATGAGCTTCATTTGAAAAGATGATTTTTTTGGCAAAATCGGCATCTTCTCTAATTCGATCGCAGGCCCACGTTCCCAGCATTGTTCAAGCGTATACACAACCATATTCGTTTAGCGGAATGATAAAACTAATTACCTGTCAAATCAGACATGAGCTAGGTGTTACCATTCACGAAATAAGCACTAGTTGAAAAAAAAAACGTTAGATGGCCGACCCTATATCTTGCTTTCGTCAAATTGATGTATGCTTTGGTTCAACTTTTCGGTGAGACATACCATCAAATGACAATTGAACCTGCCGGTCATTGAGAAGTTATCGCGTTTCGAGATACATATTTCATGAGCTGACGGCTTATCAGCATTTCCATGACCTTAGAAAAAGAGACGTAAGTCCAAGTGGTCTGTAGGAGAAGAGAGAAGAAGATTCGCCTTTTTTGGAACGGAACAGCTTTACAAATGCTGTTTTCTATTAGAATCCTAAAGAGTAGGATTGATGAAAAAGCTTACGCAGCGGTTTTGCCAGCGTGGAAGAACACCTCTTCAGAAGAAGAGGAGATATACCATCTGGACCAGCCGGTTTGTGAATGTTAAGGTCTTTAAGAACTCTTGCTACTACACGAGTGCGAAAGTGTATTCGTGTAGGTTTTGACGAACGATGAAAAATTTTTACTACCATTGCTAAATTGTGATATTTTTTGCCTTAGTTTTTGGTCGTATTGGAATTTGACACGTTTAAGTAAGGTGTTGCAGTCATTCCTGGCTCGTTTGAACTTTATTCGGTTTTTTCTGTGAGATTGGTCTTGTATCCCAATCTAATTGACACCGTTGCAGAAACCTTTGACATAATCAAGGTCTGCGTATTTTTGTTTTGAATAGTCTGATATAGGATTTGTTATGGTTAAGCAAGTAGTATAGTTTTTTATGCGCACCTGTGGGGGTCTTTCCGGAGCTGCTAAACTCTTTTCCTTTTAATGGGTGCAGGAAAAAAATATATTAGTTGCATTGCGCAATCGCAGTAAGATATCGTATTATATATAGATATGACATATAGATGATTAAATTGACTTAACAAACTTTTCCTGAATTTCATCCAGGTTATTTTTTCCAATAGACGGGATTTTTGACATTGGTATTCATTCTGAAAGCAATATTTATTAGTTAATACCTAGACCAACGGTACGGCATTTTGAGCATGGCTCAAAAAATATATACATAAATTGACATTTAAGTGAATGAATCACTTCAAAAGTGGTTTATTGATTTTTTTTTAAATTAAAGGTACGACCAGGGGCTTTTATTGATCGTGTTATGACTGCTTTTAGTCTAGCTGCGAGATTGAAAGTCTCAGCTGCAACCATTACTCGATTGGAAAGGTAAAAATCCGGAAAGATAGGTACCCCTTCTCTTAACACTGACAAAAATGCTACAACGTCTTGGACCAACAGACACCGTGTGGATCATTTTTTTCCATCGAGTCATTATTGCGATGAATAGTGTACTATGTAAGAAAACTGGAAGAGGTCAGGGGAATGGCTATACGTGAGTGAGCCTCACAGGTAACTTGGCAAATTCACAGCAGAGTCATACTTTTGAGAAATAAGCGTAATGCATAGCAAATTCAATTCCGACAAAAACAGCCGTTAATGACAGCATCACAGTTAACACTCCTGAAGCTTGCACTCATGGGATATAAAGTTTTTAGTGAGCGCTCACAGCGAGACGGGTGTTACCCATACAAAAAGCTTTAGATGGAAATCAAGTAGATATAACGTGTCCCTGCGGCGTACCTGAATTTATTTTAAGGATATCCGACTTGAAATCATCGTTCGTGAAGGTAGTTGTTACTACATTGAAGAATAGATTCGTAGGACCCAAATGCAGGCATTTTCGAATAAATTTCGACCCCGAAATTTGTCAAATCCCTTGAAAATATCAAGTGCAACAATCTTGCTTTCGCTATCTTGGAGATAACGATTAGCGATTTAAAGATAATCATTTATCATTATTCAATGATTTTAGAAAGAAAGGAACGTCAGTGCAAAAAAACAACATTTTCCTTTGTTGGGGATGAACTGGACACATTCTATTTCCATCTGAAACGAGTCCTTTAATAAAGGATTGGTGAAAAAACACATCTTCAGACATACCACCTAATTGTGTTTATATTTTTTTATTAAGATCTTTAAATTCTCTTGCTACTACACGAATGCGAAAGCCGCGGCATACACATAGTGCCTAGTTAAAATTTCTTAAGAAACGGTTAAGTTATTTTTTTAATCGCTGCAATAGTTTTTTCGTATTGCTATACAGTTCTTTTATGTTTTTTTCTTCTATGGTGATATGACATAGTGGTCCGACGAGCTAAGAGTGGATAATATATCATCAATGTATTTATCAGGGTAAGAAGTCAAAAACAAGTTCTGGTTCGATAATTCCTCTGCGATAAGTTCGGATATTAGAAAGACTTCGAGGTATCTCTCTGAGATAACATACCACCTTGATCAAAAACCCGGAATAACCACCATGTGGCGCTCCCATTATTCCGATTTGAGTTCTGTTTATTTTTGTCAAGTTGGTAAATCTGTTGTTGACATTCCCTCTAAATATTAGCGTCATAGCTTGACATTTGCAAAAGTTACGTAGCCAAGAGTACATCTATCTCTGTGTGTGTTGGCGATTTTTTACAATTTTAGAAATGGACTTAAATTTGCAACAACGAACTTGTATTAAATTTTGCGTAAAAAACGGGTTTAATGGTGCGCGAACGTTGGAAATATTGGAAAAGTGTTTCGGCAACGATTCTCTAAAGTAAACGGTCGTTTACCAGTGGAACGAGCGGTTCAAAAGTGTTCGTGAGTCAATTGAAGATGATGAGTGCAGTGTCAGACCATCGACATCGAAAACCGGCGAAAACATTAATGGAGTAAAAGAAATGTTGGTCAATAACCGCAAATTAACCATCAAAGAGATAACGGAGGACTTGAATATTGCCTATGGATCCGCCCAAGACATTTTGGTTAATGGTTTGGGTTTCCGTCGTGTAGCAGCAAAGTTGGTGCCAAAAGACCTCAATTTCATGCAAAAAAGAGACAGCGTTGACGTCGTAAAAGAGAACATGATTAGCGAGGCTGAATCCGATCCCACATTCATCAAAAGGATCATTACTGGAGACGAGACGTGGGTTTTTGAGTACGACACGCAATCCAGACATCAGGCAAGTGAATGGTTAGTCAAAAAAGAAGGCAATGCTCACGGTGTTCATGTATTACAACGGTGTAGTGCATCATTTTTGCCAGAGGGCCAGACAGTAAACAAAGAGTATTATTTGGGCGTTATGAGACGTTTGCGTGAAGCAATTCGCACAAAAGAGACCACAATTGTGGGCAGAAAACTCGTGGATTTTGCACCATGATAACGCACCGTCTCACAGTGCCATCCTTATTCGTAATTTTTTGACGAAAAATGCAACAAATACCATCCAACAGCCACCGAATCCACCTGATTTGGCTCCCTGTGACTTTTTTCTGTTCAATCGAGTTAAAAAACCACTATGGGGAACGCGTTTCAGCAGCCGAGAGGAATTAATGGAAAAATCGCAGGAAGCACTGACGGACATATCGAAAACCGAATATAAAAAGTGTATTGCAGTCGATAGGAATTACTTTGAATAGATTTAGATAAATAAACTTGTATTTTTAATTTTTTGAATAAATTCCGGAAACTTTTTGATCACGGTGGTACTCGTATAATAAGTTTATTCAACGAATGCGATTCACGGGCTGTAAAGAGATCATTTTCAACAATCGCTGGAATATTTGCGGGGACTGAAGTAAAAGTGAAGGATATTGGTTTTAAATCAACAAGGAGTGCACGTACCTTGGAGTTAAACTAAATCCAACAAACAATATCTCATTGCAGATTTGGTTAAAAATAACAATAACAAATCATTGTTGCTTCGGTACTTGTTCAAATATCAATATATGTGCCCTATTGTTCCTTAAATCTGCCATTATTTAGTGCCTTCTTGGTGCTACATAAGAAAAACTGTGGAATACTGAGCATAACATACTGAATATAAAAAAAACACATTTGCGATAAGCACAAATAATACAAAATATATAATCAAGATATACCATTATATACCAGTGGTCCGGAAAGATAAAATGCCACTGACTACATTGATTTTGGTATGTAAAGCGGCAGGACGAGGTCTTATGCTACAATACTTTCAGTTTTAACGTTTAAGAAGAAAAGAAGAACCGACCAACATTTTCATTGAAAGATCTCATTTTGTCGAACTAACAACAATACATTGAGGTATACAATTTATGGAAAGTGAAGTGTAAAGAAGACATTACCAGTTGAAAGGTGGGAATTAACTTAACTCTCTAAAATAAGAATATATCATCCTAAAATGAGTTTTATGCCGCATGATGAAAAAAACATTTTTATAACCCAAAATAAGTAATACTGTTAAATAATGTGCGCGTGAAAGCAGGCTAAACGTTAGAGAATAAATGCCAATCTACTATTATATTACCAACTATACGGGGAAAGATGACCTTTTTTTTCAAATTTATTTTAAATCTGGACCATATTGTTTGCGATCGACACATTCCTGCACACGAGTACGTATGTATGTATATACCACATATTTATTTATGAATACGTCCAGTTATACCTTAAAATCAACATTCTATTCAAAAAGAAAACAACCTGATTTTCAGTTAAGGAAGGAAATTTCACCAACCAGTTGATAAATGACAATTCAGTTAAAAAAAACGTACTGAATCGTGACAAGTGAAAAATTATATACAAGATGGGATGGAGGTGGACAGAAATCCGTTATAACTTAAAAACTCACCCTCTTGCCATTTGACTTCTTCTTTACTTCGACCCAATAAATCAACTTATAAATAAATCCTCTTAAATAAAGATTCATATGTCAATATACAATAATTTATGATACATATTTACTTACACATAAATATGGAAACATATGTACATAATACTCCTATAGGTATATATTTGTACCTACTTGTAAACTAATTATTTTTAATTTAAAAGAAATAAAGCAAAACAAAAGGGATATTTGTTTTTCCTTAGTGCTCAGTTAATTATTGAACAATAACTACCCATTTATGAATTCGATTTAACGTATCCTCAATGTATTACCTGTAGGAGTGCATGTATGATATTCGTGCTTATTTGGCATAACAAACCATCGATAATCGTTGTTGTTAAAAGCAACCGTTTCTTGTTCAACTAAGTGACGGTAATATATTCTGACGTATAAAATTGTTCTGACATTAGTAGCAGCAAATGTGTAACTAATTCAATGCCATGCAAAAATTCACCAAACTTAGAAATATAATACAAAATGATTTTCATCATCCTAGGTATGTGAATTATTTTTGACGTAGCAATAAACAATATTCTTCATAACAAAAAATTATATCGTAATACCTTAAAACTAAAACCTACCCTTGCTTAGAAAAATACAAAGAAATATTAATACTTCGTTCCTAATAACCGAAGTTTATTGCCTGATTCTTTGGCGCTTGGTGCTTGACGACGAAAGCAGCGGAAAAATAACCCCATACTTCATCAAAAATTCCGTCGGCATATCTTTGAGTCTTCAAAAAAAATATATATATATCAAAAAAGGGGAGGGCACCCATCAAGCGAAAAATATTTTTGCCATCCAGCATATAATTAAGTTTTCAGTTTTGTGACCGGAAAATTTTTGTATGAAACATATTCATGAAATATTATAATTGTTTGTCTATTATAACTGCGAATCTTACCCCCATACCGCTTGAGTGCGACGACACTATCAAACCCCTTAAAAACAACACATTTTATATTAGTACTTTTCTAATAAGGGGAAATGAAATTAATTTACTACCCTTCTTTCTGTATAGACAGGGGAACTTCCTATAAACCTACCCAAAAATTGCCTGTCAACCCTTGCTTTCAAATTTAACCCTGATCTGTGAAATTGAAAAAAATAGGCCAAAGCAACAAGTAACATATGTTTGAATTGCTTCTGAGAACCTCTTAGGGGGGTATTGTCTCAAACTCAAATGCTCACTTAATTTCTTGGGCGCCATTGAAAGTGCTTTCGGACATCCGAGTTCTTTTAACTGTTGCTGGCACTTGTTTCTCCTGTTGCTTAATTTTATAATGCGCATGCCTTTGTAAGCAAAGTACTCCCTTTCCATTTTTATATCTTTCAAAAGGTTTTTTTTTCTTGTTTTTATTTTTTGTCGTTTCATATGGCAGACATATCGATAAGACCGCGATAGCGTAAGCAGGATTTCCCTTGGGTACAACCCACTGTGCGTGTATGCGTTGGAGATATACCGCACCCAAGTTGCCACCGCTACCACTGAGAGGAAGTTGGGTAAAGAGCGAGTGAGCGCGTTTCGCAACTTTTCGATTATTAACAGGCACATTGACTCATCGCATTGGGGACCCGGCAGTTATAGCTTCATACACTGACATTGCCAGTCGGAAGTTGACTTTCATTGTGAATACTTCTTAACAAACTTAAACGGTGATTATACTCCCAAAAACAACTTGTTCCAATTTATTTTTCTCTTCAAGTGAAATTGAACCACCGAAGCGCTAAAGCTTTCTAAATTAGCACACGTTTCGAATTCTGAAAATTATATCCGAGTGACTCCGCCATTCAACCTCTCTCAATTAATCAAATTGAATGTAGTGACACAAAAATGACAGACAGGACTTTCCCTTTTTATAAGGGTGATTTAGTTGGCATTTCACCAGCCTGCAGCATCGTGTGTCGTCTGCAGTCGCTTTTACCAATCCGTTTCAAATCGGAGCTACCGTATATTTATAATGCCTGCAGTTATTTGTACTTTGAACCGGATCAAAAGGATTTTCATCCAAAAATTTAATTGAAAATTTCTTCGTGAAATGTTAGTGTGAGTGTGCATAGTCAAAGTTCGCATTGGCAACAATACATACATATGTATACTCATCAGTGGCTTTGCATTGTATAGTACCAACATTTTACTCTATTTTTTTCTTCCATTTTTTTTTTCATTTAAATGGGTGTGCTAAACTGCCCTTATATCCGACAAACTGCTGACATATGGAAACGATTTAATCGCCTGCTTTAATAGATAATAACATTGGTAAGTCTAAACTTTGAATGTAACAGCCTTATAAACTCAAAAATAATCGTCAATATTTGCGAATTGTCTGTGCGGTGAAACACACATATGCACGTGCATACATTCATACATACACATATATATATTCTTCTCGCAGCTTCAAGAAAGTACGTTTTAGCGTTGCAAATAAAGTTTGGTGAATAGAAATTGCATTCGTAAACATATGGATGGTGGATGTCATATGACACACTTGGGTATCATCGCTTCAAATAATACACGTGACATTAAAATCGTGTGCCTGGAAAAGGCTAGTATTTACACTTAGTTGCATATCTATTAGAAATAGATATATATAAACATATCAATTTACAGATATTATCATTCTTTTTAATTATTTATATATATCATCATACATTTCAAAAATATTCTATATGAGGAAGATAAAATATAATAGCGTATGTTTCTCCAGTACCTACCGGAATTTAATGTGTAAGGATATAAACACTATCTGAAAGAGAAAAAGTTATAAACGCATAGTGAAATCAGCATTTATACTGTGCACAGAAACATTTATTATGTGCGATCTTTTTATCTGCATTCAATCATATACTATGCAGTTTCCTTTGAAAGTTAGAAATATGTAAGTCCTATACGCCACTTTGTATACTTCATACTTTTTTTTTACCTGATACATACATAATATTGAAACATAAAAGTCTGGCAATTCTGCGCACTGTCAGTCGTTAGCAATAAGAAAGCAATTCTTAGAGAATATTTCCTTCTTGTTTAAATTAACTCTGACACTATACAAATATTGTAAGAACCGATAAGTTGGTTTTCATCAAAATAAAATATGCACATACATGTTTCATACATACAACATTGGCAGAAGAGTTAATTGCTAATTACTGCTATATATGTATCTACGAATACAAAATTTCATATCATAGAAGAAGCCATGTAACAGACTTTTTTTGCAATTCGAAACTACGAGTAGAACATTAAAAATGATTAAACTAAGCAGAAGTATAATGGTGATGCTACCATTCACAACACAATGCAGTTTTAAACAACATTTATTTTCTTTTTAATTAGCCTCTGTTAAATATCACTCACAGGTGAGATATTAATCAGATATTAAGTTGCGCCTTATACAACACGTATCTATGTTATTCATATGAATATATGAAAAACAGTTTTCAGAACATATGTTATGAAAATTTATAAGTCTATGTATGTTCATGTGCAATATTCTATTACCAAATTTGTCTAATGTTATTCATCTATAGCTGAGATTAGTGCAAAAAATCAGATGTCTCCCCTCTAATGGAAATGATTGAATTCAAATCATTTTAAAACGACTATGTATAGAAAATGTTTTAAAATTTAACAGTATTGGTAAACACTGTTTTATTATACGAATATAGGCCTCTTTCCCATAAATTTGCTTGCTTTTATTCCAATATTTATTCTAAGCTCTGCAAATAGCATCTTGCTTTGATTTCAAAGAAAAATTTACTTTCAGAACAATCTTAATTTCAACAATACGGAAAACAAATATATCATTTTCAACAATATTCAGTAATAAAATAAATGGAAAAAGCTGTTCAAATCATGCATTTAATAAACCAGCATGTAACTAAGCAAATACACGTTAGAATATTGACAATAACGTCTCTTTCCTGTGATCCCGCCGCCCAAAAATATTTACATAAAAATATATATAGAAGTTATCTCACGAACTTGTACCATAATGTGCATTCAGTTGAATTTAATATCATTATTATTTGTTGGTTACCACGCATAACAGTCCTCACAAATAATAGAAATCAAAATACTATTTAAAACCATGTATGTATAATATTAGCATTTTAAAAAGCATTTTTTGCCTATAACTTATTTCTAGTCCTATAGCTTTTTAGTGCCATTTCGGAAAAATAATCATATTTAAGGTCTTCATTTAAATAAATGTTATTATTTAATGTTATTCAAAAAATTCATAGCCATATTTTCAGTTATATGTATTATATTGTTGTATATACATATATTAATTCTTAAATGTGAGTTACCAATAGTATCGCCTTAATCAAAAACCGAGTATAGGTATGCACATTGACGAGTATGTTGGGACAAATTAAACTAGCTTAGACAGAAAACACACATGCATATGTACGAGTTTATACTTATATATACATATGTATACAAATATTACAAAAAATCAAAAGAAAACATTATAAAAGTTACCTGCAACTATACTGCTGAAGAGGCATATTTTATGTTTTGAGACCAATCTAAAATGCAATATAAATTCCGAAATGTTGCACTGATTTTTGATGAGGTATTTTTTATGTTATGTATATTGTATATATGTTATATATATATATACAACGTACATCATCGTGATCATTCAAAAAAAACATTATAAAACTTGTGTCGCTTATCAAATTTCAACACCTACAATATTACTTACCGGAGATATTTATACATACAAGTACATTAAATAAAAAATTTAAATATGGTTTTGCTTTAAAATATAAAAAAATTTGGAAACCAACCACAGTTTAAGAACATTAAAGAAATTTTTTTTTTAAACTGGACAATGTCATTGATTATAAGCAAGTATACATTTTAAATGCATATTCTCTATGAATGCTTAAATGCATATGTATGCAAGTATTTGTTGGTGTACATGTTAGGTTTTTTTAAAAGCACAAAAGGTCCTTTAACACCTTACACAGTGAATTGCTTAAAAAACACATTCTCAGTTGTTTTGCCATATTAGATGAGAAACTTTAAGATTTTGATCTCAAGGAACTTTTTGCGTTTTTCAATCGAGCACGTTAATGAATTTATACATCTAAGGCTCACCAAAGATTGAAGAATGAATTACTTGATTCACGCGAAAACTCTGGAGAAGTATTTTATTTACGAATAAGGGTATTTCTTATATTCGCAAAATATCCGCACTGAAAAATTATTTAATATGGAATTTTGTTTCTGATGCTGCAATATGGAATTGCATGTTGATGAGGTACTTATTTGAATAAAATTCAGTTTCTGTTGATTTGTCATAAACGTATTTTAGGAAAAATATATGCAGACACACTAACAGAGTCGCACTGTTCTGCAACTTAAAAATTCTTCTAGTCTGTCATTTATATTATTTTGAGGTTGCACATTTTTCGATAAACCTAAAATTATAATTATCATGAATTATCTTCGTTCGTGGTATCTGTACAAAATTTTCGTATTCGTACTAATGTGTATTATTTTTTCCACGTTTATTCAGTTTTGTCATATCGATAACTTAATAAACTTTCACCGTCGGTCAGGGTAATAACAATATGTATCTGGAAATAAAATTAATACCACACCGCTCAGTTATCTAATTACAGAAGAAAAAGAGGAACGTCTTAGCAGTTGCGTTTTAATAACCTACTAAGTGACATAAACTTTTATAATATTCAGACTTATCAACTGGTCTGTTCGGAGGTTCGGGCCCTTCATGCTGGGTTCGACTATATCATCTATTCAGATCGGATGTTGCAGGTCAACCCAGAGCCCAAGAGATTGTCATGTAAATACTGAGAACGTACAATTGCGATGTTCCTCTCACAGTATTGTTACCGTCGGAGAGTTGAAGATATTCATGTATTATTGGAAATCAATATTTTATACGAAGGTATTTCATTCAATCGTGGCTATGTCTTCAGATGTTTCTGAGAGCGAATTTTTGCCCAGATTGGTGTTTCATTTGTTGGAGCTGGAGTTGTTTATGTCATAATTTGTCCAATACAATTACACCTCTTGGATTGTGATATATATATTTTTTGTTGCAGTTTACATCACCTGCTAGTTATATGCCTTCACGTAATACTATACTCGTACATATATCGTACAACTTCAGATCTACAAATAATTATCAATATTTGACCTAACGATTTATAAAGTCAGACTATTTTTATGAATGAGTAAAGAATACGCATCCATGCAAAGTCAGGTCCTCATTTTAGCGCGGATGTGACGTATATTAAAATCTTTTGATTAATGATATAGAGTTTTAGTCCTGGTACGCTCGCTGTACGGAAAAATGCATTTTGCTTCCTTCTTGATATTTGCCATAGGCCTGCTTTGAGACCACTGCTATGCTGGTCATAAATATATGTATAATTCAATTCCTTGATCTTGGCCATTGAATCAAGCCTTCATAACTTAATAATACTCGTACATCTTAGCCATTTTTCGGATACAATGAAGATCCTTATTCTTTTCATAATATTTAATGGTTGGTTTTTCTGTACACTTGTATTTTTACAGAAGTAGCAGGAGAGCATTGGAAAACTGTATCAACGAAATTGAAAAAAAAAATCATAAATACAAGATTCCATGTCTTTAATTGGTATAAAGGTTTCAGCACTAGCAGGAGTGCTTAAAGATTAGTGTTTCAATAAATGGCTTTTTATGTTTTTTTGGAATATAAGTTTTTGACGAAATAACTGTAGAAAATGTGACATCCATCACAAGACGAGAAAACCAAGAAAAAATCTTCTCATCATTATCTAAACGTTTGTCTCTGCACACGATCAACTCAGTTATTTTCCAATCTCAGTAATCCTAGTTAAATGTGTTATTTTTTATACGCACTTGTAGGTACTAATATATAAATATTTTAATTTAAGTGGGTGTGGAAGTACTTTTAATTTGGCAAGAGTAGGGGAGATGCAGATTTGAACATTTTTCCTTAATATTTATTTATAATATATGAAACTTTGTATTGATGTATTATATTTAGATCAAATAGATGCAAATAGTATTACCATGTAGCAAAAGCAGCGTTACAATTAGCTATTGTGCCAGCATATGTGTCACAAAGCACTTTAGCGGATAAGGTAATTTTCTATTTGGTTCAAGCCTTAAAAACGATTAAACAGTTCATTTGGGATAAAATATCTTTCTATCTAAATATATTACATATTCCTTAGTCTTCAATTTAGTTTGAATTTTTATAAAGTAGAAACAAACTAACATGTTTCAAATTTGTGCTTTTTAACTGCATAAATAAGCATAATGCAGCTCTGAAAAAAATTAAAGAGCAAAGCTAAGCAAAATGTAAAAAATACAAAAAACCTCTAGTAAAAACAAAACCCTGTTGACATAAGTTCTTTTAAGTTTTATTTTGCAGAAACAGCAAAGTTAATTACTTCTTTTCTTTGGCAATTTTATTCCCAGAAATTGTTTTGTTCAATTTAATGACAACTGTCAAAACCAGTTCTTCTTCTAAATTTTTATATTTATAAGACAGACCAATATAAAACGAAAATTTCCCGGAAAATTTAAATCATATTTGTAAATATAGTTTTTTAGTTTATTTACACATGCATCAAAAATTCGCAATTCTAACGGTAAAAGAACTTCAACCGTCATACATTTGTGCAAATATCACCAGATCCAGATCTATTCTACAATATAAAATATGTTCCTTGCTTAATATGATATACCAACACCTATGCCTCTATAGAATTGCTAAATATGAATAGCTATCCAGGCGTATGTCCTCAGCCGCGACGAAAACTATGCCTCCTTATGTGTGCTTTCTTTTATTTCAACTGTCATAAAAAATGCCAGCAATAGCACTACAGCGAAGTAAATATAGTTTCAAGAGACAAAGGGTAATCAAATAAAATAAATAAAAGTTAAAATACGATAGAAAAAAATTAGTATTCATTAAGTTTGTGTGTTTTTTTTTTCAATTAGCAAACAAAAATTTTTTTACATTTTTGTAAGAGAACAATCATTATTTTACAAATGAAAGCAAGCGAAACTCAGATATGTATGCTACTACGCAAATTCAAATTTCGAAATATTTTTTAAGCTCTTCTATACAAAATTTTAAATGTTAAAATCCTTGTGACGGAGTGATCTTTGACTGAAGTACTTATACATATACGAGTATGTACTTTGGAGACTATTTTCATTTTCTTTTTAGTAAAAATGCTTTATTTCTTCCATCTGCCTTGGAATTTCATTTTCATTTGCACTTTTGAACTTCAGCAAACCGACATTTTAAGGCAAAAATAGTATCGTGCCATCGTCCACAAGCATCACTCCGAAACTCAATAATAAAATTTGATAAGATGTTCCATCTATTAATATTATGTCGAAAAAGATATACAATACAATTTCTGAACGTGTTCAAAACAAGTTTGGAACTTTATTACATCTTTTGCAGATTAATTAAATATTGGATTTAAATTATGAGTAGCAAAAAGCATTTAGGCTGCTTTTGACCACTATCATAAATAGCATTCATGCAATTAGCACCGTCATATCCTTGCCCATTTATAGGTTTTATAATCTAGGCTGACATTCCTATGAAAGTCTGATCCAGTCAGTTTTTCATAGAAGCTTAAAAATTACTCCTTAGTAACAATTGCTGGTAATGCATTTGTTCATATACATAGAGCTCACACAGTTTTTATGTGCTTTTTTCTGTCTTCAGGTGTTGAATATTGAATAAAATGCTTTACTAATAACTTCTTTTATCAGGGTATCAGAAAGATCTGTGTTCGAAACTCATCCAACACCAAATAACAGAAAGAGTAGTATATTTTTATGACGTCATCACCCTATCGTCGTGCAATAGCAAATTTCCGAAAGTAAAATTTTCTGCTATTTTGTTCCAATTCGACATTTTGAGAAAGACTAGGTCTTGATCCACTTTAGATTCGCGCCAATAATTTATTTTTTATTATGCAAATTCAAATTTTTGGAATAATAATTTTGTATTTTTGAATTGAAATGTAATATATATCCTTTAATTTCCTTAATAACTCATACTAGACTCGAATATACTATAAATATAAAGATATATATAAAATATAATATAAAGGTAAATATATTTGGTAATTATAATTTCCAGAGAAACGATGTCATAGTATTTTTAAAACGTCTTAGGTTTACAATGTCCATTTTAAATCAAAAATCGTTGAAAATTAATTAATCACCTAGTTTTTTGAAATTATCGTTTTAATAATGAAACTTCACATAGACTATGTACACTACTTCCTTCGTTTTGCGCTACCCCTTTTTCACTACTACTTTCTATAGGTGGTATAAAAAATATAGTACATTTTTGCAATCACCTATATCACAAACTTAAATAAACTTTTAACAAGTTATAGAAGAATCAATTTTAATTTATTTCTAATTGTTGGTTGAATATTGAGCACAGGGCTTTTAGCTAGGGTAAGTTCGTACATATCGATAAAATGATTTCAAAAAGAAAATAAGCCATGGTTTGGTTGAGGTGTTTTTTTTTTTTAATTTTTCATTCCTATTGAATTTGCAATGTGAATGTATTGTATTTGTACTGAGTGCTGGTAATATTTTGGTATTCTACAACATATAAGTTTACAAAATTTCATCACCATAACTTGACTGCAGTAAGTGTAATGGTGTTTCTTAGATTTTTTTTCGTTTCTTTATAAAGAACCATCAATGAAAGAAAAAACAAACAAAATGATATGATTAATTTTTACCTTTTGTCGCTTAAATACTTTATTCCATTTTTGCCATTTTTAAGCGCTGTTTTTATCACGGCTTACGACTTAAGTCTGGGTGGTTACCCAAATTTGGAAATCCAAAGTGTAACTTTTAAAACTTTGAAAACCATTATGTGTCATTTTATACAGCTTCTGTTATGGACTCCGAAGTTGAAAAGTTATTTGAGACTTATAATGAAACCCTTCCAATATTTAATTCCATTGAGTCTGTAACTGTGAAAGATATTGATTTCTCGATATCAAATCTAAACAATGGAAAATCTCCAGGTTTTGATAATATAAAAAACACCTATATATTTATGAAAAATTTTCCTTTAAGTGTAATGCATTATATGCCATTTGTTTTTAATTCATGCTTTAAATTGCAATATTTTCCTCTAAAGGGGGAAAAGATAGAATTATTCCACTGTTCAAATCCGGGAAGGATTCAAGCAACCCAAAAAGTTACAGACCCATAAGCTTGTTAAATGCTTGTAGCAAGTTATTAGAAAAATTGATAAACATAATATTGAATGTTTTATTGAATTCGCTTACCAGTTTGGTTTTCGCAAACGTCATAACACATCTCATCAAGTCTTAAGAATCTTTAGGGAACTGAAACAAAATTTATCCGCAAAAAATCGACTAATCTAGCGTTGCTAGGTATACAAAATCGGTTTAGCTCAGTGGCCCTATTTTTAACTGATTAAATGTGGTTGTCCAAAATGTCTAGTAAAACTAAAATCTTGGGACTTTTTAGTATTAATGGCTTTCTTCTCAAAAAAATTTACCTGCAAGTGTTCCCCAACGATCTGTGTTGGCGTCGACTTTATTTAATATTTTCCGTTCTAATAAACCTCATATATCATACTGTCACATATGGTAGCCTTCTATGCTGATGACACGGCGTTATATGCATCGCATGTCATCGGATCAGTCGTTACAAAATTATTTGCAAAACGGATTAAATATAACCTTTGAATAATACAAGCACTGGCAAATAAAAATAAATGAGGAAGAATGCCAAGCCATTTTTATCACAGAAAAAATGATGCTCTGTCTTCTTCCTCAATATACTCAATAGTTGTGATATACAATGGGTTGGGTCAGTCAAGTACATTGGGGTGTACTTAAACCAGAAACTAACTTTTGCGGTACGCACTAAAAAATATTTCGAATAAAATTAATATTTCCAAAACAAAACTTTATCATCTGATCAACCGTAAAGCAATGATTAGTGGTCAAAACAAATTGGTCATCTTCAATGTCGTTTTTCAAGCTTTAATTGCAAGAAGAATTGAAACTCTCAACGAAAATTTCTTGTTAAGATGCTTACATGTAGAAAACTCTCTTGTAAACGACCTCCGACCACGTTAATATAAACTCTTTCTTTCCTATTTTTTACTCTTATCACTTATGTATATATTTACTAATTGATTTGTTTATTCATTCATTTATATTTTGACATGTTAAAATATTTATTTATCATATTATAGTTTATTATTTATTTATTTATTTATTTATTTACCATTTATTTTTTTGTATGTATTTATTTATTAGTTTATTAATTAATTCATTTATTCGTTTTGATTTTTTGCTCATATACTTATTTATTTACTTATCAAGTTTCTTGTTTATTGACTATTACCTATTTATTGACTAATTTACCTATTACCTTTTTCTGTGATAAATAGTTTTTAAGAACTTAAGAAAAGCAATTGATGAAGAATCATTTTGTTTTCTTGTTTGTTAAGTACAGGATGTTTCTATAGTTTTTCCTCTGACTTAGTAAATATATTCTCAGCATTACGTTTAATTTGAATGGCAATATTTCAGTAGAAAGATGTATACATCATATCTCTGCGCAAGCTGTGCTCAATGAAATAATATACAAAACAATGTAAATGTTTGACTATAAAATGATAATAAATAACTGTTCCTTCCAAATTGGTAATTCTTTATAAGCTTACTTGTTGGTGTTTTAAGCATGAAAAATATTTCCCAAGCCAAGAAAACACCTGAATTGATTACATAAGTAGACGATAGCCGTTCATATATATTATTTTATAGCTTGTCCCATTATTTTTTTCCATTAAAAGTTTGCAAACTACCACATCCACTGTGTTCCGCTAACCCATGTTTCCGCTACTTATCATTTTACATACTGAGAAAAATTAGTAGCATTCCGATCAATCACTGACTAAATCATCAACATTGTTTTAGTTTCCCGAAGAATTACTTTATCTACCTTAAGTAAATAAAAGGTATTTAATAAAAAACCAAAAGCATAGTTTTACGCTATAATGTGTTTCCATATAAGATGGCAGGGATTTACATTAGTTTTGCTCATGAAATAAAATGTATGTACCTACTCCTAAATAAGCATAAGTGGATTCTAATATTACATGTGTACGAACATATTATACGATATACATACGAGTACATATGTATATAACTTTTTGTATATAGTGGTCAAGTTCACACGCGAAGACCACAACATATATCTCGAACTACTCCTACCCTGATTCTATTGTATTGTAGTACTATTATATTTGAAAAACAGAAAATTTAAGTTTGTTCATCTTCTTCTATTGTCACATATGGTATTTTCTCCACGTATCCTTACTTACTTACGCCGCTTATGGGGTTGTCTAAATTTAGGGATCTTAGAACCATTCTAGAGATCACTCTATTTTGGATCACCTCGTTAGTGGGGCAAAGAGTTTACTGATGTATTCCGTCTTGATTGATCCAATTATTTTTCTTTCGACCTCTTTCTTGAACCTTGCATGAACTTGAGGTTCTAATGCTTTCTGGATCCGGATTTTTGACGACCTTAGTTGAACAAAGCAGCATCTGCTGACATTCATAAGATTTTGATTTCTGTCGCTATAATTTTTCCATTGTATTTTAATTATTAAATCTGGACAAATGTGGTATTAAAAAAAAACCTTATGTTTAAACGGTATTTATCTGTCAGAAAATATAGCGGAATTTCCGCGCCATCTAATGATATAATGATAAGTTCATTAACCCATTATTGCATAAAGTTATTGAAACAATTTTTTGTACCTTTTTTGTTAATTTAAATTAAAAAAAAAAAAAACAAATTTAAATAAAAACCAAGATTTCATAAGATTTTGTTTTGTATAGTGAAAATATAGGATGTCTGTTTAAACAGACTCCATGCAGAGAAGTCCTTGTTCTGTATGGAAATTTAAAAACCAGTGTTTTGGGTGGAGACCTTTTTCGCACTTTTTACAAATAAATTTGCTTTTTTGCTATGCTCAGCGCATAGCCTATCTGTTGGACAACATTCAATAAACTGATTCCGCCTGTCAAAGCGAACATCGTCGGTACAAATATAAGTTCTCGACGCTCTCGATGAACATGTACCATACGATTGTAGATGTGTCGGCGAAAATCTAAAAGAGTTCTTGATTGACGATCGTTTAGTCTCACTTTTCTCTTATGAGAAAATCCAGTAGATATGCAAAAATTGGCAAAATATTTTTTTTTAATGTAACTTCTACATTAGTTGATTGAAATCGCTCCATAAAGAAAATAGTCCTCAAAATAAAATTAATGTTTTCTAAATAAAAAGCAATAGTTAAATACTGCCATTTTTGGGACTTTTTAAAATATTGGCTCTAAAAGGTGTGAAGGACGTGAAAAAAAAGTTTTTAATGAGATTTTTTTTTGACACAGGATCGCCATCAAATTTAATTTTTCTTTCAAGAAATCAAATTTTAAGAAGCTGTACGTCTCTTGACTTATAGAAACAAATAATTTTTTGGTAGAAAAGGTTTTACACCACCACGAGACCAATATTGAAATTGCGGAGCAAACAAAGAAAATTTTAACTGATTTAGCTCATAAACATACAATTTTGCTTAAAACATAAATGGCTGAGCGCCTCAAGAAATTAAAAGAACGTCTTAAACAAGATAAAATTTGGTTACAAGGTGAAATTTCGTTTCCATGCCGAGCCCATGGTTTTGTTGGACGGCCGCAAATGGATTTTTCGGACCTAAGCAAAAGATCCAAGAGACATAAAACAGAAGATTTGCGTTCTAATTACACAACAAAAGAATTATACTATGCTGCTTAGATGCAAGGAAACTCGACTCCTCAATTGTGATGAAAGACAGAATCTTTTCAACTCCTTCACGTACTGAAAAGTACCAAAACTTTAAAAAAAATTAACCAGCAAATTATTCCATATATTGCGAAAGCTCTTTCAATAGTTGTTAAAGGCAAATTAACTAAGTTTCAATACAATCTTATTAGAGATGCTGCAATTAAAGAATGCAGCTATTAAAGAATCAACAAAAAAATGCTATCCTCAATCTCATAAACGAGAGTTCATTCACGAAACAACAGATGTGACTATAGGAGAATTGGATTACATTTAAAACCAAATATCTTCTCTGACAAAAACTTTGATAGATCATATTAACGGAATTATTTCAGTGAAACATAAAATGCTTCTTACAATGATTGACGGAAAAGTCTGCAATGCAATAACTGAGACCTCTTCAACTCAAAGGTGCTATCTTTGTGGTCTAAAATCGAAAGATTTCAACAAAATAGATTTGGTATTGAGCAAGCAAGTTTCAGACACGACAAAGCTGAGATTTAGGTTATCCCCCTTACATGTGCGGATAAATTTTTTTTAATGTTTACTCCATATCTCCTATAAACTGCCCATAGGACAATGGCAAAGTCGAAGAAAAGAAGAAGGTTCAGGATGATAAACCAAACCAAGTTAAGGTAGTACGAGCGATAGCAACATTGCCCGACGATTTTAACATGACTCTTTAACTTCTCTGACATCATATGCCAATTTCGGATTGTTTTATTAACAATATCAAGTGGATATCCAATCGGAAATCGGTCAATTTAAGGAGTAGGGTATTGATACTTACAACTGTACATAAAATTTGAATACACAGCCCTGAAATTATATCTGAATCATTTTTCCGATTGGCTCAAGAATCATGAAACAAAGACATAAAGCGTTTTCGAGAACGTTTCTCTAGGAAACTTTCGAGGCATTATGAAGGATGTGTTTCACAACCTTTTGGTTTCTTCGGAGTCATTTATAAGTGGTTTGAGAAAACTTAACCCTAAAGCACGAAATGCGTTTCCCTCTGAAATACTTCAGTTTTTGTATTAAAAAAATAATTTTTTTATTTTATTATATTTTATTTCTTTTGAAAATAAATTTTTTTATTAGGGAAATTGACATATGTAAGTGTGAAAAAATGCTTGGGCCTATAGTTTTTAAATATCGTGCTATTAAATTTATTATTTTTTTTTTTTAAAAGAACTTAACACTCAAGTGGGTATTAATACACTTAAAATGCCTGAGGACGTGTTAAGTTTTTAAGGAAAATGGGACAGAGAGAGAAAGAAAGATTTTTGGGCTCAGTGGTTATTTCGCTCCATGGGTGGCATCCAACATTTAATATGGAGACTAAATTATTAGTGTAATTGGACTTGTTGTTGTATTAGAGGCAACCATTCGTCTTACGTCAAATGCGAGAAACACTATGGCACTTTTAGTTTTTGAGAAAAATCTAAATTTCAAAAACACTTTTTTTATTTTTGAAAGAATCTTGGTGGTTACTTGAACATTGTGCTTTATATTTAAACTATCTGTTTTTGTTATTGGCATGCAATAATAAATTTAAAAAACACAAAAGTAATTTTGGCCATGCTTTTGGGAGAATTTGTCTGTATGCGCCGCCCATATCTTTATTATATATAATTTACAAAAACCTAGAATAACCAGGAAGTATAGCAAAATGTAAATCAATAGCAACTCAACAACCTTCGGTTGACAAATCGTTGTCTTTCCCTTTGCTTGTATCCACCTCTTACAATGTCCGATCTCAACCCCGTTAAAATTAATTCCCATTTTCTCAACATTAGGTGTGTATTTATCGATCATTGTACTGGACAAGTGCCTCACAAATTTTACTGAGGTTAAGTAATTGGCAAAAAACACATGTTGTGTATAGGTACAAATTTTATAAACGTTAAGATAAAAAAAATTAGAACTTACTCTCTTTTGTTGAGAGGTAAATCTGCTGAGTGCAAAAGATCAATTACCTTGCCATCACCAAGACTCAGTTTTATATATGGTTTTTCACCATCCACGGTCATATCAAACGGAGCATGTACCCATTGCTAAGATTTAGAGAATAATTCTTAAATCCGAAACTTATTGGTTTGACACTAATGAACTGCTTATCGTAGTGCTTGTCATAATAGGGCATCATACTTTCATCGATCGATAAACACTCATTTAATAATCCATATTTTTTTAAATGAATTGTTTAGACGCATTGAATGAGACAACAATTTGAGTACAACTTTTTTGTGGACCAATACACCCTTTTAATAGGATGTTTTGCGAAGCCAGACATCAGAAGAGCACCCAGAAAAACAAATAGTACATACAGAGATACATCTAACGGCTTTTTTTGTGCAGCATATAAATTAGTCTGTACCAGTAATGATTGCAAAAGACTATCATGAAAGAAAAGCTTGAAGAAATCGACGGACTGGTATCCGATTTCTTCGAAACTTTATGATTTACACAATCAGTATTAAGTTTTTTTGAAAAATTTTCATTATCACATTCATCGGAACTTGAAGACACATCGCCACTTGGAAATGACATTATGGAAATTCCGCCGAACAGTTCGAATTTCACCAAATGTTCTGAGCATTACAGGTCCCAAATGATTAACATTACCTTCATGCTCGTCATAGCTTTTATTAGAGTTTTCCAGACTCCAATTCTTCAAAGAATTCCGAAACAGTTAGCTTTTGAAATACAGACACTTTTCAGGAAATGACTAAAAGGTAAATATAGTACTAATATAAAAAGATCGGACAACGGACTCCATCCGTTTAAAGGGACATTGTTAAAAAAACACAATCCACTTATTTGCAATACTATAAATAATAAAGTAATGTTTTTCAACGAAATATTCACTTTCGTGCGCTTTTGAAAACATATAGTTATGGTATGCATTTTTTACTTCTTGACTCGCAAACTTACTTGAATTTGTCACAGCATTCTTCAAAATTCTAACCCAATTCTGTAAAAAATGGTATTTAGGGGATGCTAGTTTTAACGGACCATATGCACTAATGAGTTAAAGTCAAATGAGTCATTTTGGAAAAAATTTGCAAATGAGAAGGCTAATCATCTCATTTCTCATTCAAATTTCTATCTCATTCCCCGCAAATGAGACAGCAAACGAGAAGAAAATGAAGTTGATGACATCAAACATACCTTATTGATTGGAATTGGAACAAACTGAAAAATAAAAAAAATTAATTGTTTGTCACGTCAAAGAATTAATTATTTGCTATTCTCTTGAGACAGTATTTGTATATGTGTGTGTATATTTGTATTTAAATTCAGAAAGAAAATAATTTCTGTTTTAAAAAAATTTTTAACGTCAAAGCAAATGGGATAGACATTGTTAGAACACTATCAAATGACTCATTCAAAAGTACTCATTTAGCCCTAATGAAAACGAAGTATAAGTATAGCACAATTGATTTGTTGCCAGATATTTAGTAGCGCCTTTCTTGAAGCTACTTGAAGAGATGTAATATCCTTGCCTATAATAGCATTATTATCGGCGATAAGAAGAGAATGGAACTCTTTACGTACTGCTTCAAAAGGAAATCTTGCACTCATTAAAAGGTAACGGACTTACACTTACCTGCTTTGGTGTACTTCAACTTAAACTTTGAATCCTTCAGTTATTATCGCTGCGCACTTAAATATCGCGTTTCATTCTTATATATGTCTCGGGTTCATTTTGGGATCTTAGCACCATCCAAATAAAAAACACATTTTCTAACTCGTTGAAGATGATATGATGATCTTTCGAATCCCTGTGATGGTTTTATTATTTGTTAACTTTAAATTGCGTCATATGTCGACCTGCCTTCCACAAAGCAGCGTCAACTGCCATGGAGTTCAATAATATTGTATTGTCGACTATCTAGAACTCACTCGTATATTTTTATAGTACGAGTCTGCGAAATTTGTTCCATCGCTCCGTAGGTTTTGCAATTTCTAGTGTCGGTTTTGTCTGTATACAGTGGATCGCATCTCATTATTGTACTGAATACTTAAAATCGCGAGCTATTTAAACCCAAGATTTCGCACGCCCATTTTCCTTCTTTTTACAGTTCCGTTAACCTCAGGTACGGTAAAATTTGCCATTTGCTCTTCGTGCACGACAGCTGAGGAAATGGTACTGTGCAGATATTCTTGTGTATTAAGGCGTTTAAGTATTCTTTCCATTTATTATAACTCTCCTTATTACTCGTTAGCAGACTTTTCTGCTTATCTTCTATAAGTATATTTCGGCTATTAAATTTCTTTCTTCGTTGCACCGAAATCTTAAAATTTTTAGATCGTTTACCCGTGCTTTGACATTGCACTTCTTCTACTGATTGTCGCTTGTTTATAGGATGTGAAGATCCCTCTTCTAATTCCCGATGCAATGTCTCCGCTACTATCGCACGTTCTTTTGGTACCGTTTTTCGCCTCGTTTTTACAACGTTCATAGTCTAACTCAAGACGCATTTCATCGGCTTCGCTATTTCGGCATTTTTTTCGAATTTGTTGCACACTCCTTGTGAGCTTCTTTCCTTGTTTAAATAGCGCCAGTCCGTTTTTCCAGCATAGATGGTAATCTATCTATGTTTGGTTTCCACCGCTACCGTGTAGTTCTTGCTTAATAAATAGCGTATTCGACAGTGTGACTTTCATGAGCTTAGTATATTTCTACAGCTGCATTTTTCGTTCCGAAACCTTCCCTTCATGTCAGCCTTCATATCGCGACGTGATCGCTTAAATCCGCATCGAAGAAGAGCATTGCCTCCGTTGATGTACCATTTAATAGCGCATCAAAATCGTGACAAAATATATCTTTTTCTAATTGCTCTCTGTATACTTGCGGATTGTTTTCGTGTTCAATTACAAATGCGCTTACGATTTCATCTATTATAGTAGCTCCGCTGCCAAGTAGCGAGTCCCGTTTCTAACATTACGCCACATAGTTTATTGAACGCATATTATATCGATTTTTCGTTTCCTTAATACGTTTTCTAATTTGAAAGTTTTACCCGTCATTGTGCCGATGTTTCAGCCTCCGATTCATAATTTATTTCTAAAAATCATCATATTGCTCGCTCCCGGAAACTGTCGAGCTCTTGCATGAATGTTTTTATTCGCCCCGGAATCACTGCTCCGCTGTGAAGAATAAATGTGGTGTTAATAGAATCATATACCGTGTGGTATTGGTATGTGTGAATATATATCCGACTTTTATTTTCAACCTCTGGTAGTGGAGACATCGGAACCCGATCACGCATACGGACTTTGGGCAGTCTCGTAAAATGTTTATGGGCCTCAGTGCAATCTTACTTTTGAAAGTGCCTGAATATGATTTTTCCCCATTTAGTCACCTTTTCCGACAAACAGGAGAATGAACTGCGGCAATGTACTATTGTATAAGCCATACTCTATTCTATAAGAAGTTCCGTTTATGAAAATTAAATTTAGTTAAAAATGAATATAATTGTATTATATTGAATATGGCACATTTGGAGAGAAAAAAATGTAAACACACGAGTGTTTAATAATATATGATATTAAAAAATCAAAAAATTAACTCATATATATGCCTATACATACATACATACATATATATATATAACTATATAACAACAAATTTAGATTGTAAAAATCTACATAATAATGAAAATCGATGTATAATTTGAATAGATAGATAATATTCTTATAAAAATAATTGTCTCTTGTAAATATGTGAATGCTAAATATGAGTGGGTCATAAGCATCCAATTTTCAAATCTACTCCTGTTCATTTTTGACATAGTACTTCATCTGTATTTTAATCACAAATTCCACAATCATAGATTCTTTGGCACAGAATTTGTTCCTTTCGTTTTAATGCTACACCTGAATAAGGTCTGCGTTTAGTTATGTACGAGTACATTTTTTGCTCTTGCTTCTATTTTTGTTGTTGTTTATGTTGATGTTGCTGTTGTTGGTTTTCCTCCGCCCAAAATCTTAATTTATTCAGCATCAATGCAATGGAATGTTGAGATGAAACTCCCCTCCTTGATGTAGTCATGCTGCCACTAAAAGCATAAATATGGAAATGAATTTCGCAAATACTCGTATACAAAGTATCTTATTATGTACTAATGTTCTGATGTTCGTTCATATTTCTGGCTAGGAATATGCATGTCTGAAAGTGCTTATCAAAATTGTAAGGAACAAATTTCCAGCTGAAAATAAAAATGTCTTGTAAATAATTCATTCTTTAATGTGTGACCATTATCAAATCTATTGTATAATTATTTCAATAAGAACCATTTTCCTGCAAACCAGTAGTTACTCATCTGTAAATCTGTGTATACAATATCATTCAATATTGCAATTCATTTTATTTCTCTAAAAATTAAAACAATGTACATACAGAGTAAATACAAATATTTTCAAATGAGATATTTAATATAATATTCAATTTTTCCCATATGTATGTATGCATGTATATACTCATATTAATATAGAACCAAAAAGAGAAGAAAATACTATCTATATATATTTTCTTCTAATAAATTAGATATTGGCTTCTAAAATCGTTTAAGTAGATAATCCATAGACAATTGCATTTAATTTAAAATTTTAAAAAAATCGTTAATACATACTCGTATTATTAGTTTATCCATATATCTACCAACGTAATGCAGATAAAGTCTTTGTCTGTGATTTTAAAGGAACTAATTTTTCATAAGCTTATGTGGTAGTTTGAGTGTTAGCATAATCCATACAATGTATGATCTGACCGGGATATTTGAGTATAGGAATGGCTTGCAACTTGGGTTTGTTAGGATGTCGATCATATTTGTGCTCCTTACAGGTTTTACATAGTTTGGTAAATTTTTCTATTTTAGATTTCGTATGCGGAAAATAGCATCTTTACAACAATTGCAACTTATTTTCACGAATGTTACCATGTGCTCTATTGCGTTCTTTGATAATTTCGGCCTCTTGGTCGGATTCAGTACATAAATTGTTTACTAATTTAATTTTACTAAATAATAAAGTGGTCGGGATAAATTTCATTTCATCATTTTTAAGGTTGCTTCATCTGTTTGGAAGTGATTAATTTGAGAAGTGTTTAGGTAACGCTTTAAGAGATTTCGAAGGCTTTCTGAGGTATATTTCGGTATCTCTTATTACAATGGTAAGTTGGAAAGATTATTTAAAATTGATATGAAGATTTTTCGCCTACACCAAGGATAATTTTATTGTTAAAAACATTTAGAGGTTTGTTTACAAACTGGACAAGACTCTGACCGGCACTTTCATCACTATATTTAAGTGGCAGTTAAAACATTAACACTGGAACAATAGGCTGAAATAGGTGGTCTAGATAAGGCATCTGCCACCACATTGATTCTTCCAGGCTTACACTTCATCTCGTAATCATATTTCTAGAGTCTAGCCTTCCACCTCTTCATCTTAGTATTGCTGTTTTTATTACTAAGAGCAAACGTGAGAGGCTTATGATTAGTGAAGATTCGAACTTTTGCGGAATCGTACAGGTAACATCTAAGTGAACTTAATGCCCAAATAATCGCTCAAAAGTAGCAAAGTTCTCCTCCGATTTCAGAGTTTTTGAAATGAAGGTTATATGAAGGTTTTCCCCCTTGGCCGAGGACAGCTCCAAGAGCGGAATTTTTCAATTTCTAGAAGGATTCGATGGTTTCTTGGTTAAGCTACACAGACAATTTAGAGGATTTGGTTTTGGATACACGTCCCTCCTCCCCTCTTAAAAGGGCAGCCAGTTTTTGATGAGTTTTGCATTGAGACAAGTAGACTATCCCTGAAACAGGGGATAACTTGTAGTTAAACTGGCAAGATTTGGAGAATACCATACGAGTAGATAAAATGTTAAAAATTCCTCTTTCGACTAGTTGTTAACACACGCGAAAAAAAGAAACGATTGCCATCTTTAATGGGAGAAAAAACATTATGCAGGAAATCTTTACTGTATTTATTACAATTGTTATTCCGATAAAATGGCACTATGCAATTAAATGTAAAATAACTGGAAACAGAAATAAAAATATCCCTAAAGCCCACATTATGAACACATTATTTACAATATATGTAATATTATTCTTGCAAATTTCTCAAAAATATGATGGTTAATTCATATTGTCAGTAAATATTAATAAAAATCTAGATTTTAACCCATATTTCACAAAATATTTAATATCATAGACTCGTACATATAAATGTCTGTTTCTACATATGTATTTTACAACTTATAAAGCTGTTTATATATAATGCATGCATATGTATGGGGAATAGCTTACATAATTATTTTACCTATAGGTATGGATGTACATGCTTTGCACAACGGCTATGCTTAAATTTTGCGATTTACGATTTTGTAATCTTAAATGCTATATATGATTCCATTATCGATAAAAACACCCCGTATCTAAGCCTTTTTCTTGATAATTTTTATCATGTTGTGACTTTGGCGTAACACATATAAAAACATCTTAATATTACACCATCTTACGATCAACATTTTATGACCTTTGTCGTGAAGACCGAATAAGAAATTTGAAAATAATCTTTTCTTCTCCTGGATTTGCTGTTGCGTATGAAATGAAACACTCTATCAATGCAGTTTCTAAATCTACCCTTCTTCTCATGACACGTTGAATCCTAAAATCACGACATTAACTCTTTTAAACGTCGTTTACTTACCCCACAATCATTTATGCTCTTCCAACTGAAGGAAAGGGCGTAATAAACAATAGATATGTAGGTGTACAATTTTATAGCTATTGTTGCTTCTGATCACCCAGAAAGCAGACATTTGGAATAAAGTTTGATATGCAGGAAAATCCATTTCAATCCTAAAGTTATTTTTACACTCGGTTTTAAGAACAGTTCAGTTAGAAAGGAAAAATTGTTCGAACGAAAATTAATGTGTTTTATTTCGATCCATGCCAACAATGAGGCCGCGCTGTGTGCAAACATTTTAAGGGTACCTTAATCCCTTGAGTGCGCGCTACTTTATAAAAAGAAAAAAATGCGGCTGAACGTATGTGGCTAGATACAAGTAATTGATAATATTCAAAAAAATATATAAGTGAACTACAATATAATTCACTACCATTTGAGTGTTAAATCATTTAAAATGAAGAATCAGCTTTCCATACATATATTATTACGTACGTATAATATTTATATGTAAGTAAATATGTATTAATATGTACACATAAATTTACATACTTAGTAATAGGGATGAACTCGTAACTATGATTATGTATAGAAAGTAGAAAATAAATTCTGATTTATTTGGTAGACTCATTAGTATGCTACTCTTCTTTTTGATTTGGAATTCAAAATCAAATCGAATTCAAATGTACCTACTCGTATTCTGAAATGCGAGCTTAAAGCATAGTACAGAAAAAATTTCATACTCGTATGTTATGCATTTCAAAGGAATCCTTTCATAATGCGATTTATTTGGTCAAAGCCAACCCTTTCGGGACATTCGCGTACACTTTTCTATTATTGTTAGTGGTTGGAGAGTGGTCTGCATATATACATATACATACATTGTTTTACTAACGTTCACATGTACTAAAGTGAGAAATCAATTCAGTGTTCATAAATTTCTCATATTCGTTTCCCAGGTAATGCAATTATGCTAAATAAGTAAAATTGTGGCCATTCCCATTTACATTCCATTTCCATTCCCACACCATACAAAGTGCAATGTTACCATTTACGTTTCCACATAATAAAACTGTATATTCCCTAAGAAATTTATATTGATCAATTTACATTATTTTTGTAAACTAAGTATACGAAAATATTACAAATATGAAAAAAATAAAAATTTGATTTTTCAATTGATCAATCACGTACGAGTAGTTGTTTTGTTTTATCACTCGCGAAACGCGGAGTAATAACTTAAATACGAGTATTGTTAGGTTTTCGAAAAAGGAAGCCCAGTAATTTTGGAAGGGGAGTTTGCACAGAATTTGAATCCACAACCAAAAACACTGTTGTTTTATATATAAATTAATATTAACATCTATGTATATAATAAGTGACACAGTTAAGTGATCTCAATAATTTTGGAAAAACCTGTGTTCGCCAATTGGAATTAATGTTGAATATAGAGCTTCTGTTTTAGTAGATTTTAGTTAAAACCTTAACTCTTAATGTATGTTAGACGAGTATTATTTATAAAGGGTTTTTCAATGGGGAAATAACAATTATTTTAATACATATGCAACCCTTCAACCCTTTTTCATGAAGTGTCAAAACGTCAGTTCAAGGTTTACATTTTTATCATGGTGAAGTTCACGAATAAGCAACGTTTGGAAATTACTAAAATTACTACCGAAATTCTGAGTCAGTTTTCCCAACTTTTAGAAAGCTTACTCAAATTTTCGGTCGTAATAATCATCCCACCAGTCAGGATGTGCGTGCTATAATGCATAAATTCGAATCAACATATTCACTATTGAATGTACATGTGACAGTGGGACAGTAGGTTGAAGTATCGAAAATATCTCAGCGTTAGTGCTTCAGTTCAAAATGAGCCAACTCCGTCGATTCCACGCCGTTCACAGGAATTGGGAATCTCTCAGTTGTGAATTTTACGCAAATATCTTAGCCTACACCCTCAAAAGCTGAAGCTTCTCAATCATTAGAAGCGCTGAAACTTTCCGATTGGCTCATTTTTGGCTTAATGATTTTGCAATAAGCAAAATATGCATTATTGAATAGCAACAAACCCACATGTGCTTCAAGAGACTCCATTGCATCAACAAAAAATTACCGTGTGAAACAGCATTGAATATGGTTCTAACGCGATGTTGCGCATGCCACAGCTGGTCAAACAATTGATCTATTGAAGGGAAAGTTCAGTAATCGTGTAATCGCGAGAAATGGCCCGGTCGAATAGTATGAGCGAGGTTAACGCCGTCCGATTTCCTTTTAAGGGGTTACGTTAAGTCGTTAAGCCAATAAATTTAGAGGAGATCAGGAACAATATCGAATTCGAAATTGCCAACGTTCCGGCCGATATGCGTGGAAGAGTGGTGGAAAATTGGCTCCAAAGAATCGATAGCTGCGAAGGTGCTCATGGTGGTTATATGAGCGATATCGAATTTCATACTTAAGTTTAACACTAGTACTAAACCTGGAATAAATTTCAGCTCGATATCTTAAATATTCTATGTTTCATTTAAATACAAGATTGTTATGTTATTGCAAAACCCGATATTTTGCTCAATTTCGAAGTTAAACGTATAAGAGGTGGTGCAATAAACTGTTAACTAAGTTTGGGAACGATGCACACTCAATAGATTATAATTGGTGATTTGTTAAGCATTTTGGTTTTTAATTGAAAAAAAAAAACACAGGAAAATTGGAAAAGCGTATACAATTTTAATTTGAGTTGACAAATCAATGCTTGCTATTTAGTTCTAAAAAATTATTGAATGTAAATGTTGACCACGACACGAGTCCAATTCTGAATAACTTTTTCGATCATATTGGCTGGTATCTCGCTAATTCTACGTGTAGTGTTGTCTTCCAAAGCATTTGACGTTGGTTTATCGGCATAGACGAGTGATTTGACGTATCCCCATAAAAATAGTTTAAAGGCGTCAAATCGCATGATTTAACCGAAAAGTTCACCGGTCCAAAACGATAGATAAATTGCTCACCAAACTCATTTCTCAATTGGTCCAACTATTCGCATGCTGTGTGGCATGTAGCGCCATCGAGCTGGAACCACATGTCGACCAGGTGCAGCTTGTGCATTTTGAGCCAAAAAAAAAGGTTCGAAATCATTGAACGATTGCGAATGCCACGGATGTTGTTTTCACGGTCTTCTTTGAAAAAATACGAGCCAATAAACCGCACCAAACAGTGCATTTTTCCGGGTTCATTGGCAGCTCTTGTATTGCCTGAGGTTGCTCATTGGACCAAACACAGCAATTTTGTTAATCAACATACACATTCAACCAGAAACCAGCTTCGTCGCAGAAGACAATTTTTCGATAAAAAAGCGGATCTCGTCCAGCTTTTCTAAGGCCCACTCACCGAAAATTCGACACTGTGGTAAATCGTTCGGCTTCAGTTATTGTACGCGCTGTATTTTTAAGGTTTTATACCAAGATCCTTGTGTAAAATCCTCCATGTAGACGAGTAACACAATCCCAATTGCTGCGAATGGCGACGAATGGGTAAATCACGGTCTTCATTAACACTGGCAGATACAGAAGCCACTCCACGCATACGGGTAGGTGGCCTGATGTCCAATAGCGTGAAATTGATGTGTAATTTTGACACTATGGCTTGAATTGCTTGCTCCGCAAGTGGATTATGATGACCGTAAAATGGTCGAAGTTAGCGAAAAACATTTCACAGAGTACGAATTTTGATTATAAAATTCAATAATTTGTAAGCGTTATTCGGATGTAAGTCTTTCCATGCATGGTTGACTTTGACATATGTCCCGAATCACGCGTGAGCTCTCAAAAATAGAACACTGAAAAACCAAACAGCACAAAAAATCACCCTTCATGATGCAAATTACTTCAAATACCTGCAAACAAACATTTCATTAAATAATTTGAAATTCGATCATTAGGGCATTTATTTTATGTATTACTGAATTGCAACAGCAAGCAGCATGATATATTTCTGCGCAGTCATGTATTTTAGTGCTCTACTCGTATTTCGGTGATTTTGGGAGAACTGCGGCTTATTTTGTTAAATATTACACCAAAATGTCTACGCTCAGCGGTTTGAGGACTAACATATAGTTCCGGAAAATTAATCCGGTTTCAAGGCTGGATGGTTATTCACCGGCCGGTCCAAGCTGTTATCAGATATCAAATCGAACAAGCGTCTTGACTATGATGAATAGGCTGGGCATAAATAAACCACTTGTGTAGATTCATTTTAATATGCTAACGAACAGGGATAGCGATTTCATAGTACGAGTACGTATTTAATTATGTAACATATGTTTATATAGCCCTAGTAGGTAAACTTTTTTTTTGAAGGTAGTAGGTATTACGTTTTATTTATTTAAAGAAAAAGCAAAGATCCACCTGCTAAATCTTTGTGTTTTTAATTACAAACTTTTGTCTTAGATTAATTACACTTTACACTTACACTTTCTTGTTTCTTAATATTCATTACATTTCAATAAAATAATATTATGCTAAAGAAACTCGAGATAGAAATAATAATAGTGACATAATAATTTTTATAAATTAGAGATACATATACATACATGTAGATGTAAAAAGTTCAGGACTTGGAATCGATAGGGTATATAGTAGGAGGAATTCCGGGGGGCGCTTTAACTAAAAGTATCCTTTATCAATCGCAGACTTTAAGCCAACTTAAGGGATGAGAAGGAGGAGCAAGATAAGGAAAAGAAGAAGAGTGATAGATAACAGCAGAGCTCAAAAGCAGGAGACTGTCTCCCATAAATCGAAACGATGTACGAATTGTGGTGCTGTGCCCCACAGTCATGGCAACTATTCCGATAAGTCAAAAGGGATGCATTGTTTCCATTTTAACGACCTCGGGCATATTGCGTCAAAATGTCCGAAAAAGGCTACTGTTAGCGTTGTTATGGCAAACATTCCAATTAAAAGTGACTGTCGGTGGGAAAAATTAAAGCGGGCTCATAGACACTGGAAATGATGTATGCATTATGGAAAAAGCTCCAAAGGATAAACTTGGTATATGGAAATTCGAGGAATCCCATATTTCAGTTATTGGATTTGGCCAAAACATCCAAACAACATTGGGTGCGGTAGCCATTCACGCTATTATTGACAATGAATCGTAGCGATTAGTACTGATGTGATAATCGGTAGGATTTCTTTGCGAACGCCTTGTTAACCATCGAAAACGGAAAACCAACCAGTGACAAAAGATCGCCAAAGTTAATGTAATAAACGCAAGTACTGGTTCATATATACGAGTAGATAGTTCGGACCAAATTTCTAATTACGAATTAAAAAAACAAATCTGGATGATGATGGAATGTTACCAGCCGCTAAAAAAGGCAGAAGTTGCAATGAAGATCGTTTGGAAGGATAAAATAAAGATAGTACGGAAACAGATTTCGGAGTGGTTAGATGAAATCATTTGTGAGAGTAAATCGGACACTAGTCATATATTTTTGCCTCGGAAAAAGGACGGAAGCAGTCCACTTTGCGTAGACTACAGAAAGCTGAACTGGAAAATAATAAAGGACGTTTTTTAATCCCAAAATTGAAGCTATACTGCTTTCCCTATGCCCGATGGGCAGAGCTCCTTTTGGGCTTTGTCTCCGGCAGTATTTCAGCGCTATATTAATGAAATCGTTCGGAAAATGTTCCGGCAAGGTACGCTTCTCATTTACATAGATGACCTTAGCATTCCCTCCGAAAATGTGCCAAAACAAAAAACATAGTCTCTAAGGAAAATTTTGGCAGTGTGTAGTTTACATGGCCTGTTAATAAAGTCGAGTAAGGGTTAGTTTTTGACTAGGGTGGTGCAGTTTCTAGGGCATACTCGTATAATAGAAAATGGTACCATCCGACCCTCTGATAAAAAAGTACTAGTCCTAAAAGGATTCCCGGTACCCAAGAACGTGAGAGACGTCATGACTTCTTTTGGACTTACAGGATTCTTTCGGAATGCTTTGCTGGCTAAATGTCTCACTGATCTGGCAACAAAATGGAAAGGAAGTATTCTTCGCTTTAAATGAAAGTCTGTCTGGGGAACCCTTCTGGCCGTACGCAATTGCATAAAGATGCCAGCAAGGATGACTCTGCCTGGAGAAAAGAAAATACTCCAGTTATGAACTGGAAATGTTACGGGTTTATCTGTTTGTGTTGAAATTCTGCATCTTTACCGATCGCAAATCCTTCGCATTGACAATGGATAAGAAGGACTTTAAAAGCACAATAGACTGAGCCCTTCAGTTGCAAGAGTACGATTGTGCAATTCATCATCGATATAGGATAAGGAGACCACTGGCAAAGAATGAATTTTGAGGGATTTGTTTGGAAATCCGATATTCGTCATTATTTTCGAAATTCGTCAGAATTTCAGGATTATTTTCTTCGAAGTGAGGTTATATAGAAATATTAGACGGAAATTCTACAATAGTAATACCAAAACCAATGCAACAACAGCTTGTACAGAAAATGCACAAAAAAGTCACTTCAATGACTGCAAAGTATACGCTCTGCTTTAAAGGGATTATTTTTTACCCAAACTGTCAAAAATTGTGAAAGCAGTTTCCAGTAGCTGTATCTGTTGTGTTCTTGCATATTAAAAATCTGGGAAAAGGAAAGGGTGGATGAAATGAACGTACTTCTTCGTACCATTCATCTCGATCATGTAGGTCCCTTACCTTCAACAGCCAAAAATTATAAGTTGCTGTTCTTAGTGATAGACGAGTTTGTAATAATTGCTTGGATTTATAGGGTGAAAATTACTGGAATTGATTAAGTCATAAGGAAATTATAATCGCAAGCCAAGGTTTTTAGCAACCCCCATCTAAAAATTTCGGATAAGGGAGCAGCGTTTACCTCAAACTATTTTAGAGAATTCTGGCGTGCAACATATACTATTACTTTGTAACAACTGGGTTCCGTAGAGGAAACGGACAAGTCGAGAATTTGAACAAAGTTTACAAGAGAAGACTTGTGCTCTCGCCACTATTGGCGCAAGAACGTCGCTTAAACTTTCTTTTGGCGACGTACACAATTTGGAACATGGCTTAAACTAGCCCTAATTACCTGAGGCCTTACCGAATTTCGAAGGTTAAGTACGGTGATCGATATGACGTGTCTAAAGTGGATATCGCGAGAGCCCAAGGCCTATGAAGCCGTGGAAGAAGTATTGTTCAGACTATGAAGAGCAAGACTATGAGAATTACGATGATGAAGTGGGAATTCGCCCGATATCCTTTTACTGTTGCAAGGGCGCGGGTGGAAAGGTAGAAGGAGGAGAAAGGAAAAATTGTTTTTGCAGTGGTTTGAAACTCAGGTGTATTTGGTTCGCGATATTCGCTCTCCAGGGGTAGGATTCCGAATAGGACGGAGAGTCTTTTCTTCACTCAGAGTGATTCGAAGTTATAATTCACAGCCAAATCTACGTGTCAGTGTTATGCCTTCATACGCATAATTTTTCTGTCTGAGTTCCAATTACATAAATGAAAAACTGACTTGTCATGGGCAGGATTCGAACCTGGACCATCCGAGTGAGAAGCGATTGCTAGTACCACTAGAATAGGCTAATGTAGATGCAGAAAGTCCAGCGGATAAGTAAATGCCCATTCCAGTGGACAGCAGCATCTCCGTTATCAAAATTACATCGTATTGGCTGTTGATCCTCTTCACACAGTATTACCGCAAACCTCAAAGGGAAAAGTCTTAACTACTATAAAACTACATAACTTAACATAAAGTACCAATAACATATCTAATAATTTCATAAAGTTCGGTTTTTATTCAAACTTCATACACATAGATATATAAGTGCATATTAGCACTATGGTATCGTCGAAAGAAATAGGTTAAGAATTAAATCTAGCTTAACGTATCTGCATAGGGTCATTTAGTAAGAATAAGCTAGTTAAGTTAATTGTTAAGCGTTTTTTGTACGTTAAGTGGAAATTGATTCCCGTTATGCTAATAAAGAATTGGTATTTAAGATTTCAGGAAGAACTATCAATAAAAAGACGCCATTCATTTGGCTATTATCGCATCCTTAATTTAAAAACCACCTGCTTTCATCCTCTTAGTTTGGAAGTTTGATAGTCGGTTTCTTCGACAGATGGGAATAAAATAATTTCTTGGAGACCGCCTTTATTTTAAAGTTGGAGTTTAGAACTAGAACATAGATCTTATGGAAGATCTGGATGCACAAAACAGCGTCGATTGCTTGTTTTTTTAACTACTAAATATTTTCTACACAAAAGTAGTAACCATTCGCATAATTTCCTGCTAAGAAGTTCGAAATCGACAGCAGACCATATGTGAAACCCAAGCTTTAATTTCGTTGACAATTTTCATACCGAAATAAGCGAAATAGGCTTCAATAAATTTAGTTCATTCATAAAATTATTCCAAATTTGACTGGGTTCGGACTAATATAAAATGCGCAATTTTAACAAGAGTAATTTGGTAAATGCTAGCAGCCGCATGAACGTGAGGAGGATATTATTTTTTTATACTTTTTGAACCATTGACTAGTCCCACTTAATTGCAAAGGCAAATTTTTGGATTGCTCTACTTGCATCCTGTATAAACAGTTTGCGATACAATTCGTGTAAAATCAACAGCTAGAATAAATGAGTATCAAATTGTGCTGGTTTTCCCATTAGAAACAGAAACCTAAAAGAATAATAAATCACATTTTTGTTGCACTATGTAATATAACACGTACATTAGTATTTTACTAATTTTTGTGAAAAATCATCTTTCAACTTCAAAAGCATTTGACAGCTTACCTCTACGTATGATAAAAGCGACATCTTTATACATCGCCCTAACAATAGCGATAATTCTGTCAAGGATATCTCTCAGCCGCTAATAAAATAATTTCAATTTATACTGCTGCGTTCTCGAAGTACATAGAAAGCAAATTGGATGCAAGTCTTTATTTTGTGCACTGCTACATATATGTATGTATTGTGATCCGCAGGGGACTTATAGGGTCGGTGGAGGAAAATAAGTTTAGCTGACCTTTTCAATTGTTTTTTTTCTATCTTTATTATTACGTGGGCTATGTTTGTTCTTCTTCAGATTTGGTCATTTTTTATTCTTTGTATTACTCCATAGTTTTACCACTTAGATCATGTATCAAAATGAATGAAATAGTAAAATGCATGGTATGCAGGGTATCATACAGTCACCGCCCCAGACAAAAACCATGAGTTCCTGAGGTCGTTTTAAGTCGAAAAACTTAAGAGGTTATTTTCTCGTTTCTTTTAACTGACTCTTACTTTGCCAAACTGCAACTGATTCTTGATTTTTTTTTATTAATACAAGTGCAATTACCAGTTTTTACCCCCCATACAATTTTTTTCAATACAGATAGCGATTTTCCCGCAATTTATTATCAAACCCATTTTTTTGGCATTTTTGGGTTGTTTTTTTACTTTGGTATCATTTTTTCATTTTTATTGTGAAAGCCTAATTCAATCTCCTAAAAATATTTAACATTTTTTTACCCAAAAAATACATTTAAAATGATTAAGAAACTAAAAATAAAAAAAGGAAACTCAAGAAATAATGCAAAATAAAAAAGAATTCTTTGTTTGTAGCGAGTACCCCACAAAAGTTGTTCACAAATCCTACCCTGCTGCTCGATACACAACTGTGCTCGCCCCAAAATACTTGCGATGACCCTTTTGATCACATCTGGTGTCACGATTCGACACGCCAATTCAATACGACGATTTAAGTCCTCCAATGTATTTATTTGGCGCTCATGCACGACGTTTTTCAAATGCTCCCACATGAAATAGTCTAGTGAGTTAAGATCTGGTGACCTCGGCGGCGAACTGATAGGACCTCCTCGGCCGATCCACGAGAAGTTATCATTGAGAATGTTGCGCGCAATGACGGTGTAATGGGCTGGGGCACGATCGTGCTTGAATCAAATAGTCATGTGTTGCTCAAAGGACAAGTCTTCGATTAAATCTGGCAGAACATTTTCCAAGGTCCGAAATTTTTAAAAAATAATAGTTTTCAAGCACAATTTTCTGATTTATGTTATTTAAATGTCTTCTATTTTAAGAAATACCTACCAGTAAATTTAAAAACCCAGACTACAAATTTAAATTGAATTGGTGTTGAAACTGTCTAGCCCGTGACACTTTAGGATTTTCCTCAGCCCAGAAATAACTACCATTTCTGTTGAAAAAACCTCCACGAGTAAAAATTGCTACGTCCGTCCAAATAATGTTAAAAATAAAATCTGGGTTTTGGGTATTCATACGCATGTCAAATCGAGTACAAAGAGAAGCTTAAACTCAAATTCTTCGAGATAAATGTAGTCCACCTTCATGTTTTTTAAAGACCTTAACACTCAAGAGGGTATGACTACTCTTAAAATACCTCAGCACGTGTTAAATTTTTCGGAAAATTGGTTAGAGAGAGAGAGAAAGATATTTGGGCTCAGTGGTTATTTCGCTCCATAGGTGGCATCCAACATTTAATGGGGAGACTAAATTTTTAGTGTGAATTTTCTTGATCTTTTATTTAGGCAACCATTCACCTCACGAGATTTCAGTTGCCTGAAAAAAATGTCTTTCGGTTACGGCTGGTATTGAACCCCGAACCGTCCGAATGGGAAGTCAATACACTACCACTTGAGCCACGGCCACCCACAATCAATTAGACATTAGAATCAATTTCTTTATAACGCTTTCTTAACTGTTTTGCTGGTTTGTTTTCAACTGTTGCCTCTTTTTAAAGGCGTTTTCGTTTGGGCAGTCAGAAGACTTTTTTTGTACTCCGATTTTGATTCCAATCGAACACTGAAAACTTCTTTGGACTTTTATTTTTTAAATATATATATTTGCTTGCGAATCAATTTGAACACTCAGAATAATAAATGGTCGGTGTTATGAAAAATCAAGTTCTAGGTTCTAAATTACTCGTACCTTCAACACGAGATGTACTTGGTGTTCTTTTTTTATAATATGCGAAGAGTGAAGTTCAGTTTAGCAAATAGTGTTAGTTTAGTAATAGATGAGTGTTTTACATTTTGAAAAAAAGCAAGAATTCCTACTCGTGATCGATGTCATTGCTTAAAAAAATTGGAAAAATTCTACGAAGAGCTACGAAACATTGCGAAAAGTAAAAGCGGAAACAGTGAGAAAACGAAAAAAAAAAGAATATGATTTTGCGGAAACCTTAAACGATTTATTTGATATCGCGCATGCATCAGCCTTGGATTTGATGAAAATTGAAGAGGATGAAAAGTTTTTGCTTTTACAAAGACAGAAAGGTCGACCTGGGTGTATGCTTGGAATGGACTACAATCTTGCAGCTATGGAAAAAAGAAAAGAGGATCGTGAGAAGAGAACCAAACAACGAGTTGAAGATCAAAGTTCATTTAATTATCCCCAAGGTAGGTAGTAGTTTTGTTATGTTTAAATATTTGAATGAACAAATTGTTTTGCTAGTAGAATTAGATACTACTTTTTCATCTGAAGAAGAGGAGCTTGAAGTTGGAAAAATTCTATCTCTGAATTCTAGCTCTGAATCGCCAGTGCCAGGCCCGTCAGGCTTGAAAAGGGCTAGAGTAGATATGTATTTTAAGTTCCAGGCTATCGGTAGTGCTCGATAAATGTAAAAAAAGTGACAAAGACGCTGTTCACCTCTTGATAGCCTGTATTGAAGCCACTTCCTTGGATCCTTTTAAAATTTATGATTAACCGCACCTTTATAAGGCTTTCTCGTCAATATTTTCGGGAACAGACAGCTACAGCAAGTAAAACAAAATTTGCCTACTTGAGTTTAAACTTTGCCGTAATACACTGGGACCCCAATCTCCTTCCTGATGTAACTGGCCAAGCTAAAGTTGACAGACTTCTAATTATTGCAACAGCTCCAAAAATTTAACAATATATAATACCGGATCTTTCAGCTGGAACTGGTATTGAAGTATCATCTGCAGTGTATGAAGTATTGAAAGATTGGTCATTGATGGATAAAGTGGAAGCTTTTGTTTTTGATACAACTGCAGCTAACACCGGGCGTTTGAACGGAGCTTGTGTCTTGTTAGAAAATAAAATTGGTCGAGACATACTTTACCTAGCTTGCAGACATCACATTTTTGAAATTGTTCTTCAAGGAGTATTTAATGCATCTAAATTGGATCCACCATTCTTTTGTTTAAAAGATTTAAAACTCAGTGGAAAACAATAGATAAAAGTAAAATTTTCATATGGTCCATGGACAAAAAGGCTGTGAGCGTCTTTGCAGATGTAAGCGAAGAAATTTTGGTATTTGCTATGAAAAGACTAGAAGATATTTCCCTCGAATTTCCCTCGGGATGACTATAAGGAGTTTCTAAAGCTGATAGTTATTTATTTGGAAGGAACTCCTCTAAGTGGCATTAAATTTCGGACACCAGGAGCTTATCATTTGACTCGGTGGATGGCAAAAGGAATATATTGCCTTAAAATAATATTATGTCAGCAATAAATCGAGCTGAACGCAAAAGATAAAAGAGCTTTGTCAACTATTTGCTACTTTATTATCAAATGCTGCCCACAATCATGGTTTTCTGCGCCAGATGTCTTACAAACACCATTAAATGACATTAATTTTCTAAAATGACTCAATAAAATGACTAGAGAAGATGATAAAGCTATAGCTCAAATTACAATAAATAAGTTCCTTAATCATTTATGGTACCTGAATGAGGAATATGCAGTGTTTTCGTTTTTAGTTTTTCGATGGTTTTAAAAGTTTTGAAAGGAGATGACCAAAAGGAAGACGAAGTAAAAAAGAAATTACATCTGAAACCAGCTGAGGTTTCACACATCATTATCAAAAATCTTCCATCAAATCTAATGTCAGCTAAATCTATTCAAATTTTCGAAAGAATTGGCTTATCTGCAGACTTTTTGCACCATTGATCCAACAGTTTGGAATGACCAACCAGATTATATACGAGCAAAAAAAATAGTCGGATCATTAAGACTAGTCAATGATACAGCTGAACGTGGAGTTAAACTAAAGGAAGAATTCAATAACATCACTAAAAATGAAGATCAAAAGCACTTCCTACTTTAAGTGAGTGCCGTTTTAATTTGTTAAAAAGAACTGACAGATTATCTTAAAAATATGCTTTGAATTTTAAATAACTTCTATTCAATTTTAAAATTCAATCTGAAGATTGAGAGAAATTATAGCCAAAACTACAAAGGATGTAGTCGAGAAAGTCTCAATACTCGTTACAATGACTTACAAAATCGTCATCTGCTTATTATTATTTATGAAAATATCACTTTACAAATAAATTTTTAAAATTATTTGGATATTTGTTGTTTTTTTTTACCTAGAAGAGAATTCTTAAGATTTCAGGTTCATTGCGGCACGTGTTAATACAAGTCGATGTTCTTGATTTTTTTGTTGTACTCGTACGTATATTTAAATAGTGGAACAAAAAAAAGGGTCCTCAATAAAAAAGAATGTTTTTTCTTTCATACAAATAAGGACCTCCCTAATATACATAATACGTATACCTATATAATATATGATATATTTTTTTGATAACATTACATTTTATTTTTTTACATATATTATTAATTACTTCTTTATTATTCATATTCATTATTCTTATATTAACAAACTTTGTACAAACAAACTTTGTATTTATACAGGTAAAGAGATGGCATATAAAATAGTGTGTGTAATAGAACAACAATAAAACAATGAGTTGAATATACATATCTAATCATAGTGTCCGGTACAAATACAATTTGATACATTTGCAATTGTTTGTACGAAATAAAATTTCATATTAACTCTTGCCGAAGTGCATCAATTTGGTTTTATTGCTAACAACTACATTAGTTTGAGATCCGAAAGGTTATAAATAACCAGGAGGTTATAAATTATATACGCGCTTAAGTTTAAAGGACTATCTTAACTGTATGTAAGGCCAATATCACCTGCGACAGTTGTAACTTTCCCTATGAAAAGTTGGTTAAGTACGGAATTGATGTAAATTAGAAACTGTATGGGACCAAGAACTGATACCTGAGACACACATAAGTTCATGGCTTTTTGATTTACTAACAGAGTTACTAAGACCTTTTGAGTTATATCCTTTAAGTAGGACTCTAACCAGTTGTGCATAAACCACGACATCCTAAATAATGCACCATGGTTGATATCATGGTTGACCACGTCAGCAAAGTGCCCGGAGCAAAATTTTTTATCATTCCAGAGCTTTATATATAAAGGAATAAAACCCCAAGAGGGTATCTTCTGTAACAAGGCCTTCCCTAAAATCAAACTGTGCAGGAAAATTAAAAGCTTTTTAAATTGGATCACATTAAGACAAATTAGCACATTTTAATTTATCAGGAAAAATCACACTCGAGATATTTAACTTAAAAATACAAGCTAATATGTCTACAACATATACAGTGTTACGTCTTTAAGAGTAGAATTAGAAATACCACAAGAGCTTGAGTTGTTAAGGGAACAAATAACTTTGTATATCTCTCTCCCTGTTATTTCTTCAAAAAAGAAGCTATTATACGTATATAACATTGTCGTTGACTAAATGAGACCTAGAGCAGCCATTATAATTGTAGGAGACTCACTAGTAAAAGACATCAGAACAACCGAAGAAACGAAATCATTAAATATGTTTCATTACACAGAACTATAGCTTTAGAGATATAGGGAGAGTTGCCATCAATAATACTATTTACAGTCTTTCATTCCTTTCTCGAATTAACAAGTTTGTTTTGTACTTTGGAGTAGAAGTGTTCGTATCTATCCCGTGCTGTATTTATAACCTTTCTAATTTCCATACTCAATAGTCTGAAACGAATTTTCAGCGCTCTATTAAGACGATGTTTGAAGCATTTTTTTTCCTAATTTATTTTGAAGTTTAATTTCTTCTGACACAGAATAACTAATCCATGGCTTTAATCTTTTTTCGGATTTTTTAAGGACAATGATATATGTGAAATTACTTATATAATTCTGCAGAAATGTTAAAAATAGGTTATAAGAATCAGAACCTTTACCTTCCACATAAATTTCCTTCCATGTTTGAGAACATAGTTCAATATTTGGTAGGTCGAAGTTAACATTTGTTACCTTAGGCGACAAAATATGAAAGATGATAGACAAACTCAGCTATTGTAGCAGAAGCTAAAATGTCTGTATCAAAATCACTCAAGAAAACAAGATTGACCACAATTCATCACATATATTGCAAAATAATTCAATTATATTAATTCATAAAATTAAGACAATTTACTTTATACAGGGTGTCCCCTAATTCGTCAACGATAATTTGAGAAATGATTCCTGGGTATATTCTAAGAAAAAAATCGTTCTACAGTAAGGGTTTATCTCCAATGCAGACATCACTTATCGAAGATTTAAGGAAAGGCTTACTTTGGTATACCCTGACGCATGTTAACGGAAATTGTTCAGTTAATAGTAATGGCAGAAACTTCATTGATGACTTTGTTTTTAGAAGAAATACTATCCTTTGTAACTGCATTTAAATAAAGTTGAGCACGGCGAGCACGATTTAAAACTTTTTAATAGATATGAAATTTTAAAAAAATTATTGGAAGATTAATAATTCTTGGAAAACCACTGTAATTGTCAACTGTTGTTAGAAACGTAGTTAAAAAATCATAAATTCCTTTTTTTACCTACTGCAGATTTCCTCAAATATCATAAAATCTATCGGTTTTTCTGCAAACCTGCTAATGATTTTTTTGTTATTATTGTTACGTTCATAAGAAAAAAATAGTTAAATGTTATGTTTATTAAGCATTTTCTGGACAAAAGCGACCTCAAAATCCAAAATTAGCATTGACAAGAAAAATGGAACGGGCTTAGAAATTGGATATCTGAAGCCTCTAATAAGATATCAACTAAATTTAAATGCAGTTGCAAAGGATATTATCTTTTCTAAAAACAAAGTCATCAACGAAGTTTCTGTCACTAGTATTAACTGAGCATTTTCCGTTAACATGCGTCAGAGTATTCCAAAATAAGCCTTCCTTAAATCTTCGATAAGTGATGTCAGCAGTTGAACGATATTTTTCTTAGTATATACACAGGAATCATTTCCCAAATTATCGTTGACGAATTACGGAACACCCTGTATATTGTATAATCACCAAAATCCAGACAATCATGAACAATAACTCCCACTCCACCTGCAGCGTACCTTTCATTAGTATTACGAGTAATATACAAATTATAGTCCGGCATATGATAATCCTCTTTTTCGCAATTAAAAATACCTGTCTCAGTTACAAATATCATATCAGGAAAGAACGCAAGTGCTTCCAGATCACACACTAACAAATCAAAGTTCGTTTCCCACTGACAGCTAACCGGATGCCCAGTTCAATCAACACCTATGAACAATTCATGATAGTGCAAACGTGCCAGACATCAAAATGCCACCCGATATGCGTCAGCCTAATTAAGGTAGAATAAGTTAGGTGTAATGTAGGTGTAAGAACAATCTTGTATTTAGTCCTAAAAAAATAGTCAATTAGTAACATAGTTTTTTTTTTTAAATAAATTCAATTAGAATTTATTAATTGGCGCCCGAGCAGGGATAGTAGAAGTGTACACATTTACGAAAGTTTACGTATAAATATAAACTGGGATTTTATCTCACGAGATCTCTCGTTACATTATGCAGACAAAGGATACTTGGTTACTCTTGAGTACCAGATGGTGTCGTTATTACCAACCAACGACAGTATCCAAACATTTTACCAGTCGGTATACACACACCTTTCATAGACTCTAAACAAAATTGCATGCATGAACGTAGTTCCTGAAGCACTTTCTGTATTAACTCAAACTTATAGAGATAATGCGCTCGAAAACTTCGTCAGAGACGTCAAAGTCAATTTACTCCGCCTCCTAGGTACTCGTGAACCGGCCGACCCCCAGCAGTCCCTTTACTTATGCCTGAAGCCGGAAAATCAACATTTTGGAGCGGTATACGCTAACCAAAACCAAGTAACAGTAAAAAAAACTATTTCATCCGAATTCGCCGATATTTCCGCCCAAAAGAAACCAAAATGTACCCCTCATACAATCAAACGGTAGACATTTTGACGCAGAAATTGCGTACTTTCCCAACCAAAGGCCACCTCCCTTTATAAACACTCCACCAGGTTTCCGCAACCAGAACAGCAATTATCAAGGGCCATCTCAATTCAATAATATTCCACAACCAAATTTATATCATATAATAAACTTCTACGTTTTTAAACTCGGTTTGTTTTATAATTTTCCTAAAAAAAAATTGTACGGCCTCTATTGGGAAATGATAGTTTCTAAAACCTATCAGCAGAAATACATACTAAATATGACTATATGATTATAAGGAACAATATAAAAATACAAATAAGATAATACACAGCACAATAGGTAAACGTCATAGACAATCGAACAAGCCACATGACATCCTATCAAAAACATTCCATCCAAGCATTAGTTAAAGAATTTCCCGATTTTACGCTCTTAAAATGGGAAATACGTTGGAAAAACAAATCCAAAAGCTGATAAGTGACGGAATAATTAGACCTTCACGGTTACATCCCCAATTTGGATTTGGAGGCGAAAAAAAGTATCGATTATAGCAAACTAAACAGCGTAACGATTTCTGATCGCTACCCTATACCGGAAATCAACTCAAGTACTGGAACAACTGGGGCAAACTAAGTATTTTACGGTAATCGATCTACAAAACGGTTTTCATCAGATCCCGCTAAAAGAATCTGATATAGAGAAAACAGCTTGTTCGTTCAACAACGGCAAATACGAGTTTAAGAGATTTCGATTTGGGCTGAAAAATGCCCCTTCAATTTTCCAAAGGGCTCTTGATGACATCCGGAGGGAGCATACCGGTGTTATTATTTATACGATATTATTATATTCAGTAAGCATGAGAAAATACATCAAAAAAACCTCCGCAACACAATCCGCTAAATTGAAAGTACAACTCTGAAAATGCAATGAGGTAGAGTTTTTAGGCTTTATCGTATCATCAAAAGACATAAAAACAAATAGTAAAAGACATACTTACCTTACCTTATCCCAAAACCCTCAAGGAGCTACGATCCTTTCTTGGCTTGTCTGGGTATTATAGAGACTTCGTAAAGGACTATATGAAGCTCGCAAAGCCCCTTACTGCACTTTTGAGAGGGGAACAAGGACGTTTGTCAAAAAATCATTCCAGTAAAAGGGCAATAAACCTAAACGAAGAAGCAATGCAAGCATTCGATAAAATAAAAAAATCTCTAGCATCTGATAACATTGAACTGACCACGGACGCATCTAATTATGCTATTGGAGCAATATTTTCACAGAATAATAGACCCAAAATATTCATATCGTGAACGCTTAACAAAACGGAAGAACCCTATGCCACAAACGAAAAAAAAATGCTGACAATCATTTGGGCACTACATTCTTGCAAAGATTGCCTATACGGTCCTGTCAAAGTCAAGATTCTTACAGACCACCAACCACTCACTTATTCCTTTAGCAGCGAAACACCAATAGCAAAATAAGACACTGGAAAGCTAAACTCGAAGAGTACAACTACAATACAAACCCGTCAAAACAAATATTGTAGCCGATGCGCTTTCTAGATCTAACCACAGACGAAATCATGACAGCTTCACAACACAGTGACGAAAGCTCCCCAAACGAGTTAATGCCAGCACTGGAAGCACCGATTAACGCTTTAAAGTTAAAAGTTAAACTTAAATTTCGCTTTTATAATTTTATTTAAAAGTATAGTTATAATAGTTATAACTCCCAGTTTTTTTCTTTTTTTTAAAATAAAAAGTGCTTAAGTTGATTGAAGCTAACATATATTCAACAAATCGACTATCGACATGGTAAAACTACTACTATTTAACTTGCAATCTGAGGTCATATGACTGACAAAAGAAAAATCGGCGAAACCTCAGCAGAAGAATATAATACATATTTCCAAACGTGCCACCGTGCCCATGTCTGTTTCGGATTTACAAAAAATTAAATCAATTGTTGATTCTTCGCTTCAATCTGAGCTTGCATCGGCAATTGCAAACCTAGCTACCAAGCAAAACCTGTATAAGCTAAACAAAGAAATAAACTCCTTGCAGAAGTAAAATGATGAATTGTCAACAAAAGTTAAGCAATTTGAAGAGAGATGTAACTCATTGGAAGAAGAACTAGAATCACAAAGTCGTGAAATAAGAAATAAAAATATAATCATCTCAATTCCCAAAGATGATCCTCATACAGATCCAAAAGAAAAAATTCAGACTGTCACTCGGCTTTTACTTGGCAATGAATGTTGCTCTGGCCAGAGCTAAAGGTGCTTTTGCCCTTACAAAGAGACTGTTTTATAGCAGCCAACTCGATGCGGGGGTAAAGGTAATCTGCTACATGGCCCTTATCAGGCCCATGCTGGTATTTGGTTGTCCCGTGTGGTTCAATGTACGAGCAAGCTTAATGGAAAAGATTCGGGTGTTTGAGAGGGCTTGCCTTAGGGCCTGTCTTCGCTTGTATAGAACACCAGAGTCGGAGTACAAAAAATTTTATCCTAATGAGGTCCTTTACAACAGGGCGAACCTAATACGAGTGGACAACTTCGTAATTGAGCTGACTCGAAGGCACATTGCAAGAGCAATGACGTCGACGAATAACCTGATATCTGGGGCTTACTACCCCAATTACCTTTACCACGAGAGTGTGCGCTCTGACGGCTTCGTTCCACCGGAAGCATTCCTCTACCTAGATCAGAAAGGGTTGATCCAGGATAGATCAGCGGTGCCGTTAATCTACCATGTCGCTCGGACAGCTGGGGACAGGCGACTCAACTACGACAGAGACGTCGCACACGGCAGTGTGGATCGCCTCAGGTTCAGTAGGGCGGTGGGGAATCGCGATAAGAGGGATGTCGTTCGGCAGCACCAGCATTTCTGGTGGTTGAATGATGGAGAAGATGTTTCGTCGTCGTTTCCGTCAATTACGGACCAGCCTCACTAATGAGGCAGAGCTGACCAATCTGTTTTCTCTGTAAACAGCGATGGCCGGCTTACATAGGTTTAGGTTAACATTTAAGAAACATAAACATATATCAGTGTATACAAAGGTGTATACTGATATATGTATATGATTGTGTATAACGTCTATGTGTGTTTATGTGTGTATTGTACATTTAGTTTAGGTAGGCTAAGGTTTATTTTAAGTTAGATACTAAGTTTTTATTAAAAATAAAAAATTATGTCCATATGCTAAGTTTTGTTAACAAATTTTTTTCTTAGCTTTAAGTATACAAAATAAATAGTTCTAAGAAAATGTAAATGAAGTCGAAAGACATAGTTATAAGAATTTAGAGTAGCTTAGAGTGCCTGTGTGGGGCCAGTAAGTTAGTGTAAGATTATTAAGTAATTGTAAGCTAGCATTTAAGCATTTTTTGTTAGAATGTAAGAGTTAGTGTTAAGAAAATAAAATGCATATAAAACTAAAACTAAACTAAACTGGCAATGAATGTACTCAACAGTTCTCAGAGTCCTTTAAAATAAGTGAAAATGGTACTTCAACTAAAATGAAAGTAAACACCGGTTCAAGTGAAATTGCTTTAAAAATTTTTAAAAACGTATTCAAGCTAAAAAAATACAGATGTGTTTCTGCAACGCGATCTTTCAAAGAAAATGCAATTAAAGCAACGAATACTCCTTCACTAAAGAAAAATAATAAGAAACTATCAACCAAATATCATAGTTCGAATATAAAATAACGATATTTTAATTGAAAATAAACTATTCTATTTAAATCATAATTATAATCTTATTTACAATGGTGAGCTCGAACTACAACACATGCTAGGTTACATTAACTTTGATGCTGTCAAAAAAATCAACTTGCCAATTGAACGTCAGAATCACAACCAACGTACTAGACTAACAACAATTGATCGTCAACCAAGGGTACCACCTGTGAACGATAGTAGTAACAGTAATAGTAGTTCATTGAGAAATTGAGATATAGTCGCCATCAGCTCATTTAGTATTAATGTTTGTAAAATATTGTCATATAATGTTTCAGGGCTAAATAATATGATCATGTTCATAGATTATTTCAATTTTATTAAAACATTTTAAATATTCTTTATTTTTGAAACGCATGTTATTGCCAAAAACTCAAGTAAATTTACCAAATACTTTAATGGATATAAACTTTTTTGGATTCCTGCAATCAAAATAGCCGAGCAAGCGTTGGATGCCTGTATGGAATACAAACGTCGAAGAAAAACTCTATGACTTTGTAGAAATCCAAGATATAGTCGCCGTAAAGTTCTTAGGGAAACCCAACATGTTTATTTATATAAATTGTAACAAATGTACCGAAGACTTTGTAAGACCTTAAATGCCAGAATAAGGTCAAACCAAATAACAACCCTAATTGAAATATCTAACGTAGCATAATTACATTTTTATAACATCAAAGGATAATATCTGTAACAAAAATGGTATGAAGCTATTAGAAATCCTACAAATGTACGACAACATTGTTTTGAATGGATGCACGAAAGGTGATTCTGAAGGTCATTTCACCCTTGTAGGTGGCCAAGGTAATTCGGTGATCGATTACTGCACGGTAAATAACGATTGGATCAATCTTATAAATAAATTTAAAGTTTTGAGTAAACATTTTTCTGATCATATGCCGTTAGTAGTTGAATGTGAATCACACTTTGAACCGACACAGAGATCTCTCAATTTAATGCCCCGATTAAAATGGAAAATTTTGAATTTAGAAACCTTCCACAACTATTTAGATAATTACCTTTCACACACCTCTTCAACTAATCAGTTGACTGCCGCACTCTCAAACCAATTGACAAGTTGCATAAGAAATTTTGCAATCAACTCAAATTCAAATACAACGAGTTCATGCAATCAAAAATGGTTTGATACAGAATGCCTAAATGACAGAAACTACTTCCAATTTTGCAATTTGTGTAACTTGAGAGCTACGGAAAATTGTTTTCATTTTTTAAGCGATCGTCCAATTTTTAAGCAGCAAAGAAGAGCATACTTTGTTAAACCAACCCTTTCAATACCGGAAGCGATGCAATTTTAAATGGATCTGATTGGGCGAAACTTGTAATTTTTGTCAGAGTTAGCTACCGATACACTACATAACTTACATAAGACATGTATATACAAAATCATTTATTTTACTAATTATACTATTTACTAGTTCAATTATATTAAATACTTTGAAGTTACCAGCAGAACTGACGGCTAAGTCAATGCTTTATAATTCATTAAAACTATTGTAAACGTATTGAAAAATTAATTTCAAAAAAATCTTTGAATTTGAAAATTGAAATATATTCCACACAAAAAAAAGTTGGTATAGACAGCTCTTACGTACGTTAAAGTATTGAGGTCCAAAGCCGTGAAAGATATAAAGAAACCCCTTAGAAAACTACTGTTTTCTTTCGGTGTTCCAGAAATAATTGTAGCAGACAATGAATGTTAGAAAATCAACTTGGAACCAGAGTGTTTAGAAGTCCACCATACACTAGCACGGTTAATGGTCAAGTGGAACGATTACACTCCATCCTTACGGAAAAGCTGTGATGCTAAAAACCCGATCAAATTCATGGAAACTTTGAAGAGCTCTTTGAAAAATCTGTGTACGAATATAATTGTTCGATCCATTTCACTACAGGCCGTAAACCCGTTGAAGTATATTTTTGCAGAAATATAATTACCGAACCTGACCAATTCGAAAAAGTTAGTCAGGAAAATATTCAGAAATTAAGACAAAAACAGGAAATTGACCTTAGGAATCATAATAAGCATAGATACCCAATACAAAACTATTCAGGCGGAGATATTACTTACATTCGCATCAATTAACGACTAGGTTCTAAACTACCCCAAAAATACAATCTCCGTAAAAGAAGATCAATCAACTACAGTAATTACAGAATAAGGTAGGATTGTATACAAGAGCCATATAAAAAGTTAACTTACTCTACAGGAATTTCATCGCTCTCGTTTGCGCGAATGTTCAAGTACTCGATTATATAAATTCCCGAATAATAACCTTAAAAGTAAGAACAATCAGAATACAGAATGGGAAACTGTAGTTTATTCACATCCATCATGAATGATAATATTCCATAGACTAACACCTTTTTCCCAATACTTAATCATGAATTGGTACAAGATAATAAATTACTAAGCAGCATTGAACTCCATAGACCTAAAAGATCACTCAGTCGGCTCCACGTGGAAGAGGATTGCGGGCAATCCCGATCATGATGATCTCACAATGCTAGAAAATTAGATAAATTATGTAATTATTGTCAATAACAACCAAATTATTATAAACGAAAATTATATAAGTAAACTGAACTAACCGGCAAATATCAAATATTATAAGAAAAGATAGATCGAAAACGAGCTTATTATATAAAACAAAAATAATTAAAGAAGAACTTGCTAACACCATTTACGCTATTAAACTCGATGGATCCAATACGGTAAATTCAAATAAATAAATAAATAAAACTGAAATAAAAAACGTAGAGAGAAATCAAATACCTCAAATACCGAAAATGTAGAAAATGATTTCAAATTCGCTAATATTAAAATTGTAGTTAATACAACCAATGTATTTTACATAGTAAATATCCCGACAACCGAAGAAGTTATTTACGAAAAACTTATTATTAAGCCAATTAAAGTTAATAATTTAATGGATATGTAAGATAGAATATAAGAATATCTTAAGAAAGCACAAAACTATTTTCGGAATTAAAAATGAATGTATAGTAGAACACTAAATGAATTATCATTACGAGTATGTAAGAAGGAAAAGTTGGTAGACTTAAGCAATGACACATGCATACTACATATTTTAGAAGGTAAGGACGCATTGTGCACTTTAACTAACAGCCATTATGTACCAGTAGTAGAAAAAATCATGACAGGTACCATTCTGCTAAATAGATTTCAGGCAACATCAACATAAACAGTACTGACCAGCATCTTAAGGGAACTTACTTAATACAATAAATTCCAGAACACAACCATTAAAATCAACAACACAAAATTCATCTCGGAAGAGGTTATAAAAGAACTCCATATGAATAACACAAAATGGATCGATCTCATTGAAACCGAAAAAGATATCCACTAGTTTATTAATTATTAAACTTTCATCATTCTATTTCTAATCATATCCATAATAAAATATTGCAAAAATACAAGAAGAGGAGACCAGTACACCAGTCATACCTACAGCTTCACCAATAGGAGAAAGTTCAACGCCCCTACCAAAATAAGAACAAAACAATATAAGAAAGGATTTAAAAGGGGAAGAGTTAATGTAATATCAGCATCTTTCTCAATTAAAGCTTCCCACGGACTCATTTTCTGGAGAAAAGTAACCTCAAAGTCAAAAATTAGCATAGGCAAGAAAAATGGAACAGGCTTAGAAATTGGATATCTGAAGACTCAAATAGGATATCAACATCAACTTATTTAAACGCAATTACAAAGGCTGCTATTTATTCGAAATACTGTATACTATAACTATCTTGCTCATCTGCCTTACAAAAATTTCTTTATGAAATATAGCTTAAAAAATAAGAAATAAATACGAGTACAAATACAATTTGAAAGAAGATTTTTTTTCTGCTAAGAATAACACCAACAACGATATGACTAAGTACAATATATTGTCACTTTGATTCACAAATGCGATGACAGTTTGACATTGCTTTTATCGGTTTTAATAAATTTACAGCGTTATCGCATATACATCAAAAATTATTGGCATATGTTTAAAAAAGTAAGTTCACTTCTCCTAAAAGTAATATATTTGCTATTAGCACGAGATTCATGGAATTTTGCATATTTTCAACTTACTGCGGATAAAACTATATTGCATTTGCAAAAGAAAAAGGAATATTTGCAGCATTGTATCACGTGTCCTTTACATCATTTTTCCTCCTAAAGGATGTACTGGTAGAGCACATATGTACGAGTCTGAAGTCTGAGGAAATTCTAATTTGAAACGACAATAAATATTCATCGGAATGCATAATTGACAGAAGTGGGTGTGGGAAAAGTGGTCATGAATCAATTTGAAAGTAATGCCTAAAGTGTGTGTGACTAGAAGAATGTAAACTAGACACATACACGCCATGCTCATATAACATATTTTGTACATACATATACGGTTTTCGCTTTTAAGGGTGAACATACTAATTATTTATAACTGTTGAACTGCTCCATTAAATAGAATTTTCTGTATGCATAATACAATTGGACATTACGTATACACTAGGTTTATTCAATTAAAATGCACGTTATACGTTAAATTTCTTTGGGTAAATTCGTTAGTGAATTTGAGTAACACGGCTAGTCGTACAATCAAAATAAAATATTATATTCTCCTCTGGGTCTTTATTTTATTCATGTTTAATTTGAGAAAGAATTGGGTTAGACATCAAGGGTAAATATTCACTACCACTATGTATATTTTTTAATTAGAACTACAGGTATATGCATATGGTTGTATATACTGAGCTACTATATATCAATAACTTGTGCCTTGTTATTAATACATTTGATTAGTGACAATGGTGTACAGTAGTCATGCCTATATTGTAATATGCATGGCTATATGAACATACCGTTAGCAAAAAATCAAATATCCACATTTACTCATATGCTTTCCCATAAGTACTCATGTTACGCGTTCACTTTATTTTAAAATGTGAGACTTTAGTAAGAATTTTATTTTATTTTTATTTTTAAGCCGCTGCTTAATTTTGTTGATCTAGTGGGAACTGATGCATTATCATTTCATTTTATATGCATTTTTTCATTAATTGACTCTTACATGCTATTCAAAAAAACCCTTAAAAATTAGCTTTATTAACTTAAGATTATCTTATTAGAATAATTCTAATTTACTGGCCTCCTGCGAGCACTCAAGTTAAACCTAGTTATATTATATCTTTCAACGTTTCTTATGGTATATTATATTAACAATTTATTCACTTAATATTATAACTAAAGAAACAATTTTCATAAAGAAAAAACTTAGTACATGGACTAAGTTGGTATGATATAAACCTTAAAACTAAAGCTTACAAATAACCTAAAAAATGAATCTAAGCTTATTTAAGTTAACTTATGTTATGTACAAATATTGTCTTTTTTTGTGTATGGATTACCTATTTTTTAGTTAAAGTTGTCACCCGTCTCTTTATTCTTTTTATATATTTTTTTGTAATTCTGCTTTATTTTTTTGTTTCTTTTTTAATTTTTTATAATTTTATTTCTTAAATCTATCCTACTATGCTGACCAACTTAGCTCCCTAATGAAGCAACCCTGTATTGGCGAAATTCGACAAAGAAGCTTCCTATCCTTCAACAAGCCACCAAAATGGTTGGTGCTGCCGATCTATTGTAAATCCTTCATGTATCGACTTCCTACCGCCCTACTGAACCGGAGACTATCTGCGATCTCTGTCCGAGCGACGTGGAAAATTAGCGCCACCGCTTCTCAGACTCTGGTGTTCTGTACAAGCGAAAGCAAGCTCTCTCAAACACCCATATTTTTTCCAATAAACTTGCTCTCAGGTAGCACCACATGGGACTTCCAAATACAGGCATAGACCGAATAAGGGCCACGTAACAAATCATCTTCACCCTCGCAAATGCGCCTTTGGTGGGAACCGCTGCTTTCAGTGTGGTGATGCCGACTAATGATACTTGGGCATATTCTTCTCTCAGAAATTTGCAATTTGGAAGGAATATATCAGCAATGGCATCAAATTTATATAAATAGTTATGTCCATGCCTAACTATTTACCGTGGTAAATAACTTTAGAGGGGATTTTCGATTGCAAACCCCCAAATTTTTCTATCATCGAAACATACATCCTGTTGTTAAGAGTCACTAAGCCTAGATTTCGATTTGTTATCCTCATTCCCGGTCTGGGAAAACTCATAGGCACATATACGTATACTCGTGTATGTAGATTGGATAGTTATCCTGTTTCTTGTTTTAAATGAACTCCTTCATTCAAAACGTTTTTCAATATCCCCTTTGAAAAAGATTATTTAGTATTTATATTCCTTCTATTCCTGTTTAAAATAAATATAGCATATACGTGTATGTTATTTTGCAATAAAATCCAGTTTTTCTAAACTGAACAAATTTTGAACATAAATATATTGTAATATGAAATAAAATGTTCGATTTTAATATTCCGCGATTAGCATTCACGTTTTCTTACAAGTGGTCAGTTGGGAGTAGATGATAACTTTTATGTAAGATTTATAGACGATATTTATGTGATAACAAATTACTATTCTTAATCATTTTACCAAGACCTGAAAGAGATATGGAAAAGGAAATTGAAGGTTGAATCTTACGTTTTGTTTAACTTAAAAAGAAAAATATCTAATTTATGGGATTATATAAATTTTGTTTTCCGTAGCACAATTGAGGAAATGTCTAATCGATCGGACCATTATTTATAGTGTCTTGGGTTTTTGCAAACTAAGCTCACTCAAAATCATTCTAGCTATTGGTTAGGTTAGGTAATAAGCCATGCGCCAGTTCCTAATGAAGGCCTTTTGGTCTATTCTGATTCCACGTTGATGTTATTTATGAATTATACCAGTATACATGGTTAAAAAAAATGAAAATAAATATGTAATAATATTATTATTATTATTATTATTATAATGTTGTGAAGAGGCACCAATTCTGCTTACCGTCCTGCAATTGAGGCTGTGGTCAGTTAGGATACCTGTAGACGAATGTCTTCTTTGTCGAGTCCGAAGACGGCACGTGTTCTCCCGCTGTCTAGATTTGGCCAAAGGGAGCGTGAGATGATACAATCACCTCGCTCTTGGTGTTCAATGCTTTGTTGGTTCGTTCTATGGCTATAAGTTGATATATTTATGTCGTTGTGTGTGTTACTCCTGTGCAAAGGGGCACTTCCTCTTACTAGCTCATCCGCTTTTTCATTATCTGGTTTCTCCAGGTATCCAGCAAATATCCACTCGGTGGGATTCACAGACTTTAGTTAGAGTTTGAGGACATTTCTGTATTGATTTTGTGGTTTCACCTGCCAAAGATTTTATGACTGTTTGACTGTCTCTGGAATATCAAGTTCCATGAGTAGTACAGACTGTGCAGCTATACGAAGGGCAATTATTCCTGAAAAATAGTAATTCTGGAGAGGACAAAAAAGTTTCCAATGATCAGCGAACTTATGGAGTCGGCTTTGAACATGCTCGAAAAACAGACAACACACAATGGTCTAAAGACTAATCCATCAAAAACCGAACTAGTCCTGTTCACAAGAAAAAGAAAGTTAGAAAAGTTTAATCTTCCTAGAAGAACCAAAAAAGCATTAGGAGCAGTCTATACATGCCAAAGAATCTTGTACCTGTTTCCAAGAATCAATATTTTATCATTCCCGATTTTTTCTTTACGATTTGTACAGATTTCTCACGGTACAATTTGGTCTTGTTAAGGAACGTTAGAGATAGTTCATTCCCGCAGTCAACCATTTTAACTCTATTTTGCCAGTCGCCTCCGTCGAAAACGGATTCCTCTAGGCAGCTTGTTTCAACGTTGCCCATCATTCTCCTTAGTGCGCGGTCCTCGTGTTTGCGCAAGTCCTCTTGTTTAGTTTTGCTTTTTCCGCCTTGAACTTTCTTTCTCTCTCTGTTCCATTTTCCTAAAAAAAACTTAATACGTGCTAGGGTATGACAACACCCACTTGAGAGTCATACTTGTTGTCATACCCACTTGAAAGTTCTTAAAAAAAACACTGCCCTCTTTGGTATCATTTCCTGACCTCTGCCGTTTCGCTGATAGTCCCGAGGTTGACAGGAGATTCAGCTTAGGTGACTTGTCCTGTTCTTGAGGAGATGACTTAAATGTGGATTTGTCAACCTGGACGGCTTTGGCCTGTTTTTGATCCGTGGAGTTCACCAAACGTATCAAGTTCTGGAGCATTCGGCGTTACCTTTATCGTTTTGATATGCCTTCGAATCTGTGCACGGTCTCATTCGCTGAGAGTGATGGGATCCTTTTTCGTCATCTTACTCAGAAACCTTTAGAAGCTTTGTTTGCGTCTAGGAAGTATTCTAAAACTTTTGCTCCCGTTCGGTTTCTGAGTTAATTTCCCCATTATACGAGTAGTGACGTCTGAGTCCGGGTCCAGCAGTTCTTCAGACTCGGAATCTATCCTGTCGATTGCATGAGATGAAGAGTTGTCCTCCCTGGTGTCGCCAAGTGTCAGGTTATCGATCTTTAGAAGTTGTTGTTTGATGGAAGAGTCTGAGTCTGTATTTGATTCAAGGTTTTGTCCTCTTGCCAGGTAAAATCGTTTCTGTGCGAGTGAGTTGCTTTTATCGTTTTTGTTATTAGTATCCGTATTTTTGTTGTTATTGTTCTTTTTATACTGTTTGTTCGTCTTTGCTATTTACTATTTGGCTCCACGAGTAGTATGGAAGAGACCTCTGCCCCGGCAGAGCCGACATACCAGGGTAAGTCTAGAATACAGCAGTCCTCCCTGGGCATCTATCTATAGCCGTTACTTCGAGAAACAAAAATATTGTTTGTTAGAACAAATTATGATCGTTACTTGTTTATATTTTTACCAATTTTTACATATGTACGAGTATAATGGATGATTGATCTTATTTCTAATTTAGCTTTGTACTTAGAAGATTTATCACATTGGTAGTATATGGCGGTAGTTGATCTCATATGTCCTGAATTGGAGGCCTGAAGCGAATACGTTTATATCAGATAAAAAAAATAAATGAAAATTCTAGTTCTGTCTAACAGAAATATAAATAAATTAACACTTGGAAGCCGTTACCAATTACATATTTTGTATGTACGTAAAAATTAGTCGGGTTTTTTAGTCATATTTTGAAGATTACTTTCACATTAAATCATGACCACTTTTTGCCTACCAGTTTCTGTCTACTAAGCATTGCTAGGAAAACGTGTTTCTGCAGTATACCGAAAGAGAATAATTTCGGCCATCAATCGCTCAGCCTATATCTAGAGTTGCAGCCACTATTTATTCTGTACATACTCATGTATATGTGTGCTCATGAAAAATTATTATATTATACTCGTACATGAAAAATTGTTTGATGTGAAATTTTTTTCCTATTCAGGATTAGACCTCGGGTTAAACTGTTAAATCTATAAATCGAACTCAGCTCGTAACTGTAGCATATGTTGGCAGCACGTCATTTTTTAACAAGCGCTGATTAATAGCTGTCTATCAAGTGTGAAGCAGCACTACTACTTTTTCACTTCTAATGCTGTAATTTTGCCCGTGGAGTAGCAAACAATAAATGGCAATTCTATTTTTAATTTTTTTTATATATAATTTGGAATTGAAAATTCAATTATTACCAAAATTAATGGATTTTAAGTAAGAATAAATCATAGAAGACAGCAACATGCTCAGGTTTGTAGCTTGGCATTGATATTGGTTTAAGTTTTTTGATACAAATGCCAATAGCAAAATGTGAGCACGAGGAGAGTCCAATATTTACATAAATGCACATTTAACAGAAATATAAATGAGTTTATGTGCAAAGCAGGTTATGAGAAAATATTGAAAAATAGATATTAAATACCAATTGACAACTATTCATGAGAATACTACCTAGTCTTTAGTCAATTGACTCTGAGCTGTACAGCAAAATAAGTTATCCGAAAGTATGAAATTCTAGTTAAATTTTTTTTTTTTTACATAAAGTCCGAGGTGCATACTGGTTGTAAATATAGCGTTGAAATTCTTTCCAAGACATTAATATGTCAAACCAGTTTGATGTGTTTGTTAACGCATCGGCGGTGAAGCTGAAGATCCATTGCAGCCATAGACTTTATTTATAAGCAAGGCTTGGCATTAAGGATTGCTTCAAGCGCAGCTAATGCAAAGGTGCGAATTGCTCCCGTATTGACGGATTTTGATTTTATTTGCTTTTTTGCATTGTTGAAGCAATGCATAGGTTATTAATGAGAACAATGGTGAGGTTCACTGAATTATTTTCGGTTTCAATTCTATTGTCATACCAGAAGCAGGCCAAGAAGGCTTTAATGGGTTTATCAAGATAAAATCTCCCGTGGAGTTTATGATCCAAAGCTCTGTTCGCTTATCCGGGATCGCTTATGATTCCGACTGAAGCACCGCGACGATTAATGGAAATCGATGGAGACAAAATAAAAGGGTCTGTTGAAAAATTTTCTTCTAGATGTAGATCGGCTGCTTTTACAGTGAAACACGTGAAGATGACTGTTCATATATTTTCTGGACGACAACCTATAGCAACAATTACAGGACTATAGGACAGTTTAAAACGATTAAACTGTATTAATATATTGCCTGCATGTGACTTCACGATTAGGTAAGGCTTAACTGCGAAAATGCCGGAACAGAGAGCCACATGTAAAGGTGACCGTATGCTATAGTGATTTTCTTCCCCACAGCATAATATTATAAGTTGTCCTAAGTCCTTTTCCAGGCGTGAGTTCGTGTAAACTATATTTTCCGACTATATTACTACCATAAAGGCCGCCCTTTCGTATTTTGAGATTGGAATAACCTTAAGCGATTTTAATCTGAAAACGATATATTATAGCTGATTTCTTTAGCAAGAAAGTTTATCAAAATTAGAATCCAACGAAGTCAAGTGCAGATACTCAAAAGTTATATATTATTAAGATATTAAATGTCTTGTTTGGCCTATGCAGTGTATCTGCATATATTGAATGTAGAAAATATACATATATAAATACAAATATGGCAAATATTTATAAACGAAAATAAATAACTTACAGCGAAGTGCCTACTACCTGATTTCCAAATCGAATTGCTTTATATCTGATATTTCACATCCGAATTTGATTCAAATATCCGTACATGCCATATGTACACACATTAATATACATATGTAGGTACATTGCCTTGCAATTCGTACATCTTATCTTTTGGATTCTTATTTTATTTATTGTTTTCTTTTGTATTTTGCAATCTTATTTAACCAGTATAATTAAATCTTGAAAATGAACTCAATGATAATTGTAGTCTATTATTTTTTATTATTATTATTTTTCAGAATCCTAAAAAATCATTTTTAATTTTCTCCGAAATTGCCATAATTAAATGAAGACAGCCAGTATCCAAAAACTATGAAAACCGAGGAAATTTATTCGTTTATATGGTATTATGTTTCTTAGAGATATGTAGTTCAACACATAGAATGGATCTTTGTTACCTTACAGAACTGGTTTGTGAAAGTTGAATGGAAGCCAGGAAATACAACAGAAATTTGCATAAATGCAGTTTTGAAGTACCTTTTATGTCATCTCGTTGTTGATGTGTGTGGGCAACTTAATGTAAGTAAAAAAATGTATCTTAGAGGGTTTTTCGCCTGATATAGTAAACATTTTCGAACTAAAATAACAAAGGTTAATGAGATTGTAAGAGTATATTTAAGAGTAAAAAGGCATTGAGTTTTCATAAGCTAGCATACAGTGCATTCAAACTCGTATACTCGTACATACTCGTTCACAGGCAATCACTAGGATGAGGCCATACATTTTGCAAACAATTTTCACTCTTTATACCTGTTTGAAATTTTGTACCCGCAAATTTTTACTACCTGTGAATAGGTACATATTTTCTCAACAGGAAGTCATAAAATTAAAGGGTAAATAAGAAACGACCGTTGGACATTCCCAAGATTTTATTAGTTTATTAAAATATTTTATTTTAGAATATTAAAAACTTAGAATTCTAGTGAAACTCCAACTACGTTTAAAAACCTCCAGGTCAATATTCCTTCCTGATCATTCTCTAAGATTGTTCAAGTTCGAATAATTCCAACCCGTTTTGTTTAGTTCCAACAAATATTTCAATCTTAAGTTCTTTAACTGGTAAACCCAAATATAATTCAAGCTCCTCCGTTCCATTATATGTATGTATGTATACTTCAACCTGCTACTCTTCCATTTTTCAGAAAATGATCTATCGGCGGCCCATTTACGAAGCGATACGAATAATCTTCCAAAGTTAGATGGGCCTTCCGATAACATGACTTTTTGCCGTTAGTCCAAATATACTTTTTCGGTATCTCTCATATATAAGTATTAACAGAAAACTAAGAAAAGAATTCTATCAAATAGAAATATCTAAATATACTCGTATGATAAATTATGCATAATATGGCATAATTTTTGACGGTATGTCGAAAAAAGTATTGCCAGTTACTGCTTTACTAACAAAAACAAAATTGCTCTTTGTAAGTACACATTATACTCGTACCCTCAGATCTGTATATTTTCAGCACGATATTGTTGGTTTATTGTCGTTTACTATTGTGTTTTTTTTTCCAGCGGGTTATTATTAATTGTGAAAAGTTTTTTTACCAATTTTCATACGTTTTGGTTTTGAAGCAGTATTTTGTCTATATATGTACATATATTGTAGTTTACAATATAAATCGAAAATGCTCAAATTCACCGGATCTCTTTTGTTTTGTGGAGAGTTTATTTCAAGGTTCAATCGAGAACCTTGGACAACAATATTTTTTTTAAGATGTGTGCTTTGTTTAAGAGGATGGTTTAATGATGCCCTTTTCTAAACCTGTAATTTGTAGGGAACAAAAACATCATGTTTAACGAAACATCATGAAAACCCCAATGAACGAAAAACATGCAGAGAACAACGTAAGCGATATTGAATCAGAATCTTCAACACAAACCACCTCTACGTCGCAAGATTGTATTGTAAATGAAAATATACCACATTTAATACGCCAAGGTAAACTAAACGATTTAGTTAGAGACTTAAATTTGTCTAAAGTTCAAGCTGAACTCTTAGGTTTTAAACTTCAGCAATGGAATTTACTTTATCCAAGTACACAAGTTACAGATCTCATTTCAAAGAGAATAGGGTCTGTGATCACATCAGCAGCGACATCCACGTCGTTATCGAGGAATCATAACGATCAGTTAAAATTCCTAAAGATTGTTTTAAGTCCGCTCCAATCGGTTTTCTTGTATTGCCACGCGGTTGTTTTATAAATCTTTTCACTAACTGTATGGTCGGTATACAAGAAAATAGCTGTTATGACGATCCTAGAAAGGACCTCGTATTTATCAGGGTGAGAAGCTAAAAACTAGTTCACAGTGTAACTATTGTATTAACGTCTGGTATTCGCGTGGGCTCATTCACAAGATATTTTAAGTTGTTTTCCTCAGCGAAGATCTTAACACACCGTCCTTCGAGTGTATAATGTATGGGGAGAGTGTTGTAATATGGGCGAAATTATCTCATCTTTTCTCGCCGATTTGATCGCCCATGTTATTCTATTCTCTGTGATCAGTTAGTGAGAGTTAGTGTCTGGTCGCCAACATCTCTACAGCCCGGGAAGTGAGTTTAAATGAGAAGCAATAGTGATTCCCGACTATGCTCTGTCCAGACTCGTTTAGAGTCTTTGAGATATCAGATGTTCGCTTATCCAAATGGAGGACGCCGTCCAGTTTCTTTTCATATGAATTTGTTTTGTATGGTGAAGAGAATTCTAATGTGATCCGATAAGGATTCCTTAACAGATACTCTCCAGTGATTGGCATATGTTTGAGCATACATGTTTGTGATTATTAAATCCAGAATTTCTTCATTGTTTTTTTTATAAAAAGTTGGCGATTTCCCCTGTTACACACCACAAGTTTGAAAGAATTAATAAATTCCTTGCTTAATCGCAGCAATTATTAGACCAACCTTTCTTGACTCGCTAACGGGGATGATACTTTTGATGAAGCTTGCTGCCACCATATCTTCATTGCTGTATCGAAACAGAAAGAGCATATTAAGTGATTTTTTTTTTGGATAGAATACAGCTTCTGATTTTTCCTGTAACTTTTCGATAGAATAGATCGCATTCTTTGGACTTTAATCCTTGTACCTTTTTTCCAAGAGTCCAAAGTTCTTGGATTAAAGCCACGTCATTGTTGCAAATTAATTTGCACCACTTGCAGCACATGTAACGTAACCCCAAATCCGGAGGTCCCTGTAAATAATAATTTCCTCTATCATTTGGCAAACAACTCCTTTTAATAAAAGAGATGTTCGGAAGATACAAAATCGTTCTTCGATACCAGTTATCGAGTATTATTCATTACTGTTGTTTTATTGGTAGAATAAGAAGAAAGGATTCCTTCACAAAAGGAAAGTTACTTAAAGGAATACATACGAGTACATATGTATTCCTTTAAGTAACTTTCCTTTTGTGAAGGAATCCTTTCTTCTTAACCAAAGCTGGTCTAGTGTGGTTAAGTTATAAGCGAAATTATATGTACTCGTACGTTATATTTGCACTATCTAAAAGATTGATTGAAAAAGTTTCAGTGGTGAAATTTAAAAGTTGTAAGAATCAATACTACATTTTTGCAGTTATTAAACACAAATACTCGTAACTTTGTTTTACATATGAATCCGTATGTTTTTATTTGGTGTTCACAAGACTGCTATTGTACGTATACTGCTGACTACTGTTACATATAACAATAACCATATAACCTTAAGAAAAGTGATAAGTGGAGCACTAACTCTTACATAAATCAGGAGTATACGCGTTGTATTATTTCGTCAACTAATGGCAATTCAGATACCATTGCATAACAGTGATAATGGATTTAATTCTGAAAATGTGTAATTTTATTATTAAGTGGTTTCCTATTTTTATGATTCTGCTGTGTTAAAAGTGCACATTTATTTAATACTTTAAAATCTATTTGAAATATTTATTTGCTATTTATTAAAACTAGAAAAATCACTCTTTTACTTGTACCATTAATATTTACTACATTGGAGACGGACAAAATTCATCTTGTATTGATGGTGCAAGATCAAGTTTATATGTTGCAAATCTTCCTGGAGTTATTTAGAAACTAAAGCTCTGGAAGAAAGAACAATATGTTCAAGCGTATTTCTTGATGCCTCGCAACGCAAGCTTCAGGTATGGCATGGAGGCTTAAAAATTAAATCAACCTTTCGTATAAGACACGGAAACGAATTCTCGAAATTCAAATATATTTTAACCAGCGTACCACGAGAAAATTTTTCGGTCTGCTTTTCTATGTATTGGTATACTACAAACAGAGTGAGCCGTTTTACCTACGTTACACTGATGCCGTGCTATACTAGCAGTAGGTAAAACGATCTAAGAAACGACAGTTTAACTACAAAGCGCTCTTAATTAAATAAATGGACAAAAGTCTGGAAAATTGCCCTCAATCAAAGCAAATCTGTTTAAGTAAGGTTTACTTAGAGAAAAACGAGAATGTTGCCTATTATCAAAAGCCATGCCTTCGTATTGCCTTCGCAAACGAGGCTAAATACCTAACTTAAAGTTAAAATGGAAGTCGCTAGTGGAAACGTAAAGAACTCGAAAGCAAATATACAGAATTGTACTGGTTACTTAGAAAGTGTTCCAAGCTTAGCATCGATAACAAGCTGCTCTTATACAAGCAAGTGCTGAAGCCGGTGTGAACCAATTGTAATACGAGTACATACAAATCTGTTCTAGTACCAAGAATACGAATGCCAATATTTTAACATACAAGCTTTAACAACAAGGTCCTAAGAGAAATTGTCGTGGTACACGGGATATAACGATTTGCATAGAAACTTTGGGATATCTTCAGTTGAAGATGAAACATAAAAAAATTGCGAGAAAGCAAAAAATTAATCAAATTGAAATAAATAAAATAAAAAAATAAAAGAAAATAAACTAAATTGACACCTCAACAACAAATTTTTTCACATTTTGCACCGTCTTAAAAGGAACAAACCTTTAGGCTTTGCGCTCTAAAATTTTAAATTTTACCCGACTCAACAGCGAAATATGCGGGAACTTTCGTCGGAAAGACACTTGCCAAACATGTTTATTTCATGATGTAAGAGTCGCACTTTGTCTGCAACAAAGATATTTAAATAGAAGCTGACCTTATGAGTTAAAAAATAGACCTAGTAAAATTGAACCTTTAACATATTAAAGTCTTATATCTTAGAAAACTTTTAGCGCCTGAAAATCGAAGGTAAGATTCTAGATAAAGTAAAACAGTCATCATTTTATAGTATAATTCACCGAGATAAACTGCATAAGAAGAGAAAAGGGCAACTTTTATAGATAACTACCCCTACAATACAGTACGCATCAGGGCATCGTCATTATAATGGAAGACTTGACTTGTCATATGCAAATATGGCCGCAGAAAGTGAAATGGCCAGCGTTTATGGCTGCATTGTTCACAATATATGTTTGAGTACTAAATCTCCCACTATTTAAGCTTGATTTAAGGATCCGTAACAAGCTTGGCACAATGAAACGAAATGACTAGCTTTACTTTTGTATGATTCTCTAGATATAAACCCCCTATGCTTTGATATCCCATAGTGTGCCATATTTTAGGGTCCACCACGCTTTTGTAGTTCATGCAGTGTTATACGTATTAAAGGGATCTTTTATTGACAAGTGGAGGAAGATAATTACGTATCATCAAACTATTAAAGAAAGGCGTCAACCCCTTAACTCTCTTTGATAAAAGAATGGCTGCATTAATTCTCGAAAGTAGCAAAAATAGCTGGGATCAACATTCCACAGCATAAACACTCGTCACAAATATATGCTCTTTCGATTTCAAGAAAACAGTTTAACTCGAACTTTGAAATGGTATGCACCAGAAAGGTATCCCCGTGAACTCATAGCCGTTCCGTTATCAAGGCTGCCTATGAGGATGAAGTCCTATACAAAAGTTAAGCGTTGCGTCGTTGGACCAACACAGCGGACTGCGACAAGTTTGTATATTATCATTGTTGCTAATAAAACTTGTTATACGCTATGTGTTTCAGGCAGTCGCAGATTTACGAGTATATGGATAATGGGATCATAGGTAAAACACCTAAACTACGCTGACGATGTCTATTGGGATAGAATAATGGACTTTCATCAGAGTGGAGCTACTTTTTAATACAGTACAGACTAACACCGCTAGTCTCTGTAATGCTTGCATTAACCCTCAGTTAAACATTTCTGGTCAACACGTCAAGAAAATAATTGTTTTGTTTAACAAGGAAGATTTGCCTTGATCGACAGCGAGACTCAACTCGTTGTGGCAGTAAAATTATGAAACCAAAAGCTGTATGCTGATGCTATCTGAAATATAAACGAGCAATGTTATCAGTTTGGAATAGGACCCTAAGTAAATTAAACGCAGGAAAATTACAAAGGAAGTCAAATCCATGGGAATCAGCTAGGAGAGTTAACGAAAGTTGCAGCAACGTGCACACATTGATGTTTGTATTTTTTTTCCTTTTTTTGCGTGGGAAGGTAGAAACTTTATATGAGCCACAAAATGGACCGACTCCCATTGGTAGTACCGGATTCTTACTGGCTAAAATGACATCCTCCTTCATCGCTTACCTGGACGTTTTGACTACTATTTCGCCAGCAAGAATGTCGACAGGAAGCATTGAAGTTGGGACGAGTATAGAATCATGATTTGTTAGACTTTATTTTTTTGGCATTTGACCATATTTCCGCAGCATAGATGAATCGAGAACTCCCAGCTCCAGAAAGAAGTCTTTTATTTTTTATTACTCATTACTATATTATTCGATATTACTCATCAGCTTTGTAACCGCATTTAAAGTATTCGATTAATTTTCCGCTTTAACTTCATCGTCAGAATCATAGAGGACGATTCTATTTGGAAATACCTCGGTATGGCGTTCTTCACGTACAGGGTTATAATGCAATATAATGCAATATTTCTCGGTACCTGCTTTCCTGCGTCTGTCCTGTATTGCTTTTCCAACTCTAGTTAATCGTATTATCACATTTATGACGTCTACTGTTGACCGTCGCTTACGAAAACTGTATTAGTGTTCTGATAGACCTCATACTGTTTCAATTTCTGGCAAGAGTCTACTGTAAACGGCGCTTCCAAGGTTCAAAAAATAAAACGCCCTCGTGTTTAACATTTCGGCAAATAAGTCCGGTTGTGCTTTCATAGCGATCCTTAAGGCTTTATTCGGGACACCATCTAGCCGCGCTGATTTTTGGTTGCGCTCCTTTTTACATACTTGGAGAAATTCTTCGCATGTAATCATAGGTATGGGCGTACTCTCGTGATGAATTTGACTAGACTACTCTCTTGGATAGGAAAAATAGGGTTGCAGCAGCATTGTTGCGATTGCGATTGCAGTTTCATTGATAAAATTTGATAAGTTTTGTCCCTTCTAGTTCGGTGGTATATTGATCTCAGTTCCGCGATTTCGAGGCACACCAGTATACAGGAGGTGCTTTCTCTTTCCCGGGCTAGACATTTACGCACTGGCAACTAACCGCAATACCTGGGTTACAAAATCCCCTACCGTTCTGGCTTCAATAATGAACTCACTAGCGACGAAATTTAGAAGATCTTCATCTGAGGTATTGATATTCTATTTAGACAGTTTTTTTTTTTTTTTTTGTTATAATAGTTATAATACGAGTAGTTTGTAAGGTTTTTTTGGAAAATGGGATAGAGAGAGAAAGAAAGATATTTGGGCTCGGTGGTTATATCGCTCCATGGGTGGCATCCAACATTTAATGGGGAGACTAATTTCTTAATTGAAGTTGGCTCGTTGTTGATTTCTAGTCAACAACTCATCTTACTTGATTTTCGTTAATTTAAAAAAATTAATGTCTTTTGGGCTAGGTTGGGATTCGAACACTGAACCTTCCGATTTGGAAGCCAGTCCACTTGACCACTTGAGCCACGGTCAAGTGATCAAAATCAAAATCAAAATCACAGACGCTGCTTCCAAAAGTGTTATCAATGATAGAATCTGATCTTGCTGTGCAGTTCCAATGTTAGCTAAAACAATAACGAAACAGGAAAATATTTCAAGAAAAGACAAACTTCTGCGATTTGTATATGAAATCGCCTGCGATTATTATAGAACGCTTGCCAATAGCGTCGGCGACAAGTCTCTTCAAGCTCATTTCGAAGCTTTCGATAGTAAAGGTAGGTAGTGTGTAATAGCTATACACAATATATACGTAGATACAGACTACCTGAGCACATTTATAATCTTTAGATATCTTCGAGCGTTTTCGCAAACCCAAATCGTAGACTTATTTGTTGCGTCGGTAAACCAGTTATTTCCGGTTAAGTTTCTGTATTGCTCGCAGAGAATCGCTATCGCTATCACGAACCGTCTATTCTGGAAGATCTTGAGTCGGTCCTCAATGATTGAGATTTAGCTCCAGGATATTAAAATATTTTTGGATATAGTTTCGAGTGGGTTTTTATATTCACGATATCTCCTGCTAACGAATATATATTCAGATTCGACGCTGTTGGCTTTGCAAAGTAAATAATTTGTCTGGCTTTGCAGTTGTTTAATTTGTGGCCGTTTTCCCCGCATCTAATGCATAAAAGCGTTTGGTCTTTGCAAGTTCTTGCAAAGTGTCCAATTTCGAACCATTTAATGAATCGTTTCGACGCAGCGTTTTCTCGTATTCGACAACACAGCGATCCGGACTTTTCTGATTTATAACAACATGCTCGCGGTTTCCGCGGAAAGGTTTATATTTGATGTCTGCGTTCCTACGATTTTGGTTTTGAATTCAAAGTTAACATGATCCCTTAAGGCATCCCACTGACATTGGTGTATAGGCTTTTGATTGAAAGCTTAATTATCATTCCCCCGTTCTTGATAATTCTGGGAGGTCTGGAGCATATTCAGCAGATCTTTTAATTGAGATACGAGTACCATTATGCTCTCGTCAAAACTTTTCCACGTTTACCTATTGTTGTAAGTACAATATATGGGTGTGGTTGCCATTGAAGGATGTAAGGTTTTTCGTGTCTATTTTATTTGAATACTTTTCAAAAAATATTTGGATATATTTACTGTTTTTATATAAATAGTAATCATAAATTTATTTTGTAACTTAATACCTTTTTAACAAACCGAAGTTTAATTTTGTACTTATGGGTACGTGTATGTACGTTTGTCACTGATTTAATAAGTGGTTAACTCGAAATTATTCTAGGCAATATTTTCCCAAGATGTGTGTCTATGATTGGCTGCTTGAGTATGTTCATTTAATTAGTGAGCAATGTGTTTACCATCTGAATAACATTACATACGGTCATCTTTTATACACTCATGTAGTTAATAATTACAGGCCCAACCCTTGTTCTTTGTATTGCATTTGAAAGCAATTGCAAATTTATGCTATCTATGGCACTAGTTGTCCCATGTTGTATTTCTTATTATTATTATCAACAGCTTTTGTTCCAACAATATAGTAATTGGATTCATGTCGTGATAAACGGTACACTCCCTATTATGAGGGTTAAACAGAAGTAAGTTGTGTCGTGCGGAAATCATTTCAATAACAATACCACATTATTATATCGTATAATACTCGTTCAGGTTTTTATGGGTGGCTAATTATTTGTAAAGAAATAAATGATCTTACGATAACTCTATTAGTATGTGTGTATGTAGAGGCAATTTTTATAATTAGTTAAGAGGTTGCCAAAACTAACTGGTCTTCCAATAATGTCGAAATACAACGGTATTTTTTACTTTATATTAAAACAAATTGAAGAATTTCAAAAAACTAAGCGCATAAATGTACATGCATCTTGTCAATATTTGAATAACTTTATTTTATTAAATACACTTATTTTCTTTAGTGACAAAATGGATCTCATCTCTGTGTAATCTAAGGAGATACGCTATGATATTGTCTTCTATATCGTCTTCTATATATCGTACATCCGACTTTCGTTATGTAGACTTGGTTATCACCGCCCGGTACAGTTCCATTTGTTCCATTTTGTATACTCGTAAAACTCATCATATAATCCTGTGTGCCATTCTGCGACAACGAATTGTCAAATATGACCGCTTTTAGTAAAACGCGACTATTGAGAAAAAACCATGTTCGGGTTCTTGAACACGAAGCAGTCCTTGAAGCACCAAACTGCGAAAAGGAAATGGTACAAAACTATGGTATCACGAAAGTGAATTGAAATGAATAAGCTAGACCACTGGGCACTTCTTCTCCCCAGCGGAGGAGTGATTTTGAGGTGAATAGAAATATTCGGTGTCCGACAAGATCACTTTTATAATGACGGTTAAAAGCTTCGATGTGTAAAACGTATTACGGCAACGTTAAATCGATATTATATTGACTCAACTGAACTTGCAAACCAAAACACTTAAAATGTATTTTTACGGAATGGAACTAAATAGGAAAGGTGTTATCATCACATTATTAGACCAACTCTTAAATAAGATCGTAAGAGCATTAACAAATGGCCATGAAACTGGTAATTGAATATAATACGCCTACGCTCATGAAATATTTTATGCGATTTCGATGAAACTTGAAATATAACACTAAGGAAAATTTCTAATATAGAATAGGACATTTACTATTCTCTGAAGGAATTTTTTTTGAAATATTTGTGCAATTTATACATTCGTTTTTTTTGTACAAGCACATAATTGGATAGCATATGGCCAACAAGTTTTAGTATCTGATTATATTATACGATTTTATTCTCAGTGGAGATTTCTGAATTATCTCCTAACAACCAATAAAATTTTCTATATCTAATATTCATCTCTTCTACTTTTTTTTCACATTTTCCTTCCATTTCAGTTTAGCATCTAGATTCATACCTAGATATTTAGCTGTTTTAAAATAGGGAACTACTTGATTGTTAGTAACTACAGGAACATTTTATTTTTTTATTTGTAAAATTGATATGGGTGAACTTTGATTCATTAAGTTTAATTCATCATCGTTTCATCCAAGCCCAGTCACATATCTGGTTAACTGAATTTTTCAGCTTTTCTATTGATGTAGCCCCGCACTCATGAGTTGATAAAAGAGCAGTGTATGTATGATGCGGCGACAGATCAGCACTGAAGTCAATAAGATCTGGTATTTTCGATGGGTCAGAAAATATAAATTACAATTAGTAGGCGATCCAGTCAAAATAAAATGACAGTTAATTGCTTTGCAAGGCTTCCTGCTTTTGTCGTTATTAGTCTTTACATTGAAATCACCTTCAATGATAAAGTTGTTGCCTAGAATTCAAGAAAGGTCATTAAGATCTGCCTCTGCAGGCGAATGCTTGAGTGGGCAGTATAGGGCAGCTATTTTAAGTGCTTTGCTTTAAGTCAAAATATTTATTGCCGCTACTTGCATTGTTTGTTTTACTATTTTAAACAATTCGTAAGGCTCAAAAATACTTTTCACAATTACAGCACTACCTCCCCTGACACTATCAGCTGGATGGGGATAGTAGTAGTAGAGGAAATACTAGAAATTCAGAGATGTGTTGGAGTAAATCGTTTGCATTCCAGGATGCGACTTTCAGATTTTTAATCATTATTACTTTGTTGGTTTTTTCCTGTGGAAACTCTTTGAATAGTAGCTTAATGATTTTATCTTGATTATTCAATTTTTGAGTAATAGTAAGAAGCATTTCCTTTACCGACGTTTCTTCTTCTTTACATGTATTTTCCACAATATTTGTTTTAACAGCAATTGGTATTTTGTCTACTCTATTGTTTTCGACATTTACGTGATGTTTGTTTTTATTTTTGAGTGGGTTTTGTTGTTGATTGGTAGCGACTCTGTTTTTCCTTTCTCCATATACTTTTGCAACCGGACAACCTCTATAATTAGGTTTCTACAATTTCGCTTTCTCATCCTTCTTTAGTGTTGGATGTTTTCTTTCACATTTAGATAGAAGGATAATACAGAAATAAAAGTTAAGTCTTTCAACCATTGACTAAGTAAATGGCAAATGGCAGAACCGATAAGGTGCGCCTTAATTTAGGGAATAAGAATGTGTACCCTCTTAATCTATAAACAGGAGAAGTGCAGCTTTGAAATACAGACAAATATAAGAATATTTTTAAGATTGTAGAAACTAAGAAAAAACTCGCAAGAGATTCAATCCCAATAATACAATATATTAAAGATGTGCATGGACAAAATTTGCTGTATAGGTAGATAGAAAGAGTACTTGAATACCCGCGAATTAACATTCTCTTGAATGTCACTCACAACAGAAACGTAGTAGTTAAGAAAATGAATCGGCGACTTTGATTCGGACCCTATTATATACACTTCGAAGTATGGGCGAAAAACAGAAACCTCGTATTTCGATGGACCATAATTTTGTTGAGGAAAACGGAATGACTTCTATTTTTTTCCCCGGTACAATCATTCATATGTAACGAGTGACAGCCTTCCTCTCTTAGTTAGATGAATGTGCTATCTGCATTGCGTTAGAAACATAAATGCACCATCGAAATTATGCAGTTGTGGGCGATGTACGAAAAAGGAAAAATTACAATGATGAAAATGAAAATATTACAAATGTAAATGTAACTTAACTTAAAGAACTTTGACAAAAGAAGCTCAAGTTCCAGCCAAAGTTGTACGACAGGCCGAAAAAGGTTGATAGGAGTACTCATAACCATACGAGTACTATTAACCTCGCTAACGAGGTATTCCAAAATAGAGTGGCGAATTTTGTTAACATCATCTACGATGCAGAAGCAATGCAGAAGCATGCGAGAAATCTGTAGATGTAATCATATCTGCTCATATACTCGTTACAAATTTTAAAACGCAAGTATCATATCTTTAATACAGCTTCTTAAGAAATTCATTGATAACTACAAACTGAAAGTGGTTGTTACTTGAGCTTGATATGGTGATCAAGCAGCCAAAGGTTCAGATTTATTATTTTAGGCATTTGGATTCTATATTTCCCTTTAAAAACTAAACTATATTACATCCATTATGAACATTTTATCTTGCCGTAGCAATAGAACGTCTACAATTATGTGTCAAAATGTGTTCTATTTGTGAACTTGCTAGAAATACCAGAGCCAACGTACGAGGGCGGGTCAATAAGTACGTGACTTTTTGAATTTCTGACCTCTTTACTGAAACAGCAACACTGCTCCTGTCAACAGGCATCTGTCAGTTGACTCCTGTCAAAATTTAAACTTGCTGCGTCAGTTAGTTTGTGTTTGACAGCTATTTTTATCAGACTACTAACTACTCATACATCTAAAAAAATATTTGCAGTATCTCGAAATGTACTAAAATAATACGTCGTTAATAAAAATAGTGAGATTTTTAGGCAGAGCGCATCACTTGACCTTATTTCTTCAAAAATGAAGGGGGTTTGATTGTTAACATAACTAGACTGCGCGATCGAACTACGAGTATTATCAATGATTTTTTATGGCCAGAACTTGAATGTATATCTGTGGGCTATATTTATTTTAAAGAAGACGCGCCACACAAATGGGGATACCATTATCTGTGGATGTCATTGGACTGACAACATTTTTCATTATCAATAGTAACCGTTTTTCTATCGATTAAAATAAAAATAAAATAAAAATCAAATCACGGAAATACATTCCCTCCGAGATACAGAAGTTTTAAGCAAAGCCTTATGCTGCCCTGCTTTGGCTCCTAATGAAAATTACATCTTTCAAGATTATGCGTGTATGGAAAAAATGGAGTAGTGTTGAACTCGTAATTATAAGCAATTATAAGAAACAACTCAAAGTAAACGTTGCCCTAAAATAATGTGGCAAAAGTAATTGAAGATCAAAAATGATTTTTAATTTTTTTAAACTTCAAATTTTGATTTTCTCATCGCCTTTTTCGGAAAAATGATCATGATCCATTCTATTTTCATTATGCAAACTGTAAAAATAAAATACAAAGGAGATCAGTGGCTCGAAAACAGGCTCACAAACATTTTTTAAGTTGTTAAATATTAACACATTTCTATTATCTAAGAAACACATTTATTCATAATAAAGGTTGCTACATTTTGCTATTTATTATAATAAATACTATTTTGTTGCATATAACTACTTTTAAACCTTAAGGAAACATTTTTTTTATACAATTTATCATCTTAATGAATAAATTTTTTTAATTTAAATTAATTTATACAAAGGAAAATGAACAAACGAAAATAAAATAATAATATCTAATGTTACATACATATTGTTCACACGTTTCTGCATCGCTGTGGAGTTGGCAATATTTAACGACTGCAAACCCCAATATTTTGGATCACCTCGTTAGTGAAGCCAAGAGTTAGCCCATGAGTGATCCAATTATTTTTCCATCGAGTCTTTCTTCGAAGCTCTATTGGAACTTGAGCTCAACCGGAAGCTTTTCCATTGTCCGTTTTTTTAATGTGGAGACTTCGACGAGTGTGTCGGTATCTATAATTAGCTCACGTTGTGTTACTTTCGCTGACATCCATAATATTTTAATTTCTGACACTGTCATTTTGCATTTATATCTAACAAAACCTATATGTTTAAGTGGCATTTTTCTATGGAGGTTTAACGCCTCTTAAGTCACACTTCAATAACTCCACGTGCAACATCGCCATTATAATTGCCCAGATGGTATACAAGGGTGTCTAACGCCCAGTTTCAAAGTGAGAGTTTAAACTGTAGTTTAACTAAACCTGAACCAAAATTTAAACTCGCTCAGTTTCACAGTGTTCCTTATTTCAAACAATTTACTTACATATGTTGAAAGCATTTATTTAAATATCGTTGAATAATATTACAAACACGATAAATTTACAATTTACAATTGTTCTCTGACATCTAATATAATCATTAATCAGCATACTCCGAACGTATGTATTTTCATCATTCGAGTTTAAAATTGTTCCGTCGGCCTGTGGAGGATCAAGTTTATTATTTATACAGTTAACGTTATGAATGGCTGATGTTGCGATTATAATGCTTTGAAAGTATATTAATTTTAATTCCATTCCTGTAGATAATATCGGCAATCTGCGTTTCCACACACCATTCGAACAATTTCGTGTTCGAATCAAAGATTCGTTGACAATGATTTAGAAGTCATCATATAAAGTTTATACTGGTAGCCACCATCGGCTACTATTAAATGGTTTCCAAATTTTCCGTTTTGAAACCTAGCACAGATTCCTGAGTTAAAAATAAAGTTTTGAAGAAAGAAAAGTTATAAATATATGCATATTTGTACATGACACTAAACTAAAATATTGTAGATATATCTGTTTTCAGCAAATATGTATTACCCAGAGACTGTATTCGTACATGTGTGCAATCTTTGGCATTCATCACTCTAGGAAATCTTGCAAATTGATGAAATCCGTTCAATGTGATTGGAGAAAATTCTACAAATCATGCTTGCAGATGCAGTAGGCAGTAGGCATCCACTGGCCAAGTAGCATAAAGTCAATAAAAGTTTGACGGCGGCCGATATTGAACTATGTATTCCTAAAAGGTAATATATAAATTATTCTTATTTATGTACAATATTTCCAATTCTAAATCGAATTTGCTCCAAAACAATGTAAGCAGAAATCATACGTAATATACCAATATCCCAATCATCTATTCTCCATCGAATTCTGTTTTCTCTCCTCACCTTATTACAAAATTTTCCTAATCACTTATATCATCAAAATCTCTTTCCGAACTCGGAAACATTATCACAGGCTAAATTATTTTCTTTGAGATAAATTAATGAAATGACTGCCAAGATATGTAAAATACATATGTATGTCTCAAAATGGTATTAAACGAAAGTTTAAACCAAAACGAGAGTTTAAACTCTCACTGTGAAACTGGGCATAAATGTTTAAATTGTTCGCACTTGGGCAAGATGACTCATTCTTCATAAATGTTACTACATAGTTAAATTTGCGGGTTTGGAAATACTGCACTGCCGATTATCGGTTTTAGTAAGACTGATTCGTAAAGCAGCACATATATCGAATTATTACAAGGTACCTTTCACGTAAATACTTTTTATAATACTATCATCGACGGAAAGTAAAGAATTGTTTCATCACTCGTCAATATGCTAGTTTAGTAGAAAATCTTGCACGACATTAAAAATCAACCAACTTTGAAAATTCTTATATTCATATTTTATTATGTATTGAATTCTGCAGTTATTTCCGCTGTGCATTTAACTTTTGCCTTAACGCCATCGATCATATCGCGTGCCATTCTTACACATACATATATGAAAGTCTCAAGTATATTTTGAGATATTGGGCTTCAATATGAAATCTTTGGAAAGTATAATACATTTATCGCTTGTTCCAAATCGATGAATATTTGCAGATTATTTGAAGTGTGGCTATGTTTCTTCATCATATGATGAAAATGGGTGACACATTATTTGTGAATATGTTATCTGTTCTTTAAATGGACAAAAATAATTCTTTATATTCTAAGAAAATATTATACGTATATTAGAATCGGAGTTCAAAACAATTTTCCACTTTTATACCATATCTACATTTTTAAAAAAAAGGACTCCGACAACGTTACTGTTGTCAGTGCAGACTCTAATATGTGTTGTCATAAGCTACAACATTCGTTTCATCTTCCATGGATACAATAGATGGAAGGGATAAATTGGGGCGAATAGGCTAAATTTGTTCAACGCGCACATGTGTAAACCTATTATCTGCCATCGGAACTATAAGACTTTGTACATGCCTTTATTATGTTTTGTTATACTAGCGTGTGAAAAATAACGAAGAAAAGGACATAGGAATTCGAATTCAATAATATTTCCATATTATAAGAGGGTCAGAAGGACTGACAACTTATGTTCTGTATACTTGCAGAGTACATTTAGTCCATTAAGATTTAAGGGTGGTTAGATGTGACAAAAAAAACTGTATAAACAGTATATGAAATTTGCTACCACTTTTTATGCGTTAGAATTCTTTGAAACCCTTTTCCAATGTCTTTCTCTCGCAGTTCACAAAACAATGCAGTATAAACAGAATCAATGATTTATTGAATACTTTTGTTTTCTTTCTTACCTTTTTTTTCTGCTTTGCAATTGGGTGATAAGCATTCCGTGTCTCAAGCAATTGAAAAGGGTTTAATTTGCAATATAGGGTTTTAAGCATTGTTATGTATACTTTTGAGAGTACAAGCGTTTCAATTTAATTTGCTATAATTGAAATTGACGTTGAACGCAGTTTCTTCTTATAAACACTTTACTGACAAGTAACACGATTATATTGTAACTGACAATTCAGCTAAAATTGCATTATTTGTAATATTTATTGTTATCACAAGTCACAAGTTTAAACAATTCAAAGTTTTACGAACATTGCGGAGTATATCAGTTCACTTAAATAAGGCCAAGCATTCTGGGAAGAATTGCCCACCATCGTGAGTGATTAATTATTTCCAATATTTCAAAATTAGTGATTTAAAACAAGCGCCCACTCTTATAAATAACTATTTGAAGAAATAAAATAAATGTATAGTTCTTAATGTTCTATTTATATTTTGCTGAATCAACTGGGTGTATCATTTTTATATCATAATGGCATTTTCACGGCTTCTATCTTCGATCTAAAAGATGTTCGACGGGACACAGGTGTCCTTACTATGTTGCCTGATTTTGGTGATCGGATGTACCAATGCATTCAGCATAGGGAGGCCGTTGACTTCTAGGATAAATCTTCGTTGTGGTTGTTTGAACTTGTAATTAGATAAAGGGTTTTCCAATAGGGATTTGACAACTTTGAATTTAATTTGTGAATGCACTCTTTCACTAATCATCAAACTGTCACTGTCAATTTATTCAGTAAACTCGACATTTTCATCATGGCAAAGTACACGAACGAGCAACGTCTGCAAATTATAAAAATTTTCTACCGAAATTCGGAGTCGGTGACTGCAACTTTAAGAACTTTAACTCCAATTTTCGGTCGTAATTCTCGCCCTAGTATACAGGCAATAACAAGTTTAGTGCAAAAATATTCGTTGTGTGATGTTGCCGTGTCAGTGAGACAACGGGTTTTTCGAAGTGTCGAAAATATCGCTGCCGTTCAGGCGTCCGTAGCAAACGATCCAAATCAGTCAATTCCACGGCGTTCTCAAGAATTGGCATCGCTCAAACCACATTATGGCGTATTTTGCGTAAGGATCTTGGTTTACACCCATACACGATCATTTCATTTCATTTTTTCATTTATTTCATTTAAATGGTTTGTACATTAAGATATTATCTTTTTTAGTACTTAGTGTATTAATTTCAGATGTATAAATTTATTACAAATTTAAAACTTATATATATAAACATTATGGAGAAATAGGAAGAAGGGGGTAGGTTTAGTTTTGTTGTGTGGAAAAATGTAGGAGTATTGCACTTTTAAAATTGCGGGGATTTGATATTGATCTTAAATGTGAGGGCAAGGAGTTCCATATCCTTACAGTGTGAATGAAAAATAAGCGCGACGAGTTAAGAAAATTACAGGGGTAGGGTATTAAGTTGGTGGTTCTTGAGGAGCGAGTGAAATTAAGCCTGCTATACAAATAAGACGGACTTTGATTGTTAATAATTTTGTGTAAGAATATACAGTTTCTAGTTTCTAGCATTGATATACTGCTGCAAATTACACCCTAGAAAATCCCTAGAGTATTCGGAGATATGCTCATATCTACGAATGCCATAAATATAACGCACCGCATCATTAAAAGCTATTTGTAATTTACGCTGAGATAATGAGTCAAGACTACTATATACGACCTCAGCATATGTTATGAGAGGTAATATTAACGTTGATACCAGCATTCGTCGTGTTTCAATCGGAGTGTAATATGCGCTAAGCCACAACTTGCGAAGGCATCCATAGCTACGACCAATGACCAATGACCAGATAGATCTCGAGTTATTGTAAAGCCAAGACTAGTGGTTGATTCTACGACTTTGATTTTATTATTATTAAGATATAAGTCAGGTAGAAGATTTGTATTGAATTTTTTCTTCGACATTGGAATTACTTGAGATTTTACCGGATTTAGTAGCAACCCATTTGACACTGACCAAGAATATATGCGTTTTAAATCATCGTTAATGAGAAAAGCGAGTTCATTAAGGTTGGAGTACGGTTTCGCTAGGTGTAGTTGAACATCATCTGCATATAGGTGTACTGAAGAGTGTCTGCACACTGATGGCAGGTCATTTATGAACATGCAGAAGAGAATCGGTCCCAATATTGAGCCCTGTGGCACACCTTGTTTGATTTCCACTAATGAAGAATTACGTTCACCCGACACAACCCTTTGCGACCTACCGGAAAAAAAGCTACTCAGTAATTCCACTGCCCTTACACTAAATCCAAAATTGTTCTTTAGCTTCCAACACAAAATTTTAGGATTTAATTTATCGAAGGCTTTCGAGAAATCTAGCAGACAAAGAAATGAAACATCGTAAAATCATCTTCAGTGACGAAGCTCATTTTTGGCTCAATGAGTTCGTCAATAAGCAAAATATGCGTTATTGGTCGGGTGAAAATCCACATGTGCTTCATGAATCACCACTTCATCCACAAAAAATAACTGTTTGGTGCGGTTTGCATGCCGGCGGCGTTATTGGGCCATATTTTTTCGTCGACGATAACGATCGTCACGTTACTGTGAATGGTCAGCGTTATCGCGCCATGATCACCGATTATTTTTGGCCCGAATTGGAAGATATGGACTTGGACGACATGTGGTTTCAACAGAATGATGCCACAAGCCACACAGCACACGCTACAATCGATCTATTGAAGAGTAAGTATGGTGAGCGTGTTATCTCAAGAAATGGGCCAGTCGATTGGCCGCCTCGTTCGTGCGATTTAACGCCGCTTGATGACTATTTTCTGTGGGGCTATGTTAAGTCATTGGTTTATGCCAATACGCCGACAACGTTGCAAGAGCTCAGACTCAACATTTAACGCAAAATAGCGGCCGTTTTGGCCGATATGTGTGACCGAGTCGTTGAAAATTGGGTCCAACGAATCGACCGCTGCAAACGTGCCCGCGGTGGCCATATGAACGAAGTCGAGTTCCATTCATAAATGTTTTGATTGTACTTCAAGCTGATAATAAAGTTTTTGAAATATCTCAAATGGTTTGCGTTTTATTTAAAAAAAAAGTTGTCAAGTCCTTATTGGAAAACCCTATATTATTAAAAGTAATGCTTTCCTGTATGTTACCACGAGGCTATTTTGTATTTTTTTGTTAAGAACTCTCGGATACGCGTCTTCTTTAAATTTGGCAAACAAATATAAAATGGCTCGATGGCCAATGTCGCCTGCTTAGACGGACTTTTAAAAAATACTATTGTTGCATGAGTGTTTATACCTTCCATATGTACTATTTGTTCTATCACGTTATCGTCTGAATGTTGCCAGAAGAGGCCTTGCACGTATTAGCACGTGGTTAATATATCTGGTAGTTCGACAGTCTGCTGATAGCTATTTATCACATTTTGCGAAGTGCCCCAATAACAAGTAGTCAATCACTTGAATAGTTCTTTTTCATTTAATTGCTTAACAAAAAATGTTCATGCAACCAAATATAAGAGAGACATATTAAAGCAAAATGTTTATTAATACTACAAATATAAAAAATAAATATATGAATATATAAATACAAAAAAAAGCTTGTTTCTGCAATTCATAGAAACAGCAACAATTTATTGAAATAAAGGATTTTTGAATACAATTAATTTAATTTTAAATAAAAAATAAAATGATACAAAAATCGAAGCTTAATATGTATTGGTCTTAATGATGTTGATAAATATTTCTTAAATTGAAAAATAAGGATTTTCTCTTTTATCTCCAACATTAAAATTGCTTATATTATTCAAAAATACAGTCACATTTACATTCGATATGATTTTTCTAAACTAAGTAATATATAGTCCAATATTTTATGTTCGATATATAAATCTAAAGTGATAATTGCAAGGTTTTCAAATTTCTTGAATTAATACAATTGTTTAGTTAAAATGTTGTCATTATTTAAAAAAAAATATTAAAATATGATTACTTAATTTAACAATATTAATTTATAATAGATTTTAAAATTGGTTTTACGATGTGTATTACGATTTTCTTTCCATATTTACTCCTATTATATAAAAAAACTTGCAAATATATATTTAGGAAGTTAAAACAATTCTTAGCAGTTATAACATACATATTTAATACATAAAATTGTAGAAATGAGCAATTTTCCAGCGGTGATTTTCTCCCATAAGCAGGGTGTTGTATTGTGTAGTATCGAGTATTGGCAACACTTATATTGCTGCTCTCTATGTTCTATGATTCAGATCAGTTAGTTGGTTGTCCTCCTTGTGCCAGAATTGCTGATTAGCTAGCGAATAAATCTTATCGAAGTAATACTTTAAGTCTTTCACTGAAAACGGGGCTACCACAGTGCCCACGAGAGGAAGTCATAAGCGTGTGTATAACATTGGAAATGTTAATAAAAAGAAACCCATTTTGCTTACTGCTGTTAATGGAAGTACATATAAATTACTGCTAAGTTTGATTCACCAATTACCATTGAATCAGTAGATTATGGAAACATTAGCTGCATCGTTTAGTGTACATTTCAAACCCATAGTTTCGGTATTTTCGGATTCGGAACCTCATACATTTTGTTCGGAAACGAGACAATCGACCTTTCTGCTGGTAACGGAGTGGGCAGTAAGAGTGAGATCGTTGGCGGAATGCTGCGGAACAGCTATGAGAGATAGACTTGTGATGGGTCAAGAGAAGGGACGGGCAAAGACATGTTATTTATGTACTCAATAATAAAATGACAACTCTGATTTCAATTTTATTGACAATACGGATTTAAGTCTTTTTCATTTTCAATTTAATTGTGAAAATACCGAGCCAATTAAAGTTAGGGTTTTGTTCAATCTTGTTTCTTTGTTAATGGAATTGTATACGGGCGCTTCCAAGTCAGCGATTTCGTTGAGTACTATAAGGACTACTTCGATATACATGAAATACAAAATACTGACACAACATTAACTACTTATGGTGGAGCAAAAATAAAACCCTACGGTGTTAGTGTTCTGCAGGTGACCTATATGAATTATTGTAGGAATTTTGAACTTATGGTTGTGGAAAACTTAGGTCCACCATTACTAGATCGTAAGTTTATACAAACTTTTCATAAACTTAAATTGTTTGTATGATTCAAACTAAGAGTGAAAAAATGCTTTGATAGAGGAATTTAGTGATTTATTTAATGATACGTTTGGTAAATATAAAAACGGTAGTGTCTCGTTATGCATGAAAGAATTTTTTTTAAGCCGAAACAGATTCCTCTGGCCATAGAAAATATAGAAAATATATAAATTGGTGAGCCTGTGGGTTTCGAAAAATGTTTTTGAATTGGAAACCCGAATTTTTCCGATTTTAAAAAAGCCAGGAGTAGTCCGTAAATGCGGCGATTTTAAAATAGCAGCGAAACCTCAGCTAAAAGCTGATAAGTACCCTTTACCCCATACAGAAAAACTATTTTCGCAGCTCTGTGATGGAAAAGAGTTTTCCTAATTAAATTTGTCCATGGCTTATTAACAATTAGAATAACATAACTACAATATCATCAACTAAAAGTTTACATATATCTGTATACCAGGTTGTTGTACGGGTTGACTTCAGCTTCAGCAATTTTCCAAAGAGCCATATTTATTTTTTTCTTAATAGGAATTAAAGGTGTTCTTATGTTTTGGTAACGGCTCCCCATAGACGAATACATATGATTAGGCTGAAGAGGGTTCTAAGCATAATGAGAGATGCGTGATTTAAATTGAATAGGAGCAAATGTAAGTTTTTCTCTAAAACCATTAGAGAGTTACTTTGGTCATGTACTCGTATTTGATGAAAGTGGGCTACATTTGTGCGCAGAGAAGGTAGCATTGTTTTTTTTCAATACAGGATTCAAAAAATATCAAACAATTACAATCTTTCCTGGGGGTAATAAACTTTTATAGAAAATTTGTACCAAACTTGACTACTATTGTATATGTGCGCCTTTGTACGAACTGTTAAAGCAGGGCTCTAAATTTGTGCGGATACGAGAAATCCAAACCTTCCAACGAAACTGACGGTTGATTTAAGTCCAGTAGGGTTAGGGCCTATTTCATCTCAAGTATATTATAATGGTTTCGAACGTCCAATGTAGAAAATTATCTCGACGTAAACAAAACTATTCCCAATTAGACATAGCCGCTCTTCCAATACATTTCGAGATAAAAAAAAATTCCATCACTATTTATATGGTAGGGGATTTATTCTAGTAACTGAAAATTAGCCGTTGATGCACATACCAGGCCCTAAAAAAAGAATCCCTATAATGGCAGCAAATAGACTCCAAAGAATAGCTATTTTTTTATCTAATTACCAATTCGATATTCAGTACGTATAATAAATAATGAAACTGAACAATCTGCTGTAATTTAACTACTCGTATATTGAAGAATTAGGGTGATTGCCAGTCACTATAGAACAAATCAGGAAGGAAAAAGATAAGTATAAAGTTCTTAGTACTGTAAAATCACGCATGCAAACCAGATGGTGATGAAGAATAAAGAAATCGGTGCAATGGAACGAGCGATTAATCATATTAAAAAAAGTGAAAGTCGTCAAAAACACAATTATAAAAGTGTACAGTAAATAGAAGCCCTTTTGAAATCCATGATATTGTCATGGTTAAGTATTATTCTAATTCAAATAAGGTTGTATTGATCAAAGCTGTTATTTTCCAAAAACTTGGTAAGCAAATTTATTTAGTGTAGCCAGTAAAAAACGCTAAAAAAGTGGAAACGTCATATTAATCAAATAGTAAGTTGTAATCAAAAATTATTGCGCGATTGTAGTCACTGATTACGGCAATTTTAAAGAACCGAAGTCAATTATCGATGTAAACTTAGAGGAGAATACAGAACAGTTAAATGAATCTATACAAAAAAATGTAAAAGAGCAGGATATTGGAGAGATAAGGAGATAAGTTAGAATCCGACATGCAGATATTTTTTAAGCCGACGAAAGAATTGATTTCTTTCTTTTTCACAAATTCGAATCTAGTGCTTGCTACATATATCTAGTATACATACTCGTATATATGCACATTTTGTTTGTTTCATTTCAAGTGATATCCAACTAATGGCGGAAATTGTAGTTTGGTATTATAGAGCACAACACTTACTCGTATATTGCTGCCTTCGATGTTCTAAGACTCATATCAGCTTGGTTGTCCTCCTTGTGTCAGCATTTTTGATTAGCTAGCGAATAAATCTTATCGAAATAAAACGTAAAGCCGTTCACTGAACACGGTCATAACACAAGGTTCTTGTTTGCTGATTTTCTATTAAAACATTAACATGGAGTATCCCGCCATATATTGTACTACGAGTGTATGTAAAATGCTCTACTCAGAAAAAAAAACTGAAGCATTTACTGCAACATTATGTTGCAGTTAAATAAGGACCCTAATATGTAGGCTACTAGACACTATTTTCTTGCACTGGGGTTTACAACTTCACATGGATGAGCTCCAGTGTTTCTAACTACGAGTAACTACGTAACGATTCTTGCTTATCTTTTTCTCGTTTGCATATCCACTAAAATTGCTAAAATAAACACTAAAATTGTTGTTACTGCTAGTAATATATTATGTCCATGGTGTCCAAGAGATATGTATATTGGACAATACGAAGATGGTTCGTGGGAATTACTTTTTTTTTGTTAGCAGGATCATATGCTATATTTTCAATATTTCAGAAAAGGCTACTTCTCCTAGGCACTTCTATCATACATTGTCGCTATGAAGAGTCTTGTCTGGTCTCTTTCTACGATATCACAATCGACTTTATTGGCTGGACGCCCTATTGTTATCTCTCTTGCTTCTCACAGAGTAATTAGTGGAATATTCTATGTATATGCCAAGACTCATGAATTCATGTTGGCTTCTTAACAGATATAGTTCAAGCTTGCAATTTTCTCTCACTTCTCGCTGCATAGTTTCTCATTTTGACTTTATTCTCTTGCAAAAACTCTTAAACAAATAAAGATATCGTGACAGTTATTTTTTCTGCTTAAAGAAAATTCTCAGGGCTATGAATTTTGAGAAAAACACTTTACAGGGTGTTTCAGAATTTTCAGAAATAAGACTTACTCACCACAGTTGACAAACATAATATTTTACTTTACAAATATTCAAAAGTCCATGATTGTATTGGGTTTTCCAATAAGGACTTGACAATTTTTTTTTTAAATAAAACGCAAACCATTTGAGATATTTCAAAAACGTTATTATCAGCTTGAAGTACAATCAAAACATTTATGAATGGAACTCGAATTCGTTCATTTGGCCACCGCGAGCACGTTTGCAGCGGTCGATTCGTTGAACCCAATTTTCAACGACTTGGCCACACATTTCGACCGAAATGTCCGCTATTTCGCATTCAATGTCGCTCTGAGCTCTTCCAACGTCGTCGGCGTGTTGGCATAAACCAATGACTTAACGTAGTCCCACAGAAAATAGTCAAGCGGCGTTAAATCGCACGAACAGGCGGCACGAATCAACTGGCCCATTTCTTGAGATAACACGCTTACCATACTTATTCTTCAATAAATCGATTGTAGCGTGTGCTGTGTGGCTTGTGGCATCATCCTGTTGAAACTACATATTGTCCTAGTCCATATCTTCCAATTCGGGCCAAAAATAATCGGTGATCATGGCGCGATAACGCTGACCATTCACAATAACGTGACGATAGTTATCGTCGACGAAAAAATATGGCCCAATAACGCCGCCGGCATGCAAACCGCACCAAACAGTTATTTTTTGTGGATGAAGTGGTGATTGTCACCCGACCAATAACACATATTTTGCTTATTGACGAACCCATTAAGCCAAAAATGAGCTTCGTCACTGAAGATGATTTTGCGATGAAATTCATCATCTTGGAGCATCTTCTCCAGAACCCAATCGGAGAACGTACGTCGCTTCAAATGGTCCACCGGCTTCAATTCTTGAGTCAGCTTGATCTTGTATGGGTGTAAACCAAGATCCTTACGCAAAATACGCCATAATGTGGTCTGAGCGATGCCCAATTCTTGAGAACGCCGTGGAATTGACTGATTTGGATCGTTTGCTACGGACCCCTGAACGGCAGCGATATTTTCGACACTTCGACCAACCCGTTGTCTCACTGACACGGCAACATCACACAACGAATATGTAGACTCAAATTTTTGCACTAAACTTGTTATTGCCTGTATACTAGGGCAAGAATTACGACCGAAAATTAGAGTTAACGCTCTTAAAGTTACAGTCACCGACTCCGAAATTTATTAGAAAATTTTTATAATTTGCAGACGTTGCTCGTTCGTGTACTTTACCATGATGAAAATGTTGAGTTTACTGAATAAATTAACAGTGACAGTTTGATGATTAGTGAAAGAGTGCGTTCACAAATTAAATTCAAAGTTGTCAAGTAAGTTGTCAATAAAGGGTTTTCTCTTCATGTGTAAAATCAAATATGTTTATTTTATTCTTGTAAGCATTCAAAAGTATCTTTATTTCGTCGTTCCACCCGTCACAGATGTGTTTCTGTTGTTCGATTGTCTAGGAATTGATGCACCGGACACTGTGGTGATATTGCTGTAAGAATAAGCACCGAGTTGCCGCTGCTCCACTTAGGGTTTGATTACCATTTTACATCAAGAGATTATCAAAGGATCTATCATTTAATTTTGGACGCGTTAGTTTCGGAAGGTGGAGCGGTTTGTTCTTTGGATTTCCATGATTACTGAGCGGTGGTCGCTGTGTGAATACTCCTCATTAACCCTCCCTTTATCGTTTTTCCAGGATTGAGGTGCCTACAAAGGAAACGAAAACAATGGGGTCCACTTTCGACTTCCAAAAGCTATCTATATTCATACTGTATTTATAGTATAATATACATAAATATATGCATACGAATACAGTCAGCGGCCACTTTGAAGCGGATATACATATGTACATAAATTCACACGAGGTCTGTTCGCATGCTGTGAAAATGTATGAAAAACAGTAATAACCACATTCAATTTTGAGAATTTTAGACTTTTTTTTCACAGAATGCAAACGGACGTACGGTAAAATATACAACAAATGAATCTTATCGCAATATGGAATTTCTAATGAAAAAACGAAAACTACTTGCTGAGGGTGATATAGAAATCCAAAAAGTAAGTGCAACAACAAATTTTGCCAGTTAAAAACTTCCATTTAGTAGACAGGTTACAATGCTTCATAAAAATATTTACAAAAATATTTACGGAAATTTGTGTATGTAACTCGTACATACTTCCATGTACATACATCTTCGATGAGAGGCAAAGGTATTGCATTTTCATGTGTGTCCTAGGAATAAATTCACGGATTCTTATAAACCTTTCGGCTCAATTGAAAAAAGGAAATTTTTTTATTACTCCTAGTTTGGTTTAAGTTCATAAAATGATGCGGCTATTTGCTACTGTTTTCCTAAGTATGCTTCTGGTAAAAATTTTACAGGGAGGCTGAAAATGTTGAAACTTGTCCATGTTCATACATAAATACACCTTGTTGTATGCATGCACATATTTCACAAGCTTTCCAGTTCGGCTACAACCGAGGTATTTTAATCGTTTAATAAATGAGAGAAAACACGCATGCTGTATTAAACATAATACTAAAAGGGTACTTACATACATATCTACAGGGAATATATACGTATGTTATACATACGATTTTACATTCGTATACTATTGCTATCAGACCAATCTCCATGTCTAGCACTTAGAGTTCATTATCTTTATCTCGAGTTGTGTGCAGTTGTGTGAAACACCAATGGATTGGGCAAATAGCTTTTTAAGGGTTGGACAGAAGTAATTTTAACATACTCGCGTTATGTAGGTACATACGTTTCATTCATACCGGCACATTAAAATTACCGAGATAAGTTCATCTGTGTAGGAAGTAGGCATTGATCCGTTGATAATTACCACAGTTAATACGTTAAAATAATTACAACAATTTTGTTGGAAATAATTCACTTAAAACAATATTGTACAGTGGAGAGCTACAATAACAGTCGCGTATTCAGTCAGACTTTTTAATACTTTTATTACCGATAATGTAAATTGGGTGCAGATTTACCCAGGTGGAAAATAGAAATTTTTGGACACAATGATGGCATAAGTATTATATATACACATAAATGCATACGAGTGGAATGAATGAATATGGAACTATATGGAATTGAAAACTACCCGCTACATTGGTTTCCAGTAACGCTTACATCTACCCGAGGCAGAGCAAGTGGAGGATACTTATATGGCATTAAAAGACAGATAACCGAACACATTGGTTGTCGATATCTGAAAAAACTTAGCCGAACTGTAGTAGAAGTCGAAACCAAAAATACACATAATACCCATCTATATAAATTGCGACAAGTGGGTGGACGATTTCTTTTGCCTATACAACTGCCTGCTCGACGTAAGAAACGAAAACATAATGCTAATTGGAGTTTTTAATAGCAAAATAGGAAACCTGCAAGTAGGGGTGAGTTCATAATTGTAAAATTACTGTAGCCGTGCAGAGTTTGTATTCATAAAATTAAAAGTACTGTATTACTCGTACATAAGTAAGTTGTGTTTCAAGAATTTAGTAGCACTAAATCTAAACAAATCTAACATAGTTTGAATTCTTTAAGGCAATATTGCGAATTCAAGATTTGGACTTCAGTAGAAAATCGACTACTACGCCGAGTAAGAAAAACAGATAGCATCTATACGAAAAACATATACCAGCAGACAAACAAATCTATCAAACCATTTGCAAAGGAAGACAACGAAGTTAGACGCAGCGCCTCATGACAACACTTGCAAGTATTAGGGACAATAGTTCCTTCTGGATGTTAGCGGTCTAACTTTCACAAAAGCACATCTGCTTAACCCACGTTCTACAATCAGTATACTTTATTTTGAATTTTCATATCAGGAAGTCCTTGTAATGGATTGCAAAATCACCACCAAGACGTTTGTAGAGTACCGCATTAATGTAACATAAATAAAACCCCAGAGGAGGATCGCATTAAATACAAATTGGTTCAGAAGAAACTTTTCAACAGTAGATAACATCTTTACCTTTAACAGCATTAGCAGCACTCATCTGGACAAAGCAAAAAAGCTATAACCTACTCATATAACGAACACCACTAAAACTGATAGACTACGCTATAATAAATACAATCACAGTAGTAGCAGTAACTGCGCCGGAACTCAATATAAGTAGCCATGAGACGCTAATAATTTACCTTCGGCTAAAGCATTCGCTTTAGTAATAGCGAGATCTAAACACTATCGGACGAATGCTGCAGGATGAACTGATACGAATAACGAGAACCCAAACCCGTTCAAAGGTAGTAAGGGATAGAAAGTTGAACTGGTACAACGGAAGACTACGACGTTTAAAAGACCAGAAAATTGTCAAGTACCATGAATTTAAAACCATCAACGATGAGGACATCTGAAAGGCTTATTATTGGCCAAATCACTAGTGCTTACAATTAAAAGTCCACGTGGAGAGTTATTAAAACACTCGTTCTAAATGAGCAGAAAAAAAACATGGTATACTCTTTAATGGGTTGCATATAAGATAAGAACACTGCCGATGAATTTAACAAGTTTTTTGTAAAAAATGTTTCACAAATTAACGAATCGATACCCTTGTAGAGCACAGTAAATATTAAGGAGGTTCTGAACTCAGTCGCTTCCGTACTTTCAGTTAGAAAAGTTGATTTATTATTTATGAAAAGGTCAGAAATCGTCGTTTGACTCACCAAAGGTTCGGGCACGCCGAGTCGAACTGTGAAATGTAGCCTCGGTGCCTGAAGTGCGGAAAGAACCACAAGTCCGAGGATTACGCTCTAAGTAAGGACATAGCGTCAGAAAAAAGCCTTTGTGCTTTATGTAAGAACAACAAGCGAAGGTTGCTACTCAGGCCCCAGCACCTAGAGCACCGGAACCTGTACCTGATATGCTGACTATCTTGCTCTCTATTCAGAGGCAGATGGCTCAGCTTCAGCGCCAAATACAGGAACAGGCTACGCGGGTGGATAAAATATACGCGCTGCTGCCGGGCCTAACGCACCTCCAGTCATAATACGTAGCCATGGTGGAATAAACCCTGATAGTCCTTGCAGTGAATGTTAATTCACTGATTAGGTTCGAACCAAGAGCTGCATTATTTAAGTTGCTTAAAGACCAAATCCCAGATGTGCTTTAAGTTAGCGAAACTAAGCTTACCGAAACACACAAAATGAGGCACAGAAGATATAAAATAGTACGAAGAAACCGATCAAACTCCATTCAAGGAGGAGGCGTTGCGATCTTTATGCGAAAAGGACTGCGTTTAAAAGAGTATACAGTCGTGTAGTACGTAGGTTCCAAGTGCTGGAAGCATGCGTCATGTATATCCCTCTTCGTAGTGGAAAGTGATTATATACAGTGTGTGTTTACGCACCTAAGACTCGCGACACGTTTTCGATTCCTAAGGCTAGAATTGGATGGGAATTATTTTATTATCGGCGGAGTTTTCAACGCCAAACATAGAGATTGGGGAAATAATACATCAAATACTTGAGGGAACCTACACAGTTTAATGTACCGACTCAGTCTTAAGGCGACGTCCGATAGTCCGTCTTTTCCTAGACACGGGTCCTATTTGGATCTCCTGCTATTCGACACACGAATAGGAACATTTAAAGGCATTCCTATAACTATAGTAGGGTGCGTTAGACACACTTATCCAGAACATTGACGAGAGCACTCTGCTCGAATTCGCTCTAACCACCGTCCAATAGTTTGACAGAAATCTGTCAAACGAGGAGATAGGTTATTTTTAGTTTTGAATGCATTTTATTATATTAATCATTAACTCTTACATACTAACAAAAAATGCTTAAATGCTATCTTAAAATTACTTAACAATTTTATACTAACTTAGTGGCCCCATTTATTCACATTTTATTTATAAATATTTATTTTGTATACTTAAGGCTAAAAAAAAAACAATTTGTTAACAAAAAACTTAGCATGTAGACATTTTTTTTAATTTTTTATAAAAACTTAATATCTAACATAAAATAAACCTTAGTCTACCTAATCTACATACGCAATACACACATAGCCGTTATACACAATAATATACATATATTAGTATATACCTTTGTATATTATAACATATGTATATATTTCTTAACTGCTAACTAGGAGATAGGTATCTAAACCTAATGGACGAGAAAATTAAACGAACGAGGTATAAAGCGATACCTCGGTATCAACACACTGACAACGAAAACTTATTCCACAACGCAACCATTGACGCACTGCACCGACATAAAAGTAGACTGCTGTCAATACTAAAAACCTTGTACAAACAGTTTATCCGGAGATCATGACATTGAAGTCGTCGATCAAAAACCTCCAAACATTAAAAAAAAATTACAGAAATTCTGTATGTTGGTTTTGAAACAACAAAATTCGGTCTGTAAACACCAGCAATCCAAATATGTACAACGACGGGCAACGAGCACATACTTTTAACAACAGGCATCGATCCAATTGAGGCCGTTGATGATGAAAACTCTAGGGACACCAGAAAGTACTGGTGAAAGTTTTCGATCGTGGGACAACATAGGTAGCCACTTGCTTGTCGAAATGTACAATAGTCAGATACCTTGGGATTTGGCTACATTAATATCTCTATTTTAACGAACTTATAGATGTTGCTCTGGCCAGAGCCAAAGGTCTTTTTGCGCTTACAAAGAGACTGTCTTATAGCAGCCAACTCGATGCGAGCGTGAAGGTGATCTGCTACATGGACTTTATCTTATCCCGTGTGGTTCAACATGACAGCAAGTTTATTGGAAAATATTCGGGTGTTTGAGAGGGCTTGCCTTACGGCTTGTCTTCGCTTATACAGAACAACAGACTCCGGGTACACAAAATTCTATCCTAATGAGGTCTTGTACAACAGGATGAACCTAATAAAAGTGGACAATTTTGTTATTAAGTTGACATTGTTATTAAGGCACATTGCAGTGACAATGATCTCGTCGAACAACCTGATCTCCGCGGCTTACTACCCCAATTATATGTATCATGAGAGAGTACGTTTTGACTGCTTTGTTCCTCGAGAAGCGTTCCTCTACCTCGATATGAAAGGTCTGATCAAGAACAGATTAGCGATGCCGTTAATCTTCCACGTCGCTCGAAAAGCTGCGGACAGGCGACACAGCTACGACAGAAACCTCGCACATGGCAGTGCGGAGCGTCTCCGGTTCAGTAGAGCGGTAGGGAGTCGCGACATGAGGTATGTTGCTCGGTAGCACCAACTATCTTGTAGTTTGCTGAAGGAGAGGAAGCTTCTTTGTCGAATTTCTCTAATACAAGATAGCTTCAGTAGGAAGCAAAGTCGGTCGTCTGTCTATTTTATTAGCCATGGCCGGCTTACATAATTTTAGGTAGAATTAGGGTATATTTAAGAAAAAAAAATAAAAAAATTATAAAAGAAGAGATATAGGTAACTTACTCTAAAAGAAGCGATAATCCAAACAAAGAAAATTTGTATTACACATATGTGTATTTCTACAATTAGATAGTTTAAGTAAGTTCACATCTATTTTTAGGCAGTTTATAGGTTTAATGTTAAGTTAATTTGTTTTTTTAGTTTTAGTTTCAATAAATGTAAGAATAAAAAAAATGTAAAAAACGTCGAAAGATATATGTTTAACTTAGAGTGCCCGCATGGGGTCAGTAATTTATAATAAGATTGTTTTTCAGCTATTTAAGCTAATTTTTAAGTATTTTTTGTATAGTCTGTCAGTGTTAATTAATGAACTAAATAAAAACGCATTCAAAATGAAATTAAAAAAAAATCCTACCGAATTCAAGAGTGAAGAACACAGGTTAAAATCCCCCGAATACAAAAAGTCCTTTTTTTTTTTTCCTTTCATTAAACGAAAAAGATAATCGTGAAACGGGTGCCGAAAGACAATAAAGAAGTGGATTCCGGGCAACCGGAGATCCCTCAGAACCATTCGTTACTCAAAATAGTGACCAGAACAAATGAAAACCAACGGCATTCGGCAATAACAACAAACAGTGCAACAACCACGCCAGAAACATCATCCGAGGCATTAAAGATGGAAAAAACAAGAAGGAAAAGATGACACTGAACTCAGTGATATCAGCAGCAGCAGAAATTAATGAAGATAATGGTCTATGAATCAGAAGGGGATGAAGGCCGTTATATCGGAGAAGGGAATTCCTTCAAAGAACCTTCGGCACGAGCATGGTGCCGCATAAGAAGACGAGGATGACGAGGAGCCTAGAGAGCTCGATAAGCTGATTAAAGAGCTGATAGAAAAAAGGGATACGTTGCAACAGGAAAGGATGCAAGATCAACAGAAACAACATGAATTGCCTCAGCAGCAAAAACAACAACAAAAACAGAAACAACAACAGAAACCTTTGCAATACAATATACAGTGGCAACAACAAAACAAACAGAACAGAAAGAGAAACAGCAGCAACAACAACGGCCACAACAGCAGAAACAACAACAACAGCAAAAGCAACAGCAACAAAAATACCCCCAATTAACATAAGTGATTTAGAAAAAAGATTGAGTTCGAACAAGCACATTATACAATAATATGTAGTAGCATGGAACATAAAAAAGTACGCACCGCCCTATGTAAGGCGGAAACCGAATATTTCACATAAACTCCTAAAAATGAAAGATTACAGACGGCATCGATAAATACGGAAGAGCTCGAAACACGGCTTCAGAGATTTGAGTGCGACGACCTTAAGTTCGTGGAGGTTAAGGCGTTTACCACGCCTGTGGAAAGGTGCTTACCATTCATTTTAGTACTGCTAACGCCCAACAGTAAAACTGATAGTCTACGAAGTATCAAGTTTCTTTACTACCATGCTGAAGTTGGGAAAATTAAAAAGCGTGAACCGCGTACAATAACTTGCAAAGACATATATAAAAAAAAAACTTTTAGTTTGCCTTAGAACTAGTGTCGGTTCTCGGATCTATGAATTAAATCAAAACCTAATAATAACAATAATAGATTAATACTGAACCGAGCCGATAAGAAACAGCATTATAAATACATTAGATAAATCTACAACTAGATACAGAGGGTATCCGCTAGCTTGAGCAACATCGCCCTTTAAGGATATCACGGTAGATATAGTAATGAAATCTGTTTATGGGATACAACATGACATTATAAAGTCAGCACTAAAACCAAAATGAAAATAAAAACAAATTTCAAAATTTAGTTCATGGATCCTAGCGCGTCACCACATATGTTAAAAAAAGATACGAACATAAAAAAAAATGTCTAACTCACTTAGCGAAATTATCCCAGGAGGATGTGCACAACTTCTTCGGGTGGATATGCTCTATGGACTGCCTTGTCTTATGGTTAATATAAGCAAGTCGTTAGTTATTCCTTTTACGAAAGTGACGTTTACACTTAGACTTCAATTTTACTCATTTAAATAAAATTAAATAATAACAAAAAAATTGATATATGTATGTACGAGTAAGTAAGTTTCAATGCACTGTACTACCTGAATCCTTGCTTGGTTCAGAAGGGGACGGGATGTAAAGGGACGGGTTGTAAGGGAATACGGGCTGGCCGTTGGTCGCCTGGGTTTGATCGTAAGGCCGGCAATTATGGCTGGTATTTCAACATCTGTTGCTGTTGTTTCGGCTGGATGAGCTTCCTTTTTTGACACCGGTCCGGCTGTCGGTAATACTCTTATTTTGGCTGTGGCCGGGGCAGCAGATATATGCGTTATTGCCACACTTGTTGTTGCGGGGGGCTGTTGTCGCTTAGCAATAATTTGGAGGGGACTGCTACCGTGCTTGCCACTACCGCTTAAGCTGATATGGAGATGGTAACGTGTGTTACCGCGAATGCTGTGGATACCGCTGTTGGCTGTGGCTTTTGTTGCAAGCGTAGCTGAGGTGGTAACTTTAACTGGAATTGCCCCGGTTTCTGATCGCTCCTCTATATCTGTTTCCCTTTTTAACGTAAAAAATTGTTAAGTTAATTTTTTTTTTTGTAAATTTAAATTTGTATTTTAAGCAAGCATATTCACGATTTGTAATGTTTATTGTTTCTTTTTTTTCGTTGACTGGTACCGAACTAGATCAATTTCAAAAAACTATTCACGGGCACTTGTCTCTTTCTTAGACTTTATTTAATTTTTTTTTTCTTTCACCTCTGTCGACCACCACAGAAATCTGACTGTCCCATGGACAACACCTGACTTGGCCTTCATCCGAACCGAAAGACGATCATCAGTCAAAAATTTTCACCAATATTTTTTTTTTGGTTTTTTCTCTCTGTAATATGGAATCTTGTAGGGTCATTCACCCCGATGGTCTTTATGGTATAAAACAGCTGGTCACTTATGTGTGTGTATAGGCTATGCTTTGCTTAGCAATGCATACTTATATCCTATTCGATAATGGGGGGAGGGGCTAAGTAATAGGGGATTTCCCCCTGGAAATGGAAACTACAACAAGGATGGAAAATTAATATTTTTTTTTTTTTTTTTTTAATCTATTTCGGAACCAATTGAACCATAACGGGTATTCGCTAAGTTGCTATGCTGGTCGTTCTAGGAGTCGGTTACCAGAAATGGTCAATCCATTTAGGTCGTACAGTCGTTTCTCACAAAGAACGAAAACGTCTAAAGTGTCGCAGGTTCTCTAATTTTGTAGGGCCCAATGTGTCCTTTGCGCAAATGGCAACTGGATTGAGTGATGATACAATGACATTAACAAATACGTCGAAAGTCGCCGAAAAGTCACCGGAGATGAATCTGGATTTGAAAGCGATCCTTCAGTCCCTACATGTAGAGATCGATCACTTCCAGAAACAACTTAATGAACAAGCAGCTCGAATAGACATTATTTGTGCAACACTGTTTGATAAGAGTGGCGCGCCGATATAATGTCTGATACGCTGAAAGAAGTTAATCTGATGATCCTTCCAGTGAATTTTAACTCCCTGATCAGAATCGAGAGAATGATCTTACTTGTTGGTAAGCGAATGCTCCGGTGTGATTTTGGTAAGCGAAACGAAGCTTGCGCCATAAAATCATATATAGCAGGGTCGTGCGTAGGTCCCAGGTGTTGGAAGCGTGTATTGTATTCATTTGTCTTCGTAGTGAAAGACGGTTGTATATGGTGTCGCTTTACGCACCTGAAGCACTTCTTGCCACTCAATTTGTAATAGAACTCGAAAAACTTTTTCGTTGTCTACTGCTATAGTCGGAAGATCTTAATGCTAGACATGCGGCATGGGGAAATAATCCACCAAATACCAGGGGCAACCAATTATTTAACTGGTGGTGTTTACATAGGTTTGAATACAAGCTCGAGCTTTCCTCGAGGGATATCCATCTTTCCCATCAGCCGATTCCTTTTTGGACTTGGCATTAATAGACAATAAGATGGTACTGACGAACATAGAACGACCTACTAGAAACTGTTTGCGAGCGTTTGAGTATAATAGCGACCACTACGGACTCGCCGCCACAGCACGGATTAAGAACGAGCAAACACTGCTGAATATGATCATGTATTCTCATACGGTGGTCACGCTTCGCCGAAACTTTGAAGCGTAATTTGCCTCCGAATAATAGAAATCTGACAAACGGCGAGATTGGCCGACATTTAACGTAAATGGACATTATAATTAAACTAACTATGGAGCGAACAATCCCTACAATTCCTAAAACACTAAAATATGTTTTCGCAGATAAATAAATTGTTCAGGCGGAAAGCTCACACTGACATTCAATGTATTTGAATCAGACGGCAGAAAACAGACAGTTACTGTGAACAATCCAGTTTACCGTAACCACGATATTGAAAACAGAACTTACGTAAATCACTTCTATGTGCGTAACGAAATACATAATTGATGATCTGAAAACCAAGGTCCTATCGTGTTCAATGAATAAAACGCGACAAAAGTCATATTCGCCGATGACCAATCTGCCAGTCGCTTGTTCGGAAGAAAAGATGAGCTTCTGTACATATTTGATTCACTGAAGAACAAACAGTCAGCGGAAGTAGACGGTATCCCGAACGTCATATTGAGACATCTACCCTGGAATAATGCATATCATTCAGGGTATTGGAAAATTGGACAAAATTAGGACCAACCCTGTTAATCTTCGGTCAATTAGTCCACTTCCGAACATTGGCAACGTTTTGTAAAAGGTAGTCAACAGAGCTCTGTTGAAATGGGTGGGCCTAACAACAATATAATCCCGGACAATCAGTTTGGTATTAAAGCGAGGCATGACACCTTTCATGCGGCGTCAAAACTGATATCTGACATACAGTGGATCAAATGCAAAAACCAGTGTACGGCTGCTTGTCTGGTTGACTTGGAGAAGGCCTTTGACACCGTAGGGTTAGAGTGGCCTTTCTACAAGCTAACCCCTTTTGCGCATGCGGAAACTTTTTCTATATATCAGTTACGATATGCTTATTGGAAAGTAGTTCGTTGTCAAATGGCTTAAAACAGGGGTCGGTTATTTTTCCGATACCGATTAATATTTGCACGAGTGATCTAATACCAGGTAGGTACGCTCAAGCACGCTATAGCGTATGCAAATGATTTAGTGACGTACAGATAAGGACCAACAATCGTTATTAAGTCATTAACAACCTTTTGCAACGTGACTTCGATCATATTAAGGAGTATTGCGATGATTAGAAATTGAAAATTAATTTCCAAAAGACAAAAACAATCTTATTTAGAACTCCATTGAGAAGAGCTTCTTGTGATAATAGAAATAACTGGTCAAATTAGGCCACCATTGGACAGCATGTACTACCACTAGCGGTGAGAAGCGCAATTAGGTATCTGGCTTAATAAGTTTTTTTATTTTCATAAACATATACATAGATGCTCGTGTAGCTGGGGTCAAGAAAGTTTTCGCTTTTACAAGAAGATTGTTTCAAAGTAGTCAACTTGATTTCAGGGTGAAAGTCATATGCTACGTGGCCCTAATCAGGCCAATCATCGCTGAAGGTTGTTCGATATGGTTTAATGTAGCGCCGTCTTACATGAAAATGATTCATGTGTTTGAGAGACAGTGTCATAGAACCTGTCTTCGATTGTACAGAACACCAGAGTCTGACTACATAAAATATTATCCCGAGAATTACCTAAATAAGGTGATTCGAAGACACGTCGCAAGAAAAATGACCAGGAATAATAACCTGATCTTTGGGGCATATTATCCCAATATAATATACCAGGATAATACTTCAATCTGGCTTTTTCCCGCCTGAAGCATTTCTCCATATTATCGCTAAACGGTTAATGTAAAGTAGGGATGGTATTCCGGTATTATAACACCGCCATAGCGGTGTGAGGGAAAAATGGCTCATCTACGACGGGCACGTCGCCAGTGCCCAGGAGCTCTTCCGTTTTAACCCTGCAATTGCGGACAGGGATAGGATCGATGCTGAAAAGCAGTACACCGAATACTGGAGGCTTAAAGAAGCGGAGAGTGGTGATACACCCTCCTAGGTCGCTGCCTTACTTGTCTAGCTTCTCCTAGGTATAAGTATTATAGATTAGGGTTAGCTAGGAGGGGCTCGTTTTCACGTAGGGATACTTCCGAGAGTTGACCGATGCCTGACGAAGGTCTCGTTCAAGTTTCGGCGGTGCATGTGCACCATGATGATGACTGACAGACTCCCGAAAACGCAATCGATATGGTGACCACTCGGATCAAAAGAAATCGAGTGCTCGCCACCTGAATTATAGTTAAGTTAAATTAAGAAGCATAGGTAGGTTAAGTACATAATTAGCTTAGAAATAATTTTCTTAGAGAATCATGTATGTATGTAGGTTAGGTTAGGTTAGCTAAGAGCGGCTGTTGTGTGAAATACCAACCCACTTAGGCCTATTGGCCCATTGTGATGCCACGTGGATCTATGATCCTCTTACTAATGGAACCAGTTTGAGCTTATAATAAAGCGTAGGAGACTGTTAACGTCTATGTTTTCTAGATCATTTAGGTCGTTGTAGAAGAAAGCTCCTACATAAAGCTTCCTTCTCTGAGAGAGAGCTGGGCATGTGCAGAGTAGGTGGGGGATTGTCTCCTCCTCTTCCTCGTCCATGCAGCTTCTACAGAAATCGTTTGTATAAGCGCCAAGCCTTCTTGCGTGCTTGCCTATGAGGCAGTGTCCAGTAATGACACCTATTATGGCGCTGAGATGTTTCCTATCTAAAAGGATCAGACACTTAGAGCGACTCAGATCCAGCCTTGGCCAGATCTGTTTGGTCGCTAGACATGTTTGGCCAGCAGTCCACCTAAGGTTTGTTCTTTTACTGGCATCCAGCTTTAGTGTTAGTTTGCACGTAGCGATTGGTATACCTATGCTACTCTTTTCCGGTAGAGTAGGCAGAGTGGACAATTCCCTAATGTCTCTGTGGCCCGGCACCCAACAAAGGTGAATGTTGAACTGCTCTGTCATCTCCATGGGAGATGGTCGGCATTCAAGAGCGGTTTTAGAATATAATGAGACCAAGTCTAGGGCCTTGATAGCGGCCTGACTATCTGAAATCATGTATGTAAATATGTTGGATATTATAAGTCCTAGGATAGATTTAAGGTCGAAAAACATCAGTTGTAGTAATATCGTTAAGTTTAGAGCGCTCGGTAAAAGCCAGTAAGCTTAATTCAGAAACTGTCGCTGTAAAATCAGTTTTCAGTATTTTTAAGTAAGTTAACATATAAAAAGAAATAATAAAAATGAATATAAAAGGAAGGAGGTGCTAAGCCCGTTAAATCAGAAGACGGATTTCAATCTTATCAATGGGAAAATACTCTTGGACGCAATGCGCATAGTTGGCAATATATTTGGACGCCTGATTAGCATTTCTATGAGCAGCCGTACAATTCTTGAGTCATGGAAGGAATCAGTTATTATCTCCATTGAAAAAGTCAGTGGGTTGCTGTGGCTCAAGTGGTAGTGTATTAGCTTCTAAATCGGACTTTTCGGGGTTCAATACCAGTCGAAGAAGGACGGAAAGACCTTTTTTCAGCCAACTAATATCTCGTTAAATGAACGGTTGCCTAAATACAACATCAAGTCAATTTACACTAATAATTTAGTTTCCCTATTAAATATTATATGCCACCCATGGAGCGAAATAGCTACTGAACCCAGAAAACTTTCTTTCTCTTTCTGTCCCATTGTGTTAGTCATACCCGCTTGAATGTTAAGTTCTTTACAAAAAAAAAAAAGTGAAAAGTGAAAAGCGAAAAGTTTCGACCTATTAACTCATTGCCAGTATACTAGAAAGTTTTTGAAAAAATAGTCAAACCTCAACGAATATTTTGAAAATAACAAGCTATTAATTAAAAACCAGTCGGGCTTCTGAAATAGGCACTCGTGTGAGTCTGCTGTAAACAGCGTTCTCATCAGATGGAAGGAAAAGCTATCACCAACAAATCACGTGGTCACCGTTTTTCTGGATTCCAAGAGGACCTTCGAGACCATAGACAAAAATACTCTTCTGGTTAAACTGAAAAATTATGGTGTTGAGTTGGTTTACTTCATTTTTAGCAGGAGATTGCAGAGCACAAAAGTTAATGGATCAATGTCTAATAGAATACCAACAACTCCGATTGTGTCCCAAGGTTACATTCTTAGAGCTCTGCTCTTCAACATATGTACGAGTATGTGTAAACGATATAAATTCCCAATGCAGATTCTCACAGACAGTCTTGTTTGCTGACGACGCTCTTCTATTTATATCATATTGAATATTAGTAATATAATAGAAAATTAGTAAATCTAATTGTATGGTGCTGAAACATCGAGTAAGTATAATATAAATATAATCATTGAAAATGAGTTAATGAAACATGTTGAGCACATAAAGTACTTAGAAATAATCATTGGTGCGAAGTTTACATTTAGCCCGCATGTAGAATATGTAGTTAGTAGAATAGCAAAAAAGTAGAATCCCTATTGAGTGCAATAAAAATATATAACGAAATGATCAAACCACACTTCGAATACGGCTCTATGTAGAAATTCTATGATTATGAAACTACGATACAACGTATGCAGAACATGGCTATGGGATTGTTTTTAAAAAGTTATCGATACACATTAATCAGATTAATGTTAAAATGCTCTAAGATGGTTAAATGTAAAACATAGAATAACTTTTAGTATTGTCAAGTTTATTTTTCAAAAACAATATAATTTATTACCAAACTATTTAAAGAAGTACCTAGGATATGTAAGTGATTCGCAACCATATAATCTAAAAAGTGGAGAAGATTTTAGATTGCCTGCATATAGTATCTTATACAAATGTTTCCAATTGTATAACTCTCTTCCACCCAGTATAAAAAATGAATATTTGTAACTTCAAAATGTCTAAAAAGTAACTATCGACTATATCAAATGAATTTTCCACATTTTTAATTAAGTTGCATAGATTTGTAAAAATTTTGTATATTAAGTTAGGTTAAGTTTAAATTGTATATATGTATAATAGATAATTGAGTAATACCAATAAATTGAATGTAATGTTGCTTCGAAATGGATCTGGCCGCTACGCAAAGAATGAAAAATGAATGTGGAAAAATGAAATTTTGGAGAACGTTAAGCAGTATAAGTATCACGAAGTTACAATAACAACTCAAGTGATTTTTAAAACACATTTGAAGGATAAATTGAAAGAATCAAAGAATGTTATAAACTACAACTGGAAGCGCATATGTACTTTATAAAAGATGCATAACTCTTAGCTCAAAATATAAAGTCTATGATGCTGTAGTGAGATCAATTATGTGTTATGCAGTACAATAGTGGGACATTTTCCGATATGAAGAAGTAGAAAACCTGCTCAGATAATATTTAGGTTACCGGAAAATGCTTGAATGGTCAAGACTAAACAAAGAATATGATATCCTATGATACTTTCGGAAAACAAAACTTTCTCGTGAAAAGAAAATCTATAGAAATTACTGATAAAAATACAGCTATCTACTCGAGTCGCATTTGAAAGAAAAGCCCGAAATAGTCTTACTAGACTTTCATGTTGTATATTAAACTACGACCTAATCGATGCAAATTATTTTAAGGACAAATATTAAAATTAGATTAACACAAACTTGGTTGTGAAAACTTTTTATTGTCTTACATAATATGAATAACATAGTTGTAGTGATCTAGGTTTGCTAGCTCACGCTGTGTGAGCTACAGATCCACTGTCACATCATCGTTCATACCCCATATTCACAATGAATAAAAGGCTAAATTACAATACTTTTACACTTTGTTTATGATAGGTCTACTCAACAATCGAATCTTTACTTTTCTATTATTTACAACATTTTCTTATTCTCAGTTTACAAAAATAATGTAACTTGATTAACACAAAATTCGTAGAAAATGTAGAGTTTTATTATGTGGGAACGTAAATGGTATAATTGTACTTTGTATGGTGTGTGAATAGAAATGGAAATGAACTCATTTTGTTTATTTGCTACAATTGTATTACCTGAATATGTGAGATGTGTATATTATTTGGGCCATAATTCCCCCCTTCTTAAGTACCTACCTACGTCCAGCAGATTAAAGGCTGAAAATATTCAACCTTATCCATATTATCCATATTCATACACCTTGTTGTATGCATGCACATATTTCAAAAATATTCCAGTTCGTCTACAGCCGAAGTATTTTAATCGGAAAACGGAAACTCTCATGCTGTATTGAACATAATACTAAAAGGGTGCTTACATATCTACAGAGAATATGTACAAGTGTGGCACATATGATTGCATATTCGTATACTCACTCACATATCTTACTCGAAGTTCCATGTCCAGCACTTAGAGTTCATTATCTTTACCTCGGGTTGTGTGCAGAAATTATATAAAAATTTATTTTTGAAACACCATCGGATTGGGCAAATAGCTTTTTAAGGATTGGACTGAAGTAATTTTAACATACTCGCGTTATGTAGGTACATACGTAGGTAAAGGGAGTAACCTTAACAACAAACGTAAAAAAAACTATAACGCCTGACTGGTATGCTCCCTCTTTTCATACCTGCACATTAAAATGACCGAGATTAATTCATCTGTGTAGGGAGTAGGCATTGATGCGTTGATAATTACCACAGCTAATGCGTTAGAATAATTACTACAATTTTGTTACGAATAATTCACTTAAAACAATATTGTGTTGTGGGTGTAGCTCCCCAGTCAGGTATTTTTTCAGACTTTTTAATAATTTTATTGCCGATAATGTAGATTGGGTATAAATTTACATAGGTGGAAAACAGAAATTTTTGGACAGCAATTTACATACAAGTATATAAAATAATAACTGGCCGGAGTCGTTCATAGAGCTCCGTGGTAAAGACCTGTTTCGGTTTCCTTTATAATGAAAAAGTGAATAGCCAATTTATCCAAAGGACAATTAGAGACAAATTGGACAAATGGAAGGAAAACAAGTAGCCACAAGAAGAAGAGAGAAGTAGCAGCAAAAGCAACCCCAGTGATTACAGCAGCTGGAAAAAGTAAGCGAAACCATCCTGCAACTACAAGCGGAGAAACGTCCGCTATAACAATAAAAAATACAAAAACCAATACAGAGGCTAACAAAAAATAGGCGCAGCCACAACAAAAGTTAAACTAAAACAAAAACAATAACTTCAGCAAAAATCTCAAAAACAACAACATCAGCAGAAGCAACAACAGTGAAAACAGAAAAAAACAACAACAAACACAAAAACAAAAACAGCAACATCAACAACAGCAGAAAAACAACATACAGAAGGCATCTCCAATCAACACTTACAAAATAAAATTGAAGAACACAATCGAGTTATGGAAGTCGGCCATAGGCTCTAATGTTTTTATTGAAAGATTAAGTAAAGATAGACATCCGATCCACCCTAATACAGTGGAGCAGTACCACAAAATAAGAAACTTATTGAGGGAATCGACGACGGAGTTCTTCTCATTCAATAAAATTCGGCCTCTAAACACCAGCAACCCGAATATGTCCCCGCAAATAAATAATGTATTTCGGAGAAATAATCTAAATGACTTTCAGTGTCTTAAAATCTCCCGAACAACGAACAAATATATGCTTGGAGCAGCAGTCATAGACCCTAATAAACCCGTTGATGATGACAACTTCTTTGTGATCAAGGATTCGCAGAAGAAGGTAGAGCCTATAAAAGAGACTTCCCAGGAAGTATACAAGGCGAATGCTACCTAGAAAATCGAGTCCTTGTGCACAGTTTCTACCTTCGAAAAAAAAAATATAGTGAACTGGCGATTCGAGATCTCGGGTTTCACACAATTTAGTAACGAAGGAAGATCTCCAAATGAACTTCGACACAATCAGAAGTATGAAGTCGGTGGAAACCGATGGAATAATAAACATTTTGCTTTAACATCTCCCACTAGAAGCAGAGGACATTTATACCATCTTGTTTAATAACGCAATGAATGTCCACTGTCCAGCGCTTTGGAAAACTGCGGTGGTACACCCCATTCCTAAAAGCGATAAAGACACTTCCAATCCGGCGAGTCATCTTCCGAACAGCAGTAAGGTTTTCGAAAACGTGATCAATAGAACCCAGATTAAGTATTGTAGGTTGAGGCCATACCGCGGCTAGACTGTTTTTTGATAACCAATGGAACACAAGCAAGAACCAGTCAGTGCAATGGTGCCTGCCTGATTGACTTGGAAAATGCCTTCGATACTGTATAGTTAGAAGGACTCTTCTTCAAGATGAACAGGTAGGCCATTAGTAAACCACTGCTGTATATTTTTTACAATATGCTCACAGACAGTTCATCGTGAAGAATGGCGATGTGACTTCTGCTGGAACATTTCACATTAAAAACGGTCTGTAAAAAGTTGCGGTGAATTCGCCGATCCTATCCAAAATTTACACAAGTGATCTGATAGTTTCACTTCACCATGTCAAAGATTGAAATCATTAATATACTTTTGTAACCTGATTTCGATAAAATTAAACGATATTGCAACGATTGGGAGTTGCAGATCAACTTTCAGAAGGTGGAAACCATTCTGTTGAGGACGCCTCTAGGAACAGAAATAATTGGGGAAAGTTTCCGATCGTGGGACAGTACGGGCAGTCACTTGCTTGTAGAAATGTAACGCAAATTTTGTGATTAAGGAGTTGTACAACTATTCCACAGAACCGATTTTCAGAAGGTATACAACGTTATGAACATATAAATATGATTGGCTTAAGACACATTTACGATTTTAAGATGCTAGAGGAATTACGTAGGTACTTAAAACTAAACAAACATATGAACGTTGAGAGTTTAATAATTAGGTTCGAAACCACAATCTAATCACATTACTGAGGGTATTAAATGTATTGAAGTTTTGTTATAAGGTTGACGCCAAAAAGGCTAAATTATACATAAGTTGCAGGTACGAGTAGCTTTAGAACAATAAAGTCCGATTAACGAGAAGGCTCTTATGGTGTTATATAGGTAGTTCTAATAACAATTTGTCATCTAATGAAACAATGTGTTTCTGTTTTCATTCGTATACGAGTATAAGGAAAAAATGTGAATGGACGTATTCTGAGTAAAGTTAACCTCTGATGTTGGATTTTTTCTATTTTCTTTCATTATGAATGCCTACTGTCATTTCAAAAGAGTACTTTAAATAACATTAGTGCATTATATACATTATATACATATACATTATATACATATAAAGATTAAGTGAAACGATATAAATCAAATAATTGCTAACGTATCGTCTTAATCAGTTGTAAATGTTTTTTGTTGTGATTATAGGATTATAAACACGGCCAAGTTCTACCAGAATGCGGGGCACTATGTGCCTATATCTGCACGAAAGGTTTCGAGCACTTTTCGACTTTAATCACTCAATAACTGATCAAAGCACTAAGCACAAAACATCCAAAGTTCTCACGTCGATGGAAGTGGTACATAGCCTTTTCTTTCCCTCGTTCCAAGTGAAGTATTTTTTCTTCGTTTTACTTCATTTTCTTTCTTTTCCGTCTCAAATGGCAGGACAAATACTACGATTGCCGCCTTACCACTGCGAGCTTAATCCCATAAAGTTGAGATGGGCGCAAGCAAAAGGATTTGCAGCAAGCAATAAAACAATAAAAATGAAAGATGCTAAGCTACTATTAACAGAAGCACTTGAGAAAGTGAACAGTGAAAAATGACTTAACTGCGCAAACATTTTAAATTTAAAGTTGATTCTCTGATGGTACGAGTAGATAAAAGCACCAACAAATGAGACTGTTATAACTTTAAATGATTTAAGTATTTTTTTATGGATGAAGTTTATTTATTTTTTATCAAAAACATAATATCATCAACACAGGCAGATGGCAACCTTATAGTAATTATCTTCAGAAATTCCTGTCGATAAATATGCATAGCTTTGAATCCCTATGAGCGCTTTCAAGAGCGAAGTGCAAGAGCAGTACAAGAATGATCGGTGTTTCGAAAGGCCGGTCTTATATATATTAAATAAAAAACCTTCCTGATGAATTGAAGAAATAACAGACAAGCCTTTCAAGCATGGTCTAAGTACAAGGAAGTAGTGAAGTCGGTAGAGTAACGAACGAGGTAGAAAAGTGAGGAAGAAAGCAATAGCTAAAGCACATGCGGTGTTAGTCGAATCTTTGTATTCATCCTCAGACTCGCCGTTAAAATTCGGTAAAACCAGATTTATCAGAAATAATTCATTCCATAACTAAACAGCCCATTTCAGCAACGTAGATTTTTCAAGAGGTTTAACTTGTATTGTCTAGCTGGGTATAAGAAACTTCAGGAAAGAACCACGAAGTTTCTCCAAATCTAATTTTGGTGACGGTTTGCTAATGGTTTGGTATAATTTATCAAGCCTCGGAACTCCCGATACAAAAAACACAAACGCTTTGTTTGCAAATACACTATTTGCAAATCAGCAGTTGTTATGCTAGTTTTATCTTTAGACTAAATAATATGCAGGTACCTATGCTAAAATATTTAAAATGCTTGTGTGTATGTATTTTACGTTATCAGTTGTATACAAAAAATATTTAATAAAAATCACGACAATCGACTATTGCTCAAGAATGGAGAATGTATGTATAAAATAAGTCGTTGGAGTACAAAGTTAAATGTAATTTGTTTGTAATAACGATTTAAAATAAATATTTTACAGGCTTTCTGCAGATCATATGTTAATAAGCATGCATGAATTTGATATGAACTATTATAAGATAACATACGTAACCTTCAATTTGGTTTTCGATCGTGTATATCACATTTTATGAGTAAAAATGACAAATTGCCCATATACGGATACGGGCAACCGCACACTTTACAACATTTGTTCCCTAAATTGACAATTCCCCTTTAAACGGAACTAACTCATTTCTCCTTCCGTTTCTTTTTTCTTTATTTGCAGAAATTGTCAAAGTTCAGAAGACCCAATAGCAGCCAAACACATTTATATTGCTCCATCTACATACATGTGTAAGTACGATATGTACATACGAACAAGATTTTTATTTTTCACTCAGTTGCTATGAGATAAACGGAAACAAATCTTTAGTTTAAGGACTTTTCATTGCAGGTACATATGTTACTCGCTCATACATTTTGTAAAAATGTACATGTATTGATTTTATATACATAAATTGATGCAAAAGACGAGAATTATTCACATTGGAAAGACGAAAATTAGTGAAGAGGTGAAACTCATGGACTTTCTGTGCAGCTTGGTATTTTACCAGACTGAAGAATCCGATAAAGTTGAATCGAATTTGGTGGTGTAAGGGGTTTGAGCGCGCCAACATTCCTCGTTTCTAAGGCTTGAAGGAATTTAAATTGTCTGGAAGTCATCCAAAAAGCATTGGAAAACAGTAAATAAAAACAAAAACAGAACAAAATAAAAAAAAATTCTATGGATGCAAAGAACTTTTCGTTTTGTATTTTCAATATACACACATACGAGTATATACAGAGTGTCCCCTAATTCGTCGACGATAATTTGGGAAATGATTCCTGAGTATATTCTCAGCAAAAAAATCGTTCTACATAAGGGTCTATCTCCAATGCTGACTCACTTATCGAGGATTTAAGGAAAGGCTTACTTTGGTATACCGTGTCACATGTTAACGGAAAGTGCTCAGTTAATACTAATGGCATAAACTTCGTTGATGACTTTGTTTTTAGAAAAGATAATATCCTTTGCAACTGCATTTAAACTTTGAAAAATAACACAACGATTGCAAAAGATTTTTTAGATTTTATTCTTCTCTCTTGGTTACTTAGACTTGCTTGTTTGACGTCCTCGATCAGAAGAACAACCAAAACACCTTCTTTCTCTCACGCACGAAAATCGTGATGGCTGCTCTAATACAATATGGCTGTGCCTACTTAGGTTCTCTATTCGACAATAGAGGGCTCCCTCATACTCTATAATTTAATTATACATTACATCTCAGCCAATCTGACAATATGATCGGCCTCGATCATGACAATATCACATAACCAAATTCAAACAATGGGGGGCCTCTTCAACATAAACTTACTTAAACAAATTTAAACTTATGACTAGGTTAGTGTTGCTTTCTAATATTAGCCGTTGTGGTGCTTTACGTAGGGGTAATCCATTTTCTAATACGCGCGGCTTCAATTACGTTGTCGTATGGTAACTGTGTCAGCTGACAATTATCGATGTCCCTTATTACATAGCGGTCGTTCGGTAACACCTTATGGATGACATATGGCCCTCGATAACTTTGAATAAACTTTTTATTAGTTCCGACTGACGTATCGACATGTTTAATTACTACAAAGTCACCTGTACTATATGTTTTCACTGGGACACTGTGCCTAAGGAAATACTTCTCATTGTATTCTTGGGACCTCTTAATAGCGGCTGATGCTTCTGATCTAATAACCTCAAGATCGCAAACCTGCACCTGGTCAGACTTATCCTCCAAATACTCGGTGAGCTCATCCACAACCGTTCCACGCTGTTCTACCCCGAATAATAACCTACTTGGCGACTCTCTTGTTGAACTGTGGACGGTGTTATTGATAGCATACTCCACCTGTGATAGCTTAGTTGCCCAATCTGCGTGGTTAACCGGCTCACTCATTTTGCTCAACATGGTTTTGATCACCCTATTCACCCGCTCGACCTGCCCGTTAGCCTGGGGGGAAGCTACGGCCACTTTGACATGGTCCACATTATTTCGGAGCAGGTAATTCCCGAACTCGAGAGAGGTGAAACACGAACCGCGGTCGGTGATCATTCGCCGAGGGCGGCTATAATAACAAAAGTACTTGTCTAACGAGGCACACACCTCCTTAGTGCTGGTCGAATTGACCAGGTATAATCGCACAAACTTAGTAAAAGCGTCAATCACAACTAGCATATGCTTTCGCTTCGAGGTTAAAGCGGGCAATGGTCCGAAATGGTCTACGTGAACCGTATCGAACGGGACTGGTTTTTTTCGGAATGCTATACATGTTGCGATCATTCGATCGGGCGGGGGCCGAATACATAATGCACTATATACAATTTTGAATAAAGCGCTTAATGTCACTTTTCATGTTCGGAAACCAATAATTTTTCCGAATCTGATTATAACACTTGTCAACTCCTAAATGGCCAATCTTCCCATGAACCATCCTAATTAGATTGTCCTTCATTTCGGCGGGTACGCAAAGCAACAGCCCACCCCCATCGACCTTGCGAAAAACTAACCCGTCTTGCAAGTCATAATGTTGAGTGACTCTACTTCTAACTTTTCACGGTATCTTCTAATTTCCGGATCCCGATTCTGAGCTATTTTGGATTTGGATATCCAGTCCGTGACGATCTTAAATGGTACTCGTATTCCTTCCAAATATACCCGAAAACGTCGTAGAGAATAGATGATGGTTAGAGTTTCCAGCTCGAAGCTATGATATCTAGACTCTGCCGGCGTAGCCGTCTTGGAAAAGTATGCCACCGGGTGGAATTTTTTATCATCTTGTCGCTGTAGCAGGACTGACCCAAACCCCAAACTACTTGCATCACAGTGCAGCTCAGTCTCCCTTTCTGCACTGTAAATCGCTAATATTGGTGCGGTTTGTCGCGTAGTTCTCGAAATGCTTTTACACAATCGTCCGAGAAGTCATACCGACTTTCCTTGCGCAACAACTCCAAAAGCGGCTTTGCTATCTTGGAGAATGAAGGCACAAATCGCTGAAATACGAAAACAGGCCTGTACATCGTTGCAACTCACACTGATTCTTCGGCATCGGATACTGCTTAATATTTTGAATGTGTGCCCCCGACGGTTTAATGCCTGATGCATTCACGACATACCCTAAATACTCCAACTCGTCATAGCCAAACTTACACTTATTGAGTTTAAGTTCCAGCCCCTTCTCATAAAGGCGGCGCAGAATCTCGGCCAGGATTTCTAAATGAGAGTCAAAATCGATTGTAGCTACTAGGATGTCATCTAGATACATAATCATCTTGCCCGACTCGACCAGGTCTCGGAATATTTCGTGCAAGAACCGCTGAAAATTAGCGGGTGCATTCTTTAACCCGAATGGCATCTGTACATATTCGTACTGCCCATCTGGTGTTACGAAAGATGTAAACTTTATGGAACCTTCATCCATTCCCACTTGATGGAAACCGTCCTTTAAATCAAGGAGGGTAAACCATCTTTTACCCCCAAGAAACTCAATACAATATTCCATAAGCGGTAACGGAAAGTTGTCTCTGACCGTTTTCCTATTTAATGCGCGGTAGTCAATACACATTCGCAATTCCCCGTTTTCCTTCTTGGCAAGTACGACTGCTGATGCATACGGAGATTTACTTGGTCGAACTATTCCCCTCCCCATCAGCTCTCTCAGTTTTCTAACAACCTCTCTTCGTTCGAACACTGAAAGTGACCTGGGAGGACAATGAAAGGGTGTATTGTCGGTCAGGCATATCTTCATTTTGTAGTCGTGTGGCTTACGTTCAATACCTATCGGATTTAAATAATTTCTATCTATTACCGCTTTAAGAGCGCTACTATCATCCTCTCTCAACTTCGAACAGACATCGACATCGGACAGCGGTTCACTTAAGCCTATTTCAAAAATCGACGGGACACTATCACAATCCGAAGGGACCTGCGACGGAATAACATTAAGCAATGGACTTGAGACATCGGTTCGGCGGACATTTTTACCATTCGACAGACTTGACAATTCTATAGAATTTACGTTTCGACGCTTGTCACCCGGACAAATTCGTCGGCTACCACAACTGCTAGAATATTTAATTTGACCAGAGCCAGAAGTACCAACACATAATTTATTTGAAATAACACTTTTATTATAATTCAATTCTTTTGTCTTATTTTTTATAGGCTTTATACGACTTAAATGAATGTTAAACGATCTTAGAAAACTGCGTCCCAAAATCAGCGCCAGCGTCATCAGGTTATCTGGAAGAACGTAAAGATACACTATACGAATGTCGTTTTGAAATTTAATATAACTCTTAATCGTACCGTATGTATGAAGATTAATTCGACCGACTCCAATATATTTGGTTGGCTTCAACACTTCCGATATACTGATGTCGCTTGGGACCAGGGAACGTCTGATGAGATTAATCACGCTACCGGTATCAAACAAAGAGAAATAACTAGTGAATTTGGTATTTTGGGCTTGGTCAATAGAGAAAGCAACACTTACCGTCTGCATGGCGCTGATGGCACCAGCCACGTCTTCATCACTGCCTCCCTCCTCTTCGAACAGCTTTTCAATGGCAGCTACAATTTTCTGTCGTCGGCGGTTAGACTTCGGGCATCTGTCACGATAATGCCCCACTTCGTTGTAAGTGAAGCAAGCGTTTGGTAATCGCAGCGGCTTGGTACAGCTACTCTTGTAATGCCCAAACTTCGAGCAGTTGTAACAGCGGACCTCAGCAAGCTCCTGCGGTTTCGTATTTGTTGAACTCGTTCTGATGACTGCGGGGACGGCGGGGACAGCGGCGGTGGCGGATAACTTAGTAGACTTCCTATTAAGCGGTTGGCTTCGTTTCTGCTGATATCGATCGAGTCGGCTCAGAAGCTCAGCAATCGTTTGGGCATCATTAACTAATGTTATATTAGTGCTGTCGTCATTGAAGCCATCTATGATGAAGGTCACCAACTCTGCCTCTGGAACCGATATCATAGCGGCCAGAGCCTTCATCGAGATCACAAACTCCAAGCATGATTCGTCGGGACGGATTTTTCGTTGCTCCAGCTGTCGATACACGTCTCGGTGGGTGACTTGTCTTCCGAACGTTCCGATGAGAGCGTCCTTCAACTCGCCGTAACTCACTACGCCTAGTTTTCCCATGAACTCCCTTGCCGTCTCTTTCAGAAGCCTACGTACACCCAGACACATATCATCGGACGTAAATTCACTCGTTGCCGCATACTGCTCGAACTCACTAAACCACTTGCGGATGTCTATGTGGTTTCTACCTGTGAATGGATTTAATGAGTTCTCCATGTGTTCAAAATTGGCACCTCGGTGAACGCGGCTTTCACTCCTCTCGTTGCCCACCATTTCACGAATCTGCTGCTGCAAGGAAAGCATCGCACGTCTCATACGCAGAATGCTTACTTGTGCCTGCAATCGACGGCCTTCAATTGCCTCGGGGATCTGTGTCCTGTACACGTTCGTGGCGGGATCTCCTCTGGCATCCTCAAAGCAGTCTGACTCAACGGCGGGAACGGCGGCTGGTTCGGCGAGTTGTACGCCAGCTGGGTCGGCGGCTAACACGGCGGCTGGTTCATCGCTTAATTCGTCGACGGGTTCGGCAACAGCGGGGAAGGCGGCTGGTCCATTTTCCTTCGACTCTGCTAACCTTTCTGCGGCGATCAATTGGTCGTATAATGGGCGCAGTTGCGCCAGCGTAGTACTTGGTGGGAACTCTACGTTTGACCTAGAGAGCACCTCCACCATCGTCTGCCGTGTTGTGCGTGAGCTTGACATGTTTTTTTTTCCTTTTTTTTTTTTTTAGGATATAAATAATTATTTTTATTTGTTCTTCAGTTTATTTTTAGGTTGAACCCCACACCTGAGGTGAAAAATAACACAACGATTGAAAGGATTTTTTAGATTTTATTCTTCTCTCTTGGTTACTTGGACTTGCTTGTTTGACGTCCTCGATCAGAAGAACAACCAAAAAACCTTCTTTCTCTCTCGCACGAAAATCGTGATGGCTGCTCTAATACAATATGGCTGTGCCTACTTAGGTTCTCTACTCGACAATAGAGGGCTCCCTCATACTCTACAATTTAATTATACATTACAACTTAGTTGATATCTTATTAGAGTCTTCAGATATCCAATTTCTAAGCCCGTTCCATTTTTCTGCCCATGCTAATTTTTGATTTTGAGCTCACTTTTCTCCAGAAAATGCGTAATTAACATACCATTTTACTATTTTTTTCTTATGAAATCATCTTTTTTCAAAAAAATTCATCACTAAGTTTGCAGAAAAACCCACAGATTACACATATTATACTTGGAAAAACCTGCCGCAAGTAAAATTTATAAAAAAGGGCTTTTTTCCTTGAAGCTCCAAAGGCTATGAATAAAAAATGATTTTGTGTGGTTTTAGATAATTTTTATTTTATGTGTGTACTAAAACAGTTACAAAAGGTGCTCAAAGTGTCCTCCTTGGTTTTATATGCATGTTAGAGCCCGTTTTTGGATTTTACTACGAATGTTTATTGATGCTAACTGCTGCCGCACTTTTGATGACGATTCGAGAATACGCTCTTCCAATTCACTTAAAGTTGCTATTTCGGATAAATTAACAATTTCTATACGGTAAGGTCACGATATCTTGCAGGCCAGTGAACTGGTCTTTTCCATTTCTTCCTACTCTTCATCTAGCCAATTTTTAACCACAAGATCATAGTGGGCTGGAGCCCCGTCTTGTTGGAAATATGATGAAGCTAGTTGAATTAGTTGAGCGTCCTTCAATAGTTCTGGTAAATCATTTAGCAAAAACTCAAGAATTCAGCCTAGGTGGTAGTTTGAAGTAGCCGATTAACTTGTTTCCAAGTACACCTGCCCACATATTGACGCTGAATATGTGTTGAAATGATTTATGTCTCTGTATGTAAATTGTATGCAGCCCATGTATGAAAATTATGAAAATTTGTGATCCCATCTCTTGTAAATTGAGATTCCTCCGTCTAAAGAATCCTGCTAATAAAGTCGTTGTCATCCAGGCTCCGATCCAGCAACCAGTTAGAAAACTCAAATCTCTTATCCAAATCATTTCGAAGAAGTTCTTGTAGAGGTGTATGGTGGTATGGATAAAGATTTCATTCAGTACATTTCATGCAGTACATTCGAAATTTTATGTCTGGAAACACTGAATTGCAAAGCTGAGCGTCTGATGCTAATTGACGGATCAGTTGTAATAGCTTCCAGTATTCTTTAGTCAGCCGAAATTTTTCTTACTTGTGGAGCTCTCGCGGCAGGTTGTGTATTTGATCCCATTTCTCGAAGCCTTCGATACGTATATTCAAATACAAATTAAACTAATTTTTTTCTAATCTTTTACGAGTATACTATTTTTGTTTGGTAAATTTTCTGAAAAAGCCTTCATACCCGAAACCTAACTCTTTCTGAGAAATTTTGAGGAACAGGGTAAGGAAATGAAAGTTTTGACAGGTAGTCAAATAGACGACCACGCTTTAAAACTTTTTAATACATATGGAATTTTAAAAAAAATATTGGAAAATTAAAATGTTTTGAAAACTGTTGTTACGTTCATAAGAAAAAAATAGTTAAGCGTTATGTTTATTACACATAACGACCTCAAATTCAAAAATTAGTATGGGCAAAAAAAATGGAACGGGCTTAGAAATTGAATATCTGAAGATCATAACAAGATATCAGCTTTATTTAAATGCAGTTATAAAGGGTAATATTTCTTCTAAAAACAAAGTCATCAACGAACTTTCTACCATTATTAATAACTGAGCAATTTCCGTTAACATGCGTCAGGGTATACCAAAGTAAGGCTTTCCTTAAATCCTCGATAAGTGAGTTAGCATTGGATATAGACCCTTACTGTAGAGCGATTTTTTTCTTAGAATATACCCAGGAATGATTTCCAGAATTATCGTCGACGAATTAGGGGACACCCTGTATATGTATATGTGTATACAAATATAGTATATTATATGTATATTTGTTAAAGATGCTCACACACAACTACAAAGCATTAATTATTCGATATTGCTGTACACGAGTTTAATAATGGATTAATTGATTTAAGTCTAGCATGCAATCGTAAATATTGTCAGAATCATGTACAAAAATGCTCTTATCAGGAGTAGACTACAGCAAACTTTTCCAATATCTCAATTAACTTTGGTTAAGAAGAAATTTAACTTAAAAAAAATATATATGTAGCTGCACAGATTTTACCTTCCATCTTTTCAAGTTTAAGTTTTCCTTTTTTTAATAAGAAAAAAGATCGTATAATTAACATTAATGTCTGAACGATAATTCTCATCTAACTTGATGTAGCTTTAGCGAAGTAGAAATTAGAAAGTCATTAAATAATTTCACAAAATGGTTTCTTTAGGGAGACTTTCAAAGGGCATGATAAAACTGCAGCATAGAGAGTACAGACACATACAAAAATACATGTATAAACTTGCACACTTATTTAGTGCTATCAAACTTAATGAATTAAATCAGATAATTATTCTAATTAGGTTTTGATGCCCAGTGGTTCGAATAAAGTTGACACATTCAAGCATTATTGGTTCCTTATGTACTCTATGTACTCACTAGTGTGTTAAACTTGTTAATATCGTCCTAAAAAAATGAGAAAAATTAATAAGAACTACTCGTAAGGATGTATTGTGATGCTGAACGAAATTTGTTTCATCAGTTTTTTTTTTTTTGTTTGTAGTGGAAAATATTAAGATATATATATGTATGTATGCATCTATCGTATGTATGTATATTTTTTGTATTTGTGTTTTTTTTAATCAATCGTTTGAAATCAAGCAGTGTGGGCGCGGTAAGATGATGGCGGATCGCATGGGAACTCGGTACACCGCGTGCTGTTGACAAACGCCACATAGGCATATTACCCCGGCATAAAATCCCAGACTTTACAAATTCATTTGTATCGATCCCTTGAAAATAAATAAATTAATTAATTAAACAATCATTGTCTGAAATAAAATGATGATGTACTAATATCGGAAACGCTCATATTCCTTGTCCATATTAAAATATTAACGTCTTGTTTTTCTTTTTTTTAAAGAACTTAACACTCAAGTAGGTATGAATACACTTAAAGTGCCCGAGCTCGTGTTAAGTTTTTTGGAAAATAGGATAGAGAGAGAAAGAAAGATGTTTGGACTCAGTGGTTATTTCGCTCCATGGGTGGCATCCAACATTTATTGGGGAGACTAAATTCTTAGTAGAAGCTGGCTTGTTGTTGATTTCTAGTCAACTACTCATCTTACTTGATTTTCGTGAACTAAAGAAAATTTTGCTAAGTTCTTTTCGAATGTTGTGCTTAAGCACCATTATCTCGTTTCGATTGTTGATTTTTTTTTTTTTATAATTTACGCGCGCCCAAGGGGTTGATACCCTTTTACTGTTGCCAGGGCGCGGGCGGAAAGATAGAAGGAGGAGAAAGGAAAATTGTTTTTTTTGTAGTGGCTTGAAACTCAGGTGTGTTTGGTTTCTATGTTTGCTCTCCAGGGGTGGGAGGAGTCCGAATAGGACGGAGAGTTTTTCTTCACTCAGAGTGATTCGAGATATAATTCCCAGTATTTTTTTCATTGCTTGAAACTCTTATAACAGCCAAATCTACGTGTCAGTGTTATGCCTTCACACGCAGAATTTTTTTGTCTGAGTTCCAATTATACAATGAAAAACTGATTTTGCCATGGGCAGGATTCGAACCTGGACCCTCCGAGTGAGAAGCGTTTGCTACTACCACTACACCACGGATGAATCCATTATCCGGCAAGCATCCAAGTTGGTTGGGTCAAATAACGGGATTGTGAGACCCAGTCGATGTTACCGATTTTTGGCAATATTCTTCCGGGAAATGTTTCCTTTATAGTAGCAGATATCCTTAAAACCACATTTGCTATAGACCCCAGTAATCCAATTCGAGAAAAAGAAAAATTTCGAACATACCACGATAGTGATCACCAATAACTGTTACCGAACGGTGTAACTGGAGCACTGCAATCTTTCCTGTAACTCTTGCGTCAAATTTTTTTTTGTGAGGATTTTTAACCATCATGATGGAAACATTTATAATTTGTGTACTCGATGTTCAAAAAGACTCTACCCCACTTTACTACAAAAAAAAATTAGAAAAACCCTTTACTAGCTGAATTACATGCCATATGGCTAACATTAAAAAAATTACTCAATTGTATACGCGTATTCACAATTGAACAATTATGTATTTAAATAAAAAGTTTTAATTACATCAACATGTTACATGGTAGCGAAATACAGAATACTGGGTTCGCTTTTAAGAGTACTCATACATGATTTTGATTATGAGCCCTATAACGATATTTGCAAGGTACGCAATATTATTGATGTTTGAACATAACATTATCTTAGCCCCTATGAATACTTCTAACTCCCTCGGCGACGCATCAGCCTTATTGATATCTATAGGGATGTTAATTCTGCTCTTTTCCCTCTGAAGAACTGCAACACTCTTATGCACAATTCCAGACTTTTCAAACAGAAACTAAGCTAAAATTGGATATCAATTTGCAGTACTCTGAAACAAATTTGGAACTGCATCCGTATTCACCACTACGAATACTGTAATCATCTAAATATGATAGGAATCCATGATGACTCTTAATATTTTTGTGTGTGCGCTTAAATTTTATTAGAAATACAATTTATTTACAATAGCACTTGCTCGTAGAAGAACGTGAAAATGTTATCACATTGCCAATACGATGTTGACCACTATACTAAAACCATATTTTAAGCTCATTAGCATTAATTTAATACAGTGTTGTCAGATATGCTGTCGAATTACGAACATATTGGATCAAATTTCTTTATGTATAAATGTTGTTGCGCAGCAAGCAAGAGAGTTTTACACATGTTTCTCAGCTTAGTTTCTTCCTTCGAACGAAAAGCTATTGTCCAAAATTTTTATTGCCTCTTCGTTTAAACTCGTTTGGAAATATTCTTATATCATATATGTAATTTAAAAGAAATATATACAATAAAGAAATAACATAAACTAAAACAATTACAGTAAAACCATATGGAACTCAATTTCTTCATTGCAACATTAAAAAATTTGCTCGGCAAATGTAAATACCTAGAACTTATTGGTAATTAAGTCTCCACTTTTTCAACACTTGCGTTATTTCTTTGCTATCTACTATCTACACTGAAACTACATTCATTTTATAAACGTTATTTCTGATATATCAAGTAAAAAATAAACGAATAAAAAACTAGGAATATAAAGACATCTAAAGAGCTCCGACATGACAGCCTTCCATTCTCTTCGATCTTAGGAGATCCAGGCCAACAACTTTAGCATCGGCAATCGCATGGTTCTTAACACGGAGGTTCGGATTTCCTTATCATTTTGAATTTCCTATCGAAAATTCCGTTAGCTCTAGCAATGTTGCCTATTCGTTCGATTTGGCCAAGCCAGTGTACTCAAAATATTTTACTTTTTTCATATTTATACAGCCCATATAGTTCGAGTTTTATTTTACATAACCAAGTATTATATACGAAAGTGTTCAGTATCTGCTAAGCTAAGTACCGTGAGACAATTATCTTCATTAGAACGTATTTAGTGGAGTTTATGTTCACTCCAAGGTACATAAACTTGTTTATTATATCGAAGTTACTGTTAAAATTTTGCCGTAGGCGTTAGCTATAGTATATTATTCTTTGTTTGTTGACATAATTTGCTGGTTTCCTGCTGGTTTTCACTCATGTGATAACAAACTGACTCTGATAATGCCGATGCATGCAATACATATCTCAATAGCTGACTGATACATACACGTTTTGAATAGATCAGAAGAGTTACAACAAACTGCACATTGCGTCACTCGTTTTCCAACTTTATGTGACAAAGCTAAATTACTATTTTTGAAGTTAGTTAATTTAACCATCGTCTTGCAAAGCCTAAGACGGTTAAGTTTTCATATGTTATTTGAAATCGGTTAGAAGGTGTGAGGTTCGACTTAAAATTCATTGTCCCGTAAATTGTACCAGTGGTGTGAAGATTTGGTTTATCGAAAAGCCACACTGGTACTTGCCGATTAGTGTGTTGTAAATATTATATGTAGTTGTAAATAATTGTACGCAACATTTAGACATAGGATCGTCTTTGGTGGAGCATATTTTCATACACTCATACTCTATTAATGATTTTTATTATAAATGTATTATAATATAATAATAATGTACAGCTTATAAATGGCTAATAAGCCATCAAAATCTTGTTGTGTTTCAGTTTTTATATACAGCGCTTTTTTACTGATGGCTATGTTTTGATGACCCGATTTGGAAAAAATCTATCGTCAACTGCTAAAATAATTTTTTTCGAACCATCCCGTTTATTTTCGTTAGACAGTTCGCATCTGAATTTGCTTACGATGAGAAAATTGTGAAAATCGGGAAGGTGATGGTGAATACATTTAGAATGCTAGATGAACAAATTATAAGTATTGTACAAATACTCGTATGCTCCCAATTTGGATGATCAATTCTTTTATAGAAATTTCTTTTGTGAGGAGACTATTCAAATCAATATTCAAACCTATTCAAGAATGTGAGTGTTTCGGTTTTATTATTGTTGGTAGTTTTGTTTATGATAGGTTAAATTACATTACCCGTATTATTTTTCATATGTAAATGGGAACAAAAGGAAATATTTGAAGTAGTACATGAAAATCAATAATGTTGTTATTATAGTTTTGACTGCTATCGATAGCTATCCCATTTCCATTTTAACTACGATTGGCGTTTTTGCCAAGCAGTTTTAATCGGCAAGCTCTTGTCTAATGAGCTACAATCCATGCGCAACCACTTTCAAAATATTATACTTAATAAATATTTATCCGAAAAAAAACCTATTCATTTTAAATAATAAATCTGTATCGTGTCTCAATGCTAGGGACGCTAAGAGGGTTATTTAAAAAGTTAATGATCATAGTATGTACCTACATGTATACACTAAACTTAAACTGAACAAACCTTACATGATGCAATGAAAATAACATTTAACCATCGGTCTAATGGGTGGAAAATTATACTATGTAGCACTTTAATCGTGCAACAAAGAATCGTAGAAAAGTTTACTTCCATCAATCATGCTCAAAGTCTGTGGTCATCAATTATTTAGTTTTGTGATTAGCACTTCTCACCATAAGAAACTTTAATTGATTAAAAACTTAAATGTAATGTGCAAAAAGGACGTTATATCTTCACAAGTTATGTTTGCGTAAGAGAATCATAGTAATACTCATTTATTTTTTTTAAAGCTGTAATAAATATACATATGTACCTTTAGTTCTTTTTATTTATAAAGAAGAATGCTTTACATCGATTTCTAATCAGCATACTTTAACCGGATTTGTAATAAATCCAATTCGACCAGATTTGATAAAAGCAATAAAAATAAGTTAATTTATTTATAAATATTTATTAAAAAAAATCAACATTAGTTTCAATTTAGAACTAACTATTTACTTAAAACATGATTTTCGATAAACCTAATTACAGCAGATAGAAATCATGATCTGGTATTGAATGCAAATAATATTTCTCACGTACGTCGCGTCGTTACAATTTAGAAAATGGATGTACAATACATAGTTTTAAGCTTCGTCTCAATGCATAGAATTGGTTGGCGCGGATACGAGTATTTCAATTATGAGTTGCGCCTATTTGTCGTTAACTCTTTCTCCCGTGTAGTATGGAAGATTGTAAATGCTGGGATATTCTGCTATCTTGGAACAGGTCATTATTTGCGGTTCCGTTTCTGTTGGGGTCGATATTGGTATTATTGTTGTTTTAGAGCTTCTTTTGCTTTTCGGAATTATTGTTGTCCTTAGAATCGGAATGTTGAAGAATATGGTGACAAAGTTTAAATAGTTAATCCATTGATGAATCACTTTTTCTGAATCATGTTAATGTGTTTGGTGTTATTCAGATGAAGTTTCTTCATGAGTTCCGATTATAGAACCACTTCCATTTCTGTATTACCGGAAAATGGGTGCAGTAGTGGTGGTAATGCATGGATTTGGACTATTTGTTCCGCAATGTATTGTTGATTCATAATTCTTAGCGTGACGTTAGAGAATTGTATGAGATGTATTCCATTCAGTGACTGGTTGTTGTTGTTGATCGGTATGCTCATATTAAAGCTGTTTAACAGAATCATTCCTGGTGCTATTTCCTCTACTGCTGGGGTTGCTGGCTATTTGTTATTTTATTTGTGGGATTTCTACCTTCTAGTAGTCATTACTTAAGTTTATAACATTCGATCTCTTACACAATCCATTGATTTTTTTACATCTATTTATAATTGGAAATACTTTTTAAAATATTTTCGTTTGCAATTTTGTTTACACATTTTTTTTCTTAACGATTTCACAACTAATTTTGCATAGGTATATTTATAATATAAAGTAAAATATTATAGAAAGCTTTACAGCAACTTTTACCTTGGCAAATTCCAACGCCTGTTTAATATTTCCGAATAGTGCATTAACTTTATCTTGATTCATTTTATTTATAATGACATCAATTTTCGATTTTGGTAATATATTAGAGCTTACAATATTTTCAATATTACAATATTTACATTACCAAATTCGATTGCATATATTGAGTTCATTATTTCTTCTTTTATTCATTTTTCTTTATAAAGTAAACTTAATACTAATTCATTTTCAAAGGTTGTATATTTTTTTATTTGATTTATAATTTCGTTCATTACAGATATTGGTTAGTTTATTGTATTTATTCTACCGATATAAATTTTGTTTTTCAAAACTTGGTTATTATTGTTCTCTAATATGTACGAGTACATTGTTAATTTTATCTACTATCATTGTATAGTCAACATGGTCAGGATTTCTCGCGATTCATTTCCAGGCTTTACCAATAAAGTTGATTGGTTTTTGATTTATGAATTTTAATGTTGATGATCGGGAAAAATGAACTTTTGCTGGAAATATGCTGGTATATGAGGGATGAGGTTTTTGATACAAAATCTTCGTAGGGAAATATTTCAATAACACAGATAAATTTCAGATTTCCTGTTTAGACTTTCGCTGTTCCCTTCTTAAGTATGATTATCTCTGAGTTAGAGTAATCAAGGATTTTCAGGTCTGCATGCACTAAAGAAGTGATATACCTGTGAGGATAAGAAAAATGATTTAAATTTTTAATATCTTCTTTATGCATCACTTTGTCAGATTCATTACTATGGTTTCTGATTTGTTTTCATTAACAATTTCCTTTGAAAATGGGGTGATATTTTGGAGCCTAAACGCTTGATTATTTTAGTGTAAACTATGTCACTGGGCGAATAATTTTTTATTTGTGTCTTTTCTTGCTGTAGTATGCCAAATTAAACATCCGTGCTGACATTTCTCCCAAAAAATACCTCGATGGGTTTCTTTCCTGATGTTGAGTGAATCGAGCTGTTATACTCATATAGGGATCGTTCGGGTTAGAGCAACGCATTATTTCTGAAAACGTTGAATTACAATAAAAGGCTCAAATTGCCCGTTGACTGTACTAGCATAAGGAGGGATTTTAAAAATCCTTATTTCTAATTGATTTTGCAATAAGAAACGGATAAGAAACGAATAGAAGCTGAATTGAAGGATTTTTCCTTCTCAAAGGCAGGGGTATACAATTTTTCTCAATTGTTCTCTTATGTTTTCTTTCTTGCAACGAGGAGCTTGTTAACCTATCAAATGTATGTCACTGGGCCAGCGAACACCGGACTAGTCACCCCGGGGCACAAACCGGTTTAACTACGAGTAGTTTTGTAGATTTTACATCAATCGTACACTGGATGAGGAACCCTGGGGTTAAATTATGTATACGTGAACCGATTTTCATTGTAGTGGTTTTTCTAATAATTTGACAGCTCACAAACAAAATATTTTGATAATGGTTTTTTGTTTTTCACTCTTCGGCTGCCAAACTACGAGTACGAATGAAATGTGCATGACACACATACCTCGGAAATGGTAAGTTAAGTGTGCATAGGTTTTGTCTAAATTTTCATACGCTCGATCGTGGATGAAAATTTAACCCCGTTTTCGTACTTTACTCTTCATTTCCCCTTTCTACAAAACCAGTTAAACCGGTTTGTACCCCGGGGTTACTAGTCCAGTGTGCGGTGATCCACTGAGTCCAAAAATTACTTCAGTGACATTGTCTTCTGTTTATTCTTGGGTTAGAAGTTCTATGTTATTATTGAAACTATTACCCAGTTTCTCCGACAGCTCACTGTGCGTTGAAGCAATCCGCATTAGCTCAATACCCGTAGAAATGCTGATGTTTATAAGAAATTATCCAAAATGAGCGAGAGAAGTTTAACAAACAGCTGGTTGAACTGACACTTCACACTAACACTGATACATTGTTCTTATTTCTTTCTCTTTCCAAATATTTCGTTGGCAACCCCACATTTTTAAATACACAACTAATACCTGCCCGATGATGAAAGAATGATGAGAGCGCGAGAGAGTAAAATGTTTCTATGCGATTTGAAAATGTTTATATGATATTTCGAAGCGGTTACAAATTTTCAATGCGTTTTATAAGCAGGAATGAACGTATGCGTGTTGAATATTTCAATGCGGTTTGAAGTGGTGTTTATTCGAGCGTACTGAACCAAGCGGATTGCTTCAACGTAAATTGAGCTGTCGGATAAACTGGCTATACGTCTATTACCCAGATAATCAGATAATCCGGCTATATGTCTTGCTTAAGAGCAGCATAGTACTTTTCTAGTTCTTGATTGTCTTGAATTGTAAAGTTATTTTGGGATGAAGTGTTTAGAAGAAAATGTATCTCGTATTGTACATCACATGACTGTCTCTTCTTCCTGTTGGACGTCATTACATCTGCGACATTTTTTTTTTTTGTGGAACAACAGCATCCCCGTGAATAGACGAGAACCAAAAAACAAAAAAAAAAAAGTGTGCTTTAGTTTCTGACTTAAATAAAAATGAGCGAGTGAGAGGATAATCCCGAAGAAATCGCAAAAATTCAGCATGCATTTCTGAAAAAAGTTAAGAACGCACTTTATAATCCAGCAGATCGTCAGACAAAACATTATTTCGACATCCGATGAAGCAATTTAGATAAGTTTTACGTCGAATTTAATAAATATCATTGGCGCCGTGAAATAACGCCAAGCGCAATAACGCCGAATTCCAAAATTATTGCGCTTGGCGTTATTTCACGGCAACCCTGTCATCACCATCTCAATCAGTCATCATTAAAAATAACAAATAAGTACATATTTCTCCAACGATATCGCTGATGTGTTTGAAGAGTAATGCATCAGCGTTATTTCTGCTATGACCGAAGCATACCACGTAAATTTTCCTCCCCAGTCCAGAAACGACATGTCCTAACGCGCTGACGACGACTGACCTTGCACGCCATCATCACCATGTCTGTACGTTTGCCGAAAATTGCGGTACCATCGTGTTCCGGTATATACATGGAATGGCCATCGTTTTATGATTCCTTCTTCGACTGATTAATTCCAATCAGTCAGTGGCAAACATCGAAAAGATTCATTATTTAAAACAATCTTTGCCAAATGATGACGATAGCGATAGCCACGATCTACCCATAAACACCGCTAACTATGAGGCCGCGTGGGAAAACTTGGTAAGCTGTTATAATCATACTCGCGTGTTATTCACTAATTACATGAATGTCCTTTCTTCTCAACCAATCATACAAACGGAAAGTGCTTCTGCAATCAAGCATTTACGTGACACTTCTCATTCATGCCTCAGTGCATTGCGGAATTTGAAAGTAGAAATCGATAAATGCGATTAAATTATTGTGCACTTCTTTGTCGCAAATTGCCACGTGAAATCGACCAGCTTTGCGAACTGGAACTTGATCAATTAACCAAAATTCCAACGTTTAAAAGGTTTACAGGTTTTCTCGACGTAGCAGGATATTAATGCTCCTGCTCACGACGAAGTGTTCAAATCTATCACACCGCACACTTTAAAAACCGTTAAAAAAGATAAAACGAAGTTCGCTTCACGTCATGAATTTAAAAACATTTCAACTTCCCATAACAACCAGGTTGTTTTGCTTGCCAAGAGTCCCACATGTTCGTCGAATTTCGAGCAATGGAGCGCGGGGCACTTGTCAATCGGTCCAAGATTTGCATCAATTGTTTGAGCAATGACCGTTTGACGTCTGCATGCTACATCGCTAAGAATTGCCAATAATGCCAATAATTCACCCCCATCTACACTACCATCAACTTCTCAGACTCTTAATAAACACAAGCATATGTATGTTGCTCAGTATGTTGTATCTCAGTTTTTTTTTTTTTATAATTTACGCGCGCCTAAGGGGTTATGATACCCTTTTACTGTTGCGATGGTGCGGGCGGAAAATTAGAGGGGGGAGAAAGGAAAACATTGTTGTGATGTAATGGTTTGAAACTCATATATATTTCGTTTCGATATTAGCTCTCCAGGGGTGGGAGTCCGAATAGGACGGAGAATTTTTTCTTCACTCGGAATCATTCGAAGGTTATCAAATTTTCACGCTTGTTTTGTGGTTGAAACTCTATAACAACCAAATCTCATGTCAGTGTTATGCCTTCACACGCAGATTTTTCTGACTGAGCTCCAATTACACAAATGAAAAACTTGTCATGAGTAGGATTCGGACCTTAACCCTCCGAGTGAGAAGCGATTGCTAGTACCACTACACCACGGCCACCCCTAATTCTGAACCCCCATCACGATTCAATCACGCATCAATGAACAATGCGATTGTTTAAGGTGTAACGGAAACCTAACATCAATGGGAATTACGTATCAGAAATGTTCCCATATTCTTGCATTAGATTTAGCTGATCCTGGTTTTTATTGTTCCTCATCCACTGATTTCATTCTTGGTGCGGTCATTTTAGCCAAGGTTCTTAAGAAGGGTCTCCGTAAAGGTCAACCTAACGAAAAAAGAGCAGTTTTGGATGAATCGTATCTTTCGAACCGCCTTTTTCCCGTTCGATCACTTGCTCGCTTGTTTCACTGGAAGAGCTGAATGCTTTTATTAAACAGTTCTATGCACTTGAAAGTATACGAGTATTAACGGAGCAACAATACACAAAGGAAGAAAATTATGCGAGAAATTTTTCAAAGGAACTTATAAGCACCAAGCTAATCTAGTTGGTTTACCACTGAAAACGCTATTTAATCAAAACTTCGTTCCATTAAAATCCAAGCAAATGATGTTAAATAGGTTTCATTCGACGGAGTGCAAACTTCAGAGCAATTATCCCTTACTTGAGCAATATACCAGTGCTATAAAAGAATATCTTAACCTCAACTATTGTAAATAGCTCCAACTGAAACAACAAAAATCCATCACCCGCGATTCAATGCAAACAGACAGCCCACGTAAACGTGCTGCGTATTACCTCACCACGCCATCATAAAAACTGACAGTCCCACCACTAAGCGCCGCGTCGTGTTTGATGCTTCAGCAATAACTTCTAGTGGAAGATCACTCAATGATTTTCTAAGTATATTGGCGTTTACACAGATATGTCATCACAGCAGATGTAAAAAAAATGTATCGTTGCATTGACATGAACGAAAGGGACTCCCATTACTAGCGTATTTTTTGGCGCAATGAGCATAACCAAATAGAAAAATATCGATTAACCACGGTGACTTTTGGGGCAGCTTCGCTCCATATATATGGCTATATAGCCATTAGAGTTATGCACCAGCTGACAGAAGATGAATACGAAAGATATCCTTTGGCTTCGACTGTTTTAAAAATTTAATGTATGTAGATAGCATTTATACCGAGGAAGACACAGTCGACGAAGTTCTCGAAATCCTTTACCAAACTCAAAAGGCATTAAACTCAGCTGGTTTTGCATTGCGCAAGCGTGCTGGGAATGCACTTGGATTGCTTGCTTCGATCCCGCTTGAACTTCTAAGCAGAGCTACCGCTCTCGAATTAAACAGTGATGATCAATACATTCAATTTGTGTTGACAGCCAAATATCGATCAATTTCGGTATAAACATAACTTGAGTTAACGACCGGACCAATCACCAAGCGAAACGTACTATCCACTATATCGAAATTATTCGATCCTTTAGGACTCATTAATTCTATCATCGTTACTGCGAAGATATTTCTGAAACGCCTTTGGTCATGCAACTTAGACTGGGATGAACCCCTTTGAAATGATCTTTGCAGTGAGTGGCGGCAGATTCTCACAGACTTCCCGAACATCGATTCAATTTCCACGTTGGCTAAATTTCTTCCCAAGATTAAATGGACAAATCGAAATTCACGCATTTTGTACTTATCAAGCACACGCTTCAATATTTTACCTATGTATCCAAAACGAGTGTGTCCAATTTCTTTACAACAAAGAGCAAAGTTACTCCGAAACCTCAAAGTTGCATTCCATGTATGGAATTATGTGCGGCCGTTCTAAGTATAAATCTAGTTCGTTATGTGCTAAAACACCTAACGTTGCCCGCATTGTCCATCCTAATTTTTTACTGAACTGATGCGACCATCGTTCTCTCGTTGATTCGCAGTGATATTCATCGATAGCCCGTCTTTGTAGCAAAGAGAGTCGGAATCATTCATTCGGAATCGAACGTAAATCAATGGCATCAGTCACTTTAACACTCTTCATGGTGTAATTCGACTTACATCAGCATTTATTAATAAACAATTTTGAATTCTCAACGCAAGGAAAGTAATTCAAACCAAACTTAAAACTTGTTTCAAAGAGTAACCACAAGTTGTTCAGCAGCTAATGGGAAATCTCCCGTTCTTATTGCGGTCTTTATTTGTTTGGCAACCAAAGCCATCCAATTAAAAGCTGTGACTGTTATCCCAGCTGATCAATTTTTGTGTGCGCTACAATGACAAATTCTCCCACTTACGTTCGATCCAAACGATCTATCTGTACTGATTGCAGGCCATTTCCTTTACTTTCTCCACCAGAACCTGGAGTGCTCGAACAAACCCTTCATCGAGACTATTTAAAATTACAACGCATTATTCAACAATTTTGGTCACATTGGTCTTCAGATTGGCTCACGCATTTGCAATCGCGCTCGAAATGGTGTCGGATCCATGAAAACCTACAAACCAATGATTTGGTTCTCATCAAAGGCAACAGATTACCACCAACCCAATGGCTACTTGGTCGCAGACTACGAACCGAAAAGGCTATTAGCACTCAATAAAAGATCACACTCACCCAATGTTAAGCCAGCTACTATTGTACAGTTACTATACTTTCTTTTCTTTCAAAAAAACCTCTCCCTTAGAAGAGAGATATCTCAGTGGATAACGTCGAGGATGGACCATGGCAGAATCATTTCCTATGCCATAGAACTGCCGTAGGCGGGCGGCATGTTTGAACTCAAACAGATAACGAGAGAGAGAAAGAAGTGCAGTCAGCTAATTCTTTATTCAAGCAGTTCAGTTGGTCACCGACAAGCATCAAGAGAAGTAAATTCTTATGTCTTATCTCAGTGTAAAACTCTAATAAAATAATTAATTTTCTTGGATCTTATTGTAGTTTATTTGATTTAATTTTTTTACAAATTCATTGCACTGTTGCTCTATTCCTTGTTGCTGTCTTGGTGGAAATTGTCTATTATTATTTCGTTGTACTTGATTATGAGTTCGGGAATTATTATTAAAAATTAAAATTAAAATTATTATTAAAAAAAAATGGCACCTGGTTGTTAACTGAAATATTTTGATTTGGTCTTCGTGAAGGAAATGCTGGATGATTTAAATGAAGCAATCTGTTAAGTTTTCCTTTATGACTCATAGGATAACTAGATTAAAGGTCTGGTGCTTTAATTTAACAGATAGAGAGCCTGTGGAAGGTCTACACGTTCACGAATGCCGAAAAGCCTAGGTAAGTCTCGTTTTAGACCTCGTGCGAAAGTGTGTAAGGCTTTATATCTATAGGTTTTCGTAAGTAAAGAAAGTGCCCTCTGAACTGACGTGCAGCTTGGTGAAAACCTTGTATCGGCCAGATAACGCGACACACAATTCCATTCGTGTGGTGTCCTACATTGGATAATTGGATCGATTCGACGAATTATGTCTGAATTTGGATTTATAATACCTTGAATAATATTCCTTCCTTTATTATTGAGAACATGGTCAATTTTAGATAATACGAGATTTCGTAAAGATAACGATTAGGGTGGAGTGCTTTAGCATTTGGCGGGTTTGATTGTGGATTTGGCTGGTTAGGTAGGATGAGGGCTAGGGGCCTGACTAAATTACTTTGGTTCGCCATATTATTTTGTGTACCTTTCAAGAGTAGGTACACATTTAAATTACTTTATTGTAAGAGCCAAATAGTTAAAGCTCGTTTAGTTTAATTTCTTCTGTACAAAATATTTATTGCACAAATTTTAAATAATTCCAATTTTCTAATTATCAATTATATTTAATTTAAATTTTATATTTATCAAAAAATGATAAACACATTAGTGCTTAATGTTCTGTTCTATGAGCGGCAAATAGACCGACTGCTTTTTTTAATTTTTTTTCCGTTAATTCCGTTCTTTTGTAAGTTGTCACAAATTTTCGTAAAATACCACTTGGAGACTATTCCACTATTTTAAAATCTCTTGGGGATTGTTTTAACAGTACTTGAGGACATATTTCACTTTTTTACAGTACCACTTGCGAAACTTTTCACAATTCCTCTTATTTTAAAATTGTCACACTCTTTTGAGGCAAACTTTCACAGTATTTCCGAGATGACCACTAAACCGGATTTTTCTCTGCCGACTACGGCAATTTTCAATTATTTTTTGCGTACTACTTATGGGCGTTCTTTAACATATGTAAATTATATTCCGTTTACCAGTGGTCCTTGCTCGGACCCCAGTTAATTTTTTAGAAGTATTTATTCAAAAAAAAAAAAAACTTTATTCTAACACTATCTTCGATAAACCTACAAAATTACACCTATTGTAAGTAGAAATCATGATGTGGGAACGAATGCAAATAATATTTCTCATGTCGTTGTTGCAATGTAGGCAGTGGATGTAGTTTCAAGTTTCGTCTGAAAGCATAGAATTGCGTCGCTCAGGTATTTCAATTAAGAATGACATTTTATGCTGTTGCAACTTATATTGGCACAAACTTAACAATGTAAATTTCTCTCTTATGTGAAAACACCCTCGTTCCATTTTTATTATATTCTCGCTATTTTTAGCTCCATCCAAATATCATATAAAGCATTTGCTTCACATCATTTTATCAAACTTAGTAAGCAATATTCGAATTGTATTCGTAAGAGGTTGTTAAAACTACGTCTCCCTATAGGTCCCGAAAGCAGGCTTGTATGTATTATAATTAGTTGTTTGACATTATGATTGATTTTTCAGTTGTGATCATATGGAATAATTTTTCTCTCTTATAAATACGTACAGTATATATCGTCCCTCGTCATGTTGTGCGCCCTTATCAACTTATATACTTATAATTCATAAACAAATATAACCCTTCAAACACTGTTAGGTGGAATAATTTGTTGACAGAGAAAATAATTAAGATTGAAACCCTCTATGGTTGAGGTGTTCCATTTTTGTACACTTTCTGATGTATCGTAGTTGCTGGTTGACTAAGGGAAAATAAAAGGTACCCTTTTTCTACTCTGTTTCACCATCGAACTCTTGAAATACTATGATCCTTGCAATACCGTTTCCTGAAATTAATTCATGTCATCAATAGTTTCTAACGCGTTAATCACTACTGTTTTTCAAACAAAAGATACAAATACATGCACATATAAACTTACGTATGTATTCCTATATATTGTTATCCAGGCGAAAGCAGAAACGAATGAAAATTCCATTAAAAATCACTACACTAAAATTTGATACGAACTTTGTTTTTCTTCTTATGAAATTGTTGGTGTTGTACTCGCATTGTTGAATTCTTCTGATTCGTGCCTTGTATTTCCAAAAGCACTATGAACAAATCGCAAATAATTCCAAAATCTGAACCAACGTCACGAAGTATTTATTTTTCGTGACAAACAACTTGTCCCTAGCTCCGACACGAAAATTATTTAGAAAACGACTTTGCACCAGTATTTTTACACTTTTTCTTCTCATTGGATGCTATGAACTGCTGCTAAGCAGCATACCTACCTTTTTAAGGAAAAAAGTGGTATTGTTGCTAATAGCATTGTCGACGTCATCAATAAAAAATAAAAAAATAATTACCAGTATGATCTTAGTCGTACTTTTGTTATTGTGCTTAGGCAAGCTAAATTGAAAGTTTTTGTTATTCTTTTGAACCTTATCATATTTTTTTGTATACACTTACATAGTCAAATAAAGTAAGCATCCATGGTTAATATAACAGCAATTTGAACAATGTTGAACCAAGTCATTAGGTAAGGATTAATGTTGGGGGATGCGTTAGACTATTGCTTGTATTTAAAAAATCTAGGTGTGTAGATTTTAATAGTCCTTCGAGTCGGATTAGCAGGAATAGTGAAAAGTGAATATCGAATATTGGCATGAGATCAATATGCGAAGCAACAATCTAAAATCGTCTTACAGGCACTGCAACTTTTTACCAACAGGGAACAAGTGTAGAGGCTTTAAAAAGTGAAAGGTTGGTTGTAAACAGATTGTAATTGAAATCAGATTGTAATTGAATTGACGTGAAATCAGACGAGAGTCGAAGAACTCTTGCTTATATTAGAATGAAGTCCTGATAAATGAAATGGCAGTTGGTGCAACCCTATTAGAGTTTTGGAAAAAAAGTTCATTGACTTTTCAAAAAAAAAAAAAAAAGAGATCGACTTTCCCAATCGGGCCTTGTTTATATCGTACTTTTATAATCATAAAATTATTTATTATTTCCAACGCAACTGTGAAGCAACATGAAGAAAATTATGAGCTTGAGAACAAAAGATTTCACATTTCCTTTGCTGAGAAATTCTTTACAAAAATAAGTGTTTTTTATACTCGTGTATATACAGTATGTTAAGAAAACGTTTTATAAGCTTTCTCCGTAAGAAAAGTGTACTTTTTTTTTGGTTAATTAATGTACTTAATAACGGATAAATACTACGAGGGTAGACTGGAGTCAAATCTTACGAGTGGATGTACGCTTAAAATGTCTGACCGAGCAGAGCGTGTATTCTAAGTAAACAAAAACCCACAGATTTTGACAAGGAACTTTGCGAGTGAACTAAGAGAAGAGTGAGGTGTTGTCGTTTAATACGAAACAATAAAGCATGTTGTGCAAAAGAATACACATCAGGAGTTGCTCGGACAAAACTACTGCTTTCGACACAAACATTGTGCGATTTTCATTTGCTATCTTGCTTATTTGTACTCTTAAAGCATCTGACTACTGGGATGACGTCATATTCTGTGACGGAATCAAAATAATACTTTATTTTAATGATGGGTCCAGTAGAGTGTGGCGACAATAGTTGGAAGCAACATTATTCCAAATGTGAAATTTGGTAAGCATTTGCGTCAAAGGAGGCGAAGATTTGGCTTTTATATAGAACACCAAGGATGCGAAGCAATACTTAAATATTCTTAAGTGACATTTGACAGTTTAAATAAAATTGGATTTAATGGAAATAACAAACCAAGATATAAATTTAATCAATGTAATGACCCTAAACATAAGGCGAATATGGTGAGGATGGCTTTTTAACTGCAGCAAAGAATTTGATGCGCCAGCCTATTACCCTGACTTAAACCCCATTGAAAATTTGTGTGTCTATTTGAAAAAAAGTGGCAAAAACGCATCAAAAAATCGAATAAAGCTTAAATCTGCAATATTAGAGAAATGACATAAAATCCTCAAAGTAGATGAATTGAAGATAGATGGAAATATAGCAGAAAATAAGAAGACGATAAGAAGAAATACAACAAAGTGTTTGAACTGTTTCAGAATTTTTGCAAACCCAATTTCAACGTTCGATTAGTTTTTGGTGGACTTAAAAAATATAATTAAGAATTTGTTTATTTAGAAGAAGAAGGCAGAATGTTGCGTGATAGGTTAGTGCATGGATTAAGTGATTAGAAACTACAAAAAAGGCTACTGGAGAACGATGGATTCACTGTATAGAAAGCAATTGAAATGGCAAGGGCAGTAGAGGCTTCAACTGAACAAATGCGAAGAAATGAAGAGCAGGCTGGGACATCGAGAGCATTAGACGACCTGGTAAGAGGATTTCGAAACAGAAGGAGTAATCTTCATATTAATAGAAATAAATTAAGCTGTGGTGAAGAAAATAATTTTAACGAAAATATATCTTCTTGTAGAGGTTGGGGCAAAAACCCTCGTAAGAATCTAAATTCAGAAACATCTAAAAACAATGCTTGTACTTCCTGTGGTCAAAGCGATGTTAAAGGAAAATGCCCGGCCTACCGCTATTTATGTGGCAGAAAAAATCACTTTTCTTCAGTTTGTAGAAGGAGAGATGTGCAGGAAATTGCAAGAGAAGGCCACTAATCTGGTAAATAAGAAACTAGTGTTTGCACTGGTGCTATATATTATAATAAAAATTAATTCGGTAAGGTAAATACACAGTTAAATGAAATTTTTGAAAGAAAGGCAGCCTGGTTTGAAGAGCTTCAAATTGTGGGTGTGTGGAACTTCAGGGTGTGTGGAACTAGAGTGCAGCTTATAAGATAATAGAGCTATCTTAAAAATGTTCGTGGTTGCAGTAGGTAATGTTCCTATCTTGGGTCTATGAAGTTGCCTTAAGTTGGAATTAATAAAAAGGATTAATAGAATTAACACACGCGAAAAAACTAAATTGGTTGAAAAATATTCAACCTTATTTGAAGAGCTAGGCTGTTTTTGCAATAACTTTTAAATCGAATTAAAGATGAATATTACTCCCGTGTTTAAACCTTCACTGAGGATTGCAAATTCATTGGAAATACCGCTAAAAAATTAATTGAAATAACTTTGTGACAGAGATATTATTGAGGTTGTAGATCTGTTGAATGGGATTCCAATATTGTAATTGTTGAAAAACATAACAAACAAATCACAATTTGTTTAAGCTATAAACGTATCGGTAAAAGATATATATAAATTCGAAAAAATTAAATCAAAGTTACTAATTACTAAATAAACTTATTTTTCAAATGGAAATAATGAAAGATACGCAATTGCGGGATTTAAAAACTATTATATGATAACAAGGGATGGCCGAATAGCAATATGTGTGACTAATGGTTTGTTGTTCTTCAACGACGGAATTTATGTTCCACGGGCATTGCAAAATGATACTTTACAAAAGCTCCACATTCCTTAGCTTGAAATTTAAAAAACAAAATCGTTTGCTCGAACGTTAGTACAAGTATATTGGTCTTCTCTTAACCGAGATATAGAAAAAATTATAGTAAAATGAAAAGTTTGTCAGATGTTCAGAGCTCTAAATAAATAAGAGCCCATAATCAGTCATGAGATTCCTGACCTTCCGTTCTATACAATTGGTATGGATTTAGATTTGGTCGACATAGTAACATAACTTTCTGGCATTACTGTACTCTGTCATAAACTTATTGACCAATGTAATATTTATAAAAATGTCATTATGTCAATTGTAATAAAGTAGTCAAAGCCATGACAATACAGTTTCCTTACGAAAAAAGTTCAAAATTCGTTTTACTTTTCACTGTCAAAACACTTTCTGACATACTGTATTTCTTTCAAAAAAAATGTTATCGAATTCAAAGTTTTATTTTTTGTTTTTAATTATTCATTTTTGGCATCGAATGACGTTTGATACAATGACGACAGAGCAAAAGTTATATATTATTTTTTTAAGTATTAAGAGTAATCATAATTAGGAGTTTAATTATACTTTATTTGTTATCACAAAAGTATCAGTTCCAAGGATGCCATATCCAATATGAGGGTAAAATAGGGTAACACATATTCTTACTTAAAACCGTTTTATTTGCATTGGATTCAATTTCAAGCTCCTCCCTCCCTCCATACGATTCGTTTCTCAATTTATGTTAAGAAACCATCCTTAAAGTTTCTGAAAACTTATCCGGAACATCCTCTATGTGCACATACAAACATATGCATATCGATATACATGTGTATGTACATGTATATACATTAATATCTCAGCTTTTTTTAAATGCAAATAAAAAGGTGGATATCTTCCAATCCATAGAGCTTGTTATATTCTATCTATATAGGTTCAAGGATTTATGTAGGTAGTCGCACTTATCCATTTTAGGATTCACAAGCTCTCTACGGTAGTTTTTGCTCATTCTGGTGCTTACTATTATCCATGCATAGTGCATTGGCATTGTTCTCCCTTTCGTCACCTGATGATGATTTGATTGCGAAAAGTGGGTATACTACATATACACAACCAACGAAAAATGGCATTGGAGTATATTCTTTCTTCTTCGAACAGAGAGTAGAAAAGTGCCTTTGTCTTACGTGTCATACATACATATATACATATATGTGTACGAGTATTTTGCCACTTTTCTCTGCATGCATTACATTTCCACATAAAATGTTCTGAGATCAAACAAGAATGCTCCATTACCATTATCCCCGTGTTCCGCTCTATTCAAAGAAAAGTTGTATGTCGAATGAATACATCCATACATACACATATACTCTTGGGTTGGGTAGATATCATAAAAATGCATCTTTTGAATGCATAATTTAATACATGCATACATGTATCTCCCTACATTAAATTACATATAATTTATACATGATTGGTTAACAAAATGTAATAGCTTCCAAATCAGACGGTTTGCTCTATTCCCGACTGGACCCGAATGGCAGTATTTGTTTATTCGTAACACAATTACAATGACCCCCTATTAAATGTTTCTATCATCTTTCTTTTTCTTTCTATCCGACTTTCCAAAAAACTTAACATGTGCTCACACATTATAGAAGTATTCGTACTCTCTTAAGAGTTATTTACTTTAAAATACTGCTGAAACAAATTTAAAAACGAGTGCATTCTTAAGGCCATTTTTGGAAAATACTATATTTTGTTTTATGTGGAATAACAGAAAAGAGGTGACTTGTTTTTGGCTGTACCAGGTTCTAAACAACTAAACCATTCTCTTTTCCAAAGAAGGTTAATGTTTGAAATGATATTTGTAAAGCTACTAGGCTACTTCAAAATGTATAATATTATAATGTTTTTTAGTTTTTATATTATCTTATCTTTGATTTTATTTTAAGAATAAAAAATTTGTAACCTTATCAATGTTTTCCACTCACTTCGAAGCGACCTCAACTCAAACATCTCAACACACAGAAGGTCCAGATGGTATATCTCCACTTCTTCTGAGAGGTTGTTTTTTCTTTGTTGGCAAAACCAGTGTGCAATCTATTTCTTCAGTCCTACTCTACATATCTTTCTGAGTAGATGAAAAACTGCATTTTGGACCACAGGCAAGAAATTTGGGGTCGAAAAAGTTAGGGTGCCCATAAAAGTGCTAATACAATATTTGTGTGGATGAAAAACTTTCCAAGTTCGTTCTTGCTTATTAATATATTAGTAGGGGTATCTATCTACATATGTATATTAGTTCAGTTTATTGTTATAGAATGTGTCACTTTGATTTTACTAATCTTTTCGACATAGATTTGTAAGCGTTGGAATGTTTTACTCTTCGCTTGATTTCTGAATAGGTGTTAATATCAGAGTTAATAGTGGAACGGAGATAAAAAAAATTCTGTAATATCTTAAAGTTATAGCTTTCTTTTGTGACAATCTGCCCGTCGGGTTAATGTTGGGCGTATATTTGGCTTTGTCCTCATTTACAAGAAACCCTATTTTGCCTTTGCTATAGGGTTTTCCAACATGGACTTGAAAACTTTTTTTTTAAATAAAACGCAAACCATTTGAGATATTTCAAAAACTTTATTATCGGCTTGAAGTACAATCAAAACATTTATGAAGGGAACTCGACTTCGTTCATATAGCCACCGCGGGCACGTTTGCAGTGGTCGATTCATTGGACCCAATTTTCAACGACTCGGCCACACATTTCGGCCGAAACAGCCGCTATTTCGCATTCAATGTTGGCTCTGAGCTCTTCCAACGTCGTCGGCGTGTTGGCATAAACCAATGACTTAACGTAGCATTACAGAAAATAGTCAAGCGGCGTTAAATCGCACGAACGAGGGGCCAATCGACTGGCCCATGTCTTGAGATAACATGCTCACCATACTTACTCTTCAAAAAATCGATTGTAGCGTGTGCTGTATGGCTTGTGACACCATCCTGTTGAAACCACATGTCGTCCAAGTCTATATCTTCCAATTCGGGCCAAAAATAATCGGTGATTATGGCGCGATAACGCAGACCATTCATAGTAACGTGACGATATTTATCGTCGACGAAAAAATGTGGCCCAATAACGCCGCTGGCATGAAAACCGCACCAAACAGTTACTTTTTGTGGATGAAGTGGTGATTCATGAATCACATGTGGATTTTCGCCCGACCAATAACGCATATTTTGCTTATTGACGAACCCATTGAGCCAAAAATGAGCTTCGTCACTGAAGATGATTTTGCGATGAAGTTCATCATCTTGGCGTATCTTCTCCAGAACCCAATCGGAGAACGTACGTCGCTTCAAATGGTCCATCGGCTTCAATTCTTGAGTCAGCTTGATCTTGTATGCCATAATGTGGTCTGAGCGACACCCAATTCTTGAGAACGCCATGGAATTGACTGATTTGGATCGTTTGCTACGGACACCTGAACGGCAGCGATATTTTCGACACTTCGACCAACCCGTTGTCTCACTGACATGGCAACATCATACAACGAATATGTGGACTCAAATTTTTGCACTAAACTTGTTATTGCCTGTCTACTAGGGCGAGAATTACGACCGAAAATTGGAGATAACGCTCTTAAAGTTGCAGTCACCGACTCCGAATTTCGGTAGAAAATTTTTATAAGTCGCAGACGTTGATCGTTCGTGTACTTTACCATGATGAAAATGTCGAGTTTACTGAATAAATTGACAGTGACAGTTTGTTAATTAGTGAAAGAGTGCGTTCACAAATTAAATTCAAAGTTGTTAAGTCCCTATTGGAAAACCCTTTATTTCAATACTTTCAAACGCACAGTAATTGCTTAGATTTTTGGGAAAGTATGCCTGTGCACCTCTATTCCGGAACACTCTTAAAATGCACTTGGATTATGTTCTTAAAGCTAATGTAATGAGCCAGGAAAGTACTCGCGCAAATGGTAACATATAAGGTGAAATGTGTTCAAGAGTGGGGAATACTAAGAGCGGAAAACGGTTATAACTTTATTTTCACACCAAGCGAGCAGCAGGAATCAGTAAAACAAAATGCAGACATGCTATTTCAGAAAACTAGTCACAGAATTTACGATAAAGTTGTAAATGAAACTCAGTCATCTCAATACAAAGCTTACTACAGCGAGATGGATCACTATCTGCAGGAAAGGACGTATTTTTGAACAGCTACCCGGTGGATAAAACATCTTCATACAAAGAGGCGAAGTTTTAAATCTTAATTTTATACCGCACCGCCCTGAGTTTACAATTTTATGCGAGTTGTGCAATCTCAGGGAACGCGAGGATATGTTGCACTTCATTGCGAAATGCCCTATACATAAAGAATTCTGCAGAAGCTTCTTCGGTGCTCAAGCACTTTGAATAGAGGAAGCAATCCATATCTTGAATGGTGGAAGAAGTTGGGACCTACTCTATAACTACGCAGTGAACGCATTGCGCTACAGGCACTGAATAACCGAAGGAAGTCTTTAAGTATTTACAAACGCTATCTGTTTTTTATTTTATGTATGTACATACGTATTAAGCATAAGTAGCTCCAAATTCTTTTGTTATTTTTAACGTCAATCTGGTAGACGGCTTATAAAACGCCAAACCATATAGGCTAAGTAATTTTGTAAATTTTTTGTTTGAAATAAATAATAGTCCTTTAACTAACTTACTAACTAACTAATACAGAATACAAAATATTGTACGCTATGTTAAGAAAACTGATGCCTCTGATATATGGTATTTAGAGGACTCCGTTTCTTATGGAACAGAAAAATAGTTCGGAGGATCTATTCATTAGACATATTTCCTCTGAGCAATTTTAGGAAATGCGTTTGTACCTTAAGAAGCACGGCAGCACATTGGTTGCGGCATTTCTGACGCTTTCATAGCATCGATATTACTGATCCTCAGAATTCCATGAAGGCATTGTAGTAAGGGCATTGACAAGATGTTTTTCGTTTTGTTTTTTTTTTTTTGCAAGAATTTAACACATATGTGTGTAGACTGCACTTATGATGCCAAAGCATGTGTTAAGCTTTTCGGATATTGTATTAAGCTTAATTCGATGCGAATCGATTACTGCTTGTTACCAGCTAAAAAACACAATTAACATATTTTCGATTCATATATTGAACGGCATTTTTCATTTGTAGGTGTAGGGTTAATTGAACCCTATTGTTTTGTGTTTTCAATTGAATAAAATATTTTTAGATGCCTTAAATTTAGTCAATAAACAATTTGGCGATGTTCTTTATAAATTATCTCTCAAATTTACAACTTATAAAATCACCGAAACTAGAACGATCAAATTGGTTGATTGTTTATTTGGCAGTGAGTACTGCATCTTATTAAAACTTACCAATTTAGAAATCTAATTATTAAAAAAATAAAGAAAGAAGGGTCAAGTATGCCGTTGCACACTTAAATTTGCAAATGCAAAGTGATTTCTGATTATATCTGTTAAATTGACAGTCGAATGACTAAAGAAGAAATTAATTATTTAATTTTTGCGACTAGAAAAATGATAACTAGATAAATTACTGTTGAAAATAGCGATGAATAACGTTTTTCGTCTTAAGGTTTTGCTCAATGTTCAACGTAAATGTACAAAAATTATCTTTAACGTTTAAGTAGGAGCAATTGCGCGAATACGAGTATAAACTTCTTTCTTTAGCCCATGGCGGTCAAGATCGTAGTTCCTTGTGTTTCACATAGATCTTTTGATATGCCTTCCTCTTCATTAAATAACCACAAATAATTTCTTACCTAGTTTTGATAAAAAAAAGCTAAGTGGTATAAAAGGATCATATACTATTGTAGTAGGTAATTGGAAATCATTAAGTTATTTTGTCTGACCCCAACAGCTACAAATATTAAAGAGATGATTGCAAAAACTGTTAGTGCATAACCTGCAAACCAAACTAAAATGATACCTATGATGAAGGATCATAGTAGGGATTATAAATAATTTATTTATTTTTTTTTTTTGTTTTTATGATTATTTTCAATTCATGATTCATATAAGTAAAAATATACGAGTATAAGATAAAAATAAGATAAAGAAAATTTTATGACATTCTGTATTGCATTTAATAGAATAGTTTCGAGTGTCACTTCAAAAGGTTTTGTAATTCAAAAATTATGACTTGGGTGGGGTGACCGTAGTAATAGGCATAAATATATTGTCATATGTTACAAACAGAAAATAATACATAAAACATTGGAAATTTAAAGCTTGAGATTGCTTACAAGTATACTTCTTTAAGGCAGAAAGTCTGATCACAATAAAAGAAATAATAAATAAAGAACTAATTAATTCTAAAGTATCACGGTTAAAACTGAAAAGCCACGGTTTAACATGATTTATAAAAAGTCCAATAATAGATATTTCTTTGATCAAGGGTGGAAGTTTGTTAAGCATGCGATATGAAAATACAGAGAATAACTACGATAGGCAGTGGCACGAAAAAATGATACAGATAACATGTTCATGAAGTTTCAACGTAGATTATTGGTCATAATTAAATGAAAATTTCGATCACACGACCTTATAAAAAAGTCTTTAATACTTTAAAACAATATAACTGACGAACTGAAAAAATGTTCAGGTTACTAAACAAAGGAAAACGAGGAGGCTATTGTATTTTCTTAAAATATATTTTGCAAATTTCGCAAAGTTACGAGTATTAGAGGCATGATAAGCAATCCCATATTGCAGCATCAACAGAATAATTCCATAATAAATTGTATAACACGTATAACAATTTTTTTTTTTAATAGAAGATTTATTAAGCATGCTATTAACTATTTGCCATTCATTGTTTAAAGGTCATTTGGCAAGGCCAAATTGACAACGGTATTAGTAATCCCGACAGATTGGAATCATTTGCTTTACTTCAGCGCACAATTTCTTATATTTGTATTTTAATCACATACTATTATATTTGATTCTGAGTTTATTTTCGCCTTTGACTTTATTCAATAAATGACTAGAGATTCAATGTTTAAGCTTTTTTACTACCCTTTTCGAATGCAAAGATGAGGAACAACTAAGAATATGCTTCGTAAGACAGTCAGTAAAGATTATAAAGCAAATTTTTTTTTTTAAAAAAAGAACTTAACACTCAAGTGGGTATTATTACACTTAAAATGCCTGAGCACGTTTTATTTTTTTTTTTAGGAAAATGGAACAGAGAGAGAAAGAAAGATTTTTGGGCTCAATGGTTATTTCGCTCCATGGGTGGCATCCAACATTTAATGGGGAGACTAAATTATTAGTGTAATTGTGAATTAAGTTGCCTGAAAAAACGAATGACTTTCGGGCGAAGCTGGGATCCGAACACCGAACCTACCACATGAGCCACGGCCACGCACAAGGCATTTCGGCATGTATAGACGTCTTCCAAAAACTCATATACTAGATTATATTTGAGCATACTGTAGTCAATTTTCAATAATATACTAGGAAGATTCGAGCTTTTTCTGCTCTTACTGTTAGAAATGGTAACTAAAAGTTCTATCATGCATTGGTAATCATCAGACCAAAAACACATTATTCATGTTCCTGATATAGTTCTAGACCATACTAAAAATGCCAAATAACTCGAAACAGTTTGACTTCTACCCAAAATGTTCAAATTGAAGGCCCCTAAATTTCTTGACTTTTCCTCATCTAAGAGACCATAAACGTCAAAATATAAGATATATGTATGTAGTCTATAGACATATAGAAATATGCACAACATGTTTTTTTTTGATTTGTGCAAACCTTTAGAACATCAGTACATACAAAACCGCGAGAATCTCATTCTTTTTCAAAGTTATAAATCCAAATTTCAGATACAAAGTTAATATCTGGCATGCATACAAATGGCTCAATATCTATAAAGTTTTCTCTTAAACTTCTAATAGTCTGATGGGGAATAAAAAATGTATCATTACAATAGAAACTACCCGTAAAAGCTTTTAAAAAAAATTAAAAAAAAAAATAGAAGCACGAAATAAGTGCAAGGTCATCAAACGATCTATTGACTTTTCCATCCTCAAATTTTTCTCACAAGAATTTTATTATCTTTAAGCCATACGTACAAGTATTTTACGCCTTTCGGCTTTTTTGTTGGCAGGAAACTTTCGAATCGTTTAACATGCGGTAGTAGCACATGATGGGTGATACACTCCCAATCCCACCAAGCATACAGCATCACCCTCGACCAAGACCGCTTTCGTACAATATTGTCGTATGTGACCCATTTTTCATTCATTTCAAAATTAGCTCGATTTCGTTCCGTTTCAACAGCTATTCACGTACGGAAATTAGATAATCGAACTTCTTTTTGTAACCAGCTTGTTTACACCGCTTCAAACTGTTTGTGGTCAGTTTAATGTTCCTTAGCGATATCACGGCTACTTATGTGTCGGCTACTTGCACAACTTTTGCTATTATAATTTTCAGAAAGGAAGCAAACGAACCATCTCATGGCAGACGTTTTCGACCCTCACCATAAATAGCACAAATTTTTTCACATGCTTTCCCTCTATCGTATTAAAATTGTAAAATTTTACAAAATTTTCTTAAGAATTTCAACCATTTTTGTATTTTTGTACTCAAATAAATTTCCATGCAATGCACCAATCTCAACAGAATTGATAATTAGCTTACCTGTCAACTATCGAACAAAAGAAATCGTTTATAGATGCAATTAACCGTTTTGAAGTTAAAATTTACAGATTTGACATTATCATATATTTTTCTAGGGGAGATTACGATAACTTTGGCGCCAAAAATTGATAACAGTATTTTGTAGAGGGGTTAAAAACTAGCATTTTTTACTATGGGAGGGGGGGGGGGAGGTTTATCTCGCCCCGTTTAGGAGTTAGGGGCAATTTTAGAAAAAAATGACTTAAAATGGGAAAGAAATTATTAAAAAACAACGGCAACACAGGATTTGAAAGCCTAAAATTTGCTCTTTAATATAAAATTTACATCAAATTATTCGTGTGAATAGTTTTTGAATAATTCGCATTCAAACTTAAATTTTTGGTAAAAAATGAAAATTTTTTTTTTAATCAATATTATTCAAAATTGTGAGACGATGTGCCCAATTGGTTTTTTGTGTTAATGAATATTAATTCTGAATCGAACACAAAAAACCGCATGGCTTTATATCTTCTAGTTTTTGAGAAAATTGAAAATTACTAAAACTATTTTTAATAAGACGTTTTTTTGGTATTTATGGAGATTTCACTTTGAGGATTAATATTGATGATACGGTCATCTTTGTAAGTAAAGTACAGCAAATCATTTAGCGTGACCCAGAATGCGCCACGAGGAGGTAGATTTGCATTATATTCCGCGTCCCAGTCAGTCAGTTTGTGAGTAAGTTAGGTGTTAGTTAAGAGTACATGTACATATTAAAAGGTTATGTAAGTTTCGTCAATGAAGTCATCGTCCGTACTGGTGTCAATGTCGAGTTCGTTGAGTTCGTCGATGATGGTGAAGAGCCGAGGTTGTTTTGGTGGTAAAATACCTTCTAAGTGCTCATTGTGAACGATCGGAGGGTCGATGTCCTTCAGTTGCAAACCCACACTTTCTTTACACTTTTTTACGTCAATTAAAATGTCGTCCTTATAATTTTGCGTTATATTGCGGCTTAAAATTGATTTTTTCAGAAGCTTGTTCTAATTCTCAAGATGATTTATAATATTAGTTGCATCGGTCTTGTCAACATATTCGCCTTTGCTGTGGTTTGTAATTTCATGAGTCGTAGAAGTAGGGAACATTTTCTCAATACCTATGTATTGGAGTGCGCTGTCGGTACAAATACAACTGCTGTTGGGGTTAACGTATTTGTGTATATAAGGCCACAAGTCTTCTTTACTTTTGGAATTCACTTTAAAGAAGCGTCCGACCTTATCTTCTTTACAAATTAACCCCGACACTACGATTTTCATTTGTTCGGTTACACGGCCTCTGTGGTATTTCCTTTTTGTAAGAAAGGTCTCGTCGATTTGTACAGTTTTTCCTTCGCCGCCAATGTTAACATCGACGTGAGATGCTATTATTTCGGCTATTTCACGACAATAGTTATAGTAATCTATTATAGTAGATTTACTAAGCTCACTTTTATTGTCGTGATAGCGACAAGCGATCATATGCTAATTTTAAAATAATAACATACATGTAATAATATTTTTAAAAAATCCTTAGGTTGTAGCTTAAGGTTTTATTAATTTACCTGAAAAACCGTGTTCACAGGCATTTTGATAACAAAAGCGATAATTATTGCAAGCACCTCGCGAATCTCTAGCCGACATTGAGGTCCATGGAAAAATGTACCGATAGATGGGTTGATTGTATTTCTACAATTTTGTTCACCTTTTTTTTAGAGCTTTTCTTTGAGCATCGCCACATTCAACCGAACTTTACATTTCTACACTTTCCTACCTTCATAGGTAAGTTGCAACACAGTGGGGGAATGGCTGTTTTAGTGGGAATTAAACCAGATTCTTATAAAAATTCAATGCTTCTTTCGTTGGTCGACACCAAATCTCCGAACGAACTAAACACTGAGAAGTTATTTAGTTTAGGATGGATTAGAGGATGCTTAGCCGTCATTGCTTATTCACAAAAAATATCACTTGATTCGCACTACGGTTGAACACAGAGTGATCTTTGTGAATATCAATAACTACACGCCTTATCACAAAAAGAAATAACGGTATAAAAGCCAAACGTTTGTTCGATTATATTTTTGCATCATTATCAAGTGCATTACATATTACATATGTACAAACATAGATATTTCGCAAAGTAAATAATTTACTGCAACATTGGAACATGTGAATTTTCTATAATGCGAATTAGTGAAACTTTGTTATTAATGGGAACTTTGTAATTTTGTGATGAGTACTGTGGATGAAGAGTATTGATGACATAGGCGCCTGCCTGACGAAAAGCGCACATACCCCGAGCGGAGCAACGAAGTTGCGTGAGCGGGACCTGCCGCCTGCGGAAAGAGAGTTAAAATCCCTTAATCCCGCGAAGCGGGTCACCCGTGTGCTCTTAATTAAGAAAACTATTGATATAGGCGTCTGCGAGATGTTTAAATAATACTCATTAACTTATTCAAAGGAAGACTACGTACATAAATGCCAAAAAAACAAAACTAAAGTAGTAATTTCAATTTCAATTTGCTCAAAAACTAGAGGACGTAAAGCCATGCGGTTCTATTCAGAATTAATGCGCGCATTGAATACAAAAAACCAATTTGGCACATTATTTCACAATTTTGAGTAATATTGTTAACAAATTTTTTTTTTTAATTTTTTACCAAGAATTTGAATTTGAATGTGAATGTGAGTTATTCAAAAACTGTTCACCCGAATAATTTGATGTAAATTGGATATTAAAGAACAAGTTTCGGGCTTTCATATTCTGTATAGTACTTTATTGTAAGTGTTACCGTGGTTTTTTTAATAATTTTTTCCCATCAACAAATGACTTAATTGTTTTTAAATTGCCCATAACTCCTAAACGGGACGAGATGGACCCCCCCTTCCCATAGTAAAAAATGCTAGTTTTAACTCCTCTACAAAATACCGTTATCAATTCTTGGCGCCAAAGTTATCGTACTCGTGCCTTTTTCTATATTGCCTACTATGTAAATACATTTTTTCAATTAATTTTAACGATAAATCATTATAATTATTTTAAATTGAATGAAAAAATAATAATAATAATAAAATAAATAAATAAATATCTATGTACACAAAAAATAAATAATCACATACATACATAATATATCAAACTTACACTTGAATAACAAAAGTATTTATTGAATAAATAAATTTAGCAACCGAAAATAATCAACAAATCACACGTAGAGACAAAGAATTTAATAAATTTACAGGAAGGAAAACAAATTAAAAATTAAAATAAAAAACTATACGATATTGTATCACAGTTTGCTTGTTTATTCTATCCGTAGTGAACTTTGTTTTAACATGTGGAGTCATATCAGGGGAGATTAGCATAATTTCTTCATATCTTTTAGATTTTTATAACTTTTCTTAATATGGCATGATTGCAAAATTAGTTATACTTTGCGGATTATTGTTTTATTCCCAGTTGAAATCAACGGTTCTCCATTAATAGGGGGACATAATATTTTAATAGCAATATATATATATTGCGTATTACATTCCTCATGTGCTAATTTTCTAATTACCTTGCCAAATGAATTCACGAAATTTGGTGTCCATTAATGTTAAGATGGTTTGCTATGTGAAAAAAAAAAAAAAAAAAAAAAAACTTGCATTTTTACCCTATTTACCTCTATATTCTATTTTTTTATATATTACCATTATTTTCAATGCATTTATTAAGTTCATCTCAATGCTGAGACCAAATTCATGCCAAGAAAATATTAACAATAACCATAACTTGGTGTTTCAAGTAAAAGTCCTTTAGAACGAGTTTTCTAAAAAAAATATAATTTCCGCGAACAAGCCGCGCAACTTGGATTTAAAATAAAACAACATTTTTATAATACGTTATAAATAGTTGTTTATTCAACCGGGTACTCGATCAGAATGCCTAACAATGTATCTAATACTAAAAATCTAACCTCGACACAATTGACTGCAATGGCTTTGGTTCCCACGGGAAAGCTCATGCAGGTGAAAAATGCATACGGTGCGTCTAATAGGTGGCTGCTTACGCGTGTTAACTGCCGCCCTTTCGAGATCTACACATGAACATGTTGAGCAGCTTAGGTTTCCATCGGGTTGTTGAACTTCCTTGGTAACGCGCTGCGCTGGGAAAGGGACTTGTTTGTGGCGAAAGGACGCACGAAGTTCTGGAATGTTAGCTCTCCCGTAGGTCTTTCAACACAGCAAACAGAAATTATAGAAGATCTAAGACTTTCTTTTAGGGATTTAATGTGTCTTATGTTATTAACACTAATGTCATGTAAATGATCTAGATATCAAGTTTTACCCTTTTGCTAGTTACGTTGTCCAGGACAGGAGTGAGCGCTTGTAGACCCTTAGAAGTTGTACTTAAGTATGTCCGATCCCTGATGCTGATTGTTTCGTTGTCCAGCTGTATCAAGTAAGTGCCTTCTAAAGGAATTGAGGAGTTTTTATATAAAAGTTAGTAATAATAATAGTGTTTTCTCCGATCAATTCAATTATCTCCGCATTAGTCATTCTGAGGTCGCATGCTGCAGTACCACCTTTGAGGATTCTTGGTAGACAAGTATCTTTTGGTAGTTTCTTTACTACACTTTCCTCACATACGGAAGTATTCCCTATATGAAGGCAGTCACCCTCTAGTCCGGACGATTCATCATTGTTGATAAGTAGTTTCGTAAAATTTAAGTCAAGTTGTTCTCCGTCATTAATTGCATCGCGAGCGTTTACTAGATGAACAATTTTAGGCCCAACCTTCGGAATTGATAAGACGTACAGCAATAAAGTAGTAGTCTACGGCTTTCACGAGGTTTTGGTAAGGTAGCATTTCTAGCTCGTTTATTATGGTATTGACGTCTTCAGAGTCTAATAGGTTGCTATTTACTATCCCTGTCTTGGCCATTTTTCAGGCCCTAATAACTTCATTTACACCCTCCTTTAGTATAAGTATCTTTTCAAGTAAGCCATGTCTTAGTTTCTCAAATTCTCCCTTCTCTAAGGCGTTATTGTAGCGGTCGATTATTTTGTTAACCTTGTTCATAATCTCACGCGTTGCGTCAAACAACTTCTCGTTAATTTTGTACTGGTGATCATGGTTGTTTGCTAAGTCGGTCTGTGTTTGTAAAAGTTTGTCCCAGTCAGTTGCATCAGGGGAACCCGCGAGCCATTTCCAGGCAGTCCCAATCCAATTAATGGATCTAACTCTTCTCGCCAGTGGGTCGCGAATTTATCCTAAGCGATCTTTCGTCTGGTTTAGGTGATAGTTTTAAACCAGACGGGTTTCTTCATCCCATACCCGCTTCTTAACAAGTTGTTCAGTTTGTTGTACAAGTCCGTCGAAAAGTTTTAAATCAATAAGTGTATAAGCTTGAGGTACCCATTCGTCATCCAGCCATCACCTTCCCTAACTGTCACAATTGGCGATTTATATGAAAAAATATGCAAGCCTTCCGAGGGAACCAACAAAACTAAGCTGTAATATAGTGTCCGCCAAAAAAAATTTTTTTTTTGAAAATGCTATAAAAAAAAACTACTGAATATTTTCTCAAATTTCTTTTTTTATTTGAAAGTACAATCCTTCCGGTTAATAATGGAAAATAATTTCACTCAAATGGCTACCTCGGCGGCTGGCCATGCAGTAGCCTACACGATCGGTCCAATTTTTATGCACATTATCGATTGTGTGCAGCTGTATTTCACCAATGGCTTCACGAATATTGTCCTTTAAAGCATCAATTGTCTCTGGCTTGTCGGCGTAACACTTATCTTTGACGGCATCCCACAAATAATAGTCCAACGGTGTCAAATCGCAGCTCCGAGGTGGCCAAACGACATCAGCTCTGCGGCTGATAATGCGATTTTCAAAAACAGGGCGCAAAACATCGAGTGTAGCTTCGGCTGTGTGACACGTAGTGCCGTCCTGTTGAAACCAAATGTTGCCAATATCCTCCTCTTCAATTTGTGTGAACAAAAATTCGTTCAACATGGCCCGATAACGATCGCCATTGACTGTAACGGCCAAAAAAAAGAAAAATGGCCCAATTATGCCTTTGGACCAAAATCCGCAACAAACAGTAACTCGTTTTGGGTGTCGGCTTTTCAATGTATGCGTGCGGGTTTTCTGTGCCCCAAATGCGACAATTTTGCTTGTTTACATACCCGCCAAGATCAAAATGAGCTTCATCTGAAAAGATGATTTTTTTGGCAAAATCGGCATCTTCTCTAAGTCGATCGCAGGCCCATGTTCCCAGCGTTGTTCAAGCGTATACACAACCATACTCGTTCAGCGGAAGGATAAAACTAATTATCTGTCAAATCAGACATGTGCTAAGTGTTACCATTACCATTTCTATTATTCAGTGCGAGTGTCAGATGGTCTGTGTAAATCTTAATCTTCTTTGCTCCATACAGATAATTTCTCAAATTATCCAAAGCCCAGACTACCGCAAGCATCTCCTTCTCATTGGTTGCGTAATTTTCCTCTATTCGATTCAGAGAGCAAGATATATATACGACTGGCCTCTCCTTACCATGCTCACCTTGAGACAGCACAGCACCGATTGTAAAATTAGAAGCATCTGTGGTCAAATTGAAGCTTTTCTCGAAGTCCGGATATGCCAGCACTTCTGCAGTAGTGAGTAGCTCCTTCAAGATTTCGAAAGCCTTAATTGCATCTTCATTGAGAGAGATTGGGACATTTTGTGGTTAGCTCGAACTTGTGCAAATTCCCCTCGAGTTATATTCGTCAATGGATTTAGCATAATCACGGATAAATTTCCTGTAGTAGGTAGTTAATCCGAGGAAGCTTTTCAGTTCTTTTAAATTTGTCGGTGGAAGGATTTTTTCTATAGCTTTAACCTTTTTGGGTCTAGGAGGACACCATCAGGAGTAACAAGGTAGCCAAGAAATTCGACGCTGGTGGCCAAGAAGTTAGTTTTTTTCAGATTGATTGTCAATCCGGCTTCGCTAATTTTGGAGAAGAAGATCTCGATGTCTCTAGATGATCTTCTTCTGATTTACTAAAAATAATTATATCATCTATATAGACAAAACAAATCTTACGTGTTAACTCCTTAAGCACATCATCTATCATGCGCTGAAAGATTGCTGGAGCATTCTTGAGGCTGAAAAGAAGTCTTAGATATTCGCACATCACATTCATTGTTGAGAAGGCTGTTTTCGGAATGTCCTTTTCTTTCATGAGGATATGATGAAACCCTGAGGTCAGGTCAAGCGATGTGAAGAATCGAGCATCACCTAAACTGGCATGTGTGCTGTTAATATTAGGGATAGGATATGTATCAGGAATTATTACGGCGTTTAGACGCTTGTAATCGATGACCATTCTCCACTGCTTTTCTCCGTTTGGCTTTGGCTTTTTCGGAATAACCCATATAGGTGAATTATGTGGGCTGTTAGATGGACGGATGATGTTCTCTGACATTCATTTACCTATCTTTCAACCTCTTCCTCATGCAAGCGGGGTAATGATTACTTTTGGAGTAGATTGGTTCATTGGTGTTTGTACGAATTTCCCCTCGTACGTTTGTTTTTACTTTCTCGTTCTATACTGGACCGAAAAGACTTTAGAACTTCATGTAAAGATCTCCTAATCTAGACCTTCCTAACATGGAAACATTTCCGCCGCACGTAATTATTTGACTAATTAATTCAGCAGAAGCATGCATTTTGAGATGGATGATTTTATTCGATTCAATTATAAGCATATTTTTTTCTCTGTCTATAACAGCCTATAACAGCCTTCAGCTGTTTCAGAGTATCGTCCCCTATTATACCACCGAACGATTTCAGATTTGGGAGGACGAAAAATGGTTCTTCATTGGGAAGTGCAATGGATTCTATTTCTGGGTTTTCCGCACCCGTGGTGTTCTCCGGGCCTGTGGATACCACGTGATTTAGACGCTGCTGCTTTCGAGGGTAGTTATCGGATCTCGATTCCCTCTTAACTGTTTTTGGCAAATTCATGTAGTCTACTTTCCTGGATTGGGAATTGTCCACTTCCATTTTTACCGGAGGTTTTGGTCCTGTCGGCCTTTGGGTTGGATGCTGTTGCTGAAAACTTGCCCTCCATGCATAATGTGAACTATGAGCAGGGTTATCTCTTGGAGGAAATGACTTGTTGGTGTTTCCAGGATTGTGATGAGATCCTGAGCTACCTCTAAAGAGGAAGATATCGTATTAGGTGCACTGACATGTAGAGAATTATTTGTAAAGTTAAGATTTTGCACCTCCAAGCAGGCTGAATATGCCTCAGGTAAGGTTCATTAAGCCCACGAATAAACATGTCCAGTGCACGGTTTCTGTACGTTTCCACCAAAGCATTAATCTTTTCGGTAGAGTACGTTTCACCCCTGATCTTATTGATGATCAAGGAGAATTGACGGTAGAAATCATCAACTCTTGAACCACCTTGTGTGAGCTGCTTAAATTGATGTTCAAGGGTACGGATATCCCTATTGTCGGCGTAGTGGAGCAAGGTAAAGAAAATACAACTATAAAAACACAAAAACGACAGAAGTGGCAGTTTTTCTTTAAATTAAAAATTAAAATTTGAATAGCTTAGAAGCTTTGTCTAAGGCACATACAATTTTTTTTTCTATACTTCGTTTCATTGGGCTTGAATGTACTTGCTTATAGTTTTTATAGGTTTTTTCTAGATATTTACTTGTTCAGATTTTTAAATTGTCTTTGAAATAGATGTTGGTGAATCCTTTTTTAAATTTTTTTTATTTTAATAAGGTCCCAGAACAAATTGTTTTGTATCTTTCGGAATGCTATCATTAACAGCTCTCAGCACATGATCCAAAAATTCTTCGACCTAGTTTTACGATTTTTATTTACATTTTGGAGTTTTCCAATTAATTTTTTGTTTCAATATCTTGAAAATATTGCACATTTTGCTTGCATAACCAAATAATTGAGTTCGATCAACAAAAAGATTGTGATACTCATGTGAAACAAGATATATTTGTCTGCAATTGAGATTTATGGTTTTTCAACTAAATTGAAGTTGCGGTAAAGATAAGAGAATGCTGGTGTTTGCTTCTCAACGTAATTTGAAACAAAGTCTTACATAAAGCATAGGTATACTCGGTCACCGCAAAAATAAGCAAGAAGCTAATTACTAACATTATAATCTTAATGAAATTCTGCAAAATTAATATTATTGAATATAAAGCAAACATTACTTTTTAAGTCTTGGGTAACGCCGTTACAAATAAGTTATCAAAATAAGCTTTCTGTTGAATACGTGCAGTGCATAAAAATTTGATGGAACATACGAGTATTCTTCATAACCTTTTTAATGACGTCGGTTATGTTACTTGTTTGAATCTGCTCACCGTGTTTGGGTTTGATCATTTGCTTTGTAATTTGCTTTGACAACGATCTTATTAAAGGTTTTTCACATCTATGTACATATATACATATATATTGTAAGCCCCAAAGAACTTAATAAATTTATATTTGTAAAATATTAACTGGTAGGTAATGAGCACAGAGAATTCCGTTATTGGTATTTGAATCTCCAGTAATATGTTATATATTTTTATGAGAACTGAACATACGAGTATTAAGACATAAGCGACGTGGTATTATTAATATACAAGTATGTACAGTGTTTTATAGGAAATACAGATTTTCATTACAACTTTTTATTCAAAATTGCAGCAAATCCGTTGTTGGAAACGCAGGATCAAATCATGTGAAGCATGGATCAAACATAAAATTCACTGATATGGGGGACTTACACAGAAGCTAAAACACTTCAAATTAAATTACTTGTTTCCTGGCGTGTAATACTATGGCTATGTGATACTGTTTTTATCCAAATAGGAGTAGTGTTAAAAGGTTTGAATAAGAAAAAGTGTATTGCCCGGCATGTGTTAAAACAATCTTTTGTTAAATGCCTTAAACTTAAAACTAAAGTGATGATACTACAATATTATTTTTCTTTGCAAAATAATTTTATTTTAAAGTGGTAAGGATATACAATGCGAACAAAGAACAACAATAAACTTGGTTGGCCACGCGTATTCTTGGGTTACTAACACACTATTAATGTTGTTATTGCTTGAGAATACACGTAGTTAACAAGGCTTAAACAACAATACAGTGAAATGGTTCCATTCAAGTGCAATAGTGTGGTGATTTTATTATAAGTTTTAGTACAAAAATGTAAAAAAAATTTTTTTTAAATAGTCTTTATTTCAGATAATTGAGTAATACTACGATTTACATATTATAAATTTATGTTTATGTGTATTAGCCAAAACATATACCATCATGAGGGTTGATGGTAAATATCAAATTATCGGCTGCAGTCAACTTTGAAACCAATTCAAACTCTTTTAAAGTTCATTTTCGGTTTGGTCTTTTCCTGTTGTCATTGAATTAAGGGAACCCCGAAATTCAGTTACTGATGAAATAAGTATTGCTCCTTGACCTTGCGGGAAATCTATTTACGCAGCACGAGTATGTGTTTGTAATAACAAAAAATGAATTGATTATCTTAAAAAATTAAAAAAAATATAGGTGGCGTTATAGCCCAGGTTTTTTTTGGCACTTTATCAGCGCTTATTTCTAATCTAAGTGTAAATTATACTAACAACGAGACCTATACCGGCTAACTTAATGTAAGGTATTTATCGGGGTTAACGCGGATAGCAACAATGCCTCCAGACCTATTTTTATAGCGATAACTGGTATGGGAATGACAGCATTTATAAGAGAAAAAAAATAACAATAGCAAATAAAAAAAATGTATTGTAAGTAAGTGAAATTGATAAACAGTAAACAATTAATTTTAAGAAATGGGCCTTGAACTGTCGTCAATTATAATCGAAAGTTCTTCAAATTCTCGAATATTTCCTAACTCCCGCCTGCTGAAAGAACTTTCCATTAATTTGTTCACTATCTGAAACCATGTTATTTAATCTTTTGTTTAATTTAACATAAAGCATTTTGCAAATTATCTTCACTTTCTCTGAATCTTCTATTTTCTTCGAAATCAACATACAATATACAAAACATGTGTCATTTATTGACAAATTAAATGTTAGCGCTGCCAAGTTATCTGACGTCCATATCCGTTTTTTAACCTCTGAATATTAAGAGCTGATACCGATGCCAAAAGAACACACCTAATGTCACTGCAAAGAATAAAAATAAATATCCCATTTAAAACTGGCTCACTCAGATTCTTTTGATTTTATCTTGATTTTCATTTTCAGTATCTATACAACAAAGCAATATCCTCCTAGTAATAAATAAACACCATGTCCAAAAAGAATAATTTGAGTAATTACGTTGCATAATCTTGTTTGCTACTTAGTGATATTGCTGATGGCATCAGGTCAGCATCGAAGACTTAACATTGTACCGCCATTTACCATTTAAGTGCAGCTTAGAATACATACATAGGTACTGATAGAGATGTTTGAAACTCCATTCAACACACGCTGTTCCACCTTTTTATGTGAGTAAGAGAACTAAAGAACTGAACATATCCTCTTCCAATTTTCTTCTATTAATGGCTGTTCCCGTGGCTTTTACTTAACCATTTTTTCGTTGTCTTCAAATTGATTGAAATAACGATAATCGCCGTAAAGTCAGTCTTAAAGACAGTGTCAACCAAAAAACCTATGAAATTGACTGTAAGTCTAGGGCTTAGTTTAAAAAACTATTCTTCGAAATCATAAGCCTGAAAATCAACCATGCTACAAATCTTCATCCAGTTTTGGAGTTTTCAAATGTAAAACATTCCCCTAATGTGGTAGTGCTTAGTTTAAAAACCTATTCTTCGAAATCATAAGCCTGAAAAGCAGCCATGCTACAAATCTTCATCCAGTTTTGGAGTTTTAAAGTGTAAAACATTCCCCTGATGTGATCCTCTGATACTTTCTCTACTACGAGCTCCAAAATACAATACTTTAAAGATTAATTTAAAAAGGATTTTTTTTTTAATGTAATATACTCGTATATAAATTATAAAAGCTTAAAAGCTTAAAAGCCCAGTGACCATGGTACAGCATCTACTTAACCAACCAATTACAATGATTTCGAAATAATTGCGATACAGGAATTTTCACTCTTATATTCTAAAGAAATAACTTTAATACACAAAGAGGAAAGGATTTTTCTAGAAAAAACCGGCAATATACAGACATACAAAGGCTCGGAGCAAGTAAACAGTTTGGCAAAAACATTGGACGAAAACAGGACTATCTGCAATGTAGCATCACGCTTTGAGTTTGCAGTTTTACTACCCACACTTCATTCATAACCCTTCCATTAATAAGTTGAACGGTGTGCATTCCTCTTATTTGTCTAACATCATTCAAATCTAATCCGATGGGCAAAAATCAGCTCTTTAATTCAGTTTTTTCGATGGGTAATGAATAGAACAGATCTATAATATTCCACTATAATCGTTGAATAGTCGTAAGTAGCAACTTCTTGAATAGTCTGTGCAACTGTCGGTGATCGATGATCCACTGAAACTGCAATTTTGCTATAAATAATGGATGAAGCTCACTTTATTTGGCTGTGTATCTTTTTTGCTTCGCTTAGTGTGTTTGAAGTTATTTTGAGTGATTTCCATCTCATCTGAATGATAATTGTGAGAAATTACCTTCTCATGGCATGTGAAAAACCATCCAATAGCGATATGATTTGCAAATCACTTCGAAATAAAAATGATTCAAATCCAAGAGTCCTGCTTTGGGTCTTAGTTTACTCAGCGGAAGCACTTTTGCATTAAGTTTGGATATAGCTGCTTGTAATAATTCAACCTACCCATGATTGCTTATAAGTTCATAAATTTTCCTATGTGTCAACAAGACGCGAATTGCTTTTCTTGGTATCTCGGACGGTTGAACCTGACAAAACAAAAGCAAAGTGTAAAATACAAAAGTCAAAGTCAATTGCTCAATATGCATAAATTGCTCAAATATGTAGTTCGTGTGAAATTGCTAATTTTCTTTCTTTACATTTTCAATTTAATGAAATTTAACAAAATAAACTATCAAAATAGCTAAGTAAAATACAAATTATCAAAAAAATAAACGCGTCGTGCAACGTACAATTAATTGTCACCGCAATACCAGTTCATCTGCCCGTTCGGATATGTTGCGCCGCGCCGCTTTGTTAACAGATCATACCGTATTTTACTGCAAACGCACCACATTACCGGAATACATCTTTTTCTCTCGATATGAACTCAAATGAAAGGGATCGCACAGGAAGCGATACATTACCAAATGCACTATCATAATACATCAGAGGGTATAAAGTTTGTTTTAACTATCGGAATTCTCACGTTTTCAAACTATTGCGTATATGTTAATCTATAATTTGTGCGGGTGAGAATGTTTAGAGGCGCATCTATTGGCTTAGAAAGTCCTTAACTTTCAACTTATAGTCTCCGACTACTCTTTTCCATTAACGAATCCTACAAAAGTCAAATTGTTAAAACACAAATCAAAGAATTAACTTTTTTGCAACCGATCAAAGAAAGTGTATGTACTCGTATTTCTTTATATAACATTGCATTGGATTGAAATATTGATAGTGTTGGGATGAATAGTATGCCCTGCTGGTTGCTCGATGTTTTTCGAGTTTTTTCGTTAGATTTCTAATTACTCTTTAATTCTCTTTGTAAGTATATTACAGGTCACAACTTGGTGAGGTCAAAATTAAAAAGACCGAATATTGGAAATTACTAAAGGATGACTAAGCCATCTCAAATAGATTTGTAAATGGACATCTAACAATTTCGAATAAAATAACTACAGATATTTTACGATACATTCATTGTCTTTGACTTGAATATTGCAGGACCCCTAGCAGCAGTGGATGCAAAGTTAAAAATTCCAGGTTTACTATATCATCTTTCTATGAAAAAATACATATTTAAAATTAAGTTTAAACTAAGCAAAACAAGCATTTTGAGTTTTAAGTAAGTACGCCATTCATTTGGGGGAATGTTTTCATCTTCGATTACCACCAAATTAATTATCAATAGCTGCATATTGTTGTGTGAACTTCCATTTGTATATTTTGGTAAATGAAATAGGGTGTGACTTTAAGCAAGGTTCGATTTTGGCCAGAAGGTTGGCGAACTCTTATAATGTGAATTTGTTTGTTCTGGCCACCTTCGGGAAATGGAGCTCGAAGCTTTTAACTCCGCCATCCCAGATACCATCCATATGAGGAGCGCAAAGATGAATAAACTTCCACACCTTACAAACCAGTTTTTTTTGGTTTTTGCTGTTTTTAAAAGTTGTCGCGAGCTTTGTCTAAATATGTGAATGTATTTTACGTTTATTCGGCTAAATTCTTTTATATTAATGCTTAAATGCGTAGTTTGATTTCTAAATCCCTTTTTATGCACATGCGTGCAATGATTAATACTTTGAGAACATGTAAATATGATTACCTTAAGGTACAAGTTAACGAATCCTTTCCATAGTATCGTAAAAAGAACGAAAAAGGCGGTTGAAACTCCGTTAACCGTTCGACTTACAATAAAATAACGGAACGAATCCCGATCTTTATTCTTTATTCTCCAAATCCTAATCACAAACTGAAACTTAAAAACTAACTTAACATATCATCTAACTCTAAGCTGGCTCTTGCCAGGTAATGTGCACATTCAAGGGTAGCTGAGTCAGCGTTCTCTGAGCCTAGGAACTTTTCATGCTGAATCAAGCTGTTTCATGCTTCAAGCGGATGAAAAGTGTCGTATTGTATGCACGCGCTTGTTAACTGTCCTTCCTTTGAAAATATGCATCCAGCAGATCTTAAGGCTGGTTAGTGATGCTTCAAAGCGTCACAGATTGTACAAGCGGCAAATCTGCTTTCTTGTTAATTTTCCTCAATATAGCTCCAACTGCTATCAGAAAGAGGGTCATAGCGTTAGTGGCTGCTGATGATCGCATTTCCTTGGTAAGATCCGCTAAGAGTCTGATATTTCCCGTACATACGTTGTGCACGTATTCCAAGTAGACCTTGTCCCCAACTGATGTGATGTTTGAAAGAACGAGCGATAGTGCTTGGAGGGATGTGACCACGGAAAATATTCTATTATTCAGATGAACAGTCTCATTGTTGATTCGAAATAGGAAAGTCCCAGATATATTATTTGATGTATCACGGAAATTTGTAACAAAGATGGTATCTTCATTCATGAATTCAATGATTTCTTCATCATTTAAACGGAATGTACAAGAACTTTCTTCGCATACCGTTACATTTCCCAATATATGGCAGTCCGACGTAACACCAAAAGTTTCCTCATGGTTCATTAGCATCCTGTTAAGTTGCAGTCCAACTTAGCAGAAGGTTGTAGTCAGACTTGCTAACCTTTGAAAACGAGAGGACATACTCGTAGAGCAGAATTTTAATGCTTCTACCACATTGGCATAGGGTAGCGTTTCGATTTTGTCCAAGAGTGTGTTGATTTTCTTCCGATTGAGTAGGTTGGTGTGGGCTGTACTGCTTCTAGCCATTTGTTGGAGGATGCTATCTAATTGCTTGTGCTGTCAATCACGCAGTTTATCTTCCGGACGATGGGGTCTGGTTATTGTTTTCGATAATTTCGTGCTCCCTTTGGAGAATCACATCCCAGTCCGCCGCGTCTGAGTTACCCATTTCCACGCTGAACTATCCAGTTGGTCGATCTGAACCTCCTGTGGACCTTACTTTTCCGTAAGTTAATTCGCTCTCCAATTTGAGATAGATGATGTTCCGCTAAGCATCTCCTACCTCGGTCTGCAATTTGCTTTCTTACCATCTCGTTCATTTTTTCCAGCAGAGACTCAAGTTTCTGTAGGTCGATGAGATGCACCAGTTTGAAATACTCGTAGTAATCAACGACCCATCCCTTGCCTTCCTCAATTATGACGATTGGTAATTGACATGCAATGATGTCATACCCTTGCACTGTGATTGCTGATATTACTAAAAGCCTAAAGAGCATAGTGTACATAATTGCTTTCTAATATTTATATATAATACATTACATTAAATCGAAGTACATGTGATTAATTAAAAAAAATAAGTACATTGGTTCAGCTTAAATTCAATGAATATAGAATGTTATTAAAAATATATAATACGTAAGTATAAACTTAAGATTTATTAAAAAAATGGTCTTAACCTAAGAGTGAAAGAGTGCCGAAATAAAAGTGCTTTGTGCCATTATACATACCTCCATTTTAAAAAAAAATTATGTATTTTTATTATTATTCATTTTTTTTGGTTTTTATTCATGTGTTCTGTATTCATTTAATACATTTTATCATTCAATACCCTAAGTAGTGCTATACTGTGGTTTATATATGAGCGTTAGGATTCTACCCCCTAACTTGTGCTCCTTAGGTGAATTTTGTGCACTTTTCTTCCTGTCGAAGTCACGACAGTTACACTGTTATTTTTCGCCACTATTTCTCTTTAAAAAAGAGGCTTATTTTTGGCTTCAGATAACTTTTGACGCTATATAAATGACTGGCCCTCTTTGTATGCTGTCGGTTTTGTCCTATACTTGTTTCGTACCATATCGTTTTCTTTCTGCTTTCATTTAATTTCAGCCCTAAGATATTGGTTAAATTTTTTTCAAAAATCTACAAGGTTTTGGTAATTAAATCTCTGTGATATGTCGGAGAATATATATGTTGGCTTATGCTTGGTAATGGAGTGTATGCTGTTATTGTATCAATCCACATATTCAAAAGTTCCTTAAGGCGCAGATCCGTGTGTTCGACCTTAAGACAACGATATACCTCAAGGATTGCAGAATGAAATCGTTCAACCTGACCGTTCACTTCTTCACTTCAATTATAATTGCTTACGAATAGACTTCACTTATAATTGCATACCTGGATACCTGCGCTGGATAGCAATTTCCACACCTCTGATGATCTCCAAAGAAAGATAGAAGAACTGGATTCCGAAGAAGTGAATGCTGCAGAAGACTTCCGTGCCAAAAACAGTATTATAAAATACGTCCTAGAATGACTGCCTTGATGCAGTTTTTCAAAACAACCAACGAGCCAAATGAAAACTGAGGTAGAACGTACAAAGCTTCCAAAAATTAATCTGACCTTATTTACAGGTGAACCAACCGAATGACTGAACTTCCACGAGTCCTTAAATCCCTCATATACACTATAATCCTTCCTTTTTTTTATAATTTACGCGCGCCTAAGGGGTTAAGTACCCTTTTACTGTTACCAAGTCGCGGGCGGAAAGGTAGAAGGAGGAGAAAGGAAAATTGTTTTATAGTGGTTTGAAACTCAGATGTGTTTGTTTCGATATTCGCTCTCCAGGGGTGGGAGTCCGAATAGGACGGAGTGTTTTTTTCTTCACTCAGAGTGATTCGAGGTATAATTCACAGTATTTTTTTCTGTGCTTGAAACTCTACAACAGCCTTTACCCCTACCGCAAAATTCCGATATTAGAAGTACTGCTACCAATATTTGCCCGATATGAAAATAAGCGTATTATCTATACCAAGCACTTAAAGAAAATCTTAGGACGACCAGTAGAGACGTGGGTTGATATTATGTTATATCCTTAGGACAACCAGTAGAGACGTGGGTTGATATTATGTTATATCATAGCCCCTGAGCTCGACTTCGCCACCTGCCAAAAATGGCAACAAAATGCCAAATTTGAAGACTTCGTGAAATTCATCGATAACCGTTGCCAGATTCTGGACTGTATCAGCGATGCAAACGAACAAGAAAGTATTACCTCAACTTTGTTAAAATACCTCGCCAAAAAACATTTACGCGTTGAAGCAGGCTGATGGCATTAACAGCAAGTGCATTTTCTGTTCCAGCTATGGGCATAATATTGTTAAATGTTATACATTGCTTAATCTCTCAATTGATCAAAGTCAATCATTCGCTCATGAATCCAAACTTTGCCAAAATTGTTTGAAACACGATCATTGTACCTAAAATTGTCGCTCTTCTCTTTGTCGCAAATGCAATTCCCGGCATCACACGCTTTTACATCCAAAGCCAATACTCAACTTTTCCACTTCTAACCAGTTATACAATACAAATGCTCCTGAGTTTCACGTCGAACAAAACCGCAACCAGAACACCTCACAGGTGCTTAATACCACCATTTAAACTAAGCTGAACCAATATCGAGAAAGCTTCATATTGCTAGCCACTGCTCTAATACAACTAATAGAAAAAACGAAATCTTTATCCCATGTCGCATTCTTCTTGACTCCGGTTCCCAATTCAACTTGATAACAAAACGATTTGCACAAATATGAGGACGCCGGAAGGAACGATCTCTGACCAGCTTCTGTGGAATAGGGCTGAACAGGTCGTTATCAAAATTTTAAACAAACATTGCCTTGAAATCACGATTTAATGAATTTAAGTTCTGTTTAGAAACAGTAATTGTCATAAAAATTACTGGCTTAATATGACTGATCAATTTTTTGATAGCGCAAAATGGTCAATGCCTGCTAATCTAACTCCAGCTGATCCAAGTGCACAACGAATTGATATTCTAGTCGGTGCAAGCAACTTTTTCTTATACAGCAGTTTGGAGGCAATTTGCCCACAGTTCTAAACACCGTTTTCGGTGTCTCACAAATTGAAAGACCGTAGCGTGCGACAGGTTCTTTACAACTGCTGCATCAGAGATAATATGCCTACTGAGCAAATACCCAAGAACTTCTCAACTTTTTTTTTTCTAAAAGAACTTAACACTCAATTACGTACATCTACATTTAAAATGCCTGAGCACGTATTAAGTTTTTTTAGGAAAATGCGACGGAGAGAGAAAGACAGATTTTTGGCACAGTGGTTATTTCGCTCAAGGGATGGCATCCAACATTTATAGGGGAGACCAAATTACGAGTATTAGTGCGGCTGGTACTGAAAACCCGAATCGTCCGAGTAGAAAGCCAATACACTACCACTTGAGCCACGGCCGTCCACTGTTGAAAATAGAGTGCCTTTGTACAAATGACGAAAGGAGATGTGGGGAACATTTTCGCTCCAATTTCAAACCGGTCGTTATGAAGTTCGCTTACATTTCAGAGACAAAACACACAAACTAGGAAATTCTTATCAGATAGCATTTAGGCGTTTTTATCATAGAAAAGAGAATTCATAGACATGAAAATGTTCTTAATGAGTACGTCTTGTTTATGCGTGAGTACACAAATTTGCGAACCAGCAAATGACACCTTTTAGATAAGAGTTAAATTAAATGTTTGCAGGTTATAATTACTAGGAAATATAGAGCTAGGCAAGGCCTTCCATACGCGAGTTTTACGCCTTAGGAACGAATGGCGATATTTTAAAGTACGTCCGAAAGTGGGCTAGAGGATGTACTGATGCGCATTCATAGCGAGACAGGTATTACAGTTAAAAGTTTGAATGGCGGAATGCTTCTGGCGATTTCTATGAAGCACTGGTGGTGTAAATAGCTATAAAACAGAATGAGACACGAGGTGTTACGTCAGTGTTCTAGGATGTCCATTATTTGAGTAATATTAATATCACCTATGAATTTTATCGTACGGTTTTGAATCCTATCTAGTAGATGCGAAGATGTTTTGGGTGCACCTGACCAGATGTGGACAATGTATTCAAATTTTGGGAGTATAAATGCCTTATATATTGCAGCAAGGTCAGAGGGGACGAAGTATTTCTTACATCGCTTGAGGAAACGTAGACATTTCGCAGCATTTTTGGCGACATGGAATATGTGGTCATTCCAACGTAAGTTGTCCTTGAAACACTTACTGAGAAGAGAAAGTTTTTCGGTTTCAACGATGCAAGTGCCAATCATGGATAATGACTGGGTATTTAAATTTCGGTTTAACGATTCTTAATGACGGTTCCCCAACCCACTTCTCGACCCATGACACCGTAACAGACATTGATTTGACATGCTGCTCACCTGTACACAATATCTTCTTGGAAAATTTTAAATGATCTCTATAACAGCGATCACAACAGCCCATGAACAAGTCTTTCAAGTTTTTCAGTTGTGTAATTGGAACTCAGACAGAAAAATTCTGCGTGTGAAGGCATAACACTGACACGTAGATTTGGCTGTTGTAGAGTTTCAAGCACAAAAAATTAATGCGAATTATAACCTTCCACTCTGAGTGAAGAAAAAACTCTCCTTCCTATTCGGACTCGCAACCCTGGAGAGCAAATACCGAAACCAAACACACTTGAGTTTCAAACCACTACAAAACAATTTTCCTTTCTCCTCCTTTCTACCTTTCCGCCCGCGCCCTGGCAACAGTAAAAGGGTATCTAACCACTTATACGCGCGTAAATTATAAAAAAAAAAAAAAAATTCCACTACTCTTATGGGCCCAGCCTACTCAAATACAACGATAAATCGCAAATTTAAAACGGACTTTGCTAACAGGGCTTGCTTTAATAAGCACATTTTAGATTACCTGTCAGTTAAACCACCATCACCAAATATTAACAAAAAAGCTGCGAAACTCCAAAAAGCGATTCGAGTGGCTGCTAACAAATTAATCCCACAAAGTTTCCCTAATACCTACCAGTGGACCGTCCCTTGGTGGAACCCAGAATTAGGAACTCTAAGACATGAGAAAATAAAAGCCTGGCGAACCTTTAAAAAGCACCCAACTAATAATAATTTAATTTTATTCAAAAAATTGAACGCAAATTTTGGCAGGGAAATAAAAATCAGTAAAGCTAAATGCCTTAACGATTTTACCTCAACATTTAATCCGAATACATCTACCAGCAAAATTTGGCAAACAATTCGCTTCCTGACTAATAACTACACTCCATAATCGATAAATTTGATTGAAACACCTGAAGGTCCAATATCAACTTCTTCTGAGATTACAGCTACTTTGCTCGTACCTGGTCAAATTTATCTAACGACTACAATTTTTCAAATACTTTCGAAATAAGTAAGGTTATTTCTCTCAATCAAAGCACAAATTTTAATTTAATATCTCCATCATCAAGACATATCGAAGACCCAATTACCACGATTGAGCTTGAAACTTGTTTCAGTAAACTTAAGGCAAAACTCAAAGCAGGGAGAGAATATCTTACCCCATTTTAAAAAATATGTCAATTTCAACTAAATTAAGACTTACACAGCTGTATAATACAATAATATCTTTAATGAAGGGGTGCTTCCACAAGATTGGAAATTAGCAACTATACTGCCTCTTCATAAGCCTAACAAATTCTTAAATAATGTCAACGGTTACCACCCGTAATCACTTATTTCCTGTATGTCAAAAGACTAATTTGGTTTATTGAACCAAAAAAGCTATTAAGCTCCAATCAAGTGGCTTTTCAACCAAAAAAAAAGTTTAACTGATGCACTTTTTCATCTTGACTTCTTTATTTCGAATGCCCTTTCAGATCGTAATCATGTCACATTTCTCTCCCTTGACTTCGAAAAAGCTTTTTATAAGATAGGCATCCATCTGGTGTTAAATAAACTTAATGCATGGCGCATTGGCCCAACACTTTTTTACTACATCAAATCTTTCCTCACGAATAGAGCAATTTGTGTAAAAGCAAGCAACTGTTTCTCCCCATCCCACCGCTATTTAATGGAATTCCCCAAGGCTCCCTACTATAGGTTATACTTTTCATTATTGTACTTTTCATTAAAACCCTACTAACAAATACAGTCAATGACATACTAAAATGGTCCAATGTTTCAGGTACCAAATTATCATTAGATAAATGTGAGACTATATGTTACACATCTGCCGCAATAATATGTTGGTAGAAGCTGGTCTGCATACAATAGAACAACGCACTGAAGTAACGGGAGCTAAGCTGTATCTAAAACTTATGTAGTTCAGTCATTGACAAAGACATCACTTCTGCTATGAACATGAAAACTACAAAACGGCTTCCATCCGCTATATCTCTGGCACTCATTTGCGGAAAAGAACTTGAATTACCTACTATATACCCACCGTGGTTCAAAAAGTACACATCATTCATCATGTACTTGACAAAATATATCAAAGCGAATATCAACAGAGACATATTGCACACATGATTCCTCAGCATCACTTCGCAACTAAAATCTTGCTGATGGAATTTATTATTTACAGACGGCTCCAAAGCCAGCGACAGCACATCTTTCGCATTAACTTAAGAAGACGGTTCTCTGATCAATATTGGGCTATTACGAGTACCTACAACCGTATCTGATCTTACCGCCGAAGTCTTAGCCATTCAAAAAACCACACCAATAGCTACCAATACTGAATATACATACATGGCAAATATGTCACATGCTCAGATAGCTTGTGAGTACTTGAATCAATAAAAATATCTTAACCACAATACAAGGATTATTAATAAAATCCGGGACTGTCTTATAATTCCCCTAATAAGCTGAAACTAATGTAGATTCCCAGTCACATTGGGATCAAAGGAAACCAACACGCCGACACTGCTGCCAATCGTGCACACAATGCTACAGCTCATACATTTTCGTTATACACCAAATTAGACATGATCAAACCCATACAACTATTGGATTGGCAAAACTACCATCACCACTACTCGCTCTTAAACACGGACAGATTCCATCTTATTTACCCCACCGCAACTTCAAAACAAACGATCACGACCTTCGTAAGGATGCGCTTAGGACACACCGCTTTCACTCACCAACATCTCCTCAAAAGGGAGCCTCCGCCATCATGCCAAGTTGTAAGTCACAAATTGACATAAAACATATCTTAGGAATAGGAGAATGTAAATCTTGTATACAAACACACCAACTGATCAACATAAAGTCATCCACCTACGAGTTATTAATAAATCCTAATCAAGAAAATATCCTCAACATATACAACTTCGGTAAAAGATCTAATTTCCAAATTTAACTAAATATCATATATATAATCTAATACTAAGTAATGTAAAGCACTATGGCTCCTTAAGACTCTACAGATAGTGTTAATATATTTTTTTACTCTATATTGTTAAATCAAATATAATAAATTATAATAATAATAAAAATATATTTTATTTAGCTATAACGGAAATAAAAATTTAGTTACAATAGAGCCGAAAGCATTCGCAGCTAGTGCTCATACACAGTTTAGTATATTAATTTTAATTATATGTTAATAATTTATAATAATAGGTGTGTTTTTTCGTATTCTATATAGGCTTAAAAAAGTACTTGCCAATAAAACGTCTATCCAGGATAAGCAATTTCAGCACATTAGTTTGGCAGCACCGCGAAATAACTATTGTGTTTACCTATTCGGGTTTGTTTTGTGATTTGTAAATTTTTCTGTTGGCTTTTAAATGTACAGTGGTGAGCAAAACTGGATACATATTTAGTCATTTCATAATTTTTAAGGAATAAAACATTTTCTTCTAAATCAAATACTTTAAGAGTATGAAATTAAATTTTCTTAAAAATTAACAAATAATAATTAAGATAAGTCTTAATTCTTCCAAAATGTTGTATAACTCCATGTATCTACTTTTGAACGTTTTGGTAATAGTCCATTTTTATTCATTTTAATATTTGGTCCATAAACCTTTATTCTTGATGACACTTTTATTCGCTTCGGCATACTTTCAACCAATTTTTCAATGATATCATTAGGAATATTTGCTCATTCTGTCCCTACTCTGACCCATAGCTAAGAAAAATTGAATATTAACGGTAAACTAGAAGAAAAACAAACTTAAGTACAAACGGGCAAAAGTGGATACATGGAGTTATACAACATTTTGGAAGAATTAAGACTTATGTTAATTATTATTTGTTAATTGTTTTGTAATAATTTTTTAAATAATAATAAGACAACTGAATTTCAAACTCTTAAAGTATTTGATTTAGAAGAAAATGTTTTATTCGTTAAAAATTATGAAATGACCAATTGTGTATCTAGTTTTGCTCACCACTGTACATAGCAAAATGATTTTTCTTGTGACTGACGTCTCTCAGTTGTGTCACTTTTGACATATTCGATAGCATTTTTCGATAACAATCGGGGAAAAATGGTTTGGTAGCACAGTTGTTATCGAGGCTAAGGAAATAAGGCTGGATAGTTATCCAGATTTCGTTATTCTATATAGGCTAAGTTGTTAGTGTAATTTACATTTAAAATATTTGTTAAGCCTATATAGATTACCAAAAAAAACACGCCTAATAATAATAATAACAATAATGTTTTGGAGGCCTTAAATTCGACTCTGTTAATAGTTCCCCAATGTGGCCGTGGTGTAGTGGTACTAGCAATCGCTTCTCACTCGGAGGGGTCTAGGTTCGAATCCTGCCCATGAACATTTCAAGTTTTTCAGTTCTTTAATTGGAACTCAGACAGAAAAATTCTGCGTGTGAAGGCATAACACTGACACGTAGAATTGGCTGTTGTAGAGTTTCAAGCACAAAAAATTACTGCGAATTATAACCTTCCACTCTGAGTGAAGAAAAAACTCTCCGTCCTATTCGGAATCCCACCCCCCTGGAGAGCAAATACCGAAACCAAACACACCTGAGTTTCAAACCACTACAAAACAATTTTCCTTTCTCCTCCTTTCTAACCTTTCTAGCTTTCCGCCCGCGCCCTGGCAACAGTAAAAGGTTATCTAACCCCTTAGGCGCGCGTAAATTATAAAAAAAAAAAAAAAAGTTCCGCAATTAGTTGTGCTGCTAATATCGGAATTTAATGAGCTTAACATACGCTGCCGTTCCCGAATATGACAAGCAGCTAGTATTGTCGTCAACAAAGGAATACATTGGATTAAAAGTAGCGGACAGGAAATCATTGATGAAAATTAAAAAGAATGTCGGAGACAGAACGGAGCACTGGGGCACATGATTATTTACTTTGTGAATATTATACTTGAAACCATCCAAGACAACTTGAATTGAACGTTCCGAAAGGTTCCATTGAAGAAGAGAGTCGTCAATCCCAAATGCAAGCATTTTCGACAAAAGACCCTGACGCAAAACTCTGTCAAATGCTTTAGAAATATCAAGTGCAACTATCTTGCTTTCGCCAGATTAATGTAGACTTTGGTTACACTTTTCGGTAAGACATGCCATCAAATCACCAATGGACTTTTTGCAACGAAAACCATACTGCCGGTCATTGAAAAGTTTCGAGATATTTCATGAGCTGACAATTTATCAGCGTTTCCAAGACCTTGGAAAGAAGGGACGTAAGTGCAATGGAGGCGATAGAAGAAGATTCGCCTTTTTTAGGGACGGATACATCTGGACCAGCGGATTTGTGAATGTTAAAATCTTTAAGAACTCTTGCTACTACACATGTGCGAATGTGGATTCGTTCCATTGAAGATTCGACGGACTCACCTGTAGGCGGAGACAAAGCACAATCTGGAAGTGTTGAGCTGGTCGCAAAGTGTGCATCAAGCAGATTGGCCTTGTCCTTGGCCAAGAGCTGACAGCTGGAATGTCATTGTAAGTGAGCGTTGGGATAGAGGATGAGGCACAATTTCTAATATTTTTGACAAACGACCAAAAATGTTTACTACCTTTGGAACATTGTAGTATTTTTTGTTCGTATTGGTATTCCACATGCTTAAGAAAGACGTTGCAGTCATTCTTGGCTCGTTTGAATTTTTTCGGTTTACCTCTGTTGGATTGGTCTTGTAGGAATCTTTTCTTTACCTGCGTGGTCGGTGTGTACGGTCTATGAAAGAGGATGGGTAATGGGTGACGCATTTGTTCTGTTCTAAATCAAAGGTACCTCCAGTATAGATTGACTATACCCTGATTGGAGATATGGGCTACTCTTCTATTAGTCAAATTGGCGGAAATGATAAAATCAACTACGAAAATGAAATTCAAAGCGTACCACTTTTGGACTGATTCGAATATAGTTCTGAACTGGATCTCATCGGAAACGCATCAATGGCCAAATTTATATCAAACCGAGTAGCAGTAATTCAACGGCTTTTTGAAAGGGAACAATGGCACCATATTTCTAGTAAACACAATCCTGCAGATATTTTATCTTGATGCTCATTTCCTCATGCATTGTTAAAATTGAAGTTGTTGTTTTACGGATCCTCGTTTCTGAACCTAACGAAGGAGTATTGGCCGGTAACCACAAGGATACCCATTTTGGATGACGCAGTTTTAGAACGCAAGCCAATGAAGATCTTTACTATTACAATACTTTAAATTATAAATGTGAATTTTTGATAAAAATAAAACTTAAAACGATTATCTAAAGTTTGTAAGAAAATGGCTTACGAAAGACGGTTTATTTTTAATCTAACAAAACAACTAAATCAGCCAGAACAGGAAATATTTGCTCTAGCGAAATTGGGGAATCGGGCACAATCATTATAAAAATAATTCAGACTGTGGCTTACCATTCTTTGTATGTTAAACAATTTATCAAATTAATCCCAAATCACACATATGCCCATTCACTGACGAGGAAGGTATTCTCCGGGTAGGTGATCGCTTGCAGCATGCTCGGATAAACTACGATTTCATGCAATTTTGACAACTTTTTTACATTGATAATTATGAGACATTATGATCTAAAATATCTGCATCCAGGAGCTCAAGGGCTATTAGCTATTATACGACAAAATTATTGGCCGGTTCACTGAAAAACCCTCGCAAAAAGGGTAGTCAGGGAATGCATGCGTTGTTTTAGAAGCAATGCAACTACGTTTAATCCACTCATGGCTAACCTGGCAGCCCATCGGGTAAATGCTTATGCAGCTATATGCAGCTATATTTATATGCCTTAACACAAAGGCAGTCCACTTGGAACTGATGGAAGATCGACCATTGCGCTGATTTCTCAGCAGAAGAGGTTTAATTCGAACAATTTATAGTGATAACGGAACCATTTGTTGTATGTATATAGGTGCAAGAAGTGAAATCAATGCTCTTTACGATTTAATTCAGTCACAAGATTTTCAGAAAACATTAACAATAATTAAGGCGAAGAAAAAATTTAACGGCATACTATTCCACCTAGGTCTCCCCACTTCGGTGGCATTTGGGAGGTCGTGGTTAAAGCAGCAAAGCACCATATGACTCGTCTTCTACATTTAGCTTCACTTACGTATGAACAACTAAACACATTAATAATCCAAATTGAGGCAATCCTTAATTCTCGTCCACTTTCCCCCTTATCCGAAAAACCTTTCGATGCTCAGCCATTAACACCTGATCACTTTTTGGCAGGTAACTCCTTATTAGCTCTTCCAGAAATCAACTTAAGCGATAAAAAGATAACGTACTTTAGCAGATAACAGAGAGTACAATGTAGCAGTTTTGGCATAAGTAGAGGAACGAATACTTGCACTGTGATTGCACTTGGAAGTGATCAAACTTGATGATATTGTCATTATGAAGGAAGAAAATACTCCCGTTTCGAAATGGTAGCTTGCTCGTATGCTGCAGCTCCTACCATGAAAGGACGGTACGCGTGGCCATCATTCAAACAACAAGTGGCAAAGTTACAACGGCCTCGGCTGAAGTAGCTGGGTGTCAAGGCATATTTATTGGAATTGCACACCTCACAGGGTTTTGAATTTGAATTTCGTGGGTATTCTATGCGATATGTAAATAAAATGCATAGGATACGTATCTGGGATCGTTACACTGTTTAATCTCTTATAATCGATCACCATTCTGTATCGTTTGAAGCATTTTTCTTTGGGTTTCAGTTTTTTAGGAACTACCCAGTCTGATTGACACTTGTATGATATTATATAGGTAGTTATAATAAAGTTTTATGATACGGTCGTTTTCGTTCATATATAAACAAAAATTGTAAATGGATAAATTCTGAGTAAAATCATCGTCTGGCGTAGGAGTTTTTAATTTTCTATCTTCTTTGATTATGAATGGCTACTGCCATTTTAAAGGAGTATTTCAAATAATATTAATGCATACCAAATAAGTATATACCGTTTCACTGTATAAATCAAATAATTTCTAACGTATCGTCTTAGGATCAGTTGTAAATGTGTTTGGGTATGATGAGAGAAAGTTCCAGAATGTATGCGCACTGTATGCCTATATTTCCACGAAATATTTCGAGCACTTTTCGACGTTAGTCACTTAATAACTGATCAAAGGACAGGTAGCGTGTCCAAGTCGATAGAAGTGGTACAGATACTTTCCTTTCCCTCGTTCCAAATGAAGCATTTTTTCTTTGTTTCACTTCATTTTTTTTGTTTCAAACTGAAACAACATGGGCAACTGAACAACATGGAAATCCTTGAAAACCTGTAAATTTCGTCTCTAAATTAATTTGACAGATGTTGTCAAATACCACAAAAATAAACTTATTAAATGGTAAGATAAAAAGTACTACATTGCCGCCTTAACATTATGAACATAGAGTTGAAATGGGCACAGCCAACAGGATTCGTAGCAAGTCAAACCAAAACTTTCAAAATGAAAAACATTATGCTACTATTAACAGAAGCACTTCAGAAAGTGGACAGTGAAAAGTAGCTTAATTGCGACAAGCATGTTGAACTAAAGGTTGGGCCTAAGGTGTGGGATGTAGATGTTTTTGCCGAAACAGCATCCGCTCAAAGTGGATTATTCCATCAGCATCTCACAATACAGACAGTAACACCTTAAGAGAGTCCATCTCTGGCATGTTGTGCTGGTCTGTCTTCTGGACTAAGCTATTGCTGCCGTAGAAGCAAAACAAACAAATATGCAGGCATATGCCTTTGTTAGTCGGCAACTCGCAACAAAACACAACTCACACATAACAAGCTCAAAATCAAAACACCAACAATTTAGCTTGCGGGTGATGGTAGCGATATTTTGTCAGCATTGTACGTACTTTCCTATCCAATTCATCAAGGTCGGTTGCACTCCATTTAATAACAATAGCTGAATATGTTATTAGTGGCACAGCGTAAGTATTTACTGCTGTTATCATATTTTTGGAGTTCAACGATGTCCTTAGCACTCTTTCCAGGCGCATAAACAGAGACTTCCTCAAGCGACTTTTGACAGAGGTGTGATTTATCATCTTCCTTTGCTCCATTCCGAGGTATTTGTATACTTCTGACTCCTCCAGAGGTGCTATCTTTTGGAGTAGTTGTTCTAGGCTACTGGCAGTGCTGGCGTACAATTTAATGTCATCCATATACATGAGATGAGTTAGCCTGATATTTTGTACATTGCTTCTTATCTCGTATCCATGTTTACTTTGGTTAAAAAGTGTGGACAGCGGGTTCAGTGCAAGACAGAACCATAGTGGGCTCAAACTATCTCCTTGGAATATACCCCTTGCAATCTTTATTTTACTTGATGTTATTGATTCCAGTTTTAGACTCGTACAAAATTTAAGGACCTGTATTAGCCAGCTGTGTGGTACCATATCAATTATTATTATTATTATTATTAATATTATTATTATTATTATTATTATTATTATTATTATTATTATTATTATTCTTATTATTATTATTATTATTATTATTATTATTATTATTATTAGTATTATTATTATTATTATTATTATTATTATTATTATTATTATTATTATTATTATTATTATTATTATTATTATTATTATTATTATTATTATTATTATTATTATTATTATTATTATTATTATTATTATTATTATTATTATTATTATTATTATTATTATTATTATTATTATTATTATTATTATTATTATTATTATTATTATTATTATTATTATTATTATTATTATTATTAGTATTATTATTATTATTATTATTATTATTATTATTATTATTATTATCATTATTATCATTATTATTCCCGTGTCGGGTTTTGCTGGTCCTGCATCGGGCGCCTCCCTGGGTGGTGGATAAGGGAACGCTTTCCAGATATGGATGGTACCGGGGAAATCAAATACTCGGGGTGAACCAAAACTGGCTAGGGGAAGGAACCCCGACAAATAAACCAAACATGAACAGTGAGTGTCAAAACAATTTACCTCAGGCGGGCAGTGCCAGTAGGCCAAATCCCGTCGCCGATTCCGATCGGGTGAAAGCCCCGGTGGTCGGCGCAGGCCCCACGGATTCTGGGGGGGGCCAAACTCACATCCCCTTGGCTAAGGCCAAGGAGCTGCTTCTGCAGCTCGAAGCAGCAGAAAAGACTTCTCAGGACCAGATGCTGGTCATGAAAAATCTCATAGCATCAATGATGGCCGCTCTAAAAAAGCAGCCAAACGTCAACAACTCCATCAAGCTGGGTTTACCGAAGCTTGAAGAGTGTGTTGACAATATTAGTGCTGTCAGCAAGAAAGCAACGGAGACGAGAAAAGAGCTTTTGGAGCAATCTCTTCCCGTCTTTCGACACCGTGCGAATTCTGAACCCACGATGAACCAAAGCAAACGTAAGGCAACGAGCCCTCCCAAAGAAAGCGGGAAGAGAAGCTTGAAAAAACCACGAGCTGTCGCTCAGCCCACGACTAGAAACTCCTGGACTGAAGTTGCAAAGAAGAATAAGAAAAAGAAGGTGACGCCACGGGTGAATGCACCTTCCCTAGCATATGAGCAGGAGCCTAAGGAACAACGCGCAAAAAAGAAGAAGAAAACGAAAAAGAAAAAACCAGACGCGGTTCTTCTAACTCCTTCTGAACGCTCAACCTTCGCAGATGTCGTTAAAGCCATTCGAGAAAAGGTGAAGCCAACGGAGATAGGAGTCGAAGTGCGGTCTGTCCGGCAAACAAAGATGGGCGGGGTACTATTGGAGCTAGGACAGACCACCGCCGAAAACAAAGCGTTATTAACAAGCGCACTGAAATTGGCGGTGGGAAGCACCAGCACCATCAAAGAGCTGACACCAAAATGTCTGCTAGAGGTTAGGGATTTCGATAGCTGCACAACAGTAGCAGAGATCGAAAAGGCTCTAAAAGAGGCGCTTACGAGCTACGTAGGAAAAATAAAAGTGACGCTAACGAGACCTAACACGAGGCAACAGCGGCTGGCCTTTGTCAGGTTAGAAGAAGCTGCAGCTTCCAAAATAGTAGAACACGGAAGATTAACTATTGGTTTCGTCCGGTGCCGAGTGCGGCGCGGCCTAGATACTAAACGTTGCTTCCGATGCCTTGACTATGGGCACCACAGCACAAGCTGCAAAGGACCTGATCGTAGCAAATCTTGCTATCGTTGCGGCAAGGTGGACCACAAGGGTGCAAGCTGTACGTTTGACCCCTCGTGTTTCCTATGCGCCACAAAGAACATAAGTGAGACAAAACACGTAGCTGGCTCAAGAGGCTGCCAAGCCTACAAAGAGGCCCTGAGGAACGCGAGTCGATGACCTGTATACTACAGGCAAACCTCAATAGAAGCAGGACGGCGCATAATCTCCTAACCCAGCTCTGCACAGAGAAAAACGCTGATATCGTTCTTATCAGCGAACAGTATCGGGACAGAGCCGGGGTGGGAT